>JAZHEH010002159.1:0-1200000 GCA_036589455.1 Ateles fusciceps | reverse complement strand
CCTTAATTCCCACGTGTCATGGGAGGGACCCAATGGGAGATAATTGAATCATGGGGCAGGTCTTTCCCATGCTGTTCTCGTGATAAAGAATAAGTCTCTTGAGATCTGATGGTTTCATTAAGGGGAGCTCCCCTGCACAAGCTCTCTCTTGCCTGCCACCATGTAAGATGTCCCTTGCTCTTCCACCATGATGGTGAGGTCTCTCCAGCCATGTAGAATTGTGAGTCAATCAAACCTCTTTTCTTTTATAAACTATCCAGTCTCAGGTATGTCTTTATTAACAGCATGAGAACAGACTAATACAATACATTTTAGGGAGACATGGGACATCAATCAATGCATGTAAGACGTACGTTGGTTTGGTTTGGAAAGGCAGGACAACCCAAAGTGGAGCCTCCAGGTCATTGGTAGATTTAAAGATTTTCTGATTGGCAATTGATTGAAAGCGTTATCATCAATGAAAAGGAATGTCTGGGTTACGATGATAAGGGGTTGTGGAGACCAAAGTTTTATCATGCAGATGAGGCCTCCAGGTCGCAGGCTTCAGAGAGCACAGATTGTAAATATTTCTTATCAGACAAGAGTCTGTTCTAGCACTAATTCCAAAAGGGAGGAAGGTATCATGAGGCACGTCCAGTTCCCTCCTTCCCATCATGGCCTGAACTGGGTTTTCAGGTCAACTTTGGAATGCCCTTGCTGAGAGGAGGGGTCCATTCAGATGATTGGGGGGCTTCAAATTTTATTTTTTGTTTATACACCTAAGCCGGGATTGTATCTCCAACTCCCCCCACCTCCCCACTCACAGCCCATCGCTAAGTCCTGCCAGGTCTGCCTAACTTTCCTAAATCTGCTTCACTTCTCTCCCTGTCCCACTGCTACTTCCCTAGTCAACGTTGCTGCCAGGGATGTGGCGATGGCTTCCTGACTGTCTCCCTGCCTCCTCTCTCAGTCCATGCTGCCACTAATTCTCTCTTTCCACCAAAATCTCACTGTGTCACTCACTCTGCCTCTAATGGTTTTTCCTTGCATTTTTAAAAGGCTTTTTCGGAGCCAACTATGAGGACCATGACCTGTGACACAACCTCAGGAGTTCCTCAGAACATGTGCCCAAGGTGACTAGGTTATAGCTTGTTTTATACAGTCTAGGGGGGGGGACAGAATTTACGGGGAGAAACATAAAGCATACACATAAGGTATGCATTGGTTCAGCCTGGAAAGGCAAGCTATCTCAAAGCAGGGGCCTCCAGGTCATAGGTGGTTATAAAGATTTCCTAGCTGGGCACGGTGGCTCATGCCTGAAATCCTAGCATTTGGGGAGGCCAAAGCGAGCAGATTACAAGGTCAGAAGTTTGAGACCAGCCTGGCCGATATGGTGAAACCCCATCTCTACTACAAAATACAAAAATTAGTCAGGTGTGGTAGCACGCACCTGTAATCCCAACTACTCAGGAGACTGAGGCGGAAGAATCGGTGGAACCTGGGAGGCGGAGGTTGCAGTGAGCTGAGATCATGCTACTGCATTCCAGCCTGGGCAACAGAGCAAGACTCCTGTCTCAAAAAAAAAACAAAAACAAGATTCAGATTTCCTGATTAGCGGTTGGTTGAAGGAGTTCAGGTTAAGATAAGGGGAGTTGTGGAAACCAAGGCTTTTATTATATAGATGAATCCTCCAGGTAGCAGGTTTCAGGGAGAATAGGTGGTAAATGTCTCTTATCAGAACTTAAAGGTGTTAGACTGTTAGTTAAAATCTCTCCTGAATCAGAAAAAGACCTGGAAGGGGAAGGGGCTTCACCACAGAATGTGAATTTTCCCACACAACACAGCTTTGCAGGACCATTCCAAAATATGTCAAAGAAATATATTTTGGGGTAAAATACTTTTGATTTCCTTTAGGGCCTGTTATCTGTCATGCGATGCTATACCAGAGTTAGGTTGGAATGTGGTGTCTTATTGCTACAAAGAGACCTGTTCTGGGATCTCTATTTTAATGTGAATGTTTGTCATTTGTGCCTGAATTCCAAATGGAGGAGAGTATAATGAGGTGTGTCCGAGCTCCTCCTTCCCATCAGGACCTGATCTAGCTTTTCAGGTTTCTTTGGGGGTTCCCCTTGACCAAGAGAGGGGTTCATTCAGTTGGTTGGGAAGGCTTAGAATTTTATTTTTGGTTTACAAGGATAAGGATCAAACTCCTCAGCAGGACGGAACTTTTATGATCTGGCAGCCCCTACTTACTTACCTCTCTAGCTGTACCACTCATCACCAACTAGCTCCCTACGCTCCTGCCACTCTGGTCTTCCCTGAGCTCCTCAAACCCACATGGTGTTAGCTCAGTTTGAGACTTTGGCCCATATTGTTCCTTTGCCTGGAACATATTTCCCCCAGCCTTTTATTTTTGGATAATTCCAGCTCATCCTTTAAGTCCTCTGGCTCTGTACGTCTGGGCTAGGTCCACTTCCCACGTGCTCCAGTAGCAATTTGTGCTTTCTGAATCATGAGATTTATCACTTTGCAAACCCCAAATATCTGAGACAGGTCTCAGTTAGTTTAGAAAGTTTTTTTTCCAAGGTTGAGGACGTGTGCCCATAACACAACGTCAGGATGTCCTGATGACATGTCCCCAAGGCGTTCAGAGCACAATTTGGTTTTATACATTTTAGGGAGACATGAGACATCAATCAACATATGTAAGATGCACAATGGTTCACTCTGGAAAGACGGGACAACTCAAAGCAAAGTGGGACAACTCAAAGTGGGGAGTGGGCTTCCAGATCATAGGTAGATAAGAGACCAATAGTTGCATGCCTTTGAGTCTCTGATTAACCTCTCCAAAAGAGGCAATCAGATATGCATTTATCTCAGTGAGCAGAGGGGTGACTGAATAGAATGGGAAGCAGGTTTGTCCTGGCAGTTCTCAGCCTGACTTTTCCCTTTAGCTGAGTGATTTGGGGGCCCCAAGATTTATTATCCTTTCACAACTTACATGGAAATAATTTCTTAGCCTTCTTCTCCTCTCCTAGACTAGAAGCTCCATGAGGACAGGTATCATGAGTATCTTGTTCTTCTGTGGTCTCTAGTACAATGTTCACTATTAATAATGGTTGATGGATGAATGGATAGATGGATCATGATGGATAAATGGATGGAAGGAAAATGGATGGACAAACGAATGTAGATGGACGGACAGATAGATAGTAAATGTATGTATATATTTATGGATGAGATGGATAGTCTCAAGACAGGTGCACATATAATCACAAACTAAATTCCAGGCTGGGTGCGGCAGCACACGCCTATAATCCCAGCGCTTTGGAAGGCTGAGGCAGGAGGATTGTTTGAGGCCAGGAGTTTAAGACCAGCCTGGGCCATAGTGAACCCCATCTCTACAAAAGAATTAAAAATTAGTCAGATGGGGTAGCATGCACCTGTAGTCCTAGCTACTGGGGAGGCTGAGGCAGGAGGATTGCTTGAGCACAGGAGTTCAAAGTTGCTTGAGCACAGGAGTTCAAAGTTGCAGTGAGCTATTATCACACCACTAAACTCCAGCCTGGGCAACAGAGCAAGACCTGATCAAAAGAAAAAGAAAAACAAAGAAAAGGAAAGTAAAGGAAAAGAAAAGAAAAGGAAAGTAAAAGAAAAAAGGAGGGGGGAGGAGGAAGGAGGGGGAGGGGAGGGGAAAGGGGAGGGGAAAAGGGAAGGAGAAGGAATAGGGGAAGGGGAAGAAAATTCCCAAGCTGAAACTTAAGCCATCATTAAACAAGTGGGGAAACCGAAAAGCCCAGGTCTTCTAAGCCCAAGTACCTTCCATCACCTATAGTTCTAAGCCTGAGTACCTTCCGTCACCTAGAGTTTTAAAGAATTTCTGGGTTACCAGGAACCTAGAAGAACAATTAGCCCAGCCATCACTGATAAGGTGGAGACATACACACATCCTGATAACTCACTTTCACAGAAAGGAAGCCTGGCTTGGGGGAAACACTGGGCCAGTTTGGGAGGTTGGCAGCCCTGAGTTATTATCCTGGTCCTACCACTCACCTACACCTGCCAGCTGTACAATCAGACTAGAAACTAGCTTCCAGGGCCATTAGGATGCTCAGGGTTGGGGGTGGTGGCCTGCTTCAAACAAGGGCTGGAGTCAAGGTGGGAGACAGGTGCACTCATAATTTTCATAGGAAAGTCGTCTCCTCCTGTTCCAAGAGCCATGCTGGGAGACCTGGCCAGAGCGCCCTCTACTGGGTTCACCCCATCATGCAAGGATGGTGTAAAAATGAGAAATAAGCTGCTTCCTGCATGTTCTACCCAGAAGACGCCACTAGGTGGTGGTAAAGCTGCACATTCCAAACTATTATAGGCTCCCTTTTATGCAAGGAAACACAGGGTCACTTTATGGGAAAAGCAACCTACAGGGGAATTGGTAACTTGCTTTTTTTTTTTGTTTTTTTTTTTTTAATAAATATTAGCCTAACTAATCTGGCCTATTTTTTACACCAGGTCCCGGCAGGCTGTCTCCAATTCTGCATTTCTTTCCACCACTGGGTGCCACCACAACTCTCCCCCTAGGGACTTTAACCCAAAGCAAGAAGTACCTATTTACTTGCTGGTATTTCTTGATACCAGCTGGTATTTGACTTGCTGGTATTTCCATTATCCTCATCTGTAAATTAGTAATTGCGATTGCACTTGCCAGCTAAGAGTTTTGTGAGGCTTATATGTTTCACTGTTCATAAAAGGCTTAGAGTAAGCACACAGTAAATGTTAGCTATTTATTATCATTATGGAGGAAGATAGGATGCTCTTTCCCTCAACCTCCCTGCATGCCAAGTGCCCAGAACCACGTCTAGGGAGTTTCAGTAAATATCCACTGGGGTGTATGAAAGGAACAAGCTGACTGCCTTCTCCTGGTTATTTATCTAAATGTGTCTATGGGGCAGGGTGGTGGCTCACATCTGTAATCTCAACACTTTGGAAGGCCAAGGTGGGAAGAACACTTGAGGCCAGGAGCTCAAGACCAGCCTGGGCAACATAGTAAGATGCCATTTCAAAAAAAAAAAAAAAAAAAAAAAAACCAAGCATGGTGGCACACGCCTGTGGTCCCAGCTACTCAGAAGACTGAAGCAGGAGGATCACTTGAGCTTTGAAATATATCTGATGGTTCAGTGAGCTATGATTGCACCACTGTGGTCCAGCCTGAGTGATAGAGAAGACTCTATCTCTAAAAATAAGAATAATGATGAACCAAACCCAGCAGTCCCATAGACCGTTTTGTTTTTGGTTTTGGTTTTGTTTATTTGTTTGGGGGTTTTTGTTGTTGTTGTTTTTATGAACATAGAAATTGACTCTTCTCGTCTTAAAGTTTGAAACTTACATTTGTTTTACTTGAGCTCCTTCCTCAGAAAAGGACCCTCAGACCTCTCAAAAAGTATCAAAGAGCTGAAAATCATCAGTCACTGCATCCAGACAATGCAACGTCAGATCCCTTATTCCTCATCATTGCCTCCTTACCCCTCCCTAATTCCTGTTTTCCCACACGTAGTTACATTTCTTCTCTGCTATATAGAACCCTAACTTTAGTCTGTCAGGAAGAGGATTTGAGACTGATCTCTCATCTCCTCGGCTGCAGCACCTGATTAAAGCCTTCTTCTTGGCCTCACTTGTTGTTTCAGTCATTGGCTTTCTGTGGGGGCCTAACGGAACCCCTGGTGTTTCAGTAACAGTAATCAATCAATAAATGTGTTTATTTTATTTTTATTTTGAGACAGAGTCTCACTCCGTCACCCAGGCTGGAGTTCAGTGGCACAATTATGGCTCACTGCAACCTCTGCCTCTAGGGTTCAAGCTATTCACTTGCCTCAGCCTCCTGAGTAGCTGGGATGACAGGTGCCTGCCACCTGCCCAACTAATTTTTGTATTTTTAGTAGGGATGGGGTTTCTCCATATTGGCCAGGCTGATCTCAAACCCCCAGCCTCAAGTGATCCACCTGCCTCAGACTCCCAAAGTGCTGGAATTACAGGCATGAGCCACCATGCCAAGCTAAATAAATGTGTTTATAAACAGTGGAGCTTAGCTAGCAAGAATGGAAACACACTGATTAAACCAGCTTCTGTCCCCAGGCTTCCAAGGCCCTGCTGCCACCTTGCCTGCCTTCTCAAAGTCCCTATACTCTGACACTCTGAAATAGGATATTTACTGGATGGACTCAATAACAGAATATATTGCATGTAAAACATAAACTTACCTAACTTTTCTTTCTTCCAGATGTATACCAATTATGCCAACACCAACAATTTTTTAAAGAACCCACTTGCTCCCTACTAATTTGGAGTATTCCCTTTCTCATTTAGAATTGCATCTCTTGTCCCTTCCTTCGGTTCTGCTGATCTTGACTTGGGTTAACACCATACTGTTTTCATTATAGTCACTTTAGACTACACTTTATTATTTAATGGGCCAAATCATCTTTCCCTGTTATGCTTTATGTAAAGTCCTTTGACCGATTAAGCAGGGGTTGTGTGCTATCAAACTACAACTGATCTTCATTGTGCAGCAACCCTGTCTCTCTCCAGACCAGGTTACATAAATACTAAAGTTCCAATTTCTCTGTCACTTCAGGCTTAAATGACAATCCCAGCCCCTGGACCTATCGAGAGCTCAAAAGATCCTTGGATAAGACAAATGCCCGCCCTGGTGAGTTTGCAGTCTGCTTCACCGAACTTCAGCAGAAGTTTTTTAACAACTGTCCCAGAAAACTAAAGGATTTGATCCTCTTGATAAAGCACTGGCATCAACAGGTAATTTTCCAAGTGTCTATATATAGTTATCATTTATTTCCTTTTTATCGAGATAATTGACATCCAGTAAAGTGCAACAATCTTAGGTATACAGCTCCATGTATTTTTATAATCTTACCAGCAACACCCTAATCAACAGAGGGAACATTTCCTGCACCCCAGAAGGTGCCTCACGCCCACTGCCCCCCTCCCAGTAATCCTCCCAAACTCCTATTCTAATATCTGTCACCACCACAGATTCGTTTTGCTTGATTTTAAACAATATAAGTGGGATCATACTGTACATGCTTTATGTCTGCCTTCTTTTGCTCAACATTATGTCTGAGAGACTCATTCATGTGGTTGTAGGGTCTTGCTCTGTCGCCCAGGCTGGAGTCCAGTGGTGTGATCTTGGCTCACTGCAACCTCTGTCTCCTGGGCTCAAGCAATCCTCTCATCTTAGCCTCCCAAGTAGCTGGAGTTATAGGACTGTGCCGCCACACCTGGCTAATTTTTGTATTTTGTGTAGAGACAAGGTTTTGCCATGTTGCCCTGGCTGGTCTTGAACTCCTGGGCTCAAGCAATCTGCCCACAGCCTCCCAAAATGCTGGGATTACAGGCGTGAGTAACAGCACCCAGTCATAGTAGTAGTATTTTGTGTGTGTGTGTGACGGAGTCTCACTCTGTTGCCCAGGCTGGAGGACAGTGATGGTATCTTGGCTCACTGCAACCTCCGTCTTCTGGGTTCAGGAGATTCTCCTGCCTCAGCCTCCTGAGTAGCTGGGACTACAGGCAGGCGCCACCACACCCGGCTAATTTTTGTATTTTTAGTAGAGATAGGATTTCACCATGTTGGCCAGGCTGGTCTTGAACTCCTGACCTCAAGAGATCCACCCACCACACCTGGCTAATTTTTGTATTTTTAGTAGAGACAGGGTTTCCACCATGTTAGCCAGGATGGTCTCGAACTCCTGACCTCATGATCTGTCCGCCTCTATTGTTCTGCCATATTCCATTGCATTAATATAACATACATGTATCCATTCTGCTACTGATAGATGATTGGGTCATTTTCAAATTGGAGTGATTATGAATTAGGTTACTATGGGTATTCTCCTACATGTCTTTCTGTGAATGTAAGCATTCATTTCTCTCGGGTAAATATGTAGCAGTAGAATTGCTGGGCTATCTAGTACACGTATATGAGTGTTGTGTACATATGTGTGTAAATATATAAAATATATGTGGTTTGTTTGATCTTTTTTGTTTAACTATAGCAAATCTCGCCAAACCATTTCCAAAATCTTACCAAATTACACTCTCATGAGCAAGGTATGAGTTTCAGGCATGTTATTAAACCCAAGGATCTGCTCACCTAGTACAGCAAAGCCAAACACTGACTGGGATTGCAGGGAAAGAGTGAGGTGTTTATTACAGGGAGCCAAGCGGGGGAGAACCAGGCAGCTCCTGTGTAAGAGGTGAACTCCCCAGTAGCTTATAGGTAAGGGTGTTAAAGGTGAAGAGACAGAGGTTATGGGCAAAGCCATAAGTCAACACATGGAGGCTGTACATTGGTTTGACCTAAAAAGGCGGGACATCTCCAAGCAAGAGGGAGGAGGAGCGTGGGTGGCACAGGTCACAGGATTCAAAGACTTTCCGATTTTTGATTGGTGAAGCAGTTGAAGCTTTGTCTAAAAATTTCAGATCAGCAGAAAGGAATGTTAGGTCTGGCTCATAGGCGTGACCTCCTCCAGGACCCTCAGGAAGAAATTTAGAACAAAGACCGAGCCAGGGTTCAATCCTCAGCTTCCCCTTATCTGAGGTCTGCCTGCCAGTGGATTCGCTCGGTGGGGGTCTGAGTTTCTGAAAATCAACTCAGGGACATGTGTTAAGATGTTATCTTTAGTTTCTACAGGGAGCAAAACCTCTTCTGACTCTGACTTCCTTGGCTATTGTTTTAAGTGACTATTACCTTCTTTTGCTGTTTTTATTTTATTGGGTTTTTTTTTTTCACTGCTCCTGTAGACCCTGAACTACTATATTTTTGCTTATCAAGTGGCTCATTGACTTTTCAAAGCTAGTGAGGTGCCTGGAATTTCCCTTGAAAGAACTCAAGATTTTCCTTTATTTCCCTGCTTGTGGGATGGGGGCAGTGGTGGCCTGCAGGCCCCTAAGAGAGGTCCCTGCTCCATCCCAGTTGCTTCACATCTTTGTCAGGACTTGGTATTGTCAGTCCACTGAAATGTAGGCATTCTGGCGAGGGAGAATGACTTCCTGTAGGCTTCTGGTTTATTTCAGATCACCGACATAGGAAGAACTCAATCCCAAAATAAGCCACCACCCCTTTTTCTCCCATAGTGCCAGAAAAAAATGAGTGGTTTACCCTTGCTGTCTCCGTACGCCCTGGAGCTGCTTACCGTGTATGCCTGGGAACAGGGGTGCAGAAAAGACGACTTTGACATTGCTGAAGGCGTCAGAACCGTTCTGGGGCTGATCAAATACCATGAGCAGCTGTGTATCTACTGGATGGTCAACTACAACTTTGAAGATGAGACTGTCAGGAACGTCTTGCTGCACCAGCTCCAATCAGAGAGGTGCCAAGCTTCTCATGCCCTAGCCCTGTACCTCATCATCTGCATGCTAGGCGTCCCTCTTTGGAATGAGATCTCAGCCTTGCCCTGTCCAGTCAGTGATGTACCAAAGAATGGCAGCTGCCGTGGGTGGAAAGGCAGAGGGGTCTGTCTGAAACAGGGGGAGGTCCAGCCACTGCTTTTCACATTTTGTCACCTAAACAAACACATGAAGAGACACTTCCCCTTATAGAAAGAAGGGGCTAAGAGAGAAGCGGGGAGTGGCAGGAAGAGGAGACCAGTTTGTTATTTTATTAATAGAATGTCTGTAAAGCAGTAAACACAGGGCCAGAGGAGCTCGATGTCATAGACAAAATCCCTCAGCAGCTTGGAGGAACCACGGGAATCCAGATTCAGGTTACCAGATTCCCGCTCAAGGCCTCTTTCCCCCAGTACAGATTTTGCCCTCCACAAGCAGCTCAACTGATTTTTTTAATCTAATGGAATACACAGGCCAGTAATCTTGGATCCAACTGACCCAACCAATAACGTGAGTGGAGATAACAGATGCTGGCAAAGGCTGAAACAAGAAGCTCAGACCTGGTTGACTTCTCCCAACTTGGATAATGAGTTACCTGCACCATCTTGGAATGTCCTGGTAAGAGGGTTTTCCAAATACAGGGTGTTGCATGCTGCAGGAAAGCCTTCCTGACACCCAGGCTAAGTATTAACTGAGAGTACCCTGTATTAATTTCCTGTGCTGCTGTTACAAAGTTCCACAAAACAGGTGGCTTAAAACCACAGAAATTTATTCTCTCACCATTCTGGATATTGCTGGTTCAAACTCAGGGTGTTGACAGGGCTACACTCTCTCTGCAGGCCTTCAGGAAGAATCATTCCAGGCTTCCTCCGGCTTACAGTTGTTGCCAGCAGTCCTCAGCTTGTGGCTGCATCACTCCAGCCTCTGCCCCTGTGGTCACGTGGCCTTCTCCCTATGTGTCTTCACATCAGCTTAGTGTGCATATCTGTCTTATTGTCTCCTCTTCTAAGAGCAACAGTCATACTGAATCAGGGTCCACCCTAATGACCTAATCTTCACTAGATCCCATTTGAAAAGACACTATTTCCAATTAAGGCACATTCGCCAATACTGTACGTTGGAACCCCAGCATCTTTTAGGGGGACACAGTTCAACCTATAGCACACCATCAGGGGCAATGACTGCAAAGTCCAAAATGGAACAAAGAGAAAGGGCGTACCCACAGATGCAAGATCTCAATTAATTTCTTTTAGAGAGACAGCCAGGCAGGTGGAGACATGAAATGGAGCATTGCTCAGAGAAGGGGGCGGCAGTCAGGCCTGTGGCTGCCAGGACAGGCTCTGAGCTCCATTCAGGCAGGTGCCGGGGGCAAGAGCCAGAAGTGGGGCCAAACAGGAGAACCAATTAAGGCACCAGCTGTGAAACAGGTGCACTGGACTTCCCCCTCCCATCCCCAAAAGGAGAATTAAATCTACCAACACGAACTCCCCTGCATGCTCAGCACTTATTAGAGGAAAGCCATCCAAGAAGAAACCTCCCAGGTTAGACCACTGAGCCCTCTCAGCTTTCCTGGGAACCACACTGGGGACAACTTTATTAATTGAGGCCAAAGGGGCCAACCAAATTCCACACTTCACAGGCAGGAGATTAATTTATATCCAAGTTATGGGAGGCAGAATCTACATCACATTTGCACAGAAATTTGAAGGCTAACTGAGCACCAATCTGGCATGTAAATGAAGATGTAAATGAGTTTAGCAAACTTCACAGAGGCAGGGGAATCTATGAATGGGGAACTTCCCTAACTGGACCCAGCAGGATCAGGACGCTCTGAGCAGTCACCCCTGTGCCCACCCCAACCCCTACTTTCACTGGACCCCTGGTCTTTGCTCCCTGATCCCAATTTTCCTGGCTTCTTCAGGCAGATTTTTTTAAAAAAATTACCCCTCTTCCCTGACATTTTATTCTGAAGCTTTGAAACATTTAAAAAGTTAGAAAAATGGTTCAATAAACTGCTGTGAGCCCCTCATGCAGATGCACACTGTGCGACATTTGCTATGTTACTTTGTATGTGCACATGTTATTATTATTGTTGTTATAGTTGTTTTTAATCTTTTTTTTAGAGATGGGGTCTCACTACATAGGTCAGGCTGATCTCCAACTCCTGGGCTCAAGTGATCCTCCCATCTTGGCCTCCCAAAGTTCTGGGATTACAAGCGTGAGCCACCTCACCTGCCCATTGTTACAGCTGTTGTTTGTACTGAGCCCTTTGAGAGTAGACTGCCAGACATCTTTTTACCCTTAAATGCTTTCATAGGGATCTCTGAGAACAAGAATATCCTCTTCAATAACCTTCATGCCATATCAAGTTCAGGAGGTGAGGAGTTATATATTATTGTCCCAATACAGCCCACTGGGATGATTTTGACAATCATCCCAAGAATGTCCTTTATAGGACACTCTTTTCCAACCCAGAAGGACACGTGACATTTAGTTACACATACCTCCTAAACCATCTTTCGATGCTCACTTTGGCTGTTTTTGCTCTGCTACCCCATCAGCTTCTATTTTGAGAACTATGAGACCATCCCTCTCTCTACATTTGTTGAAGACAATTTAGGCCCAGGAACCACTGCATAAGGAGATACAAACGTTGGAGGGCTCATGTACACAGGCACTCACACCACACACATGCACTCATGCACATACATGCACTCACACCACACACACATGCACTCATGCACATGCACACACATGCACTTATACACACACACATGCACTCATGCACTTGCACTCATACCACACACATGCACTCATGCACACACATGCACTCACACCACACACACATACATTCATACACATGCATACACATGCACATGCATGCACTCATACCATGCACACATATGCACTCACTCCGCATACATGCATACACATGCTCTCACACCATGCACACACATGAACTCATGCACAGGCACACACATGCACTTACACACATGCACACATGCACTCATGCACCCCCCCCCCCCCCCCCAACTCGCCCCACACAAGCACTCATGCACATGCATGCACTCACACCACACACACATACGTTCATACACATGCATGCACATGCATACACATGCACTCATATCATGCATATTCCGTTCCCCACTTCCAGGTGAGCCAGCCCATCTTGTTTGTGTTGCCAGCAGAAGTACAACATGTGTATAGACAGCGAATTAGTTTCCTCTTACTTCTTTTTTTTAAAAAAAATGTCCTAAACTTAGTGACTTAAAGCACATGAATTTGAGCCAGGCACGGTGGCTCACACCTGTAATCCCAATACTTTGGGAGGCTGAGGCAGGAGGATCGCTTGAGACCAAGAGTTCCTGAACAACATAACAATACCCCGTCTCTACAAAATAATAATAATAACAAATTAGCCAGGTGCAGTGGTGTATGCCAGTAGTCCCAGCTAGTCGGGAGGCTGAGGCAGAAGGATCACTCGAGCCAGGAAGGTCGAGGTTTCAATGAACCATGATTGTGCCACTGCATTCAACCTGGGAGACAGAGCAAGACCCTGTCTCAGAATTACTTTTGCACCAACCAAATAAAAATACGTGTTTCCTCACCTTTCCAAGCTCCTGTGGCTGTCCAGATTTCTTGGCTCATGGTCCCTTCCTCCCTCTTCAAAGCCGACAGCCTAGCATCTTCCAGCCCCTCTCTGCTTCCATCATCACATCACCTCCTCCAACTCTGACCCTCCTGCCTGACTCTGATAAGTACCCGTGTCCTTACAAGCACAGTGGCTCATGCCTGTAATCCCAGCACTTTGGGAGGCTGAGGTGGGAGGATTGCTTGAGACCAGGAGTTTGAGACCAGCCTGGGGAACCTAGTGAGACCCCATCTCTAAAATAAATAAATAACTAGGCATGGTGGCACAAACCTGTGGAGACTGAGGCTGGAAGATCTCTTGAGCCTAGGAACTGGAGACTGCAGTGAGGTATAATGGCACCACTGCTGTACTCCAGCTTGGGTGACAGAGCGAGACACTGTTTCTGAAAAAACATGGGTTAGAAGCATGGATTAGAAGGCTACCTATTGGGTTCTATGCTCACTGCCTAGATGATGGGATCATTCACACGCCAAGCCTCGGCGACATGCAGTTTACCCATGTAACAAACCTGCACATGTACCTCCTGGAACCTAAAATAAAATTGGAGAAAAATTAATTAATTCAATTAAAAATTAAAATTAAGAGGAAAAAGACTCTGGTGATGACATCAGGCCAATCCACGTAATACAGAATAATCCTCCTATCTCTAGAGCCTTAGCCACGTGCGCTTCGGAGGGAGTTCAGCTGTGCCAAAACCTGGAGTTTGAACTGTTGGCCTCCAGAACCGGGAGGCAACAAGCTTCTCTTGTTTGAAGCCACTTAGTTGTGGTCATTTGTCATGGCAGTCCTTGAAAATCAACACACCCGCACGTGGCGTGTTTAACGCAGGCTGACACAACCTTAAGAAAGGAATAGATGTGGTCATCAGCAATCTCCAATACCTACAGCAAACGGAAAGACAGGGAAGGACCAGATGTGTGGGTAAAACAAAAAGGCACAGGTCATTAGGAGGTGATGTTCCAGCTGGGCGTGGAAGAGGAATCTGGAGTTAGGAACACCGCATATCTGTCTGGACAAGGATCCAGATCTCTCCTGGGGGGGAATCAGGGGCAACTAGGACAGTTTTTGTTTTTGAGGGGGTCTTGCATGCCACCCCAAACTCTCAGGTGTGTTCTTGGGATGTATTTGTCCAAGGACAAAAGATGGAAAAGATGCCAGCCTGCAAGGTGGGGGGCAATTGGGAGAGGCAGGGTAGGGGGCCCAGGACAGGCAGGAAAGGAAGCCTTGCTAGTCGGGAGGTGGGCTTGTGTGGGCTTACAGGGGCCACTCACACTTGGGGTCTTCCTTCTTTCCCCAGCCTGCGCCACTCTTCACGACCCCGGGCCACCGTCTGGATAAGTTCATCAAGGATTTTCTCCAGCCTGACAAATACTTCCTAGAGCAGATCGATAGTGCTGTTAACATCATCTGTACATTCCTTAAAGAAAAATGCTTCCGACAATCAACCGCCAAGATCCAGACTGTCCAGGTGAGCACTGGCCTTTCTCTTATGTCTTGTTGGGGTGATTTAATATTGCCATTCCTGGAAGGGAGCTAAGTGGGCATTGCAGCTCTCTAGGATCCACCTACCTTCAGAAACTGGAGGAAGGGAAGCCGGGAGGGAGTTAAGAGAACTAGGACACTGGTTTTCAGTGGGGGCTGTGGATAGACCACCTAGGTCATTAGCAACACAAGTCTGATTCTGTACTGTTTTTCTTGGAGCTGCTGGCCATCCTTGGGGCCAGGAGACACATCACTCCCCCTCTCTGCCTCTGTCATCACCTTTTCTTCTGTGTCCTCCCCGCTTCTCTTCTCTTCTAAGAACACTTGTCATTGGATTTAGGGCCCAGCCTGATCCAGAAACTAGGACAGGTTTTGTTTCTGGATCTAGGATATTTTGTTCACACCAATATCCCTGGGGCAATGAGTGAACTGTCTCATTGAAGGTCACTGGAGTGAAAACAGGACTGAGTTTCTGATCAGGGTCAGAACGGTGAAAGCATGTGCTTTCTCCTCTGCTTCCTGATCTCATCTCCAGGTCCTTAATTCACTTACATCTGCAAAGATCCTTTGTCCACGTAGGGGCACATCCACAGGACCCCAGAGGATGTATCTTCAGGAGGTCTGCCATTGAACCCACTGCAGATTCTAAGGAGCTCAGAATCTCCATCTCCTTTCATTGGCTGCAACCAGGCTTGCCACATCAGCTGAACTAGAGACTCAGAGGCTTCGGTCATTCTTGTCCGTGGCTCAAAGGCCACAGGCTGACATGTTTCTCTCTATTTTACTGGTCACGTGACCAGATAAACATGTCCCCGTGGTCACAAGAAGGGAGGGAGGAAAATGTTATTATGTACACTAAATGTCTGCGGTGATGCCAGAACAAATCTGTGCATCTAGAGAGATGGGCCTGGGAAATGGCATCAACATCCCGGGGTGATGGGTAAACTGTCTCATTGAAGGTCATTGGAGTGAAAACAGGACTGAGTTTCTGATCAGTGTTAGAATTGTCAAAGCATGTGCTTTCTCCTCTCCTTCCTGAGACCCCATTCACATGGTAGTCAGTGAAAAAGAAAAGGTATATGACACATCCAAGAAGAAGAGAGAGCCATCGGCAGATGAGACATGGCTTTTTATCTTGCCGGAGTTGGTTGAAGGTTTCTCTGCTAAGGCCAGAGGAAGGTGACACCTAGAGATTGCGAGGAGGGAGCTACAGTCTGGGAGGAGCCGCCAAAGCCCAGCTCTTAAAGACAAAGGTGGGCTGCATGAATGAAGGGGGCAGGAACAGGGAAGAATGGAGGGTCTACATACAGGAAAATCGAACACACCCTTCCTCACCTCCCTAACCCATGTAACCAGGCATTTACTACCCATGGATAAAGAAAACACTTTTCTCTACAGAAACTAAATGGAGGAGAAGGAGGAGAAAGAGGAGGGAGCGAAGGGAGAAGCCTTAATGGCAGAGACATAAATAGCCCACAAAGCCCAAAATATCTACTATCTGGCCCTTTGCAGAAAGTTTAACAACCCTGTACCTCAATTATGGATATTCACCCAATGATCCCCAGACTGCAGGAGAAAACACACATCAAAGAACAGATGAGCACTTTCTTTTTTTATTATTATTATACTTTAAGTTCTGGGACACATGTGCAGAACGGGCAGGTTTGTTACATAGGTATACATGTGCCATAGTGGTTTGCTGCACCCATCAACCCATTAGCTACATTAGTTATTTCTCCTAATGCTATCCCTCCCTAACCCCCCACTCCCCGACAGGCCCCGGTGTGTGATCCCCCTCCCTGTGTCCATGTGTTCTCATTGTTCAACTCCCACTTATGAGTGAGAACATGCAGTGTTTGGTTTTCTGTTCTCGTGTTAGTTTTCTGAGAATGGTGGTTTCCAGCTTCATCCATGTCCCTGCAAAGGACATGAACTCCAGAAGAGCACTTTCACCATAATGATTGCATTTGGTCACAGGAATCTAAATAAAGCTAAATATGTCTTCAGGCAAAATCTTCAGGAAATTGACTTGAGAAGCAAGTTACTTGTAACTAGCCTGTCAGTTGTTCGTGTGTAAAAGGCAGGAGAATAATTGCCTTTGGAACTGTATTGTTCGATAACCGTATTATCTATTAGTTTGTAAAAGAAAACCCTCTGCTTTGGACTCAGCCCTCACTGGACCCTAACGCAGAACTTGGCCTTGGAAACCGTGTTAGTTAGCCCAGTTGGCGCCAGCCCACAGGGGCAAAGGACTCCTCGGTCAAGGAAATTCTGGATCTCAACCTTCCTTTTTTCCTTAGGGAGGATCAGACCGCCAAAGGCACAGCTCTGAAAACTGGCTCTGATGCCGACCTCGTCGTGTTCCATAACTCGCTTAAAAGCTACACCTCCCAAAAAAACGAGCGGCACAAAATCATCAAGGAAATCCACGAACAGCTAGAAGCCTTTCAGCGAGAGAAGAAGGAGGAGCTTGAAGTCCGCTTTGAGATTTCCAAGTGGAAGGCTCCCAGGGTGCTGAGCTTCTCTCTGAAATCCAAAGTCCTGAATGAAAGTGTCAACTTTGATGTGCTTCCTGCCTTTAATGCACTGGGTAAGGCTCCCCAGACCTTAGCTTCTGGAGGAAGAAGATTCTGGATCCTGGAAGTGATGGTGGACAGAGGGTGGAGGGGAAAGCCACATGACTTGATTATAGGCTGTGAAAACATGTGCCACTCCCAGCTCCATGGCCCCAGCAAGTGGCATTAATCGTGGCAGTAATACTTTACACTTGAATATGATTTTGGTCCCATTTCTCATTTCTAGGCATGGTGGCGCGTGCCTATAATCGCAGCTACTCAGAGAGGCTGAGGCAGGAGACTCGCTTGAAACCAGGAGGTGGAGGCTGCAGTGAGCCCAGATGGCGCCACCGCACTCCATCCTGGGTGACAGTGAGACTCTCTCTAAAAACCAGCAAACAGACAGACAGACAAAACTAGCAGTTGGGCTGGGCTTAGAGGCTCGCACCTGTAATGCCAGTACCTTGGGAGACTGAGGCAGGAAGATTGATCCAGGAGCTTGAGACCAGCCTGGGCAACATAGTGAGATTTCATTTCTAAAATAATAATAACAAACAAAATTAGCCAGGCATGGTGACACATGCCTATAGTCCCAGGTACCCAGGAGACTGAGGCGGGAGGATGGCTTGAGCCTGGGAGATCGAGGGCGCAGCGAGCTGTGATCATGCCACTGCACTCCAGTCTGGGCAACAGAGCAAAACCCTATCTCTAAAAAGCAAAACAAACAAACAAAACAAACCAAGAAGCAGTGTACCAGATTGGTTTGCAAACTCCAGATCAGTATTGTCCCAAAGATCTTTCTGTGATAATGAAAATGTTCTCTGTCTGGGTTCCACAACTATGGAGAGCTTGACATGTGGCTACAGCAACTGAAGAACTAAACTTCCAATTTTAATTCCCTTTAAGGAAGACCACATAATTTCTTACATATCTCATTATTCAGGAGATACTCCCTAGGTCTTAGACATCAGTCATTCAAAGACGCTAATATTCAAAGTAATATTTCATAATTAAATCATATTTGTCAAAAATGTTTTGGGAATCTGTTACTTATGATGTATATTAAAGCAGGATATCACTTTCTTCCTCCTGCTAGGTCAGCTGAGTTCTGGCTCCACACCCAGCCCTGAGGTTTATGCAGGGCTCATTGATCTGTATAAATCCTCAGACCTCCCAGGAGGAGAGTTTTCTACCTGTTTCACCGTGCTGCAGCGAAACTTCATTCACCCCCGGCCCACCAAACTGAAGGATTTAATTCGCCTGGTGAAGCACTGGTACAAAGAGGTGACGAGTCTTTGTCCTGACCATGGGTTATTATTTTTACCAGTAAGCCATGACCATTGCACCCTGTTGCCCACACTCTCCCATGCTGAGGGCTGAGCCACTTTAGGGAATCTGCCCCCTGGGTATCTTGATGACATTCCCATCACTAACCTTATTCATTTGGGTCGGGTGCTGAGCACCTCTGGCCCTCAAAGCTGCTACGCATGCTTTACTTTGCCCTCGCACTGGCCAAAGTGTTCTGCAGGAATCCCTTGCCTGCAGAGGGTGGCTGGAAGTTGGAATTTACATGCCCACACACTGTCAGTGGGGGCTTTTCTGCTTCCCAATGCACACGCTATCTCTCGGAAGGCAGGTTGAAGCTGTAGGTGGAACCGAGGCTGCATTTTCTTTTCTTTTGTTTTTTTTTTTTGAGTTGGAGTTTTGCTCTTGTCCCCAGGCTGCAATGCAATGATGCAATCTCGGCTCACTGCAACCTCTGCCTCCCAGGTTCAAGCGATTCTCCTGCCTCAGCCTCCCAGACAGCTGGGATTACAGGCATGCGCCACCACGCCTGGCTAGTTTTTGTATTTTTAGTAGAGATGGGGTTTCTCCATGTTGGTCTGGCTGGTTTCAAACTCCCGACTTCAGGTGATCTGCCCACCTCGGCCTCCCAAAGTGCTGGGATTACAGGCATGAGCCACTGTGCCCAGCCTGGGGCTGCGTTTTCTATATTGGTCAGCCTCCGTGTACTTGCACACAAGGTAGCTTCTGAATAGCCTCATGACAGCAAACACCAACCATGATATCAGCTCTTCCTGAGATGCCTCCTTTCTGTGTCCGGTTGCCTGAAACGTGAAACTAAGACCAAACTCTGGGTTCTCATCTTGGAAAATCAGAGAGTTGGCATGGTGCATCAGAAGATGCAGGGCTGTGGTGTGAGCCTGAATGAATCACTCCACTTCCCGCAGCCTCAGTCGTCATCTAAAGTGGAGGTCATGATGCCTGCATTGTGGGGAGGTGTGGAAATGATATGGGTAAAATGCCTGGACCCATACTTAGCATGCAGTGGGTTTCTAGTAAACTGTAGATATACTATCATCCTAGGAAGCCATATATGGTCAAAAGCATAACAAAGAAACTCATGTGTGCTGCCTACCAGCTGCTAGGTGGGCTCCTGTAGGGCTGAATAGTTTAGACATCCAAGTGCAGAGCGTGAGCACACCAGCATGACATCGTGAGTCAGTTGCCCTGCTGTGATCGCTGCATAACTCTCACTGAGCTCCTAGCCTAACCAGTTCATCTGATGTTCCCGCTCTTCCCTAGTGTGAAAGGAAACTGAAGCCAAAGGGGTCTTTGCCCCCAAAGTATGCCTTGGAGCTGCTCACCGTTTACGCCTGGGAGCAAGGGAGTGGCGTGCCGGATTTTGACACTGCAGAGGGTTTCCGGACAGTCCTGGGGCTGGTCACACAATACCAGCAGCTCTGCATCTTCTGGAAGGTCAATTACAACTTTGAAGATGAGAATGTGAGGAAATTCCTACTGAGCCAGCTGCAGAAAACCAGGTGCCCTCACTGGCCCCGTCCTTTTCTTAATCTAATTCCCTTTAACACTGTCTCAGCGACCTGGATTTCCTCTGCTGGGGTCACTATTTATTCATTGCATGAAAGGGGGAAAGTGCTAGCCAACAGAACCTTTCAGAGTCTCCAGGGATGACACCTAGGGAGGCAGGAGAAAATGCTGCTCAGAAAAAACAGAGAAGGAGGGTTTTCATCTAAGAGGTGTTAGAGTTGGAAGTGTGTCCCTGAGAATTAATGCTATCATTCACGGGCTGGTTTATCCTGCAGGGTTTTTATTGGATTAGGGTTTATCTACTCTTTTCAGACCTTCAAGAATAGCAAGAAATTTTATCCATCTGCTTAGGGCCACTGGCAAGGGACAAAAATGATGGACACCAAAGGAAAGGAAGAGAGAAAATAAAGGAGCATTGAAAAAGCATAGAGGAGAAGTAAGAGAGAAGGAGACCCCCGGTGGGTTGCCTACCCCTGGGTTCTTGGCAACATTGTGTTTGATTAAATTATGTATCATATTTTAGTTGACATAGTGTAAAGGAGATATTTTGATTATGCCTTCATTATGGCTTCATGAGTATAGCAATTAACAGCTTTCAAAACACTTTCGGAAAATACAATTTAATTCTAGGAAGTTACTGTAGTTTTCGTTTTTGTTTTTCTGGAGACAGAGTCTCACTCTGTCACCCAGGCTGGAGGGCAGTGGCACCATCTGGGCTCACTGCAACCTCCGCCTCCCAGGTCCAAGCTGATTCTCCTGCCTCAGCCTCCCAAGTAGCTGGGACTACAGGTGTGCACCACCACACCCAGCTAATTTTTAAATTTTTGGTAGAAACGGGGTTTCGCCATGTTGGCCAGGCTGGTCTCGGACTCCTGGCCCTCAAGTGATCCTCCTACTT
This sequence comes from Ateles fusciceps, assembly GCA_036589455.1. Classification (NCBI taxonomy): domain Eukaryota; kingdom Metazoa; phylum Chordata; class Mammalia; order Primates; family Atelidae; genus Ateles; species Ateles fusciceps. The sequence continues at coordinate 1,179,203 of JAZHEH010002159.1, read as the reverse complement.
CAGCCTCCCACAGTGCTAGGATCGCAGCCATGAGCCACTGCACGCAGCCTCTAGGAAGTTATTTTGAACTCTATTAGTATATTTGAGTTGCTGACCTCTAAGCTGTAAGGACACATTGTCTTATTGCTGAAAGTATTATGAGCCCCATGTTCTGAGGTCACTGGTTTTTAGAATCTCCTAATGCCTTCCACCCTCTCATTCAGGCCTGTGATCTTGGACCCAGCCGAACCCACTGGTGATGTGGGTGGAGGGGGACCGTTGGTGTTGGCATCTTCTGGCAAAGAAGCAAAGGAATGGTTATGCTCTCTCTGCTTCAAGGATGGGTCTGGAAACCCAATATCGCCGTGGAAAGTGCCGGTAAAAGTCATCTAAACGAGGTGTTGTCTGGAGATAGCCCTGTAACAAGCTTGAATCAAAGAACTTCTCCTGCTGTAGCAACTTGAAATTAACCACAAATAACAGGAAACCCAGCTCACAGGAGCTTAAACAACGGTTTAAGACACAAATAACAGGAAACCCAGCTCACAGGAGCTTAAACAACTGTTCACCCCACTAAGCCCCTACTACAAGTGATCCTCAGACAGGCAATCCCGGATTCATGCACTGTACGGTACAGAGCAGCATCCCTGATCTCTACCCAGTAGATGCCACTAGCCCTCCTCTCCCAGTGACAACCATAAGTCTTCAGACATTGTCAAACATTCCCCTGGGTTCACAGATCATTCTGGCTTTGGCTTTTGACTCCACCCTCTTTGGCTGTTGATTTGAGTACTCATGGCCTGAAGGCAGCCACTGTACCTCCAGATGGCTGGCTCACGATCCAAGCAGGAAGAACAGAAAGGGAAAAGATACCCAAAGGTCAAAAACATAATGATTTTATTAGAAGCTTCATCCAGCAAATTCTCTTCCATTTCATTGCTCAGAAATGTCACATGGTTACCTATAACTTGAAGGTGGCTACAAAGATGACTGTGGATGTGGGTTGCAATGGCCACCCAAGGGTGTCTGCCACACTGCTCCAAAGCCCTTCCCACCCACCAAGATATACCTGGTGTATTCCACCAGGATATCCTCCCTCCAGGTGTACTTGCTTCTCTCCACCGGGTTCTTTCTTTAAAGCAGGATTTCTCAACCTAGATACATACTCACATTTGGGGCTAGACAGTTCTTTATTTGCAGGCTGTCCTGTACCTCCAAACAAAGGAGGGTGTTGAGCAGCATCTCTGGCCTCTACCCACTAGACGCTACCCAGTTGTGACAATTAAGTGTCTTGAGACCTTGTCATATGTCTTGTGCTCCTAGGTGAGACCCTTGCTATAGAGGAACCCTACACCGCAACCCTGGGTGGAATGTAGGGAAGAGATGGCCAAGCCAGCCCTGGGGTTAGCTCCAATTATAAAGGTCTGCATTATCAATAAGCACCAGAAAATTGTCTCTGGCAATAGTTACCTTCCCAGAGGCAGGTCTCCCAAATTCTCTTAACCAATGGTTGTAACTATTAGGAGACATTGCTCTCCCCCATGTATGTTTTCTTTTTAGACAGTGCAGACACCGGGAAGTTGTGGAGCTAGGATGGATGCTATTGCCAATGAGATGTTCTCATTCAGGAGCCACAGAACCCTGAATTACAGTTCTAGAAGAAACTTCTAGAGGTCATCTGGCAATTGCTTTTAAAGACTCAGCTCACCATGAGGAAGAGTCACTCGGATCCATTCTTCCCTTGATGGTCCCTACTCCTCCTTCCCTTGCTTCTTGGATTCGTTGAAATCAATCAAGACTGCAGACTCTTCCACAAAGTCTTGACTTGCTGAACTCCCCTCTCTATAGGCAGGCTGCCTTTAAAAATAGTTGCTCTCCATCACACACTGAGGTCTGTGGGGGGGGGGGACCAGGGGAGGGCAGTGGGGGGGTGGGGAGTTGCGGAGGGGATAACATGGGGAGAAATGCCAGATATAGGTGATGGGGATGGAGGCAGCAAACCACGTTGCCATGTACGTACCTATGCAACAATCCTGCATGTTCTTTACATGTACCCCAGAACCTAAAATGCAATTTTATATATATATATAAAATAGTTGCTCTCATCCACTTTATGTGCATCATATTCTGTCAACTTATTTTTTTAGCTGTATCTTTCCAATTATCTCCTCCTTTTTCCTTCCAGTCCGAAAAAGGAATCCTCTGTGTCTCCAAAGCGAAGCCCTTTACTTGCCCCATGGTTCTCATAACTCTGTGATCTTGTCTCAGAGTCTTCCAACTCATCCACCTTCTGTCTGTTTCCTCTGTATACAGAACCTTTCCTGCCCCCTGCTGACACAGAGGTCTTCTATACCAGCAGCCAGCCAACGCTTTCATTAGGCCTTCAAGCTCTCCAAAGGCTCAGATTAAAACCATTGCCATATCTATATGAGGCTGTTGTCCTTTCCTTCTGAGCCTGCCTCTCTCCCCCCCAACCTGGGAGTAACCTCTTGCCAAATCAAAAGACTTTTTCCTTGGGCTTTAGCTTTAAAGATACTTGAAGGTCTGAGTGCTTTAACCTCACATCCCCTCACTTAGAGTTGTATCACTGCTGCATATACCAATTGTGATACAATAAAGAATGTATCTGGCCTTTGTGCCTAGTTCCTAGCACACAACTTCAAAAACGCCGGAGTTTCCTGGTAGGAGTGTCTTCTGTATTCATAAGAAGTCGCTTTCACCCATCCCTGGTTTATGCTAACAAGGCTACCCATGGTGGGCCCTTAGATAGTTTTAAGGGAGGAGTTGGCCAAGCCAGAGAGACTGAGGATGTCATTAGAACATTGGAATTGTTAGCCAATTTTTAGCCATCCCACCCCAATCTCCAAGGAGGCAGCAGGGCTAGAGATTGAGTTCAATTTTGACATGGTCAATAATTTAAGCAATGATACCTACGTAAAGAAACTCCAATAAAAACTCTGGATGGTGATGCTTGGGGGAACTTCCCAGTTGGTGAACATTCCAATGTACTAGAAAGGTAGAGCATCCTGATTCCACAGGGACAAAGGCTCCTGAGCTCTGGGCTCTTCCAGAGCTTGCCACTCTATGTATCTCTTTACCTGGCTCTTCATTTGTATTCTTTATAATAAAATGGTGATTGTAAGTAGAGCATTTTCCTGAGTTGTGTGAATCATTCTGCAAATTATTGAAACCGAAGGAAAGTCATGGAAACTGCCAAATTTGTAACCAAGTCAGACAGAGGTGTGGGTAGCCTGGGGACTCCATGTATGGCTGGAGTCTGAAAGAAGGGTGGACTTGCTGAGGACCTTGCTCTTTAACTTGTGGGATCTACACAAATTCCAAGTAATCAGTGCCAGACTTGACTTACATTGCAGGACAGTCAGCTGGTGTCACAGAATAGGTGTTGGAAGGCACCACTACTCTTGTCCAGGACAAAGGCAAAGAAATAGATATGAAGATGTTGAAAAATGAAAGCATGTAGAAAAGAAGCATGAGAAGCAAAAGCAAAAATAATTTTTAAAAAACTTTTTAAATAATACAAAAACATTTAATGAAAGAATGACCACTTTAAGTATACATCTACTCGATCTATAGCTAGTTACCAGGGCCTTCCGGATGCCCAAATTTGCACTAGATACACAGGCAGGAAACAAGGAAAAGGAAACTATAAAACACTGCCAGCATCCTCATGGGGCTTGGCTGGAGGAACTGGAAGACATAGCCCTAAATCCTTAAACACAAATGAAAGGCCAGGCATGGTGGCTCATGCCGATAATCCCAGCACTTTGGGAGGCCAAGGCAGGTGGATCACTTGGGGTCAGGAGTTCGAGACCAGCCTGGCTAACATGGTGAAACCCCATCTCTACTAAAAATACCAAAAATTAGCTAGGTGTGGTGGCAGGCACCTATAATTCCAGCTATCCAGGGGGCTGAGGGAGGAGAATTACTTGAGCCCGGGAGGCGGAGGTTACAGTGAACCGAGATTGCGCCACTGTACTCCAGCCTGGGCAACAAAGCGAGACTCCGTCTCCAAAGAAGGAAGGGAGGAAGGGAGGGAAGGAAAGGAAAGAAAGGAAGGAAGGAAGGAAGGAGAATGAAGGGCAGGTTGCAACATATACCAAGTGAGATGTGTGTGATGAGCAAGACCGTAAAGAACAAGGCGAGTCACTCAAAGCCACGCAAAGGCAGAACAGGACCGTTTCAGTCTTTCTCATCAGTGTCTTCTCGGCACTCAGCGGACATTTAAATTCATTAAGAGCAAAGAGAATAAAAGTTCACAAGTAATCAAGAAACATGCAGTCATGGGTCACTACCAGAAGTAACTAGGGCACCAACCCTTTCTCAGAAAACTGGCAACAAATGGCCTTGAACAGGCAATAATTAAACCCAGCCTTTTTAATACAAACTGTATTTCAGGATTAAAAGACTGGCCATACTGATGAGGAAACTTCATTCATTTAATACATGCTTAAAAAATGACAAATTAGAAACATCATCATTTCGATAACCATAATAGGTTTGTTGCCCAATGCACACAGCAAGTCAATAGGCTAAGACACCAGGTTGCAGCAGACAAAGATGTTTAATTATAGGGCTGCCAAATGAGGAGATGGGAGAAACCTCAAATCTGCCTCCTGAGGAGTTGGGGGCTAGGGCTTTTAAGGGCTTGGGAGTGTACCAAAGTGTGGAGATCGTTGATTGGCTGAAGAGTGGAGTGTGAAGTCATGGGACAGAGAGATGAAGAAACTGTGTTCTCATGGAGTACCACTGACTCTGCCTCTGCTGAGGTCTTTAAACTGGTTGGCATCAGCTGTTCTGATGGAACTCAGGATCAGAAGAGCATCTCAAGCAATTCTTAAACAGAAGCCTTATGATTTTTTTTTGAGGGGGTGTCTAGCTGTGTCACCTAGGATGGAGTGCAGTGGTGTGATCTCAGCTCACTGCAACATCCATCTCCTAGGCTCAAGCAATCCTCCTACTCTCAGCCTCCTGAGTTGTTGGGACTACAGGCACACACCACCACACCCAGCTAATTTTTGTATTTTATGAGGTCCATGGGTTTCACCGTGTTACCCAGGCTGGTCTTAAACTCCTGAGCTCAGGTGATCCACCTGCCTCAGCTTCCCAAAGTGCTGGGATTACACGCATGAGCAGCCCGCGCCTGGCCAGAAGCCTTATGATTCTAATGTCAGAGATCCTATCTATAGGAACAATGGGGGTGTAAATGGTCAGTATCTAATGCTCCTGACTTTCAGTTACAAGGAGCGGACCAAAGTGCAGTATGATTAATGCTTAATTACAACAATATTTCTGTCCAGAATTCACGTTAACCCTATGAGGATGGCTTCAATTTTGCAACCTACGATGAAATAAATGATTTAGGCAGAGATTATCAATGGGTGAAACCATTAGATGAAATGATGGGGATATGGCCGATGAAATAATGGGGTGGAGGAATGTCACCTCCCAAATCCACAGCATTTTTTTATTTTTATTTTTATTTTTGAGACAAGGTCTCACTATTACCCAGGCTGGAATGCAGCAGCACAACCACAGCTCACTGCAGCCTCGATCTCCCAGACTCAAATAATCCTCCCACCTCAGCCTCCTATGTAGCTGGGACCACAGGTACACACCAAAACACCTGGCTAATTTTTAAAATTTGTTTGTAGAGATGGAATTTCACCATGTTGCCCAGGCTGGTCTCAAACTCCTGATCTCAAGCAATCCTCTCACTTCGGTCTCCCAAAGTGTGGAATTACAGGCATGAGCCACCATTCCTAGTACGAATCCTACAGTTTAATCTCAGTGTTAGCAGGAGAGAGACAGCCAACCATGGGCTGCCTCCAGGCATGAAACAGTACAGAGCATGCAGCACAATCCATTATGTGTTCTTGCCAAATAGATTTGTTTTTAATTTGACACCAACATTGGTTATAAGAAACAAAAGCAACTGAGTTAGCAAATTCCAGAGAAAATGTATAGGCCAGACAGACTTCAAAAAGAGAGCAACAAAATATGCAGATACCAGGACAGAAATGTGGAGGGGTGTGCATTCTCCTAACCACAAAACGGAAATGAGCCAAGAGCCTAACAAGAATCCAATTAAGCAGAGTTCAAGGTCAAGACCCCCAGACTTATATTTCCCACCCTGGTTACCCTAGCAACCAGCTCCCCACTTACATCGAAGGAAGGAAGCAATGATCAGAGGCAGGACCACGCACAGTGAGTGGCCAATGGCCCAGGGGGAGTTTAAGAAGAGTTTGAGTGACAGCCCACGAATGAGGTCCCCAGTGGGGCGAGGTGATAGATGAAAGGAGCCTGTATGCTGGAGGGGCTTCGACTGCTCTGATCCAGGGCTCCTCCATCCAGCTCAGCTTGGTCAGATCTGAGGAGGTAAGACACTATCACTCCTTGGTTCCATTCGCTGGCACCGGTGTCTGGGAGAAACCTCAGACGGGGGAAAGGTGAGGAAGAAAGCTCTCCTTTGCCTGGCACTCCCCCTGTGTGAGTTGGCCTGGGTGCACTGGAGTGCTGTGTACAGCTGGAGGGAAGAATCTGGCAAGGAGAGCAGGAAGTGAGGATCCCAGCACCTCAGCCCAACTGAGACGGTCCCATCCAAGCAATGGTGTCCCGCACGCTCATCTCAGATGAAGTTCTTCAAAGAGGTGCCGGATCCGAGCCACTGTCCCTTGGTTGTAGGGCCAGGCTGGGAATTGCAGAGGGGAACTCGTCATGTTCCTGAGGGAATGAGGATGTGGGGCTCCAGCTGGTGGGGCAGGGAGTTATCAGCAGGAAAGGGGGAAAAGTTAAGTTTGGGGGCAGGAGTGGTTACAAATGAGATCCTTTGCCAAGGCTCTGCCAGGAGAAACAGGCTCACAAAGGGCGGGCTTAACTGAAGGCCTGGCCAGAAGGGAAAAGATCCCAAAGTTGAAAGAACAAGGTAAAAAGGCCTTTGGCCAGGTGCAGTGGCTCATGCCTGTAATCCCAGAACTTTGGAAGGCTGAGGCAGGTGGATCACCTGAGACCAGGAGTTCAAGACCAGCCTGGGCAACAAGGTGAAACCCTATCTCTACTAGAAATACAAAAGAAATTAGTCAGGTATAGTGGCATGCCAGTAATCCTAGCTACTTGGGAGGCTGAGGCATGATAATTACTTGAACCCGGGAGACAGAGGTTGCAGTGAGCCAAGATGGTGCCACTGCACTCCAGCCTGGGGCAATAGAGTGAGACTCCACCTCAAAGGAGGATTTGGCCAGGATGATGGCTAGGATAATGGAAGACTGGGGTGTCCAGGAGGTGACCACTATGAGCTTGAAGCTCAATTCCTTCTAACAGCAGGAGAGAAAATGCCACTATGCCCATGGGAGTCAAGAAGGGGTACAGAAGCGCAGAGGAATAGCCCCCCAAAGATGTCCATATGCTAATCCCCAGAACTTGTGAGTATGTTACCTTACAGCAAAGAGGCTTTGCAGATGTGACTAAGGTCATGGAACTGGAGATGGGGGAGATGCTCCTGGATTTTGCAGGTGGGCCCAATCTATTACATTGGTGCAAAAGTCATTGCGGGTCATGTTCTCACTCATAAGTGGGTGTCAAACAATGAGAACACATGGACACAGGGAGGGGAACATCACACACTGGGGCCTGTTGGAGGGTGGAGGGCTAGGGGGAGGGATAGCAGGGGGTGGGGGGATTGGGGGAGGGATAAGCATTAGGAGAAATATCTAATGTAGATGACGGGGTGATGGATGCAGCAAACCACCATGGCACGTGTATACCTACGTAACAAACCTACATGTGCTGCCCATGTACCCTAGAATTTAAAGTATCATAAACAAATTTTTTTAAAAAAAAGAAATTGAGGGCGTTGCCATTACTTTCAATGGCAAAAACCACAATTACTTTTGCACCAACCTACTAATCACATGAGTCCTTAGAAACAGAGAACTTTCCCAGCTGAAGGTAGAGAGATTCACTGGAGAAGAGGCAGGAGAGAGACCTGAGCTGCTGTCACTGGCTTGAAGATGAAGGGAGCCATGAATCTGGAAACATGGCACCCTCCAAAAGCTAAGAACAGCCCCAGCCAACATCCAGCATGGAGACAGGGTCGTCTGCCCTACAACCACGTAGAACAGAATTCTGCCCACAAGAGAGAGTCTGGAAGTGGATTCTCCCCAGAGCCTCCAGAAAGGGAGGCAGTCCAGTGTCACCTTGATTTGAGCCTGGCGGGGCTTAGAGCAATCACCCACATTCCTTGATTTACAGCCCCTTCCTGGCATCACCCCAACTTCTTGATTTCCTCATCACATCTGCTACAGACACTTATATCTTGTCTCCCTCTTATAAGGACCCTTGGGATTACATCAAACCCACCGGCATAATCTCCCCCCTGCAAAATTCTTAATTATATCAGCAGAGTCCTTTATGCCATATAAGCTAACATATTCACAGGTTCTGGGGATTAGGACATGGACATTTTGGAGGAGGTAATTATTCGGTCTACCACACTGGGTGTATTAGTCTGTTCTCAGGCTGCTAATAAAGGCATACCTGAAACTGGGTAATTTATAAAGAAAAGTAGTTTAATTGACTCACAGTTCTGCACAGCTGGGGAGGCCTCAGGAAACTTACAATCATGGCAGAAGGCACCTCTTCACAGGGCGTCAGGTGAGAGAATGAGTGCCGAGCAGAGGAGGAAGCCTCTTATAAAACCATCTGGTCTCGTGAGAACTCACTCACTCACTATCACGAGAACAGCATGGGAAAAACTGCCCTCATGATTCCATTATCTCCACCTCGTCCAGCCTTTGACATATGCGGATTATTACAGTGCAAGGTGCGACGTGGATGGGGACACAGAGCCAAACCATATCACAGGCATTGGCGAGCAGTTGGTATGTAAACCGTGACACCGGAGAGAACCTGGAAAGTGAGTGTAAACAGAGAACAGGCCTGGGCTGGGCAGTGGCTTACACCTATAATCCCAGTGCTTTGGGAGGCTGAGGCAGGAGGATGGCTTGAGGTCAGGAGCTCAAGGTTGCAGTGAGCTCTGATCAACCCACTGCACTACAGCCTGGCCAACAGAGCAAGACCCTGTCTCTAAGAAAGAAAGAAAGGAAAAGAACAGATCCAACAACTGAGACCTGGGGTTTCAATTGCTCCAACCTGTGTCAAACTCTCTCCAAAGACCTCCTAAGGCCCTCCTCTTTCTCCTCTCCCCTCTCTCCCTCCCCCATCCTGGCAGTCTGTGTGCCCTCGAGAGGAGGAGGAAGAAAACGGTAGCCCACTCCACAATCCCAGTGCCAGGAGGCCTGAAACCACAATATGCTACAATAAAAGTACCTTAGAAAAAAATTTACAAAAAATTAGCCGGGTGTGGTGGCTCACACTTATAATCCCAGCACTTTGAGAGGCCAAGGTGGGTAGATCACCTTAGGTCAGGAGTTTGAGACCAGCCTGGCCAACATGGCAAAACCCGTCTCTACTAAAAATACAAAAATTAGATAGGCGTTATGGCAGGTGGCTGTATCCCAGCTACTCTGGAGACTGAGCCAGGAGAATCACTTGAACCCAGGAGATGGAGGTTGTAGTGAGCCAAGATCATGCCATTGCACTCCAGCCTCCAGCCTCCAGCCTAGATGACAGACCATGACTCCATCAAAAAAAATGTCGGGCTTGGTGGCTTAGGCCTGTAATCCCAGCACTTTGGGAGGCCAAGGCAAGCAGATCACCTGAGGTTGGGAGTTCGAGACCAGCCTGACCAACATGGAGAAACCCCGTCTCTACTAAAAATACAAAATTAGCCAGGCATGGTGGCACATGCCTGTAATACCAGCTACTCTGGAGGCTGAGACAGGAGAATCACTTGAACCCAGGAGGCAGAGGTTGCTGAGATTGCGCCATTGGACTGCAGCCTGGGCAACAAGAGGGAAACGGTCTCAAAAAAAAAGAAAAAGAAAAAAAGAGAAAAAAGCTACAAAAACTAAAAATATAAATAAAACCACAAAGCCACGATATACCTGGAGCTCTGGGGATGTGGGGTTCCTGGGACATGGTTGCCACCGCAGCTCCCTGGTCAGGAACAGTCACGCCCAATTGCTGGGCTAGCAGCCTCCTGGTGAATTAGGGATGAGGACCCGCCTTCATCTCTGGTTTCTCAAAATTCCTCCAGGAAATGAGTAAGATAAAATTCATCCCATTCTTGTCTCCTCCGTGCCCTGCCTCTTCCTTCACTGAGCAGTTTTTCTCCTGCAAACACAATGCTCATGTCAGAAAAAAGAGAACTACATCTTTCAACACCTACTGATTAAATGCCAACTTCTAAACACTGACATTTGATGCTCCTAACATACTCTTAATGGATTCACATTTTACAGAGCGAGAAAGGGTCTTGGCAGTTGCAGAACTCATTCAAGGCTGCAGCGCTTATAAGAGCCTGGAATTTGATACAAGCTGGAATTCAATTCTTTCCTACGGCTGCTGTAACAAATTACCAGGAATTTAGTGGCTTAAAACAAAAAATACATATATATTCTATTATAGTTCTGGAGATCAGAAGTCTGAAATGAGCCTCCTTGGCGTTCATTACCTCTAAGATCTGTGTCTAGCATGCTTTTCGGACATCCACTGCCTATTTGCAGTGAAACCAGGGTGTCAATAGAGCTGCTTTCTGCTAGAGGTTCTAGGAGAGATCCATTCTTTGCCTGTTGCACCTTCTAGAGGCCACCTGCATTCCTCAGCTTACAGCTGCAATTGCTACAGTCTCTGCCTCCATGGTCTCATTGCTTTCTCTTCCTTATATCTCTGACTTTGACCATCCCCTTCCCAGCCCCACTGCCTTCCTCTTATAAGGACCCATTCCTAAGGTATCTACCCAATGAAAATATATATCCGATATGGTTTGGACTGTATCCCCACCCAAATCTCATGTCGAATTGTAATCCCGTGATGGAGGTGGGGCCTGGTGGGGAGGTGATTAGATCATGGAGGTGTTTCTCATGTATGGTTTAGCACCATCCCCTTGGTACTGTTTCTCATGAGAGTGAGTGAGTTCTTGAGAGATCTGGTTATTTAAAAGGGTTTAGCACCTCCGCTGTCTTGCTCCCACTCCCACAATGTGAGACACCTCACTCCCCTTTGCCTTCCACCATGATTGGAATCTTCCTGGGGCCTCCCCAGAAGCAAAAGCTACTAAGTTTCCTGTACAGCCTACAGGACTGTGAGCCAATTAAACCTCTTTTCTTTATAAATTACCCAGTCTCAGGTATTCCTTTAGAGCAATACAAGAGCAGACTAATACAATATATTTTTTTAAATTTGCACTCACATGTTCATAGGAACTCTTATTTATAACAGTCAAAAACTAGAAATGACCCAAATATTCCAACAACAGAGGAACACAGAAATAAACTGTGGCAAATACATGCAATGGAATACTACCTAGCAAAGAGGAGGAACAAATACCAAGAATATGGAACAGCATGAATGAGCTTTGCAGGTTTAACACTGAGTGCAACAGCCAGACACAAATGAGTGCAGGCAGCACGATTGCATTTATGTGTGAAGTTCAAGGACAAGCAAACTACTTTCTGGTGATAGAAATCAGGTGGTGATTACTGGACAGTGGTCACTGAGTAGGTGGGGGGGTAAGGTGGTTCTTTTAAGCACATTGTTAGCATTTGCTAATCTGTCCATTTGTGTTCTGTATTTTTATGTATGTTTGCCATATTTCACACAAGAAAAGTTAAAATTTTAGTTTCTTCATTACTTCTAAGATCTATGTCCAGCATACTTTTCAGAGAGTCACTGCCTATTTGCATTATCTTTCTAATAACCACCTGCCTGTGTCCTTTGTCCACTACTCTAGGTTGGTCTTCTGTTACCTAGATTTGTACAGGCTCTTTCCAAATTAAATAATTCAGCCTTTTTAACTAGTGCTGCAGACATTTCTCCCCCTGTGCTCTCTGGGGGGAGAGAACATTAGCACCTCCCAGGAAATCAAGCTTTCAACTAACACAATTCAGCAGGACAGCCAGTACGGTCGATGGAGTTGAAGAAGTTTTCATCTGATGGACCTCAGTAACCAAGAAAGTGGTTGGGCGCAGACAAGAGTTCCCACTCTGCCATAAAGAATCTTGGCCTCCATTTTTTTAACTGACAGAGACGAACTGAGTATATTTATGATGTACACCATAATGTTTTCAAATATGTATGCGTTGTGGAATCCTAAATCAAACTATTTAACATAAACATTACCTCACATACTGATATGCTTTGGCTCTGTGTCCCCACTCAAATCTCATGTCGAATTATAATTTCCATGTCGGGGGAAGAGGCCTGGTGGAAGGTGATTGGGACACGGTGGAGGATTTCCCCCTTGCTGTTGTTGAGACAGTGAGTGAGTTCTCGTGAGATCTGGTTGGTTGAAAGTGTGTAGCACCTCCCACTTTGCTCTCTGTCTCCTGCTTCACCATGGAAAGATGTGCTTGCTTCCCCTTCGCCTTCTGCCATGATTGCAAGTTTCCCAAGGCCTCCCAGCCATGCTTCTGTACAGCCTGTAGAACTGTGAGACAAACTCCTTTTCTTCATAAATTATCCAGTCTCAAGTAGTTCTTTATAGCAGTGTGAGAACAGACTAATACACATATTTATTATTTTTTGTGGTGAGAACACTTAAAATCTACTCTGAGTAATTTTCAAGTATGCAATACATTGCTATTAAGTATGGTCACCGTGTTGTACAATAGATCTCTTGAACTTATGCCTTCTTGGCCTCCATGTTCTAGTTTCTAAAATGAGAGTGTTACATTACAGGATACCTAAGTTCCCGCCTAGTGCTAAAATGTTAAGTGCAGAAGAAGAGAACTGTATAGTAATCCCTAAAAGTGTTTTAAACCACTATTAAAATTTCATTTTATACAATAATGATGCAATAGAAAAATGAGCTTAATTTTGTCTTTCATTGTAATAGCCTGATCAGAAAAAAAACACAGTGAGAAGGGGTGAAGGGGAAAGGCGCTCTCTTTGATCACAATGAGAAGACAATGGTGCCTCCATCCATCATCACGCAGAAGCTCAGAGATGTCAGAGGAGCCCCAGGCCAACGGCTTAAACTTTCTGAGCTTTGAACCACTTGGGAAACCACTCCTCCTTGCCTCCCAAAAAATACTTCCCTAAAACCATGAAAACTTTGATGCTACTATGGATTAAAAAAAAAAATAGGAGGCCAGGCACAGCGGCTCACACCTGTAGTGTGGGAGGAAGAGGGAGAAGTTCTTTGCTGTCCCTAATTTCCCCTTGCTCCCTCTATTCTCACTATTAAAGGAAAATACTGGTTTACAAACAGTTTTGTGTGTCATCTTACTTCGAGCATGTCAACCCACTTGCACAGGGCGGTTGCACGCCCGTGGTCAGTATCCCAGGCCCGCCAAGTGTGCACATCCACAGGGTGGCTGTCTGTCCTGCTCACCCCTCATCCTCCTCTCTCTCTCTCCGTCTCCTACCCCCATCTCCCTCCTTTTCTCTCTTTGTGCCTGATTGTTTCTTCTACTCCTGTACTCTCGGCTCAGGGTGGCTCTGCTCTTGTTGCCATCTTGTAGTATTAGAGAGAATTAAATTAGGCTGAGCAGGAAGCAGAAAAATCCTAGAATATGGTTAAGTACAGTTAAAGCCACAGTAATGTGATTAGGGAAGGGAGGTCCGTTCTGAGTCCTGATCCACGTAACCAGGGCATCTTTAAGCACTTGAGTGTTTTAATAGATGAGCTGACCAAAGGCCCAGAAACAACCTTTATTCTTCTAATTTGGCTTCCTACAAATTCAGGGACACTGGATGGGCTCTACCAAATTAACCCACTGTGATATTTCTGAGATCATTCTGTGCTATGTATTCAAAAAACAGGTCTTCCCTATGGACGTCAAATTTGACCATTATGGATTCACATCTTGGAGTTCTGAAGGCAGTCCCATGTTTAAGAATTGCCTCCTAAGATGTTAATAAGGTCCTCAATAATAAATGGAACTATGTTACTCACAGATTGGAAGACTTGTTGTTGTTAAGATAACAATACTACCCAAAGCAACACACAGAGTCAACGCAATCCCTATCAAAATCCCAATCGTAGTTTTTGCTGAAATGGAAAAACTCATCCTAAAATACAGAATATCAAGGAATCAGAATAGCCAAAACAATCTTTTTGTAAAAATGTTGCCTGTTCTGATTCCTTAAAATTCTATATCAAGACTTGATACACAGCTACGGTACTGTAATAGAAACAACATGGCGCATCTCACACAAGAAGACAGATAGAGAATAGAACTGAGAACCCAGAAATAAGCCCTCACATCTACAGTCAGTTGATTTTCAGCAAGGGTGCCAAGACCATTCAATGGGAAAAGAATGGTCTCTTCAACAAATGGTACTGGGAAAACTGAATCTCCACACACGAAAGAATGAATTTGGATCCTTACCATACACTATATTCAAAAATTAATTCAAAATAAACCAAATGCCTAAATTTTAAAAGCTAAAATTATGAAATTCTTAGAAGAAAACATAGAGGGAATTCTACATGACTTGGATTTCTTAAAATGATATTAAAAACACAGGCAATAACAAAAAAATAGAATTTACTAAGATTACAAACGTTTGTACATTAAAGGATACTAGCGAGGTAGGAGATGGGGCTTGACTCTGGAAGCAGGGCTCAGACACCGTACCAAATTGAGGACTAGCTATAACAGGTCTTTCCATAAGAAGCAGCTTTCCATAAGACACACTCACTAGTGTGCCATGTCAGTTTACCATTACCATGGCAACACTCCAGTGTTAATGTCCCGTCTCATGGCTATGGCCTGGCAACCCAGAAGTTACCACCCTCATCCTAGAAATGGCTCCATAAACCATCCCTTAATTTTCATATAATTAGACGTGGGTATAAGTTTAACTGAAGAACTGCCTCTGAGCTGCTACTCTGGGCACACTGCCTATGGGGTAGCCCTTCTCTGTGAGGAGCAGCACCCCTGCTGCTACTGTACACCACTGCTTCAATAACAGTTGATGTTTAACACCACTAGCTCTCCCTTGAATTCTTTCCTGGGTAATATGGTTTGGTTGTGTCCCCACCCAAATCTCATCTTGAATTGTAACTCCCACAATTCTCATATGTCATGGGAGGGGATCCAGTGGGAGGAAATTGAATCATGGGGGTGGATCTTTCTTGTGCTGTTCTCATGATAGTGAGTGAATAAGTCTCATGAGATCTGACAGTTTTAAAAAGAGGAGTCTCCCCTTCACAAGCTCTCTCTTTGCCTGCTGCCATCCACATAAGATGTGACTTGCTCCTCCTTGCTTTCCACCATGATTGTGAGGCCTCCCCAGCCACGTGGAACTGTGAATCCTCCATTAACCTCTTTCTTTTGTAAATTGCCCAGTCTTGGGTATGTCTTCATTGGGACATATAATTTGCAAATTATATATTTGATAAAGATTTAATATCCAGAATTTATAAAGGAGTATAACTCAACAGCAACAGACAAAACTGCAATTCAAAATGGGCAAAAGACTTGGATAGACATTTCTCTAAAGAAAATATGCAAACGGCTAATAGATTTATGAAAAGATGCCCGACATCATTAGTCATTAGAGAAATACAAATCAAAACCATAATGAGATACCACTTCATACCCATTAGGATGACTGTAAATTTTTTTTTTTTTTTTTTTGAGATGGAGTCTTGCTGTGTCACCCAGGCTGAAATGCAGTGGTATGATCTCGGCTTACTGCAACATCTACCTCCCAGGTTCAAGTGATTCTCATACCTCAGCCTCCCAAGTAGCTGGGATTACAGGCATGTGCCACCACACCTGGCTAATGCCACCACACCTGGCTAATTTTTGTAGTTTTAGTAGACACAGGGTTTCACCACATTGGCCAGGCTAGTCTCGAACTCCTGACCTCAGGTGATCCGCCTACCTCACTCTCCCAAAGTGCTGGAGTTACAGGCGTGAGCCACTGTGCCCAGCTGGATATAATTTTTTAAATGAAAAATAACAGTTGTTGGAGAAGATGTGAAGAAATTGGAACTACTGTACATTGTTGGTGAGAAGTGAAAATGGTGCAGCCACTGTAGAAACAGATTAGTCATTCCTCAAAAAGTTAAACATAGAATTTCCATGTGATCCAGCAAATTCACGCCTATGGACCCCAAAAAGTTAAAAACAAGAACTTAAACAGATGTTTGTGTGCAAATGCTCATAGCATGCTATTCACAATAGCCTAAAGGTGGAAACAACCCAAGTGGCCATTCACAGATGAATAGCTCAACAAAATGTGGTACATAACACAATGGATTATAATTCGGCTGTAACAATAATGACGTTCTGATACAGGCTACAACATGGACCTCAAAAACATGGTGCTAAGACTGAGTGTGGTGGCTCACACCTGTAATCCCAGCACTTTGGGAGGCCAAGGCAAGAGGTTTGCTTGAACCCAGGAGGTCAAGACCAGCCTCACCAACATGCAAGACCCTGTATCTCCAAAAATAAAATAAAATAAGCCAAGCATGGTGGCAAGCACCTGCAGTCCCAGCTACTCAGCAGGCTGAGGCAGGAGGATGGCTTGGGCTCAGAAAGTCAAGACTGGAGTGAGCCGTGATCGCGCCACTGCACTCCAGCCTGGGCAACAGAGCAAGACCCTGTCTCAAAAAAAAAAAAAAAAAAAATAGTACTAATTGAAAGAAGCCAGACACAAAAAAATACTGCATAATTTCAAATTCAGAAATCATGCAGACAAATAGTAGATTAGGGGTTACCAGGGCCGGGGGGGAAGGAATAATGAGGGATTACTGCATAATGGATATGGTGTTTATATTTGAGATAATGAAAAATTTTCTAAATAGGTAGAAGCAGTGGTTACATGGCATTGTGAATGTGGATTAATTCCACTGAATTATATGTTTAAAAAATTAAAATTACAAATCTTATGTTATATATATTTTACCACCATAAAAACAATTTAAAAAATAGAAATGGGAAAGACCACTTAAAGAACCCACAAAAATGAAAATGTCATAATAAATGAGAGTAAGGGAACAGGATTGATTGTGGAGCTATCTTGAAAAATAACAGGCTGGGTACCTTCATTTTTTTCTTCCAAAAAAAAATCATATCCTTCACTTAGAAACACCCAAACTAGATTAGGCAAGGTGGCTCACGCCTGTAATCCTAGCACTTTGGGAGCCCAAGGCAGGCAGATCACCTGAGGCTGGGAGTTCGAGAACAGCCTGACCAACATGGAGAAACCCCATCTCTACTAAAAATACAAAAATTAGCCAGGCATGGTGGCGTGCACCTGTAATCCCAGCTACTAGGGAGACTGAGGCAGGAGAATTGCTTGAACCTTGAAGCAGAGGTTGTGGTGAGCCAATATCATGTCATTGCTCTCAGCCTGGGCAACAAGAGTGAAACTCTGTCAAAAAAGAAAGAAAGAGGGAAAGAAAAGAAATAAAGAAAAAGAGAGAGGAAAGAAGAGAAGGGAGGGAGGGAGAAAGGAAGGGAGGGAGGAAAGAGGAAGGAAGGAGGAGGGAGGAAGGGAGAGAAGAAAGAAAGAAGGAAAGAGAAAGAAAGAAAGAAAGAAAGAAAGAAGAAAGAAAGAAGGAAGAAAGAAAGAAAGAAAAGAAAGAAAGAAAGAAAGAGAAAAAGAAAAGACAGACCCAAGCTAAGCACACACACACATACCTCTATTGAGTCAGGAGGGATGTTGAATGCAGTCTAATTCCATGATGGTCTGCTCCCTGGTGAATCATTTTGCATCTTGAGGTCTTTTGTTTCCCCTAAGATCATAAACATATGGGAAACAAAGAGCCTCTGGCCTTGTAGGAAAAGTTACTGTAGCACCATGAGCTGTAGACAAGGCCAACTCCATGATCTGTGAGGCAAAATAAGAATGCAGGACCCCTTGCTGAAAAAGTCTTAAGAATTTCAAGACTGGTCCAGCTCACACCTGTAATCCCAGCACTGTGAGAGGCCAAGGTGGGAGGATCACTTGAGGACAAGAGTTGGAGATCAGCCTGGGCAACACAGTGAGACCTCATCTCTACAAACAGTTTAACAATGTAGGTGGTTGCAGTGGCATGAGTCTGTAGTCCCAGCTATTTAGGAGGTCAAGGAGGGAGGATCACTTGAGCCCAGGAGACTGAGGCTGCAGTGAGCCATGACTGTACTGTAGCACTCCAGCCTGGGTGATAGAGCAAGACTTTGTCTCCAGAAAAAAAAAAAAAAGATGTTGAGGCTATACCACCAGAGCATTTAACTAAGTGCACTTCTGAGCGAAGAGCTCTGTGTGACACACCTGGGAAGATGTCCCTGGCAAGCTAAGAACCTAGAGTGTTCAAGTAGAAGTTCAGAAGAGAGAAGAGGTGGGTGGGTGGCCCCCAGGTCCCAGTGGGACACAATCAACTGGCAGGCCCCACAGCCATTCCCATGCCCTTCTCCCTGGCTGCTCCTCACTGCAGGGGCTGAAAACCTGAGTCTCTTCCCAGACTCCTTCATAGCTAATGGGGGCCTGGCGCCGGATCCCGATGCAGACGGATGGGGCCGACGGGGAAATCTGCTAGGAGGCTAGCAGCGAGTTTTTGCTTTCCGGATAAAGGAACAGCCTCAGCCGCCATCACCCCGGTTCCCCTTACTTGCCCTTGAATGCAATGTCAAGTCTTTAGCTGCAACAGCCATTTAACAAGGACAAGGTGATGTGCGTGGGACCCCACATGCTAAGTGTGGCAGTGCAGAGGCACCTTCGTATGTCCTCCATCACACGGTGCGCAGCCCACACAGAGCCAGCACCTGCCCACCCGCAGGCCTGCCTCCTGCTGCCACCAGACCCACCTGTCCTCACCCTTGTACCAGCATCCTTTGGAGCACACACTCCATGCTTCTCCCCCAGCCTGCACCCCCACCCAACCAAATTTCTCAGGTCCAGTTCAAGCCAAATGTTGGCTGATAACCCTTTTTTTTTTTTTTTGAGACAGAGTCTCGCTCTGTTGCCCAGGCTGGAGTACGATGGTGCCATCTCAGCTCACTGCCACCTCCGCCTCCCAAATTCAAGCAATTCTCCTGCCTCAGCCTCCCCAGTAGCTGGGATTACATGTGCCCACCATCACTCCAGGATAATTTTTTGTATTTTTAGTAGAGACGTGGTTTTGCCATGTTGGCCAGGCTGGTCTCCAATTCTTGACCTCAGGTGATCCACCCGCCTCGGCCTCCCAAAGTGCTGGGATTACAGGCGTGAGCCACCGCTCCCGGCCCATAACTCTTCTTAAGGGCTCTTGGGAAATCCTGTTGGACTAAATATACTGGGTTGCATCCCCATCTTACTCTTCATTCATCTGAGGCCAAGCTAGGCTCAGCCCTGGGCATCCTGTCCAAGGCAGAGAGAACAAACACAGCTCACTCATAGTTTTGTGCTCAGCTCCAAGTTTTCATTCATCCTCATTGGATCCTTGCCTATGAGGTAGATATTTTCATCTCCATCTGACTGAGGGGGAAACTGAGGCTCAGAGCAGCTCTCTTACCCAAGGTCACTGCCCAGGTCTTGATCAGAAAGTATTCCCATGCCTACGCCCTGGAACCCTCACTCTATGGGATCTCAACTCCGCTGGACGCTGGGAGCCTCACTCTCTTCTACCTGCCTCCTCCTGCATGCGACTAAAGGCTCACAGTCCTTCTTCTCCCTCCTCCCATCTCCACGTCCTTCAATTCTCCTGCAGTCAACAGTCCAGACAGGCCCAGAGCCAAGGCAGAAACTTCATTAGCAAACCTCATTCCAGGGGCACTGCCTGGCCCTGCTATTTCAAAGCTGCTCTGAGTCCTGGTGTCCCCACTGACAGGCAAAGCACGCCTCACTGTCCAGCTTGATTTGGAAGACTGAGACAGTTTCCCCAGGACGTCAGCACTACTGCTCACTGCAGGCTGAGTGAAGAGGAATGGCCAGGGGAAAGAAGGAACCCTGCGGGTTCTGATCTGGCCCAGGTGAAGGTGACAAGAGCAGCCACTATTTACCAGACACTCACTTCCCTTGTGCCAAGACCTGAGATAAGTGCCTCATAGGCCTGAACACCTCCAAACTGACCTCAAAGTTGAATACCATTATTCATATTTTATAAATAGGGAAACTGAGGCCCTTGCTCAAACAGCCGGCACAAGTAAGCAGCTGGCAGAATTCTACCCTGGGCCCCCTCGGCCTTCAGATTCTATGCTTTTAATTATGTAACTCTATGGACTCCTAGAAACCTGGTTTTGGGTAGGACACCCCCTAGCTAAGATGTCCTTTGCACAGAGATCAGGTTATAATGGCAATGGGTAATCAAAAACAAAAATGTTGACCCAGCGCAGTGGCTCGCACCTGTAATCCCAGTATTTTAGGAGGTGGAGGCAGGCGGATCACTTGAGGCCAGGAGTTCGAGACCAACGTAGCTAACATGGTGAAACCTCATCTTTACTAAAAATACAAAAATTAGCTGCCCGTGGTGGTGCATGTTTGTAATCCCAGCTACTCAGGAGGCTAAGGTAGGCAAATCACTTGAACTTGGGAGGCGAAGGTTGCAGTGAGCTGAGATCACACCACTGCACTCCAGCCTGGGTGATAGAGTGACTCAGAAAGAAAGAAAGAAAGGAAAGAAAGAAAGAAAGAAAAAGAGAGAGAAAGAAAAAGAAAGAAAAGAGAGAGAAAGAAAAAGAAAGAAAGAAAGAAAGAGAAAGAAAGAAAGAAAGAGAAAGAAAGAAAGAGAAAAAGAAAGAAAGAAGGAAAGAAGGAAGGAAGGAAGGAGAGAGAGAGGGAGGGAGGGAGGGAGGAAGGAAGGAAGGGAAGGAAGAAAGGAAAGAGGAAAAAGTTGTTATCCCTTGAATGATAAGAAGCCCTGAAAGTCTTCCCCACTGAGCCCTGAAGCTGGGGTGCAGCCTCCCCCACCCAGGCTGGGTGCCTCTCATTGCAGTCATGCTGATTTAAGACCTGGATAAAGACCCTCACCCACAGGGGTTAATTTCAGGACTTCCATAACAAAATACATAGACTGGATGGCTTAGAAACTACAGAAATTTATTGCTTGTAGTTCTGGAGGCTGGCAAGTACAGGATCAAGGTGTCTGCAGATTTGGTGTCTGATGAAAGCCTTCTTCCTGGTTCATAGGCAGTTGCCTTCTCTCTGTGTCTTCACATGGCTGAAGGGGCAAGGAAGCTTTCCAGGGTTCCTTTTATAAGGGCACTAATCCCATTCATGAGGGCCCCACCCACATGACTTAATCACCTCCCAAAGTCCCTACCTCCTCACACCATCGCATTGTGTGTTAGAAGTTCAACATATAAATTCAGGGGTCGGTGAGACACAGACATGAAGTCCACTGCACCAGCGCTGCCCAAAGCCTAGTGGATCTCATAGAGACTCCTCAGCTACAGGTTCTTGGGTGCATCCTTCTTGAGCTGCAATTAACTCAGGCTGTGTTAAAATAGGCTTGGCGAGGTGGCTCACCTCTGTTAATCCCAGCATTTTGGGAGGCCAAGCCTGGTGAATCACCTGAGGTCAGGAGTTCGAGACCAGCCTGACCAACACAGTGAAACCCCATCTCTACTAAAAATACAAAAATTAGCCAAGTGTGGGGGCACACGCCTGTAATCCCAGCTACTGGGGAGGTTGAGGCAGGAGAATGGCTTGGACACGGGAGGCAGAGGTTGCAGTGAGCCAAGATCGTGCCACTGCACTCTGGCCTGAGCAACAGAGTGAGACTCCATCTCAAAAAACAGTAAAATAAAATGAAGATCCCAGCCTAATTACTGTCATGATTTCAAAGCAGTGCTGAGTAAAAGCAATATATTTTGAGACAGCACCAACAGGTGAAATGTGATAGGAGACTGTAGGATTCTATCCATGACACAGTCAGACACTACTCACACCCCTGTGGTTTGTTGCCTGTGTTCATAGTAGAAGGAAATGCTGTCTTTCAGTTCATGGTTAATGAGAATGAAGATATCATTTTCCCCATCCAAGTTCAAAGGAGTCTGTGGCCCCCAGGTTGAGAACCCCAGCCAATGGGTTCTTTGCTGTCTTCTAGGCTAGTAGCTTGGGATCTGAACGTGTCAGGGTAAAGTCTCCTGGGTCCGCCAAATCCTCAATGCATCACCCAGCTCTGCCGCATCCTTCTTCTCCAGGATCATCTCCCATCTCAAGATAATCCAGATACTGCCCTTCCACTCTCTGCATCTATGAATTTGAGTCTTTTAGATTTCACTTACAAGTGAGAGCCTGCAGTGTTTTTCTTGTCGTGTTTGGTTTATTTCACTTAGCATCATGTCCTCCAAGTTCATCAAGGTTGTTGCAAATGGCAGAATGTCCCTTTGTGTAAGGCTGAGTCATCTGTGTATATATACCACAGTTTCATTATCCATCATCTGCCATGAACACAGGTTGTTTCAATATCTTGGCTATTGGGAATAATGATGGAATGAGCATTGGAGTGCAGCTGTCTCTTGATATCCAGATTTAGTTTCTTACCCTGAATATTGAAATCTTAGCCTCTTGCAGGGTTTATCCCAGGGCCACACCCAGGATGGTCCTAGGCAAGTTCTTGTTCAAGCTTCGAGTTAATCATCACCTCCTCCCTGAAGCCTCCCTGACTCCAGGGGTTGCATTAGTGATTCCTCTGTCCCAGGCTCCACCCTCCCCACCCAGCACTGACCACCCCAACCCTGCCTCCACTGACCTAGTTCCTGGGCTGGAACTGAAGCGAGAGTGACGTGTGACTTAGGGAGTTAACGCAACGGAGATCTGGTGTTGAGAAATGGAGCAGCCCCGCCGCTCTCCTGCCCTGCCACAGTGACCCTGAAGCCACGTGTTCTCTCTGGGGAAGGGCTGCCCTCCTCCTTAGAAGAGTGAGAAGCAAGGCTTGATTGTGTCTCGCCACTGCGAGTCCAGGGTTTGTCTGTGGTGGCAGCTGGCATTAAATGTCCTGGCACACTCAGACCTCAAAGCCTAAGTCTAGAAGGCAGTGAAGCAACCTGGTAGATGGTAAATGATGAAATATTCTGCTTTTAATAATTTTTTTTGACTCAGAGTCTGGCTCGGTCACCTGGCTGAAGTGCAGTAGCAAGATCTTGGCTCATTACAACCTCCACCTCCGAGGTTCAGGAGATTCTCCTGCCTCAGCCTCCCATGTAGCTGAGACTACAGATGTGCACCACCACACCTGGCTAATTTTTGTATTTTTTAGTAGAGACGGGGTTTCACCATGTTGCCCAGGCTGGTCTTGAACTCCTGACCTCAAGT
This sequence comes from Ateles fusciceps, assembly GCA_036589455.1. Classification (NCBI taxonomy): domain Eukaryota; kingdom Metazoa; phylum Chordata; class Mammalia; order Primates; family Atelidae; genus Ateles; species Ateles fusciceps. Next base: position 1,155,908 of record JAZHEH010002159.1, on the reverse strand, counting down.
GATCCACCCACCTTGGCCCCCCAAAGTGTTGGGATTACAGGTGTGAGCCAGCACCTGGCCAATAATGGGTTTTGTTTGTTTGTTTGTGTTAAGCTAGCTAATATTAACTGAGCTCATTATGAATTAGGCATTGTTCTAAGAACTCAACAGTCATGACATCATTTAATCCTCACACCCCATGCCTATGAGACTGGTATCTATTATCTCACTCCCATTTACAGATGAGAAAAGAAAGGCACTGAAAGGTACAGTAACTTGTCCAAGGTCACATAGCCACAAAGCATTGAAACCAGGATTGCAACTCAGACAACCAGACTCTGGGGCCCAGATGTTCACTTCTTAACTAAGAATGGTAAGCGCAGGATTCACTAAAATGCTGTCAGGGAGCCATGCAACCTCAGACAGAGTTGCTCAGAGACGGCAGCCCTGGTGAGGCAGGTGAGGGGTTTGGGAGCAGAAAAGCAATGAAGAGGCTTGGAAGGTCTCAGCCAGTCCATAGCCAGGTAGCCATGATAGGCTGAATAACGGCCCCCAAAGACGTGCATGTCCTCACCCCCACACCTACACATACGGCAAAGGGGCCCTGCAGATGTGAGTTAAGGGTCTTGAGAAGGGAGATGATCCTGGATTATCCAATGAGCCCAGTGTCATCACAGATGTCTTTATAAGAGGGAAGGTCCTTATAAGAGGAGGCAGAAGGTCAGAGTGATGAAAAAGGTGAGAGCGAAAGCAGAGAAAGGGACTGGAGGAGGCTTCTGTCTGTGAAGATGAAGGAGGGGTCCTGGCACCAAAGAATAAGGGAACTGGAGCAGCCCCTAGGAGCTGGAAAAAGGTGAGGAAATAGATTCCCCTGAACCCTCCAGAATGAACCTTGACTTTGGGGCTCCAGAAATGTGAGCTAACACACCTGCGCTGTTTAAGCTGCGAGGTTTGGTCATTTGCTCTACCTGCAAGAAGAGACTCACATGGCGACCTTGGGCAAGGCTTTGACTTTCTCGCCTCCACTGCCTGGCTATAAAATGAGGAGAGTTGGCCAGGTGCAGTGGCTCAAACCTGTAATCCCAGCACTTTGGGAGGCCGAGGTGGGCAGATCACTTGAGACCAGGAGTTCAAGACCAGCCTGGCCAACATGGTGAAAACCTGTTTCTACTAAAAATACAAAAATTAGCCGGGTGTGGTGGCACGTGCCTGTAAGGCCAGCTACTCTGGAGACTGAGTCAGGAGAATTGCTTGAACCCGGGAGACAGAGGCTGCAGTGAGCCAAGATCATGCCACTGCACTCCAGCCTGGGTGACAGAGCAAGACTCTGTCTCAAAAAAAAAAAAAAAAAGAGAGTGGTCTCTGCCTCCCTTGCCTGTGGGGGAGACTTAAACAAGTAAATGGCTATGTAAAGGTTTGGAAAATGTGCTATAAATGAGAATTAAATGTTTGAGTCCATTTCCGAATTTCCTTGACCTCTTTCTAGGTGTTAGCTTTGGGGTAAAGAGCCCTCCCCGCTTTCTCTCCCGCACCCGTGCTCTGCTGGGGAAGTCTCCTGGTGTGTCCTCTGTGGTGTCCCCCTGCAGACTTAGCTTCTGGGTTGATGACAGATGGCTGGCCCGGTGTCAGCCGCTTGGCTGAAGCCCAGGCTGGGAGGCCGTGAGATAGGATCAGATTGTCACACCCCAGAGGACAGCAGCTGGTGACAGCCACTTCCTCTGCTCACGCTGGGTCACCCCACCTACCTAACAAGGTGAAGTGCTCCAGACACCCTGTTCATCTTCAAGGGCACTGGGCAAGCAGGCCATTAGCCTGACGCTAAGAAGGCCCAAGCCAACCCTCCACGTGTGCCTTCCTCTATGGGAACTTCCTCTCTACCAAGGTTCAGTCTTCCGTTTGCTCCGTCCTCTAACCCGCATTCATTATGCACCAACACTGTTGGTTGCCTACCCAGCAGTCATTCCTTACCTTGCTCCCCAAATTCCACCTGGTCCCAAGAGATGAGTCTTGCTTGGTCTAAGCCATTCCTGGCATCCTGCGCCCCCTTGCCAGTGCATGGTCAGGAGGTAGACATATGACTCAGTCTGGCCAATTAAACATAAAGGGAATTCTGCTAAGGGATTTTAGGAAGCCTGTCTTTTCATTAAGAGAGAGACACAGCCAGGCCCATAGCTGTAATCCCAGTGCTTTGGGAGGCCAAGGCAGGACGATTGCTTGAGGCCAGGAGTTAGTTCCAGACCAGCCTGCGCAAGATAGCAACACCCCATCTCTACAAAAAAAAAAAAAAAAAAATTAATTAGCTGGAAGTGATAGTGCATGCCTATAGGTCCCAGCTACTTGGAAGGCTGAGGCAGGAGGATCACTTGAACCCAGGAACTGGAGGCTGCAGTGAGCTATAATCATGCCATTGTACTGGAGTGCATGGACAGCAGAATGAAGCCGTGTCTCTAAAGAGAAGCAGGGGGCAGGAAAGGAAAAGACCTTTTTAATCATCTTTCTTCCCTTCTGTTCTGAATGCTGCTGTTTGAGGTTGTGATTTCCGGAGCTTCAGCAGCCATCTTGTGACCTTGAGGTGATAATGCTAAGGCTGAAATATCAGCATGTCAGGGATAGAAAGCAGAAGAACCTTGATGGCTGGGATGGTTAGTTTTAAGAGTAAACTTGGATAGGCTATGGTGCCCAGATGTTTGGTAATCACCAGCCTAGACGTTGCTGTGAAGGTATTTTTAGGTGTGAAACAGTAGAGTTTGAGTGAAGCAGATTATCCTCCATAGCACGGGTGGGCCTCAGCCATGAGTTAAAGCCTTAGGAAGAAAGACCAGAGTCCGCCCAGGAAGAAGAAATTCTCTCTCCAGACGACCTACGACTCAAGTTGAAGCATCCACTCTTCCCTGGGTCTCCAGTCTGTCCTGCAGATTTGGACTTGCCAGCCTCTGAAATCATGTAATTCAATTCCTACAGAGGAGGAAGGAAAGAGGGAGGGAGGGAAGGAAGGAAAGAGGAAGGGAGGGAGGGGGGCAAAGGAAGGAAGGAAGGAAAGAAGGGAGGGAGGGAAGAAGGAAGGGAAAAAGAAAGAAGGAAAGAAGAAAGGAGGAAGGAAGGAAGCAAGGGAGGGAGGGAGGGAGGGAGGGATGGAAGGGGAGGAGAAAGGGAAGGGAGGGAGGAAAGAGGGGAGGGAAGAAGAAAGGAAGGAGGAGGGAGGGAGTGGGGGAAGGAGGGAAGGAGGAGGGAGGGAGTCGGGGAAGGAGGGAGGAAGGAAAGAAGGAAAGAGGAAGAAGGAAGAAAGGAAAGAAGGGAGGGAGCAGGGGAAGAAGAAAGGAAAGAAGAAAGGAGGAAGAAAGATAAGAGAAGGAAAGAAGAAAGAAAAGAGGAAGGAAGGAAGAAAGAGAGAGAGAAGGAAAGAAGGAAAGAAAGAAAGAAAAAAGAAAGAAAGAATCTACAGAGAGAGAGAGATACACATCTATTGGTTCTGATTCTCTGGAAAACCCTGACCCCTACAATGGCTTTGGGATGGGATGGCCGGGGGCTGCTGTGACCTAAGGACTCCTTGTGAAGAATACATGTCCTCATGGTGTAGGCCTCTCTTCATTGGATTTTCTGTTATCTGCAGTCCAAGCATCCTGGTTAGCGCACATGCTCTATCATTTCCATTGCTGCTTGAAAAGCCACCCCAAAACTAAGTGACTTAAGGCAACAACCATGTGTTATCTCTCATAAATCTACAGGTCAGCCCAGAAGGTGTGTCAGTCTTAGAAGGACTCACTTATGCCCCTGCCCCAGCAGTGGAATGGCTGAGACGGACAGTCTAGCACCGTCTAAATGCTACGCCTGATCTGGGAGTTTTTATTTACTTTTTTAAATTGTATTTATTTATTATTGATTTTGCTATCGATAAAGGACATTATTGGGACAATTGGCAAAATACAAATAAGGGTTATAGATTAGGTAATTGTATTACCTGATTGGGATTGCTGTTCTGTGGTCAGGTAAAAGAATTTCCTTATATTAGGAAATACATATATTGAGCTGAGATTGCACCACTGCACTCCAGCCTGGGCGACAGAGCAAGACTCTGTCAGAAGAAGAAGAAGAAAGGAGAAGGAGAAGGAAAGGAAGGAGGAGGAGGAGGAAAGAAGAAGAAGAAAATATCATAGATCGGGTGGCTTAAACGACAGAAATTTAGTTCCAACACTTCTGGAGCCTAGAAGTTTGAGATCAGGATGCCGGCGTGGTTTGGTTCTTGTGAGAGCCCCATCGCTGGCTTACAGGCACCTGTCTTCTCCATACGCCCTCACATGGCCTCTCCCCCTTGCCTGTGTGCACAGGAAAGGAGAGAGCGAGCCCTGTCTGTCCTCTTCTTAATAAGTCCACCCATTTTATCAGATTACGACTCCATCCTTATGACCCCTTTCTGAGACACAGTCTCACTCTGTCACCCAGGCTGGAGTGTGGTGGCACAATGTTGGCTCACTGCAACCTCTGCCTCCAGGGTTCAAGGGATTCTCTTGCTTCAGCCTCCTGAGAAGCTGGGACTACAGGAGTGTGCCACCTCACTGGGCTAATTTTTGTATTTTTAGTAGAGACAAAGTTTCACCATGTTGGTCCAGCCTGGTCTCGAACTCCTGACCTCAAGTGGTCCGCCCACCTCAGCCTCCCAAAGTGCTGGGATTACAGGCATGAGCCACCTCACCTGACCCCCTTTGATCTTAATTACCTCCTGAAATCCCTATCTCCAAATACAATACTGTCACATTGCAGGTGAGGGTTTCACCTTATGAACTGTGGAGGGGGGGAGTTCAGTCCATAGCACATATAATCCTGCAATGCCACTTCTGGGGATACAGCCAAAAGAAGTGACAACAAAGTCTGGAAGAGATATTTGTACACCCATACTCATAATAGCACTATTCACAATGACCAACAGGTAGAACAACTCAAGGGTCCATTGACGGATGAACAGATAACAAAATGTGGAATATACGTACAGTGGAAGTATGACACAGCCACAACATGGGGAAACCTTGAGGATGTTATGCTCAGTGAAATAAGCCAGGCACCAAACAGCAAACACTGCATGCTTCCACTTATAGGAGGAGGCTCACGGTTGTAATCCCAGCACTTTGGGAAGCCGAGGTGGGTGGATCACTTAAGGTCAGGAGTTCGAGACCAGCCTGGCCAACATGGTGAAAGCCCGTCTCTACTAAACATACAAAAATTAGCCGGGTGTGGTGGCTCACACCTGTAGTCCCAGCTACTCAGGAAGCTGAGGCAAGAAAATCACTTGAACCTGGGCAGAGGAGGTTCAACCCTAAATAGGAAGAGAATCCTGACACAGTCACAACATGGGGAAACCTTGAGGAAGTTATGCTTAGTGAAATAAGCCAGGCACAAAAAACCAAACGCTGCATGCTTCTGCTTATAGGAGAAACTGGGCTAGTCAGGTTCTTAGAGACAGGAAGTAGGACGGTGGGTGCTACCAGCTGGAGGGAGGGAAAACAGAAAAGTTCTTGATTAAAGGGTACAGTTTCAGTTTTGCAAGATGAAAAAGTACTGAATATTGGTTGCAAAACAATGTGTATATACTTAACACTTAGCTTAGATAGAACGGAGATGGTAAATTTTATGGTATGCATTTTTACTGCAATAAAAAAACCGTTAACAATAAATAAAAATAAATTATCTGGAAATGTCTCCAGCATTCGAACCAGGGACCAAAATAACCACTAGGGGGCGTTCTACACACACGCTCCCATTTCATTTCTCACACCTGCCTACTGGACTCAGGCAGTGGATTTGTAGAGGTGGGAGAAGGACTAGGGTTCCTCTCTCCTTTCTGGCACCCCTCCCCCAGATGGACCAGCTCTGCATAAGCAACACATACACACACACACACACACACACACACACACACCCTTCCACTCCCTCTCCAAACTTCCACCACATCCCAGGCCACGCTAACTCTAAGCCCTGTTCTTTCTCTGGGTTCCTTCCCCTCCATGCTGGAGATACAGTGAGTCCCAGATCAAGTGCTCCCACCTGGCCTGGCTGCCCACAGGCCTTCTGGGGGACCCAGGGGCTGGGGAAGAGGGGGAGAGGAGGCAAGGACCCACCCACTCACACCATGGAGGAGAGAAACTGTGGTCCCCAAAGGCAAAGGGACACCGTGATGGAAATAGATCAGATACTTCATATTCCAGGTGCAAGAGCTCCGAGGCCAGCCAGACCTGAGGTTTTCAGGCTCAGCTGCTCACTGTGTATGCCATAACCTCTGCTGCCTCCTTTTCTCTACCTGTAAAATCTGTAGTAACACCTGTTAGGGTTGGGAGGATTGAAAGAGCATAATAAGGCCGGGCATGGTGGCTCATGGCTGTAATACCAGCACTTTGGGAGGCTGAGGTGGGTGGACCACTTGAGGTCAGGAGTTTGAGACCAGCCTGGCCAACATGGGGAAACCCCGTCTCTACTAAACATACAAAAATTAGCCGGGCATGGTGGCTTACACCTGTAGTCCCAGCTACTCAGGAAGCTGAGGCAAGAAAATCACTTGAACCTGGGCGGAGGAGGTTGTAGTGAGCTGAGATCGTGCCACTGCACTCCGGCCTAAGTGACAGAACAAGACTCTGTCTCAAAAAAAAAAAAAAAAGAAAAAGAAAAAAGAAAAGAGCCTAATAAAATCCCTGATACATAGAAATCACTCCATGAATGGGCTAATTACTATTCCACGCCCTTGTCTGATGCTGGCCTGGGTCCCCTTCCATCTCCTGGGGCTTTCTACTGCGAGAGCACCCACCTTCCAGTTTGTACTTTCTCTTAAGAAATCTTTCTTGAAGAAACTCACACCGTGATCTTCTGGCCACAGGGTCAGTGATTTGGCCAGATAGGACTCACTGGCTTACATGTAATAGAAACCCAATTAAATCACCTCAAGGAAACGGGTGCCTCATGCAGCCCAAGGAAAAGTTGAATAGCCGGTTGCTGAGAAGAGCAGATTCAGGATTTGAACCCCTTGGGGAACGCAGGAAACATTCTCCCTCTCTCCTCCCCCTGTGTCTCCATCTCTTTCCCTCCTTATGCCTGCTTCTCACGTGGCTGCATTGACTTCCTCCAGTCAGCTGACCTCCCTGTCATCCCTACAGCACATCAAAGACTCTCCCACCTAGCAGCCTTCGCACCTGCTGTGCCCCTCTACCCGGTGCCCTCTTCCTCAGATCTCCCCTTATTCGCTACTCTCCCCCTTCAAGTCATGGCTCAGATGTCACCTGGGTAGTACCTTCCCTGACCAGCTGATTAAAGTTGCAACCCCAGTCTGGACGACATGGCCAAAGCCATCTCTATGAAATATACAAAAATTAGCTGGGTGTGGTAGTGCACACCGGGAGGCTGAGATGGGAAGGTCAATTGAGTAAGTGAGGTTGAGGCTGCAGTGGGTTGTGGTCGTGGCTCTGCACTCCGGCCTGGGCAACAGAGCAAGACCTTGTCTTAATAAAAGAAAAACTGGCAGCCATATCCCTACCTCCTGCGTGATCCGGATGATCTAGCCCCTCCCCTGCTTACTCGCTTATTCCTTTAATCTTGGTCCACAAAAAAGGTGGGGTGGGGGTGGTTAATAATACTGTCATCAGCTTTTAATTAATTAGTTAATTTTAAGAATGGCTGGGCACAGTGGCTCACACTGTAATCCCAGCACTTTGGGAGGCCAAGGCGGGAGGACCACGTGAGCCCAGGATTACAAGACCAGCCTGGGCAACGAAGGAAGATCCTGTCTCTACAAAAATGAAATAAGATAAGTAGGTGTGGTGGTGCATGTCTGCAGCCCCAGCTGAGGCAGGAGAATTGCTTGAGCCCAGGAGTTGGAGGTTACAGAGCGCTGTCATCACACCACACCCTGATGCCTGAGCAATAGAGCAAGACCCTGTCTCTTAAAAAAGAGGAAGCATGTAATAAACACCTGTGTAACCACTACCCAGAACAAAAGCCAGGATCTTGACAGTGACTTACGTCTTACCGCATGGTCCCCCAACCCCCGGCACCACATTCCCCTCTTCATCCTCATCCTAAATCCTGCATTTATTCTTCCCTTGTTTCCCTTTCATAGTTTATTATCGCGTATGTGTGCCTATAATTTTAGTTGCCTTTGACTTTATAAAAAGGGAATCATGTTTATGTAATGGGACATTTGCCATTGAATGTTCTATTTCAAAGACCCATCCCTATTTCAGCGTGTGGTTGCATGGTTCCTTCGTTCTGCATGCCGTGTAATATTTCATCGTGGGAATTAGACCGCGGTTTATTCGTTTGCTCTCTCGCAGATGGGCATTTGGGTTATTTCCCAGCTTTGGCCACTGTGAACAGAGCTGCTATAAACATCCTTCTACGGGACTCCTGCTGTGAACGGGCAAGAATTTCTCCAAGGTGCAAAGTCCAGAGCAGAATTGGTGGACCGCCATGGGGTGTGTATGTGCTTAACTGTCAGAGATAAAGCCAGGCTGTTTTCCAACATGGTTGCACCAAGTCACATCCTCACCAGTAATGTCTAAGAGGGCTTAATTTTTTTCCACTGCACTTACATTACATGATGCACTCTATATGTATGTATTTACTTACTTTCTCTCTCCCCCCCACCTAGAATGTCAGCTCTAGGAGAGCAAGCATTTTGTGTGTTTTATTCATCATTGTGTCATTAGTGCCTAGAATGGTGTCTGGCACATAGTAGGTGCTCAGTAAACATCGTCTGATTAGATGAATAAATAGATGACTCTAAATGGTTCCTAAGAGCTCACAATATCACATATGATTAGCCCAATTACTTAGAGACGGGTTGTCTCAACCATCTCTCAGTTTTAATCCCTTAAATCCACGGAAAGAATCATTGGCCAAAACCTACAAATACCTGGACCCCCCCCCCACCAGCCAACTACATCAGTTTCTGAGGATGGGACTTGGACATGGGTAATTTTAAAGCACTGTGCAGGAGATTCTCATGTGAATCCAGGGTGGGACCGAGCGCTCTGGGGTAGGGAGGGCGTTCATCTCACCATCTCACCCACAGATGCTCAAGCTGCTTTCAACTCCAGCTGTATGTGAATTTCAGAGCAAGACCCTGGAATTAATCTGTGCTCACCTGGAACCAGCCTCTGCCTGGTGATGGGGAGACGCTGCTCCCAGGAGCTGTCACTTGGACATGTGGCCACGAGAGCAGCGGCCACCCTAACCTTGTGCCTGCAGACCCTCCTTGCTGAGCAGGGCTGGCTGTGGATGTCACCCCTCTAAGGCTTCTCCAATTCTACCGCCCATTCTCAGCAGGCAGCAAAAGACCTTTCCCCACTCCTACCCCACCAGTGTCCTGCAGGCCCAGAAAACACACTGACTTCCAGGGTGTTCAGTCCCACTGACTTCCAGGGTGTTCAGTCCTGTTTCAGTCCCCAGAGACACCCAAACAGTCCTTCTCACTCTGTTTCCTGTTTTCCGCTTAAACTTTTTCTCAGCTGCTGAAGGAAGGGTCACAGCTGGTCTGCACAGAAGAATGTAGAGGGTTGGAGAGAAGAGCTCAGAAAAGCCCAACTCAGCTCCACAGGCTGGGGACAGGGGTGGCCCGTGTCTCCCAGGGCTCATACCCTAATTGCACATGACCTTAATACGGTCTTCAGTGTCCCCTTCCAGACTCTCCTGTACCTAGACCAGGGCTGTACATACAGCAGGCACTCAATAAAGTCTAATTAATTCCAGGCTCTTTCCAACACAAATCAAATCACATCAAATCTTCCGTAACTCCCCCATGACTCTTAGGATAAAATCACAAACCCATACTGGGTCTTCCAAGTCCCTGCATGCTATCTCTCTGCCTCATCTGGCCCCAGGCTCACCCCTCTCCTTTCTCAGTGGTTACTTGGTCTCCTTTCTGTGGCTGTAACACCCCAAGCACTTTCCTGCTTCTGGGCCTTTGCATCCCTGTTCCCTCTGATTTAATCATTCCCCCTCCTACCCCATTCAGCCACATGAAGACCGATGGATCTTTCAGGGAGTAGCTGAAACATCACCTCCTCTGAGAAGCCCTCCCTGAATTTTTAGACCTGATAGGACTCCTGTTAGATGTCCTCATGATATCCTGAACTTTTCCTTCATGGTCTTTGAAAAAGTTTGGAATTACACTTTGTGTGATTCTTTGATTCATGTATGACTTTCTCACTAGACTCTGACACCCAGGAGGGCAGGGACCATGCTGCTTGGGTTATCTCTGTATCTCAGCACATAGCCCGGTGCCTGGCACATAGGACGGCATCTGGTATTTTCTGGATGGATGGATGGATGGATGGATGAATAAATAAATAAGTGAATAGAGGAACTAAGGAGGGGAGAAAGGGAGGAAGGTGGGAAATTTCATACGTGAATGTAAGGATGAATGGATGAATAAGTGGATGGATGGATGATGGGAGGGTGGGTGGATGGGTGAATGAATAGATGAGTGGGTGGGTGGGTGGGTGGATGAGTGGGATGATGGACGGAGGATGGGTGGATAGATGAATGGATAGATGGGTGGGTGGGTGAGTGGGATGATGGACGGAGGATGGGTGGATAGATGAATGGATAGATGGGTGGGTGGATGAGTGGATAGCGGATGGCAGAACAAAAAAAAAATGAGTTCATCTCCTTCTGCCGTCTTTCTGAGCTGCTATAATGGTGGATATGACCGTCCTGGCCAATGCTCTCCATAACATCTACATGCTGAGAAGAGGAGCAAACACCAGGTTGTTTTATGTTGTGCTCCAAACTCATCGTCTAGTTTCTAAGTGTGATGATGAAGCTTAGTTGTATCAGTGGATTTGAAAGCATCAGTGATCACAGAGCTAGAAAGTCACTGTGGACCTCACAGGCAGGTTAAACAGTGTAAGTGGCAAGTCCCAGTTTGATGTGCGACTCAAAGACCTACAAAACTGGTGCTCCATCCCCTTTGGTTTCATCATCCTGACAACCTCAGCTGGTACCAGGGCCATAAAGAACCAAGATGAAAATACATACGAGGGAAAATCTTGGGATTGTTTTTCTAGGGATGTAATAAATTCATATAAATAAAATGCCTCAGTGGACCAAAAAGAAAGAGTTCACGATGATTACTTTTGTTCTATTGACTTCCCCATTGGCATCTGAGCCATCACTCCAGTGAAGTGTGAAGAGTAGTAAATATTATATAAGTGCCTGGCACAAAATAGGCACTCAGTAAATAGTCCCCTTATGGAATGGGCACCAGCCACAGCACGCCAGGATGAATATGATGGGTATCTCACTCTCACAGGGACAGATTTCTTTTAAGAGGCTAATTGTGATACAAGGTGTCATGTCAAGGTATGGGCAAAGGAACATAGAGGAAGATGGAGTGAATTCAGGAAAGGCTTCCCGGAGGAGGTGACATTTAGTCAGACCTTAAATAGAATTCAACAAGAAGTCCAGAGACTTGAGTTCTTCTTTCCAATTTGCTGCTAAATCACCATGCGACCTTGGGCCAATCTCTTCTCCACTGTGGGGTCCCCAGATCCTTCTATAACATAAGGTGGTTGAGCACCTCTTCTGAACCTGTGCAGTCACAGTCTCTTGTGAGAAGAATCTGCTGACAGCCAGAGCCCTTTTCCCAGACACACAAGACACACAACGCCTAGACACTCAAGTTTACCTGTAATGGGAGAGGGGGACTTCATGGACCCCAGAAGGCCATCCATAGACCCTAGGCTAAAATCTCGGAAGTCAGTGATACCTTGGGAGTACTGTCACTGCAGACGTGGCCCTGCCGTACACAGAGCTTCTCTCTTTAGTCTGCAGCAGGTGAAAGCAAGCAGAATCATTGACCCAGTCTGAAAAAGCCCAACCAACACTGGGCTGCAGGTCAGAGCAAGGGCCTGGGGAGGGGTGGTCCCTCCAGCTGGCCAGAGAACCAGAGCTGGGTTCTGGGAAAGCACCCCTGAGCAGACTGCCTCTGACCCTGCCTAGTGTATCCCCATCTGCCCGGGTAGGCAGGGCGTGGGCTGCTCTGGACAGGCACCCAAACAGTCCACTGACCCCCATCCGACACCCAGGCCTGAGTTCCTTGACACAGCCTTCATCTTCCCCAATCTAAACACCCACAGGCCCGGGGTGGTCCACCCCCCTCCCAGCCGATTTGTGTCTCAGCTGCATCCAGCTTGCCTAGGAGGGAGGGACTGATCCTCCGGTTAACACTTGAGCTGCTGCCATTGCCAGGCTTCCCTTCCATCCAAGCAATGCTCACCCATTTATTGAGCAGTGTTTGCAGGTGGCTGTGAATGACATGGCAGAGGGCCTGCCCTTGTCTTCCTCCAGGGTGTCCACCTCCTGGCCAGGGTCCCCTCCCCTGGTCCCACCCCCTCTCACCTGGAGCAGGTGGGTGCTTTGGGGGAACTGGGTACTAGCAGGAGACTCAGATCAAGGTTGGTGTGTGGGCACTGCTCTAAGCTTCTGTGATCCTGGGCCTGGGTCTTACGCTCTCTGGCCTCAGTCTCCTCGTCTGTACTCTTCAGATTCCACGGTTCCATCTGAGTCTGAATCAGGCCTTGTCAGCACCCTCCCGCCCCCAGGAATAGTTAGAGGAGGAAAGGAGGCTAGCTCTGAATGCTTCAAGATCTTTCTTTAGACATTCTCTGGATCTTTTTCATTCATTCAAGCATTTACTGAGCACCTATTCAGTGCCAGGCCCTGGACTGGGCGACTGGAAATAAAGATGACAAAGATTCAAGCCGGCGACTCCTAAGTACCCCACTCGCTGCCTCATTCCCTACTTGAGATCAGAAGGCCCCTTGGGGACTCGGGAGGGCCTGGCCGAGGATTTGGGGCGCCCCGGGACTCGCGTGTCAGCGCCAGTGGCGCTCAGGGCCGCGATCTGTCTCCTCCCCTTCCTCCTCCTCCGCCCCCTCCCCTCTCCCCTCCCCGAGCACCGCCGAGGCCGCCTCCCACCCGCGGGATCCCAGCGCCCGCCAGCCGGCTCCTGCGTCCGTCCATCGGCCGGGCAGTCTGTCCACGCGCGGAAAGCTCGGCGCGGCGGCCGAGGGGCCTGGGAGGGAACGAGCGCGGAGGCGGGACCGCGGCTCCCTCCCACTCCGGGGGGAGCCCAGGAGGCGGCGGTGCTGGAGCGCGAGCCGGAGACGGAGCCGAGTAGAGGCGGTGAGAGCGCGGGTGCTCAGGGACCCCACCCCCGGCTCCCGCCGGGGGCCCGCGCGCGGCTCGGGGACGTCTGGGCTGGGGAAGAGGGGCTGCTACCCCCAGGGCGGAAGGCAGCGACGATCCAGCTCCCGGCTTCGCCCTCTACGCGACGCGACCCCCCGAGGGGCCCTGGGCCGCGCCTGCAGCGCCGCGCATCCCCGAGCTTCCCCGCGCATCCCCGTGCACCCGGCATCCCCCCCGGCAGGGCGCGGGCCCCGGGGGAAGGGAAGGCTCGGGGAGCCAAGGGGGGCGCCCCCCCAGGCTGAGAGTCTCGGAAAACCGCGCCCCCGGCCCCAGCCCTCCCTCCAGGCCTGCCCCAAGGGAACCCGGGAGGGGCGACCCCGTACGCCCCCCTTGCTGTCCCCCTTCGGTTCCCCATTGTTCTCAGCCGAATGCTCTCCTGGGAAGGGGGGAGGGGGTGCTGCTCTCTCCTCTTAAAGGGCCCTCTCCCCTCTTGTCTCCTGGCAGGTCGCGAGCACGAGTGGGGTGGGGCGTGCCCACGGGCCCCCGCCCCCCCTCGTCCCCCTCGTTCCCCCGCCCAGCTCCGGAGCCGCAGTCCAGGCACGCCGCCCGGGGGTCCGCGCCGCACCCCTTCCCGTGCGTTGTCTGCGGCCACCCAGGCCTTCCAGGACACCGTGGACAGGGAACAAGGGAGCAGGGACGCCCCCTTCGGCAGGAGCCGTCGGAGAAGGGGGCCCGGACCCATGGGAGGCCAGCAGCCCCACTGAAGCCAGGCGCAGGGTCTGGGACGCAGTTGGGAGTGCAGAGGGCTGGCTGAGAGCCGCAGGAGCAGCAGGCTGGGGCCCAGGCCTCCTGGGTGACAGGCCCTGTCTGGTGGGGAAGAAGGACCAGAGACAGGGAAGAAGAGGCTGGACTTAGAACAGGGGCGGCTGCCTCACTCTCTACCCGAGCCAGCTGAGGGGGCCAAGGACTTTAGAGCTGTTTCCTCCGACACTTGCTTTCCAGGGCAGCAGCCTTTATCTGAGAAGGCTCTGCAGGGGAACGGGTCTTTGCAGCCTGGATGGCCCCCCCGACATTCCTTTACCGGAGGCCTCTAGGCCTCAGAGAGAACCCAGAGTTAGAAAGGAGGCCAGACGGTCCTTGCTGTCCCCCTGGGGAGAGAGGAAGTTGCCGCCTGCTCCCAGGCCCAGGAGGAGCTGGGCCTGCAATCGTGGGGGGACCTGGCCCCTGAGGCAGTGGCGGCCATGTCACGGCCAGGCCACGGTGGGCTGATGCCTGTGAACGGTCTGGGCTTCCCACCGCAGAACGTGGCCCGGGTGGTGGTGTGGGAGTGGCTGAATGAGCACAGCCGCTGGCGGCCCTACACGGCCACCGTGTGCCACCACATTGAGAACGTGCTGAAGGAGGACGCTCGCGGTTCCGTGGTCCTGGGGCAGGTGGACGCCCAGCTTGTGCCCTACATTATCGACCTGCAGTCCATGCACCAGTTTCGCCAGGACACAGGTGAGCAAACTCCCCCATCCACCCCAAGCCATCCGCCCCGCTGCGCCGCCGCCACCACCATAACCACCACCCTGCAGCATGGGATGCTGAAAATCCCAGTAAATCTGCTGATCCCAAATCCCTTCCCCATCCCCCCTGTCCCACCTCCAGAAAAACAGGGCAGTCTACTGGTCCAGTTTAAGACTTGGATTCCAATACAACCTCTGAGTAAGTTGCAGGGCCTTAGGCGAGTTGCAGCACGTCTCTGAACCTCAGTTTCCTCATCTGCAAAATGGGTAGATCAATATCTCTCACAGCTGAGTGAGGATTAAATAAAACTGTGCTCACTGAATACAGAACCTAGAAGAGCACCAGCACATGCTTATAGAATAAGGGCTTTACATGCACTTCCTCGTTTGATTTTTTCCAAGAATCACAGGCAGTAAGTCTTATTACTGTTGTATTATTATTAGCCCCATTTTATAGATGAAGAAACTGAGTCTCCAAGAAGCTGAGTGATTTAAACTCAAAGCTGGGATTTAAACCCAGGTGGTTGAATTCCAGAGCCACAGCTCTTAACTGGTATACTATACTGGCTCCAAGTGTCAGTTTTGGGGGTGGTGTCGTGCTGGTGGTAACTAATTGGGGGTGGAGAGCATTTGTGGTGTTGATGGTGGGGTGGGGTGGCAATGATGGAGGGAACAGTGTTAGTGGTTGTGCTGGGGGTGACTCGGTGATAGTGCTGATGGTGGTGGGATCTGGGTGATAATGGAGGGATGATGGTGATATGGCAGTGCTGGTGATTCAGAGATAGCATTAATCACGGAATTCATTGGCGTTGGTGACATTGATAGTTGTGTTGGTGGTGGTGCTGGAAGTGATGTGATGGGTGGTGATGATGGAGAAAATGATGTTGGTGGCAGTCTTGGTGGCCATGTGGTGTGGCTGGTAGCCCTGTGTGTGGATGTTGCTTAGTGGTATTGGTGATCCTATCGGGGTTGAAATGATGGTGATGTTGATGGTTGCGTTGGTGGTGATGTGATAAGTGATGACAGGGATAAAAGCCACGAGGTCCCACTCTCAGACCTACTCTCTTTTGTTCTGGAGATTTGCCATTGTTGGGGATATCTTCCCGAGTCATTACCTGGTGGCATCTGTGACAAGCTCAGTGGGCAGTGGGGAGTGGTGGGGTCCTGCCTTGTAGAAGCAGACTAGAAATCCTTGGCATGCTTGACCCCCCAAGGACCAGCTGATGGGGTTTGGGGAAGTGCCAGCGAATCCCTGGATGACAGAACCAGACGTAGTAACCTCAGGGTAGTAGGATGCTCTCCTCTCTAGAGCTGTGCCAACCAATATGGCAACCACCAACCACGTGTGGCTACTTAAAAGTACATTAATTAAAACTAAGTAAAATGTAGAATCCAGGTCCTCAGTTGCACTAGCCACACTTCAAGTGCTCATGGCTACACGTGTCTCGTGGCACCTTGTGGGCCAGTGTAGATCCAGAACATTGGATCATGTGGAAACTTCTACTGGACGGTTTTAGATAGAAAGGCTGGCCTCTTTTCTAACTAGCACAGTCCAATAGAATTTTCTGCACGGATTGAACTTTCTAAGAGTCCAGAACATTGCTTGGTACCCACAGAGTGCTTACCAAGTCTAGAAACACAAGTGAGTTAATAACAAATGGCTTATTGACGGCACAGATGAGCACATCTATGCTTCCACAACTCCAGGCACCGATCACCATCACTGGCAGTGCCAATCGTTCATGCATTCCATCATGTGATTATTTCTTGATCTCTGCTGTGTGTCAGTTCCTGTGCTAAGCACTGGGGTACAGCAGGAAGCAAGACGGGGCATCAATCTTCTGCTGGAGGACCTTCACTGAAGGTCCCCATGCGGTCAGGGAGCAAGCAGCCATATCACCACACAGTTAATCAGTTGCAGGTGTGAGAGCATGAAGTAAGCCTGGCCCGGAGGTACTCAGGGAAGGCTAGCCTGAGAAAGTGATGTTTGAACAGGAATCTAAAGAATGAGTGAGGGCGCCAGTGTCCTGGGCAGAGGGCACAGCCAGTGCAAAGGCCCTGGGGTCGGAAGGAGCGGAGGACATTTGAGTCCGTTCTGTTTGGGATGCATGCCCCACTGAGAGGAAGATGGTGCAAGATGCAGCCAGACAAGGACCCGATGTACAGGCCTGGACAGCCATGCAAAGGACCTTGAATTTGATCCAGAGGGTAGAGTCATCATTAGTTCCATGTGCCCATTGTTCCAGAGGGGCACCAAGGCAGTCCCTGATGGAGGAATGGGAAGCATGGCACATCGCCCGCCCCTTTGCTTTCTCCTAGAGGTAGAGGGCAGGACTGTGAGAGCAGAAGTGGACGGGAGTCACTCCTTGCTAGGAGGTCTGGTGTCTGCGGGTTCAGAGCTAATGCTGGGTGTAGATCTTCCAGGACCTAGCTGGGTTGGGGATGGGTGGTGGGGTCCTTAGAAGAAGGGACAGACTCCCCCCCAAGGCTGCCAAGCTGGCAACTTTCGCTTTGATCCTCTTATCTCTGGGGTACTCCCATTTCTATTCCCAGCATCCCCTTATGTTCCCGAGTCCCCAGACTTCCATGCTCCCCCTTCATCAGGCCCTGTTCTCTCAATAGCACCCCTTTTATGGTTCAGCCTCACCGGATACCCAGAAGCTCAGCTCCGGCCACTTTCCCTCTCCCCCTCCCCAGAACTGTTCACTCCACACCTGCCCCCTGTTTGCCGGAAAATGGAAAAAAAAAAAACCACTCATGCCTCAACAGACTCCTGGGAGCCTGCCAGGAACCCCCTCCCACCCCCCCCACCAGAGAGGGAGAGAGGCCTGGAAACCTACTGTGGTTGGCAGGAGACCTCAGCCGCCTGGGAATCTGCTGGAGAGTGGAGCGAGAGGCCTCCTCACCAGACATGTGAGGGTTTCTCCCACACTTTACCCAGGAGCAAAACATTGTCAAGAAAGGATGTCTTGTCCTCATGGGTAATGGACTGGGGAAGAGCCTCAACCGGCCGGGAGCAGACCTGAGGGCCAACGGTGTGACCTCAGGCCTCTCCAGGTCTCGGTTTCCACATCCATGAACTGGGTGGGAGCATCACATCTCCAGCAGGGTTGTTAGACTGACAAAGAGAATCCAGCTGATTTTATCCCACAAACATCAGCTAATTCTCTACTGTGCACCTAGCACGTGCTCACCACTGTGGGTCCAAATAGGCAAAAAAGAGATCTTTGGGGTTTTTATTTTGTTGTTTGTTTTTTTGAGACAGGCTGGTGTTGAACTCCTAGCCTCAAGTGATCCACCCGCCTCAGCCTCCCAAAGTGCCAGGATTACAAGCATGAGCCACTGTGCCCAGCTGTAAACCTTGAAAAGATTGTATTTCATACACACACACACACACACACACACACACACACACACCACTAACATAATGCAGTAAAACCCAAAACTCAAGTGTATGTGCTGAAATGAACACAAGTTTCTATCTATTTTCTAATTGCAACATTCTCTATATGTTCATTGAAGCTGAGCTTGAATTTTGGGGGGGAGACTGCCCTGCCTTTGCTAGTTTCCGAAAGCAGGAGCCGGCTGAGTTTTTCTGACAGAGTCAGATAATAAATCTTTTAAGCTTTGCGGGACTCGCAGTCTCTGTTGTAACTACTCAGCTCTATTGTAGCAGGAAAGCAGCCACAGGCAATCTGTAAGTGAAAGAGTGGGGCTGCGTTCTAATCAAACTAGTTGTGGACACAGAAATTTGAATTTCATATCTTTTTCACAGGTCGTGAAATATTCTTTCTCCCCCCCAACCGTTTACAAATGTAGAAGCCATTCTTAGTTCCTGAGCTGCACAGCAGCAGATGGCCAGTGGATTTGGCCTGTGTGACCCTCACACGGTCTTCACCTGAGCATGAGGTTAAGACCGTGCTGGTGCCACAGGACACCCCGCATGGCTTCTACATGCCTCGTGGTGTGTACCAAGGTACACATGCATATGCATACACACACACAGCACCGGCCTGCTCGCACAATGCTGACACACAAATGCCCTGTCTATGCGCCTCTCGTGCAGTGCAGCTGGCGGAAGAACGCCCAGGTGTCAGGCTGGGGCCACAGGGGAGAGGCCGGGCTCTGGCCCCACGGGGGCTGCTGTTTGTTCAGCCGTTGCCCTCTCACCTCTCCCCTGCTGGGCTGTTTTCTCTCCTCCCTGCAGGGGGTGAGGTTCCCTTTGAAGCCCTCCAGGTCCAGAGCCCAGAATCTGGCCTGGAAATGGAGCCCCCTCCATGGGGAAGCCTGAGGCTGTGACCCTGAGCTGGATGATGTTAGATCCACAAAGGTGGTACCCCGGGCAGAGGGCTGGAGGGAGAGTCAGAGCTGGGCGCGGGATGGGTGGCTTGCTTGTTTCGCAGTACTGAACCAGATGCTCGGTTTCCCCTCAAAACTTTCTTTCTTCATTTCCCTCTGTCTCCAACCGTCCCTCCCACAAAGAGTGCCACGTATGGGAAGCCCAAGGCTGAGGCGTATGCTCAGCCAGTGGCGGGGCTGGGCCCAGGAGCCATCAGGGTCTTGGGGTGAGGGGGGTTGGCTGCCACTGGCAGTAGGGGAAAGGTTTGAGAATGGCTTTCTGCTCCCAGAGAAGAGACCACAACCTCCCTGGGTGTCACTGACATCCCCTGCCATTGGGACAGCCGCCTCTGAGGGTCACCCTGAGACCCTGAATTTCCCACCTGGTCCACACAACTGGACAGAGGTGTGACTCAGCCACTTCTGCAGTGACTCCCAGCTCAATCCCTGGCCTCAGATGGCTGGAGCTGGGGAGGGGCACCCATCTGCCTGGAACCTCCCATGTCTCTCTCCACGTGCTGCTGGAGGAATGCATGGCAGCCTTCTGCCCATTCTGCAGATGGGACACTGAGGCCGGGGGAGGCCAGCTGGGGACAAGCCACAGATGCCATACCCGAGGCTGCAAGCATGGCCTTGTCTGGTGCCCCCAAGCTGGCCGTCAGGCTGGAGTGGCAGGTGGTGGCTGGTTCCAGGATCTGCCAGCCTGTCTCCTTCTCTGGAAACCTTGGGCTTCACTCAGCCCTGGTCCCTGCCCCTGAGAGGAAGCTACTATCTAAAGGATACTTAGGATGGAGACCATTAGGCTGTTACTACCCAGATGGGAGGAGCTTTTCCCATCACCAGGGAAAGTACCTCTAGAATTTAGACTCCACCTGGGGACACTGAGGCCCAGACAGGGTGAGTGACTTGCCCAAGGTCACACAGCCTAGTCCTCAGTTTCCCTCAAACTGAGGGAAGCCTAGTCTTCAGCTAGAGCCGAGGCCTCCCAGACAGGCCTTAGGGATAGAAATCAAGGTGACATGTAATGCCAGGGCTGAGAGAGCCCCTCCCACTTCTCCCTTGAGAGCGCTGTTGGAGCTTGTTGTCAGGGTCTAGTCCAAGGCAGGGACAGCCTGTGCTACCCCGGAGACCTCCAGGGCTTGGCTCCCAGTTACAGCACCCTTTGGGACCCTCCTCCAGCCTCCCCTCTGGAGACTGGGGCTGGGCCTGATGCCAGGGGCAAGAAAGACTCTGTGTGGTGTGTGGGGGCAGGGAGTGGTCCATCTCTGGTGGCAGCAGGTCCAGCTAATCCACATGTGGGTGTCTCCCCCAGCCTCCAGTCGCACCGTCTGTATTTCCACCATGGCAGACCCATGGTCTCCGGCTGCTCAGCTAGCTCCAGAAGCCCGTTGTGAAACTGTAAATTCATCACTCGTATTTGGTAGTCATTGGTGGCTTCTCAGAACCAGGTCCTGGGCTGGGTCTTGGGGACTTAGAGAGAAGGACCAAATCCATTTCAGAATCTAAGCAATCCATTTCAGATCAGTTTCAGAGTCTAGTGAAGGTAAAGGCAAATGCATATCATGGGAATAGCCTTTGAGCCCTCTGACTTGTAAGGCCAACAGATACAGACCTAAAACCCAGCTTGGCCCCTTGCTGGCTACATGACTGTGGGACATTCCTTAACCTCTCTAAGTTTCAGTTTCCTCCTCTGTAAAATGGGGATAAGAATAGTCCCTAGCTGGGAGGGTTGTCATGAGGATTAAATGAGACATGTAGGTAAAAGCATGGAGAATACTACTTTGCACATAGTAAGCACTCATGCTCAAGGAAGAAAAAGATTTAACTGCCTCTCTAGGGAGATGCAGGGTGACTTCAGCCATGGCATATGCATGGTGTATGCCTGGCGCCTCTGAGAGGAAGACTTCCTGGAGAAGGAGCCCTCTGAGAGTGTGTGGTTTGGGTAAACAGAATGACAGGAGGAACACTTCTAAATGGAGGAAACAGCATGGGTCCTTCAGCAGGGTCCTGGAGGAGGGTCTCAGGCCTGGGTGGCAGAGGGAGGCTGTGATGGGAAACAGGGGATGGGTAGAGGAGGCCTCTTGGGGCCCACTGGGGCCTGGCAGGCTGAGCTGCCAGCTGCTGCCCTTTAGCAGCCAGGTCCCGGGGGGACTCAGAGCCACGCTGCAGGACCAGCCTCATTAATCACGGGCCCTCAGAGCTGGAGCAGGTGGGGCAGGGGCAGCCCCAGGCACTTCCTACAGTCTCACTGGGCTCCCTTCACCCAGCCAGCGGGCATCACCCCATTTTACACACAGTAAAGCTGAAGCTCTGAGGGTGGGGGAGCCACCTGCCCATGCTGGGAAGAGATGGGTCTGAGATCAGATCCAGGTCTGCAGCTGGGTGGGCAGGGCCCTTCCCCAGGCTCTTCCAGAGTACCTTGGACAGCACCATCAGCAACCTCCCTGCGCCTTCGGGGCTGGGGGTGGGGGATGCCCGTAACAGACACCCCTCGCAGCCCTCTCCCTCTCCCTCTCCTCCCCTGTCCCTTCTCTTCCTTCTCCCCCTCCCCTCCTCCTTCTCCAGCTTCCTCCCAGCCCCCGCCTCATCTTTCCTAAGGAGCTGTGGAGTCTGACCTGGAGAGGAAGGAGAAGGAAGCTGTGATAGGAGGTGTGGGGGCTAGAGTGGGCGAGGTGATGCGGAAGTGACATGTGGCAGGGCTGTGGAGGGGGTGGTGAAGAAGGTGGTAAGGCGTGAAGGGTGAGGGGATGGGAGTGGAGATGATGGAGGGTGATGGAGGGTGTGAGGAGAGAGTGACCAGGAAGGGCCACTAGGGGAGGCCATGGGGAGGCCAAGGGGGGGCGCAGAACTGGTCACAGCAGCTCCAAGTACCCATTCAGGCAGTAGGCAATGGGGTGGGGGTCCCTAACTCCCTTCCCAGTGTGGTGTTCTTGGGGCATGGAGGACCCTGGGGTGCTCCCAGGCCTCCGCCCACCACCTCTGTCTCTCCCTGGGCCTCCTTCCTTCCACTCGGCTCTGGACTCACAATCAGTGGTAGCTAACTCCCAGGAAAGCTCCAGGCCCTTAGACAGTCACCCCTCATGAGCCCACTCAGCCTCCGGGTTGACATAGACACCCCCACCAGCTCCTAGCTGCCCCTGGCTGACATCAGCTGAGGACATGGGGCCTGGAACCTGGAACCAGCTGCCTTGGGTAACGCTGTTGGTGAGGGCCGGGCTCTGGCTTCCCATCCCAGCTGCTTGCTAAGAATCGTGGGGGGTGTAGGCCGGGCACGGTGGCTCACACCTGTAATCCCAGAACTTTGGGAGGCTGAGGCGGATGGGTCACCTGAGGTCAGGAGTTTGAGACCAGCCTGGCCAACCTGGTGAGATCCCATCTCTACTAAAAATACAAAAATTAGCTGGGTGTGGTGGTGGGCGCCTGTAATCCCAGCTACTCTGGAGGCTGAGGCAGGAGAATCTCTTGAATCCAGGAAGTAGAGGTTGCAGTGAGCCGAGGTTATGCCACTGCACTCCAGCCTGGGAGACAGAGAGAGACGTCATCAGAAAAAAAATAAATAAATAAATAAAAAGAATCGTAAGTGGTGGGGAGACTTGTGACCTTAAGTAAAGCACACTTCCTCCCTGAGCCTCCGTTTCCTCACCTGTAATGTGCACCCAATGATCGTACTGAGCTTGGGTCACCATTCATTCATCAGCAATTTTATGAGCACCTACTGTGTGCCAGGCACTGTCCCAGGCACTAGGAATGCCACAATCAACAGGACAGACACAAATCCCTGCCCTCAAGATGCTTCTGTTCTGGGGGTGAGGGGTGGGGTGATGATGGGTGTGATACAGGAGGCCAGGCACCGAGGAAGGTCCCAGCATATGGGACTGTCCCCCACCTTGGGGCCCAGGAGCTGCTGGGCTAGGAGCTGAGTCTCCTCCAGGTCCCGCATGGTTGTGTCCTTGCTCTGCCACCCTGGCCAAGCGCTTCTCCCTCTCTGGGCTTCTTCCATCATCCCTCTGGAGCTGCTCCAGACTGCTACTGCTGCCTGCACCGACAGCAGTGGCAGGCCGGTGACGGGGTGCATGAGGGAGTCTGGCACTAGGCCCTGGGGCTGAGCACCCTGAGATGCAGAACAAAGGACGAGGCAATCAAAGGAGGCTGCTGCCAGGACAGTCCTGCCAGCAGCTGCAGCACAGCCACCTCTTGTCCCGATGACCTGCTGGGCCTTTGTCCCCTCCCCCTCCAACTGCAAGCAGAGCATGGCAAGGGAAGCGAAGAGTTTATCTGGAATTACACCTTCCCAGGGCCCTCCCCCCTGGCCGGGGTAAGCATTGCCCTCCCCAGCTTCATCAGTTCTAGGGAACGAAGGCTCATTCGTTCCAAGGTGTTACTCACTGTGGAAATGACAGTCAGGGTGCCTGGGTCCAAGACCTGTCTCTAATTTGCCAGGTGATCGTGCCCAAGTTTTTCTCTGCAGCTCAGTTTCCTCAGCCACACAAAGGCTGCAAATTCAGATGCTTACAGGCCTGGGCAACTAATAGAAGTGTGTGCAGTGTCTGGGAAGGCAGAGGGTTTTAACTGTCTTGCTCTCCAGTGCCTGGTATGCAGCAGGTGCTCAATAAATACTTGAGGGCATGAATGGGGCCAGCATAACTCAGCTCCTGCTCACTGTTGCCAAGGAGGCCAATCATTGTGGTCTTGCCCTTGGATATCTGGGGATTTTTGAAATCTGGACTGGTGAGAGTCTGCCCCAATTTTTAAATGTAGAGGCTGACTGAGGTGGCTCACGCCTGGAATCCTGGCACTTTGGGAGGCTGAGGCAGGAGGATGATTTGAACTGCTCAAGACCAGCCTGAGCAATGTAATGAGACCCCATCTCTACCAAATAAAAATGAAAAAAGTTAGCTGGGCATGATGGCACACACCTGTGATCCCAGCTACTCGTGAGGCTGAGGCTGGAGGGTTGCTTGAGACCAGGAGGTGGAGGCTGCAGGGAGCTATGATGGCACCACTGTACTCCAGCCTGGGCGACAGAGTGAGACCCTGTCTCAAAAATAAGTAAATAAATAAATATTGCTCATATTTACATTTTTTAAATATAAATAGCATGGGAACCAGAACAAAGCCATATCCACCCAGCTTGCAGTTTCCAGCCTAGTCATGTGAGGCATTCAATTAGGTTCATTCAGATGTATTTGGTTATTAATTCATTCACTTGTCCATCTAACATTTTGCAAGTACCTACATCCCTGCACTTTGGACCATAGCGGGAGGCCAAGGTGTCTGTAAACCAGCCCAGCCTGGGGAGGGGTTGCCAGGCTGGAAGGAATGTTCCCATCAAGCACATAGCTCACTAGGTGCGGAGGTGTCTGGAATTTTGGTATGGTTAGAGTGTGAGGCTGGCTGTGCAGACAGCTTGTGATGGGCTTCAGAGGCTACCCTCAGGAGCTTAGACTGATTCCTAAGGGCCCTAGGGAGCTATTGATAGCTGTTGAGCAGAGGAGTGACACAGCCTTGAGTCTGTGAAAAATCCCTCTGGTTGCCATGTGAGAATGCACTGCACATTGCAAAGGGTGGACACTGGGACACGAGGAGGAGTTCTCTGCAGTAGTCCAGGCTAGCACTTTGGTGGCGTGGGCCAGAGGGGCAGCAGTGGAAGTGGGGGAAGTTCAAATCCTGGTTCGGTTCAGTCTTCGCTTAGGAGCCCAGTAGCTGTGTGACTCTGGACTTCGGCACATTACTTCACCTCTCTCAGCGTTTGTACAAGACAGTGATAATGACAGTTATCTTTATTATCACACGTTTATTCTCATTATCATCATAACAACCTGGCCCAGTCATTTTGTGGCTGAACAGTTGACTTACGTGAAGCATTTAGAACAGTGCCTCACACACAGTAGGCCCTCTGGGAATGTTTCTTCTTATTATTAATTATCATTATTATTATTATTACAATTATGCTGTTTCACAGATGAGGAAAGAGCAGCTCGAAGGGCTCCGGCGGCAGAGGACTGTCCAGGCTTTCTGTCCCCTCCCCGTCCACTTCCTGCTTTGCTGAGGATCTGAGTCCCCTGCTGGGGTGTGGGAAGCCAGGTGACCAGAAAGCCCCCCATACAGCCCATGGTGTGTGCAGTGCCAGCCCCCACCTGCCAGCAGCCTCCAAGATGGTAGCCTCTCCGAGTGCCACACCCCCCCTCAGCCTTCCCTAGGCAGCGCTGCAAACCCCTGCTCCTCCCCTTGTCTCCCCCACCATCCTGGCCTGGCTTTCCAGCACTCTGGAGAAGCTGGGCCAGCCTCAACCATGAGAAAACCACTAATGCGCCACAGCTTAGCCTGATGAGTCCCAGAGGAGAGTTTGGAGGGAAACAGAACACCACGGGATTATCGATTGTGGGGCAGGAACCGGGGAGACAGCCTGGATCCGCAGGCCGCAGCCCAGATCCCACCCAGCTGGTGCCCCCAGCCGGATTTCCACGTCTTCTCAGGGAGCCTCAGTCTCCCTATCTGCCCGATGGGGCTAATAATAGCACACACCCCTGGGGCTGCTGTGAGGACTGGGAGATGGCATGTGTGAGCCCCGAGCATTGCTGCACTTGCTGTGGGTGCCGCTGATGTCCTTGTTGCAGGAGAGAGGTGAGCAGCCACGTAGACACCAGCCAAGGGGCTATTCCAGAAGGTCACATAGCAGTCTGGGGTTAGAAACTCAGCCATGTCACTTACTTGCCGTGCAACTGCTGTGCCTCAGTTTCCTCCCCCAGAACATGGGCTCATGAGACTAAGTCAGAGGGGAACAGCAAACGAAGCGAGGCGGCCTTGCGTGGGCTCCAGCTGGACCGCTCACAGGTGGCATCCAGCCTGCTCCTAACTGCTCCATGCCTCTGTTTTCTTGCCTCTAAAATGGGGCAATAATACCCCTGCCTCCCAGGGGCGCAATGAGGATTAAATGAGCTAAACACAGCCTGGGGCAGAAAAGTGTGCTTGTGGACGGTGTTAGTATCTTGACTTCTGGGTTGGTGGAGGATGCAGTGAAGTCTCTCGCTGGGAGCCAGCCACTGCCCAACCCCCAGTCCCAGGCCTCAGCCTGTGGTGGGATTCCCCCAACCTGACAGGATGTCCCATGACTGCCTCCCACGTGCCCCCTTCCCGTCAGGGCCTGGGTGCCCCAAACTGAGATCACTTCCCTCCGGGAAGCCACCCCCAAAGGGAGGGGTTCCCCTGCTGGGCCTTGGAGCTGGCCCAGCCCAGAGAAGAACCGTTCAGAGGCCGAGAGGCAGAAGGAGGAAGGCTCCGGGCCTCAGAACTCTCCCCCTTCTCCACAGAATCAGCTGATTCTTAAGGCCAAGAGGTGGGGGCCACGGCACCCACATACCCACCTCTAGGCGGTGGGGATCAGATTGGGGCCATGCTCTAGGGCAGAAACCTCACATGGCTAAATAACAGAAGGCAAAGCTGAAGTAGTGAGCTCTCTGTCGCTGGAAGTATCCTAGGCTGTGCTACCGCTTGGTGAGGTTGAACCTCTGGGAACCAGTCCAACCTGAGCCTGCCTTTACTCCACGAGTGTGGCATCATTCCCAGCCCTCCACTTTCGCTTTCCCAAGAGTTCACCTCTCCGGACCTCAGTTTCCTCATCTACAAAATGGAAATAGTCCTGGTCCCTCCCTGGAAGCAATGGTGTGAGGATGAAATGAAATAGTTGAGTGCAAGGAGAGTGCTGAGCGCAGCAGGTGGCATAGAGTAGGTGCTCAATAAATGCTAGCCTTAGTTTCCCAGACTCTCCATGATGGTCTCAGCCTCTAGGTTTCTGGCTTCCCTTTGTTTTCACCTCTCAAGCTCATTTTGTCTCTGACCCCAGCTCTCTTTGTGTCTGCCTCAGTTTCCCATGTTGGTTTTGGCCTGTCTCTGACAGTCTCTTCGATCATGTGTGTGTGTGTCTCTCTCTCTCCGTCCTGCTGTCTCCCAGTCTCTGCCCCAGGCATGAAGCAGTCACTGGCTACTGTGGCCGTGGCTGCCCCCACACGTGGTCTCAGGGGGCCCAGCTTGTGCAGTCCTCCAACTGACACTGACCAAAGCCCCTTTCCCCCGGTTCAGCTGGAAGAAGCCTGGAATTTTTCAGCCAAGCATTTGTAAGCAACTGGGGAGGAGAGGGAAGGGGAAGACAACAAAGGCAGCGACACGACACAAAAACAGGCCCAGGCACAGAGCCCGAGTTTGACACAGGCCCCGCAACTGCCTGGGGGACGCAGACCCTATGGCCGGCACAGCGCAGTGCCCTGGAGGCCAGAGTGGGGTGTGGTCAGCTCCAGACCACCAGCCTGAGGCCCAGCCTCTCTCCCAGGCTGAAAAAACTGCAGCCCCTTCTTAGACCCATTGTTCTGGCTGAAAATCTAGGCCATAGCCACTGCGGAGGAGAAGAAGCATTTCCACCACTGCTCCCTTGGAAATCTTGAGATCGAAGTCCAGGCAGGTCACCAGGGGAACCAGCTGCCCACCCCCCTCGGCCTGGTCCGTGGCCAGCCTGGCCCGGAGAGACGGACGGATGGGCAGGCGGGCAGAGGCAGGCACTGTGGGTGCAGGGCCCAGCAGGGAGGACAGCAGCTGCCCTAATTACTCCCGCTCTCCAGGTTCCAATCTTGTTTCAAAAGGACTCCAGGGACACAGCCTTTAATAACTACCAGTAAACAGGCAGGAAAATCGATACCTGGTAAACAGAGCCCTGGAGAGAGGGAGGCCTGGGCTGGCTGGCCCTATAAGCTTCCAGAGTCCTTTGCTGCAGAGGTGGCCAACATTGACTTTGGGAACCCTCTGCCCAGCCTGAGGGTCCTCCCCAGGGACCCCTCAAAGCTTGGCCTCCACCCTGGGGGCCGCTCGCTCTCCAATCTCCACTCCCTCTCCATCAAGCCCAAATCTTCCTCTTTCCCATTCCTCCAAGTGCCAAGTAGGTTGCCCGTCTCGGTTGCAGATGCCTTCTCTTCGCCAGGCTTTGCGCCTGGTGCTCGAATCATAGTTGAGTACCTGACCTAGTCTTTGTCCTCCCAAAAGTCATCTACCAATGAGAGTGACTAAGAGCAAAAACAAATAATGACAGTGTAAGGACAGACATACAATAAAAAACTGCTGCGTTTGCCAACTACAGCAACAGAACAGAGAAGGCGATGTCGGAGGAGATGAGCACATGGAGGGCTTTGTTGTATGAGTAGGAGTTCACCAAGTGAACATGGGCTGGGGGAGGATGAATGTGGGTAACCTATGTAATATCAGCCATTGTAGCTTTATTCATTGAGTGCTAAGTGCTAAGTGTTCTGCTAAGCACCTTTGCCATGCATTATCTCATTTTGTTCCCCCAGTAATTCTTTAGGGTAGGTATTAATACCTCCGTTTTATAGATAAGGGCACTGAGGTTATGTGTGGAGCCAGGCTTTGCACAAGACCTGAGAGACTTTTTATTTTTATTTATTTATTTATTTATTTATTTTCTGAGACAGAGTCTCACTCTGTCGCCCAGGCTGGAGTACAATGGTGTGACCTCGGCTCACTGCAACCTTTGCCTCCTGGGTTCAAACCATTCTCATGCCTCATGTACCACCACACCTGATCTGTTTGTTTTTTTTAGTAGAGACGGGGGTTTCACCATAAGGGCCAGGCTGGTCTCGAACTCCTGACCTCAGATGATCCACCCACCTCAGCTTCCCAAAGTGTTGGGATTACAGGTGTGAGCCACCACACCTGGCTCGACCTGAGAGACTTCTGAGTCGTTTGAATCACTACGTCACTCTGGCCAGCGCTGACTTTGGGAAGCCTCCCCCTCCCCTGCAGAGCTCAGGACTTGGCACACAGATGAAGTTAACTAAGGCGGGTTCCCATTGCTTCCCTTCCTATCCTGCACATTTTCCAGGTAACACAGGGCCTTCCCCCCCACCAGGAGCCGAACAGTGGTGCTTCAGGCACATCAGCCTTGAAGATCAGTCATCACAACTCCTCCCGTTTGCAGGTGGGGAAACTGAGGCCCTGAGAGGGGGAAGACCAGCACACCGGGGCAGGTGGGAACAGGATTCAGGGTTTTCTCTCTACCTCATCCCCTTCCGGGCCTGCGGTGGAGGAAGCCCCATCGCCAGGGAAGAAATCAGTCTGCACACACTCAATTAAAATGATAAATCAGGCGTCAGAGTGAGGCTGTCCCAGAGGTGCAGAGGAAGTTTTTGTCTGATTGGCTGGAACATGATAGGCGCCCAGGGACCTTATTTCCTGGGGCTGGGCTGCCAGTCCGACCTCTCCACCTCTTCCACCCCGCCCCTCTCATATCAACAGCCAGAGCTTTGTGCCTCCATTTCCCCAGCTCTCAGGGCCTGTCCAGTTGGCTGGGCACAGAGCTAGTCTGTAGCCCTTGTGACTCTAACAGAGGAGAGGGCAGAGGACAAGCTCTTTCAGCCCTGAGTTAGGACACCAGTGCGGGACAGTCTGAGTTCCCCTATCTGGTTGCAGATCCCTGGGCCAGGCACCCAGGGAAGATGCCATTTAACAATGGAAATGCCTTCCAGGTATTGAGGGCCTGCTGTGTGCAGACACTGTCCCAGGTGCTGGGACTACAGCAGTGAGCAAAGCAGACAAGATCTCTGACTTCTCGGCTGACAGCCTAGAGCAAGGAGAAGCAACGTAAAGAATGCATGCAGATTAATAAATCATGTCATTGCCGGGTGCAGTGGCTCACGCCTGTAATCCCAGCACTTTGGGAGGCTTAGACGGGTGGATCACCTGAGGTCAGGAGTTCGAAACCAGCCTGGCCAGTATGGTGAAACTCCGTCTCTACTAAAAATACAAAAAATTAGCTGGGTGTGGTGGCGAGTACCTGTAATCTCAGCTACTCAGGAATCTGAGGCAGGAGAATTGTTTGAACCTGGGAGGCATGATGAGATCACACCACTGCACTCCAGCCTGGGTGACAGAGAAAGACTCTGTCTCAAAAATGTTTGTGTGTGTGTGCGTGTGTGTATGTGTGCACGCGCACGCATGTGTGTGTGTGTATACATGTATATAAAATGTCAGTCAGGTAATGCCAAGTGCCAGGGAGGAAAATACAGCAAGCTAAGAGGGAGGCAATAGGAGGGCTGTGGTTTTAGATGTTTGAACACACACCTGTAAGAAAGAAAGGAGGAAAGAAAGAACATCTGGGAATGGCGAGGTCATATTCCAGGCGGAGGGAATGGCTAGTGCAAAGGCCCTGAGGCTGGACAGTGCCTGGTGTATTTGAGGTACAGCAAGGAGGCCAGAGTGGCTGGAATGGAGTGAGTGACAAGGGGGAGGTAGGCAATGTCAGAGGGACAGGGCCCCACAGTGTGGGGTTGTAGGTCATGGCAGGGACTTTGGTGTTTACTCCAAGTGAGTGGAAACCAGGGAGGATTTTGAGCAGAGAAAGGATGTGATCTGACTTGCGTTGAGAGGCTCCCTCTGGCTGCACTGTGGGAAACAGATTACAGGAGGGGAGGGCAGTATCAGAGACCAGTCATGAGTCTACTGCAATGGTCCAGGCGGGAGAGAGACGCGGTGTGGACTAGGTGGTGTGAGTGCAGTGGGGAGAGGTGGTCAGATGTGGATTATTTGAAGGTGGAGATGACTGATTTAATGACAGATTGGAGATGGCATATCAGGTAGGAAGTCAAGGATGAGACCAAGGTTTTGGGGGTCCAAGGAAGAGCATCCAGAAGGGCGGGAGCTGCCAGGAATTGTGATGTGAAGACCTCGGGAGGAGCAGCTTTGAGGCAGGGCAGAGCACAGCTGAGTTCAAAGTGGCTGTTAGACCCCTCCAGGAAAGGATCGTGAACCTGGCTCCCAGGGAAGAAGATGTGGCTGAAGATGGCGGATTTTGGAATCATCAGAGTAGATACAGTATTTATCTCAATTCATCCTCTTAGCAATTCCACAAGGAAGTCTGCTTATGCCCATTTTAAAATGAGAAAACTGGTGTCCAAAGATGTTGAGTCGCCTACACACAGTCACAGAGCTGGAAAGTCAGAAAGTCAGGACTTGAAATGAGGTCTGTCTGCCTCCCAGCACTGCGGTCCCACTCAGACCTGCTGTGGCTGTTTTCACTCACTCCTCCCCTAAACCCCGTGTGAGAGGGAAGGGGTGGATCATGGATTATCACCCTTCTTTTTGAGATGGGGCTGCTGAGGCTTGGGAAAGCTTAAGGAACTTTCTGCAGCTGAGGAGCAATTGAGTGTGCAGCCTTTCTGCATGTGTGCCAAATGA
Source organism: Ateles fusciceps (assembly GCA_036589455.1). Classification (NCBI taxonomy): domain Eukaryota; kingdom Metazoa; phylum Chordata; class Mammalia; order Primates; family Atelidae; genus Ateles; species Ateles fusciceps. Next base: position 1,124,682 of record JAZHEH010002159.1, on the reverse strand, counting down.
ATGCAGCAAAAGACTCCCACTGCATCGGCCCCAAGACACCGAGCAGGCTAAAGGCTCTGAGAAGTCCTGCAGCGTGGACCTCTTGGGTTATCTCTGGTTAACTCAGAGTTTCCCATGGAGCCTTGCTGTTGAAAGAGCACATAGAGCTTTGGCAAACACGAAGCTGTGGTTGGGAGTAAAGCCTCAGTGCCCTCCTTTAGGACCAGGGGGACTACCTGGCAGTCAGCAGGTGTTTGTCGAAGGCAGTAACAAATGAAACAAACAGATGAATAAAAATAACAAATAAGCAAATGAAGGAATGGACCAGTGCAGGGATGAGCACAAAGTGTGAATGAATTTTTTTTTAAATGGATCCACGTGTGAGCTAATGAATTCATTCATTCATTCAGAAAATATCACTTGAGCACCCACTGTGTGCAGATGCTGGGGATATAGCAGCAAATAAAACAAAATCCCTCACCTTGTGGCTATTACCTTCTAGCGAGGGGGAGACAGACAGAAACAAAGATAAATGGGTGGAATGTGAAATCTATCTGATGGCGAAAATGGAATGGGGAAGGACAGAGGGGAAAGTATGTAGGGGGTGCACATTTTTAAATAGGATGATGGTAAATGAAGGAATGGCTGAATGCCTGAATACGGGAGTGAGCTGAAGATGGAGAAAGTATCAGTTAAAAAAAGCATAAGGGGGCCAGGTGCAGTGGCTCACAGCTGTAAACCCAGCACTTTGGGAGGCTGAGGTGGGGGTGGATCACCTGACGTCAGAAGTTCGAGTCCAGCCAGCCTGGCCAACATAGCAAAACCCTGTCTCTACTAAAAATACAAAAATTAGCCCAGTGAGGTGGTGCATGCCTGTAGTCCCAGCTACTCGGGAGGCTGAGGCAGGAGAATCGTTTGAACCTGGGAGGTGGAGGTTGCATTGAGCCTAGATTGTGCCACTGTATTCCAGCCTGGATGACAGAGCAAGACTGTGGCTCACACCTGTCATCCCAGCACTTTGGGAGGCCAAGGCAGGTGGATTGCTTGAGCCCAGGAATTTTGGACTTAACCTGTGCAACACAGGGAGACCTCTGTCTCTAAATAAAATAAAATAAACAGTAAACAATGGATGACTGCAGGCAGGAAGGAATGACCTAATGAAAGAATCATTAAATGAATGAAGTAAAAAGTATATGAATACGTGAACTCAGGCATGGAAAAATGAATGAAATAATGCAAGAATTGTTGAATGACTAAATGAACTAGTGCTTGAGTTAATGAACTAAGGCATGAACAGATTGGTGAGTCGAATCATTGAATGAGTGCGTGAACTATAATGAAGGAGAGGACTGCAGGGGGGCCTCTGTGCCTGGCCTGGTCTCTCTCTGTGCCTGCCCCAACTTATCTGACTCTGACTGGTCTGAAGAGACCCCAGGCCCCCTTTGCCCTCCCCCGCCACCCTCCAGGGCCTGTGATAGCCCCTACTTCAGTGTCTGTCTTGGCCGTGGAGAGGTGGGGGGTGGGGGAGCCCTCCACACCTTGCTAGTTTCCTACCCCAGGCTGTCTTGACACACACCCCGCCCCCCGTTTGCTGGCTCTCCCACACCTATCCCCCAATCTATTGACTACCAGCCCCCGCCTCACCTCGCCCCACTGCTCTCTGCTGAACCTTTAGCCCAGGCCCCCCTCGCCCTGGCCCCCGCCCGTCCTGACCCTCCAGCCTGTGCTGAACCCCATGCCTGGGCCTTGACCCCGTTTCTCTCCGTGCATGTGTTGACTCCCCTCCCCCAAGTCTGGATGGCCCCCTTGGAGGCCTGTGCTGACCCCCCAACCTCCAGCCCGCCCCTCCACCTGCGCAGACTAGAGCTCGGCGTCCCCACCCCCGGCCGAGCCGCCCCCGCCCGCTGTGCTGACGCCCCCTCCCCCATTTCGAGCACAGGCACCATGCGGCCCGTGCGGCGCAACTTCTATGACCCGTCGTCGGCGCCGGGCAAGGGCATCGTGTGGGAGTGGGAGAACGACGGCGGGGCGTGGACGGCCTACGACATGGACATCTGCATCACCATCCAGAACGCCTACGAGAAGCAGCACCCGTGGCTCGACCTCTCGTCGCTGGGCTTCTGCTACCTCATCTACTTCAACAGCATGTCGCAGATGAACCGCCAGACACGCCGCCGCCGCCGCCTGCGCCGCCGCCTGGACCTCGCCTACCCGCTCACCGTGGGCTCCATCCCCCAAGTCGCAGTCGTGGCCTGTGGGCGCCAGTTCGGGCCACCCCTGCTCGTGCCAGCAGTGCCTGCTGGTCAACAGCACGCGTGCAGCCTCCAACGCCATCCTGGCCTCGCAGCGCCGCAAGGCGCCCCCCGCACCCCCCTCTGCCGCCGCCGCCGCCACCTGGAGGACCTCCGGGCGCCCTCGCTGTGCGCCCCAGCGCCACCTTCGCAGGCGCCGCGCTCTGGGCCGCGCCCGCCACCGGCCCAGCGGAGCCCGCGCCGCCTCCCGGGGCGCCCCAGCGGAGCCCAAGCGCCCCCGGCGGCGCGCCCACCCCGGGGCAGAACAACCTCAACAGGCCCGGGCCCCAGCGCGCCACCAGCGTGAGCGCACGCGCCTCCATTCCGCCTGGGTAAGACGGGGCCCAGGGGGAGGGGGCCTCTGTGTGGTGGTTCGCAGGCAAGGACCAAGCCCGGGGTGGTTGCCCACTAGGGCCAGGAGCAAAGATTACAATAATAATAATGACGATACGTAATATCCAGCATCCACTAAGTGTTCATTTTGTACCAAGCATCAACTAAGCACCCACGCATGTAGCTCTGCGTATAAGGACCCTATGAAGTAGGTACCATCGTCACCTCCAGTTCACAGATGAGGAACTGACTCCCCGGAGATCACACAATTCCCACGTGATGGGGCCGTAACAGCAACATCAGCAGTGCTGCGTGTTCCATGTTTATTATTCGCTAAACCCTCTATGTGTATCACCGAGCATATTCCACCAAACAGTTGTGCCATGTGCACATTACAGATGGGGAAGCCGAGGCTGGGAGAGCTGTGGTGGCTTCTCAGGGTCACCCAGGGAAGAGTAGACACTGGCCTCCAGACCTGTCCGATTCCAAAGTCTGTGCTGTGTTGTCTTAGGATTTTTAGAGGGCTTCAGAGTCCATCCGTCCTTGTCCCAGTCCGTGCCCACCTCACGTGCTGGCTCGAGCAAGCATCAGCTGCTCCTCCAAAGTATTTCCCCATAGGCTGCACCTGACTATCACCATTACTCTGGGTTAATACTGTGGTTTGCACACTGGGCTCCAGGGACTCCTGGGGTGACCTGGAATCACAGGAGGTGGGGGAGTAGAAAGCCAGGCAAACAACAGTCTATCTCTCTTCTCTTGTTTTAACTAGAGCAGCCCTTTTTGGAAACACTTTTTTATGAACTGGCTTTCCCAGTAGGATTTTATTATTTTATCCCAGCTCATATCGAGTTTGGAAATTCTTGGGTTAAGGTGTCCCAGACCCCAGGATAGTGACCCAGTGAGCTGCTGTTGGGTGCTCACCCTGGACCCCAGATTCAGTCTGAGCAGAGGACCAAGCCCTGTGGGGTGGCAATGAGAGGAAAGATCAAAGACCTTGAACTTGGGACAGACCAGAAGAGAAAAGACCAGGGGGGTGTGGACTGTGGCCCACAAGAGGAAGAGAGGCCCCCCAAACCAACTGTGCTTCAATCACCATGGCATGGCCAGGGAACTGACAATAATGGCTGGAGATCACCAAAGCTCAAGTCCAGATGTGACCTTTGGGGTCACCACATCCAGGTTGGTCACCCCTTTTATTATGGGCAACCAAGGCCTGGAAAAGAAGGGTCAGGACCCTGAACTAAGCGGCCCTATTCACCTTTTGTCACTTTGAGAGTCTGACTTCCTGGGTTCAAATCCCCTCTTGGCCCCTCTTTTTTTTTTTTTTTTTTTTGACACAGTTTCACACTCTGTCACCCAGGTTGGAGTACAGTGGCACGATCTCGGCTCACTGTACTCCGCCTCCCAGCTTCAAGTAATTCTCCTGCCTCAGCCTCCTGGGTAGCTGGGACCACAGGTACACACCACACCTGGCTCCTTTTTTTTTTTTTTTTTTTGTATTTTTAGTGGAGACAGGGTTTCATTGTGTTGCCCAGGCTTGTCTTGAACTCCTGACCTCAAGTGATCTGCCTGCCTCAGCCTCCCAAAGATTACAGGCATAAGCCACCATGCCCATCCCACTCTTGGCCACTTCTGAGCTGGGAAATCTGGGATGAGTTCCTCTCCTTCCTTGAGGCTCAGTTTCGTCATCTGTCAAATGGGACAAATCTTACCACCACGTGAAAATGCTGTGAACCTGAACACAGCATCTACACTGGCAGTAGTTCAGCGATGGCCGTTAGGACAACTTTTGCTCTCCAGGAGGAGGGTTGGCATGGAGGGCGGGGAGCTGTAATTTTCCAGGGGCGCTTCACAGCCACCACCACCTGCCTGCTTCACCCTTCCCTTCTCCTTTTCCACCTTTTCATTCCTCTCGGAGGAGAGGGCCATGGGGACACACAGAGGTGCGTCCTGTGTGACCTCAGCCTAGGGCAGGCCCAGTGCCAAGAGAGAGGAGACTTGAGGGGGTCGAAGAAAAACCCCAGAATGACAGTAGAGTGGGTCCTAGAATGACAAGCCAGAGGGGGTGTGGGAGGGAACAGAACCAGGAAAATTCCAGGGACCTCTGCAGTAAGAATTTGAGAACCCTCTCTCTGTGTCAATGTTCTTATAACCCGCAAGTAGACTAGAAATCAGAAGATTGTAGCCAGAATTTTCCTGGAACAGAAAGAACAGAATAGAATAGAATAAAGTAGAAGAGAATAGGCATGTGTAATACAGAGTAAAAATGAGAATTGTTACGTGAAGGCTGGGCACAGTGGCTCATGCCTGTAATCCCAGCACTTTGGGAGACCAAAGTGAGCAGATCACTTGAGTCCAGGAGTTCAAGAACAGACTGGGCAACACAGCAAGACTCCATCTCTACAACAATAACAGAAAATTAGCCAGGCAGGGTGGTGTGTGCTTTTAGTTCCAGTTACTCAGAAGGCTGAGGCAAGAGGATCACTTGAGCCCAGTAGGTCAAGGCTGTGGTGACCTACGCTCATACCACTGCACTGTAGCCTGAGAGACAGAGCAAGACACTGTCTCAAAAAAAAAAAAAAAAAAAAAAAATTGCTCCATGAATGTTTTGTGTCATTTCTGCATAGGTTTAATAGGTTGCCAGGTGAAATGAATTTCTTAGTCACTGATGAAATAGTTGAGTCCGGGTATAGTGGCGCACTTTGGGAAGCCGTGGTGGGTGGATCACTTGAGGCCAGGAGTTAGAGACCAGCCTGGCCAACATGGTGAAACCCCATCTCTCCTAAAAATACTAAAATTAGCTGGGTACAGTGGTGCATGCCTGTAGTCCCAGCTACTCGCGAGGCTGAGGTGGGAGGATTGCTTGAACCTGGGAGGTGGAGGTTGCAGTGAGCTGAGATCATGCCACTGCCCTCTAGCCTGAGCAACAGAGACTCTGTCTCAAAAAATAAAAAAGTAAAAAATAAAAGAGAGAGAGAGAGATTTGAAAGCTACTGTTCTAGAGCAGGCTGAAAATTACTCAGCTTTCATGGCCCAGTGTTAATTCTCCACATGTACTGTGGGTGTGTATTCACAGAGCTGGACCAGACAAACAATGCCTGTGTCCTCCCAGGGCACGCAGACAGATGGGGAGACAGCAAGTAAAGAGCAAACGGACACGATCTCTGGAGCGAGACAGAAGTGCTGGGGAGCTAGCGGGACAGGGTGGTGTGGCAGTTCAGGGAAGATCCCTCTGAGGAGGTGGCCAGATGTGGAGAACGGCTTTTCCAGGCCGAGGGAACAGCATGAGCAACTTCAAGAAGGCTCAGAGGGCGTGGTGTGTTCAGGGAAGGGCTAGAGGTGTGGGGAGGGCTGGAGTGAGAGGCGCCAGCCAAAAGAAGAAGGGCACCCCAAGCAGGGCACTGCCAGTGCACAGGCGCAGAGGTAGGAATGAATCCAGAAGGTTCTGGAGACCACTGGGGATAGAGGCTCCCCTTCGGGAGCAGTGGGGGGCTGAAACTTTTTCCCCAATGGGGGTACAGGGCCAGGTTGGGCAGCCTCAGGGAAGGAGCTACAGACTGTGCTTGAGCTCTAGAGGGCTGTAGTGAAAAGGAAGCTTTCTCTGTGAGGGCGCGGATCGTTAAACACCTGCCAGAGCTCTGTTATCTCCAGCCACATGCCCCTGCCCCGCAGCCCACATCATTTCTCCTGCCCCTCCCCTTGGAGACTGTTTCTGACCCTCCCTGAGCCCAGACAGTGGCCTAGAAAACAGGAGTTGTGTGGTGGGGGAAACTTCCCAGAACTCCCTCATCCCTCCCCACCTGCACAGATTCTGCCTAGCCTCACTCCAGCCCCTTTAACTGACCCTCCCCAGCCAGACAAGCCCGGCTTAAAGTCCCCAACTCCAAGAACCCCCCGGGAAAAAATCCCCCTGGCTCACAAGACCCTTGGAGCCTGTTGCTGGGGAAGGGGAGTAGGAGGAAGATGGGGGTGGCGGACCCTGGCTTCTCCTGCCTAAAGCTTCCCATTGCTGAGACAGCTGAGGACCACGTGCAGCCTATGAGGGGAAAGGGATGGAGGTGAGGGGTCTCTGTGGAGCCAGGCAGACAGGCCTACTCACTGTCACCCTGGTCCCCAACCCCCTCCCAGACCTCCCCACCCTGGTCTCTTTGTTTCTATGCCTTTGTTTTTTATGTTTTTAGAGACAGGGCCTCACTCTGTTGCTGAGGCTGGAGTGTAATGATGCAATCGTAGCTCCCAGTAGCCTCAAACTTCTGGCCTCAAGTAGTCCTCCCAGTTCAGCCTCCCAAGTAGCTGGAACTACAGGAACACACCACCACACCTAGCTAACTTTGTAAAATTTTGTGTAGAGACAGGATCTCACTATGTTGCCCAGGCTGGTCTCGAACTCCTGGTCTCAAGCATCCGCCCGCCTCGGCTCCAAAAGTGCTGGGATTATAGGCGTAAGCCACAGTGCTTGGCCTGTCTCCATGACTTTAAGTCTGTATTGGTTTGCTAGGGCAGCTGAAACAAAGTACCACAGACTGGGCGGCTGGAACCACAGAAATGTATTCTCTCTCTCTCACGTTCTTGGGACTGGAAGTCCGAGATCCAGGTGTCACAGGTTGGTCCCTTCTGAGGCCTCTCTCCTCGACTTGTAGATGGCATCTTCTCCCCTGCATTCTCATGTAGTCTTCCCTCTGTACCTGTCTGTGTTCTAGAAGGACGCCAGTCCTATCGGATTAGAGCCATCCTACTGACCTCATTTTAACTAAATTACCTCTTTAAAAACCCTATCTGTAAATACAGTAGCATTCTGAGGTCCTGGGGGTCAGGACCAACACATGACTTCTGTGGGACACAGCTCAGCCTGTAACAATGTCTCAGTGTATCCCTCCTTTTATAATTTGCCAATACTCTTTTTTTTTTTTTTGAAACAGAGTCTTGCTCTATCACCCAGGCTGGAGTGCAGTGGTGCAATCTAAGCTCACGGCAACATTCATCTCCCAGATCAAGTGATTCTCCCGCCTCAGACTCCTGAATAGCTGGGACTACAGGCACCTCACCTGCCACCATGCCTGGCTAATTTTTGTATTTTTAGTAAAAGATGGAGTTTTGCCATGTTGGCCAGGCTGGTCTCGAACGCCTGACTTCAAGTGATCCACCCACCTCAGCCTCCCAAAGTGCTAGGACTACAGGCGTGAGCTACCATGCCTGGCCGAATGCCAATACTTTTAATGGCAAAAACCGCAATATTTTTGCACCAAACGGTACCTCTGTGTGTCTTAGTCTCTTTCAGTCTTTCCGTGTCCCTTTGTCTCTCTGTGTCTCTGTCTGTCTCTGTCTTCTGCTTCTTCCTCTCAGTCACTCTCTTCCCTTCCCTGGCTTCCTCCTCTCCACCCTCCTTCTCTCCCTTGCTGGACTCAGACAGATCCAGAGCCCTTTACAGGTCGGGTGACCTTGAACCCACTTGGGGCTTGGCCTCTCTAGCCTCAGTTTCCCCATCTGTCAGGCAGAGCTAAAACCACCACCTCTCACACGGGCAGACTCAGCAAGGATCAGCATGCAACAGGGGTGTGGCCTCTGCAGAGATCGTCAATGTCATTCTCACCTCCATCCTCATTTCACCCCTGGATGGACAACAGGGAAGGAGGCCCAGAGAGGGTATTGGCTCGTCTAGGGTCAAAGCCAGAGGGGGCAGAGCATCCACCTGGCCAGGGTTTTTTCCACTTGCCCCTGTAACAGGGTGGGGGAGCCAGCTGGCAGCCTAGCCCTGGGGGACATGCAGGGGGTGGGGAAGATCCGCCCTGTCCCCTGAGGGGTCAGTGTCCAGTGCTTTGGAACACAGCTGTGGGGCAGAGGAACCACACTCAGAGTTTCCACCCCACGTGGTGGGAGGGAGGACAGGGATAGCTGCAGGCCTGTTTCCATCTATTGAGCGCACCCTATATCCCCGGCTCTCCATTTCATAGCGCGTGTGTGTGTGTGTGTGTGTGTGTGTGTGTGTGTGTGTGTGTGTGACAGAGAGAGACAGGGACTTACTCTGTCACCCAGGCTGGAGTGCAGTGGCACAATTATAGCTCACTGCAACCTAGGCCTCCTGGGCTTAAGCAATCCTCCCGCCTCAGCCTTTTAAGTAGCTGAAACTAAAGGTGTGCACAACCCCACCTGGCTAATTTTTTGTTTTCGTAGAGACAGGGTCTCACAATGTTGCTCAGGCTGGTCTCGAATTCCCAGCTCAAGCGATCCTCCTGCCTTGGCCTCCCAATGCCCTGGAATTACTGGCATGAGCCACTGTGTCTGGCCATTTACATGCATGTCTCTCTTAATTCTCACAGATACTCAACGTGGCAGGTCCTATAATCCTCATTTTTCAAGTGAGGAAACTGAGGCTCCAAAAGACTAAGACATTTGCACCAGGTAACACAATTAGGACTCAGATTCAAAAACCCAAGTTGACCAGGGTATTAGGGATGCCCCGTCTCCAGCCAGCCTGTGCTGTTTTGGATCATGGTCTCAGAAGCCCCACCCTCATTCCTGTGTGACCCTGGCTGAGCTCATCTCCCTCTCTGGTCTTCAGTTTTTGCATCTGTGAAATGGGACTGGCAACACAGGCCCACATAGTCCATCACGAAACCAGATGTCAAAGCACTTGAATTTATCAGGCCCGTACCTTTTTGTGGGGTGGAGGGTGGGATGGAGTCTTGTTCTGTTGTCCAGGTTGGAATGCAGTGGCGAGATCTCTGCTCACTGCAACCTGTGCCTCCCAGGCTCAAGCAATACTCATGCCTCAGTCTCCCAAGTAGCTGGAGTTACAGGCACATGCCATCAACTGGGCTAATTTTTTATATTTTTTGTAGAGACAGGGTTTCACCATGTTTGCCAGGTTGGTCCCGAACTCCTGACCTCAAGCAATCTACCTGCCGTGGCCTCCCAAAGTGCTGAGATTATGAACATGAGCCACAGTGCCCAACCAGGCCTGCACCCGTTTAAATCCACCCTCGTCCCTCCCATCTCTTTCAGACTTGTACAACATTGCCAAGCTGACCATTGCTAAAGAGATGTCATTTACGTTTCCATACCTTTGGCTCTTAGTTGAGCCTGAGAACTTCTTCCTGTTTACTGGTCATGAGTGGTTCCTTCTTTTGCCAGTTACTTGTGTATTTCTTTGGCTTATCCTTCTCTGGAGCTGTTTATTCCTTCCTTATTAATTTACAAGTGCTCTTCATGCATTAAGGGCATTAACCCTTTGTCATCTTTTCTGTAGTTTGCTGTTTCTTTTTCCTTTCTTTATAGCATATGCTCATCGGTTTTTTTAATTAATTAATCCATATTTATTGAGTAACTTCTATGTGCCAGGCACTGTTTGGGGCTCTGGGGACACAGCAGTGAACTAAACAGACAATCCTTGCTCTCTTGGAGCTCACATTCTAGTGGGAGACAAACACGAAACAGAATAAATTAATTCTAGAATATGATAGAAAGTGGTAACTGCTACAGAGGAAAAATACAGAAGAGAAGGGGTATAGGGAGTGATGAGAAGGAAAGGCCTCATAGAGAAGGTGATACTTGAGCAAAGATGGAAGGAGGTTAAAAAGCGAGGCATGGCCAGGCACAGTGGCTCACACTGGGATTACAAAGTGCTGTAATCCCAGCACTTTGGGAGGCTAAGGCGGAAGGATCACTTGAGCCCAGGAATTTGAGACCAGCCTAAACAACATAGTGAGACTTCATCTTTACAAAAAAATTCTATGCAACAATCTTGCATGTTCTTCACATGTACCCCAAAACCTAAAATGCAATAACATATATATTAAAAAATACAATACAATACAAACAAAATTTAGAAGTAGTTGGGTGTGGTGGTGCACGCCTGTAATCATAGCTACACAGGAGGCTAAGGTGGGAGGACCACTTGAGCCCAGGAGACAAAGGTTGCAGTGAGCCAAGATTGCGCCACTGCACTCCCGACAGAGCAAAACCTTGTCTCAAAAAAAAAAAAAAAGGCCTGGCACGGTGGCTCACACCTGTAATGCCAGCATGGCCAAGGTGGGCAGATCACCTGAGGTTAGGAGTTCAAGACCAACCTGACCAACATGGAGAAAGCCCGTCCCTATTTAAAAATACAAAAGGGCACGGTGGCTCACACCTGTAATCCCAACACTTTGGGAGGCTGAGGCGGGTGGATCACCTGAGGTCAGGAGTTTGAGACCAGCCTGGCCAACATAGTGAAACCCCTGTCTCTACTAAAAATACAAAAAATTAGCCAGATGTGGTGGCAGGCACCTGTAATCCCAACTACTCGGGAGGCTGAGGCAGGAGAATCACTTGAACCCGGGAGGCGGAGGTTGCAGTGAGCCGAGATCGTGCCATTGTACTCCAGCCTGGGCAACAAGAGTGAAACTCAGTCTCAAAAAAAAAAAAAAAACAAATACAAGATTAGCCAGGCATAGTAGTGCATACCTGTAATCCCAGATACTCAGAAGGCTGAGGCAGGAGAATCCCTTGAACCTGGGAGGCAGAGGTTACGATGAGCAGAGATCGAGCCATTGCACTCCAGCCTAGGCAACAAGAGTGAAACTCCATCTCAAAAAAAAGAAAAGCAAGGCAGGCAGAGAACTGGGGGATGAGCATCCCAGACAGCAGAACAGCGTGTGCAGAGGCCCTCAGGCAGCGTGGGCCGGCGTGTGGTTGGAGAGGCTCAGGGTGGTCAGTGGGACAGAAGTCAGAGAGAAGAAGGCGCCAGACCACACAGGGGCTGGAAGGTCACAGTGAGGACTTTGGCTTTTGCTCTGCATGAGAAGGGACCGTAGGGCTGTGCGTGTGTGAGAGACGGGTGTGACTGTTTTAACAGGCCAACTCTGAATACTGAGAATAGACCGCAGCGGGGCTGAAGCAGGAGGCAGAGGGCAAGGGGACTTTGTTGTGGTGGGTGTGCTTTGGTGTTTTCCTTCCTTTTTTTTTTCCTTTAAATTTCTTGCAGTGATTTTATGCTTTTATTAAAAGAATCCACTTTTTCTTCTCCAGATCTTCCCTAAGTATTACATTTCAAGGCTTTGAAAATGTTAAAGTACTGACAGGTATACTGCAAAGTCAAGGGCCCCACCAGGCCCCTAGCTGCCCACCCTCCCCCACTTTCCTGCCCCGCTAGCCCTGGTGTGCAGTGGCTGACACCCCGCCTCACCGCTGCTGCCGCAAGGTCAAACCAAACACTCCCCCACCCCGCTCCCCCACCTGAAGCACTTCCTGCCCCGCTCCCTGGGAGAACAAACCAGACACACTCCTGTCAGCACGTGGCTGCCCCAGGCCGTGGGAACAGCTGGTCCTGCTCTCCCCTCCCCTACCTCACCCGTCCTCCCTGCCCCCCACCATCTCCTCCCATTCCGTCCCCCACAGGGGAGCTGGGGAAGGCTGGAGGACCAGGAGGATAGAAAACAGTGATCCCCTGCTCTGCTCCCAGACCTCTAGATAAATCTGAGCCTCCAACGCCACTCACCCCTCAAAATGTCTCTCTAGGGGGCTTTTATACCCTTTAATCTCTAGAAGATGGATGGGGACATTCATCTTCTAGAGATTAAAGGGTGTAAAAGCCCCATTTCACAAAGAGGAAACTGTAGCCCAGCGAAGCTGAGAGGTTTGTCTAGGCAATCAGAGGTGCCGGGGTAAGGAAAGGCCCCAGACAGTGGCTGAGGAGGGTCCCACGGGCACCTGGTCCCCCTCGGGCTTGCGATGACATCCTTCAAGTCTCTGCAGTGAGGGTGGCAGCGGGGGACTTGGGCCCAGGTTGGGTTCCCCCAGGACTGTGGGAGGAAGAGGGGGGAGAAGGCAGCTACAAGGCAGAGACAGCCCTGAAAGTGGGGGAAAGGTGACAGGCTCACCCCCTAGAAAGGAGAAAAGGGGGGCGTGGGGGTCCCCCAAAGCACCGTTCAACTTCCTTCTCCCCGTGACATCCTCACTTCTGCCCCTTCCTCATCCACTTGGACCCAAATGACTGAGTCATGAGCCTCCTAGGGCTCCTCAGGGGCTGCTGGGTAAGTGCCAGTATCCCGAAGGGGACCAAGGCCAATGGGGAGCCTGGGGACTCTCATCAGAGAAAGTAACAAGTCTAGGCCTGCTGGCGGTGGGAGGGGGAGAGATAAGGAGGCCAGACTGTGGAGCAGAGAGGGGACTCAGCTGCCCTAAAGGGAGTGTCAGTTGTCAGTGTGGTCTCCTGGGGTTCTGGACCCCTCTAGGGGAGAGAGAGAGGGCGGCCAAAGCAAGCCAGTGGATCCACTTAGACAGCCTGATCCACCCTGCCCCGGCCCGAGCCAGCGCCAGGATCCAGGTCAGAGTTCAGCCCACCTCTGCAGCACAGGGGGCTCTCAAGGCTGGCCCAACTCCAGATGCCTCCACAGACCAACCTGGCGGGGTCAGCCCTGGCCCCTGACTCGGAAACTCCCGGACCCAGTGCCAGCTGCACCGCCGACCAGCTGGGTGACCTTAGTGAAGTCATTTCCCCCTCTCTGGGCTTTAGTCCCATCATCTGCAAAATAAATGACAAATAGAGTTTATCTCATGTGCCATCTCTGCTCCAAGTCACTGTGGCAGTGACTTCCTGGAGCACTGTGTTGAAGAGGATTCTGAAGTTGCATCTTTGCTTAGTGGTAAGGCATGCTGGAATTGATTAGTAATGCCTGCCGTGGGGTGCCAGGCGGACGGTAGTGGTATGCACTCATATATTTGAAATTTCTACTCCAACTTTGTCTGGTAGAAGAGGCAGGGGTGGGCCAGATCACACAGGGTCTGGTCATGCTTAAAGACTTTATAATGTCAAGTTGTGATTAGTGCTATGAAAAAAAAGATTAAGTAAGGTAAGGACAAAGATGGGCTTCTCTAAAATAAAGTGGTTGGGGCCAGGCGCAGTGACTTATGCCTGTAATCCCAGCACTTTGGAAGGTCGAGGAGGGAGAGCTACTTGAGGCCAGGAGTTCAAGACCAGACCAGCCTGGGCAACACAGTGAGATCCTGTATCCACAAAAGTTTTTGTTTGTTTGTTTGGCTGGCTGGCTGGATGTGGTGGTGTGTGCCAGCATCCCACCTACTCGAGAGGCTGAGGTGGGAGGATCGCTTGAGCCCAGGAGTTCAAAGCTGCAGTAAGCAATGGTTAAGCCACTGCACTCTAGCCAGGGCAACAGAGCAAGATCCTGTTTATAAACAAATACCTAAATAAAGTGGTTGAGAAGGTGTCTCAGATAAGCTGACATTTGAGCAGAGACCTGTGCTAAGTGAAGGAGTGTGCCGTGAGGATATCTGGGAAGATCACCCTGGGAAAGGCTCAGCAAGTGCAAAGGCCGGAGGGTGGGAATGTGCCTGGCGTGCTTGAGAAAGAGCAGAGAGACCAGGGTGGCTGGAGTGGGGTGGGCGAGGGGTGAACACGCAGGAAATGAATGAGGTTCAGAGGGTAGATGGGGCCAGATCAGGAGGCCAGGTGTTACTGGGAGCAAGGTGGGGGCTGCAGGGGGAGTGAGAGCAGAAGACAGATGGGATCTGATACGGGCTGAGAAAGGCAGAGAGGCTTGCAGGCAGTGGGGCCCAGGCTTGCCTTCCAGTCAGAGCAGATTTTGGAAGGGCCTGAGGGACTCCTCAGGTCCTGTGCCAAGGTGGGCCCCCAAGAAGGCAGAGCTGGGGGGTGAAGGCCGGCTCCCCTTCCGGGAGGCCCACAGGCAGCAGTCGCTTGTCCAGGCAGGAGGATGTTCTCACTGACTCGGAGGAAACAGCGCGTCCCACATCAAAGGGGGCTGGGTGGCTCCCACGCTCAGGCTTCATGGGAACTCTGCTACCTGAGTTCTCACAGGAGGTCTGCAGATCGAGAGAGGCTGGAGGCCATCTTGGGACTGTCCCCCAAGCTCACTGATGGGTAAATAAAAAAACAGCCCCCACCATGACACCCCACTCACAGTGCTCTTCCCAGGAGCAAAACTGACTTTATAATCTAGGGCTATGTGGTACTTAAGGGGCTCCAGAAGGTTAAGGGCAGCTGAGATCTAAATCCTTCCTTTCCTGGGGTACCCTCTGTCTAACTCCCAGGCCAAACACTCAGAAAGAGCAGGGTTGCCACTGGACCAGACTTTGGACATTATATATACCTGGGGTAGCAAACTGGCTTTACTGATTGATAGAAGCTGCCTGGAGAGCTGTACTGAGGACTCAGCTAAGCTTGAGGAGTGCTGTGATGGATTAGTGATGTCTGCTACAGATAGGAGACCAGACCGTGGTGGTATGCAGGCTAAATATTTTTCTTTACACCCATTTTATAGATAGCCCTGGAGAAAAACAGAGATATTTTCTTCTTGTGAGACAGAAAGGAAGAAAGAGCGGTGGGGGAAGACCTAGACTTAACCAGTGTGTCTGCACTGGAGGTGCTTGAAGAATGAGCAGGGAAGAGGAGAAGCTTGGGGGAAATGCCTGTTATGCGTTCCTATAAAAGTATGGGGAGGGAGGAAGTTGGAGTGGTGAGAGCTGCCCCCTCAGGAAGGTCCTGGAGGGTTATGACAGACCCTGAGAAGGGTCAAATGAATACTCAGCACCTGCAGGGTGCCAGACAGGAAAATCAAGACACCTCAATTCTCATCCCTGCACCAAATGATGAGCTTTACATGTTTTAACACATTTAACCTTCACAGTACTCTATCTCCATTACAGTTGGGGAAACTGAGGCACAGTGCCTCCTTCCCACTTCTCCACTGACCAGGTCCTGGGGGGCCCAGGGTACCTGCTATCCCATCCCGCCTCCCTCAGGAGCTGTGTTCAGTGACTTCAGTCATGCAGCACCTCCTCAAGGGGCTAAACCCAGATGTCTGCTCCAGACCTCTCCACAGCCCTCAGAGGGGTCTGGGATGGGAGTCCTAGCCAAGTGATGCTAGCCTGTGTAGCTGAGCACCCACCGAGTAGGGGCATGTGCACTGTACCTGTGTGCTTGCATGATTGTGCATCTGCATGTGTGCAGGCGTGGGCCCCCCCAGGCTGAGCGTCTGTGTGTCAGTGTCGGGAGGCGTGGGTCAGAGCGTGTGCGCACGTGTCCTCGCGTGCAGTGAGTCAGCACGTCCTCCCGTGCCCTCATGCATGGTGTGAATCAGTGCGCATGAGTGCTTCCCCACTGGCAGCACGGAATCTCGTGTCCGTGTGTGGATGGCAGACCATTCTGCAGTGCACCGGGTGCCTGTGAGGGCTGAGCTCACGCTCCTCTGAGTTTGCCACACGCTTTACCCAGCTCTGTGCAGCTGGGGAGGGGGGGCATCGGGGCAGGTGTGGTACTGGTCTACATGAGCCAGCCTCTCTTGTCCAATGGAGTGTCCTCCCAGGGGGAGACCTGCGTGTGCCTCTGTGTGTCTGTGTGTGTCCCCGTGTGTGCACGAGTCTCTAGGTGTGGGGGAGACATTCCCTGAAATATGTGTGTGTGTGTGTGTGTGTATCTGAATCCATGTATGTTCGTGGGGGGGTGTGCCCTGAAGTGTGCCTGTGCGTATCTATGTATGAGTGCAGGGTGTGCCGCCTTCCCTGGTGTGTGTGTGTGTGTTCCCCAAGTAGACGGATGGGGAGGAAGGCTCCTGGTATGTATGTGTCTGTGTGTGCATGTATCTGTGGTGTGCTCCCTGGGCTGTGTGTGTTTGTGTGTCTGTGTACCGAAACATGTGAATGTAGTGTGTCCCGGGGGGGGGGTATTATAAGCCTATGTGGTCGTCTCCATGTATGTGTGTATATCTGGATCTGAGTATCTGTGTGGATGGTACGTGCCCTGGGTGTGTATGTCTGTGTGTCTGCACCCACTGCAGCAGTGCCCAAGCCTGCCGAGGGTACCATTTGCTTGAAGATGCTTCCTGGTGCCAACTGTGCCTGCCAAGGACAGGTGACCAGACAGCTTGGACAGGCCGTGACCTGAACAGGCATGGCCAGAGCCAAAGGGGCTGCTGCAGCTCCTTCCCAGCTGTCACTGCTTCCAGCCCTTCCTGCCCCCTCTCCTGGCACATCCCCCAAGGCCTTCAGGCTGCCCCCTGGATTTCAGAACACCCCCTTTCATCATAACGTATCCAGCCAGGGTTCCATGCCCATCAACAGCAGGACACCAGTTCCCCTGCATAAACAAGGCTGAAGTCATGAGGACTCAGCAGACACTGCACACATCACCGCAAGCTCCCCTTCAGTCCTCCCAACCTCTCTATAAGGGAGGTGCTATTCTGCCTGTTTTACAGATAAGGTAACTGAGGACCAAGAAGTTAAGTAACTTGTTCAAGATTGTCACTGCAGCACTTTTGTGGTTTACTCTCTAAGGTGGAGAAAAGTTACACCAGGACTTAGTGCCTGAGATGCAGAGAGGCGAAATTGCTCAGCCAGGATTGCACAGCCGACAGTGATGATACTGATGGCTGTGCTTTTACTATCTGTTAGGAACCAGGAACTGTGCTTGGCCCTTGATACGTAGAATTTCTTGGAATCCTCACAACAAACAAAGTACCATATTATCCCCCATTTTACAGACCGCCCCTTACAAGAGGTGAGCTGATGTGCTGTGTGTCACCCAGCTCATTAGTGGTTGAACTGAGATATGAAAGCAGCTGGCTGGCTCCAAAAGCCAAAGCTCTTTTAGGGGCCAGGGGAAAAGGGCACTCAAGAGACCTTTTCCTAGGGGCTCTTCATTTGAACAGAGGATAGTGTCTTGTCACAGAAATTGACATCAGTAAATATTCCAGAAGGAAAAAAAATCATCACCAAATGCTTTTGAAAACCTGGACTTATGATTAACAATATAGTCTTATGCAGGACTTATCAGAGCCTTTAATGTGCTCAGATATGCTGTGAATTTCAGAGAGGGAGACAGTGACATGTTTTCTAACTTACTTGATTCCTGAATCCTTCTTTCCTGGAACGTTTTATGGGGATTAATAATGCTTTATCCAACAAGCTTTGAGAGATGCTAGAACAGCTAACCGCTAGTTAGTTGGGTTTCAGGCACTGCGGCCAATGAAAGGGGAGCCCTCAGAGCCAAAGCGCTCTCCCGAGGGAGGAGCCGGCTGTGGGGTGAGGAAGGGTCTGCACTAAGTCTAAGGGTGTATCCCACTGGAACCTGGGCGGAGGTCCTGGCCGAACCCCGCCCCATAATAGGATATCAGAGTAGAAAGGGAGTTTCCTGGCGGTTACTGCAGGTGGCAGAGGGAGGTACAAAGAGGCCAGGGTGTGTGTGCTCAGGAGCCAGAGACAGAAGGCACACCAGGACCCCTGACGTGGTGTCGGGGGCTGGAGTCCAGCTGCGGCCTCTTCTCTTCTCCTCGCAGGGTCCCCGCGCTGCCGGTGAAGAACTTGAATGGTACTGGGCCGGTCCATCCGGCCCTGGCAGGTGAGGTCTGGCCCAGGGCGCGAAGAAGGGCTGGGCCCACTGGGAGGCAGCCCCTCCTGTCACTCCGTGACCCCGCCCCCTAGATGGGCTGGTGGGCGGGGCCCGGAGGAAACGCCCCTACCACTGGGCCCAGGACAGGGGGTGGGCGTGGCCCGCAGAAGATGCTTCACGCGGGCTGGGGCTGAGTGGGTGGGGCCCAAGAGTGC
This sequence comes from Ateles fusciceps, assembly GCA_036589455.1. NCBI lineage: Eukaryota > Metazoa > Chordata > Mammalia > Primates > Atelidae > Ateles > Ateles fusciceps. Next base: position 1,106,524 of record JAZHEH010002159.1, on the reverse strand, counting down.
ACCCCTCCCACCAACCGGAGTCCAGGATTCCCGGGCCCAGTGGTCGGGGTCTGGACGGGGATGGCGCCCCGCCCTCTGACTGACCACCGCACCCCTAGGGATGACCGGGATCCTGCTGTGCGCCGCCGGGCTGCCCGTGTGCCTGACGCGGGCCCCCAAGCCCATCCTGCACCCGCCGCCCGTGAGCAAGAGCGACGTGAAGCCCGTGCCCGGCGTGCCTGGGGTGTGTCGCAAGACCAAGAAGAAGCACCTCAAAAAGAGTACGCCCTCCGCGCCCTGCCTGACCCGAGATGAACCCCACTAAGCCTTGCCCACAGCCCTCTGACTCCTGGTCTCCAACTTATTCTTAGTACCTACGACCTCACTTCCATTGCCTGATGTCAGCTCCCCTGGCCCTGGCCCCATCTTTCACCAGCTCCTGTTGCATCTAACCTCCAGCCACCCTTGACCTCTGACCCTGGCCAACCTTTGTCACCCTGACCCATGCCCTCTGACCCCTGACCCAGTTCTGAGTCAAGGCTTCAGGGATAGACTCTGGGTACCTGCAAACCCACCCCGCTGTGTCCCTGCAGGTAAGAATCCCGAGGATGTGGTTCGAAGATACATGCAGAAGGTGAAAAACCCACCTGATGAGGTGAGCAAGGCCGCGGGGGATGGCGGGCAGGCTTGGAGGGGGGAGCAACCCTCACCCCCTCCTCCTGGGTTCTGGGTGATACAGAGCTCTTCCAGTTTGTTCCTTTCTTCACCTTATTTATGAGGTCTTTGATGAACAGAAATGGTTACGTTTAATAGAATCACATTTATCCATCTTTTGATGATTGAGTTTTTGTGTCGTTTTTACCCATATTTTCCACTAAATGTTTTTAAGTTTTGCTGTTGATAGTTAAGCCCTTAATTCACCTGGGAGGTGGTGAGGGAGCCATCTTCCTCTGTGATATATCTGAATTCAATATATGGGAAGGGACTGGGTGCAGTGGCTCATGCCTGTAGTCCCAGCTACTCAGGAGGCTGAGGCAGGAGGATCTCTTGAGCCCAGGAGTTCAAGTCAGCAGTGAGCTATGATTGCACTGCTGCACTCCAGCCTGGGCAATGGAGCCTGTCTCTAAAAAAAGAAAAGGAAAACAATGTATGGGGCACAGGGTGTGTCCTGTCTCCCTTTGCCAAATGGGTGCCAGAGAGAGTGTGGTCTGCTGCCTATGGTGACCCGCTGAGGGGTGGTGCTGACCTAGTAGTTGGCCTGCTCTCCCCAGTCCTCAATCTCCCCCTCCACCCACCCGCAGGACTGCACCATCTGCATGGAGCGGCTGGTCACAGCGTCCGGCTACGAGGGTGTGCTTCGGCACAAGGGTGTGCGGCCTGAGCTCGTGGGCCGCCTGGGCCGCTGCGGCCACATGTACCACCTGCTGTGCCTTGTGGCCATGTACTCCAATGGCAACAAGGTGGGTTGCTCGGGACAGTGGCTGGGGAGTGGGCAGGGGACAGAGCGGGGTTGGGGGAGGGCCCTGGGAACTCACTACCAGCCTCCCCTGCCCAGGATGGCAGCCTGCAGTGCCCCACCTGCAAGGCCATCTACGGGGAGAAGACGGGTACACAGCCGCCTGGGAAGATGGAGTTCCACCTCATCCCCCACTCGCTGCCTGGCTTCCCTGACACCCAGACCATCCGCATCGTCTACGACATCCCCACAGGCATCCAGGTGGGCTCCCCCATCACCCGGCATCTCTGGGCCCCAGCCCCCACTCCCCTCAGACTCCTCCAGACTCTCCGCCGCCCTGCCACCACCAGTTTGTGGCCTAAATACCTGCTCCTGTCCCCTCCCTGCAGGGCCCTGAGCACCCCAACCCGGGGGAAGAAGTTCACTGCGAGAGGCTTCCCTCGCCACTGCTATCTGCCCAACAACGAGAAGGGCCGGAAGGTGGGTGCCCAGCTGTGAAGGCACGGGAGATGGGCTCAGGCAGGGGCCCTAGCCACCACCAGCCTGGGCCCATGATCCCCGGTGTTCCCAATCCCTGGTCTCACCTTCCTCCCGAAACCAGAACCCTAACAGCAATGACCACAGCCACCTCCTTCACACGCCTTATATCCTTTCCCGAGCCGCTGAGGTCAAGGTCCTGACCCCATTTCATAGACAAAGATGCAAGGCTTCAGAGAGGGCAAGTCACTTGCCCAAGGTCACACAGAAACTAAGTGACAGAGCTGGGATTTGAGCCCAGGCAGTCCAAGCTCTCACTACCACACTACAAGTCATCTGATTTGACTTTTTGCTTTTCAAGAGCAGCCAGAAAGCCAGATTTTCATGGGAAATCTCTAGGCTTTTGAATGTTAGTAACTAATTTACAAGTGGCTCTTTAATACAGGGTTCATTTCAAATTAAATAGGGCAGAGAGCTGCCAGATGCTTTCTTCGCCCCAGAAAAAAACAGGCAGGGTTGAGTGTGGTGGCTCACGCCTGTAATCCCAGCACTTTGGGAGGCCAAGGCAGGTGGATCACGAGGTCAGGAGTTCAAGACCAGCCTGGCCAACATGGTGAAACCTCATCTCTACTAAAACTACAAAAATTAGTCAGGCATGGTGGCGTGTGCCAATAGTCCCAGCTACTCGGGAGGCTGAGGCAGGAGAATTGCTTGAACCCAGGAGGCAGAGGTTGCAGTGAGCTGAGATCATGCCACTGTATTCCATCCTGGGTGACAAAGCAAGAACCTACTTGGAAAAATAAAAATAAAAAAAGAAAGAAAGAAACAGGCAAGCCAAATGCAATGGCATACAACTGTAATCCTAGCACTTGGGGAGGCCGAGGTGGGAGGATCACTTGAGGCCAAGAATTTGAGACCAACCTGGGCAATATAGTGAGACCCCATCTCTCTCAAAAGTTTATAATTTTAGCTGGGCTTGATGGTGCCCGCCTGTAGTTGCAGCTACAGGGGAGACTGATGTGGGAGGATTGCTGGAGCGCAGGAGTTCAAGGCTGCAGTGAGCTCTGGTCGTACTGCTGCACTCCAGCCTGGGCAACACAGCCAGACCTTGCCTCAAAAAAATAAAAAAAGAAAGAAAGAAAAGAAAAGAAAAACATAAATAACTTGGAAACAGCTTTTACTGGCAGCTCAGGAAATACAAATGTAAAGGAAATGGCCAAGCTGGCATTACATACTTGGTTCCAATGGACGGAGCCATAAGGCAGCCATAGCCATGATGTGGCAGGGGAGGGAGGGGAGGCTGAGGCTGGTGGGCTGGAAGCTGCCTGTGACCTGCGCCCGGCCCCCACCGTCTCCCTACCCCCCAGGTGCTGCGGCTGCTCATCACGGCCTGGGAGAGAAGACTCATCTTCACCATCGGCACGTCCAACACCACGGGCGAGTCGGACACCGTGGTATGGAACGAGATCCACCACAAGACCGAGTTTGGATCCAACCTCACGGGCCATGGCTACCCGGACGCTAGCTACCTAGACAACGTGCTGGCCGAGCTCACAGCCCAGGGTGTATCCGAGGCTGCGGCCAAGGCCTGAGGCCCCAGGCTGCCCATCTTCCCTCCTGCTTTGCCCCTGGTCCGGCAAATGCCTCCTCCGCCAGGTGTGTCCTGGTGGCCCATGTTCAGGGCTGGGGAGGAGCCTGCGGAGGAGCCGCAGCCATTCAGGGGACCTGCCTGGTGGCAGCTGGGATGAAGAGAGATGGCATGTCAGGCTAGCTCCGAATCATAGCTCCCCGAGAGGGCCAAGCAGAGAGTACCGGAAACCTCCCTACTGAAAAGACAGAGACCCCTCACACACAAACAAACGTGTCCTGTTGAACTCATGCACGCACACCCACGTGCCTCTACTTGCCCCCAGGCTGGAAGAGAAGAGACAGAAGGACCCCTGTGACTCCCCCTATGTGGATCCCCATCTGTGTCTCAGTTGCATCTGTACAGGCTTGTCTTCCAACTGGAGGATGCAGGGCAAACCCTTAGGGGCCTACCAGGCTTCTAGGGGCAAAGAGGGACTTGGGAAATGCAGTGTACCCCCCACGCCTCACCCATTCCCTGTCATCACTTGTCTCTGCCACCCACTGATTGGGCAATTGTGGGCCCATGGGGTGGAAGCCCCCAGATGACTGAGCAGTTCTACGAAAGGATGGCCAGCGCAGGTGGGGACTAGAGGGACCCGGTTTTGTGTTTGCACCTCTTCATCTCTCTGGACTCTGATCTCCTCCCTTCCCATCTCCAGGCTTTCTGTCTGTCCCAGGTAAAGGCACTGTTCTCCTGTCCTCCCTACCCCATCCTCTCCACCAAATCGCTCCCAATTTTGAAAGCCAAAGGCTGGCGCTTCTGGCTTCAGGAGTGAGGGGGAAAAGGCCTAGTTTGGCCCCGTGTATTTTAAAGCAGAGTGGACAGCAGAGAGTCAATTTCCCTTTCATTAGGAGTGGGCAGTGGGGGTGGCTAATTGTCTCCGGCCAACCAGGGGCCTGTTGCCCAGGCAACTCACCAGCTCCGCCTCTGGTGATTGGCTGCCACTGTGGGAGTCAGCCAAGATTTAAAGGGATGCCAGCGATTGCTCTTTTCAAAACCTACCAGTCCCACTGTGGGTGGAGAAATAAATGGTCTTTCTCCTCCTCGCCTGGTCTTTTCCTGCCAAGAGAGGGGTGGGTGGCTCTGTTCCTGGGGGCTACAGTCAGCCCTGTTGGGGGAGTGGCTTGCAAGAGAATGGCAACTTCAGGGCCATTGCCTAGGGCTGGAAGGGGTGGGGGTGGTGGAGCAGTGGCAGACCTCCTAGTCCTAGTCTCCAAGAATGCAGAGGTGAAAGTAGCCTTCTCTTTCACAAGAGCACAAGGCAATGCACACGTCTGCTCCCTGGCACAATGACAAGAAACAAGGAACTCAGGGCGAGAGCTAGGAGCCTTGGGGGAGAATATGGAGGAGCTGGGAGACACTGTAATCAGCCCATCGGGATCTCAGAGCTCATAAAGGGAAGAGGGTCAGGTTCTAGCTAGGGAAAGACAGGGATGGACCCCAGGATGCACAAGCCATAAATCAGCCTTTGCAAACTGCTGGGACGCCCCTGCAGCTCTGGTGGACGCCGCGGCTTCGGGCAACCCCTGCTGGCCACCCTCGGGATAGCGCCATGTCTTTCCTGGTCCACTTGATCCCCTGCCAGGTAGGCTTTGGTTTCTGTCCCACCCCCTAGTGGCACAACACCGGAAATGAGTCCTTGGAGGCCCTTCCAGTTCTTCCAGTCACGTGTTCCCAAACATTTGTACTCCGTGATTCATTCTCAGACAAAACCTCAACCCAAACCCTGGCATATAAAATTGCAAGCCAGGCACCGTGGCTCACACCTGTAATCCCAGCAACTAAGGAGGCCGAGGCGGGAGGCTCATTTGAGGCCAGGAGTTTGAGACCAGCCTGGGCAACACAGTGAGACCCCTCATCTCTTCAAAAATTTAAAAATTAGCCGGGTGTGGTGGCTTGCACCTGTAGTTGCAGCTGCTCTAGAGGCTGACGTGGGAGGTTCATTGAAGTGCACAAGTTTTCAGCTGCAGTGATCTATGATCATGCCACTGTACTGCAGCCTGAGGCACAGAGTGAGACCCCTAACTCTCAAAATAAAATTAAATTGCCCACTCCCCCAGGCCTGTGGTCCTCAAAGCTGTTGTTCATTCACATGACCTAAGGAACCTCTTAAATAACCCTGATTCTTGCCCGCATACACCCTCAGATTCTGAGTCAGTAGCTGGCTGGGCCTCAGAAACCTGCGTTTGTAGCAGAAATTCCAGTGGGTGGTCTTTGGCCCACAGCCAGAGAAACCCCTCCCTGGCTCCTGAACTACCTCGTTGCAATCCAGTTTGAAAACCACACATCTAGACTGTCCCTCCTCTTTTTATACAGGGTAATCTGAGACTCAAAGAGAGACAAAGAGCCTGGCCCAAGGTTTCCCAGGTTCCAAGGGTCTGAGTGTGGCACACTGGATCCCCCACCCAGCCTTGGTTCTTTCTGAGGGTACCTGATTCTGGAAGCTTGTGGTTGTGGTCCTAGGCCTAGGGCAGGGTACAGAAGAATCAATGAGGTTATAGAGATTAGCCAACACAAAAACAGGAAGGGGTGAGCCCATTTAGTGCCTGTCTGGGGCAACAACATCACATGGGCATCAGGAATTCAGGTCCAGCTGTATCCAGCAGCTCAGGGCCAGGCTGGCCTCTTTGGTGTGGATAGAGGCCAGTTTGGTGAAGCAGAGACCCCAGTCCTCAGTCAAATAAGTTGGGTTCCTTATCCCATCCACTCCAGTCTGAATCAACCCAGAGAAGGAGGTTCACTCAGCGCAAGGCTGGCCCCTGGCAAAGGGCTTCTATGCCCTGAGTTCTGGACTCTAGGCACACAGGACTAGGCATGTCTCTGGGAGCCTCCAAACCACAGGATCAAAGAGGTACGAGGAGACTTCTGGGGCAGGATGCGCCTGAGGAGGGCCCTCCCGGCTCCTTGTTCCTCCTTCCAGGCTGGCTCTGGCATTTTCTCAGGGGCCAAGGGGACCCAGGGCCGTCTTCTCTCGCTCTTGCTGCTGGAACTCCTCGTGGGCACGATCCATGTCTGCGAGCACCTCCAGCAGGCGGGCAGCTGCTGCTCTCTGCCGGGCCAGGACCTCAGGACAGGCCCCTAGGAGGGAGACAAGAGGCCACAGGGGCTCAGCCAGTCCAGGGCAGGCTGCTGTAACCCCAACCCTATGGCTTCTCACGCTGCAGATGTGCCTTGTGCCCTGAGGACCCTAAAATCCTTGAGAGTACCCCCACACAGCCCCATGGCCTGATGATAGACTGGAAACAGGAGGACAGAGGGGTGTGCTTGCCAGACAGTGGGGAAGTGCCTGTGAGTTCAAAGGGACCTCCTTGACCCCTCAGATTCTTCTTTTTTTTTTTTTTTTTTTTAGAGACAGAGTCTTGCTGTGTTGCCTAATCTGGAGTGCAATGGCGTGATCTCGGCTCATTGCAACCTCCGCCTTCCAGATTCAAGCAATTCTCCTGCCTCAGCCTCCAGAGTAGCTGGGATTACAGGTGGGCACCACCACACCCAGCTACTTTTTACATTTTTAGTAGAGACAAGGTTTCACCATGTTGGCCAGGCTGGTCTCCAGCTTCCAACCTCAAGTGATCTTCCCACCTCGGCCTCCCAAAGTGCTGGGATTACATATGTGAGCCACTGTGCCCGGCCTTTACCTTCTGCGGTACAGGAGCCCTTACCTGTGTCTGCCTCCAGAGTTGTATCCATGTTGGAATCCTCCAGGAATTTCAGCCTGGAAGGTAAGAAGGAGAAAGACAAGCCTGGTCCCTGAGCCCAATCCTGCTTCCTACCCTAGAGATTCTCTGAGAAATTAGTTTTGCTGAATCATCACCATCACCATCTACCATCATCATCATCATCATCATCTATATAGCAAACATTTCTAGAGTGTCAGATGCTATTCTAAAGCTTTTACATGTATTAACTCATTTAATTATCATGACAAACTTATATGAGGTAGGTGTTTACCATTAGCTCGATTGTACAGATGATTACTGAGACACAGAGAGGTTAAGTAACTTGCCTAAGGTCACACAGCATCATCGTCATCATTATTACCATTTATTGAAAGCTAACTATATGCCCAGTCACCTACAAAGTGCTCTAACTGTATTAGCTCTTTTGATCCTCAGGACAACCCACGACGTCCCTACCATTATTATCCCCCCTTTTCCAAATGAGGAAACTGAAGTACAGAGAAGTGAAGCAACTTATTTAAGATCACACAGCCTGGCTGGGTGCAGTGGCTCATGCCTGTAATCCTCGCACTTTGGGAGGGCGAGGCTGAGGCTGGTGGATCACTTGAGGTCAGGAGTTCAAGACCAGCCTGGCCAACATGGTGAAACCCTGTCTCTACTAAAAATACAAAAAGTAGCTGGGCGTGGTGGACGCGCACCTGTAATCCCAGCTACTCAGGAGGCTGAACCTGGAGAATCGCTTGAACCCGGGAGGAAGAGGTTGCAGTGAGCTGAGATCATGCCACTGCACTCCAGCCTGGGCAACAGAGCGAGACTCTATCTAAATTAATAAATAATTTAATAAATAAATAAATAATTTTTTAAAAAAAAGATCACAGCTAGTAAGTGGCTAGGTCAGGATTTGAACCCAGGCAGGTCAGCTTCAGAGCCCACTCTAGAATCAGTTGGGACAAATTTCTGTCACCAAGTAACAGTGACAGTGATCCTCATACCAGCAAGGGAAAGAGATCTACCCAAGGTTATTTAGCAAGCACAGGGGCCAAGATTTTACGTGAATTGTGCCAGCGTCTCTGGGGCCCCAGGTATTAAAAGATCCCCAAGACCCAGTCCTGCATGAGAAACCCCTCCCACTGAGGATGCTTCCCAAGCCCTGACAGTGTAGACACCCAGTCCCCACCCTGGGCCTGGGCCAGAGCCCCGGGGAAGATCCCCCGACGCACATGCAAAGAACGACTAAATGAATACAGCAAGGCCATGGTGGGGGCTGGGCCGGCGGGTCATAGGTGAAATGGGATGGGTGGGGCACCCACCTGAGCTGGTCCCGCCCCAGGAGCAGCTGCCGATACACCGTCTGGGCCTCAGCATCAGGATCCAGCGGGTCACTCCAGTCCCCTAGGGTGACGGCCGAGTGCGTACGGCTGCAGCCGGCGGCTGAGGGCACATAGCTTTATTCATCAAGTAATGCCCTCTCCCCTTCCAGAAGCCCCCCACAGCCAGGCACTCACCAAGCCCTGCCCCTTCTGCCTCTAAAATCCCTCCTCGAACCTCCTACTTCTAGGCCACATGTAGTGGCTCATACCTATGATGCCAGCACTTTTGGAAGCTGAAATGAGAGGATCACTTGAGCCCAAGAGTTCAAGACCAGCCTGGGCAACATAGTGAGACCTCGTCTCTATAAATAATTTAAAAATTAGTCTTGGACCTGGAGTGGTGGCTCACACCTGTAATCCCAGGACTTTGGGAGGCCAAGGCAGCTGGATCACCTGAGGTCAGGAGTTTGAGATTAGCCTGGCCAACATGGTGAACCTCGTCTCTACTAAAAACACAAAAATTAGCTGGGCCTGGTGGCACAGGTCTGTAATCTCAGCTACTTGGGAGGCTGAGGCAGGAGAATTGCTTGAACCTGGGAGGCATAGGTTGCAGTGAGCTAAGATTGCGCCACTGCACTCTAGCCTGGGCAAGAGAGTGAGACTCTGTCTCAAAAAAAAAAAAAAAAAAAAAATTAGCCTTGCATGGTGGCACACGTCTGTGGTCCCAGCTACTTGGGAGGCTGAGGTGAGAGGACTGCTTGAGCCTAGGAGTTCGAGGCTGCAGTGAGCCATGAATGTACCACCGCACTCCTGCCTGGGCAACAGAGAGAGACTCTGTCTCAAAAACAAAAACAAAAAAACCCATTACTTCCTTTGAATCTTACGTCCTCCACTCTCATCCAGCCTCACTGCTGCTCCCCCAGACTCCAGCATTAGCCTCGCCTCTCCCAATACCCCTCCCTCATTCCAGGCTCCAGCCACACAGACCCTTTTCCATCCGTTAGCCTACCTTGCCCCACCTCCAGGCCTTTGCCTGTGACGCCTGCAACACTTCCTTACCCCCAGCTCCCAGTTCTGTCTCCAATATCACTGCTTAACTTCTACTCTACTCAGGTTGTATTTAAGCAGCATCTCCCTCCAGGAAGCCCCCTTGAGCCCCAATCCTGGGGCTGGTCAGAGACATCCTCTGGAGTTCTCAAAAGCCTCATCTTGGCACTTATAACATTGTGTTAACAAAAGGCCAGGCGCAGTGGCTCACACATGTAATCCCAGCACTTTGGGAGGCTGAGGCGGGTGGATCACCTGAGGTCAGGAGTCTGAGACCAGCCTGGTCAACATGGTGAAACCCCGTCTCTACCAAAAATAAAAAAAATTAGCTGGGCGCAGTGGCACACACCTGTAATCCCAGCTACTCAGAAGGCTGAGGCAGGAGAATCGCTTGAAGCCGGGAGGCTGAGGTTGCAGTGAGCCGAGATCGTGCCACTGCACTCCAGCCTGGAAGATAGAGTGAGACTCTGTCTCAAAAAAAAAAAAAAAAAAAATTGGGGTTATGCATCCATCTTTCTTGAGAACAAACTCCGTGGTGTCTGGGCACCACTGGATGTTGGTACCTAGTGAGTACTTTAGAAATATGCCGAATGGGCCAAGCAGCGTCCTATGCGCTTTGTGTAAACCTAGTCATTTAATCCTCACAACTCCAGGAGGTAGGCACTGTCATCAACCCCATTTCACAGTTGAGGACACTGAGGCATAGAGGGGTTGAGTAACTTGCCCAAAGTTGCACAGCCAGCCCGGGCGGATGTGGGACACCCGCTGATTGACGGGTGGGGAGGGCGGAGCCTGCAGTCCGCCCTGCCCCCTCACCTGAGCGCTCAGCCTGGAGGCAGCAGGTCCAGCGCGCGCTGCGGAAGGCACCGGGGTGGCAGGCGGCCAGCTTGTCCGGGTTGGGGGCGCTGGCCTTGCGCAAGGCCGAGAGCCACTGGTTGAGCTCGTTCACATTCTGCAGCGGGTGGGAGGCGATCAGGGGGCGGGGTGGGAACCGAGGGACGCCCCAGCTCCCCATCGCTGCGGGGCCTCACCTTGCACTGGAGGTAGGTGGTGTGCAGCTCCCCCGCGCCGTCCTGCGTCACCACCTGCATCACGTGGGGCAGTTGGAAGGCGCCCTCGTCCACGCGCTCCACGGCGCGGATGTGCAACACTGGGATGGAGTAGCGCGTCTGGGGAAGAGGATTGTCGCTGCGGGATGGGCTGGGGCTAGGGCCGGGGTGGGGACAGCTTCCGTCTGGTTGTGTGCGGCAGGTGAAGTCAGTTCCCAGAGGCGGGACATTCCACCCTGTAAGTCTATGCTCTGTGTGCCCCTCCATCCATCATGTGGGCTGTTCATGAGTCCTGCCCTATCCATTTTTTTTTTTTTTAATTGACTGAGTCTCCCTCTGCCGCCAAGGCTGGAGTGCAGTGGCACGATCTTGGCTCACTGCTACCTCCACCTCCCAGGTTCAAGCGATTCTCCTGCCTCAGCCTCCCAAGTAGCTGGGATTAAAGGCATGCACTACCACGCCCAGCTAATTTTTGTATTTTTGGTAGAGACAGGGTTTCACCATGTTGGCCAGGCTGGTCTCACACTCCTGGTCCCAGATGATCCGCCCACCCCAGCCTCCCAAAGTGCTGGGATTACAGGCGTGAGCCACCGCGCTGCCACCTCTCTAAGTGACTTCTCTGGACATCCGCATCGGTTTCCTTCCTAATAATAGCTACCACTCCTATGGTGCTTGGGACTCAGTTCTAAGCACTTTACATTGATCAACTTATTTAATGATCACAACAAACTTCTGGGGTTGGTTCGATTATTCTCCCCCAACCTGCAGATGAGAAAACAGAGGCACAGGAAGATAGATGACCCTTCCAAGGTCACTCATTGGATGGACCCAAAATCGGAACCCAGAGAGTGGACCCCTAGAATCTCCACTGCTCTGATAAGATAGAAAGAGTCAGCATGGGCTCCCTTCCCAGCGTTAGCTGTGACCATCCGCTGGTGTGCACACAGCTCCCCATTCGGGAGATTCCAGCATGGGTCTCAGGGCATTCTAGTCACGAACGCCAGCCCACAAGGACAGGGTTTCCACTTGTCTTGTTCACTCCTGTATCTCCAGTGCCTAGGACACTGGCACATAGTAGGCACTCAATAAATATTTGCTGAATGAATGAACGGGTGAATGAATGCTTGGATGGATGTGCCTGAATGTCTGCGCATGTTCCTAGTGAACACATCCAATTTTACAGTCTGTCTAGCATGTGCCCTAGATGCTGGTGGATACAAAGAGGCAGCACCCTGAAAAAGGCCACCCCCTGAAAGCCCCTCCATAGTGGACTAGAACCCCACCTGCCACTCAGGACTCTTGGAGAAGGAGAGCGTCTCCCCGCTAGCCAGACGTAGCGCTTCTTGAAAGCGAAGCGTGTGGCCAGGCCAGCAGGTTCCTCCTTGCGCTTCAGCAGATAGCCTTCTCGAACAATCGCTGAGGGCGGGACCAGGGCCCTGGCTGGGACAGCAGCCTCTGGGAAATGGGAGAAGAGACAGTGGACAGTAAGCCCGCCCCTCTCCAGGCTCACCCTGCTCCACTAGCATACCCAGGGAGGGCCTCAATGGATGGGCATGGTTCTCTACTCCCCTAGAGGCAGGATGACTTCAGACTCCACTCCCTCAATAGGGAATGCAATCATGGAAGCCGGGAGGAGGAGGCGGGCAGAGTAGCCCCTGAAGACCTCTCCAACCAGAGAAATCTGCAGATAGTGTGCAGACGGGGTTTCACCATGTTGGCCACACTGGTCTCACACTCCTGCAGGAGCAGCCATATCCTATGGGGTCCCACCCAGGCAGTGCCCTGCATCTAACCATGCTCAGGGAGCCAGGACACAGCCCCACCACCCCACCCCAGCACCACAGGGACCCCACCATGCCACAATCAGGCTCTACATTCCAACAGGTTGCTCCCACGGGACTGGGACCCAACTAGGTGATGACCTGGCCCCGACATTTGGCATGGACTCAACCACAACTTTTCTGCTACAAATCATCCTATGGTTCTGCTACACTCCAAGTCAAAGCTAAAATTCTTCCCGAGGCCTATGAGGCCCCCTCACCTCTCTGGCCTCGCCTCTTTGCCTCCCCTGTGCTTCCAATTCACTCTTCTTCACAGGTGTCCTCACTGCTGCCCTCTGTCCTACCTCAGGGCCCCTGCACATGCTGTGCCCTGCCTGGCACACTCTTCCCGGGATCCTCGCGGCTCTCCACCTGTTCCCTTTCAGGTCCTGTCTTTCCTGCTTGATCTCCCTCCTTAGCACTTACAGCTCTCTAACAGCACACAGAAGTTGCTGATTTATCTTGCTGATGGCCTGTAGTCCCCAACAAAATAAAACCTCTATGAGATCAGATTTTCTCTGTCTCGTTCACTGCTGCATCCGCAGCACCTAGGAATGTGCCTATTACATAGTAAGTGCTTCATAGATGTTTGTCGATTGCATGCACGCCATGCCACAATCCCGCCCACAGCCACATCCCCACGTTGGCTGGGATGGCCTGGAGGACAACACCTGGGCTCTGGGATCTGTTCATCTCTGGGACCTAGCACAGTAGGTGTCAGGAAATGTTAGTTGACAGACTAACTGACCCACAGATTCCCATTTTCAGTGCTGAGGAGCTGGTGGGGGGAAGGGGGCATCCCTGAGTGATGTCCCAATTGGGTTGAGAAGCCAGGCGTGGCAGGACCAGAGGAACTCACCCTTATCCCCATCCACATCCACCAGCCGGTCCAGGAAGTCTCTGACACGTGAGACGCTCTGCAGCAGGAAGGGGTGAGGGGGGCCATCCACAGTTCCTTGCCCTGGCCCAGCTGCTGACCCAGGTTTCCGATGCTCTGCACAGCCTGTAGCAAGAATCGGGGGGATGCCAGGGCCAAGGTCACGGCAGAGGGGAGGGCCCTCTGTGGACTCCTGGCTCCCAAATTAATGCTCAGTAAAAGGAAGACTTATATTGACAAGCATGGTGGCTCACACCTGTAATCCCAGCACTTTGGGAGGCTGTGGTAAGCGGATCACTTGAGGTCAGGAGTTTGAGACCAGCCTGGCCAACATGGTGATACCCCATCTCTACTAAAAATGCAAAAATTAGCCAGTCATGGTGGTGCATGCCTAAAAATCCAGCTATTCCAGAAGCTGAGGTGGGAGGATCGCTTCTACCCAGGAGATGGATGGTGCAGTGAGCCAGGATCATGCCACTGCACTCCAGCCTGGGTGACAGAGCAAGACTTGTCTCAAAGAAAAAAATAAATAAATATAAAGACTCATATCAATGCCTGCCTCGGGTGATATGTTTCCCCTTCCTCTTTTTGGAATCTGCACCTTCCAGTGACCTTATTCTGTTCCCCTCCCAAGCCCAGACCCTCCCCCAGCCAGGACTGCTCAATCCTACCATGCATACTCAGGAGCCCAGCAGAATATCAAGTTGTTGCCCCTTTGCAAAAGATGATCTGACTCATACCAAGGTGTGAATGACTGCTAGCCTGCTTTCCACTCGCCTCCTGGAAGGGCTGGGTTTTCATTTCCAAAGAGAAAATTGGAGTCATAATGACTGCCTTCACCCTTGGAATGGAATGCTAGTGGTGGTGTTTCAGACATGGGTTTCTTTGGGTGTTCTTTGGGTCTTCTGCGGGTCTGGCCTCCCAGCTCTGTTCCTACCATGCTTTATCCCTGGCTAAGAGTATGGGGGATGGGGAAGCTCACGGCTGGCACCTTGGCAAGCAACAGCAGTGAGCGGCTCGTCTGGGGGTCCGCATGTTGGTCCCGCAGGTCAAACAGCTTCGGGGTAAGGATGGCGGGTGCAAAGAATCGCAAGAAGAGAAAACCACTGATGGCCAGGTACTTCACGTCCTGCTGGGAGGAGCAAGAGGTGAGAGGAGCCCCCCAAACCCACTTCCCAGCCAGGTAAACTGAGGCAGCAAGAACTAGAAATTCGTGGCGCAAAGAAAAATGGGATGGGAAATTGACCAGGAAGCCCCACTGGCCGGCCAAGGAAGTTTTTCCTTTCTGGGCCTCAGTTTTCCCACCTGGAAAATGGAATAACAAAACCAATTCTACAAAAGCAAATTTGGCCAAATATCCTCAGAACTGCCTTTGCGCCAAGCAGTATGCCAAGAGCACAGCCCTATGAGGGAGGCACCATCATGACTCCGATTTGCCCAGGGTCACACAGCTAATGAGTGGCAAAGTCAGGATTCAAACCCAGATCTGTGGTTTATGATAATAACAGCAGCAAGACAGATACCTCTCTATACATCTGTTTATTTAATACTCACCCCAGGAAGCATTATATCTCCATTTTACAGCAGAGGCAACTGAGGCCCAGAGAGGGAAGCTCCCTTGCCTAAGGCCACACAGCCATAAGTGGCAGAGCCAGGAGTTGGACTTTAATTTTTTTTTCTTTTTATTCTTTTTTTTTTTTTTTTGAGGCAGAGTCATGCTCTGTCACTCAGGCTGGAGTGCAATGGCACGATCTCTGCTTACTGCAACCTCCACCTCCCAGGTTCAAGTGATTTTCGTGCCTCAGCGTCCCCGAGTAGCTGGGATTACAGGTGTATGCCACCACGCCCAGTTAATTTGTAATTTTTGTATATATGTGTGTGTGTGTGTGTGTGTGTGTGTATTTTTTTTAGTAGAGACAAGGTTTCACCATGCTGGCCAGGCTGGTCTTGAACTCCTGACCTCAAGTGATCCACCCGCCTTGGCCTCCTAAAGTGCTGGGATTACAGGCGTGAGGCACCCTGCCCAGCCAAGGATTTGAACTCTGTTCTTCACCACACTCTTCTGCCATTCAACACAAGCTAGCAAGGAGCCCTCACCGAGTGTTAGAAACCAAGCCTCAACTACCACATTTAGTCCTCAAACAACGCTGGGGGATAGGTAGGTGCTATTATCCCATTTTTTCAGATGAGGAAACTGAGGCTCAGTACTGAACCCAGTCTGAAGGGCTTGGGTCCATCCTGTGTGCACCTCCCCCACCCCCAACCTCCGCCCTCTACAAACTCTAGAGTACGATGCCCCTCCATGTGAGTCCGGGCCTGGCCCATCTAAAGATAAGGCTGGTTCCCCAGCTCCAGCAGAGGTGACTTAGGGAAAGGTGTCCCTCCATCCTGGGTGCATCTTGCTCCCCCGCAAACCAGCTCCCCCACCCACCTCTCACACTTGCCCCACTATATTTAGCCCAAGAGTCTGCACCTGTGTTTATTTAGAGGTTGCAGTCACACATGAAACAATGCCCTCCCTGGGGTATCACGGCCTTGACAGTGAGCCCTGCAGGAGCTGGGTACCTGGAACTGCCCAGAGGAACCATCTCCCCTCCATCTGAAGCCCTGAAGTGTCCCCAAAGCGACCACTGCCACAGCACATCTGCAGTCCAGAGTAACAATAGTCTGCACATCAGCTCATTCGCTTCCTCCTTTCTGAGGGCGAGGAACCGGTATCAGCGCAGCAGAGAGGGAGGCTTCCCTGGGTTCCCCGGGCCTGAGAAAGTCCCTGCTCTTGGCCCACCTTGGGGGCTGAGAAAACTAGGGGACACTTGGGTGTCACCGATATTGGCTCCTCCTACAAGGTCTAGGCTGTCTGGGAGCTGGCCTCCTCCTTTTCCTCCCTGTTCCCTGCCACCGCTGTGCCCGACTTAACACCTCTGCCGGCAGCCCAGGCGAGAGCCCAGCAAGGTGAGGTGTAAGCCAAGCTACATCCCAGTGTCAAGGCCCAGAGCTCACTCCTCAGCCCGGGAGGAGGGGGGAGGAGGGGGAGGAGGGGAGAGACCCCAGCTGGGAGTCTGGAAAACCCTTGGCCAAGGTGTTTTGCCTCTCTGGGCTTCAGTTTCCCTGTCTGTAAACAGGAAGTGGAGAGAGATATGGCATAACTCAAACCCTCTCCAATGATGCTCTAGGAAGTGGGTGATGACACTGCCATCCTGTAGCAGGTCTCAGAGCTTCCTGCAAAGTGAACCCTGGGTCTGATACATCAGCACTACAGAAGAATCTCACGATGTTATCTGCAAGTGATGACAATGACAGCCGCCTCGGGAAGTGTGCCGAACATTCAACCAGGGGGTCTCAAACTGGTGGCCCACAGGCCAGTGCAACCACAAATGTTTTTGTGTGTTTGGTTTTCAGGTGAATTCGTGCTAACATTTCAAAAATAAGAGGCCAGGCTGGGCGCGGCGGTTCACGCCTGTATTTCCAGCACTTTGGGAGGTGGAGGCAGGGGGATTGCTTGAGGCCATGAATTCGAGACCCTTTCGGGCAACACAGTGAGACCCTGTCTCTACAAAAATAAATGATTAGCTGGGTGCGGTGGTGCGGCCAAGTAGTCCCAGAAACTCGGGAGGCTGAGGTGGGAAGATCACTCGAGCCTGGAAGAGAGAGGCTGCAGTGAGCTATGATCATGCCACTGCACTCCAGCCTGGGCAACAGAGCAAGATCCCATCTCAAAAGTAATAAATAAATGAATAAATAAATAAGACACCTCACATAAGATCCAGAATCTCTAAAGATCTGGCGGTACTTGGCTCCCGTTTCTATATGGCAGTGATGCCCTGGAACTGTCCGCTTTAGACAAGCTCTGGGGGCTCCAGCTGGCCGCAGTCTCCACGACTCACTACTACCCCAGCCTACCTGGTTCTTGTGCCTCATCTGCCTGAAACACACAGTGTCTGAGTTTTCAACTTTTCTATCCTTGTTGGTACAGACTACACCTGCAGGGATTTATTTTTAGACTGTATTCTGGGTGTTTCTGGGCACTTGCTGTATGCCAGATCTGCGTTCTTCTCTCTTACTTCCTCTCTCTCTGTCGTGCAGCTGGAATTTTAAGAAGCACTTACTCTGTGCCAGAGTCTATTAATTGCTGGTTATGAGCACAGACTCTAGGAGCCAGCCAGCCTGCCTGGGTGAGTACCAGTCCCAATGTCACCTCTTTATAGCTGTGTGACTTAAGCTCTCTGCGACCTCGGTTTCCCCCCTCTGTAAAATGGAAATAATCCTGGTATCCACCTCGCAGGGTGCAAGTGATGATTAGATAGGGTAATAAATGTTTAAATCACCTAAAACGAGATCTGGCCCATGGTCAGGCTATATATAGTGTTCGCTGCCGTTATTTTATTTATTTATTTATTTTGAGGCAGAGTCTATCTCTGTCACCCAGTCTGGAGTGCAGTGGTGAAACCTCTGCCTCCTGGGTTCAAGCCATTCTCCTGATTGAGCCTCCTGAGTAGCTGGAATTACAGGTGTGCACCACCATGCCCAGCTAATTTTTGTATTTTTAGTAGAGACAGGGTTTCATCATGTTGGCAAGGCTGGTCTCGAACTCCTGACCTCAACTAATCCACCCTCCTCGTCCTCCCAAAGTGTTGGGATTACAGGCATGAGCCACTGCGCCCGGCCTATTTTTATGATTATTATCATTCTTGGGACCCGGACCCTGCCGGGAACGCTGTCTCCTGCTTCTGCCAGGACAGAGTGCTCTAATGCCAGCAGCCTGGGTTCAGGTCCCAGCTCTGCTCTGACTCGGAGTGACCCTGGACAAGCTCTGGCCCGTCCCCAGCCTCAGCCTCCCAGCCCGGCGCACCTGGTGCTCCGCCTGGGGGAAGCGCTCCTCCACGCGCCGGTGCAGCTGCTTGAAGGCGAGGCGCATGGCAGGCGGGCAGCGCCCCACCGAGCCCACGATGGCGTCCACGATGGTCCCCAGGTAGCCCGTCAGCAGCCCCAGGCTGGTCTCCCGCATCTGCTCCTCCGAGGGTGCACCTTTGAAGGAGATCCTCCTGGAGGGGCCGGGCAGAGCAGCTCAGCCTCCGGGCTCAGTCAGCATCTGCCTGCCCCAAACCCTCTACCAGACTCCACCAGAGAGGATCCATCTTTCCCACACCTCTGCAGCCTCCCTCCTGCCCCTTCCCCACCGGGTTTCTTGCCATTGCTCAAACAGGATGAGCTCATTCCCATCTCACAGCCTTTGCACTGGGCTCATGTCCCTCCCCAGATTGCTCTCCCATTAAATCTCCACAAAACTCCCTCTCTCACTACCTGTAAGTCTTTGCTTAGATGTCCCCTTCCCTGTGAGGTTGCCCCTGTCCCCCACCCTACGGAATATCGCAGGCCTCTCCCCTGCCTTGTTTCCTTCCATTCCCTGGTCCCCTTCAATAACCTTTTCCCAACCCGGCACAGTGACTCATGCCTGTAATCCCAGCACTCTGGGAGACCAAGGCAGCGGGTCACTTGAGATCAGGAATTCAACACCAGCCTGGCCAACATGGTGAAACTCCATCTCTGCCAAAAAATACAAAAATTAGCCCAGCATGGTGGTGCATGCCTGTAATCCCAGTTACTCGGGAGGCTGAGGCAGGAGAATCACTTCAACCTGGGAGGTGGAGGTTGCAGTGAGCCAAGATTGCGCCACTGCACTCCAGCCTGGGTGACAGAGCAAGACTCCCTCTCACAAAAACCCAAAAAACAATAAACCTCCTTCCTCCAGTTGCTCATTATCTGTCCTCCCCCCCAGAATAGGAACTTGGGACTTTTTGTTCTCTGCTATGTCCTCAGTGTTCAGCCCAGAGCCTGGCACTCAATAATTGTTTTGTTCTGTGGATGATAGAACAGCACTTTCCCATCTGCAATTACCGTGTTCCTTTCTTTCCCCCACAGATTGAGGGTCTGTCTTGCCCACACCCAGACTGAGAACTGGGGGTTCTCAGCCCCACTGTGTCCTGGACCCAATGTGCCGAGCCCTGGATTCGCTGTCTCTGGCAGGGTCTCGTTTAATCCTAACAGCAACTTAATGGGGTAGGTGGCCTTACTGTTCCCATTTAACAGAGAAGAAAACCGAGGCTCAGAGAGGTTACTGGTGAGATGGCACAGCTGAGATTAGAACTCTGGACTGCCAACTCCAGAGCCTGCCTGCCACCCTGCCCTGCCCAGGTCCCTTGATGCCCCTTCTCCATGGGTGCCCACTGAGTCTCCTCCATTCTTGTCAAGTGTGCTAGGAAAAGCCCTCGACTTGGAGTCTCACAGATGGACTGTGCCCTTCTGCTCAGGGCCTGGGACCAAATCCCTGCTTTGTAACTTCCTGGCTGTGTGACCTCAGGCAGGTGACCTTCCCCTCTCTGAGGCTCAGTTGCATCATCAGTAAGAGGGGGTCCTGATGCCTGCCTCTAAGGTAGTCAGAAGGTGTGGACAGCACAAGGAAAGACCCTCTCCTGTCTCTGCCACAATCCTCAGTGGATACCCCAGCAATCATTTTCCACAGCCCCAGGCTTCTGGGCCACATAGGAGAAGGTTCTGGAGAGAAAGGAGGAGGAGCCCACGGAGGGGTGGAATGAGCCCCAGCCACTGCTGTGCTTCCTCCCAATCTCACTGAGCACTCACAAGCACCACTCCCTTGCAGGCAGGCCCACTCAGGGACCACCAGCACCATGGTTATAAAGATCACCAATGTCAGGGACCCCCAGCACTACAGTAATAAAGATCACTGGCCGGGCACAGTGGCTCACACCTGTGGTCCCAGCACTTTGGGAGGCCTAGGCGGGCAGGTCACAAGGTGAATAGATCAAGACTAACCTGGCCAACATGGTGAAACTCCATCTCCACTAAAAATACAAAAATTAACTGGGCATGGTGGCACACGCCTGTAGTCTCAGCTACTCAGGAGGCTGAGGCGGGACAATCTCTTGAACCAGGGAGGCGGAGGTTGCAGTGAGCCAAGATTGTGCCACTGCACTCCAGTCTGGTGACAGAGCAAGACTCTCTCAAAAAAAAAAAAAAAAATCACGAATGCTTGTGGAGCACATGCTTGACTCAGTTAAGTCCCACAAGCCATGGAGGAGAGGTCATAAGCCCACCCTTCAGTCCACAGTATTCTCACAAGCTGGATAAGGGATATTTTAGAAGTAATATGTGCATTAAGTAGAAGAACATTAGATCAATATTTTGGGTTTTTTAATCTTAAAAAAATTTGATTATGCCAGGCGCAGTGGTTCACACCGGTAATCCCAGCACTTTGGGAGACCAAGGCAGGAGGATTGCTTGAGCCCAGGAGTTCGAGACCAGCCTGGGCAATGTGACGAAACCCCATCTCTGCTAAAAATGCAAAAACTTAGCTGGTCGTGGTGGTGTGTGCCTGTAGTCCCAGCTACTCAGGAGGCTGAGGTGGGAGAATTACCTCAGCCCAGGAAGATGAGGCCACAGTGAGCCACGGTCACACCACTGCACCCCAGCCTCAGTGACAGAGTAAAATCCTGTCTCAAAAAAAAAAAAAACCACACAAGAAAACAACTTAACAGCTAAGGCATAGATGTTTTGGCAATTTAGTCCACCAGTAGTGGCAGAGCTGGGATTACAAACCTAGGGAGCTTAGCATCACAGTCCTAAACACAACCCCTATACTACACAGCCTGAGGGCCTAAGGGCTCATGTGTAAGGCTTTGAGCTCAGCCACTGAGCTCCTCAGCAGCCGTGCCCCCAGGGTGGGTGGCAGTCAGCATGGACCCAGTCCCCAGACAGGGCTCCGGGTAGCCAAGGGAGGCCATCGGAGGGTCAGGGCTTTGCTCACCGGGTGCGGCCCAGCTCCATCTTGGAGGGATCCAGCTCCATGTACTTCTTCTCCTCGAAGACGCAGCTAATCACGGGCTTCAGGACCTCGTGCAGATAGGGCATGCCCACGAGCTGGAGGCAGGGGGCACCACACGGGGTGGGGCTGAGGGCGAGGCCGGGGCATGCCCATGAGCTGGACACAGGGGGGACCATGCAGGGAGAGGTTCAGAGAGAGGCCAGGGCTGGGGTGGGGGACACACTCAGGTGCAACTCAGGGCGAGGCCTGGCATCAGCCACCAGCACCGCAGCTCGGCCGCCCAGTGCTGTCTGAAGCCAGCCGAGTTCGGGATCCAGGCAGGCACTGGGAAGGACGTACCAGAGGAAGTTGCGCCTGGCCCCGCAGGCCTTCACCTACTCACCTTCATAAACTGTTCCATCGACTTGGATGCCAGGGAGTTAGAACGGAAGAGGGTGTTGGGGTCCACTGGGAGGGCAGGAGGAAGTATTTGCTGGGATTTGGGGAGCTGCACCCAGCTCACCCCACTCACCCAAGGTAGGGGTCATGATTCTTCCAGCCCCAAGAATCAGAAAGACCCAAAACATCAACCCCATTCACAGTACAGAGGCCCAGAGTGGTTAAGTGAACTGCCTGAGGTTGCACAGCTCACGAGTGGCAAAACCAGGGTCTGAGCAGGCAATTGGGCTTCCAGTTGTCTCCAGGTGCACAGTACCGGGACCCACAGAGAAAGGAGCCCTTTCCCTCTGCCTGATACCTCCCCATTCCTCCCCCCAGGGACCCTCCTGCAGGCCCATCATTGGGGAGCGGGGAGTGATGGCAGGGGGTTGTGCAGGCAACTCACTGGTCCGAGCCACCTCACGCCGGGTGAGATAGTCCAGAAAGCGTCCAGCCAGTCCCCGGCCAAGAAAGAGTTTCACCAGCTTGGTGGCAAGGTCCTGGCGGCAGTCCCCCAAGGTCAGCTCTTCCAGCAAAGCCAGGGGGCTAGCAGTGTCCTCCTAGGTGGGGATGTGAGGCAGAGGTGACCTCAGCCCCTGGGACCCCCAAAGCCGGTGGGCCTAGATAGGGCTCCGTGAGGCAGGGGAGGCCAGGATCTGGCCCCCAGCACCCCCTGGTAGCATTGCTTGCCTGCCACACCCACCTCTGCTGGCCCCAGCACAGACTCCATGAGCAGCTCCACGAGAGGCTGGTAGCACTGGGAGGGCAGGATGTGGTCCTCGATCAGGCGCACTTTCAGGCGCAGGGCACCCCAGGCTCCCCCTGTCCAGGATGAGATCATAAGAAAATGAAAGATCCAACTGGGTGCGGTGGCTCATGTCTGTAATCCCAGCACTTTGGGAGGCCGAGGTGGGTGGATCACTTGAGGTCAGGAGTTTGTGACCAGCCTGACCAACATGGTGAAGCCCCATCTCTACTAAACATACAAAAAGTAGCCGGCGTGGTGGCGGGCACCTGTAGTCCCAGCTACTCAGGAGGCTGAGGCAGGAGAATCGCTGGAACCTGGGAGGCAGAGGTTGAGATTGTGCCGCTGCACTCCAGACTGGGTGACAGAATGAGACTCCATCTCAAATAAAAAGAAAAGAAAAGAAAAGAAATGATGCTTTTATGGAAGAGCACAAGTGGACATGGGCAGGTGTGGGGAGCCACGAGAGGCCACCGGGCTCACATGGGAAGAGGGTGGATGTTCGCAAAACAAGCCAGGTGTGGGCAGGTATCGACACGTGTGGACAGGCGAGAAGAGGGGTAGGCAGGTGCGAACAGGCATAAATAGGAATGTACAGCCC
This sequence comes from Ateles fusciceps, assembly GCA_036589455.1. Lineage (NCBI taxonomy): Eukaryota > Metazoa > Chordata > Mammalia > Primates > Atelidae > Ateles > Ateles fusciceps. Next base: position 1,083,599 of record JAZHEH010002159.1, on the reverse strand, counting down.
AAGCATGGTGGCTTACACCTGTAATCCCAGCACTTTGGGAGTCCAAGGCAGACGTATCACGAGGTCAGGAGATCAAGACCATCCTGGCTAACACAGTGAAACTCTGTCTCTACTAAAAATACAAAAAATTAGCTGGGTGTGGTGTCACACGCCTGTAATCCCAGCTACTCGGGAGGCTGAGGCAGGAGAATCACTTGAACCCTGGAGGTGGAGGTTTCAGTGAGCTGAGATTGTGCCACTGCACTCCAGCCTGGGCAACAGAGCAAGACTCCATCTCAAAAAAAAAAAAAAAAAAGGAATGTACACAAACAATGTAAACAACTGTGGCTGAAGTGGATAGATGTGGCTGGTGTACACAAATATGCACAGGATGTGTGGACAAGTGTGGACACGTATAGATGAGTGACAGCAGTGTGAACAAGTGTGGATGGGTGTGAAAGGGTGGCCCTAACAGGTGTGAACAGGTGTGGCCAGTACAAACAGGTGTGAACTGATCTTGATGGGTATAAACAAGACAGGACAAGTGAAGATGGTTTAACCAAGTGTGCTCAAGAATGAACAGTATGGACACGTGGAAGGACCCAAAGTTCCGAATATACATCAAGTGTGAACTAACATGTTTGCACATGAACAGGTGAATGGGTGTAAAGCGAACTCACGTGGACTTATGAAAACACCTTCAGAGACCGTCCGTAGACAGTGGTTAAACAGATGAATGCGTGAATGAAGTGGCATAGTGATAGTGCGTGGGCTGGCATGGGCTCTGCCCACAAGCTGTGGATGCTGCCCGACGTGGCTCCAGCCTGGCCCCCTCCCTCTGCACCCACATTTACCCAGAATCCTCCTCTGCTCTGGGAAAGGGCAGGAGGCGGAACCAGCCATTTGGCGGCTTCTGCTGGAGCGTCTTCGGAGAGACTCCACCTTTAGGGAGAGACACACAGACCCTCAGCCAGGCCCTGCCCCGCCCTACCCTGCTCAGGTCTCACCCAGCTCTGGAAGAGCAGACTGCCCACCCACAGAGGGGCAGAATGGCCTGCCAGGGGCCGCTCCTTCTCTCCTGCAAGTCCCAGATTATTAGCTCCTGCCAGGACACTGAGGGCCTCCCAGGGACACTTAATTTACAGTTGAGGAAACTGAGGCTTAGAGACGTGGAGTGATTTGCCCAAGGTCACACAGCTGCTAGAAATAGCATGTCTGGACTGAGTGTATTTTCAGCTCTGTTTAGGGCCATAAATTTCATCTATCAAAAGGAATGACAGCTCTGAAGACCCTCAACCCCCACCCTCTCTCTCTTTTAAAATAACTTTATAGAGATGGAATTCACATCCCGAACAATTCACCTTTTCAAAGTGTACTATTCAATGATCTTTAGTATGTTCACAGAGTTGCTGCAATTACTTGTGCCGCTGATTCCAGAACATTGTCTACGAGCCCTAAAAAAGCCTGTACTTATGACCAGTCACTTCCTGCCCCCCCAGCTCCTGGCAACCACTAAACAGCTTTCTGTGTCCATAGATTTGCCTATTCTAGACATTTCGTATAAACGGAATCATATGTGTTTTGCGGGGGGCTGGCTTTTTCCGCTTAACATAATGGTCCATCCATGTTGTAGCATGTGCCAGTACAGTAAGTCCTGACTCACAACGTGTAAGGAAATCAAATATACCATGGCTAATTACTATAAGCAAGAATTAAGGCCAGACGGGTGGCTCATGCCTGTAATCCCAGCACTTTGGGAGGCTGAGGTGGGCAGATCACTTGAGGTCAGGAGTTCGAGGCCAGCCTGACCAATATGGTGAAACCCTGCCTCTATTAAAAATAAAAAAATTAGCCAGGTACGGTGGTGTGCACTGTAATCCCAGCTACTTGGGAGGCTGAGGCAAAATAATTGCTTGAACCCGGGAGGTGGAGGTTGCAGTGAGCTGAGTTCATGCCACTGCACTCCAGCCTGGGCAACAGAGCAAGATTCCTTCTCAAAAAAATAAAAATAAAAAATTAGAAAATAAGCAAGAGTTAAGTTCCTACAGCATACAGTATGTCATTTTGCTTGAGGCTATAGTTTCCAAGAACCTGTGGATGACATTAAGTGAGGACTTACTGTACTACATTCCTTTTTATGGCTGAATAATATTCCATTGTATCCAGAGACCACATTGTGTTTATGTATGGTGGACACTTGAGTTTTCTCCATTTTGGGCTGTTATGACTCATGCTGAACAGTAATGTCAGAGTTTTGTGTGTGAACATAGGTTTTCATTTCTTTGGGGTATATATCTAAGAGAGGAATTGCTAGGTCATAGAGTAACTCTGTCTTTAACTATTTGAGAACTACCAGGCTGTTTCCAAAGATGGGAAAACCAAGAAAAAGACCCTGAACCTAGGACTTCCAGGAGTAGGAGTTCAGGGCGTAGGTCTGGAGTCAAAGAGATCCGAACTCAAATCCTGGCTCTGCTCTTTCTTAGCCATATGACCTTGAAAAAGCCACTTAGCCTCTCTGAGCCTCAGTGTTCCCATCTGTAAAATGGGGATAGCAACAGACCGAGCCTCAAAGGGTGGTCATGAAGGCTAAGCAGCGAGGCTCTGTGGGAGGGACACTCAGCACAGGGCCAGCACACAGTCATCTGTCATGCTCTCCTCCCAGAATAAGAATCTGGGCCCGCCCTGTGATCTTGGGTAGGTTCCTGTACCTTTAACAGCCTCAGTTTCCTCACCTGTACAATAGAGCAATGGAACTGCATCACCCAGGCCTAACCAGGAGGACCTGATGAGCCAGCTGCACATCCACCCTTCTGAGAGCCAGGACTCAGCCCGTCTCATCTTCCCCCTTGGAGGCACTGAGGAGCCATGGAGGGTGTTGCAGGGAGTGAGGCTCACCATGCCCAAGAAGTCGTTCTTGCCCACCATGTCCCAGTCCCAGAGCTCCACCCGCAGTGGGGACGGGGCACCCGGCATCTCCCGCAGCTCCAGCACTTCATCCCAGTGCGGGAAGCGAGTTTTCTTGATGGTCTGAGGACGAGGGAAGTGGTCTGTGAGTGGGAGAGCTGATGGGGACCCCCACCCCACCACCAGAGGCCCCACTCCTTCCCGGTTTCATTCCCCACCACTCACTGAGGTCTCCAAGCTCTGGCTGCCCCAAAACACACGTGCAAATGGGTCAGATGTGCCAGAAATGTCTCTGGGAGCCAGGTCCCTGGGAACAGACGGGGAAAGGAGTGAGGGAACACGGCACCCCAGGCGGGCCTTGGAAAGGCTGATCCGAGTAGATCATTCCAATGTTGCTGGTTTCCAGGGCAACGAACTATTCCACTGTAAGGGTCCAGCTAGGGACACCCGTCACCTTGCCCATCAAGACCCAGTGTCTTCCTGTCATCGCCCTATGGGTAGGCACTCGTATGTCCCGATTTTCCAGATGAGGAAACGAGGCACCAAAAAGTCCTGTCCTGCATCACAAAGCCCAGCAAGTAGATGTGCAGTGGGGGCGGTGGGGGAGAGCCTTAGATTCCCTGGAGGCCCCAGATGGGAAACTCGATGCAAAGGTTCAAAGCCTGGCTCTGCACTCATTGGCTAGGGGACGCTAGGAAAAGTCACTTCCCCTCTCTAAGCCTTCATTTCCTCACCTGGAAAATGGAAGTAATAACAGACCAACCTCATAGAGCCAAGGGTGAGATGGGATGATGTGTGTGAAGGGCCTAGCATAGCACCTGGCAGATGGCTGCTCAGTTCATTTATTCATTCAACAAACACCCATGCCCACACTTTGTCTAGGACCCAAGAGAAGACACGAGGCAGGGACTCCTTGCCGTTGGTTGCCATGACAACCCAAAAGTCTTACTCCAGGCAGCTTCCTCATCCCTCCTTCTTGAGGTTTCCCAAACCCAGGAACACACCACCACCCCACCCCCCACACCGGGAGCTGCTTCCTTCTTCCTCCTGCTCCCTTCCCCACCCCTGCTCAGCATCCAAAGCCTTCTTCGGTTTCCTAGGAGCTGGCCCGGTTGCTAAGCAACAGCAATCAGTCCCTCTCATGCCTACAAGGATCCTGCACAGCCTTGTGGCTGGGGAAGGGGCCATGGGCACAGGAAAGACAAGGAGCGTCTGCCCCCTGCTGAGTCCTTCAACCAGTCCCCTGCCTCCCTGGTTTTCCCTCAACTAGACTCTAGGGAGCCCCAGCTGGGGCCAAGGCTGGAAGCAAAAGTCTGGAGGTGGTGGGGAGAGGCCCAGAGAGGGCAAGGAAGGGCTTTATGGTCACACAGCAAGCTAGAAATAGGAGGCCCTCCCCAATCTGGGCAGGGATTTGCCTAAAAGTGAGAGCTGGGGAGGTGAAAAGAGGCAGAAAGACAGGATGAGAGAGAGAGGGGGAAGGGTGGAGGCATTTTGGGGAGCAAGATGACAGAGAGCTGAGGAAGGGAGAAGGGGGATGGCCGTGAGGAGTCGGCAAGAGGGAGGATGGGCATCCCATGAGCTGCTGCCCCTGGAGGGCCACCTGTGGGTTCTCCTGGTCTTGCATCCATCTTCCGTCTGAGTTTTCTTTGGGGCAGGACCTGTCTTTCTCACTACCCCTCTCTCACATGACTTAGTGGGAGCCAACCCCTCCCTCCGCCCCAGGAATGGGCTTGTGACTCAGGCCTGACCCATTATTCAATGTAATTGGTTCAGAGATAGGCATGTGCCCCAGCCTGAGCCGGTCAAAACTCATCCCAGGACAGTGGTTGAAATGGTAGGAAATAGAAGTGTTTTGTTGTTGTTGTCAGAGTGGCTAAGCTGGCAGGGGGCCAGCCTGGAGCTGCTAGGGCCATCTCTTACCTGGGGAGAGGCTGCCTAGGAACAAAGCTAACACAGAGATCAGCAGAGCTAAAAGACAGATTCCTAATGGCATCGTTTGAGCACCTGGATCCAGCCATGCCTGAAGCTATATGTCAGTCATATGAGCCAATAAAGTAGTTCTTTTGCTTAAGCCAGTATGAATTGGGTATTTGTCAGTTACAATTTGATGACTATGCCTCCACACTCACCTGTCACCTGTCATCCTGAGGGTCTGATCTGTTGCTGCTAGTCCCTGGGGACTCAACAGGATTTTGCCCTAGGAACTTACAACCCAGTGAGCTTGGACTATTTGTCCATACATGGAACCTGACTGTCAGCCCAGAAGTACCCCAGGAGTGAGGAGGTCCCAAAGGTAAGGCAGCAGGGGAGACCCAGGGAACTCCTCATTCTCAGACTACCATTCACACCACCTCCACCTTGAGCATACCTGGCCTGAAGCACATGGCAGCGAAGGCAGCGGCCCCGCGCATCCTCCAGCATCTGTACCGACAGGCAAATCTCACCCTGCACTTCTGCATCTGGGTCCACTCGGCTCAGGTTGATCCAGCTGTCAATCCCTGGAGGTCACAGGCACCAACATGTATGAAGTATCTACCATGTACTGGACGTTGTGTTAACTTAAAAATTCAGTTAGCATTATTTTCATTATTGTTATTATTATTACTTGAGACAGGGTCTGATTCTGTTGCCCAGGACAGAGTGCAGTGGCACGATCTTGGCTTACCGTAACCTCTGCCTCCTGGGCTCAAGCAACTCTCTTGCCTCAGCCTCCTGACTAACTGGGACTTCAGGTATGCACTACCATGCCTGGATAATTTTTGTATTGTTTTGTAAAGATGGGGTTTCACTCTGTTGCCCAGGCTGATCTCGAACTCCTGAGATCAAGGGATCCACGCACCTCGGCCTCCCAAAGTGCTGGGATTACAGGCATGAGCCACTACGCCCTCAATTAATTAAAAATGTGTTAAGACCCTGGCTTCTGATACAGGTGCTGCAGTTATCCCCATTTTCAGATGAGGAAAATGAGGCACAGGGAGGAAGAGCTTTGTCCGTGGTCCCACAGCGAGCAAATGGCAGAGCTAGAATTTGAAGGCAGGCAGTGTAGTCAGTTCTAGGGCCAATGCTAGCAGCCACGTGCTGCCACACACTTCACCCTGGTATAAAAAGAACTCCATCATGTAATCCCAACATACTCTCCTCTCAAAAAAAAAAAAAAATCTTGGGCATTTCTCCCTCTCTATTTCTCTCAACGCTTTGAAAGATATTGTTCCAGTGACTTCTGGCTTTCCATCACCAGACTGGAGTGCAGTGGCACAATCTCGGCTCACTGCAGCCTCAGTCTCCCAAGCTCAAGCAATCTTCCTGCCTCAGCCTCCCCAGTAACTGGAACTACAGATGTGTACCACCACAGCCAGCTAATTTTTTGTGGTTTTTGTAGAGATGAGGTTTTGCCATGTTGCCCAGGCTGGTCTCGAACTCCTGAATTCAAGCCATCTGCCTGCCTCGGCCTCCCAAAGCTCTGGGATTACAGGCGGGAACCACCGTGCCCAGCCTTTTCTACCTAATACAATTCTAGGGACTGTGTCTCTGATGCACTGAAGTTTCATCACAATGCGTCTAGATACAGATTTTTAAAATCCTGCTTAAAATTTAAAATTGTACTTCTTCTATTTATGGAATCATATCCCTCCTTTAGTTCTGTAAAATTCTAGATCAATTTTTTAAAATTATTTCCTCTTCCCAATTTTTGTTATGACTTTTGCCTGTCTCTAATTTTTAAAATTCTATCCTTCTGGAACTCTAGTTAAATAAATGTTAAACCTCCACAGTTATTTTCCATGTCTCTGAACTTCTATTTTATTTTTTTCCTCCTTTTCCTCCAAGATGAATTCTGAATAATTTCTCTAGACCTTTTTTCCAGTTCACTAAATCTCCCTTTAACTGTGAATAGTCTGATGTTTCACTCAGCCATTTAAATTTTTTATTTCAACAATTATGCTTACCTCTAAAAATGTTATTTGGTTCTTTTTAAAAATCTGCCTGCATAATTACTTGTAATTTATTGCTGCTGTTGCCGGCCTTTCTTGTGATTACACATTTTATTTCTTTAAATCTGATTCTTTTTTAAAATCCTGTATATTATAATTACAGAACTTAATGTCTTTTTGGGTCTAAATCAGATGATTATTGTTTCTGCTGACTATTGCCTATGGTGTCTCATTTCCTTGTGTGTTTGCTGATCTTTGATTGTGAAATTTCACTTGTTTGATCTTACTCTGTGGGAAACCTAAGTGAAGATGCTTATCCCTGGAGAGGAGCGGTAGTTGGTTATTCTGGGACCCCCTCGAGGATCTCAGCCTAATGGAGAATCCTCATGTTGAGTAACATCCACCTTCCCCCAGTCCAAGTTTTAGTCTCTTTGTTGACTGTAGAATTGATACTGATGTTTGCTTTCAGGGAACTCCTTCATGATCTCCTGCTTTTTGTTAATCATTCCTTGTTAGGTTTTAACTAATGGTGTTTGTTTTTGTTTTCGTTTTCATTTGAGATGGAATCTTACTCTGTCACCCAGGCTGGAATGAAGTGGCATGATCTCAGCTCACTGTAACCTCTGCCTCCCAGGTTCAAGCGATTCTCCTGTCTCAGCCTCCTAAGTAGCTAGGGTTACAGGCGCCTGCCACCATGCTCAACTAATCTTTGTATTTTCAGTAGAGAGGGTTTTCACCATGTTGACCAGGCTGTTCTCGAACTCCTGACCTCAAGCGATCCGCCAGCCTCCGCCTCCTAAAGTGCTGGGATTACACATGTGAGCCATCCCACCCAGCCTCATGATGTGTGATGGAAAAAATACTGAGGGATTTCCTGTTCTGTAAAGAAGTCTGGCCTGGCGTGGTGGCTCACGCCTGTAATCCCAGTACTTTGGGAGGTCGAGGCGAGCTGATCACCTGAGGTCAGAAGTTTGAGATTAGCCTGGCCAACATGGCAAAACCCCGTCTCAAAGAAAATAGAAAAAGAAAATTAGCCAGGCATGGTGGTGCACACCTGTAATCCCAGCTACTCCAGAGGCTGAGGCAGGAGAATCGCTTGAACCTGAAAGGCGGAGGTTGCAGTGAGCTGAGATCATGCTACTGCACTCCAGACTGGGTGACAGAGCAAGACTTTGTCTCAAAAAAAAAAAAAAAAAAAATTACCAAAAGTCCAACAATGTATTAGGAATCCTGTTTAATCCAGGATCTCCCTGTTGTGTAGCAGGAGAGCGCTTCTGAAGTCCCATGTCACGTCTCTCTATCCCACTGCTGCCTCCACATTTCTGTCCTGCTTAAACAAATAAAAAACACCCACACGCATGCAGACGCATGGACACTTTCCTTCGTTTCTTGCTCCCTGTTCTGTGGGAATGTGGTCTGTCTTCCTAAATCCACAAGTTCCTGCAAGCCAGGCCTCATACTTCATTCAATTTCACTCCCCTGGGAGGATGTTTGAGGCACAATGGGTACAGCTCAGTGGGCAGATTAAGAGCACAGATTTTGGAGGCAGACACAACTTGGGTTCGACTCCGATTTCTGCACCTTCTAGAAAGGGCGAGTCACCTCCCCCTCTCCACGCCACTGTAAACTGGAGATCATTCTGGTGCAGACTTCACTGGCATGTCGAGAAGTAAATGTGAAGTGCTTAGCATCGTGCCTGGCAGATAGTAAGCCCTCATGAAATAGGAGCAATTATTATAATGAAGATCAGCACGTAGTAGGTTTTCAACTAATTCCCACTGAGGGAAATAATGCATTATTCAAGAAATGGTATTGAGACAGTTAATAGTCATGTAGACAAAAAGTAATGAAGTTTAATCCTTACTACACACCTTATATATAGGCAAATTCCAAATAGATCAAAGACTTAATTTTTTTATTAATGCAATAAATAGCCAGGCATGGTGACTCACACCTGTAATCCCAGCACCTTGTAAGCCTGAGGCAGGAAGATTGCTTGAGGCCAGGAGTTCAAGATCACCCTGGCCAACAGAGTGAGACCTTATCTCTACAAAACAAACAAACAAATATACACACACACACACACACACACACACACACACACAAGACATATATATATGCAATAAATTAATGTTAGAAGGAATTGTGTTTTTAAATGTTTCTCTTAATCTTAGAGTTGGGAAGGTCTTTTTAGGTCTAACAGAAAATTCAGAACCAAAAGAAAAACATGAGATTGAAAATAGAAAAAGAAATTGTATACATGAAAAAATTAGAGGCAAAGTCAAAACATGAGACAAATGGAGAAAAAATATTGCAGCTAATATGACAAAGAATTTCCCCCAATATGTAAAGTGCTCCTACAAATCAGTAAGAAAAGGCAAACAACCTAGTGTGGGGCGAAATTCATGTATAATATGAATAGACAATAAATGGAAGAGGAAATAAAGTGATTCTTCAAAACTGTATGTAAAAAAGGTTTTCAATCTCACTCATGGAGAAGTGCAAAGTAAACCTACTCTGAGGCAATATTTCACCTATCAGACACACGATCAAAAGGTTTGAGAACTGTTTGCGAGAGAGCGTGGGGGTGAGTACATTGTTACCTCCTCCATGGAGGGTGATTTAGCAACAACCATCAAGTATACAAATGTATGGACTCTTCAATTCACCTCTAGGAATTGATCTGACTGATGTATAGAACTTACATATGTGTGAAATTATATTTTTACAGGCCAGTTATTGTAGCATTGCTTGAGCCAGGGAAAGACTGTGAACTCCCTAGATGCCATCAATAGGGAACTAGCTAAATAAACAATGGTACAGCCATGCAGTGGAGCACCACGAAGCCACAGCAAACGAAGACGCAGAAACTCTGAGAGTACTGTTATAGAAAGATCTCAGAGATACTTAGTGAAGTAAAAAGGCAAGATACAGGCCAGGCATGGTGGCTCATGCCTGTAATCCCAGCACTTTGAGAGGCTGAGGCAAGTGGATCACCTGAGGTCAGGAGTTCGAGACCAGTCCTGCCAACATGGTGAAACCCCGTCTCTACTGAAAATACAAAAATTAGCCGGGTGTGGTGGCAGGTGCCTTTATCCCAGTTACTCAGGAGGCTGAGGCAGGAGAATTGCTTGAGCCCAGGAGGCAAAGGTTGCGGTGAGCCGAGACTGTGCCATTGCACTCCAGCCTGGGAGAGAGAGAGAGCAAGACTCCATCTCAAAAATAAATTAATTAATTAAAAATTTTTTTAAAAGGCAAGATACAGACCAGAGTGTAAAAGGCTGCAGTTTGTATAAGCACAGAAAAAACACAGACAGTGCGGTATTAAGAGCACAGACTCAGCTGAGCGCAATGGCTCACACCTGTTACCACAGCACTTCGGGAGGCTGAGGCAGGTGAACCACTTGAGACCAAGAATTCAAGACCAGCCTGGTTTCACATGGTGAAACCCTGCCTCTACAAAAAACACAAAAATTAGCCAGGTGTGGTAGTGCACGCCTGTAGTCCCAGCTGCTTGGGAGGCTGAGGCTTCAGTGAGCTGAGACTGCACCACTGTGTCACAGCCTAGATGACAGAATGAGACCCTGTCTCTCACACACACACGAAAGTACAGACTCTGGAACTAAACAACTTTGGTTCAAATCCTCACTTAATAATGTGACCTTGAGCAAGTCATTTAACCCTCTGTGCCTCAGTTTATTCACCTGTAAAGTGGGCATTAATAATTAAAGCACCTACCTCTCAAGGTTATGATGAACCTACCTCACAGGGTTATGATGGCAACTGAGACTATACATGTAAAGAACTTAGTGGTCAGCATGTTTATATATATACTTATTATACGTAAATATATATGTTTATATTTATATATACAGTATATAAATGTTTGCTGCTATTACTATTTTTAAATAATTTGTAGTGGTGATGGAGTCTCCCTATGTTATCTAGGCTGCTCTCAGACTTCTGGGCTCAAGCGATCCTCCTGCCTCTGCCTCTGCCTCCCAAGGTGCTGGGATTACAGGGGAGAGCCGCCATGCCCAGCCTGCTATTACCACTGTTACTTGCTTATATATGTTTAAAATATTTCTAGAAGGACATACAAGAAGCTGACGATGTCAGGAAGGGAACAGAGTAGCCGGGGTGCTTATTGTAAAATCTGAATATTGAACTAGGCAAACAAATTAACTGCTCAAAAACTAAAGACCAGGCTGGGCATGGTGGCTCACATCTGTACTCCCAACACTTTGGGAGGCCAAGGTGGGAGGCTTGCTTGAGCCCAGGAGTTCGAGACCAGCTTGGGCAACATAGCAAGACTCCGTCCCTACAAGATATTTCTGAAAAATTTAGCTGGGTGTGGTGGCGTGCACCTGTAATCCTAGCTACACAGGAGCCTGAGATGGGAGGATCACTTGAGCCAGAAGTTCAGAATTGCAGTGAGCTATGGTAGCACCACCGCGCTCCAGCCTGGGGGACACAGCAAGACCTCGTCTCTAACAACAATTAAAAACAAACAAAAATTAAAGACAAAAGCAACAAGAGAAATAAGTTTCCACTGAAGGCTCTGTGCTTGCCGGTGCCACGTGCTATGCCCCTAAAAATGCCCAGCCTGAGCATGGCCCCCTCCTCCCTCTGCCCCTGCCCCTCGCCCACCTCGGGGGTCGGCTGTAATGGCCTCCTTGCTCAGCAAGATCTTGCCGATGACGTCGTCATGCCTGCAGGAGGGTGGGCATGTGAGGGTCTGAGTCGGGGGACTCCCTTGCCCCGCCCAGAGAGAAGTGGGGGCAGGCGTCAAGGTCTGGGTGGGAGGGCATACCCTTGTGGGGTGTCGACACACGGCCCCTCTCCCCCTCAGGTGCCCAGGCTTGGGTCCCCAATCCACGCATCCCACTTTCCCCAGCCACACACCCAACGGTGTCCTCGTCCAGCACATAGAAGGCCAGCTGGTGGAAATCCAGAGGCAGGTGCACAGTGTACTCCCTCCCCCCCCAGAAGGGGCCCAGGCTCTTCCAGACAGTCGCTGTCCTGTGAAAGAAGGTGCAGGGGGCTGGGGGTCCTCGGGCCACACAGGAGGCAGACACCTGGAGACCCAGACACACACACACACACACACACACACACACACACACACACACACATACACACGCACTGCCCTCTTCCTCCAGCCCAGCGGCACCAACCTCAGATGGACCCCCAGTGCTTCTTCCCAAACATCCTCTCCCCCCGCAACCTGACCTTTTCCCAGCCAAAGGTCCTCTGAATGTTCCCCAGCTCCTGAGCTAAAAGGCTCCTTACAGCCCAGAGAGGGAGAGACAGTAGCCTGGGGTCACACAGAAAATCAATCTGTGGGGTTGGGGTGGTGTCAGGGAATGCAGCAAGGGGCCAGCATGAGCACAAGGAGGACAGTGGAGGGTGAAGCTGCAGCTGACCCTCCCCCCAGGCAGCTCCCCCCACCCCCAGCTCCGAGCCCATCTGGACCAGAGCAGGAGCATCCTGAATCCTGCCGTCTCCATAGGAACCAAGGCCTCAGCCACTCACCAGCCCACCCACCCCCATCAGGCCTGTGGGGGCTGAGAACTGTCCCTCAGCCTTCGGGGGTGGGAGCCAAGCAGGGCTCATCCGATGACCCCCTGCAAGACTCACAGATACCCCAAACATCCTCACACCCTCACATGTGTCCATACTGGCGCCTGTATGCCCAAATCAGCAGGCATTGGTGTTCACATGCGTGTCCAGGGCAGCCATGTATACGTGCATGTACACACACACTACACTGGTACACACACGTGAGCCCATGCCCTGCAAACCCCCGAGGACATACGCACGTGGTCATAGGCGCTCACACTAGCCCCAAAACATCCCCCACTCCCTGCAAATCACAAGCAGGCCCCCAGCTGGGTGGGTGCACACACAGACACACACACATGCGCCCATGCACACACACACCCCCAGTGCCCGCAGCACCCGGCAGGCCCGGAACCAGCCAGTCCAGCCAAGCGTGAGATGCCCACCCCCAGGGAGGCCACTGTGGGAGGCACAGGCTGGCAGTGCTGAGTCAGCCCCAGGGAGCCAGCAGGGATAGCATCAGGTCCAGAGGGGGAGGGCGTCCAGCCAGCTGCTGGGACAGATCAGGGAGACGAGCTGGCAATCCCAGCTGTGCACAAAGCACCCACCACTAGGCCCGAGAGTCCCCCTAAGCACTCCTTTTTTGGTTTTTAGACGGAGTTTTGCTCTTGTTGCCCAGGCTGGAGTGCAGTGGTGCGATCTCGGCTCACCACAACCTCCCCCGTCCCAGGTTCGATTCTCCTGCCTCGGCCTCCCGAGTAACTGGGATTACAGGCATCTGCCACCACGCCCGGCTAATTTTGTATTTTTAGTAGAGACAGGGTTTCACCATGTTGGTCAGTTTGGTCTCAAACTCTGGACCTCAGGTGATCCTCCCACCTTAGCCTCCCAAAGTGCTGGGATGACAGGCTGAGCCACCACGCCCAGCCAGCACTCCTTTAAATGTGAATTCTTGGTCCCAGATTCCCCAGTCTAGAAAGAGACCCCTCCCCTCCTCCTCTCGCAGCAGGCCTGGTGTCACCACCCCTTACCTGGCTACCACCTCGTCGTCCACTTTCACCAGGCAGTAGGGGTCGCTGCTCCCAGACCTGCGGAAGGAGGGGATTCGGGAGGAAGCGGGTTGGGCGGGCAGCCATGAGTGGAGGATACCAGTCATTACACAGGCAGGGGAGATGGAGGCACAGACAGAGAAGGGGACTTGCCCAGGGTCACACAGCAAGTCCGGCTAAGAGGCAGAACCTCAGGGAACCAGCAGGAGATGTCACAGCTGCCCAGGCCACCACATCTGTGCACTCTGGGCTTCCACTCATAGAAGTGGAACAGGGAGGCCTAGGGCCAGGAGGTTCAGAGTCCTGGCCCCAAAAAGCCCAAGGCAGAGGTCCGGAGCGTGTGCCAGGGGGTCTCAAACACATAACTTCACCACCCTTTGGCTGTGCCATCCGGCGAGTCCCCTTCCTTCTCTGGGCCTCAGTTTCTCTGCTCTAAAAATCAGGCGAGATGTTCACAAACACCTCCTAGGGGGCTGGAGAAACTCAAATGCTGGGCCGGATCATGGGCCAGCCCCCAGCTCTCCCCTGCAGGGGCCTTAGTGCTGTGTCCCCAGCTTTTCCTTTCAATGGGAGCTTCCCTGGGGAGGGGGATTTCCCATTCCTCAGCCCTCCGTGGGGGACAGACTCAGTACTCTCCCTACAGGCACAGACCAGGGGACCCAGGCCTCAAAATCAACTCTCAAATTCTCTTAAGGTGTGCTGCACCCCCTTGAGTAGCTATGAGTCATCAACCCATCCATGCCAGCCCCCCTTCATAGTAATAGTCACCAGCAAATCCCAAGCTGTCTAGCAGGCCCCTCGCTTCCTCCTCCGTCCCATCACACAGGACTCCTTTGTCTTTCTTCAGGCCCCGGGCCAGCCTCAGGGCCTTTGCACCTGCTATTCCCTCTGCCTAAGATACTTTGGCCCTGATACTGCCATGGATGATTCCTTCCTGCCATTCAAGTCTCAGTCCAAAGTCACCTCCTCGAGAGCTTGTCCCTGGCCACCACTGTCCTGTCTAAAACAACCTCCACCTTAAATCACCTTCTTTCTTCTTTTATCTTTCTTTCTGTCTCTTTTTTTTTTTTTTTTTTTGAGACAGTCTCGCTCTGTCACCCAGCCTGGAGTGCAGTGGCGCCATCTTGGTTGACTGCAACCTCCGCCTCCCAAGTTCAAGCAATTCTTATGTCTCAGCCTCCCAAGTAGCTGGGATTACAGGCGCGCACCAGCACGCCTGGCTAATCTTTTGTATTTTTAGTAGAGGCGAGGTTTCACCATGCTGGACACGCTGGGTCTCGAACTCCTGGCCTCCAGTAATCCACCCACCTTGGCCTCCCAAAGTGCTGGGATTACAGGCGTGAGCCACCATGCCCGGCCTCCCTTATTTCTCCATGAATTTAGTGTCTGTCTCGCCACCTCCCTGACACTTCCAAACTGAGAACTCCCTGGGGAGAGTCTGTGTCCCCCCCATCCTTACCCCCCCCACGCCCACATCTGGCATGCATTGGGCCCTACAGAGCTATTTCTGAAGGACTGGATTTGTGGAGAGCCTTCTCTGGAGGCAGGGGAGTAACAGCGGAGATAGGACTGGAACCCAGGTTTGTGGGCTTACACCCGCATTCTTAACCAAGGATCCCTCTACCCCTCGAAATGGCCCTCTCCCTCCGTGCCCCAGCACCACTCCCTTCATCTCTGCCACCTTCTCTGTGTCCAGTTTGTCACAGATCCACAAATGCCTCAGGGATTCCAGGAAGAGGGACGTTGGCACTAAGAGTTGGCTCCAGCCTGAGCCTGTCTTGCTGGATGACCCTTCCCTGTGCCTTGGTTTCCCTCTCTGGAGTCCTTCCCTTAGCCCCCTCTGGCTGGAAACTCCAATACCTCCACTTCCCTACCTAGCTTCTATCCCTGAACACTTTAGACGGCTGATGGCCAGTGTCTTCATTCTCCTCTGTGGGTCCTACCTCTGAATCCCCTTCTTCAGAGTGTCCCAGGCCTCAGTTTCCCCCTTCTGGCTCCATCCCAAATCCACTGGACTCAGTAACCCCAGGAGCCTCAGTTTCCCCATCTTGGCTTTACCTTCAGACATGTGCAGCTGGGTAATGCCCTGTGTCTCAGTTTCCCTCCCTGGGTTCCACTCCTAAGCTCCCTTTATGCAGGCTCCCATTCCTCAGTTTCCCCAGTAAAAGATGTGGGGTCAGATGGGCTGGGATCCCATTAGCAGAAGGCTGGGAGACACGCCCCCTCCTGCAGACCCAGCCTGACCTGCAGGCCCTCCTGGGAGCTGAGCTCAGCACTAGTCAGCTGCAGGGCTCTGACGCATGAGGGCCTTATCAGGCTCCTATCAGGGCGGGCAACGGCCTCTTCCAAACCCCTGCTCTCTCCAGACTCATGGCCTCTCCCACGGCCCCTGCTTCAGCTCAGGCTTGGGAAAGCAGGCCCCTCAGCCATCGCCTGCCCTGTCTGGTTTGGGCATGGAGTAGTCAGAGTTCAAATCCCAGGCTTTGCTTCTCTGGTCCTCAGTTTCCCCATTGGTAAAATAAGAGACGCCAATAAGACCATATGAAGTGTTAAGCACAGGACCTGGTCCACACGAAGCCCTCAGTGACTGATGGCTATTATTTATAATAGTAATAACTCTAAAATCACTTGCAGAGGCCTCCTCTCGGACCCCCTCAAACCTGACAATGCTTCGGGCAGTCTGGGCCCTTTCCCTTAGGAGAAGAGGGAAAAGAATACACCCCACCTAAGATCCGCCACAGCATGGAGCTCCCAGCAGGCTCCAAGAAGAGCCCCTTTGAAGAAGAGTGCTCACAGCTAGGGAAACTGAGGCAGGGTGCCTGGACCCGCCCCCACAGCCAGGGCTTAGTGACTCCTCGCCACCCTTGCTCTAGGGCATGACCCATTTCACAGCTCACTAGCCCAGGAATTGGGGGCAGGGGGACAGCCAAGAGCTACAGGAACCAGGCATGACTCAACTCTCTCCTCCAGAGAAGCAGCAGGTTACTGTGAGCAGGGTCCCGGTGCAGAGGCAACACCCATCGCCCCCTCATGACCTCCCCACCCAGGACTGGTGTAGGGGCCAGAGCTCAGTGAGTAAGAACCCCGTTTCTGGGAAGGACTCCTTCCACGGCCCAGCAGCTGCCAGGCCCCCAGCCCGGCTTCCACGCCCTGACTGTGTAGGCTGTCTATTCCCACGGGCTCTGAGGGGACAGCTCAGAAAGATGCTGGCGGGGGGGCTCATCCAGTCACTGAGCCGGCACAGCACACCCTCTGCTTCTCGTTCAGGGCATATTTATTTGGTGTACCTGATGAGGATGAAGAGTGGCAAAAACTGCTCTCAACAGCTGCCCCCTTGACATAGCTGCAGTCGGGAGGCTGGGAGTGCCATGAAATCAGGCAGGAGAGTCCCCCTCTGGGAGCTCACAGCTTGGAGAATCGCGCAGAGCTAAGACCGAACCTCGACACAGGCGAAGGCTCGAAATCCATGTTCCTGCTCACCTGGGCCACACAGGAACTCCTAACAGGTCCTCCACCCTCCCAGCCTGATGGGAGACCCCAGGCATCCAGACAGGGACTCGGGTCCAGAGCTCCCATTGCCCAAATGGGAAACCAAGGCCCAGAGAGAAGCAGGTTCAAGGTCACACAGCAAATGTCCTCCTGAGGATCCCACACCTGTCGCAGGTGCTGAGGCACTCAGAGCCCCTTCTGGGCACTAGGCCAAGCAGGAGGGGAACTCTCCCCCCATTCTGCTGATTCAGCAGCTGCTGACTCAACCTTGGGGGAAGAAGCATAGCTTGGGACTGGTAGTGAGGGGGAGCTGTAGGGTCCCCCAGTCCCATTGCACCTGACTGGGGAGGGGGCTGCAGCGGGGGAATTGGCCTCTTCAAGCAGCTCAGCACCCAGGAAAGCCCACACGAGGCTGGGAGCCACAAGACTGGAGAGCTCGGGGCTCGGGGGTCAAGAGGACCCTGTAGGGCCACCTGGTGACACGATGCAAACCTGAACACCAGATGCACACACGGTGTGGGGCCCATCTGATCCCAGGCCCTCCAAGGGTCCTCCCCCAGGGTTCCCTTGCTAGGCCTCCACCCAGGCCTGAAGGAGCCACCTCCAACACCTGCCTGGACTAAGGAAGAGACCCCCCGCTTTGCCCCCCTCCCAAATCTGACAGAATCTGGCCCTCTAATCCCCTCTTCAGCTCTGGAAGACCCCGTCCACGTACATCCCGGGGAACAAAGACACCTCCTCCCCTGGCTGGGGGTGGGGCGGGGCAGGGCATCTGGGCGCCCCCCCTCCCACCGGGACAGCCATGGGCATGGGGCCTCTCGCCCCTTTAAAGCAGACTTGCCCAATACCAGTCTTAGACAAGAACCCCTCGCCCTCCTGCCAACCTGCCCTGGCACGCGGGAAAGGGCGACCCTAGCCCCACCCCAGGCCTGGCGCGCCCCTTAACCCAAAGCGCCCTAGGAGTACTCACACGTCCTTGGCGGGCAGCGCCCGGCCCTCCACCACGCGGACATTCAGGGAGCTGGTCTTGGCCATGGCGCCTAGCCTCAAACTTTCCAGGCAGAAGGGGCGCTCGGGTTCCTAGGCTGGACCAGGGGACGTCTACATGTCACCTGCTTCAAGCCTGGCGCCGTGCCTCGGGGTCCGGGCGCCGCCTGTCCGAGACCGGGGTAGCTGGGGCGGGAGGTTTCCGAAGGAGGAGACGGTGTAGGTGCCCTGGGAGGGAGCGCCCGTCCGGACTCTACAGGTAGGAACTGTGCTCCGAGCAGAGAGCGCACAGGGGCGCAGCGGGCTCTTGCCTAGGCGTCTGGAGCTCCAGGAAAGCGATCTGGGCGGGCAGGGGGTTGGGAGGGGGCGGCCCAGGGACCTCCCCCCAATCCCGCCTCCCGTGGGGTCCCCCCGCCTGACCCCGGGCCCCCTCGCGCGCCCTCTGCCGGCACCCCAGTAAGACGCACCAGAGCGCCCGGGCGGCGGAGACCAGGGTGCGCCTAGGCTGGCACCTCCAGGTGGGGGAGGGGCCCCTGTCCTGATGGGCGTGGCCGCTGTCTCCTGGTGAGTTGGCACTGGGCTCAAAAGACGCGGTCTGTACCCCTCCTGTCCCTCATCCGACACATTCACACCTCTCCGCCCCCGCCCCCTGCTTGCCTACCATGCAGACACCGGCCTCCTCTCTCCAACCTCCGCGCCCCATGTTCAGGAGCAAGTGTTAGCGGAGGGCGGGAGGCGTCGCCAGGGAGAGGGTCGCACATTCCCTGGGGGTCCGTTCAGAGTCAAGGGAAGGGCCTCGAACATCCCTTTCCATCTCGTTTTAGCTTCCAGTTAAACACAGAACCCAGACTCTACTCTAACGTCACGGGCTGGCACTGCGGGGGAGGAAGCCGCGGCCGGATGGGGGAGGGGAAGGCTTGAAGATAACCACTACAGCGAGGATAAAAGTCATCCACAGTTGTTTGAACACTTCATGGGTGCCAGGCACTGTTCTAAGCACTTTATTGGGATTAGCTCATTTTTGTCTTCACAGATGTGCACTACACACTGCTGCACTATTACCCCATTACCTGCAGCTTATGGATAACGAAACTGAGGTTCAGAGGGGTTAGATAACTTGGCGGAGGTCTCACAGTCAGTAACTGATTTGCCTTCCCGGGTTCGAATCCTGGCTCTGCCATTTGGTAGCTGTGTGGACTTGGGGAAGTCACCCAACCTCTCTGTGCTTTGGTTTGGTCTTCTCATCTGTTGAGTGAGGATGACATCACATTTCAGTCACAGGATTTTGAGAGAATTAAATGAGTTAACGAAGATAAAAGTCTCGGACAGTGACAGGCACCTAATACACATCCAGAAAGTGATATTCTGATTGTCTTTCCAGACGTGGCCCGCGCGTCACCTCTGCTGGGAAGGCTTCCAGGATGCTCTTCCACTCCAGGCAGAGATTTTCTTTCCTTTTTCTCTGCTACGGTGGCTCCAGGTTTGTACATTTTCTGATTTTAAATGAGATAGTGTGACAGGCGGACCCACACGCACACTTATTTCTCCCTTTGAGTTCATTGTTGACCTGCCCAAAAGCTCTTAGAAAGGCTGGGCACCAAAGGGAGTGCCCCTGCACACTGATTGTAGGAACCAACGCCCAGACCGGCGGGACCAGGAGTGCCCTGCCTGGCTCTGCCAGCAGCCGAATGGTCTGCTTCCCAGTCTCCCTCCTTGAGTCCCACACAGGCTGATGAGGAACTCAGAGCCCTGGAATTCCTTCCCCAGCTGCTAGCTGCCTAGTGAGTCTCTGACCCACCAGAGACTGGGCCTCAGTTTACCCCATCTGAAATGGATTTAGCAGAACAGGCTCTAAGGCTTAAAAGTATTGCAACATCCTCAGAAGGGTATGAGGCATGACCCAGGGTTAGATCCAGAACAATCGTAGCCCCGGAGGAGTCATTAAAGCCCCACTCCCACTGCGATCTTTTTTTTTTTTCTTTGAGCCTTGCTGGAGTGCAATGGCTCAATCTCAGCTCACTGCAACCTCCACCTCCTGGGTTCAAGTGATTCTCCTGCTTCAGCCTCTCAAGTAGCTGGGATTACAGGTGCCCACCACCAAGGCTGGCTAATTTTTGCATTTTAAGTAGAGACAGGGTTTCACCATGTTAGTCATGCTAGTCTTGAACTCCTGACCTCAAGCGATCCACCTACCTGAGCCTCCCAAAGTACTGGGATTACAGGCGTGAGCCACAGCGCCCCGCCCACTGTGATCTTTATCAGTTACCTCAGATCCTCCCCCCAAAAAAATGTACCACCTAAGGTAGTGGGTGGAATGGTACTTATGGTATTTGCTGTGTAACTGCAGCTTTAAGACAGGAATCTTCCCCCTCCCCCCCTCCATCTCCCCCCACACACAGTGGGTGGAAACTACTGGTTGAACCTTTTCCGTCTGTAAGCCTGCAGAGACCTCAGACAGGCCTCCAGACCCCCAGGACCCCTGTGGGAACCCCCCTGATGATGGAACCTGAGGGGCGTGGTCCTAGAGCCCCCATGGGACGCCCGCTAAACTGCCACGAAGCCATCTTGGCCCGTCTTCCAGAGCTAAGGAGGAAGTCATACACCCAAACACCCCTCCCCAGCCCCCCAGGGGAAATACCAAGGATATAGACTGTGCCAGCTGGGCCTCCAGCAAGCCAGCTCTGTCTCCTGCCCAATATCTGGAGTGTGACCCCACAATTTGCCTGGGGCAATGGCCACACTCCCCAAACTTTCCACATGGCCAGGCCATTTCCTGTTGTTCTGAAAAGCTGTGACCTGAAACTAGCAGGGAGTTAGAGGTTGCCTAGGGCAGCCCCTGTCAAGGGACTGAAGGGGGAAAGGCAGACCAGAGAGAGTGTGTGACCTCTAGGGGACCATCCAGGTAGGTGAGGGAGAGGGCAGGCTCATGAGTCTCCCAGGGCATTACAAGAGTTCATCTCAAGGGCAGTGTAAGGGACTTGGCATCATTCCTGGCACATAGTAGGTGCTCAAGAAATGGCCAAATCCCAACCTCAAGTTCCTTTAAGCCAAATTTATAATCATCTTCTTGCCATCTCCCCCCCATAGTCTAACACCCATGGGATACACACAGCAGGTGCTTCATAAAGACTTCAGTGGAAAGAAACGCTAAGCCCAGGATTTAGCAGAAGCGGGTTTAGCATCAGGCTGACCTGGGATCAAACCCTGGCACCTGCACTTCCAAGCCAAGTGTTCTTGGGCAAGTGAGTTACTCTCTCAGTGCCTCAGTTTCCTCATCTGTAAAGTGGGGATAATAATAGCACCCACCTCTAAGATGAGTGTGAGACTGGAAAATAAATACATGCCAGGTGTTTAGTGCAGCCTGGCATACTACAAGCACTCAATAAATTTCAGTGGCCATTGTGGGATGTCCTGTGCCTGATACTGAGCCACATTTGGTGGCTTAGCTCTGTGTGTGGGTCCTGGGGACATTGCCCAGGTGGAATGCAGGCCCAGCCCCAGACTCCAGGCACGGGCAAAGGCCCACACTTCAATGGCCAGGGCAGTTCCAGATCGCTGAGCTGGGGAATCTGAGGATTTTCAGCTTGGCTAAGAAATCTGATAGAGAGATTTCAAGATCAGGACTCCAGCCTCCCTGATGGGCCCTCTGTCCAGGACCGGCTGAGTCTCTGGTTGATCTGAGATTGTGGGCCTGGGGCCCAGGGAGGGCTCACAGGCATAAGGAGAGAAGGCTCCTCATCCCAGAAGGAGGATCAGGCCTGGGCATGGGTGGGGTGTCCTGGAGCCTGCTCCCATTGGCACAGGAGAGCCGACTGTGCACGTAACTTTCCAACATCACATTGGGAACTTGAAATTGACTAGGGTAGGATTTGCAGTATGGAAATTGGCAAATGCTACATTTGTTTTTGAGAGTTGGTTTACCAACACACTACTGGGCACAGGAATCCCTAGTCACGTAGCTCTCTAGACACCGTTCCTGAATTCAACACCCTTAAGACTTTTCTCACATCCTCCCAATCTGCTCCCCCAACACACACTGCCTTTGCTTGATCAGTCATTTCCCTCAAGAAAGCCTTTCCAGGGCCAGGCACGGTGGCTCACCCCTGCAATCCCAACACTTTGGGAGGCCAAGGTGGGAGGATTGCTGAGGCCAGGAGTTTAAGACCAGCCTGAGCAACATAGCAGGACCTCATTGCTACAGAAAATTTAAAAATTAGCCAGGTATAATGGCTTGCACCTGTAGTCTCAGCTACTCAGGAGGCTGAGGCAGGAGGATGGCTTGAGCCCAGGAGTTCAAGGCTGCAGTGAGCTATGATAGTGTCACTGCACTCCAGCCTGGGCAACATGGTGAGACTTTGTCTCTTAAATAAATAGGCTGGGCATGGTGGCTCTCATCTGTAATGCTAGCATTTTTAGAGGCCGAGGCAGGAGGATCACTTGAGCTCAGAAGTTTGAGACAAGCCTGGGCAGCATAGTGAGACCCCATCTCTATTACAGAACTCTTTTTAATTAACTAAGTAAATAAGACTGGGCATGGTGGCTCACACCTGTAATCCCAGCATTTTGGGAGGCTGAGATCACTTGAGCCGAAGAGTTAAAGACCAGCCTGGGCAACATGGAGAAACCTCATCTCTACTGAAAATATAAAAATTAGCCAGGCGTGGTAGCATGCACCTGTAATCCCAGCTACTTGGAAGGCTGAGGCACAAGAATTACTTGAACCTGGGAGGCGGAGGTTGCAGTGAGTGGAGATCATGCCAGTGCACTCCAGCTTGGGCATCAGAGCGAGACTCTGTCTCAAAAACAAATAAATAAATAAGTAAAAATCCTCCCCATAGTTGAATAAAGGTGATAAGAGATGGGGGTGGCGGGAAGTAAATCACAGACATCAGTGTAAAGGAATACTGTATGGCTCTTTCAAAAATGTGCTCGAAGAAGATTTAATGACAGGAAAATACGAAAAAGCGTCAATGGTGGCGGAAGGGTATATACAACCATGTACACAATATGCGTCTGATGTCATAAAATATTCTATGTATGTATATATAAGATCTTTTGTTGAACAAACGTGTATTGAGCGCCTACTATGTACTAGGTGGTGAGGATACAGCGAGGTTCAAGTGAGGAATAAGACAGCCCTGCGCTGCTCTCCTGGGACTCTCTCTCAGTGGAAGAGGAAAGCAAGCAAAAGTAACACAGCTCAATAATCAACTCGCAGAGAGGAAAGAACGATGCGAAGATGAGGGAGCAGGCATGGGGGCTACCGCTGGAGCTGGAGGGATTCCTTACACACAATGACATGTACTTTTGTTTTGTTTTGTTCTGAGATGGAGTCTTGCTCTGTCACCCAGGCTGGAGTACAGTAGCACGATCTCGGCTCGCTCAGTTGCAGCCTGGGTGACTGGAGTGATCTTGGATCACTGGGAGGCAGAGTGGCACCTCTGCCTTCCAAGTTCAAGTGATCCTCCCACCTCAGCCTTCTAAGTAGCTGGGATTACAGGCATGTGCCACCACGCCCAGCTAATTTTTTGTATTTTTTTGTTGTTGTTGAGACCAACTTTTGCTCTGTCACCCAGGCCAGAGTGCAGTGGGGCAATCTTGGCTCACTGCAACCTCTGCCTCCCGGGTTCAAGCAATTCTCCTGCCTCAGCCTCCAGAGTAGCTGATATTGCAGACATCTGCCACCACACCTGGCTAATTTTTGTATTCTTAGTAGGGACAGGGTTTCACCATGTTGGCCAGGCTGGTCTTGAACTCCTGACCTCAGGTAATTCTCCTGCCTCGGCCTCCCAAAGTGGTGGGGTTATAGGCGTGAGCCACCGCACCCAACCCCACGTGCTTCTTTTATCACCAGAAAAGGATCTGTGCTCCCTCTTGTTTCTAAAAGAACCACTGTCCCAAGCCATATGTGGTGGCTCTCACCTGTAATCCCAGAACTTTGGGAGGCCAAGACAGAAGGATTGCTTGAGCCCAGGAGTTCAAGACCAGCTTGGGAAACATAGCAAGACCCTATCTCTACAAAAAATTTGAAAACTGGCCGGGTGTGATGGCTCATGCCTGTAATCTCAACACTTTGGGAGGCCTAGGAGGGCAGATCACCTGAGATTGGTAGTTCAAGACCAGCCTAACCAACATGGAGAAACCCCGTCTCTACTAAAAATACAAAATTAGCCAGGTGTGGTGGCACACACCTGTGATCCCAACTACTCAGGAGGCTGAGGCAGGAGAATCGCTTGAACCCAGGAGGCAGAGATTGTGGTGAGCCAAGATCGCGCCACTGCAGTCCAGCCCAGGGAACAAGATCCAAATTCCGTCTCAAAAAAAAAAAAAAAAAATTAAAAATTAGCTAGGTGTGGTAGTGTACACCTGTAGCCTCAGCTACTCCAGAGGCTAGGGCAGGAGGATCTCTTGAGCCCAGGAGTTTGAGACCAGCCTGGGCAATGTAGTGAGACCCCATCTCCATAAATAAAGAAATGGAATAGTTGTCCTTTATTTGCATTTCCACTCACAGCCTCTGAGACGCCCTTGCAGAGGAGTGGGGGAGGCAGCGATGCTCCCCCAACCCCACGCCCCAGTGGCACCGCTGTTGTCACCTTGGCCTCTTGTTCCCTTGTTTCGTGGCAATTTACATGCTCCTCTTACCTCCTAAATGTCAGGGACAGTGTCTGATTCACGTTGAGCCTCCCACACAGCTTGGCACATAAGAAAGACTCACGGTGCGCACACCGGGTTGAACAGAATTCAGTTCCCCCTGGAGGGCTGGAACCCGGCCTCTCTTCGTGTGATAACAGTCACATTATTTTTTACTTCCTCCTCCCTGCGGTGCCTAGGAGTGCGGCTCATCATTGCCAATTTACCACCTGCAGTACACCTACACCCCCAAACCAGGAGGCCTGTGTCCCCCTCCTGGGAAGTGGCACCTTCCCTTCTGAGGCCAAGACCAGGGCAAAGCAGACACGGGCCCAGCCTAGCCTGGGGTGAGAAGTTGTTCTTTGTCTCAGGAACACAAAGCCCTTTTTGTGATTGCTGGGCACGATTCTGGGCAGGGAGCCACTGGGACAGGAGGCAGAAGTGGGAGGAGTGGGCAGGAATTCCCAAACCCCCTCCTGTGGGCTGGCTGCCGAGGAAACAGGGCCCCACAGGTTCCCCTCCTCCCAAGGCCTGAAAACAACGTGTCTGTCTTTCAGTCTGCACCCGCACTTATCCTGCCTCAGCCCCACTCCCCCACAGTTCTCCTCCGCACCCCACCTTGGAATGGAGAAGTAGGAAGGGGGAAGGCACGGAAGCGTGAGATGGGCGGGTTGGGGGATATTTCCAGAGCTTGTGGGTTTTCAGCCAAGGGCAAAGCTGGCTGAGCTGTGCCCTGCTGTCACTCAGCGTCCCCACCCTCCAGGAGGCAGGGGCAGAGGCAGGAAGGAGGCTGAGCTGGCAAGAAACTCCCACCCTGAAGCATGGCAGGAGGGCTTGGGAACAGCATCCCATTGAACAGAGAGGAATGCTGAGGCCTGGGGAGGTGGGTGGACTGGCTGGCTGCAGAGCTGAAGCCACAGCTCCAGCCTTCTAAGAGAAGTGGTTTGTACAGGGACTTTCTCCCCTCCCTTAAGCCATGAACAGCTCCAGGGCTGGGAAGTGGAGTGGGTTTTTTTTGGCGGATTGTGGGGACAGAGTCTCTCTCTGTCAGCCAGCCTGGAGTGCAGTGGCGCCATCTTGGCTCACCGCAACGTCCTGGGCTCATCCCTTCCTCAAAGAGGCCTCCCTGCCCCTGTGCGTGCTCTCTAGGCCTCTCCTCCTAACACAATCACACATCCGCAGGGTCATTTGATTCCTCTGACTTCCCCACTGGCCTGTAAGCCCGGGAAGTCAGGTTTTGTCTTGTTCCCTGCGGTATCTATCCTTAGCATCGAGCACAGTATCTGGCATAGGGTAAGATACTCAATAAATGTTTGCAAAAACCACTTCTAAAATAATAGAAATTGCTGGCATGGTGGCACATGCTTGTAATCTCAACACTTTGGGAGGCTGAGGTGGGAGAATCATTTGAGCCCAGGAGTTAGAGACCAGCCTGAGCAACATAGCAAGACCCCATCTCGACAAGAAATTTTAATAATTACAGCTGGGTGCGGTGGCTCATGCCTGTAATCCCAGCACTTTAGGAGGTCAAGGCAGGTGGATCACTTGAGGTCAGGAGCTTGAGATCAGCCTGGCCAACATGGTGAAACCCATCCCTACTAAAAACATATAAAACTTAGCCAGATGTGGTGGCAGGTGCCTATAATCCCAGCTACTCAGGAGGCTAAGGCACAAGAATCTCTTGAACCCAGGAGGCAGAGGTTGCAGTGAGCCGAGATAGCGCCACTGCACTCCAGCCTGGGTGACAGAGCAAGACTCTATCAAAAAAAAAAAAAAAAAAAAAAAGACAGAAAGAAAAAAGAAGCAAGAAAAAGAAAGGAAGGGAGGGAGGGAGGGAGGGAAGAAATTTTAAAAATTAGCCAGGCATGGCGGTGCTTTGGAGAGGCTGAAGTGGGAGGATCACTTGAGCCCAGGGGGTCAAGGCTGCAGTGAGCTATGATTACACCACTGCACTCTAGCCTGGGCAACAGGGTGAGACCCTGAAAGAAAGAAAAAAAAAGAATGGAAATTAAGAAGGCAGGCCAGGCACGGTGGCTCACGCCTGTAATCCCAGCACTTTGGAAGGCTGAGGCAGGCATATCACTTGAGGCCAGGAGTTCGAAACCAGCCTGGCCAACAGGATGAAACCCCATCTCTACTAAAAATACAAAAAGAAAAATTAGCCGGGCATGGTGGCGCATGCCTGTAATCCCAGATGCTTGGGAAGATGAGGCAGGAGAATTGCTGGAACCTGGGAGGCAGAGGTTGCAGTGAGCCTAGATCATTCCACTGCACCCTAGACTGGGTGACAGAGTGAGACCCTGTCTCAAAAGAAAGAAGGGAGAAAGAAAGGAAGGAAGGAGGAAGGGAGGGAGAGAGAGAGGGAGGGAGGGAGAGGGAGGGAGGGAAGGAAGGAAGGAAGGAAGGAAGGAAGGAAGGAGAGAAGGAAAGAAGGAAGGAAGGAAGGTTAAGGAGGCAATGATAGACACCAGCTTTAAATAATAGCACCTTTTGCGGGTGGGGGAGGAAAGAAATGGGCTTGAGGAGGGCGAGGTCCACGAAAGGCTTGACTGTATCTGGATTGTCTTGGTTAAGAGGGTGAACTCAGGCCAGGTGCAGTGGCTCACGCCTGTAATCCCAGCACTCTGGGAGGCCAAGGTGGGTGGATCACCTGAAGACAGGAGTTCGAGACCAGCCTGGCCAACATGGTGAAACCCCCTCTCTACTAAAAATACAAAAAATTAGCTAGGCATGGTGGAGGACACCTGTAATCTCCTGCTACTGGGGAGGCTGAGGCAGGAGAATCTCTTGAACCTGGGAGGTGGAGGTGGCAGTGAGCTGAGATCGCACCATTGCACTCCAGTCTGGGCGACAAGAGCGAAACTCTGTCTCAAAAAAAAAAAAAGAAAAAAGAAAAAAAGAAGAGGGTGAAGTCCTCACCCAGATGGGCTGAGTTCAAATCCCACCTTACACTTGACGTCAAAAGCACAGTCCCTACAAGGAAAATGCAAAAAATTGAACCTCATCAAAATGGAAAACTTTACTTTGCAAAAAATGAGGTGAAAAGGATATAAAGACGAGCTACAGACTGGGATAAAATACCCGATTAAGAACTACATACAATATCCAGATATGTATCTAGAATATATAAAGAATTCTTGGCCAGGCGCGGCAGCTAACGCCTGTAATCCAAACACTTTAGGAGACCAAGGTAGAAGTGGGCCAAGGTAGGAGGCTCTCCTGAGGCCAGGAGATCAGGACCAGACTGGTAATGTAGTAAGATCCTGTCTCTACGAAAAAAATTTAGAAACTAGCCTAGCATGTTGGTGCACACGTGTAGTCGCAGCTACTCAGGAGGCTGAGGTGGGAGGACTGCTGGAGCCCTCTACCCTTGGCAACAGAGTGAGACTCCGGCTCTGAAAAAAAATTTGTTTAACTCAACAGTTAAAAACAATCCAGTTAAAACATAGGCAAGAGGCATTTCACTGAACTGAACAGATATTTTACTGAGGAGGATGTACAGATGGCAAACAAGCACATGAAAAGATGTTCAACTTCATTAGCCTTTAAAGAAATGCAAAATAAAACCACAATGTGCGATCGCTAGGCACCTATCAGAACGGCTAAAATTTAAAAAACAAAAACAGTGGGCCGGGCGCAGTGGCTCTCACCTGTAATTCTAGCGCTTTCAGAAGCCAACGCGGGCAGATCATGAGGTCAAGAGATCGAGATGATCCTGGCCAACATAATGAAACCCCATCTCTACTAAAAAAAAACACACAAAAATTAGCTGGGCATGGTGGCACACGCCTGTAGTCCCAGCTACTCAGGAGGCTGAGGCAGGAGAATCGCTTGAACCTGGGAGGTGGAGGTTGGAGTGAGCCGAGATCTCACCAGAGTGAGACTCCGTCCCAAATAAAATAAAATTTAATTTAATTTAAAAAATAGTGATGACAGCAAAGATGCAGAGACCCTGGATCATTCATCTGTTGCTGGAGACATGTAAAAAACATGAGATTTCTCTTTTTTTATTTAATTTTTTTTCTTTTTTCTTGAGACTGAGTCTCTGTCACTCAGGCTGGAGTGCAGTGGCATGATCTCAGCTCACTGCAACCTCTGCCTCCTGGGTTCAAGCAATTCTCCTGCCTCGGTCTCCCAAGTAGAATAGCTGGGACTACAGATGTGCACCACCACACCAGGCTAATTTTGTATTTTTAGTAGAGATGGAGTGTCACCATGTTAGCCAAGCTGGTCTCAAACTCCTGACCTCAGGTGATCTGCCTGCCTCAGCCTCCCAAAGTGCTGGGATTACTGGCATAAGCCACTGTGCCCAGCTGATAGTTTCTTTAAAGACGAAATGTCACTTACCGTTAAGTCCAACAATTGCACTCTTGGCCATTTATCCCAAACAAATGAAGGTGTAGGTTCCCACAGAAAGTAGCCCATGAATCGTCATGGCATCGTTATAAATATACTTGATTTATATTTAATATTGTTATATATGTATGCATATATTTTGAAGACAGGGTCTCCCTCTGTCGCCCAGGCTGCAGTGCAGTGGTATGAGCACAGCTTACTGCAGCCTTGACCTCACGGGCTCCTGCCTCAGCCTCCCGAGTAGCTAGGACCACAGGCCTCTGCCACCAAACCCAGCTAATTTCTGTGTGTGTGTGGAGACAGGGTCTCTCTATGTTGTCCAGGCTGGCCTTGAACTCCTGGGTTCAAGAGGTCCTCCCGCTTCAGCCTCCCAAAGTGCTGAGATTACAGGCATGAGCTACTGCACCTGACCCAGCTTTACTCTTAATAGCTTTATTCTTAAAAACTGGAAACGACCCAGATGTCCTTCAGCCTGAATGGTTAAACAAACGGTGGTACCCCTGCACCATGGCATGCTACTCCGCAGTCCAAAGGAACAGACTGTCGATACGCGCGCCGACCAGGACGGATCTCAAGAGAATCATACGGAGTGAAAAAAGCCAATCTCAGAAGGTGACATACTGAACAATTCCCTTCCTCTCTCCTTTCTTCCTTTCCTGCCCTTCCCTTGCCTTTCCTCCCCTCCCCTCCACTTCCTGCTTTTGAGGCAGGGTCTTGCTCAGTCACTGAGGCTGGAGTGCAGTGACGCTATCATGGCTGACTGCAGCCTCTGCCTCCCAGGATCAAGTGATCCTCCCACTTCAGCCTCCCAAGTAGCTGAGACTACAGGCACATGCCATGCCTGGATAATTTTTGTGTTTTTTGCAGACACAGGGTTTCATCATGTTGCCCAGGCTGGTGAAACTCCTGGGCTCAAGCGATCCTCCTGCCTCGGCCCCTCAAAGCGTTAGAACTACAGGCGTGGCCACCGTGGCTGGCCAATTCCATTTATCTTCCATTCATCCTTGACATACCAAGACTATACAGATGGAGAACAGAGGAATGGTTGCCAGGGCTTAGGGAGGGGGAGAAGGCGCGAGACAGGGACGACTCTAGTGATCTGTGTGATGAACTGTTCTGTATTTTGACTACAGTGGCAGTCACATAAACATACCTGTGGCAAGGCTGCATAGAACTAAGTATACACACACATGCCCATGAATGCATGTTAGAATGGTGAAATCTGAATGAGGTCAGTGGGTTGTATCAATGCCAGCTTTCTGATTGTGATATTGTACTGTAGTTACACAAGATGTTACCACTGGGGGGAAACTGGGTGGAAGGGATATGGGATCTCTCTGTACCGGTCCTTAAACTGCATGTAAATCTACACTTATCTCAAAAATTAAAATGTAACCTAGGCCAGGTGTGGTGGCTAATGCCTGTAATCTCAGCACGTTGGGAGGCAGAAGCAGGCAGATCGCTTGAGCGCACAAGTTCAAGACCAGCCTGGGCAACATGGTGAAACCCCACCTACAAAATATACAAAAATTAGCCAGGCGTGGTGGCACGTGCCTGAGGTCCCAGCTTCTTGGGAGGCTGAGGTGGGAGGATGGCTTGAGTCTGGGAGGTAGAGGTTGCAGTGAGCCAGGATCGTGCCACTGCACTCCAGCCTCATGGTAGAGCCAGCACTTGTCTCAAAAAAAAAAAAAAATTTTTTAAACTGTAATCTATACTACAATGCAACTATTAAAATGACCTTTTTTTTTTGAGACAGAGTCTCACTCATCAGGCAAAAAATTTTTTAAACTGTAATCTATACTACAATGCAACTATTAAAATGACCTTTTTTTTTTCTGAGACAGAGTCTCACTCATCAGGCAGGCTGGAGTGCAGTGGCTCGATCTCAGCTCACTGCAACCTCTGCCTTCCAGATTCAAGTGATTCTCCTGCCTCAGCCTCCCGAGTAGCTGGGATTATAGGGGCATGCCCCCACGCCCAGCTAATTTTTGTATTTTTAGTAGAGGTGGGGTTTTACCATGCTGCCCAGGCTGGTCTTGAACTCCTGACCTCAGGTGATCCACCTGCCTCAGCCTCCCAAAGTGCTGGGATTCTAGGCATGAGCCACCGCACCCAACCATAAGAGGACTTTTGGAAAAACTGACAATACCAACTGCTGGTGAGGATATAGAGCAACCAGAACTCTTTTACATTGCTGGTGTGAATATAAAATAGCACAGCCGCCTTGAAAAACAGCCTGCAGTTTTTTGCACAGTTAAACATACACTTACCATGTGACACAGCAATACCACTCACTCATATTAACACAAGGAAAATGAAAACTTATGTTGGCATAAAAACCTGTACATGAATACAGCCTGTATCTGCAAGTGCCCAAAACTGGAAGCAACCCACCTGCCTTTCATCTGGGGAATGAATCAACAAACTATAGTCTTCATAATATAACGTACCCACGAATGAAAAAGAATGAGCTACTGATACACATATTAATATGAATAAATTTCAAATGGCTCTTACTAAGCGAAGAAGGTAGACTCAAAGGGCTGCAAAGTATATACCATAATCACATGTACGATGTCCTGCAAAAGGTAAACCTCGAAGGATAGAGAACACGTAGAAGTTGCCAGAGGCTGGGGTGGCAGTAAGCGTCGACTGCAAAGGAGCACAGGGGCTTTTTAGGGTGACGGGGAATGTTCCGTATATTGAATGTGGTGGTGATTACATGACTTTATGCATTTGCCAAAACCCATAGAACTGTATATGGGAAAAGTGACTTTACTTTTTGTAAAAGATACCTTTATCTTTTCAAAATTTTTTTTAAAAAACAAGGCCAGGCGAGGTGGCTCATACCTGTAATCCCTGCACTTCGGGAGGCCGAGGAGGGCAGATCTCCTGAAGCCAGGAGTTCGAGAACAGCCTGGCCAAGATGGCGAAACCCCATCTCTACTAAAAATACAAAAATCTAGCCAGGTGTGGTGGCGAATGCCTATAATCCCAGCTACTTGGAGGCTGAGGCGGGAGACTCTCTTGAACCCGGGAGGGGGGAGGTTGCAGTGACCTGAGATTGCACCACTGCACTCCAGCCTGGCTGACAGAGCGAGACTGTCTCAAAAAAAAAAAAAAAAAAAAAGAAAGAAAGAAAAAACAAAATCATATGACTTACTGTAACTTCACATCAATTTGTGCAGAAAGATAGCATGTGTAATTTAATTTTAAAAATGCTCAAAGATAAAATGTACATTATTTTCGTTCTTTTAAATTTCTTAAATATTTTTTATTGAGATAGACTCTTGCTCTGTTGCCCAGGCTGGAGTGCAGTGGAGTGATCACAGCTCACTGCAGCCTCAACCTCCTGGGCTCTAGCTACCCTCCTGCCTCAGCTTCCCAAGTAGCTGGAATTACAGACACGTGCCACTACCCCCGGCTAATCTTATTATTTTTTGTAGAGCTGGGTTTCTCTATGTCACCCAGGCTGGGCTGGAACTCCTGGGCTCAAGCAATCTTCCCCACCAATGGCCAATGGCCATTTCCAATCCTCCCAGAGTGCTGAGATTACAGGCATGAGCCACCGGACCCCGCCCTCGTTCTGTTTTTTAAAACATGCACTAACAAAATCCTTAGGAGCATTTTAAGCAATGGGCATTACAAGGGACTACAGGTTTTTGAAACAACATTGCTCTACATTAAGAAAATACATTTCTTTGAATGGAAAATAAATTATTTAAAATGGAAAATAAAATGACCAGAACCAGGGAGGACAAGACGCCTATCCTATGGCCCCGCCCCCCAAGTCTAGACCATCCTTTCCAAGCTGGTTTCCACTGGGAGGTCCTGAGGGTCTCCCTTTGTCTCCCTAACCAGGCTGGGGGCTCCCTGAGAAATAGCCAGAGGACCCCCGTCACCAGGACAGGGAGTGGCGCGTCAAAGGGCTGAGGTGAATGACTCCACCTAGGGTCTGGCTAGCAGTGCGTGCCCAGTAATTATTCTTTTGAGCCATAGCCTGAGTACACACAACTGTGGCCTGGTTAGTGAGGCCCTATCCCAGCCAACCAGGAAGAGGCTTGGCCAAATGTGGGGCACTAAGAGAGGCAATTTCTTGGCCAAGGGGCCCCCATTCTCTCCACTGCACCCCCATTTGGTGGGGTGTTACAGGCCTCTCCAGGAGGAGCAGAGGCTGCCCCTCTCCTTGCAGCCCCTTTCCCTCTCCCTCCCAGGGTGGATTCCGAGGCCGCAGCCACGCAGTGGAATGTTGTCGTTGGTTGCCTGGCAACCAGAGCCTGCTGGGCGGCTGCCTTCTGGGAGAGCTGAGCGGGCTTCCACACCACGCTCCACAGAACCCCCAGGCTCTCCTAGACTTGTGCAAAACTCCAGCCGGTGGAAAGAAAGCTGGGGCAACTGCCAGGAGGATGGCGGTGCCCTGGGAGGAATATTTCCGACTGGCCTTGCGAGAGAAACTGTCTACGTGAGTGGGACGTAGAGGTGGGGGAGGGCTAGAAGGAGGGCAGGAATGGATGGGCTGGCCCATCTTTTCTTCCTCACCTCCCAGGTCCTGGCTTCCTTGGGCAGGTCATACTGGGGGTTATTGTCCCCCACTTCACAGAAGAGGAAACTGAGGCTCAGGGAGAAACTGAGACATCACCATGGTCTCAAGGCTTGTTCCTCATCCCCCACCCCTAGCTGACATCTGGCTGAGATTAAGTCATTCAAACCAACGTGGGAAGGATTTATTCTATGAAATCCTGCTCCCCCAATCCACCCCCGAAACTGCATTTTAAGAAGGAACGGAGGAAGCTTGTTCTGTGTCTCCTTTGCTTTCAGCTGCATGGCCTCAAGTCCCAACCCCGTCTCAGCATCTATAAAATGGGGAGGGGATTTCTCCTGGGCCACAGCTGGGAAAGCCTTGCTAATTACACATCAGTTATTCCTTCTGCTCCCCCTTTCTCCCCCGTGGCTGGACTCCAGAACCCCACTGCCTCCTGGGCTTCTCCCTGCGGAGACCTTGGGCATCTCGGGCTTGGCCATAGCAGGGAGCTGGCCTCCCCGACCTGACCTGCTCTCCCGAGCCTGCCCTCCCAGTAACATCCTTCCGGCTGCTGGGATCACCTCTGACCCCTTTCTCACCCACATCCCCCACTCCATCAGCTCTGCTCTCACCTCCCTCCACTATGTCTTGCTCGGAATCACACTATCTCTGGAATATCCCCTGGCCCCACCACTGGTCTCCTGCAGCCAGAGGACCCCTCGTCTGCCCAAAACCCTCCTCCACTCCCACTTCACTGAGTCAAGGCCAAAGTTCCTCCTCGCCATGGCCCACCTCAGTTGGATTCTCAGCACCTCCCTGCTCCCAATTCCCATCTCTTTCCTCCTCCCTCCCTCCTCTCCAGCCACCCAGTCCACACCAGGATCCTAGAATCTGTTCTCTGGGAGATGTCCACATGGCTTGATCCCTCTTCTCCTCCAGGTCCTGCTCAGATGCCGCCTCCTTCCTGTTGAAAGAGCCCGTTAGTCTGCTTAATTTTTCATCTCAGTGGCTACCATGTCCTGGCATTCTTTACTATTATTATTATTTATTAGGTTGATTTTCTGTGGCTCCCAGCAGAATGCCAGCTTATGAGGGAATAGGGATTTTTATCTGTCCTGTTCCCAGCTGCACCCCTAGTGCCTAGAAGGTTGCCTGGCCCAGAGTAGGTGCTCAGGACAATTTGTTGAATGAGTAAAGAATTCAACCGGGTGCGGTGGCTCATGCCTGTACTCTCAGCACTTTGGGAGGCCAAGGTGGGCGGATCACTTCAGGTCAGGAGTTCAAGACCAGCCTGGCCAACATGGTGAAAACCCATCTCTACTAAAAATACAAAAATTAGCCAGGCATGGTGGCGCACACCTGTAATCCCAGCTACTTGGAAGTTTGAGGCAGGAGAATTGCTTGAACCTGGAAGGCGGAGGTTGCATTGAGCCAAGATTGCGCCATTGCACTCCAGCCTGGATAACAGAGTGAGACTCCATCTCATAAAATAATAATAATAAGTAATAGTTTAACCAGATTTGGTGGCTCACATCTGTAATCCCAATACTGGGAGGCTGAGGCAGGAGAATTGCTTGAGTCCACAAGTTCAAGACCAGCCTGGGCAATAAATCAAGACCTCGTCTTTACAAAATAAAAATTAGCCAGGCGTGGTGGCACACGCCTGCAGTCCTAGCTACTCAGGAGACAAGATGGGAGGATCACTTGAGCCCAGGAGTGAGCTATCGCACCACTGCACTCCAGCCTGGGTGACAAAGCAGGACCCGA
Source organism: Ateles fusciceps (assembly GCA_036589455.1). Lineage (NCBI taxonomy): Eukaryota > Metazoa > Chordata > Mammalia > Primates > Atelidae > Ateles > Ateles fusciceps. The sequence continues at coordinate 1,048,425 of JAZHEH010002159.1, read as the reverse complement.
AAAACAAATCTAAACAAACAACAACAAAAATTAACCAGAACTCCAGACACAGTGGTGAGATGTGGGGCCCCAACACGTGCTTCCTTCACCCCCACCTCCTCCTTGAGTCTCTTCAGAAAGCTGCCAGAGCAGGCTGAGTGTTACTCCCCGCCAGTGCTACGTCTCCTGGAGAAGAGGCAAGAGCTGGTGGATGCAGACCAGGCCCTGCAGGCCCAGAAGCAGGTGAGCCCCACTACTGTAACCAGGTGGTGAGCCAGCCGGTGGGGAAGTGATGGAGCCAAGTTATTAGTTGCAAGGTCTGAGACAAGTCGTTTCACCACTCCAAGCCTTGGTTTCCTTATCTGTCAAATGGGGACCAAATGAGACCAGTTGTTGGTGCAGATAAATTTGTGTGCATTGAGCACCAACTATGTGCTGGGCACTACATTGAGACCTGTAGGTCTCACCATGGTCCCTGCCCTTGTGGGGCTCACAGTCTAGAGAGGAAAGCAGATGAGTGTTCGGGTGGTGACTGCTACAGGGGAGAAGCACTGGGCAGGAGCTGTGGGAGCCCAGAAGAAGCCCCTGACTCCCCCATGGGGGTGGTCATGGAGGGCTTCCTGGAGGAAGTGATGTCTTGGGGATTGCTGAGGGGCAAGTCGGCTTATCCAGCAAAGGGAAATGGGATGAGGAAGGAAAAACAGCCAGAGGAAAACCATACACAAAGATTGGAAGGCAAGAACAAAACACAGGTGGTTGAGTGGCTGGAAGATAGAGTATGGGAGGGGGAGAGGGTACAATGAGGCCTGAGGGAAGGGCAGGGACACTGGCATTTGGGGGACTGGAGGAGGGTGTTTGGGCTTCATCTCTGGATGATGCGAGCGACGGATGGGCTGAGCAGGGAGCAGCCACAGGTCAGGGACAACAGGTGGAAGGGGTGAGGTGTGAACCTGAGAGCACGGGAGGACCCGGACCCCCAAACCCACACAGACACCCCCACTCCTTACCCCCAGGTGTTCCACACCAAGATGGCAGCCCTGAAACAGCGCTGGGAACAGCTGGAACAGAAGGAGAGGGAGCTAAAGGGGTCGTTCATCAGCTTTGACAAGTTTTTTCAGGTAGGTGGAAACTGCTGGGGCGGGGAGGCGGGGCCTATGGATCGCAGCTCACACCCACAGAGGGGCCCAGCAGGTAACAAAAAGAAAATAAGGGGGTTTAGTCATGCAAAAGGGAACGGCGGGAACACACACGCACTACCTGAAGCTGCCGAGTTAAAAAAAAAAAAAAATGCAGGGGCGAGGGGGTGAAGAGCCAACTTCTTTGCCGGGCCTGCTGGCCTCCCAGGTTTTGTGTGCGAAAGTCAGGGCAGGGCGGAAGTGGCGAACTCCCCGCCAGCTCCCCGAGTCCTGAAGGTCGCCTGCTCACCACCTTACTCCCCAGGACTGCGAGGCCCGGCGCAATCGCGCGCTGCGGAGGGCGGCGGAGGAGCGGAACCAGGCGGGCCGCCGGGAGGCGGAGGCGCTGCGGCTGCGGGTCCAGCTCGAGGAGCTACGGCGGGAGCGCGCGCGGCTGCAGCGCAGACTGCAGCGCCTGGAGCCCTGCGCGCGCCTGCTGGAGCAAGCGCTGGAGCTCCTGCCCGGGGTGAGCGCGGGGCAGGAGGCTGGGAGCTCGGCGCCACCGCGCAGCGCTGCGTGGCTCAGGGATGGCTTCGGACGGGCGAACTACTGGAGCGCTAACTGCATGCCAGGAACTATCACTTATGGAGCGCTCACTGTGTGCCAGCGATACGCTTTGGTTTTTGTTGTTGTTAGACTTTTTGGGGGGCGGTAGGGCGGGTTGAGACTGTGTCTCGCTCTGTTATTGGCGCGATCGTGGCTCACTGCAGCCTTGACTTCCTGGGCTCAAGGGATCCTCCTGCCTCTGCTTCCCAAGCAACTGGTACCGCAGGCGCACGCCACCACGCCTGGCTATTTTTTTAATTATAGTTTTTAATAGAGAGCGGGTCTCACTATGTTGCCCAGGCTGGTTTCGAACTCCCCGGCTCAGGCAATCCTCCCGCCTCGACTCCCCTAAGTGCTGGGATTACAGGCGTGAGTCACCGCCCACGTTTTGTTCTTGAATCCTCCCCAAAGTCCAGTGAAGGGAGTCCTGTTATTATCAACTGTCAATCCCATTTTACAGATAGGAAAACTGAAGATTCAGAAAGCTAACTCTGGCCGGGCGCAGTGGCTCACATCTGTAATCCCAACACTTTGGGAGGCCAAGGAGGGAGGATTGCTTAAGGCCAGGAGTTCGAGACCAGCCTGGGAAACGTAGAGAGACCCCCCCTCCCCCGCCTCTGGGTGATGGTTTGGTGGCCTGCGGCTATAGTCCCGGCTACTCTGGAGCGGAAGTGGGAAGATCCCTTGAGCCCAGGAATTCGAGATGACAGCGAGCTATGATCGCGCCACTGCACTCCAGCCCAGGTGACAGAGCGAGACCTTGTCTCTAACAAATGGAGGTTGACATTTACCAACTGCCAAGTCACTTTCCAGAAAGATTATTCCAATAATAAAAAGCGCCAGCGGCCAGGTGGGAAGGAGAGGGTAGGGAACCGCAGGCCCATGTGAGTCCTTTCCCCCGCCCCCCCCTCTCAGTTCCAAGATGTCCCGGAGCTGGTGGCGCGCTTCGACGGCCTGGCCGAGACGCAGGCAGCGCTGAGGCTCAGGGAGCGCGAGCGGCTCGCCGAGCAGGAGGCGGCGCGGGCGCGGCTGCAGCGGCTGCGGGACGCCTGGCCGGACGAGCTGCTCACACAGGGCCAGCGGCGGGCGCAGCTGCAGGAGCGCCTGGAGGCTGCCCGGGAGCGCACGCTGCAGTGGGTACGGCCCGCCCCAGGTGGGGGACGCTCGGGACCCCAGGCTTCCACCGTCGGGCTGGGAGGAGCGCCAGGGCTGATGAGGACCGATGGGGCAATACTTACCCCAGAGGCTCCGCTGCGCTAAGGAGGGGATCTCAGGCATCATCTTTTGGGCATGAGGCCCCGCCCTATCCGCCGGCACCAGGCTCCCGCACCCGTCTCCCGAAAGCATCTATCTGACTGCCTGACTGGCTAAAGTGGATGGGAAGAATGCTGGGCGCGGTGGCTCACGCCTGTCATCCCAGCACTTTGGGGGTGGCTCACGCCTGTCATCCCAGCACTTTGGGGGTGGCTCACGCCTGTCATCCCAGCACTTTGGGAGGCAAAGGCGGACAGATCACCTCAGGTCAGGAGTTTGAGACCAGCCTGGCCAATATGGTGAAACCTCATCTCTACTAAAATTACAAAAATTAGCCAGGCGTGGTGGCGCGCACCTGTAGTCCCATCTACTCGGGAGACTGAGGCAGGAGAATCGCTAGGCCCCAGGAGGCGGATGTTGCAGCGAGCCGACATCACACCACTGGACTCCAGTCTGGGCAACAGAGTGAGAGTCTGTCGCAAAAAAAAAAAAAAAAAAAAAAAAAAAGTGGATAGGACGAGGGGGCAGCCTGCCTCGGGCGGGCCTGTGCCTTAATTGGGAGCGGGGTGGGTGTTCTACAGGAGTCCAAGTGGATTCAGATTCAGAACACAGCAGCGGAGAAGACTCTGCTTCTGGGGCGCAGCAGGATGGCCGTGCTCAACCTGTTCCAGCTAGTGTGCCAGCATCAGGGGCAGCCACCTGCCCTGGACATTGAGGACACAGAGGGGCAGCTAGAGCAGGTAAGGCCCCCTCTTTATGGCACCTCCAGCCCCCAAGCTCTCCCTCTTTGGAAAAATCAGGTACCTAAAACCCCTCAGTTAGTGACACCTTTTCTGGGTTAAGCATGGCCCTCTAAGAGGTCAGAGTCCTTGCCCCGGCCGTGGGCTCAATCGCCACACAGGCACCCAGCCTAGGATGGATTCCTGGGGTGCATCTTGGCTCTGACAGTGATTGGCTGTGTGGCCAGAAGAAAGCCATACCCTTCTCTGCGTCTCAGTGCGCTTCCTCTACCAGGAAGGCCAGGATTTGTACTGACTCCCTCTTTTCTCCCAGGATCCAACAGCCCACACGTGGCAACACCTGTAAAACCCCAGGAGGTCCAGACTCACTCATGAATCTCTGGCCTTCTGGCTCCCTCCTCCCTGTGCAGAGAAGCCTCAGCTTCCCCAAGGAGGGTGAGGGTGGGGGGGAGGCTGAGCTGTGCAGTACAGAATATGACATAGGGTTTTGTTTTTGAGATGGAGTCTAGCTCTGTCACCCAGGTTGGAGTGCAGTGACACAATCTCGGCTCACTGCAACCTCTGCCTCCCAGGTTCAAGCGATTCTCCTGTCTCAGCCTCTTGAGTAGTTGGGATTACAGGCATACACCACGACACCCAGCTAATTTTGTATTTTTAGTAGAGATGGGGTTTCACCATGTTGGCCAGGCTGGTCTTGAACTCCCAACCTCAAATGATCCTCCCACTTCAGCTTCCCAAAGTGCTAGGATTACAGGCATGGGCCATCACATCCAGCGTGACATAGGTTTACAAAAGAGGAAGATTTCAGACTTCGAACACTTCCGTTATGTTTCTAGTGAGTATACCCACAGCATGGCCCAGCCACTTTGAGAAGTGGAGGCAAAGTAAAGGGAGGCACCCCACCTTTCCCCCCCACATTCCCACTCCTGTTCTGCCCAATGGCCAGGATTCCAACCAAACGCCAAGACCTGGGTCCTTGGGAATCTGCTTCGCCCCTCCCAGCTGGTTGCATACATTGTTGCCACTGTTCTTCCCAGCCTGGCTGGTTACTTGACTACCTTATAGCACAAGAGACTAACAAAAACACAGGCTCCATGTAATCAGGAAAAAGTCAGTCCCCCCGCCCCCCACTTTTTTTTTTTTTTTGAGACGGAGTCTCGCTCTGTCACCCAGGCTGGAGTGCAGTGGCGCAATTTCGGTTCACAGCAACCTCCACCTCCCAGGTTCAAGTGTTCTCCTGTCTCAGCCTCCCGAGTAGCTAGGATTTTACAGGCACGCGCCTCCACGCCCATCTAATTTTTTGCATTTTTAGTAGAGACAGGGTTTCACCGTGTTAGCCAGGATGGTTGCTATCTCCTGACCTCGTGATCCGCTCGCCTCGGCCTCCCAAAATGCTGGGATTACAGGGTGGGCCACGGCGCCCGGCCAGTCCCTTTTCTTTTAGTCCAACTAAAGTAGTTGGACATTAAGAAGAAACAAAATCAGTAACTGGCTGTAAGTAGTTGTAAACACCACTGCACTGGGACTAGACCATCTCTTTTCAAAATCAACTCTGCCTCTGTCAAGGAAAAAGGCTCCATGGAGGGACACTGTGCTCCTTCCCCACCTCCCCTAACACTCCCCCGGCCTCCAGGCTGGGACTCACACTGTGCCTCGGCTGCCAGAATTCACTAACAGCTTCATTTGTCCATTGCATTTTCATTATTTTTCAAGTACCCCCTAGTTATGACAAGGGTAACTATTTCTTTCCATTTTTGGAGAAACAGTTTCCTTCTCAGCTGTTGATAGGGTGATATGAGGGGGGAGCCCACAGATAGCTGTACGTTCACCTCAAGTTCTAGTTTTCACAATGGATCCGTGGCATTTATTTTTATTAAGTTCATATCCATAAGGAATTAAAACAAAATAAAGGAGGGCCACCCATGGAGAAGATGAGAGTAGGTCACAAACCAATGAATACGACTGATCCAATTAAAAGAAAATAAAGCTGACTGATGTAAATGAAAATACTAACTGGACGGTGCAGGTGACAGCAGCTAGGAAGCTGAGGTGTCTGCTCACGTGCCAACTGGGAAGGCTGGCCTGAGGCTTCTAAAACCCAGAACAGCTTAGGATCTGTCACTGCCTCTGGGAACCATCATCATTGCTGTTCTTTCAATGAGGGGTCTCCAGTCCCCACCCTGCCTTCGGCCTCCCCCGCATGTTGAGGGGTAGGGGCTGGACAGTGGCTCTGGGGCTGGAATGTGACTTCGTGTTGGGGTCCCCCAGGTGAAGCTGTTCATGCAAGACCTCTCCACTATGCTGGCCGGCCTGGGTCGGACTGAGCCTGCGGCCCCTGCCTCCTAGCCCTGACCCAGGTGAGCAGCGGGAGAGGGGGACCCCCGAGAGACCCTAGGATAGGAGGGCCCCGCATTTCCGATGGGGTGTGACAGAGTGGCTCTTCCTGAATCCATTTCCTCACTGAGAAGATGGGAGGGCTGTGCCTGTTCAGAGTGCTGTGGGCCTGCCATGAGGGGCACACAGCAAGCACTCAGTAAATGCAAGTCCACACAGCAAGCACTCAATAAATGCAGGTCAACACAGCAAGCACTCAATAAATGCAGGCCCTGATGAGGCGGTGATGGGAAGGTCAAGGGGCTATGTGTTGGGCAATCACCTCTAAAATGAGACCAGACCAGGCCCTCCCTCCCAGGGTGGTTGGGGCATGAAAAAGCTCTTTGTCAGGTCTCAGAATAGGGTCCATGCTAGGTAAGAGCTCACCAAGGCCTCTCCATTGTGGACTCTGCCAGCTGAGGGGCCCAGCCTGAGAATCCAGCAGCTGGGCCGCCCTTGACCTTCTCAGAACCTTGAATGGGGTGGGAGGTGAGAGGGCAGGCCAGGTTCTGACCTCCAGGTGTGGAGGGCCTGCGTTAACCTCTTCATAGCCAGAGGGGAACAGCATGCCCTTACCCCCAGGCTGTGCATCCTGTTCCCCTCGCACAGCCCACTCCAGCTGCAAGGAAGCAGGTGGGAGGAAGGGGGACCAACTCCCACCTCTGGCAACTGGCTTGTGCTCTGAGCCTCACTTTCCTCACTGCTAAATGGACATAGCCGCAGAACCCCACCTCGGGAGACCCTGCACATGCTCGCAACTCCTCTGCCACGTTAGTTGGGATTTTAGTACCCAGGTCTCTCCATTCCAACTCCCCCAAGTAGACCGCACTCTGGCCCACCAGCAGTGCTCAATAAAGATTTATTACATTAAAAATGCCATCACCAAACCCTGAGGCGCTCAGGGCTCTGACCGGTGCAGCCATGACCTCTGAACCCAGAACACATGGAAGCAGCAGCAGCTGAGTTGCCAACTCAGGTCTTGGCCTGCCTGGCTTTGCTGGCGAACTCCTACACACCCTTCAAGGCCCTGCTCAGATGTCTCTGTCTTAGGCTGACGCAGCTGCTGCCCTTCTGTGGCCATACAGCGCTCCTTTTCACGGATGATGGCTCCTGCAGGGAGTGCCCCCAGTGCCCGGCACAAGGCCAGGCACGCAGTGGTGCACAGGACGTCTGCTGATGTCCACCCTAAGGCCGACCAAGGAACCACGGGGCTCGGTCCTGGTCCTCACATCCTCTTCCGCATCTTGCCCTTCTTGGAGCGGGCACCCCGGCCGAAGGCACCCTGCTGCAGCTCCTGGGCGCGGCGGCGGTTGCGAGCGGAGAGCTGCTTGAGGCCACCACGCTGCAGGAAGCGCAGCTTCTGGGCCCGCGCCGCTGCTTCAGGATCTGCTGCTTAGTCTTGAGTTCCGGGCGGACGCGGCCTGCAGGGGTGCCTGGGGCGCGGGGCTGGGATGCACCTGCCGGGACAGGGATTCAGGGAGCTCAGGTGGTGGGATCACTCCCAAGATCCCCTCCTCCCAGAAGCTCGCGGACTCCTCCCCTGGCCCCACTCCTGTTCTGTGCTTATTGCTGTGGCCCGGCAGGTGGCTAATAAAGCTTTAGGGAGCCCCACGGAGTGGTCAATAGCACGGGGCCAGAACCGCAGGGTTCAAATCCCAGCTGTGAGCTCTTAGACCTTGGGCAAGTCAGTTAATGGCCCCATGCCTCAGTTTCCCCCATCTGTGAATGATAAATCACAGCATCTCCCTCATGGGTGAAGAGTAAATGGTATAAAGTGCTCAGAACAAGGCCTGGCCCACAGTGAGAGCCTTCTGGGCATGACTGTTACTACTGAGAAGTCTCCAACCCAGATGTGTCTGTTTCCACAGCACACCTACTACATGCTGGGCTCTGAGGCCCCCACAGTAACCAAGACAGACCTCAGCCTCTGTCTCCATGGACAGCATGCTCTAGGCTTGTTAGATAAAAAAAAGGGTGAGATGAACCTTCCTTTAGGCGGGAGAGGAATCAGAGGCGGCCAGAGAGGGAAAGGGACTTGTCTGAGGTCACACAGCAAAGCAGCGGCAGTGCAGGTCAGCAGCCCTGCTCCAGCCCGACAGTCGGGCCCCACGTAGTCCATTCTTCTAGTTCTCCGGAAGGTAAGCACCACCCTCCCTGGCTCCCACTAAGCCCTGTGTCCTCCTCCTCCTCCCCCATTCATAAAAGCAGCCTCCCCAGGGCTCCTGGAGGGATGACCACTGGGGTGGTCCCACTGTCTCCATTGGAGCCAGGGTGCCTTGCAGGACCTATCACCTCCAATGGGGACACAGCACAGAGAAGAAGAGCTGCTTTCTCCCAAAGCCCCCAGGTCGCTCCCCCGCCTCCCCCAGGCCCTGCTCGCCCACTGCGTGGCACTGCTTGCAGCACAAGCTGCTGTTTCACCCAGGTAAAAACAGGCTGAGAAGTGAGGTGTAGGTGGTCCCCACCCAGCCACGATGACAAGGAGACATTCCCACAGATGGGAGAGCTGGAGGGGGAGGAGCTACAGAGAAGAGGCCCAGGCGAATGCATGCAGGTTCAGAGATACCCAGAGGAGGCGGTGACCAGCCCTGGGGAGTGGAGGGATACAAGCAGGGGCTAAGGCAATCTGAGAGACCCAGGACATGGTCCCAAACTCCCCTCTCCCCCAGGGAAGGCCGCAGGTGGGAGCCTTGGGCAGCTGGGTGACCCAGGTTCAGTCACAGCCCCCATAAAGCACCTGCTTCCTGGCCTGTAAAATGGGTATTCCCTGTCACCTTGCCTCCCAGGTCATGTGTGGCCTGTCCACATCCAGCAAGTGGGAGCCCCTCCCTGACAGCAGCCCTTAAACACAGGCTCTGGCAGACAGAGATGGCTTCAAATCCACCTTAGCCTGTTACTGGCTGAGGGACCCAGGCCAGATCAAAGAGGTCCAAGTCCTCAGATGACCAAACGTACCACTTGCCAACCCACATTTCAAGAAAGCACCTCCCTCAACATCCATCATCGCCTCCTCCGGGAACCAAAGCTGCCTCTGACTGCATCTTTGGTGACACGAACTTCCCCACAGCACTGCTAAAAGAACGCCACTCCCGAGGATGCCACAGGGAATCAACTCATGCTTACTTTGTTAGGAACCACATGCAAATGCCGTTTTTGCAGGTGAAAATGGCCCACATAGCAGCATTCGCACAGGTTCCACCTCCCGAGTTCTCTAGGTTTCTGGACAACGGGGTTAATTCGGTGAATTGGGCATCTACCAGAAATTACCCCCATGGTTTCATCTGCGAAGTGGAAGGGGTCGGGGACAATGTGCCTGAGGGCATGGTGCTTCCCAGCGCCTGTGAGGCGGTGCTCGTGACCATCGGAGACCCAGACAGCAGAAAGGGGGAATCTGTGGGGCTGGGGTGGGGGATCACGGAGGGACCCAGGCTTTGGCAGCGTACCCCCACACACCCAGCTCTGGGGCTCTGCAGTAGCCCCTGCACCGGTGCCTCAGTGTTACCCTAATCCAACCACACCTGCCCTGCCTACCTGTGCACCCACACTCGCTACGTTGGCTCTCACCTTGGCCACGGCCTCGCTTCCCACCTCTTCGCTCTGGGCCTCGCCGGTCAGATGCCCCTTCCTCGTCCGAGTCACGATCATCAATTTTCTGTTTCTGTTTCCACTTCTGATAGCTGGGAAGCCTCGTTAAGGAAGCTGCGTGAAGCCCCTGGGATGGGAGCAGGCTCCACCCCACACCACCTCAGCAGACACAGGTCCGTTATCTCAGCCGCTGCTGAAGCTGCTCAGCCCCGCCCCCAGCACACAGGTCCCATTTATTGGAGATGCTGCTGCTGAAGCTGCTCGGCCCCGCCCCCAACACATAGGTCCCATTTATTGGAGATGCTGCTGCTGAAGCTGCTCAGCCCCGTCTCCTCCTCTTCACCGGCCCCGCCCCTCCCTGGCCACGCCCCTCTGGATACAGGTCTCTCTTGTAGGAGCTGCTGATGTAGCGGCCGCTCTCTGTCTTAATCTTCTTGTCTTCCTGTCCTGACTGTCCCACAAATCGCTTCTTCTTACGGTCCCTGCAGGAGAGGGAGTTGGGAGGGCTGCCGTGGAGGGAGACACCTGGAGTGCTGGCTCCCGCTCCCTGACCTTCTCATCCAGTTGTTGGAGCATTAAAGGAAAGCAGTACAGCCATGTCTGGCATGCAGTTGGTGCTCAATAAAGGCTCCTTCCCCTATCCCTCCTCACCTCTCCCTGGCAGTCCAGGTCTCAAAAGGGAGTGTGGTGATCAGAGGATTGGTGCCAGCACTTGGGCCGGCTCAGGGACAAGAACCCCCCTGGAGGATTTAATCACCTGCCCCTTCCCGCTGTGACCCTGGGTTGAGACGCATCCATTCTCTAGATACTAGAGTCCTCCTGAACAAATGGGTCCTGAGCCCTGTCTAGAAAGACTTGCCAGCAAAAAGGACAGACGGGATATCAAGATCTCTGTGGTATGCAATCAAATCAAGGGGGACAGGACAACCAGAGACCATCACACCTGCTGTGAGTGGTCACATGGGGGACAGCCAGGTCATAATCCCAGTTGTGCAAGATCAGATGGGAGTGAGGACATCAGGGGAGCTCACCCTGCCTGGCGGCATGGAGGGATGGCTCACTCCTCACTCACCCCGGGCACGGAGGGAGGGGGCAGTGGCTTACTGGCTCACTCACCCTGGGCAAGGAGGGAGGGGGAGGCTCACTCAATCACTCACCTGGGGCATGGAGAGAGGGGGCAGCTCACCCGCTCACTCACCCTAGGCATGGAGGGGTGCTCACTCGATCACTCACCACTTGAGCTGCTGGCGGCCCTCGTGAGATTCTGGGCTTCATCCCCCATCAGGTCCAGGACAGCACAAGCCGCCTGCTGCTCGAAGGCTCCCCCTTCCCCGCCGACGCTCAGGCTGCAGAGGGAGAGTGGGAGACACAATGGGGGTGATGGGACCCAGCGGACCTGCCTGCCCCACCCAGGACCCAGCCAGCCACTCACCCCCGCTCGCTGTCGAAGTCCTTGGGCCGGTAGGGATGTAGAATTCCTGGTCCCGCTGCCAGGCCACCTCCCTCTGCCTCTTGGCTCCCCTGTCAGGTCCCGACCTCGGCCGCTTCCGGCCCAAGACCTCTGAGAAGACATCCTGGCGGAGTGTGGACTGAGTCATGCCTGCAGCCCCCTGGAGAGCCCCCCGGCCTCCCCCACCCACCAGCCCGGCCACAGTGAGGGGCCAGTGGTTTCCCAGGGACTTGAAAAGCTTCGCTTTGCCATTTCTTAGCTGGGTGACAGTGTCTCCTGTGGGACCCTCAGTTTCCTCATCTGCACACAGAGCGCAACCCCTGCCTCAGGGACCGGCAGAGGCAGGACAGCTGCGTGAGGAGGACAGTGCCGGTGGGGGGAGACCCAGCTCCCCATTCCCGCTCTGCACCCCAGGCCATGCGACAGCCGGCCCTGTCCCTCTCTGCACCTGGCCTGCTCTGAACAACATGGACCCAACCGCTCTTCTTGGCTACCGAACCCTCTGTCCAAACAAAACATGAGAGAGGGACATCCTGGGGGGGACACACAGGCCCAGGAGCCACCCACCAGGTGAACGGGACACATCATGGTCCTCCCTCTGAGTGGAGATCCGCACGTCTTGCTGCAGAAGCCCTGATGTATTTGGTGGCTGGTGATGCCCCAGACCCCACTGAGGGTGTCATGTTGCACACAGCTCCTCAGGCTAAAGATCTGGCCCCAGAGTTTTAAACGAGGGATGGTGGACAAGAACCATGCCCTGACCCTGCAGGTGCGAAGCTGACTGCCTCCACCCTCCCACCACAGCTCAAAGCCCCGAGGACAGCCCCATGGGCTGCTGGGACTTAGCCACCCCTGTCCCGTACCCCAGGTCCAGGGCCCCCAGAGTGGCGCATGTACCTCCACACTCTCTCCCGCCTCCTCCTCCTCAGGCTGCTTCTCCTGCAGTGCTGGGTGGCTCAGGGCTGGGCCTACAGGGCCCTCCTGATGCTCCTGCCGCCCCTGCCGTCCCTGCTGGAAGCGGGCGATGGCTTTGCGGTCCTTCTGCCGCTTGGCGCGCATCACCTGGCTGCACAGGTCTCGGCTGGAGGCGTTGATCTCAAAGATGGTCTGTGGAGGGGGATACCCAGTCCTTTGCCCACCAGCCTCCCACCCCTAACCCCACCCTTATCACTTGGTGGGCTCCCTGTGGGCGTTCTTCCCCACTGTCCAAGGTGGGCACTCTAATTATCCACACTTTACAATTAGACGGACAGACCCAGGCCAGGCACGGTGGCTCACTTGAGGTCAGGAGTTTGAGACCAGCCTGGCCAACATGGTGAAACCCCATCTCTACTAAAATTACAAAAATTAGCCATGTGTGGTGGCAGTGGCCTGTAGTCCCAGCTACTCGGGAGGCTAAGGCAGGAGAATCACTTGAACCCAGGAGGCAGAGGTTGCAGTGATCCTAGATTGCACCACTACACCCCAGCCTGGGCAACAGAACAAGACTCTAACTCAAAAACGAAACAAAACAAAAACAAAAACACAAAGAGAGACCCAGGCTAGGCACCGTGGCTCATACTTATAATCCCAGCACTTTGGGAGGCTAAGGCAAGAGGGTTGCCTGAGCCCAGGAGTTACAGACCAGCCTAGGCAACATAGCGTGACCACATATCTACAAAAAATACAAAAATCAGCCAGGTGTGGTAGCATGCACCTGTAGTCCCAGCTACTCAGGAGGCTGAGGCAGGGGGATCACTTGAGCCCAGCAGGTCAAGGCTGCAGTGAGCCATGACTGCACCACTGCACTCCAGCCTGGGTGACAAAGCAAGACCCTGTTTCAAAAACAAAAAAAGACCCAGAGAGGGTGAGTAACCAGCCCACGGTCACATGCTGGGAGAAACCACAGCTTGTCAACCCAAGTCCGTTTGACTTCGAAGCCAGTGCTCTTTACCATGACACTCTCTCCAGCTCCTCTTCTGATGCTAGCTGGCTGGCAGGCTTACTCACTCCTCAGTAGGTCTTCCTGGCTTTTGTGCACCCCCTACCGTATGTACAAGATGGGGTGCCTAATGGGAGTCAAGGGTTGGGAAGGAGGGAAAGGAAGCTCGGGAAAGCCAGCTCTTCAGGCCTCTAACAGACAGGGGACACATCACTTCCCCCATGAGCCATCTGCAAGTGCTAAGCAATGGCTGCCCCATGGGACCTGCTGTGGGCCAGCAGGGATGGTTCCAGAATAAGGGGCATCTCAAAGGAGGCTGTCAGAGCCAAGGCTGCAGGTTAAGGAGCCATAAGCTCAGATGAAAATCCCTGCTGGAGGCCTGCTGGGCGTCAGGAAGGCAATCTGCATCCTGGCATCACCACTGTCACTGTTGTGACCCCAGGCCATGGTCACCCGTCTCTGCACTTCACTGAGCCAGGACTCAGAGCGTGGCGCCCGGCTGCACTCACCGCCCGGGAGCGGTAGTTCTTGATGCTGTCCACCAGCCTCAGCCGCTGCAGCTCCTCCTCCTCGAAGCGCGAACCTGGTGGGGAAGCAGCGAGGTATGAGGCTGTGGGTGGGGTCAGCAGGCCCATGCGCCACCCCCTGCCCTGCAGAAGGGGGGGACTCACTGAACAGGGGGGTGCAGGCCCAGCCCTGCAAGGTCCAGCTCCTTGGCCCTCTTGATGGACTCGGGCGAGGGCGCCGGCCGCGAGCGCACGTACTGCTGCTGGGCGTTGTCGGCTACGCGGGCCAGGCCCCGTAGCTCCAGCGACACCTCCAGGGTGCTCTGCAGGCCGCCGTCCTCCTCATCTACCACGCTCTGTGGCACCCGGCCCAGCATGCCGTCCACACCGGCTGCACCTGCAGCCACACAGCACCTTGTTAGGGGTCTTCCCACCGGGCCCGCCTGTCCACTGCCTGACCACCACTCCTGGGCCTCATGCTGGCCCCTGAATCACAGGTAAGTGGCTACAAAATAATCACTGCCAAGAACACCAGCACTTATGCAGGAGCTAGAGAGCCAGACACCTGAATACACCGACGGGTCAACAAACCGCAGCGGGCTGGCTGCCTGCTTCTGCCAACAGCTCTGCGGGAGTACAGCTGCACTACTCGCTTATGCATGGTCTCCGGCTATTCTTGCACTACAGGGCCAGGGTTGAGGAGCTAACCTGGATCACACGGCCCACAGGGCCTAGAATATGTACTACCCGGCTCTAAAAAAAAACTCTGTTGGCCGGGCACGGTGGCTCATGCTTGTAATCTCAGAGCTTTGGGAGGCTGAGGCAGGAGGATCACGTGAGGCCAAGAATTGCAGACCAGCCTGAGTAATGTAGTGAGACTCCATCTCTACAAAAAACTCTAAAACTAGCTGGGAATCGTGGTGTGCACCTGTAGTCTCTAGCCACTCAGGGGGTGAGGCGGGAGGATCTCTCAAGACTGGGAGCTCCAGGCTGCCGTGAGCTGTGATAGCACCACTGCACTCCAGCCTGGGCGACAGAACAAGACTTTGTCTCTCTTAAAAAAAAAAAAAAAGACAAAAACAAGACAAGCAACAGCAACTTTGCTGACTCCAGCATTAGAACATTGGACCTCCGTAGATGAGAAAACGGAGGCGAAGTGAGGCTCCGTTACTACCAGGACTGTCAGGTGAGTCAGTGGCAGGGACGGGATTCAATCTAGGCAGAGTCCACAGTAGCAACAGCGACACTTAAGTAACAGCAACAGCAGGGGCCGGAGATGCCGGGGACGGGGGCTTCCTCCGTGCAAGCGCTGTGCCGAGTCCAGCATCATCATCTGCTTTACCTCACACCAAACCTATGAGGAAAGCACCTGTTTTCTTTTTTTGTCGTATTCTAACTTTTTACTGCAAAAAACACACAACAGTAAGCCAGGCATGGTGGCTCACACCTGTAATCCCCGCACTTTGGAAGGCAAGGCGGAAGACTGTTCGAGCACAGGAGTTCAAGACCAGCCTGGGTGACACAGTGGGACCCCATCTCTACAAAAAATAAAAAAATCAGCCAGGTATGGTGGCACCTGCCTGTATTCCCAGCTCCTCAAGAGGCTGAGGTGTGAGGATTGCTTGAGCCTATGAGGTCAAGGGTGCAGTGAGCTGTGATCATGCCACTATACTCCAGCCTGGGTGACAGAGTGAGCCCCTGTCTCAAAACACAAAAACAAAAACAATGAAAGAAAAACACAAAAGCCAAGGGAAGAGTGTGATGGACCTCGTGGGCCCACCACCCACTGTCAATTACCAACATTCGGCCAATCTTGCAAGAAAGACACTGATGAGCCCATTTTAGAGATGAGGAAACAGGCTCCTGGAGGTTTAGAGATTTGCCCAGGGGCACATGGTGAGGGTCAGGGTCAAACACCAAGCCCCGCCCTGGGTCAGGAGCCTGCCCCTCTTCCCATCTCTCCAGATTAAGCAGGTGCTGAGCTCTGCTGAGCCCCGGCTAGTTCTGGAGCAAATGCAGGAGGTCTCTCCCTAAAAGCTAACTGCGCTGGGGGTGGTTCCCGCCTGGACATTGGTGGAGGCTCCTTCCCTCCCTCATGGGGCTGTGTGCTGCCTCTGGCCCCAGGTGCAAGGTCTGTTTCCTCCTGCTCCTGCCTGTCACCGGGTGGGACCTGGGGCTGCGACAGGCCTGACACCTGGAAGGGGCTGTGCTGGCACCTCCTTCACTTGGCCCCTGCACTCTCAATCTCAGCTTCGCCCCCAGGAAAATGCTTCAAAACACCCTTTAGGCACCCCTTCCAGTTCACCCGAGTAACGTCCGACTGAGGCCTCTACCTTCAGTGAAGGCACATATCCCCCAGCCCCCGCAGCCCCTTCCTGTGCCTTTGCATCTGACCCCAGACTTTCCGCTGCGGTGTCTGCTTTCCAGCTGCCTCCAGGTGTGGGCTGGGACACTGCGGGGCCACGAGGTCACCTTCGGGAACTGCAGCCTGGACAGAGATCACCACGGCAGCCAAGAGTGAAGGGCCGAGGCAGAGGGCCCGGGGCTCTGAGGGCACACTATCTGCTGACCGCTGGCTGCGCTGTCCTCAGGAGGCCGCCTCAGCTCTCTGAGCCTGGGTCTCAAGGCTCTGGGAGAGGCTGAATCTCAGCTCCCCACCTCCCAGCTGTGTGCACGTGGGTAGGCGTGTCAGAGCCGTTCCCTCATCTGTGAAGCAGAGGTGACGAATCCTCCCACCAGCACAGATGGACAAATAAGCCAAGATGTGTCGAGGACCCAGGAACCAGCAGGCCCACAGGTGGAGGCCCACAGGTGGAGGCCACGGTGATTGCTGTTGTCTGTCCCATGCATTCCCACCCTAGGGTGTATACAGAAATGTCCTGTGGGCGGTTAGGCGTGGTGGCTCACGCCTGTAATCCCAACACTTTGGGAGGCTGATGGGGGGCAGATCACCTGAGGCTGGGAGTTTGAGACCTGTCTGACCAACATAGAGAAACACTGTCTCTACTAAAAATACAAAATTAGCCGGGTGTGGTGTCCCAGCTACTCGGGAGGCTGAGGCAAGAAAATCACCTGGACCCTGGAGGTGGAGGTTGTGGTGAGCTGAGATCATGCCATTTTCCAGCCTGGGTAACAGAGCAAAACTCCGTCACAAAACCAAAAAGCAAAAAAAAAAAAAGAAATGTCCTATGGGCTTGGTCTGAACAAGCCTCAGCCTCTCCCCCGACCATAGTCCCCTGAAAACTTGGTCAAGTAGAGACTCACACAGTAGATGCCTGCAGGGCCTGGGCAGACCACACTGACAGGCAGGGGCTGCAGGGAACCAGGGAGGCTGTCTAACGGGGGTGCCACAGCTGAGCACCCAGATCCAACTGTTTCCCAGTAGACACCAGAAATCTGGATTGCTGTGGGAAATCCTGAGTTTAAAATAGAGGGACTGGCCAGGCACAGTGGCTTGCTTGAGCCTAGGAGTTGGAGGCTGCAGCGAGCCATGATCGCACCACTGCATTTCACCCTGGGCAAGAGTAAGACCCCATTTCTTTAAAAAAAGAAAAGGAATCCGCCAGGTGCGGTGGCTCATGCCTATGATCTAGCACTGCGGGAGGCGGGTTAATCACTTGAGGTCAGGAGTCTGAAACCAGCCTGGCCAAGATGGTGAAACCCTGTTTCTACTATAAACACACAAAAAAATGTAGCCAGGTGTGGTGGTGGGCGCCGTAATCCCAGCTACTCAAGAGGCTGAGGCAGGAGAATGGCTTGAATGTGGGAGGTGGAGGTTGCAGTAAGCCGAGATCACACCACTGCACCCCAGTCTGGGTGACAGAGAGAGATTCCGTCTCAAAAAACATAAAATAAAAGTAAAAAATAAATAAAAGGAATCATCTTCTCCCGGGGGGTCCAATCCAGCGCCACCTCCTCCTACAGCCAAAACAGGGCCCCACGAACTCCACGGGGACCTCTAGCCCCACCCTAGCCTCCACTCACCTGAGGGCTCCTCGAGGGGCCGGGCGAGGGTGAGGGAGCGGCCCAGGAACAGATGCAGATCCAGCAGGTAGGGGATTTCGTCAGGGGCCACCAAGGAATAGGCCGTGCCACTTCGGCCAGCTCGGGCCACACGGCCTGCAGCAAGGAGACGCAAGCTTAATTAAGCAAAGAAGAACCCAGCCCCAGCATGAGCTCCGCAGGCCAGACCCTGAGCGAGTGAACCCGGCCAGGCCTCGAACCTCACAGAGCTGCTGTCCCCACCTACGCACAGGAAGTTCAATCCCGGTCCCTGGGTCAATCTGAGAGAGACGTCCACGCTGACACGGAGCTCTGGGAGATGAGCAAAAATACAGCAAGGCCCTGCTCGTGAGCACGGTCCAAACTCCTCAGTGTCCCACTGTGAGAACTCCCCCAAAGATGCAAAGATTCACACACAAGGAGGTTTAGTGCAGCCTGGACTAGGGACACTAAAGGCTCCAGAAGAGAGGGCTGGTTCAGTGAATTAGCTGATGGCCACGTGATGGTGGGAACGAAGCAGCTTAGGAAGAGTGGGCAAACACACCACAGCCTACAGGGTCAGGCCGGTGGCTCACGCCTGGAACCACAGCATTTGAGGGGCCGAGGCGGGAGGGTCACTTGAGGGATCACTTGAGGCCAGCAGTTTGAGACCAGCCTATCTACAAAAAATGAAAATTAGCCAAGTGTGGTGGTGTGTGCTGCAGCCCTAAGAACTTGGGAGGCTGTGCTGGGAGGATTGCTTGAATCTAGGAGTTCAAGCTTGCAATGAACTAGGATCATGCCGAGGCACTAGAGCCCAAGCAACAGAGTGAGATCCTGGCCCCCTGCTCGTTTGTGTAAATAAAGATTTATTGGAACACAGCCACACTCAATTGTTTATACGTTATCTATGTAAATGAATAGGCAGCATTCACACTACACCGGCAGAGAGGAACAGTTACGACAGAGACAGTATGGTCCACAAAGCCTAACATTTCATGTCTAGCCCCTTGCAGAAAAGAAGTGCCCATCCATCACAGAATGACACTTCACAGTCAACAAAAAACATTCATGATGTATGGGGATGTAAAAAGACAAAACAAAAAGCAAGTTATCAAAAAGAGCACCCAAAATGATTGTAATTTTGCATAAAGAAGTCCCTACATATCATTAAATCTTGGTTTCTCTCTGGATCTTGGGAAAACAAGGTGTTACAACATTTGGAGATTTCATTTGAGATTGTCCAACTGGCGCTGCTGGTCTTGTGATGCACAAGCAATTCCCTTTGGGGGCCCTGGGGACCTCTCTAGGGACAGGCGGAACAAGCCCTCTACACAGCAACGAAAACTAGAGAACAGCAGACAGCAACAAGGGGGAAGTGCGCCTGCCACATGACACTCATGAATTAAAAGAGGGCAAAGAAAGAATGACAGTTTCTAGGGGCCACGGGAGGGGCATAAGGAGATTTTGTCTGATGGGTAGAGCTTGAGTTTAGCAAGATGAAAAAGTTCTGGGACTGGACGCAGTGGCTCATGCCTGTAATCCAGGCACTTTAGGAGGCTGAGGCGGGTGGATCACTTGAGGTTAGGAGTTCAAGACCAGACTGGCCAACATGGCAAAACCCCATCTCTACTAAAAACACAAAAAATGTGCCGGGTATGGAGGTGAGCACCTGTAATCCCAACTACTCGGGAGGCTGAAGCAAGAGAATAGATGGAACCCAGGAGGCGAAGGTTGTAGTGAGCCGAGATCACGCCACTGCACTCCAGCCTCGGAGACAGAGCAAGACTGTATCACACACACACAAAAGTTCTGGGGACAGATGTGGTGACGGTTGTACAACGTGAGTGGACTCAATGCCACTGCACTGCACACTGGGAAATGGCACAATGGGGAACCACATGCTATGTCTATTTACCACAACTTAGAAAGTACACTCAATGCCCCTAACCCAGGGAACATCACAGCTCAGCCAGTTGGCCTTGAGCATGCTCCCAACCCTTCCATTAGCCTACCCTTGGGCAAAGTCATCCCACACGCTGCCGATTTTGAAATAAAGTGTTGAATATCTCATGTAACTTATTGAATACTGTACTAGAAGAAAAAATAGAATGGTTGCCCGCATGCCACTGTAAAGTCAAAAAAACCCAGAAGCTGAATAATTGGTTTTTCTTGTTTTTTTTGAGACAAGGTCTCGCTCTGTCACCCAGGCTGGAGTGCAGTCGTGCAACTGGGAGTCTGAGACCAGCTTGAGCAATACAGCAAAACTCTGGCTCTAAAAAAAGCTCACAGCAGCCTGGCATGGTGGCGCACGCCTGTAATCCCAGCACTTTGGGAGGCTGAGGTGGGTGGATGATGAGGTCAGGAGATCGAGACCAGCCTGGCCAATATGGTGAAACCCCATCTCTACTAAAAATACAAAAATTAGTTGGGCATGGTGGCCTGTAATCCTAGCTCAGGAGGCTGAGGCAGAATTGCTTGAACCTAGGAGGCAGAGGCTGCAGTGAGCCGAGACTGCGTCACTGCACTCCAGCCTGGGCAACAGAGTAAGACTCTGTCTCAAAACAACAACAAAAAAGCCCACAGCTACCCCACGCGCAGTGGCAGGGATTTTTCATCTGCCAGGATCCGGCACCCCTGCCTGCCACAGAGTCAGCCCCAGGCTGCTTACCCACGCGGTGCAGGAAGAGCTTGCCCTTGGCGGGGAAGCTGTAGTTGATGACATTGTCCAGCAGTGGGATGTCCAGGCCCCGGGCGGCCAGGTCAGTCACGATGAGGGCGGAGCACTTGCCAAGCGTGAATTTGGCAAGGTTGATCTTGCGGGCCGTTGGGTCTAGGGCACTGTAGATGTGGGCGCAGCTCACCCGCTGGGTCGTCAGCAGCTGCTCAGAGCAAAGATGGTAGCAAAGTGAGAAGGAGACTTGGAAGAGAGAGGAAACGAAGCCAGGCCACGGCGGCAGACACAGTTCTGGAGTCTAGCAGCCTTGGTTTGAATGCCAGCTTGCTGGGTGACCCCAGTTTGGGGAGGAATGGAGCGTACAACAGCTCCCACCTCTCTAAAGGGTCATGTGAGGATCAGAGACGATGTGTGCAGAGGGCCCTCTTAGGAAAGTTGCAAAGGCACCCCAGTGCACAAACCTCATCCCGATTTGGCTACAAGCTGTGTGACCTTGGGCAAAGTACCAAACCTTTCTGTGTGTCGTTTTCCTCAGCTGTATGAATAACTGCCCCTTCTTTGTAGGGTTATTATGAGGATTACATGAGTTCGTATACACAGTGCTGAGACAGTCTCAACAGGGGACGCTCACGAGGTGCCAGCTGTTCTTTACACATTACTGTTTACACTGGGTGCGGTGGCTCACACCTGTAATCCCAGCATTTCGGAAGACCAAGGCTGGAAAATCGCTTGAGCCCAGGAGCTCAAGACTAGCCTGGACAACACAGCAAACACCATCTCTACAAAAAAATAAAAATAAATAAAAAATGAGCCGGGCCTGGTCAGTATGGCTTGTGCCTGTAGTCCCATGTATAGGAGGCAGAGGTTGCAGTAAGCCATGATCACAGCACTGCACTCCAGCCTGGCCAAAGGAGCAAGGCTCTGTCTCAAAAAAAAAAAAACACTAAAAATTACTATTTTGGTCTTATTCACTGGTGACCCCGGCAGCTGCACGAGGAAGTGCTGTGAAATGTGTGTAGAGTAAGTAAAACCCGGTGAACCATGTCCCCAGATAACAGACCCAGCTGTAGATGGCAGGGAGGCAGGCACCAACAGAAAGGGGCCCCGCTGCCTTCGGGGGCACACCGACTCCCCAGGCTTTGACTGGCAAGGGTCACACAGGCATAACACACATGAAAAAGCTCTTTGAGCCACTCACACAAGCTAACGGCCCTTCACACAGCTTGCTGCAGGCAGGTCATGCCTCAACCTCAAGAAGTCAAACACGCTAAACACTGAAAATCTACAGGAAAATGACAGGATGGCAGGGACAGGCTTCAAAATACCCGGATGTATGGGGAAGTAACAGAGGAAAGTCAAGACCAGCTGTGAGCTGCTAACAGTTGTACCTAGATAACGAATACCCCAGAGCTCATCATATTATTTTCTGATCTTAGTATGTGTCTGGAATTTTCTTATAATAAAAAGTTTAAACCAGGTGCTGTGGCTCATGTTTGTAATCCCCTTGGCCTTTGGGAGGCAAAGGCGGGCAGATCACTTGAGGTAAGGAGTTCAAGACCCGCCTGGTCAACACAGTGAAACCCCATCTCCACGAGAAATGCAAAAATTAGCCAGGTATGGTGTTGCCTGAAGTCTCAGCTACTTGCGAGGCTGAATCACAAGAATCACTTGAATCTGGAGGGTGGAGGTTGCAGTGAGTCGAGATCACACATTGCTCTCCAGCCTGGGTGACAGAGTGAGACACTGTTTCCAAAAAAAGATAAAATAAATAAAATAAAAATATATATAAATTTTAAAATAAAATTTTTATTTTTTTATATAAAAAATAAAAATTTTTTCATAATAAAAAGTGTAGACTGAACGCAATGGCTCACACCTGTAATCTCAGCATTTTGGGAGGCCAAGGTGGAAGGATCACCTGAGCCCAGGAGTTCAAGACCAGCCTGGGCAACCGAGTGAGAACCTGTCTTTACAAAAAATAAAAATAAATAACAAATTAGCTGGGCGTGGTAAAGAGCGCCAGTAGTCCCACGTACTCAGGAGGCTGAGGCAGCAGGACTGCTTAAACCCAGAAGGTTTCAAGGCTGCTGTGAGCTGCGATAGCGCCATTGCACTCCAGCCTGGGTTGGTCTGAAAAAAAAAAAAAAAAAAGTCTATCTTGAGCCCAGCCCCAGGCTCCTGGTCCGCTCTCGTGCTTCCCTCTAGTGACCGCACTCGGAATTGCAGCTCCAAACTCCGGCTGAAGGAGGTGGTTGGCGGGGGTGGTCCTTCCTGATCCGGGCACCCTCAGGGAGGGCCCTGCTCACCTCGGTGAGGTACTCGGCGTGGTGCTTCGTGGCCACAAACACCACAGTCTGGTCCTGAGGCCGCACCACGTTGCGCAGCAGGTGGAGCAGCACGGCAGCCTTGGTGTCCTCCCGCACGAGGAAGAAGGAGGTCTGCGGGGAGAGGGATCATGGGTTGGCTCGTGGGGTTCTGGCTGAGGGCTTACAGGGTCCCCCTGGACACACCTGCCCTGGACGGGCACATGCACAGCCTCACCTTGAGCTGCTCGTTGAGCTTAGCGTCCACGTCAAGCCGGATGAGCACGGGTTCCGTGAGGCCTGCGGGAGACGTGGGGAAGAGTGGGAGAGTCGCTGATGGACTGGACCCCAGGCCCCAGGCCGACCCCTAGCCCCCATCTCCACCCCCAGCTCACCTACCTGCCCGGGCAAATTCCACCAGCAGTCTGGGCAGCGTGGCGGAGAACAGCACCGTCTGGTGGCCCCCGGGGAGGCGGGCGATGATCTCCTGCAGCTGCTCTGCGAAGCCCATTTCAAAAAGCCTGGAAAAGCAGAGGGCAGGACAGGGTCGGAGGGGGCCTCCACGCCCTGGAGTTCCAACCTCAGCATCCTTGTCCCCACAGCGTCTGCGGTGTCCCACGGCTTACCTCACTCTCTCAGCCCACTCACACCTTATCACGTGACCTCATCCTAAGCAACAATAACCTTGAAATCTGGAAGGTTTGTTCTTACAACCTCATGCTGAAATAAACGACAGCAGCCCACTCTGGCTGCAGGCGCTCACGCCTGTAATACAGCACTTTGAGAGGCTGAGGCAGGAGGAGTTCGAGACCAGCCTGGGTGAGACCCCATCTCTACAAAAAATAAAAAATTTGTTGGGCATGATGGCACATACCTACATTCCCAGCTACTCAGGAGGCTGAGTAGGAGGATCCCTTGAGCCTGGGAGGCCGAGGCTGCAGTGAGCCATCATCACACCACTGTACTCCAGACTGGGCGACAGAGCAAGACCCTGTCTCCATCAGTCAATCAATGATAGCAGCTCCTTCCCCTCCCCTCTCCTCCCCCTCCCCGACTCTGCCAGGGACGGTTCTAAGTACTATACAAGCATCAAGTCCTCTGGTCCTCACAGCACCTGAGAGGTACGTGCTACTTTACTCCCTCTGCAGTTGAGGCAGCCAAGGCCCAGAGATGCCAGTGATTTGCCCAAATTCGCAGAGCTGACGTAGCAGAGCTAGGACTTGATGCTCCTCTTGTCTGGCTCCTGAATCCATGCTCACAACTTTGTGCTTTAAAAAAATCTCTTCACCATCCTATGTTAGTTGTTCTATTATTCATTTCAATTCTCCCAAAATGCAAAATTATAAATATTGGTCAGAGAGTTCCAGCAATGAGCTCCAGCACCACTTAGGAGGTCTGCAGCCCACACCTGGGGAGACACTGCCTCGATCTCGGCCGCACAGGTCTCTCCGGCAGAGCCTTCCCCTGGCTGACCTCCCTGCCTCTGCTTCCCCAGTCCAGACACCAGTGCTCAGGGCTGCACCTGCAGCCTTACCGGTCAGCTTCATCAAACACCACGTATTCCACGCTCTGCAGCTTCAGGTTCATTTCCACAGCCACATGCACCAACCGTCCGGGAGTGGCAATGATTCTGGAAGAGGATGCACAGGCCAGGTGATCCCAGGTGCAGGGTCACCACCATAGCTCTCTTACACCACACCCACTGGGAAGAGATCTTAAGGCGTCATTCCCAATCCACAAACTCACATGTCGGGATTTCGTGCAGGGCTGCAAACTGGTCTTCCATCCTAGGGAGGAGAGAAGGGGTTAGCTTGATAGAACAGGTTGTTCTGGTTTCCCTTCCCATAACCAAACGTCCAGGCGAGGCTGCATACCCCAACCCCAGGAACACAGACCCAAGGCTTGGAACTGAGGAAAGGCCAGTGCTGAGGTATGAAGCAGAGGCACCGCTCTGACAAGAGATACAAGTTGAAATATACCAAAGAATGGTTACGACAGAGTTCCCCTGAAAACATGGGCTCAACTACAGACCTCAACTCACTTCTTCTGTTGCTCCAGATAGTAACAAAGCTGCCTTCGGCCCACAGCGCCCCCTAACAACTAACCCTGGAACTACCAGCTCCAACTAGAACCCAGGTTCCCCGGATCTCTATCAGCTCCTGTCCTTAAACCCTTTTGGCACACATCCCTAATTTTAGTCCTCCTCTGAAGCACCCTTGGGATATCTGTAGGAGCCAGAGTAGTCCTGGGCCAGTACTGGCCCAGGGAGGCCTGACAATCACAAACTTTAGAAAGAATAAATGACAATGGAGACAAAAGCACTGAAAAGCAAACTCACTGAGAATCAAGAGTGTTAATAGTGGCATGGTTAAACTTTCTCCCTTAATGGTGCTGCCCTTTAAGGGAGAAACTGTGGGTTAAAGCATGGAATGAGGCAGGAGACTGGATTCTGATCCCAACTCTACTATGGAATCATTGTCTGACTCTAACCTGTCACTTCCTCATTTTGTTCATCTGTAAAACAGATGTGGAACCTACTACCTCAGAAGGGAGGTACCTCCACATCAGGTGATAAAACATCTTGAGAATCTGAGCTGTTGCAAACATTCCTCGATTCCTGTGCTTTCTGCTTTCAAACAGCCCACAGCCAGGCATGGTGGCTCATGCCTGTAATCTCAACACTTTGGGAGGCCAAAGCAGCAGATGGCTTGAGCCCAGGAGTTCGAGACCAGCCTGGGCAACATGGCGAGACCTCATTTCTACAAAAAATACAAAAATTAGCTGGGTGTGGTGGCTCACACCTGTAGTGCCAGCTACTGGGGAAGCTGACGTGGTAGATCACTTGAGCCCAGGAGGTTGAGGCTGCAGTGAGCTGTGACCACACTACTGCACTCCAGCCGGGGCGACTGAGTGAGACCCTTTCTCAGAACAAGTATGAACATAGATACACCTGTCTATCCTGTGAGCTGACAGCTCTATTTCAGGAGCCTCAGAACTTCTGAGTGGCAGTGCTTCTATGGACGATGTATTTTAATATTTTATTGCATCATTTCCCTTGTTGGTTTTTTTCTTAAGCCAGTCAAATTTAGCAGTGAGGGGATCGTACACGGACTTCAGTGATACAAACATTGGTAAGTTCTGATAACCTGCTGCCACTAGACCAGCCTTGTTGGGTTTTTGTTTTTGTTTTTTTTTTTGAGACAGAGTCTCGCTCTGTCACCCAGGTTGGAGTGCAGTGGTGCCATCTCAGCTCACTGCAACCTCCACCTCCGGGTTCAAGCGATTCTCCTGCCTCAGCCTCCAGAGTAGCTGGGATTACAGGCATGCACCACCACGCTCGGCTAATTTTTCTATTTTTAGTAGAAACGGGGTTCTACTATGTTGGCCAGGCTGGTCTCGAAGTCCTGAGCTCAGGAGCTCTGCCCGCCTTGGCCTCCCAGAGTGCTGGGATTGCAGGTGTGAGCCACTGCGCCCAGTCTTGTTGGGTTTTTTGCTGTCATTATTAATAAGCAGGAAAGCTTAAATTAAACTAATGTCCTGGAGACACAGGGATGCGGCTGCGTGGTGGTGACCCTGGCATGGGGTGCAGGGACCTTACCTGTCTCCACCCAGGATCAGGGCAGTCTTGAGGCCAGTGAACTTCCCCAGCTGCGAAGAGTAAGTGATTGAGAGAGGGCAGGGGTGAGACGACAGGCCACTCATGGCTCAAGTGGGCCACTCGTTCCCGGTCCCAAGTCAGCCCCAGCCTCCGCCCTCCCCCAGCCTGGACACACCTCCTTGGTGAACTTCAGGGTCTGCAGGGCCAGTTCTCGGGTGGGCGAGAGGATGAGGGCGCGGGCCCCAGTCTGAGCACTGTGGGTCTTGAGCCGCTCGAACATGGGGAGGAGGAAGCAGGCGGTCTTGCCACTGCCGGTGCGGGCCATGGCCACCACGTCCTTGCCATCCAAGATCACTGGGATGGTCTGGAGAGCCACAAGTGGGGAAGGCCGGGTCACGGCTCCCCAAACACCACGTGACCCAGAGCTTTAAGGCCCTGAGCAGTGGGTGTACTACGGATCTCAGTGAATGGGCAGACACCTGTCACCCAGCCAAGCTTATTCTTGCCCATTCTTTCAAAAGCGCGTTTGCATGCCTCAAAGGATGAGCAGCTCACTACCCCAACTCTTTCCAATGCTGGAACACCCTTCTTCAGGGGGGAGCCAGACTCTACCTCCCCGTCTAGTCCTTCTCCTCAGGACTCCAGAGGGTGCTGGGGAGGGACAAAAGGGTGGGAGCATGGATGGGAGCTCGCTCTGTTGCCCAGGCTGGTCTTGAACTCCTGGCCTCAAGTGATCCCACCTCTGCCTCTCCAAATGCTAAGATTCCAGGTGTGAGCCACTGCACCCAGCACTCATCTTGATATTTAAGTCCTTGCTCCAGCTGCTACTGATTTTAAAGAGAATGTGTGTCTGGGAGCTGCCTGAGCCGTGGCACAGCTGTGGGCAGCCTCTGGGAGGCTCAACTGGCAGAGAGGCCCAGGGTGGAGTCTCTGCTCGGCCCAACCTTCTCCACCTAGGAAGTGGGCACACTAGCTGGGACTTTAGCAGAGTAGATGTGACCCCTAGGACAAGGGGTGGCTGTCAGGAGTCCAGACAGGAGGGCCACATCACTCCTCCCTGGCCCCCACCCGTCCACCGCTCCACCCCCTCACCTTCCTCTGGATGGGCGTCGGCACTTTGTACCCCTTCTTCATGATGCCTTTGAACACTGCGTAGCTCAGGCCTGGGAGACATACGGAACCGTCAGGGGGCCGAGGGAGCCCCTGCAGCACCAACCCCAGAGAACTTCACAGGAGAAATGACAGCTTCATCAACAATAAACAGCAAGAAAAAAAGCAATAAAGCAGAAACTGAAAGGTGAAATGAGACTCAGGAGACAGATCTGACTGGGGTGACAGAACCTTATTTGATTTTCTGATGTGAACCCACTCTTGAGGTCATGACAGCAGGGACCGCTCAACGCTAACGGGGTCTTAGATGACACTGAGAAGCTGTGCCTTCATTTGAGGCGTGGTAAGGTCCTGCGCCTCTCGGGGGTATGTGCGGACACACTGAGAGGATATCCGGAGCCAACTTCGGAATCACCCCAGGTGCTGGGGAGGGACAAAGGGTGGGGCCGTGGATGGGAGCTCGCTTTGTTGCCCTGGCTGGACTTGAACTCCTGGCCTCAAGTGATCCCGCCTCTGCCTCCCCCAAATGCTAAGATTCCAGGCGTGAGCCACTGCACCCAGCACTCATCGTGACAGTTCAATCCTTGCTCCAGCTGCTACTGATTTGTAAAGAGTGAGAGTCAGGCTTTATTTCCAGCCAGCCATGTGTCCCCACAGCACCCAGCCATCCCATCCTTTCCCTCCTTCTGAAATGTCCCTCTGCCATGCAGTGAGTCCCCGACTGTCTCTGCCTGTTCCCATACCCGCATCGCCCCAAGGCCTGTTCTAACTGCCCTCTCCTGTGTCAGGCTTGCTGCCCCGATAGAAAGCCCTGAATGACTGGGAAACGATCTGCTACCTCAGTCTACCCAACCACAGTGCTGGGTCTGAGTGGACATCAGTAAAGGAGTGCAGAGGCGGTGACGACCCCCTAGCTGCCGCTCCCACAAAGTCCCAACGCCAAGCTGGCACCCACCCATGGACTGGAAGCCTCCAGACTTCTTCTTCTTCTTGTTCTGGGCACGCACCATCTCCCGGGTGTCCGGCTCCACATCCGAGGTGCATTCTGAGGTGGGGAAGGTGGGCAGGGGTCTGCCAGGTCCCAGCTGGGAGGGAAGAACAGAGAGGCGGTATCACTGCAGGCACAGCGGGACCACAGGGGGCTGGGAGGGGGCTGTGCTGTTGGCCTCTCTCCCCCATTCAAGCCAATGGTGCTTCCGCCTGACCACGTCACTTCTTTGCTAACAGGTTCTCCTTTGGCTGGGCCAGGATGGGACAGAAGTTCAGAGTGGGCTCTGCAGACAGACTGTCTCAGTTTCTTTTTTTCTTTTTTTTTTTTTTTGAGACAGAGGCTTGCTCTGTTGCTCATGCTGGAGTGCAGCTGCGTAGCCACTGCTCACTGCAGTCTTTGCCTCCAGGGTTCAAGCGCTCCTCCCACGTCAGCCTCTCCAGGAGCTGGGACCACAGGCAGGCCCATGTTCTTTTCTTTTTTTTTTTGAGACGAAGTCTTGCTCTGTCGCCCAGGCTGGAGTGCAGTGGCACTATTTCGGCTCACTGCAACCTCCACTTCCTGGCTTCAAGCGATTCTCTTGCCTCAGCCTCCCAAGTAGCTAGGATTACAGGCGCTTGCCACCACACCAGCTAATTTCTGTATTTTCGGTTGAGATGGGATTTCACCATGTTGGCCAGGCTGGTCTCGAACTCCCGACCTCAGGTGATCCACTCACCTCATCCCCCCAAAGTGCTGGGATTACAGGCATGAGCTACCGTGCCCAGCCTAATTTTTAAATTTTTTGTGGAGACAGAGTCTTCCTATGTTGCCCAGGGTGATCTTAAACTCCTGATCTCAAGCAATCCTCTCGCCTCAGCCTATCAAAGTGCTGAGTTCACAAGCGTGAAGCCACTATACCAGCCCTCGGTCAAATTTCTTAACCCTCTAGGCCTCAGTTTCCTCCTTTGGAAAAAATGAAGATGACAGTTACTGGTGGTGGTAGCACAGCATTGGTGTGAGGATTAAATAATAAGGCTCGTACAGCTCTTGGCATAGAGCCTGGCATATAGTAAATAATCAATAAACACAAACAGGCTCACGCCTGTTAATCCCAACACTTTGGGAGGCACAAGTGGGAAGACTGCTTGAGGCCAAGAGTTCGAGACCAGCCTGGGAATATAGGGAGACCCCCCCCAACCCCCCCGCCTGTCTCACCAAAAATTTAAAAATTAGAGGGGCATGGTGGCGCGTGCCGTTGGTCCCAGCTACTGGAGAGGCTGACATGGGAGGATCGCTTGAGCCCAGGAGCCAGAGGCTGCAGCGAGCCGTGGCTACACAACAGCACTCCGGCATGAGCAACAGAGCAAGACTCTGCCTCAAAAACAAATTTTTGTAATTAGTTTCCCAGGGGTTTGGGGAGTCACTGTCGCAAGCCAAGCTGTCCGGCCTCCCCTTAATTCAACCTCCCAAGAAAGCTCCAAACTCTCAAAGTCAGAGCTTTTGCACCCGCACTTTTCATTGGGCGAAAGGAAACCAGGATCCGCCCCCTGAGCAGGAGACAGCCAATGAGGGACGCGCGACCGAAAGCCCGCAGGAAGGCCCGCAGGCTCCGGCCGCCGGACCCGAGCCTAACAAGCCCCGAGGCACGTCTTCAGGCCGGCGGTCCCAAGGCTTGTCCTCGGGCCGGCAGGCTCCCTCCCCACCCTCTGCGGAGCCCACTCCCCAACTGGGGAAACTGAGGCTTCGGGGCGCTTCCCGGAGCCAGGTCTCGGGCCCCAACGTGCGTCCCAGCCCCAGGCGCCTACCTTCCGGGCCCGGGTGTCATCTTCCGCCTGAATCTCAAATTCGCCGTCCTGCGAGTCGCTGCCGCGGGCCTGGGAGGCCGCGCCTCGGCCCTTCCGGAGCCCTTTCTTCTTCCTCCATTGGGCCATGGCAGCTGGCGACCGAGGTCCGGCCGCGGGGCGCTTGCCGGCCGCCATTCGAGCCGCGCGCTGGGAACGCGGAAGGGGGCGGGGCCTGCGGCGCGCACCAACTGCGAAATGGGGGAGGCGCGATAGTCACGTCACCCCGGCTGCGCCTTCGCTAGTGCCTGCGGTCCTGGGCAGCCTAGTACACACGCGCTTCAGTGAGTGGCACCGGAGGTCCCTCTCCGTGTTTAGGAACTTCTTGGGCGTCACGAACGTGGCGCCAGTCCCTAGGCGGACTCCCCCCCCATCCCTGGGCGCGAATGGTCCCGGCCGCGTCGCAGTGCTGTTGGCTGCTCCCTGGTTGCTGGGTTCTGGGTTTCTGAATGCGCGCGCCGCTCACAAGTCGCCTGGGCCGGCTCCCCGGGTGGGCCGCGCGTGGTGCCCCGAGACGGCCTGGGCTGCCGGGGGTCCCGGGCCCCGGGGATTCCTAGCTGAAGATTGACGGGGATCCCGTATGTACCGAACGCCTCCGTGCCCTCGCCGAGAGGTCCAGACCTGGTGGGAAGAAGGCACGGGGAGAGGTACCTGAGGACCCCGATGCCTACGAGCCAAGATGCTCAGGTAGGAGAACGGCTCAAAAATGCAGGGACCTCGGGCATTTTTTAACCGGCTCATTGATTTGGGAGTCGCAGAATATGGGGCGGTGGGGGCGGCGGTGATCTCCAATAGCAGTGTAGTGAAGTACACAAGCTCTGGACTCAGATTTCACTTCCACCGTTTTAGCTTTATAGGTGTGACCTACCCATGTGACTTCACCTCAGTTTTGTGATCCGTAAAAATGGACAAAATCGAAGCTACTTCACAGTGCTGTTGAGAGGATTAAATGAAACAATGCTTGTAAAGCTCTTTGCAGGAGGTAGGCATGGGATCCACGCTGGCTGTTATTGCCCCCACCCCCGTAGCACACACAGGATATAGGAAAGTGCCTGTCTCCTCGACCAACATAGTGTGTTTTCTGGTTGGTGCCTAAATGGGCACCGGTGTCATCTCTCCTTCACCCCCCCCCTCACCCCCAGAGTCAGTCTATACATAATTGCCAATAGCACCCCTTTCTCCATCATTATGACAACTAAAAAAAAGTCAAAGGGCCAGGTGTGGTGGCTCACGCCTGTGATCCCAACACTGGGAAGCCGAGGTGGGTGGATCACGAGGTCTGGAGTTCAAGACCAGCCTGGCCAAGATGGTGAAACCCCGTCTCTACTAAAAATACAAAAAAAAAATTAGCAGGACGTGGTGGCGGGCGCCTGTAATCCCAGCTACTCAGGAGGCTGAGGCAGAGAATTGTTTGAACTGGGAGGTGGAGGTTGCAGTTGCAGTGAGCCGAGATCGCGCCACTGCACTCCAGCCTGGGTCTGGGGTGACAGAGTGAGACTCCATCTCAAAACAAATAAAATAAAATAAAAAAAGCCAAAGAAATTTCTGAAATACCGCCTGAAGTTGACAACTCCCCTTTGAGAGACTGGCTGAGGGAGAGCTAAGCCCTTGGGATGAGAACTTCAGAGACTACCAATCTTCCTCCATTAGCACGGCTGTGGCTCAGGGGTGCTACTCTGATCTCCTCTCACAGGGAGCCTCGGAAGCAGGACCTGGCTGGCAGAGCAGACCCGCTGTCACCAGGGACCACAGGCAGCATGAAGACCCCTGTGGAGCTGGCCGTCAGTGGGATGCAGACCCTCCACCTTCAGCACCGCTGCCGGGCTGGCTACCGGGTCAAGGCCAGGCCGTCATATGTGGATGAGAGTCTGTTTGGCAGCCCAGCAGGCATCCGGCCCACCTCACAAGACTTTGACCCTCCCTGGGTGGAGAAGGCTAACAGAACCAGAGGCGTGGGCAAGGAGGCATCAAAGGCCTTGGGGGCAAAGGGGAGCTGTGAGACCACCCCCCTCGAGGGACACACCCGACCCTCACACCAAGGAAGAAGAACAGATACAGGTAACGGGGTGGGGAGATGCAAATCCTGTACTCAGTGCAGCGACCTGGGTCCAGTTACAGCCCTGGTGCTCTGTGATCTTGGGCAAGCATCTTGACCTCCCTGAGCCACAGTTAACTCATGTGGAAAATAGGACCAATGATTCCAACCTAGGGGGGATTGTTGATGGATTAAATGAGAGAGGGGTCTGTAGTGCTTCGCACAGTAACCTAATAGTTAGAAAGCTGTCAATAAATGGTAGTGTTGATGGTTGTGATGGTGGATCCCTATCCCCAAGTGTCACAAACTGGGCATCTGAGGCTCAGAGGAATCAGCTGATGCATAAGATCACAGAGAAATTTGCATAAGGTTATTAATATTAATGTGATTGATCCTTGAAATGGCATAGATGTGGTGTTTCTAAAGTCATTTTGAAAATGGGTCTTGCCGGGTGGGGTAGTTCATGCTTGTAATCCCAGCACTTTTGGAGGTCGAGGTGGGATCACTTGAGCTCAGGAGTTCGAGACCAGCCTGGGCAACGTGGTAAAAGCATGTCTCTATAAAAAAAATACAAAAATTAGCCAGGCGTGGTGGTGTGCACCTGTATTTGCAACTACCAGGGAGGCTGAGGTGGGAGGATCACTTAGCCCAGTAGGCGGACGTTGCAGTGAGTCAAGATCATGCCACTGCACTCCAGCCTGAATGATAGCGAGACCCTGCTTCAAAAAAAAAAAAAATTGAAAATGGGTCTTGCTGCATTTTCATGAACAAGTTAGAAAATAGGAACTAATGCAAATTGTTATTGTTAATTAATTAGATTAGAATTAGATTATTTGGACTGTTTCAGATTAATATCAGCCTGGAGGGAGGTGTCTAGTGGTGAGCTACAGGGCTCTGTCCTGTTTATTGTTGCCAGTGGTTTGGACAAAGATACAGAAGATTAGCACGGTGGTCGGCTAGGGCCACCGTGACAATACCACAGACTGGGTGGCTTAAACAACACAGATTTGTTTTGTCACAGTCTAGAGGCTACAAGCCCAAATCAAGGTGTTGGCAGGTTTGGTTTCTCCTGAGGCCTCTCTCCTTGGCTTGCAGTTGCCCACGTTCTCACTGTGGCATCATAGGGCTTTCTCTCTCTTTTTTTTTTTAATCCTTCAAGTACATGCAAGGGCCTTTTCTGTATGCACACACGTAGCCCTGGTGTCTCTTCCTCTCATAAGCACACCAGTCCTATTGGATTAGTGACCCGCCACCCTTGTAACGTTACTTAGTCTTGATTACCTTTTCTTTTTTCTTTTTTTTTTTGAGATGGAGTCTTGCTCTGTCACCAGGCTGGAGTGCAGTGGCACCATCTTGGATCACTGCATCTTCCACCTCCCGGGTTCAAGCAATTCTCCCTCCTTAGCCTCCCAAGTAGCTGTGATTACAGGCATGCACCACCACCCCTGGCTAATTTTTGTATTTTTAGTAGAGATGGGGTTGTTGGCCAGGCTGGTCTCGAACTCCTGAGCTCAAGTGATTTGCCTGCCTCTGCTTCCCAAAGTGCTGGGATTACAGGCATGAGCCACCATGTCCGGCCAGCCTTAATTGCTTTTAATTCATCTAAATAATTAAGGCCAAGTGTAGACACAAAGGGTTAGGGCTTCAACATATAAATTTTGGTGGGCACAATTCAGTCCATAAGAACTGGCCAACTAAATTTAGGGTTCATTCTGAGCCACAGGGACATATTTCAGGTGAGAGAAATGAAATGAGAATGGGAATGATGCCTATTATAAAAACAAGAGTCAGTTATTACCAGTTCTGTAGACAAGGCAGGGTCAGGTGGAGATTAACAACACCGATACCTACAGCATGGCTGAAAACACTGAGGTAAAGGTAGGCTTCATTAACAGAAGTATGGTGTCCATCAGAAGGGAGGTGACAATCCCCTGCTCACCTGGAGGATGGAATTTTCTTCTGGATGCCAACAAGCAGAGGGTGTCAAGTGAGGGGGTACATAAGAGGTAGAGAAGTTACTGAGCAAAAACCTTGGCACCAGACAGACGCAGGCATTAGCCGATGTGTTTTGAGCAGCTAAACCAAGTGGCAAAAGATTGCCCTTTCAAAGACTTGCAGTTTGGGGATAGAAACACTTTCAGTCCAGGCCAAAAACTATGGGCGTGGAATCTTGCAGATATGCCATGAATATCTGGTTGAATAAATAAAAAAAAATAGGCCAGGCAGGCTGACTCAGACCTGTAGCCCCAGCACTTTGGGAGGCTGAGGTGGAAGGATCACTTGATCCCAGGAGTTTGAGACCAGCCTGGGCAACATTGCGAGATCCCTGTCTCTACAAAAAAATAAAAATATTAGCAGGGCATAGTGGCACATACCTGTAGTCCCAGCTACTCTGGAGGCTGAGGTGGGAAGATTGAGCTCAGGAGTTCGAGTCTGCAGTGAGCTATGATTGCGTCACTGCACTCCAGCCTAGGTGACAGAGTGAGACCCTGTCTCTTTAAAAAAAAAAAAAAAAAGCCGGGCACGGTGGCTCACGCCTATAATCCTAGCACTTTGGTAGGCTGAGGTGGGTGGATCACGAGGTCAGGAGTTCACGACCAGCCTGACCAACATAGTGAAACCCCATCTCTACTAAAAATACAAAAAAATTAGCTGGGCATGGTGGCATGTGCCTGTAGTCCCAGCTACTTGGGAGGCTGAGGCAGGAGAATCGCTTGAATCCAGGAGGCAGAGGTTGTCGTGAGCCGAGATCGCACTACTGCACTCCAAGCCTGAGTAACAGAGCGAGACTCTATCTCAAAAAAGAAAAAGAGAAAGGCTGGGCACAGTGGCTCACATCTGTAATCCCAGCACACCAGCCTGACCAACATGGTGAAACCCCGTCTCTACTAAAAATACAAAAAAATTAGCCAGTCATGGTACCACATGCCTGTAATCCCAGCTACTTGGATTGGCAGGAGACTCGCTTGAACCCGGGAGGCAGAGGTTGCTGTGAGTCAAGAGTGTGCCATTGCACTCCATCCTGGGCGACAGAGCAAGACTCTGTCTCAAAAAAAAAAAAAAGGAAAAGAAAAGAAAATGGGCATAGTGGCTCAGGCCTATAATCCTAACACTTTGGGAAGTTAAGGCGGGGTTGTTTGAGCTGAGGAGTTCCAGACCAGCCTGGGCAACACAGTGAGACCTGATCTCTACTGAAAATCAAAAACAAAAAAATTAGCTGGGCTTGGTGGCACTGTGCCTGTAGTCTCAGCTGCTAGGGAGGCTGAGGTGAGAGGATTGCTTGGGCCTGGGAATTTGAGGCTGCCATGATCTGTGATTGCACCACTGCAGTCCACTTGAACAACAGAGCGAGACTGTGTCTTGCCCAAAAAAGAAAAGGTGGAGGCTATAAAGACTAAGGTTATACTAATTGAGTCTTGATTGCAAGTGACAGAAAACTTATTCAAACTGGCTTCCCCAGGAAAAGGCATTTGGGGCTCCTGTAGCGGGCTCAAACTGTGGCTGAAACTGTCCATCTCCACCTTAGTGCTACCTATCAGCCTAGCAAGAAGTAAGATCAGGTTGCAGAAAAACATCTCTTTCCAAGTAGTTTCCGCAACCCGTCCTAAGGCAGATTCTGATTGGACAGGCTTGAGTCATCTGGCCATTCCTGAACCAATCCATGTGGCCAGGAGGATGGAATATGCAAATTGGCCAGGCCTGGGACACATGCCCGGGAATGGGGTCAGGATGCAGGGGCAGTGGATATTTCGTGGGGGAGAATCAACGGAGACGGGGGCAGTGGTGCATCAGAGGGCTGTGGCCTCGCTGTAGGTTTCAGCCTGGGAGACAGGGACTCCTGGGATCTATAGGCAACCCTTCTCTGCTGCTGCCAGGGTCTGGGGATGGGTGGGAGAGCTGTTAAGGTTTTGAGGGTTGTTCATCTCATCCCCCCATCTCACGACATTTATCTTCCCCTTTGCCAGACTGATCAGCCACACCCCATCTTACTGTGATGAGTCGCTATTTGGCTCCAGATCTGAGGGCGCCAGCTTCAAGGCCCCACGGATGGCGAAGGGGGGATGCCGCAAAACTCCGAGCTCTCTTCTGGACACCACCAGCTACCCCCAGGGGCAGCCACTCACCTCGCCCCAGGGAGGCCCCACTGCGAGCCATTCACCCAGCTGGTCCCTCCAAGACAGAGCCCGGGGTGGCGGCAGACTCCCAGAAGTTATCCATGGATGGGTTACACTCTTCACACCCCCTGAGGCGGGGACTTCCCCGTTCCCTCACCCACCTGAATCTCCCCAGCACTGGTCATCCAGCCACCAGTGCCCCCCCACACAAATAGGCCTCAGAATCCCAGGCCTTCCACATCAGGGGGTGACCTCCGGAGCCCCCTGGTGACTTCCAGGGCTCGCTCAGTCAGCATTTCAGTGCCAGCTACCCCACGACAAGGTGGGACCACCCAGAAACCAAAGCCCCCTTGGAAATGATACTCTTTCATCAGGGTTGCCTGTGGGGCCACAGCGAGAGGTGTGACCCCTTGCCAGGGTCCTCTGGGAGGACATTCATCACCCAGGGAACCCCAGGTATTGAAGAAGCCCCAGTAGGGGCAGACAGACATAGCAGGGGCGGGCAGAGTGCCTCCCTTTATCCTGACAATCTCTACTCGCTTCTTACCTTTTTCTCCCCCTGATTGAGGATTTGGGGGCCGCCTTGAAGATTTCTCACTCCAGCCCTGTCTCAACCACACTCCAAATTAGTGCCAACCCAGGGGCCTGGCACCTCCCACATCATCCATTGTCTTGCTGCCAAGTGCAAATAAACAGTATGATTGCCAACCTGGAGGTCCCCTCCCCTCCCTTCAAGCCATACTTCCTGCTCAGGATTAGTTTCCAACTGAGTCTGAAAGCCTTAGAGGAGTTTTCCCAGGCTGTGTGTGAAGCCTGGGGAACGCAAGGGCAACTGGGAGATTTGAGTGAACACTTTCCTCTTAATATGGTTCTGTATTTATTTTCATGTACTAAATATATCAGCTCATCAAAAGCCATGCGTGTTCCTTTTTTTTTCCCCCCCTTAGGGTAAAGGCCATTGTTAGGCCTGAGTTGATTTAAATAACAAAGTTAGATACAGCACGTAGTACCAGGATGTTGCAGACAGCATGACAGTGGTGAGTGAGTGACTGGTTTGGGAACCCGAGGCCTCAAGAAATGCTGGACTCTTCCTCCCACTGGTTTCTGGCTAATGCCACTAACCAGTGATTGGCTGGCTCTTCCTGAGCTCAGAACACAGACAATAGTATTTTTTTAGTTTTATTTTTAAGGGGTGTGTGTGTGAGAGAGAGAGAAGGTGGGAAGTAAAACACAATGGCTAGGACTTTGCCAAGTGGAAGGTCCAAGAAGGCCAGACAGTGACACGTGCATCTCCAGAGCACTTAGGATGGAGCCCAGGACTTAGGAAAAGCAGCAAAGCCTTTGCTCAGATGGAATTGCACCCAGCTTTGGCAGTGGGGGCGGGCTTCGGGCCTCTCCTTGCCTCTGTCTTCCTGTAAGGCACCTCCAGGAAGCACCAGGATTCTAGGGAGTCCGGTTGGAAGCCACATCATCGGTTTGGTACCCCTGCCTTGGGGCAGAGAAGAGTGGATGCTGCTGGGGAGGGAGACCCGTAGTGCCCAGGATCAGGGACACACGGAAACGCCTGTGGGGTCAAGCAGGCCAGCTACGCTCTCGTGCAGACATAGCTTTGCTTTTTGGTTTTTGCTTGAGAGTTTTTTTTAAGAGATGGGGCCTCACTTTGTTGCCCAGGCTGCAGTGCAGTGGCTCAATCATGGCTCACTGCTGACTTGACCTCCTGGCTCAAGCCATCCTCCCGCTCACCCTCCTGAGTGGCTGGGACTATAGACATGCACCACCATGCCTGGCTAATTTTTTAAAAATTTTTTTGTAGAGAGGGATTTCATTCTTTCCAGTAAAAAACAAGAAAAAAGGGAAAAAGAGACATGAGTCTCACCATGTTGCCCAAGCTGGTCTCAAACTCCTGGCCTGAAGTGATCCTCCCTTCAGTCTCCCAAAATGTTGAGATTACAGGCATGAGCCACCTCATCCAGCTGCAATATGCGTTTTAAACATATAGAATGTCTAAGCTTCCTGGAATTTTCACAACAATTATCCATGCCCGCCTTGGTTTTTCCTGAAACATCTATCTTGCTTTTGCCTTCCCATTTTCCCCTTTGTTTTCATAGACATGAGCCAGAAATACCTCTTTCCTGGCCAGGCGTGGTGGCTCACAGCTGTAATCCCACCACTTTGGGAGGCCAAGGTGAGTGGATCACTTGAGGTCAGGAGCTCGAGACTAGCCTGGCAAACATGGCAAAACCCTGTTTCTACTAAAAATACAAAAATTAGCCAGGCATTGTGTCGCACACCTGTAATCCCAGCTACTTGGGAGGCTGAGGTAGGAGAATTGCTTGAACCTGGGAGGTGGAGGTTGCGGTGAGCTGAGACCCAACCAGTGCACTCCAGCCTGGGTGACACAGTGAGACTCTGTCTTAAAAAAGAAAAAGATAGGCCGGGCGTGGTGGCTCACGCCTGTAATCTCAGCACTTTGGGAGGCCGAGGCAGGTGGATCACCTGAGATCAGGAGTTCAAGACCAGCCTGGCCAACATGGTGAAACCCTGTCTTAGAAAGAAAAAAAATATATTTAACAAAGAAAAAGAAAAAGATATACCTCTCTCTTCCTCCCCAACTACAGTAAAATCTGGCAATAGACCAAGGCAATACAAAAGGGTAACTGACACCAGGCTGTGGTGTCTGGAAGGCAGCTGGGGGTGGTGGGGACAGGGGCGACCTACTCTCTACTATCTAAGAGCTGCTGCTGCTGCTGAGCCCTAGAAGATGTGCACGCCTGGAGTATCTGGATAATTAGATTTCTTCCCCCAAAAGGGAGAAGTTGGATTTCTATGTGGTAACCCTCAGTTTTTTAAATGCCAACAAATAATTTAAAAATAATTGTTCAGGCCAGGTGCGGTGGCTCATGCCAGTAATCCCAGCACTTTGGGAGGCCAAGGCAGGAGGATCAGTTGAGGCCAGGAGTTCGAGACTGGCCTAGGCAACATAGTGAGACCCTGTCTCTACACAACATTTTTTTTTTTTTTTTTTTGAGACAAGGTCTTGCTCTGTCACTCAGGCCGGAGTGCAGTGGCATAATCTCAGCTCACTGCAACCTCAACCCTCCCAGACTCAGGCAATCCCCCACCTCAGCCTCCCAAGTAGGTGGGACTACCAGCATGTGCCACCATGCCTGGCTAATTTTTTTTTTGTAGAGACAAAAAGTAAAACATGGGGTTCTGCCTTGTTTCCCAAGCTGGTCTTAAATTCCTGAGGTCAAGTGATCTGCCTGCCTCAGCCTCCCAAAGTGCTGCAATTACAGGTTGAGTCACCTCGCCTGGCCTAAAAACTTTTTACATATTTAAAAAAATGTTGTTTTAGGTAATTGTTCAACTCCCTGGAATGTGAGGCTGAGGGCTGCGGTGACCTCAAGACTCCCCCTGAGCTTTCAGTGCTGGAGTTGGGGAAGTTGCAGGCAAATTAATCCCACAGCAGGGTCAGGGGCAGCCTAAAACCTGAGCTCTGCTCCTCCTGGAGTTCCCTGCCCACCTCTGTGTCCCCTATGGGCAGCTGTGACCCACACCCCGCTGCCCTGGTGGGTGATGTACCCATCATGGCCATGGCAGCTTCTGGGCTGGAGCTGGGGTCTGGTTTCCCACTAAGGCTGAAGTAAGGAACCATCATCTCTGGGCTGGCACCCCAGGCTACACGCGCCTCACAGAAACAGCATCTGTGAGCTGGATACACACAGCCCACGGCCCTGGGTAAAGAGATGTATTTGTAGAGTGTTCCCTTCAATGTGGCTTCAAATGCTTTTTAATTCATTCAATAAAAACATCATGAAAGTCATGAATCTAGTGCTCTCCACCCTGGCGGCTTCCTAGGCTTGGTCTCTGGGAGGATGAGGGTCAGGAACGGGCTGGGGTGGGGAGCTCATTTCTTGCCCTTGCCTTTCTCCTTGGCCTTCTTGTCCTTTGCTTTGCCCTTGCCCCGCTTCTTCCTGGATCTGAGCAGGGAGCGCACAAGGTAGCCCTTCCATACGGCCTGGATAAGCGTGGCCGCCCCGCACCATGTGCACCATCTCCTGCTCTGCCTCCATCCTTTTCCTGGAGTTGATCTCCTGCTCTTCCCGGATCTGCGAACTCCTCCACCAGCACTTGGTGCTTCCGCTTCAGCTCCTCCAGCGTGATCTTCTCCTCCCTGTGAACAGCTTCCAGATCCTCAAACTCCTCCTTCGAAGAGAGGTGGGAGGGGTCACCACCCTCCTCCCCCAAGACCCTCCCACGCTTCCCAAATGGGCTTCTGCCTCAGCGATGCCCCTAAGCTAAGCTGTTCAGCATCTCCGTCCCAATGAGATGGATGGGGAGAGGGGATGGGCTCCATCCTACCTCTAGGAAGGACCCGACTGAAGTAATTTCAGGAACAGGAAAAGAACATGGCTCGTGAGTTGGGCAGACTAGTTTTAAGTCCCAGCTTTGCCACACCTCAACTGACTTCACCTTTTTTCCTTATCTGAAACATGGGGACGATTCCAAACCCAGGGGCTGTTTCTAGGATTAAATGACCCGATGGACACAATGTACTGGACATGGTGCCAGGCACACAGTGAGGACCCAAGAAATGGAAGCCACTGCCCTAAAGCCGCCCGTTATACAAAACACCAGAATAGAAGGAGCTTTCTCAGGCTTCAAACAGAGCCCAGGAGTTCTTCGTCATGTCTAACTGCAGCCTCTCCTGCTGTCATTTACACCTGTTTTCCTTCCTTCCACTGATGTTTTCCCAGTATCAACAATAAGCAGAGCACCACCAGAGGACACAGAGCTGGGTGGACAAGGTCCCTGCCCGCAACCAACCCACAAGCCTCATGGGGCCCAGAGAAACGAGAGCCCCAGCCTACGAAGCTGCCCTCTCCGGGCCCTGACGGTCGCACAGGACAAGGCTGTGACTTGCCCTTCTCTGAAGAGCACACCTGGCTTTGCCTCACTCCAGCTCATGTTACCTCCAGTGCTCCCCGGCCTCCCTGGCCCCTAGGTCGGAGCCATGGGCCACCAATGTTATCCCAGGGCTGGGTGAAGGGTTTGGGGGTGTCTCCATTTGAAGGTTACCACCCCCTGGGCACTTCCTCCAGGCCAGAGCCTGTGCGGGGCACACACACATGCAGCCAGGAAGTCTCACTGAATTCCCACCATGGTCCCAAGATGGGAACTACCACCTCTGCTGATCAGATGCAGAAACAGCTCGGGAAGGTCAAGTCCCTTGCTTAAGGCCACACAGCTGGCACGTCTCAGATGCTCAGTAAAACTGGCTGAGTGACTGACGCGGTGGAGGCAGGCTCCCATCTAAGTCTGTAGAGAGGAGCCCCAGACTGGCAGGAGCCCAACCAGAGGACTACGGGATGTGGACACTAGATGGAGCCACGATCATTAGGCCCAGCGTCAGGGCTTTCTCCTAGCCAGCCACTTTTTTTTTTTTTTAATAGAGACGGGGTCTTGCTCTGTTGCTCAGGCTGGTCTTGAACTCCTGAGCTCAAGTGAACCTCTGACCTTGGCCTCCCAATGTGCTAGGATTACAGGTGTGAGCCACCACACCTGGCCTTGCAGCTTCTGGCTCTTTTCTTTCCCACCTCTTGCTCTGCCCCAGGCTGGCCAAACCCCTTAAACAAAGGGAGGTACTCTCCCCAGAGACGCTCAGAAGTTTGCCCCCTCCATGGACCATCCCAAGGCTGCTCCTCCCATTCCTCCCATCCCTAGAGGGTCTTGGGAAAAGCACACGAGAGAGACTTATTCAGTGACAAATACCTGCTTCTCGCCCATCTCTGTATCATATTTCTGGATCCAGTTCTCGATTTCTGTTTCCACTTTATATTTCTTCTAGAAAAGATCCAATTCGTCATTGTTTGATGGAATAATATGAACAATCAACAGCACTGAGCACCCTCTGCATCACTGTGGCAGGTGCTTACATGCCTCGCCTATTGAACCCACACAAGGAGGTTCCCTTTTCTCCATTTCACAGGTGAGGAAACTGAGGCTCAGACATGCTATCTCACTTGCCCAAGGTGACAGAGCTAATGGGTGGCAGAGCCTGAATTTGAAGCCAGCAGCCTGGTTCTAGGACATCCTAGGCAGAGGAAGCAGCAGGTGGAAAGGCCCTGAGGTAGGAACAAGCTTGTGCTGTTTAAAGGACAGAATTCTGCCCGGTGTGGTGACTCACGCCTGTAATCCCAGCACTTTGGGAGGCTGAGGCAGGCAGGTCACTTGAGGCCAGGAGTTTGAGACCAGCCTGGCTGCTCCCAATATGGCAAAACCCCATCTCTACTAAAAATACAAATATTAGCCAGGCATGGTGGTGCACACCTGTATTCCCAGCTACTGGGGAGGCTGAGGCAGGAGAATCGCTTGAACCCAGGAGGTGGAGGTTGCAGTAATCTGTGATCACACCACCACATGCTAGCCTGGGCGACAGAAGGAGACTCTGTCTCGAAAAAATAAATAGAAAAAATTAAAGGACAGAAATCGAGCCAGTGTGGCTAGAAGGGAGTGGCCAGGAGGGAAGTGGTCCCCAACAAGGTCCCAGGGAAAGGCTGTCACAGAGGCAGTGTCAGCAAGAGGAGGCTGTACTCTCAGGGGAGGCTGTGGCAAAGCCACTGGGTGACGTAGATGCAGTGGAGGGACGTGATCTAACCCTGCTTTTAAAAGATTATTTCTACCAGAAAAAACAGTGAAGCACTGATCCATGCTACAACATGGGTGAACCTTGAAAACATGGTGCTAAATAAAGGATGGCAGACACAAAGGCCACGGAGGATTCCATTCATATGAAGTGTCCAGAACAGATGAATCCACAGAGACAGAAAGCACCTTAGTGATTGCCAGGGACAGGGGAAGAAGGGAATGGGAAGTAACTTATTAACAGATACGGAGTTTTATTTTGAGGTGACAATGTTTTGGAACTGGATAGAAGGGGAAGTGAGGGTTGTGAATATACTAAATGCCACAGAATTGCTCACTTTAAAATGGTTTTATACTATGTTAAGTTTCACCTTAATTAAAAATAAACAGGCTGGCCACAGTGGCTCATGCTTGTAATCCCAACCTTTTGGGAGGCCAAGATGGGAACGGGAGAATTGCTTGAGGCCACAAGTTCTAGACCAGCCTGGGCAACATAGCAAAACCCTGTCTCCACAAAAAATAATAACGATAATTTTTAATTAGCCAGACGTGGTGGCGTGCACCAGTATTCCCAGCTACTCATGAGGGCTGAGATGGGAGGATCACTTGAACCCAGGAGTTGGAGGCTGAAGTGAGCTATGGTCACGCCATTGCACTCTGGTTTGGGTGACATAGTGAGACCTGTCTCTTAAAAAAAAAATCAACCCATTAATCCTACAGAGCAAGAGCGCTTAGCTTGGGCACCTTGGGTAGGCCGGCTTCAGGGGGCCTGGGCTCCCCGGGGAACTGTCTACCGGGATGTGTATGTGCATCTGTGCCTTCTTTCTGGGGGGGAGAGGCCAGTGGCTTCCATCAGATGCTCTAGAGTGTGACACTAAGAGACTGGGGACAAGTATTAGAAAGGGTGCCTTTTACGAGGAAAAAGATTTGGAAGTTGGATGTGTACTAGGCCTGGGTCTTAGCTGAGATGATAAAGAAGGCAAATGGAGATATGATTTTTTTTTTTTAAGAAACAAGATTTCACTCTGTTGCCCTGGCTGGAGTGCAGTGGCATGGTCATAGTTCACTGCAGCCTCCAAACTCCTGGGCTAAAGCAATCCTCTTGCCTCAGCCTCCCAAGTAGCTGGGACTATAGGCACACACCGTAGCGCCTGACTAATTTATTTTTTATTCTTTGTACAGACAGGGTCTCGCTGTTGCCCAGGCTGGAGTGTAGTGGTGCGATCACAGCTCACTGCAGCCTCAGCCTCCCAGGCTCAAGCGATCCTCCTGCCTCAGCCTCCCAGAGTGTTGGGATTATAGGCATGAGCCACCTTACCTGGCCAGAAATGATATTTACTGAACACCTACTATACACCAGCTCTGTCACTACCATCTCATGTAACAACCATGAAGACAGATGTCAGCATTTTCGTTTCCGAGGTGTGAAATTGGCAGCTGGGTGGGCGTTGAGTAATTTGCCTGAGCTTCACGCGCTACGTCTTCATTCCTTTGCACGGCACCAGCCTCCGACGATGTGGGTATTATCCCTGTGGGGTCTGAGGAGTTGAGGAACTTGCCCAGGACCACAAAGCTGGCATGCAGCAATGCTGGGACAGGGTCCCAGTTTCTCTGTCCCCCGTCCCCAGACCTGTGTGCTGCCCCCTCCTGCCTCCCAGGGGACGTTGGCTCAGGTTTGGGCCTTCCCTGCTCTTGTGCCCTTCCCCCTCCACCAAGCTGCTTCCTG
The DNA here is from genome assembly GCA_036589455.1 of Ateles fusciceps. NCBI lineage: Eukaryota > Metazoa > Chordata > Mammalia > Primates > Atelidae > Ateles > Ateles fusciceps. The sequence continues at coordinate 1,003,895 of JAZHEH010002159.1, read as the reverse complement.
AGTAGCCAGTGCAGTCCTGCCCTGCCCAACACTGCTGGACCTCCAGGAGTGACGGTACAGTCCAACCCCTCCCCTGCCCCAGGGACCCCACCAGCCCATCCTCCCTGCTTGCCGGGGCACCTTCCTCAGCGCCTGCTCCACTTCCCGGTTCTCCATGACCAGGCTGAAAAACTGTGACTGCAGCTGCAGGATCTCCTGCCGGATCTTGGCCACCCTGGCCTGCGACGCCCGGAAGTCGGCCTTCTGCTGCTTCTCGGCCTCCTGCTTAGTGCGAAGGAGGCTGTTCTCGGAGAACTTGAGCACCTGGTGCAGCTGGTTTTTCAGTTCTTGGATCACAAAGTTCTCCTTCTCCATCTGAGCCAGGAAGAGAAAGGGCTCTGTTAATACCTCCATGCCCAGCCGGGCACAGTGGCTCACGCCTGTAATCCCAACACTCTGGGAGGCTGTGGTGGGCTGATCACCTGAGGTCAGGAGTTTGAGACCAGCCTGGCCAACATGATGAAATCCTGTCTCTACTAAAAATACAAAAATTAGCTGGGCATGGTGGTGAGCGCCTGTAAGCCCAGCTACTCAGGAGGTTGACAGGAGAATAGCTTGAACATGGGAAGTGGAGGTTGCAGTGAGTGGAGATCACACCACTGCACTCCACCCTGGGTGACAGAGTGAGACTCCATCTCAGAAAAAAAAACCTCCATGCCCAATGACAGTCACCAGAAGCTGGCACCACTGCACCCTCCCTTGGGGCCAGGCATGCCACATGTTATTAGCTCTGCAATCATACCCCCAACCCCACAACGGAGGTCAGGGATAGCCTGATTACAGACAAGAAAACAGGCTCAAGGAGGTGCCTTCATCCGTCTGTGGTTGCCCAGCCGAGCTGGGCTCTGAAGCCAGGTTTGTCTGACCTGGAGCCACCACTTTCTATTTCGTTGCACGAGTGACGGGTACAAGCTTGTTGGATCGAGTCCACAAGGGAGGACTGGGACGGCAGTGATGCTCCTCCTGAGGACATGGCAGGGGAGGCCCGGCTGGCAGAGACACTTGGTGGGATGCATGAATGTGTATGACAAATACTGACTGACGGGATTGCCACCAGGCTGTCTCTCAAGGGCCCATACCTGGCTTGTCCCCTGCCTTGGGTGGATTCTAGAACAGGAATGGGGTGGAGGATGAGACAGTTTTGTAAAGAAGCTCTCAAGGCTTCTCACAAACACTAGAGTCTCCATCTGAGCACAGTGGTGCTATGGCTGCTCACGCCACAGTCTTGGGCTTGGGTCAGCCAGCAGCAGGCCCGCTGGGCTTCTGCTCACTTCCTGCACCCTGGGGGCAGGGAGGCAGCGCCTTTGGGGCAAGCCTGTCCTGCATGAAGGCTCTAGGCACCAGCTGCGGGAGTATGCTCAGCAGTCACAGCTCTCCTGATAGACTCCCCACCACGTCCCTGATTGGTGTCTCCCCCTTCATTGTACACTGCGGTTCAATGACATGAAATTTGCTCACCTGGCAAAAATGGCATCTGACGCCAAGTTAGCCCAAGGTGAAGCCCCTCAGGTTCTAGCACCTGAATGAGACCAGCAGGGCCACCTGTGTCCCTCTGCCTATTCCTAGAGGATGCTTCTCCCACCTTACCAGTGACCTCCCTGCCCGAGGGCCCAGAAGCCCATCACCTGTCCACTCAGCAAGTATACATCATGCCCCTCTTTGGGACAGGCTCACTGGGGACACAGTGGCAGGCCGAAGAGACAAGGTCCCCTTTTCTTGTGGAGGAGCCAGATCTCTCAGGACCACACAAATCACACAAAGACATGTTATCCACAAAGTCGGGTGAATGCTTTAAAAGACAAATTCAATGAGAAATACCCAACCTAGCGCCTGGGGGAGGGAGGGTAGTGAATAGCTCGCCAGTGCCTTGAACCTCTTGTCAGTGGCGGGGGGGAGAGAAAAAGTGCCTGCAGCAGTGCAGCCTGGCTAGCCCCCATGTCTGCTCTCCCCACAGAGGCCGCGGGCTAGAATGTGTAGAACACGGTGACAGGCGGTCGGTCCTTCCTAGCACCTCTCTCTGCTGGGTGTGGCTACAGGATGTGCGTGGAAGTTCTGTGTGGGACCTCCACATGTGTCCTTAAGGGGTGGAACCAAGCCGTCTCCTCCCCTTTCCTCCTTGCTGCTGGCTGGACTGGGGGCCACATGATGGGGAAAGCTGGAGCAGCCATCTTGGCCCACAGGCAGAAGTCCCATGTGGGGGGTCAGCAGAGAAGTCACATCGAAGAAGCCAGACCCCCTGACAACTTGGGAAGCAGAGCTACCACACCAGCTCCAGTGTTTCTACTACAGAGAAATACATGGCCGTCTTGACTAAGCCACAGCTATTTTGGGTGTCTCTGTCATAGCAGCCAAATCTGTTCTCATACACCATCTCACAGGGTTTTTGTAAAGATTTAGAGAGAAAATGTGTGTGAAACAAATACACTGTATGTGTCCAATATGATTATTATTAGGTTTGGGATCATGCTACCATTTCCCTTTTTTCTTTTTTGAGACAGAGTCTTTCTCTGTAGCCCAGGCTGGAGTACAGTGATGCGATCTCAGCTCCCTGCCTCCTCCAACCTCCGCCTTCTGGGTTCAAGTGATCCTCCCACCTCAGCTTCCTGAGTAGCTGACACTATAGGTGTGTACCACCACGCCTAGTTAATTTTGTCTTTTATCTAGAGACACGGCCTCACTGTGTTGCCCAGGCTGGTCTCAAACTCCTAAGCTCAAGTAATCCACCTGCCTTGGCCACCCAAAGTGTTGGAATTACAGGCATGAGCCACCATGCCCACATTTCCCTTCTTAAAAATTCTTCTAGCTGGTATGGTGGTACGCCTATAATCCTAGCTACTCAGGAGGCTGAGGCTGGAGGATCTCTAAGCTAGGAGTTTGAGACCAGCCTGAGTAACAGAGTGAGACCTCATTTCCTTTTTGTATTTATTTTCTTTTATTTACGTATTTATTTATTTTAGAGTCTCACTCTGTTGCATAGGCTGGAGTGCAATAGCGCAACCTTGGCTCACTTGAACCTCCATTTCTTGGGTTCAAGCGATTCTCCTGCCTCAGCCTCCTGAGTAGCTAGGATTACAGGAGCCTGCCACCATGCCTGGCTTATTTTTGTATTTTTAGTAGAGACGGGGTTTCACCATGTTGGTCAGGCTGGTCTTGAACTCCTGACCTTAGGTGATCCACCTGCCTCGGCCTCCCAAAGTGCTGCGATTACAGGCGTGAGCCATCATGACCAGCTATTTTTTTGTATTTTTTTTTTAGTAGAGACGGGGTTTCGCCATGTTGGCCAGGCTGGTCTCGAACTCCTGACCTCAAGTGATCCATTCGCCTCAGCCTCCTGAAGTGCTGGTATTATAGGTGTGAGCCACCACATCTGGCCAGAGACCCCATTTCTTAAAAAACTGAATTAGGCAGGCATGGTGGCATGTGCCTGTAGTCATAGCTACTGGGGAGGCTGAGGGAGGGGGTTTCTTGAGCCCCAGGAGTTCGAGACCAGCCTGGGCAACATAGTGAGACATGGTCTCTACAAAAATTTTAAAAATCAGCCAAGCAAGGTGGCGCATGCCTGTAGTTTCAGCTACGCAAGAGGTTAAGGCAGGAGACTCGCCCAGGAGGTCAAGGCTGCAGTGAGCGATGATCGTGCCACTGGACTCCAGCCGGGGTGACAGAGCAAGATCTTGTCTCTAAAACTAAAAACTTCTAAAGATCAAATTCCTTGATTAGGCCTCAAAGGCTCCATGTGATCTGTCTGCTTCCCCTGCTTTCCCAGCCTATCTTGGCCCTTCCCCCTAGCTCACTGGCATTCTCTGGGTTTCTGAACTAGCCAAGCTTATTCCTATCTCATGACTGAGGTACACTCTACCCTCCACCTGGAACACGGATTGGCAAACTATAGCCCGTAGGCCGAATCCAAACTTGTATTTGTTAGGGAAAGTTCTGTTCTAACACAGTCCATTCATTTACATATGGCTGCTTTCCCCATAACAGCACAGCTGAGTTAAGAAATTGCAACAAAGACCATCTGGCCCATAAAGCCTAACGTATTTACTATCTGGCCTTTTGCAGAAAAAGTTGGGGCCAGGTGCAGTGGCTCACGCCTGTAATCCAAGCATTTTGGGAGGCTGTGGCGGGAGATCACTTGAGACCAGGAGTTCAAGACCGGCCTGCCCAACATGGTAAAACTCGGTCTTAAAAGACAAAAAATTAGTATCAAAAATGAGTCCAAGATCGCACCACTGTGCTCCAGCCTGGATGACAGAGTGAGACTCCGTCTCTAAAAAAAAAAAAAAAAAAAAGATTTGGGCCAGTCAGTGTGGCTCCTTCTGCAGTTTCAGCAGTACTGTGAAAAAATACCTCTGCCTGTCTGTCCTTTCTCCTCTCCGCCAATTCATTTTCAAGAGTATCGATGATTTGTTGGTTCATACTATTCTGTTTGCTGATATCCTGTATGAACTGGGCTTTGTCCCTCGCTTCCATGGGACTAGTGAGGAGTTTTTCGAACAGGAAACCACGGAGCTCATTCAGGCTGTCAATCAAACTCTGGGCTTCTGCACTTCTGCCCTGCGTCTGCATCTGCAGGAAACTGGCAGCTTGAGGGTTGCTGAGCAAGAGTCTCAGGACATTCTTGGTGGAGTCTTTGATCTGCTGCCTACATAGAGGGAGGCTGGATTTCTGCAGCTCTATGGAGAGGTGGCGGTCTCTGAGCCACCCTTCCTCCTTAGCCTCGTCCTGCTCCTGCAGCTGCCTTTCTTTCTCCTTTAGGCACCTGACATTTTCTAGGAGGACCTGGCAGAGGTCCTCGTGCTCTCTCACTGCCCTCATGATGTCCTCCCCCAGCATCCCCCTCCACATCCCCTTGATTGGATGCCACATATGACAGCAGGGTCACCAGCTCCACCTTGTAGATCGCCTCATCCAGGACGGACATGATCCTTTTGGCCTCAATGGTGGTGAGTTTGGTCTTAGAGGGGACCAAGGGTTTTAGTGAGTCAGCTGGCCTTTTAGATGGGTCTGTCTTTGGCCCTATTCTGTTGATGGTGGGGACCTGGTACAAAGGTGCCATAGTGAGAACATCTAAAGCCATCTCGTGAGCAGCCCTCTGTGCCTCTGTACGTCCTCAGAGATGGAGACTTCGGTAGACTATTTGAGTCTCCTGCTTTTATTGTCTCTGGCCATCCTGCAAAAGGAAGACGTAGGTGTTAGGGGGAGCTGTGCTGACATCTGTGTGGTTAGCGTGGCTGCAGAAACCACAGCTGTTGACATCGAGAGTTCACCTTAGGTCCTCTGTCGCTTTTACACAGAACCTTTCACTGAAAGCAGCTTTTAGCTTTGTGAGGGTGTTAGGGCCACAAGGGCAGGAATACCAAGTGTGGAGGTGCCTCAGGCACATGTGCCAGGCAGGGACCACCAGGACGATAGACGCCATTCTGAGGATTTAAAACCAGAGACTGGTTATGTCAGTGATGGGACAGTTGAGAGGTCAACCAGGGGAAGATAAAGCCATCCCACAATTGTCAATGGCGGGAAGCTGCCACATGAATAGGTGGTGAGCCTGGGGCCCAGGGTCACCCAGGCGAAGCTTGAGCCACAGCCATCAGTTCCCAGAGGAGCTAGAGACATTGCCGGAAATGCAGGTCAAAGAGGGGGTTGTGGGGGGAGGAGAAATACACTGGTTCCTCTCTTTCTCCTGCCCTTGGCCAGAATCAGCAGGAAACCAACCGACGAGGGAGCCTGGGCGATGGAACCGCAGGCAGCAGCCCATGAGCAGGACAGGGACAGGGCAGGGAAAGGGCAAAAATTGGTGTAAGACTAACAGGACTAGGACTGGCACATTTTCATTGATTTTGAAGTTGGTTTTGTCTTTTTTTTTTAAGACAGAGTCTTGCTCTGTCACCCAGGCTGGAGTGCAGTGGCGTGATCTCGGCTCACCACAACCTCCGCCTCGTGGGTTCAAGTGATTCTCCTGCCTCAGCCTCCTGAGCAACTGGGATTACAGGCATGTGCCACCACGCCCAGCTAATTTTAGTATTTTTAGTAGAGACAGGGTTTTGCCATGTTGGCAAGGCTGGTCTCGAACTCCTGACCTCAAGTGATCCATCTGCCTTTGCCTCCCAAAGTGCTGATATTACAGGCCTGAGCCACCACACCCTGCCATTTTTAAGTATTGATTTTAAAAATTTGGCGGGGTGGTTGGTGGTGAAAAATAACTTCAAAATACAATTTAAAAACTGTTTCACTCAAGGCAATGTTGTATTCTGGATTGGATTCCGGAGTGGAAAAAGGACATTAGTGGAACAACTGGAGAAATTCAAGTCCAAACCGAGTCTAAAGTTTAGTTAATAGCATTGTACCAACGTTAATTCTGTAGGTGCTGTTACCCTGGCTGGAGTGCAGTGCTGTGATCATGGCTCACTCCAGCCTTGACCTCCTGGGCTCAAGTGATCCTCCTGTCTCAGCCTCTCAAGTACCTAGGACTACAGGTGCTCGTTCCCTGGCTAATTTCTTAACTTCTTGTCGAGATGAGCTCCACTGTGTTGCCCAGGCTGATCTTGAACTCCGAGGCCCAAACAATCCTCCTACCTTAGCCTCCCAGTGTTGGGATTACAGACATAAGCCACCGTGCTAGGCCTAATTTTGTGGTTTTGACAAACATACCGAGGTTATCTAAAATGTTAACATTAGGGGGAGCTGAATGGAGGGCATACGGGCACTCTCTGTACTATCTTTGCAACTTTCCTATAAACCTACAATTATTACAAAGTAAAAAGCTAATTAAAAGACTGTTTCAGGCCAGGTGTGGTAGCTCACGCCTGTAATCACAGCACTTTGGAAGGCTGAGGCAGGCAGCTCACCTGAGATCAGGAGTTCAAGACAAGCCTGGCCAACATGGTGAAACTCTGTATCTACTAAAAATACAAAAGAATTAGCCGGGCATGGTGGTGCGTACCTGTAATCCCAGTTACTCAGGAGGCTGAGGCACGAGAATCGCTTGAACCCAGAAGGCAGAGGTTACAGTAAGCCAAGTTTGTTTCACTGTACTCCAGCCTGGGCAACAGAGTGAAACACTGTTTCAAAACAAATAAGTAAAAAACTGTTTCAGAAACACCTACAGGGCAATCAGAGATCAGTAATTTATATTGCTTTCATAGTACAATGGCTAAAAGTACTAGCTTTGCACGGCCTCACTTGGGTTCAAATCCTTGCTGGGGGTCTCTGGGCTGGTCATTTAATCCTCCAGAGCTTGGACTTCCTCAGCGGTAAAACAGGAGTCCTCAGGATCAATGAGAAGCTTCCAGCACAGGGCCCACACGCTGTAAACGCTCAATAAATAACTAACAGCATTAACCCAGGAAAACAAAAATCTCAAACCCAGGACTTTAGCGATTTCTGATGCAACCATTGAACACCTACTGCCTTGGCCAGGCACAGTGAGTCACACCTGTAATCCCAGCAATTTGAGAGGCTTAGGTGGGAAGATCGCTTGAGCCCAGGAGTTCAAGACAGCCTGGGCAACATAGCAAGGCCCCATCTCAAAAAAAAAAAAAAAATACACCTACTGCTCAGGATGTCTGCCCACCCCCAACACCATGTCTCGGATGGACATACCCATAACATCCCCATCCCTCACTCTGATTCTTCTTCATCTCTTCTCCCTTATCCTGTTTGTTCTCCAGGTTAAGTATCACCATTTCACATCCCTATACGGACCTGTTTATTTGTTTATGGTCTCTTTCTCCCTCTCTTAAGAAGTAAGCACCAATGAAGGCTGTAAGTTACTACTTACAGGTTACCTGTGCCACTTTTATTTTCATACTGTCTGTAGATGCGAGAAGTGTTTTGAAGAAAGAATCGTTAGGACTTGATGAGTGAAAGAGTTTTGAGTTTGGGTGACTGGTAGAGAATGACGTGGCCCTTAAGAAGCTATGGCAGAAATTGGGAGAGGAAGTTTGGAGGGGAGGGCAAAGAGCTCACTTTTCAACTCATTGAGCTCTGGCTGCCATATTGGAGAGGACAATGGTGTCTTGGCCTTCCCATGATCCATTTCCTCTTTTTTATTTTTGACACAGGGACTCACTCTGTTGCCCAGGCTGAAGTGCAGTGGCATAATGGCGGCTCACTGCAATCTCGACGTCCTGGGCTCAAGCAGTCCTCCTACCTCATGCTCCTGAGTAGCTGGGACTATAGGCACGTGCCACCAAGCTCAGCTAATTGTTTTATTTTTATTTTTGTAGAGATAGGGTCTTGCTATGTTGCCCAGGAGAAGGAAGTGATATTTGAAGCCATAGAAGATATCTTCAACTCACCAAACCGAACAGCAAACCAAGAGAATGGCAGGGAATCAAAGAAACACCTAAAGTGATAAGAATGAAGAAGAAAGGCAGGCCAGATCAGATGCTAAGGGTGTTTAGTTCCTTGGCAAGGCAAAATCTATTCAAAATCAGGCCAGGTGTCATGGTTCATGCCTGTAATCCCAACATTTTGGGAGGCTGAGGCAGAAGGATTGCTTGAGCCCAGGAGTTTGAGGCTGCAGTGAGCTATGATTGGGCCACTGCACTCCAGCCTGGGTAACAGAGTGAGACCCTGCCTCTTAAAAAAAAAACAAAAACAAACCAGAAGCTTCTTTGGGAGCAGAGGACAGAATTATCTTCAGTCACTTTGGTTCACACACTTCCTGCTCCCTAATGAATCTCATGAGATCCTTTGAGGCTCTTCCTGAAGACAAAGTTTTAGGAGGCTGGGCATGGTGGCTCACATCTGTAATCCCAGCACTTTGGGAGGCCAAGGAGGAAGATTGCTTGAGCCGAGGAGTTCAAGACCAGCCTGGGCAACAAAGTGAGACATCATCTCTACAAAGAGTTAAAAAAAATATTAGTCTATCATGGTGGCAGGTGCCTGTAGTCCCTGCTGTTTGGGGAGCTGAGGCAGGAGGATTGCTGGAGCCTGAGAGGTTGAGGCTGCAGTGACCCGTGATCGCACCACTGCATTCCAGCCTGGGTGACATAGTGAGATCCTATCTCTCTTTTTTTTTTTTTTTGAGCTGGAGTTTTGCTCTTGTCGCCCAGGCTGGACTGTAATGGCGTGATCTCAGCTCACTGCAACCTTCACCTCCTGGGTTCAAGTGATTCTTCTCTTTCAGCCTCCTGGGTAGCTGGGCTTACAGGTATGCGCCACCACAGCAGACTAATTTTGTATTTTTAGTAGAGACGGGGTTTCACCATGTTGGCCAGGCTGGTCTCGAATTCCTGACCTCAGGTGATCTGCCCACCTCGCCCTCCCAAAGTAGTGGGATTGCAGGCATAAGTCATCGTGCTCAGCCGAAATCCTATCTCATAAGAGAAAAAAAAAAAAAAATTTTAGGGACAGCCATGGAGCTTTCTCAGCCTCTCTGAGGATGAAGGATCTTGCCCATGGCCACAGGATGAATGTGACCATGGTAGTTAATGAACGCAATCCTCCCCATTGTACCCCAAAGCTCTCAGGCATAAATCAAAATGCCTGAATTCTTCAGAGAGTGCGACTGGAAATGCAACGTTATATGAAATGTTTCCAATTTGCTTTCAGCCAAATTACCTCTTTTGCTTTAAAGGGCAAACTTGTTTTCTTTGATTATGATGACACCCATCAGTTCCTGACAGCTCATTTGGGTGAACAAGAAAAAGCCCGTGGAACTAGGATTGAGGGGGAAATGCATTTGACTCTGATGACAAAAATTACTGGAGAATCTCTTTTCCTTGAATTCTAATATGATCATTTCATGTCCTTTTAATGCCACCAACCTTAATATTTAAATCATTTCCAACTTAAGCATCTCCTTTTAAAATTTCTGCCCTAAGAGTGAAGCAAGATTGTTAATGGATGGGAACCTTTAATTGGATATTCCCTTTATTTGTCATTAATTCTGCTGATGAACTTTATAAATGGAAATATATCTTTGTCATGCAAATTATACTTCATTTTCATTCAAACAGGCTTGTTGGATATTGTATTACTTTCACTCTTAGAATATTTTGAGAAAAAAAAAAGATTTGAGCTAAATTATATATTCTCCCCCCTGGAGAGAAAGAAGAAAACCCAACACTTACAACTACCCTACAATTCCAAACTGGCATATGGAAAAGACAGAGGGTGTTAAAAAAAAAAAAAGTGGAGTGTGGGAGGTGGAGTTCTCTCTCTTCTCTCTCTCTCTCTCTCTCTCTCTCTCTCTCTCCCTCTTTTTAATTTACTTTTAATTTAGGTTCAGGGGTACACATGCAGGTTTGTTACGTACATAAATTGCATGTCATGGGGGCTTGGTATACAGATTATTTCATCACCCAGGTAATAAGCATAGTACCTGATAGGTAGTTTTTCCATCCTCATCCAGATCTTATTTTAAGGAATACCATTTTAATGTTAGCTAAGTAAGTTCTTGAGAACTTACTGTGTAGCAGACACCATTCTGAATGCTACATAGGAACCTTATGAGGTAGGTGTTATTATTACTTCCGTTTCACAGATGAAGAAAGGGAGACAGAGAGGTTAGATGATTCTAGTTAGTTTACAGCTAGGAAGCGACAGAGCCTGCGCCCTATCAGCACTATTCTGTCCAGTCTCTTGATTTTCAGATTGACTTCTGGCCGGGCTCAGTGGCTTATACCTGTAATGCCAGCACTTTGGGAGGCTGAGGTGGGTGGATCACTTGAGGTCAGGGGTTTGACACCAGCCTAGCCAACATGGGAAAACCCTGTCCCTACTAAAAATACAAAAAAGCCAGGCGTGGTGGTGGGCACCGGTGATCCCAACTACTGGGAAGGCTGACGCAGGAGATTACTTGAACCTGGGAGGCAGAGGTTGCAGTGAGCTGAGATCACACCACTGCACTCCAGCCTGGGTGACAGAGGGAGACTTTGTCTCAAAAAAAAAAAAAAAAAAAAAGGATTGACTTCTATGGTAAACATAGTAGAATGAGTCTTTGCTGGTCTGGTTTCGTGAACCCTGTCCAACAGATTCTAGAGAACAGATGTGTTTAAGATTCAGTTCCTACCAGCCTGGCCCACACAGTGAAACCCTGTTTCTACTAAAAATTCAAAAAAAGAAATTAGCTGGGCATTGTGGTGGGCGCCTGTAGTCCCAGCTACTTGGGAGGCTGAGACAGGAGAATCGCTTGTACCTGGGAGGCAGAGGCTGCAGTGAGTCAAGATCATACCATTGCACTCCAGCCTGGGCAACAGAGTGAAAGACTCTGTCTCAAAAAAAGAAAAAAAAAAGATTGAGTTCCTATAGCATTCAATCTACTTAACTACAAATTCATATTTTTTTCTCATATTTGGTGTTGTAACTATATATGCATATAATTAATAACAATGAATATATGTGTTTCACAACTGAGCTGTATTTGATAAACATACTCATCCACCAGCATGTACATACATGTACATATATCAGGGCCTCGGGTGATATGCTGAGACAGAATGAAGAAGGCAGGAACATTTCTGGAACTGTGATGGGGGCGAGAGTCATCATTGTCAGTGTCTTAGGAGATGACAGAGTGGAGGAGGTTCATAGAAGGAGAAAGACTGGCAGGATCTGGTAAGGAAAACGTATGGAAGTGGTAAGAACTGGGGACTTGGTTGGTTTGATACTGGGTGGGAAGATGAAACAAGAAGGCCTTTAAAAATCATACTGAGAAACCATAAAACTCTTAGAAGAAAACATAGGGGTAACATTGTATGTGTTAATCTTCATGACCTTGGATTTGGCAATCGATTCTTAGATATGAAACCAAAAAGATGAGCAATAAAAGAAAAAAGTAGATAAACTCAACTTTAAAATGGAAAACCTTTGTGCATTAAAGGATGTTATCAAGAAAGCTAAAAGACAAGCTATGGAATAGCAGAAAATACTTGCAAATCACATGTCTGATAAGGTTTTGATATCTAGAATATGAAAAAAAAAAAACAACCCACAAAACTTCTAAACCTGAACAACGAAGGCAAGCAACCCAGTTAAAAAGTGGATAAAGAACTTGAATAGAGGCCGGGCTCAGTGGCTCAGGCCTGTAATCCTAGTACTTTGGGAGGCTGAGGTGGGAGGATTGCTTGAGCCAGGAGTTCAAGACCAGTCTGGGCAACATAGCAAGACCTCATCTCTACAGAAACAAAATAATTTAGCCAGGAAAGGTGGTACACACCTGTAGTCCCAGCTTCTTGGGAGGCTAAGGCAGAAGAAGCACTTGAGCTCAGAAGTTCAAGGTTACAATGAACTATGATTGCTCCACCGGACTCTAGTCTGGGTGACAGAGTGAAACCCTGTCTCTAAAAATAAAATTAAAAAACAACTTGAATAGACATTTCTCCAATATGCAAATGGCCAGTTAACACAGGAAAAGATGCTCATCACCATTAGTCACTAGGGAAATGCAAATTAAAACCACAATGAGAGCACACTCCATACTTAATAGATAACTGTAATGTTTTAAAAGGTGAAAATAACCGTGTTGATAAGAACGTGTTTCAATTGGAACCTTCGTATATACATAGGGTAGACATGTAAAATGGTGCAGCTGCTGTAGAAAAGAGTTTTGTGGTTCCTCAAAAAGTTAACACGGGTATATACTCCAAAGAATTGAAAACAGGGACTCAAACAGATACTTGGAGGCCAACAGTCACTGCAGCACTATTCACAAAAGCCAAAAGGAGGAAAAGAAAGTGTCCATCACAGAGGAATGGATGAACAAAATGTTGTATATTCACAAAATGGAATATTTTTCAGCCATAAAAAAGAATGAAGGAGTAATATGTGCCACAACATGGACGCACCTTGGAAACATCATTCTCAGAGAAAACAAGTCACCCCCAAAAGGACAAATCATAAGTATGATTCCACTTATATAAAACAGGCAAAATTCAGTGCCATAAGACAGGGCAAGAAACAAAAAACACCAGCCAAATTAGGCCAGGCATGGTAACTCACACCTGTAACCCTAGCAGTTTCAGAGGCCACGGCTGGAGGACTGCATGAGGCCAGGAGTTTGAGACCAGCCGGGCAGCAGAGCAAGACTTTATCTCTACAATCAATCAATCAATTAATAAAACAGGCAAATTCATAGACACAGTAAGTAGATTGGAGGTTGCCAGGGGATTGGGGATGGGGGATGGAATTATTGTTTAATGAGTACAGAGTTTCTGTTTGGGGTGATAAGAAAGTTTGGAAAATAGTCATCATGGTTGCATAACACTACATGTAATTAATGCCACTGAATTACACACTAAAAATGATTTAAATGGCGGGCTGGGCACGGTGACTCACGCCTGTAATCCCAACACTTTGAGAGGCTGAGGTGGGTGGATCACTTGAGGTCAGGTGTACAAAACCAGCCTGGCTAACATGGTGAAATTCCATCTCTACTAAAAATACAAAAATTAGCTGGGTGTGGTGGTTTGTACTTATAATTCCAACTACTTGGGAGGCTGAGGCAGGAGAATCACTTGAACTCAGGAGGCAGAGGTTGCAGTGAGCTGAGATCATGCCACTGCACTCCAGCCTGGGTGATAGAGTGAGACTATGTCTCAAAAAAAAAAAAAAAAAAAAAAAAACTTGGCTGGGCAGGGTGGCTTATGCCTGTAATCCCAGCACTTTGGGAGGCTGAGGCAGGTGGGTCACCTGAGGTCAGGAGTTCAAGACCAGCCTGGCCAATGCGGTGAAACACCATTTCTACTAAGAATACAAAAATTAGCCAGGCATGGTGGTGCATGCCTGTGGTCCCACCTACGATAAAAAAATTACCACAATAATTTTTTTTTGAGCTGGAATCTCGCTCTGTTGCCCAGGCTGGAGTGCAGTGGTGGGATCTCAGCTCACTGCAACCTCTGCCTCCTGGGTGCAAGTGATTCTCCTGCCTCAGCCTTCCAAGTAGCTGGGATTACAGATGCACCACCACACCTGGCTAATTTTTGTATTTTTAGTAGAGATGAGGTTTCGCCATGTTGGCCAGGCTAGTCTCAAACTGCTGACCTCAAGTGATCTGCCTGCTTCAGCCTCCCTAAGTGTTGGGATTACAGGCATGAGCCTCCGTGCCCAGCCAATAAAAAAAATTTTTAATCACAAAAAATACTATAAGAAATGATACCCCCACCCCTATTTGAAATAAATCATTCTAATTTGAAAGCAACAGAAAACAAATAATATTGAAGGGCCTTTCTGGCTGTGGTATCTTCCATACATTATTTTGTTTCTCTTTATTACTCAAATTTTAGCCTTTGTGCTGCTAGAGGGAGTGTAGTTATCCCTTTTAATACTAAAGACACCCTATGGGGTGGGTACTATTCATCCCAATTTTACAGGTAAGGAAACTGAAGTTCTTAAAGGTGATTTTTTTTTTTTTTTAATTTTGAGACAGGGTCTCGCTCTGTTGCCCAGGCTAGAGTGCAGTAGTGTGATCAGGGCTTACTGTATTCTTAACCTCCTGAGCTCAAGTGATCCTTTCACCTCAGCCTCTCGAGTAGTTGGGACTACAGGCACACACCATCACACCCAACTAATTAAAAACAATAATTTGTAGAGATAGGGGGTCTCACTATGTTGCCCAGGCTGGTCTTGAACTCCTGGGCCCACTCAATCATCCTGCCTTAGCCTCCCAATGTTCTGGGATTGCAGGTGTAAGCCACCATGCCCGGCCTAAAATCTCCATGGGAGAGTGATTTCTGAAGGTGGTTATAACAATATTGTCTGTGACATATATTCTTTTGCAATATGACTTTGCGACTCCTCCAGCAAGAGATGGGGTATATTCCCTTCCCCTTGGACCTCAAATGGCCCCACAACCTGGTTGACATGCAGAATGCAGCACAAGCAATGCTGCGAAATTTTAGGGCTGGTCCTGAAGACCTCTGCAGCTTCCTTCTCTCTTCACTGCTTAGAATGCTCCCTCTGGAAAGCCAGACACCACATAAGAAGTCCAACTGCCTTGAAACCACCATGCAGTGAGGAATCCCCAAACAGCCATGTAGAGAGGAAAAGGCCAAGTGGAGGAGGACTGAGGCATCAGATGTGTGAGTAAAGCCTTCTTGGACCTTCCATGCCAGCCCAGTTGCCAGATGAATGCAGCTAAGTGAGTGACTTCAGCTGACATCACAGGAGCAGAAGAACCGCCTGGCCAAGCCCTGCCCAAATTCCTTTTAGAACCCTAAGCAAATAAAATGGTTACTATATTAAACTGCTGTGTTTTGGAGTTGCTTGTTATGTAGCAGTAGATACTTAAACCGTATACCTATAGAGTAACAGGGACCAGAACTAAGCCAGATCTCCCTGAGTGCAAGGTGAGGGCTCTTTCTACCTCTCTAGAGTTAGTCCACCTTTCTTTCTACTGCCACACAGTGATCATACTGGTGTCATGCTCCCCGGGGCACACCCAGGACAAGACACAGTTTGTAACAGTATCATCCCATTCTTTCTTCCTTCCTTAAGAAAGCTTATCTGGGCTGGGAGCAGCAGCTCATGCTTGTACTCCCAGCATTTTGGGAGGCAGAGGTGGGAAGATTGCTTAAAGCCAGGAGTTCAAGACCAGCCTGGGCAACATAGCAAGACCTCATCTTTACTAAAAAGAAAAATTAGCTGAGTGTGGCGGCATGTGCCTGTAGTCCCAGCTACTTGGGAAGCTGAGGCGGGAGGATCACTTGAGCCCTGGAGGTTAAGGATACAGTGAGCCATGATTGTACCATTGCACTCCAGCCTGGGAGAAAGAACGAGATCTTGTCTTAATAAAAATAAATAAATAAATAAAGTTTATCAGAATTCAAGTGAGTGAGGGTAACTAAGTTATTTTAGAAAAAGCCTCGAATCATTTCTCATTGATTATTATTTTTAATCAATCATTTACAAACATTGGAACTTATTAACCAATTATCAAGATACAGTTATAACATGAGGACCCTTGGGCACTAGGGAGCTTCACTCCATGAAGCAGAACTGGTAGGTAGGAAAGAGACCTTCATAAGGGTTTGTTTTAATTTAGTGTTCCCCCAGTTTTTCTCACTAGCTTATTACCTTGGCGATTTCTGTCAAATCTACAGACCAAGCTGTGTTATTATCAACTCCAGTTTTTATTTAAATATACTTCCATTCTTAAGTACTTTTCACTAAAAATGACTTTTTTTTTTTTTTTTTTTTTTTTAGACAGGGTCTCACTCTGTCACCCAGGCTGGAATGCAGTGGTGCAATCATGGCTTATTGGAGCCTTGACCTCCTGGCCCCAAATGATCCTCCCACCTCAGCCTTCTGGGTGGCTGGGACCACAGACATGCACCACCACACCCAGGTAATTTTTCAATTTTTCATAGAGATGGTGTCTTGTTATGTTGTCCAGGCTAGTCTTGAACCTCTGGACTCAAGCAATCTTCCCATCTCAGCCTTCCAAAGTACTGGGATTACAGCAAAAAGGAAGTTTTATATCTGCACTGTAATTGAAAAATCTGTATCACTTTCCTTATATAGAAGGTAACAATGTTGGCATCCTGACATTATTTCCTTTTAGCTAGATATTATTACTCAGGAAACCAGAGTCTGAGACCAGAATTTCTGTTGTTAAAAATCAAGACTATCCCAGAACTCAGATAGGGGGCGGGGGAAACAAGATTAGGAAATGGTAGGAAGACATTAAAGACATACTAATAAAAAGAGAAGACACAAATTACTAGTATCAGAAATGAATGAAGGGCTATTATTCTATTATGAATCCCATGGACATTAAAAATGATAATAAATAATATTATGAAACAACTCTATGCTCACATATTTGATAATCTAGATGAAATGGACCGATTTCTTAAAAGATACAATCTACCAAAACTCACACAAGAACTAGATAACTCAGATGGGCCTCTATCTATTAAGGAAATTGAATCAATTGTTAATAACCTTCCAAAACAGAAAGCACCATGTCTGGAGGGTTTCACTGGTAAATTCTACCAAATACTTAAGGAAGAAATGATACCAATTGGCCAGGCATGGCTCATGCCTATAATCACAGCACTTTGGGAGGCCAAGGTGGTAGCACTGCTTGAGCCCAGGAGTTCAAGACCAGCCTGGGCAACATAGGGAGACCCTGTCTCTACTAAATAAAAATATTAGTCGGGTGCGGTGGCATGTGCCTGAAGTCCCAACTACTCAGGAGGCTGAGGTGGAAGGATCACTTGAACCCAGGAGGTTGAAGCCATAGTGAGCCATGATTGTGCCACTTCACTTCAGCCTGAGTGACAGAGTAAGACCCTGTCTCAAATAAATAAATAAATAACAATTATCTATAATCTCTTCCAGAAAACAGAAGCAGAAGGAATCCTTTCTAGCTCATTATATGAGGCCAGCATTACCCTAATACCAAAACCAGACAAAGACATTGTAAGAAAGGAAAACTATAGACTACTAGCTCTCATGAACATAAGCGCAAAAATCTTCAACAAAATATTAGCAAGTTGAATCCAACAACATGTAAAAAAAATTATACATCAGAACCAAGTGGGATTTATCCAAGTATGTAAGGCTGGTTTAATATTCAAAAATCATTTAAGAAGGAAAATCATATGATCAAACCAATAGATGCAGAAAATGCATTTGACAAAATCCAACACCTGTTTATGATAAAAACTCTAAGCAAACTAGGAATGGCGTGGAACTTCCTCAGCTTGATAAAGAACATTGACAAAAAGGCTGTAGCTAACGTCATACTTAAATGTGAGGAACTGGAAATTTCCCCCCTGAGATCAAGAACAAGGCAAGTGTGTCACCACTCCGGTTCAACATACTAGCAGTCCTAGCTAGTGCAATAAGACAAGAAAAGGAATGAAAAGGTATTTAGATTAGGAAGGAAGAAAAAAACTGTCTTTGGTTACAGATGGTGACATAATTATTTATGTAGAAAAATTTGAAAAAAATCAACAAAAACATTCCTGGAATTAATAAGCAATTATAGCCAGGTTGCAGGATATATGTTTAATATACAAAAGACTTACGAACACCAAACCAGGGCTTTCTCATCAAAAAGAAAATTTAAAAGAGACCTGAAAAGGGTCTTTTTGGCACAAGCTTCTTACCATAGGACTCAGTGTTATTTAGCATATACACATGTCTTCCTAAACCGTGCATCATTGAAACAATAAAACCAACTAAACAAATTCTCCTTTAGTACCATCTGCCATTAAAAATTCACAGCCTATGTATTCCTAGACAATTTAGCTGTAATTAAGAGTTTGTGCCTTCCTAGCTCTGTTCTTTGTATTTCCCATAGATTGACAAAGATTATTGCTCTCAGCTTAGATGTGAGAGAGCTAAGAATGACTTAGAGTGGGATATGCGTGTATGACTGGGGGTAGAGTGGCAAAGATAAGTTTTCACATGAGATGGAGCTCATGGAGGTTGCAGTGAGCCGAGATTGCAACATTGCACTCCAGCCTGGGTGACAGCGTGAGACTCTGTCTCAAAAAAAAAAAAAAAGGAAAAGAAAAAGAAATCACTGTTGAATAAATGAGATAGCAAACCCAGATTTACCAATAGGGCTGTCTCCTCACCAGGAGATGCTGGCATAATAGATAATGTTGTTTTGCAAAATGTATATATCCTGAATTGGAACCAGAAAAAGAGTGCCATATTTTAATGATAAAACTGTAGGCTGGCCGGGCGTGGTGGCTCACACCTGTAATCCCAGCACTTTGAGAGGCCGAGGCAGGCGGATCACAAGGTAGGAATTCGAAACCAGCCTGACCAATATGGTCAAACCCTGTCTCTACTAAAAATACAAAAATTAGCCATGCATGGTGGCGAACACCTGTAGTCCCAGCTACTCGGGAGGCTGAGACAGGAGAATTGCTTGAACCCGGGAGGTGGAGGTTGCAGTGAGCCAAGATTGCATCACTGCACTCCAGCCTGGGAGACAGAGCAAGACTCCATCTCAAAAAAACAAAAAACAAAAACTGTAGGCCAAGATTTGGCCTATGAATTGTTTTGTATTCCTTTACTCAGGGCTTGGAAGTTTTTAAATAAAAGATGTAAATTTAATTAATTTCTTTCTTTTTCATAGTTTAGTGGGTTTTTTCTTTCTATGACCAGTTTTGAACTGTCACCCAATCCTCTCTCTTGTTCTTTTGAGAACCTGTGTTTTACGGTTTATAATTGGTCTGTAAAAGATTCCCAGGCTGGGGCTGCAGCAGTGAATGCTGGAGGTATTGACAAACAGGATCCTGTTTGTAATGCTGGCTGGATGGCTGCAGGCTCCAGGATTATCTGGTGCTTTGGAGACAGAGGACACGGGACAGTGACTCAGGTTGGAGGGAATGTGCTCCTCGGGACAGATTTCTATGTCCTGGTTATGATGAAATACTTTCCACTGGACACTGGCCACAAGTTGTAATAGCTTTGGGCAAATCCACTTGATCTTCTGGGCTCTCATTTCCTCATCACTGAAGTGGAAACAGAAAACATATTTGGAATGCAATTCCAGTGTCTCACCACTTCCTGGCTGTGTGGCTTTGGGTAAGTCGATTAACCTCTCTAAGCTTTGGTGTTCTACCTATAAAATGGGGGATATGGCACTGTTGTGGGAATGAAATGAAATCCTTGCTCAAAAGTCTTAAGCTTTGATGACTTTTAGTACTCCTGCAAAAATGATATGTTAATATCAACACTTCAATATTTCGTAAAACAGATACACTTTTCCACAAAATAATATGGCATATATTTTTGTGTCAAAGGCTTTATAAAGAACCAAAACAGAAGCAGCTTTTCCTCCTTTTTACTATTTCTGTTTTTAATTTTGCTGGTTTCTACATTATTCATGTTCTCCTGTTAGTGACAGAAGAAGACTGACTTCCCTTAAATCACTCACTGTTGTCCAGTCTCCCCTCCTTACCAATCAGTTCATCAGGAATTTTAATTCCTCTTTTGGTTACAGTGTTGCTTTAGAAATGTTTATTTCTGGTTATATCCAACTGTAGACAATATCACTTTGGCAGTTTCAGACAGAAGGGAGAATTTCCTAGTAGTGAATTTAGATTATTCTACAATCAACTTCTCCAACTTGAAAAAAATATTCAACTACTACACACCCATTAGAATAGCCAAAACCTAGAACACTGAGATGCTGTTGAGAATGTGAAGCAGAAACTGTCATTGCAGGTGGGAATGCAACATGGTGCAGCCACTTTGGAAGACGGTTGGTTTCTTTCCAAATTAAACCTACTCTTACAATTACCATACGATCCAGTCATCACACTCCTTGGTATTTACCCAGAGTTGAAAACCCAGGTCCACACAAAAACCTGCGGATGGATATTTGTAGCAGCTTCATTCAGAACTGCCAAAATTTGGAAACAACCAAGATGTCCTTCAGGAACTGAAGAGATAAACAGCGGTGCATCCAGACAATGGAAAACAGGATTATTCAGCGTTAAAAAGAAATGAGCTGTCAAGCCATGAAAAGACATGGAAGAAACTTAAATGCATATCACTAAGTGAAAGGAGCCAATCTTAAGAGGCTACATATGGTATCATTCCAATTATATGACATTCTGCCAAAGGCAAAACTATGGAGATAGTAAAAAGATCAGTGTTGTCTAAGGGTGGGGGGAAGGGAGGGATGAATCAATGGAACAGGGAGGATTTTTAGGGCAGTGAAAATATTATGTACCTACTATAATGATGGATACCATCATTATACATTTGTCCAAATCCACAGAATGTACAACACCAAGCATGAACCTTTATCCCTTATGTAAACTATGGAATTTGATTTGCTGCTGCTGATGTGTCAATGTAGGTTCATCAGCTGTAACAAATGCATCACGCTGTTGGGGGAGGTTGATTGTGGGGGAGGCTGTGCATGTGGAAATAGGGGGTATATGGGAACTCTCTGTACCTTTCCCCTCAATTTTGCAGTGAATCTAGAACTGCTTAAAAAAATAAAATATGGCCAGGCACGGTGGCTCACGCCTGCAATCCCAGCACTTTCGGAGGCCAAGGTGGGCGGATCACAAGGTCAGGAAGTCGAGACCATCCTGGCCAACATGGTGAAACCCTGTCTCTACTAAAAATACAACAAAAAATTAGCTGGGCGTGGGGACACGTGCCTGTAATCCCAGCTACTCGGGAGGCTGAGGCAGGAGAATCGCTTGAACCAGGGAGTCGGAGGTTGCAGTGAGCCGAGATCACGCCACTGCACTCCAGCCTGGCGACAGAGTGAGACTCCATGCCAAAAAAAAAAAAGAAAAAACAATCTTAGGGTTACAACCTTTTACTGGGCAGTGAAATCAACTTTCCAATTGGGACTAGTGTTAAAAATAAATGAAACAGGGTTAGCTGTGGTGGCTCACTCCTGTAATCCCAGCACTTTGGGAGGCTGAGGCGGGTGGATCACCTGAGGTCAAGAGTTTGAGACCAAGCCTGGCCAACATGGTGAAACCCAGTCTCTACTAAAAATACAAAAATTAGCAGCGCATGGTGGCGGACATTGTAATCCCACCTACCTGGTAGGCTGAGGCAGGAGAATCGCTTGAACCCAAGAGGCGGAGGTTGCAGTGAGCTGAGATTGTACCACTGCACTCCAACCTTGGCAACAGAGCAAGACTCCATCTCAAAAACAAAACAAAACAAAACACAGCCTATCTCAAAGCCCTCCTGCTCTCAGGCACTAATGTATAATGTTCCTTTTGTCAGAAACCAACCCCTATTAACAGTTTCTCCCTAGATTAACAATTTCTCATTCTTTCGGTCTTAGCTCAATTCCTACCCCCTCCTCACACTGGAACAAATAGCACTTTACAACCTGTGGAAACTCTCACCTTTCCTGCATAGTACTAATCACACGGGTAATTTTTTTTTACAGCTCTATTGAGGTATAATTTACATTACCATAAAATTCACCCACTGTAAGTGTAAAAGTCAATGACTATTTTTGTAAATGTATCTAAAGTTGCCACAACACTACACTCCAGTTTTAGAACATTTCTATCACTCCTCCAAATTCCCATGAGCTAATCTGCAAACAATCTGTTTCCACTCACATTTTTTGTTGTAGTTGTTTTGTTTTTGAGATTCGGTCTCACTCTGTCACCCACGCTGGAGTGCAGTGGTGCGGTCTAGGCTCACTGCAACGTCTGCCTCCGGGTTCAAGGAATTCTCATGCCTCAGTCTCCCGAGTAGCTGGAATTACAGGAGTGTACTACCACGCCTGGCTAATTTTGTTTGTTTTTAGGAGAGACGGGATTTGCTAATTTTTGTGTTTTCAGGAGAGACGGGATTTCACCATGTTGCCCAGGCTGGTCTCAAATTGCTGGGCTCAAGTGATCTGCCTGCCTTGGCCTCCCAAAGTACTGGGCTTATAGGCATGAGCCACTGCCCCCAGCCCCCACTCACATTTAACTTTCCTGGATAGTTCACATAAATGGGATCATGCCGTATGTAATCGTTGGCATCTGACTTTTTGCTTAGCACAGTGGTTTTCAACCTGGGGCAACTTTGCCCTCTAGAAGACATTTGGCAATAATCAGGAAATGCACTTGCTTATTACAACTGAGAGAGGCTACTACTGGCATCTTGTGGATAGAGGTTCGTGTTATTGCTAAACATCTTACAATTAGCAGGATAGTCCCCCACAACAAAGAATTATCTAGCCCAAAATGTCAACAGAGCTAAGGTCGAAAAATCTTGACTTTCGTTTTTTTTTAAAGACAGGGTCTTACTCTGTCACCCAGGCTGGAGTGCAGTGGTGCAATCATGGCTCACTGCAGCCTCGACCTCCCCAGGCTCAGGTGATCCTCCCATCTCAGCCTCCTGAATAGTTGAGACTACAGGCACATGCCACCACATCCAGCTAATATTTGTATTTTTTGTAAAGATGGACTCTCACTTTGTTGCCAGGCTGGTCTCAAACTCCTAGGCTCAAACGATCCTCCTGCCTTGGCCTCCCAAATTGTTGGGATTACAGGCGTGAGCCACCGGGCCAAAAACCCTTGACTTAACATGTTTTGAGTTTCATCCAGTTTACAGCAATAATTAGTATTTTGTTCCTGAATAGTATTTTATTGCTGAATAATATTCCATTCTGTGGAAATATCACGAGTTGTTTATCCATTCACCTGTTGATGACATTTGGTTTGTTTCCAGTTTGGGGTTACTAAAGGTGATGTTGCTAAGGTCATTTATATTTAAGTCTTTCTGGGGAACACATGTTTTCGCTTGGTGGAGGTACATTCCTACAGAGACCAGCTCGGCCGTACAGACCCCCACCTAGGCAGTGCTGAAGGCATTAAGAAGCAGACACCCAGATAGAACAGCAGATTGGGGCCATCCCGGAACCAACAGCATTCAGAGCTGAGAACCTCAGGGGCTGACAGCATCCCAGGCTGCGGGCCTCAAGCGGATTCTGACTCACGTAGTTATTCTCTCTCAACAGGTGATTATTGTTAACAAACAGGTGTTCTGTGTTTTCTCACAGAACAAAAATAAACTAGGTAGGCAGCTGGTGCCTGCTCACCACTGATCACAGACAAACCAGAAAGCATTCCCCATGAGGGAGCCACGGGGGCAGGGGCGCATATCTCGCGCTTAAAGACTTGTTTTAACCGATGTATGATATACATATACTGTCTTGCTACTTTAGAATGCCCCAAGTAGTTTTCCACTTGGGCGGAGGCGGGGGGGCCACGGCTAGGTTTTCCTTGCCATCCTTCTTAGCAAACAATATATTTTATCATACACTCAGCATTTCTCAACACATTCCTAAGAGTGGAATTGCTAGGTTATACATTAGTTTATTTATTTTTGAGACAGGGTCTCACTCTGTCTTCCAGGCTGGAGTGTAGTGGTGTGGTCTTGGCTCACCGCAACCTCCACCTCCCAAGTTCAAGCGATTCTCCTGCCTCAGACCCCTAAGTATCTGGGATTATAGGGGCCTGCCAGCATGCCCAGCTAATTTTTGTATTTTTAGTAGAGACGGGGTTTTGCTATGTTGGCCAGGCTGGTCTCAAACTCCTGACCTCAGGTGATCTACGTGCCTCTGCCGCCCACAGTGCTGGGATTACAGGTGTGAGACATTGTGCCTGGCCTATGTTTAACTTTTTAAGAAACTGCCAAACTGTATTTCAAATTGATTGTACCGTACCTACCAGCAACATATGAAAGCTATAGTTTGTTTATTTATCTACATGATGATACTTGGTATTGTCTTTTTGATTTTGAATGTCTACTCAACTCTTTTGCCATTAAAAAAATTGTCCTCTTATTGAGTTATGAGTTATTTTTATATTCTATATACAAGTCTTTCATAAGATATATGATTTGCAACTATTTCCTCCATGTCTGTGTATGTGGCTTATCTTTTCATTTTCTTGTGAAAATATTTTTTGAAGCTCAAAGTTTCTCTTTTTTATTTTTTGAGACAGGGTTTTCACTCTGTCACCCAGGCTGGAGTGCAGTGGTATGATCATGGCTCACCGCAACCTCCACCTCTTGGGTTCCAGCGATTCTCCCACCTCAGCCTCATTTATATTTTATTTTATTTTATTTATTTTTAGAGATGGAGTCTCATTCTATCACCCAGGCTGGAATGCAGTGGTGCAATCTCAGCTCACTGCAACCTCCACCTCTCAGGCTCAAGTGATTCTCCTGCCTCTTATTTATTTATTTATTTAGATGGAGTCTCGCTGTCATCCAGGCTGGAGTGCACGCACTGGTGTGATCTTGGCTCACTGCAACCTCCACCTCCTGGGCTCAAGCGATTCTCCTGCCTCAGCCTCCCAAGTACCTGGGATTACAGGTGAACGCTACCATGCCCAGCTAAGTTTTTGTAGTTTTAGTGGAGATGGGGTTTCACCATGTTGGCCAGGCTGGTCTTGAACTCCTGACCTCGGGTGATCCGCCCGCCTCGGCCTCCCAAAGTACTGGGATTACAGGCGTGAGCCACCGCGCCTGGCTGAGATCACATCTTAAGGACCAGGATGGGGAGTTAAATTACAAAGTTAGGATAAAAGGCAAAAGTGGTATAATAAAAATTACTTTATTTATTTATTTATGAGACGGAGTCTCGCTCTGTCGCCCAGGCTGGAGTGCGATGGCGCGATCTCGGCTCACCGCAACCTCGGTCTCCCGGGTTTAAGCGATTCTCGTGCCTCAGCCTCCCGTGTAACTGGGATTACAGGTGCGCCACCACGCCCAGCTAATTTTTGTATTTTCAGTAGAGATGGAGTTTCACCATATTGGCCAGGCTGGTCTCGAACTCCTGACTTCAAGTGATCCGCCTGCCTGAGCCTCACAAAGTGCTGGAATTACAGGCGTGAGCCATCGCTCTCCGCCAAAAACAAAACAAAACAAAACCTGATTTAAACACTGAAGTGAGATGCATGCTCACCGAGGAACGTATGGCCGTTGGGTGGAATGGCAGGGGACTTAGAAACTTCCCTCTCACTTGTTTGACTTGAAATAAGTTAACTACGATGTGACTCTGCTTGACTGGTGTCCTCCTCGTTTTAGGGATGGGGAGTGGGGCCTTGAAGTGGGCAGGAAGAAAGGGCAGAATGGAGGCCGGCTCCCTGCAGGTTGTGGAGTGAGACGTCTAGACTGAGGCTGGGGCTGAGGAACAGGGTCCTGAAGCTGAGACGCGATCGCAGCGGGAGCCACTGATTCATCAGGGAGCCAAAGGGCAGCGAGCTGAACCCCATTCCACATCTCCCCCCCATCCGCGACCCTTCCCTGCCTGGTTACTCACCTGCTCTGAAGGCTCCAGGTTTCCCTAGCCACAGTTACCGCCGCGGTCCCTGCGTTGCTAGGTTACTCGCCAATCTCAGAAGGCGGGACTCGGCGTCTGACTGACCTTTCTTTTCACCATTCAATTCCTTGTTCCGCTCAGTTGTCCCCCCACCTCCTGAAGCCTGACCAATCAGAAGCACCATCATTTTGACCTTTCACCAATGAAAAGACTTGGGACTCCCTCTGGGTTGGCCTCAAGGCGTAAGGCGGGGCAGATGGGAAGATAAAGGGGCGTGGTTTCTTCGTCCCGCCCCTTCTAAGGAGGCGGGCAGGGAGTACTGCATCGGCAGCGGGCGAGACCTGCGGAAGGACGTGAGATATGACCAATTAGAACTCATCATGGTATCCCAGTTAGCCAGTAGGTCTCTGTCAAGGGGAAAAGGGGCGGAGCCAGCGGGGTTGAGAGGACGGTAGGCGGTGGATGGGAGAGTTGGCGCAGCTGCCCTGGTGGCAGTGGTTTAAGTAGCTGCAGCTGCGGCGGCTGCGGCGTCTCGAACAGCTTCGGGCTCGGGGGTTTGGCGGCGGCGCCGGAGGGCTGGGCTGTGCGGTGCGGACCCCGGCGCGTGGTCCGGGTTGCTGGGGCGGCGCGTGTAAGAATCGGAGGGATGCGAGGGCTTGGCCCGAGGGAGAGGGCAGGGACCAGGGGTCAGAGGGCGCGGAGTAAGGGGTTGTGGCCCGGCGCTGTGGTGTGGGAGGTGGGCTGGACGGGCCTGGAGGGGCCGCGGGGATGGCTCCGGCGCGCTTCTCTCCGTCCAGCCCGGGCGGGGGCTTTGCACCCCCTCTCTTCGCCCCCAACTTCTTGGGACGACCCTCACATGGGCGCCCAGCCAGGGGGTGGGAGCACGTGGAGCTGGAGCCGGCGCTCCTGCCTCCTCCTTCCTTCCTCCCTCGCCCTTCTCCCTGGCGCCCTCAGGTGACCCCGCAGGAGTCTAGTGCTCAGGTCAGGCTGCCCCAGCGGACAGCGGGATGGTAGCTGGCCCTCTCTTCCCCCTCTGCCCTTTCCCCAGGGCTGGCCATTTGGGTTCTCTTTAGAGGCGGAAGCAAAGCCCGCGGAGGGAACACTAGACCGGGACTCACTCAGAACCGGGACTCGGGAGTCCCGGGTTCTAGCCCTGCTTCTGCACTGTGTGACCTTGGGCAAGTCTCTTCCCCTCTCTGGGCCTCATTTTAGTCTCCCTGGAAAAATGATGTGTTTGAATTCAAATCGAGGGACTGGTTCTAGTCGTAGGTTTAAGCAGGGGAGGGTCCCTGAATTCAGACTGGGTTGAAACTTAGAAGAGGCAAGTTAATCACTCCAAGCCTCAGTTTCCTCACTCGTAAAGTGGGGATGTAGGCTAAGATAGTATTCTTCAACAGCAGCTCAGTTGACATTTTGAGCCACGTAATTCTTTGTTTCTGGAGGTGTCACCTGTGCATTGTAGCACGTTCAGTGGCATCCCCAGACTCCACCCACCAGCAATCCCCCCCACTCCCAAGCTGTGACAGTCAAAGATGTCTTCAGACACTGCTGATGTCCCCGTGGGGGGCAAAAACCACCCCAGTTGAAACCAATGAGCAAAGACAATACAGGCAGACAAGCAGTCATATATTAAACAGTTAACCGTGTCCAACCCTCTGAATTGGAGGACTTCTTTGCTTATCTGTGTGGCAGATATGAAAATTATGCACGAACCCCACCCCCTGTGCCTCTTTTTTTTTTTTTTTTTAGCTCATTGTTAGTGTATTTTATGTGTGGCCCAAGACAATTCTTCCAGTGTGGCCCAGGGTAGCCAAAAGGTTGGACAGCCGTGAGCTAAAACATAGAAACCACTAGCCATTATGATAATGGTAACATTAAGAAACCTCTTCTCTGTGAGTTAATAAATTCTCCTGCCTTCAAAGTAAATATGGGAGAGAACTGTCAAAGCTGAGTAATGGATACGGGGAAGTTTAAGTATTGAGTATGTTTGAAAATATCTGTGGTAAAAAGTTAAACCAAAAAGATAATACAACCGTAATTCTTAAGACTGCCAAATAGTAGCGTTTCATCTGGGATTTCCTCTTCTGCCTCTCTACTGCTGAGACTTTTAAAAGCAAAATAAATCCCCAGATCTGGAGGAAACTTCAAAAAAAAGCTCACAGGAAGTGTGCTGGGCACAGAGCTACGGAGCTTAGCAGCAAGAAGAACGGTGTTTACTTTTGCTGCCTTGTTTTAAAAAGATGTACCGCTCTCTGTGGATGCACAACGCTTTGCTCGGAGTTGCTCCAATGATTTGAGGAAGAAGTCAGTTGCCCAGTTGCAATTGACTAGGTCAGTTAGGAGGCAAAGTGGGTTGAGCCCAGAGCCCACAGCTTGAGGAAGGAATCTGCTGCTGTTTGCAAGTTCAAAGGTCTGCGGTCAGATCTGCTGAGTCTTTTTTTTGTTTGTTTGTTTGGTCCTCAGTGGAAATGGGAATGTGCATAAAAAGGAGCTGTAACAGGCTAGCTCAGAATGTTTTACTTATTTATTTAAAAATTTTTAATTTATTTATTTTTTGAGACGGAGTCTCACTCTGTCACCCAGGCTGGAGTGCAGTGGCATGATCAGCTCACTGCAACCTCTGCCTCCTGGGTTCAAGTGATTCTCCTGCCTCAGCCTCCCCAGTAGGTGGGATTACCGGCAGGTGCCACCACACCTGGCTAATTTTTATATTTTTAGTAGAGACTGGGTTTCAGCATGTTGGCCAGGCTGGCCTCAAACTCCTGACTTCAAGTGATCTACCCACCTCAGCCTCTCAAAGTGCTGGGATTACAGGCATGAGCCACTGTGCCTGGCAGCTCTGAATGTTTTATTTTTTTATTTTTGTTTTTTTGAGTTGGAGTCTTGCTCTGTCACCCAGACTGGAGTGCAGTGGCACAATCTTGACTCACTGCAATCTCTGCCTCCTGAGTTCAGAGTATTCTCCTGCCTTAGCCTCCCAAGTAGCTGGGATTACAGGCACATGCCACCATGCCTGGCTAATTTTTGTATTTTTAGTAGAGATGGGGTTTCACCATGTTGACCAGGCTGGTCTTGAACTCCTAACCTCAGGTGATCCACCCACCTCCGTCTCCCAAAGTCCTGGGATTACAGGCGTGAGCCACTGTGCCTGGCTGTTCTGAGTGTTTTAAATTTGGAGTTAAGGATGAGCACTTTTACTGTATTGAAAAATACTCATCACTTAAAAAGAATACACTTGTCCCCTTCCTGAGACACTTAAATCTAAGAGAACAACTCCTATATAAGAATAATACAAATGATATAAAAATGATACATTTTGGAAGTATGTTTCTAATTGTTCCTGAGAGGCTGCTTGGTAAAGCTAAAGTGAAAGATGTATTTTAAATCTGTATTTTCAGGCAAGTATATGTTGGTGATTGAAGCTAGGTGCTACCTAAATACACAGTCCAGACTTTGAGGAATCCTAGTGTAATGGCTAAGAATACAGGTTTGGAGTCAGACCGTATAGTTGAAAGCTTGGCTCTTTTTAGCTGTGTGGGTCCTTGGGCAGGATGCTTAACCTCTCTTTGCCTGAAGTATCCCCACCCCCATCCTGTTACAGGGAGATAATAAACCTACCTATCTCATGAAGTTATTAAGATTTTCAGTTAACTTTTTCTTATGGAGTGCTAGTAGGGTCCCTCTTTCATAGTAAGCACTCATTGAGTATTAACTGTTACTTTAATTGTTGTATTTTTTTGTCATTTTATTTTATTATTTATTTATTTGAGATGAAGTCTGGCTCTGTTGCCCAGGCTGCAGTACAGTGGCGTGATCTCGGCTCATGGCCAACTTTGCCTCCCTGGTTTAAGCAATTCTCCTGCCTCAGCCTCCTGAGTAGCTGGAATTAGAGGCGCCCACTACCATACCCAGCTAATTTTTGTATTTTCAGTAGAGACAGAGTTTCACCATGTTGGCCAGGCTGGTCTCAAACTCCTACCTCAGGTGATCTGCCTGTCTCAGCCTTCCAAAGTGCTGGGATTACAGGCTGGGATTACCGCACCTGGCCTTTTATTTTTTTAGAGACAGGGTTTTACTCTGTTGCCCAGGCTGGACTGCAATGGTGTGATCATAGCTCACTATAACCTCCAGCTCCTGGGCTCAGGTGTTCCCCCACCTCGGCCTCCCAAGTAGCTAGGCCTGCAGGGACATGCCATCGTGCCCAGCTAATTTAAATTTTTTATTTTGCAGAGATGGAGTCTTGCTACACTGCCCAGGCTTAGACTGCTAAGCTCAAGCAATTCTCCCACCTTGACCTCCCAAAGTGCTGGGATTACAGGTGGGAGCCACTGTGCCCAGCCTATTTTTTTCTTTAAAGTTGTTACAAAACTTACAAATAAATGTAAAGAGAAGTGGAGGTAGAACATATTAGCCCTAATCTCACTCTTCAGACAGAATTATCCGTGACTTTTCCGTATTTGTTCTTCAGGGTTCCCCTCCTCCGTATTTTAATGCTATTATACTGTAATAATTCTTTT
Source organism: Ateles fusciceps (assembly GCA_036589455.1). Classification (NCBI taxonomy): domain Eukaryota; kingdom Metazoa; phylum Chordata; class Mammalia; order Primates; family Atelidae; genus Ateles; species Ateles fusciceps. The sequence goes on along the minus strand of JAZHEH010002159.1, from coordinate 973,619 downwards.
ATTTATTTTTATTTTTTTTATTTTTATTTTTATTTTTTTTTTTTGAGACAGAGTCTCACTCCGTCACCAGGCGCCAGGCTGGAGTGCAGTGGTGCGACCTCGGCTCACTGCAACCTCCGCCGCCCGGGTTCAAGCAATTCTCCTGCCTCAGCCTCCCGAGTAGCTGGGACTACAGGCGCGCGCCACCACGCCCAGCTAATTTTTTTGTATTTTTAGTAAAGACGGGGTTTCACCATGTTGACCAGGATGGTCTTGATCTCTTGACCTCGTGATCCGCCCGCCTTGGCCTCCCAAAGTGCTGGGATTACAGGCGTGAGCCACCGCGCCCGGCTTCTTTTATTTATTTTTATGTTTTTGAGATCGAGTGTCACCCTGTCACCCGGTCAGGAGTGCAGTGGCTCCATCTGGGCTCACTGCAATCTCCGCCTTCCGGTTTCAAGTGATTCTCCTGCCTCAGCCTCCCGAGTAGCTGGGATTACAGGCGTGTGCCACCATGTCCGGCTATTTTTGTATTTTTAGTAGAAACAGGGTTTCACCATAATGACCAGGCTGGTCTCAAACTCCTAATCTTGTGATCCGCCTGCCTAAGTGCTGGGATTACAGGTGTGAGCCAGTGTGCCCGGCATAATTCTTTCATTTTTTCAGTGACGGGGTCTCACTCTGTTGCCCAGGCCAGAGTGCAGTGATACAATCATAGTTCATTGTAGCCTTGAACTCCTAGGCTCAAGTGAGCCTTCTGAGTAGCTGAGACTACAGGTGCATGCCACCTGCCCAGCTAATTTTATTTTTGTATTTTAAATATGTATTTATTTTTTCTGTGCATATGGTTATGCAACTGGCTATTTAAAAAAAAATTTTTTATAGAGATAGGGTCTTGCCATATTGCTCAGGCTGGTCTCAAATTCCTGGCCTTAATCAATCTTCCCGCCTCAGCCTTCCAAAATCCTGGGATTACAGATGTGAGGCACCCCACTGGGCAGTTTTTTTTAATTGAGATATAATTTACCATTTTATTATTTATTTATTTAGAGGCAGGGTCTCACTCTGTTACCCTGGCTGGAGTGCAGTGGTGCGATCTCGGCTCACTGCAACCTCCACCCCCAGGTTCAAGCTAGTTGTGTGCCTCAGCTTCCCAAGTAGCTGGGTTTACAGGTGCCCACCACCAAGCCCAGGTATGTATTTTTAGTAGAGATGGGGTTTCGCTATGTTGGCCAGGCTGGTCTTGAACTCCTGGCTCAAGTGATCCACCTACCTTGGCCTCCCAAAGTGCTGGGATTACAGGTGTGAGCCACCTCGCCTGGCTCTAATTCACCATTTCAAAGAGTATAATTTAGTGGGTTTTATTCACAAGGTTGTGCAACCATCACCACTATCTAATTTCAGAATATATTAATCAGTCATGGTTGTGTTTTAATAATTATCTTTTATTTTTTTAATTTTCAAACCCTAGAAGATGCCTCTCATGGAGGAGTTTCTGAGCGGCACCTCTGGTCCAGTGATTTTGAAAGGGAGCTCAAACCAGAGAGTGTTTCCAGCCCTGGACATCACATCCTGAGGGCCACAGGAGAAGAGAACATGGCTGTGAGTTTGGATGACGACGTGCCCCTCATCCTGACCCTGGACGAGGGTGGCAGTGCCCCACTGGCTCCCTCCAACGGCCTGGGCCAAGAAGAGCTACCTAGCAAAAGTAAGATGGTGGGGAGGGCTGGGGGGGATCCCAGCTTTTCTGTTTCAGAGGCTGAGATGATAAGTGCTTTGTGGTCTGATAGTAGGGGCGTGTAACTTGCTGCCTGGCCACATGTTTGAGCCCCCAAATTCTAATACAGAAACTACTCCTGAGAGACTGTGGGTTTCTCCTTCCACACCCCCAGCTTGGCAGCGTTTCCAGGGGCCTAGCTGCTCCTCTCCGAGCCCTCATTGCCTTCGCCACCTGCCTGCCTTGCACCTGAGGTAACTTGGCCTGCCTGTGGATGTTTGGCGGGGACCTCAGGCCAACCTGCTCTGGCTGCCTTCCCTGCCCGATTCCTTCTTAAAAAAGAAACAGATTTCAACACCAGCCTCCGTCTGTCCCCATCTGAAACCGTTGGCAGGAAAGCAGCACTGCCTGCATCTCTTTGCTCCATCTCAGTCCCTCCTTGCCCAGGACAGCGGGGAAGAGGGCGAGTGTTTTGTCATGATCTATTGATTTGAGGGTTTGGAGTTTTGCTTTGACTTCCTATGAACCAAAGCCTAGCACAAAGTGAACCCAACTGCAGCAAGGAGCTTTAAATTTTTTAAATTTTAAGTGTGTTTCTGGCAGAATGAGAGGCCTTAAAAACCTTTCTGGTTCTCATCCCGAAGCCATTCGTCTCAGTTGCTCATGCTTTGGGCTCAGGAGAGGCTTAAAATAACTCGCCTTTTCTGGAGGGTCCTAAGACGTCGGGAAGAAGTGCTTTAGGGTCTGCTTAGCAAATTCGTGTTCCACTATATCCCAGCGCTCCCCAGCCAGGGCAGAGGGGGAGTGTTCTTCTCCCGTTCATAAGTGAAGATGTTTGGGGCCAGGGAGAGACGAGCCAGGCTCTCCCGTCTCCTTTGTCCAGGGAGAATGCAGCTGAGTTGCAGGGAGCTCAGCGGCCTCCCCTGGGAACTGATGAAGGAGAGCAGTGTTTCCAGGGATGCGAGTATTCGGGGGGAGCCCTGGCTTCCTAGAAACAGGCCTCTCTTTGCTTCACCATGTTCACCCTCATCTAGGGTGGCAGAGCTGGGCTGCTCAGGAGGATTCGAACGTAAACCAGATTTTTCCCCAAGCGCCACTCAGGGATGAGAAAGCAGTGCTCTGATTTCAGACTCTCTGTTTTCTTTCTGAAATCCGTTTGCAAGGATAGGCAGTATTATCCCTGTTTTACAGAGGAGGAAACTATGGGTCAGAGAGGGCAAGTAACTTGCCTGAAGTCACCCAGTGGGAAATGGTTGAGCAGAGATTTGAACCCAGCATCATCTGACTACAGAATTCCTTCTCCTTCTCCTCCTCTTCCTTCTTTTCCTTCTCCAGCTGCTCGTCCCTCTCCTTTTTTCTTCACTACCCTCAATAAATGTAAGCACAGGCCAGGCATGGTGGCTCCCACCTTTAATCCTAGCCCTTTGGGATGCCGAGGCAGGAAGACCACTTGAGCCTAGTGATTTTGAGTTCAAGACCAACCTGGGCAACATAGTGAGACCTCAGCTGTACAGAACAATTAAAAACTTACCCAAGTACGGTGGTGCGTGCCTATAGCCCCAGCTACTCAGGAGGCTGAGGTAGGAGGACTGCTTGAGCCCAGGAATTCAAGGTTGCTATGACTGCAACCTGCACTCCAGCCTGGGCAACAGAGCAAGACCCTGTCTCAAAAAAAAAAAAAAAAAAAGGGTGAGTACAGGCCTTTAGCATTTATATTATCTCCTTATATAACCTCAATATAGAGTTGTTATTATTATCTGTATTTTATAGAGGAAGAGACAGGCTCAGAGAGGTTAAATAACTTGCCCAAGATCACACAGCTAGTAAGCAGTAAAGCCTGTCTGATCTTCCTCCCGCACCACAGTGGAAAGTGCTTTGGGAAAGGGGTGAAAGTGAATGTGACTCAGCTTTAGAGAAGAATGCTGCCTAGTGAGGGTGTGGCTTGTGTCTGGAAATAGCCAGGCTCAGGATTCTAAATGGGAATCCTGGCTGTCATCGCGAGTGTCACTTTTAAGTCCCTCCAATGTGCCTGAACTGATGGTGTGGTGTCCAGCTTTCCTGTGGGATGAAAGGGGCAATAGAGCAGCTCAGTCCTGTGCCAATCTCAGGCTTTGAGCTGCTGATGGAGCTTGATGAATAGGAAATAGGCCAGAGACACAATAAGACTCCCCTTGGCTAGGCCACTAGCAACGCTGCTTTTATCTTGGCAAAGTCAGTGGCTTATTTTGGTTTGTTTCTAAAGAAATGTATCACAAACTGCTGGGGTCCGGGGACATTGTGTTTCCTGCACAGCACGTTAGTATCTCAGTTTCCTCTCTCAGCTTCTTACTGGCTCGTTTTTAAAACCTCAGTGAACCGGTGGGTGTAGTTCTCCAAACCTGGCTGGGAAGAAGGGTAGGACCTGTCCCAGTAAACAAGAGATTTCAGAGGAGGCCTGCTCTACCTTAGCTTAGGCCTTTGATATTTTGTGCTTGGGTTTTGGCCTTGACCTTCTACCCCAGCATCCCTGCTGTCTGAGGAGCAGTCCTTCAGTCCTTTTTTTTGAGATGGAGTCTTGCTCTGCTACCCAGGCTGGAGTGCAGTGGCACAATCTCGGCTCACTGCAACCTCCATCTCCTGGGTTCAAATGATTCTCCTTCCTTAGCCTCCCAAGTAGCTGAGATTACAGGCATGAACCACCATACCAGGCTAATTTTTTTGTATTTTTAGTGGGGGATGGGAGTTTCACCATGTTGGCCAGGCTGGTCTCGAACTCCTGGCCTCAAGTAATCCACCTGCCTCAGCCTCCCAAAATGCTGGGATTACAGGCATGAGCCATCATACCCAGCTAATTTTTTTTGTATTTTTAGTGGAGATGGGGGTTTCACCATGTTGGCCAGTCTGCTCTTGAACTCCTGGCCTCAAGTGATCCACCTGCCTCAGCCTCCCAAAGTGCTGGGATTACAGGTGTGAGCCACTGCGCCCAGCCCTGAGCAGTCCATCTAAAACACAAGCCAAACCTGGTGGTTTCTCTGTTTTACAGCTTCTTTTTACTCTCCCATCCAGGGGGGCTGGGGTGGGGGCAAGCTCTTCAGCCGGCAGACGAAGCCTTGCGTGTTCTAGTGCCTTCTTGCTTGACGGGTCCCATTTCCTGCCTCAGTCCGCAGCGTCATACTGCATTTAGTTCGGTGAATCCCCTGGGCATTCTTAAACCTCTCCACCTTGCTGCCAAGTCGCTCTAGAATGCCTTTCTCGGCCTCTTGTTTGCTTGTGGCCTCCAGTTTTGTCTTGAAAATCCTGCTGATAACACCATCTCTTTGAAACCTTCACTGAATTTCCCCCTTCCTGACAGAGCTAATCACTCACTACCCTTTTCTGGTTCGGTATCTTGATTAGGCTTCCATTATTACAAGTAGATTATGGTGGGGATAATTACACGTTTAACCATCTGATCACCTACTAGGCCCTGAGAGCCATTTATCTTTTTTTTTTTTTGAGGTAGAGTCTAACTCTGTCACCCAGGCTGGAGTGCAGTGGCACCATCTCAGCTCACTGCACCCTCCGCCTCCCAGGTTCAAGTGATCCTCCCCCCTCAGCAGCTGGCACCACAGGCATGCGCCACCATGCCCGGCTACTTTTTGTATTTTTAGTAGAGACGGGGTTTCACCATGTTAGCCAGGCTGGTCTCAAACTCCTGACCTCGAGTGATCCGCCCACCTCGGCCTCCCAAAGTGCTGGGATTACAAGTGTGAGCCACCATGCCTGGCCCAAGATCCATTCATCTTTGTATCACATAGCTTAATGCCCACAATATGCAGGTACTCAACAAATCGTGGTCAGAATCAACCTACATGGATTTCTGGGGCCTTGCAGCTCATGGGACCGGCTGTGTGAGGGCCCCAGTCAGAGGTGGGCAGCCTCCCTTTTGTCGTCTCTCCTCACTATAGGTTTGAGTCCCATTGCTCTCAGCACAGCTGAGTGTCCTGGTGGCTGCCATCATTGACCTTTGTCTGTGGCTGCTGTAAACCTTTGAGGTACTAAGGAGTTGGCAGAATGCAGATGGAGGCCATCCGTGGAGTTGGCAGCGACATGAGCGTGGGCCACTGGGAACGAAGCAAGCTTTCTAAGGCTGAATCACCATCAAGCCTGGCTTTTGTTTTGGCCCAGCAGCCGCTGAGGCCTTCTCAGCACTGCACCTCCACGCTCCACGTCTGTTTGGGCACCCCTAACAAAACACCATGGACTGATGGCTTAACCAACAGAAATCTAATTTCCCACAGGTCTGGAGGCTGGAATTCTAAGACCAAGGTGTCAGCAGGTTTGGTTTCTTGCAAGGCCTCTTTCCTTGGCTTGCAAATTGTCCTCTTCTGATAAGGACACCAGTCCTATTGGATTAGGGCTCACCCATATGACCTTATTTTACCTTAATCACCTTTAAAGGCCCTTTCTCCAAACACAGTCACATTCTGAGCTACTAGGGGTTAGGACTTCAGCCTATGAATTTGAGGGGGACATAGTTCAGGCCATCACACTCCTGCCCCTTCCTCAGAGGCAGGGGCCGAGGAATCTGGCTGTGCTGCCTGTGACCTTTAACCCTGCAGGAAACTGGAGGGTTTGGGTTTTTCTCCTTACATGGGCAAGAGTGGATGTAATCCAAGACTCAGACATCTTTGGGCTCTAAAAGCGGCTGCTGCAGTGCTAATGAATGAGTCACAGGCAGCACGGTGTCAGGTTGATTAAAGGAGGCAGGTATGAGCAGAGGTATTTAAAGCCTGGAAACCAGGAATAACCTTGAAAACAGTCAGCAGGGCCACTGCTAGACAGAGTGATTTAGAGACAGCCCTCAGTCCACACCACATGGCAGGCGGTGGTCTCACCCACTGCGTTAGGGAATCAGGACGTCTGGGGTGGGTAGACATACTGGGTAGTCCAAGGTATTTCCCAGGGTAGCTCTGGTTACACTCAGTTCTGCCTTCTCCCCTGCCTTTAAAGCCAGCCGCTGCCTAAGGTGGACTAGACCATGTGCCTTTTCTGAGTGAGGGAAGGACTGGGCTCAGGGGGCTGGCTGAGGTCTGAGGTGGATGTTCGGTCTCTGCTTTGGTGCGGGTTGTTGGTGGTTTTCAGGTGACAGGCCCTGCAGCTAAAGCCCAAGGTCACAGCGCAGAGAGCTGCTCTGTCCCTCCTTCACGCCGATGCCTGGCACACCATCGGGAGTTCCTAGGACCAGTGCAGCCTCAGCAGTGTAGAGGATCCCTGCCCCCTGGCAGGGGCCCCCACATGGCACCCTAGTCCCCTTTTCAGGGTCTTCATGCAGCCAGGGCCAGTTGGCACCAGGCTCAGTCAAGGTGGGCCAGAGCTGTTGGCCTCAGGGCTGCCGTAGCCAGGAGGAGCTGGGAGAGAGCCTCGCTGGCTGGCACTGGAGGACAATCCAGCCCAAGGCGTGCGCTCCATCACTGTTATCTGTGCCGTGGCTCTGCCTCTGACCAGGTGGCCCGAGCATACTTGGCAAAGAGTGAAGAAGCACAAGGCGCCTGCACCGCTTTTGTCACTTGTGATACCTTGAGGGGGTGGAGTGGTTGAGCTGAGTGTAGCTCTTCGCTGCTCCGGGCCTCAGCCTGCTCATCTGTAGAATGGCCATGACGGCATCCAGCATTGAGTCATTGCGGGGGATTGAGTGAGATCATGTGTGCGAGCACATGGTCAGTGTTCAGCCGGTCGTAGGCGTTATTATCATGGCAGAGACTGGGCTTCCTTGGAATATCCTCCGCGGGCAGAGGTTCTGAACCCAGGCCAGGATCCGGATCCTTCTTGCCTCTTTCCTGGCACAGCGGGTTGCCCTGCCTAGCCAGGATGCCTCCGCATAGCAGCTGGAGACCAAGCAGCAATTAGATTTTCACAGGCTCCCACCGAACTTGGGCATTTGGCTCCGCTGGAGTCATTCCCCTGGCTTTTTCAGGGCCTCGCCAAGGCAGAGCGCTGGGTGTCACCAGACTGGCAGTGGCGCCAGTTAAAATGAGTAAGCATCCAGCATGCTGAGCGGGAGCCTTGCAGCCGAGCCTTGGAGCTTTCACTTTCTCAGCCCTCCGCGTCTTCATGGGGGGGGATCCTGTCTGTTGCCTCAAGCCCCCTGCCATGAGATGCCATCTCTTCCCCGTCCCCCTCTCCGCCCTGCACACAAGGCGCTGCCGCTCTGAACGGCAGTCGTGGCCGCTGGGTGAGGGCTGGAGCACCTGCTGCGCCCCTCCTCCCCACTCGCCTTGGGGGAGGGCTGAGTTCACATTTGCTCTGAGAGTACTTCATGAGCCAGAACCGTGAACTTCTCAGCTCCCTCGTCTGGGAGGGAGGATGGGAGGGCTTGGATGGCTCACAGCAGCATGCCGCTGGGGGCATCTTGTTGCAGTGTCCTCTGCAGGGAGGTTTCAGATGACAGCAGGGTAACCCAGGAACAAACCTGGAGTGACATCGGAGTGACATCAGTCTTGAGACAGCCCCCATGCCACCTTCCTGCTCCAGGAGCCCCGAGCAGCCCTCCCTTCTTGCCCTTTGCTGGAGTGAAGTCTCTGGTTCGGGCATCCTCTGACTCTCACCCTTCTCCCCCGCAGTCAGGTCAGCCTCGGTAGGGTATGTGCAGTCATAATCACGGCCTGTGGGTGTGGAGCCCCCACCGTGTGTCAGGCAGTGTCCACAGCACTTTGCTGCTGCTATCATTTCGTGCTTCCTCCTAGCAGATTTGGGAGGCCATTGCTTTCAGTATCACCTTACAGAAGAGGAAATGGAGGCTCCCAGAGGATGAAACTCTGGGAGGTCATGAAGCCACTTTGACTCCCTTTGAACCCATGTCTACTGACTGCAGAACTAGTCTCTTACCTAATGTGCCCTCCACCGTGAAGTGGAGCTCTGGGGAAGAGGTAGCATTTTAGGCTGAATTTCTTTCTTTCCCAAAAGGAAGTTGGTTTCTATCTTTGTCCTTTTTTTAAATTAAACTTTTATTTTCTCCAAGGCAATTATTCTAAATGGAGTTCCATACCTGGAGCTCCCTTTCATGTTGTAAAAATAGCACAACTGATGGCGTTTCATTGTGAAGCTGTGTTGGATCATCCCAGAGAAGCTCCGAGACAAGGTCCAGACCACGAAGGACAGCCACACTCTCGCCATCTGCAGAAAGTAGGCTTTTCCCCAATGCACGCCTCTCCCCAGTTCTTCCTCTGCAGAGAGGCATTTGGCTACTTTTTCCATCATGGTGGTTAGGACAAGAAAATGTGGGCGGAAAATGGGAGTTCTCAGGAGTCACGATTTGGGCATGGGAAAGGAAGGATGAGGAGGAGCAACTTGAAGCGTGGGTCATGACGGTAGACTCCCAAGGCCAGGTGGGCTTGCTGAGGGCAGTGACCTCCCTGAGGTTGCCGACTCCCAGTGGCAGGTGACCCCATATCAGGACTTACCTGGTGGAAGTCCCTGGACTGAGCCGGATAACCAAACTGGGGCCATTGGTGCTTATGTTGCCATTTGTACCGGGCACCCCTGATGCCTTGTTTGCTTTTTGTTCGAAATATTTATCTCCTTGTGAAAACTGCAGTTCTTTCCCTACCCGAGTCATGAGGCTCTGGCTTAGAAGGAGGTATGAGATTGTAGCATGAGATCTGAGAGCTGGGCTGCCCTGGGGCCTGCCAGGCCAGGGACAGACTGGGGACAGTGTGCGCTCTCTAAAGGGACAACTGGTACTTACTCTGGCTAATCATTGTCATGTAGGATCAGAGGCAGATTGCCAGCACATTTGCTAGTTTTTCAAAAGAAATTAGAACATATATATATATATTTCTTTTTGAGATAGAATCTTGCTCTGTCACCCAGGCTAGAGTACAGTGGCACAGTCTTGGCTCACTGTAAACTCCGCCTTCTGGGTTCAAGCGATTCTCCTGCCTCAGCCTCCCTAGTAGCTGGGACTACAGGCGCATGCCACCATGCCCAGCTAATTTTTGTATTTTTAGTAGAGACAGGGTTTCACCATGTTGGCCTGGAGGGTCTTGATCTCTTGACCTTGTGATCCACCCACCTCGTCTTCCCAAAGTGCTGGGATTACATGTGTGAGCCAATGATGCCTGGCCCTAGAACCTATATTTTTAATCAAAAGTCTTTTGATTCTTAAATAGTAACAGCCAATTCATACACGTCTTCAGTGTAGCCAGCTGAGTGAAATCTGGTCAGTAGGCTGCCCAGTTCTGTCTGACATAGAACTTACCGATTCACCCTTTGTTTTCTGTTCAGAACAGACTACTTCAAATTAAGGAAAAGTATACAGAACCAACCTCCATGGCGCCAAGGTTATGTTTCTCTTCCAGTGGCTTCCAGTGGGAATCAGAACAGGTCAAGCAGCCTACTCTTTGCCACTACATTCTTTGCCCAAAGAAAGACCAGATTTCATTCAGCTTTGGAATCAAAGCTGGGGCTGCAGGGTAGAGCTGCATCATCCTTTCCTGGTGATTCTTTCCTTCTTTGTTATGGTTCACATGAGGCTATGGAGTGCGCATTCTCTATTCTTCCTTCTCCTCTTCATCTTATGCAACTTTAGACCACCATCTGTTTTTTTAAAGTGATTTAATTCAGGCTGTGACCTTTCTTGATTCAGGCTGTGACCTTTCTTGATTCAGGCTGTGACCTTTTGTTGTTGTTAGCCTGGACTTGGAGATGTGTAATAAAGATTCAAGTGAGCATTACAAGTTTTTTTAAAAAGTGGTTTCACAAAAGAAAAAATTAATGGTTTAATAGCTAGTCTTTTTTCTTTAAATCGTCACTTTCTTGTCAACTGAAAAACTAAGTAGAGTTTTTTAAATGGCCACACATTTAGGACTTAGAACAGCTGCCCTGGAAGTTGGAAGAAGTGCGTCAAATGTCGTTCCAACTTGGTCTGGTTGGCAGTGAGACGAGATAGCACATGCTGCTTTTGTGGTGTATAACTCTAGAAGGGAGGTGGGCATGGCTTCCCAAGAAGGTGGAAGATGGGGGCAGGAGGGAGATGGCACGCGTCTGCTTGGTGAGGAGTTGGGGTAGCATCCAGATTGGCTTTAGAGATCAGGTTAAGCTTGAGTGTGCTGAGTGTCTTAGGAGATGAACAGCAAGTAAAAAAGACTCCCAGAAGAAAGGAGCAGGGGAGGAAAGGTATGTATGTGCTGGAGTGGGTGGTGCATGAGTCAGAGGGTTGGAGAGAAAGGTTAGATCCAAATCTTGAGGGTCTCCTTGCATGCACCCCTAGAGCCATACTGAAGAGGAGCTGGGCCCTCATCCTGGAGTGACAGAAAAGCCCTCGGGCACTTTAAGCAGGGGAAGTGACCATCGTTTTTTAGGAGAGCGTCTGAAAATTCACTCACGCTGCTCTGCCAAGAGCGGTTGCGACGAGGGAAGACCAGGCAGTGTGGGGATGGCCCGGGGACATGGGGGCATCCGTACGATTTTGCCTGAACAGCGTTTTTAAGAGGCAGCATAACCAAGCAGGTGGTATGCATATGCAGCTTGGCACCTGCGTCTGCCACCCCCCCGCGTCCCATGTTTGTTACCTACCTGGTGCCTGTAGGCATTTGAGTCTGTAGCCCCTGGATGAATTCTGACGGCACGGCCCTGTGGCTGGAGACGATGCAGCTCAGCCAGGGGGAGTAGCAGAAGATCAACTGTGGACAAGTGTGACTTAGGGAGAGGTGGGAGTTTGGGGTTCTGGGGAGAGGGATCAGAGATCCCAGGGAGGGGGAAACAGCATGGTTGAAGTAAGGAGGGGGCTGCAGTGAGTTGAGATTGCCACTGCACTCCAGCCTGCCTGGGTGACAGGGTGAGACTCATCTCCAAAAATAAACGGAGGCAGGAACTCCTGAGACTCACACCATGGATGGGGCCAGAGACTAGCATGCTGGGAGCAGATTGGATTTGGGTTGTGGTTAAGAGCATGCACGCTGGGGTCAGACCCGCTGAATTTGAATCCAGCCCTGCCTTCTCCTGTTGGGACTTTGGCCAGGTGATGTAACCCCTCTAAGCTTTCCATAAAATGACACTAACATTAGTATTACCTTTTAGGATTGTTGTGAGGTTCATACAAGGTAGCATGCCTCACACAACTAGCACAGTGTCTGGCTTACACCAGAATGAGCATTGGGTGGATGTCAGCCATTATGCTTAGGGTCAGGGGTCAGAGCAGGTGTATTCGTTTTATGGAGCTCCTAAAACACTGATGGTAGGAGTTTGGACCTGGTTGAATTGAGCATGGGAGCTGCTAAATATGTTTGGGTCAGAAAGTATGTGATGACAGAGCGTCTTCCTGCTGACGTCTTGCCACCTCGGGATGCTGTCTCTAGCCACCGTGATAACTCCTGAGCTTAGAAACCCTGGGGTGGGTCAGCCCTGAATAGGAGTTACTTTTCTTCCTGGAGATTGGGAGGTGGATGGAGAGGAAACTGCTAGGCTGTTCTGCAGGGGTAGGAGCCAGATTTGGCATTTTCTCTTTCACTTTCTACCAGTCACTGAACTTCCCTGGGTCCTGGAAGCTCAGCTCAGTTCTTACTTTTTTTTGCATTAGTCTTGCTCTGTTGCCCAGGTTAGAGTACAGTGGCACCGTCTCAGCTCACTGCAACCTCTGCCCCCCGTTTTCCTGTTCGCTTGCTTGCTTTCTTCCTTCCTTCCTTTCTTCTGTTTTGTTTACTCTTTCTTTCTTTCTTTCTTTTTTTTTTTTTTTTTTTTGAGACAGTTTCATTCTTGTTGCCCAGGCTGGAGTGCAGTGGTGCAATCTCAGCTCACCGCAACCTCCGCTTCCCACATTCAGGTGATTCTCCTGCCACAGTCTCCTGAGTAGCTGGGATTACAGACATGTGCCACCACGCCCAGCTAATTTTGTGTTTTTAGTAGAGATGGGGTTTCTCCACGTTGGTCAGGCTGGTCTCTAACTCCTTACCTTAGGTTATAGTCCACCTTAGCCTCCCAAAGTGCTGCGATTACAGGCGTGGGCCACTATGCCCTGCCTGCCTCCCATTTTCAAGCAATTCTAGTGCCTCAACCTTCCAAGTACCTGGGATTATAGGTGTGCACCACAGTATCCTGTCAATTTTTTGTATTTTTAGTAGAGATGGGGTTCGACCATGTTGGCCAGGCTGGTCTCAAACTCCTGACCTCAAGTGATTCACCTGCTTCAGCCTCCCAAAGTGCTGGGATTACAGGTGTGAGCCACCATGCCTGGCCAGTTCCACTGCTTTCTTAAAAGTCTCTCAGGAAGGATCTGGACAATGCTGAGCAGATGAGGACTTTCACAGGCTCACCTGGCCTGGGGCCCGGCCCAGGAGGGTGCTCTTTGATGAGAAACATCCCAGCAGTATTGGTCACAGAGAAAGCAGTTAGTGAAAGAAAAGCAGAGCTGATGGGAGGAGGATGTTTGACTGTGCCCAGCCCTGCCCCACGTCTCCCACTTTGCCCTTCCTAATCCCACCACACCCAGCTCTTAGGATCAGAAAGTCCGTTGAAGTTCCGGGGCCACTCTTCTGATTAAAAAGTGTGGCTTCTGTTTCCGGCAGATAAATTCCAGCTTTGTTCCAGTACACTGACACAGCCCCTGAAAAACCCATCTTGGGTTGATCAGGAAGTGTTTTCAGACAGGCAGCCTACCTCTGATTTTCTCATCCTCCTTCATGATAAAGCCTAGACATTCTGCCTTTCCCCTTAGTGGAGAAACCTACCCTCACAGGCACACTTCCAGTATTGAGGAATTGGCGTCTTGGAATACAGCTTGGGTATTTGGACTGCAAATTATTAAAAACATTCGGATCTCTTTGCCCACTTAGTTTAGCTGTAGAAGCAAGCAGAGAGCATCATATTACTGTAACAGCAGTGCCATTTTTTTTTTCTTAAAAAGCATGATTTAGGGGTTCAGAGAACCTCCTAGGTGAACCTTTCGGTGACTTCTTGCTTCAGCAGCATTTGGAAGACTTGCAGATATCTCCCCGTGAGTGCTACGTGGGTATGACCCCTGCTCTTTGCCCTGACAATCCAGTAGCTTCATATCAAAGCATCCTTTTTGCCACCTTAAATGACCAAGTCTTCCTAGAGCCATTCTTGTTACCCTCTTGGTAGAGATAGCAAGCACAGATTATGGTTGTTCAGAATGTGTGCTGTAATGTTACAGATGGCTATCCTAATAGCTCTTGTGGAGTTAGTGGTATTTATCCCCATTTTGCAGAGGTACAAGTTGAGGCGCAGTGAAGGATGTAATCTGCAAAGGCAGACAACAGAGCAGTAGGGTTCATTCCTTCAGCAGATGTTGATGGGCTGCCACGTGCCTGGCAGACCCTCCAGGCAGGCCCAGGAAGAGTTTGTGGTGCCCCTTGCCCTCTAATCTCAGCCCTGCTGCCTCTGTTTTCAGGCCTTGCCTGGTAGGAGCATTTCTTCGCCCAGGCTCTAGTAGCCTTGAAAGTTTCCCGAAAATCAGCATATAGATAAGGAAACCCTAAACCTAGACTACCTCAACCCTACCCTAGGCCAAGGCCTTTTTTTTTTTAGACAGAGTCTAGCAGTGTTGCCCAGGTTGGAGTGCATTGGTGTGATCTTGGCTCACTGAAATCTCCATCTCCCTGTCTCAAGTGATTCTCATGCCTCTGCTTCCCGAGTAGCTGGGATTACAGGCATCTACCACCACACCTGGCTAACTTGTATTTTTTGTAGAGATGGAGTTTCACTGTGTTGGCCAGGCTGGTCTTGAACTCCGGGCCTCAGGTGATTCGCTCATCTCTGCCTCTCAAAGTGCTGGGATTACAGGCATGAGCCACCATGCCCAGCCCAAAGTCTTAAAACATGGGCTGTTTATACAGTCTCATTTAATGATCACATCATTTCATTAATTTTTCTCATTTAAACCATTCACTACCAAACTGTCCCCGGGCTGCCATGTCTCTTGCTTCTGATATCTTCCTGCTTTTTTTTTTTTTTTTTTTTGAGACAGAGTCTCACTCTGTTGCCCAAGCCCAGGTGCAGTGGCGCGATCTTGGCTCAGCTCACTGCAACCTCCACCTCCCAGGTTCAAGCGATTCTCCTGACTTAGCCTCCCACGTAGCTGGAACTACAGACACGTACCACCATGCCCGGCTAATTTTAGTATTTTTAGTAGATAGGGGGTTTCACTATGTTGGCCAATCTGATCTCAAACTCCTGACCTCCTGACCTGACCTCCTCAGCCTCCCAAAATGCTGGGATTACAGGCTTGAGCCACCGCGCCCGGCCCTTCCTGCTTTCTTTCGCTGACGGTCTTTGGAGCCTTCCCTAACCCATGAGGATAGTGGTTGTGTTTCCACAGCCTCTCATTCTCCAGGTATGCTGTTTACACCTCATTCTCGGCTCTCCACTGCACACAGACCCGTTTGCTCCCCAGCACTGGGATGTAAGGGATTAGATTATTGAATCAGCATTTGCTTTGTGCCATGATGGATTGTGAGAAAATGGAGTTTTGATGAATTAGGTAATTTAAAATATGGGTGGGAGCCAGGCACAGTGGTTCACCCTGTAATCCTAGCACTTTGGGAGACCAAGGTGCGAGGATTGCTTGAGGCCAGACATTTGAGACCAGCTTGGACAACACAGTGAGACCCCCATCTCTACAAAGAAGTTTAAAAAAGATGAGCCAGGTGTGGGGTTGCATGCCTGTAGTCTCAGCTACTTGAGAGGCTGAGGCATGAGGAGTGCTGGAGTCCAGGAGTCTAAGTCTGCAGTGAGCCATGATCACACTACTGTACTACAGCCTGGGCAGCAGAGTAAGACCTTGTCTCTAGAAATGGATATGTATACACATACATATTTCAAAATAAAATATGGATGGGAGGGCTAAGTTTGGCAAAGAATCCTTTCCTAGTATGAATAATAGCCACTGTGTTCATCCAGCATCAAGCAGGGTTTTGTGAATCCTGCTCCCCCCCAGTTAGGGCTTACCCAGTTTGCAAGTTTCTTTCTTAGGTCTCCCTGATGCCTACTTGAGATGGCTGGGCAGGGCAGGGCAGGGCAGGGCAGGGCAGGGCAGGAAGGTAGAGGCCTAACCTGGTGTAATGCCTGAGTGTTAATGGCTGTTGTTTTAGGTGCTGGTGTTTTGCACAGCTGTGCCTCTCTCTGGTAGTACAAGTTTTGCAAAGGCAGGGACCATGTCTCTTCTACACATACTCTGGGCACGTAATAGACGTGAAATTGCATACCTGGGAGTGAGTCAATTTCCAAAAACATTCAGGGTCCCAGGTGACTGTCACAGCTAAACCAGCCCCTGGAGCCATTGGGGGGGTGACAAGGAGACTCACATGTGATCAGATCAGAAGTAGCCCAGCAGGGCGTGGCATTGCTGCCTCTAGGAACAGCCTACTTTTTGGATGTTCAGGTCTCTGCTTCCAGCTTTGAACTCCCCAGGAGCCCACAGGTGTCCTGTAATAGCTATATCAGCCCTAGGTACTCAAGCCCCACCTTCCCTCCATCTGAGCGTCCCCACCACCGCCCTACCATTTGTAGACTGCCCATCTCTCTTTTCTTCTCTCTTTTTGTTAGATTGGGATTTTATTTTATTTTTTCCTAATTCTTTTAGCTCTTGCTGAAAACCAGCTTGGGCAGAGCGACCTGTGCTCAGTGCTCGCTAATGGCTTGGAGCTGCTCCAAGTTGCCGGCTGCGCTGCCTTTCACTTGTGGGTGGTCGTCGACAAGCGTGATGTCTTCTCTCTGTGACTCTCGAGGGGCCTCTCTTCTTGCGGGCTCAGCTGTTCACACTTGGCTGGCCTGCCTGGTTGTTTGGAATTGCAGTTTTTACTGCACAGCCTAGAGCCAGTCTGGTAGCCTCAACAGTACTCAGATTTTATGAGTACTGAAGTCCACTCAGCCTCCAGCCTAGTTGGCCCATTTGATTTTGTTGCATGTTGTTTTTCGCTATTTCCACTTGGAGACCAGAGCACCGTCTAGAGTGTGTGGGGACACAGAAGTCTAGAGATGGAGGTGGCTTGGGAGATTCTTAGGCTGTGATGAATGTGTGCCTGTTGAGGAGTGATGGTACCTGCTGATGTCTACGACAGGTGAACATTTCCTGAGTGTCCCTCAGTTGACTGCAAAGGATGGGGTTGAATTTCTGGCATCCTCTCTTGATAGCCAAACATCCTTCAATAAGGAGCTAAGCTTGTTTTTCCTAACATGCAGTTTTTTCATCTGTAAAATGGGGATATGTATGTCTCCAGTCAGAGTCTCAGCCCACGAGTAGGTAATTGAAGGACTTTCTGCGTTGAGGATGTGAATCTTTCCTCCTTTCTCACATTCTCCCGGTTCCTTGTAAGGGATGTGTTGGTGGTTTGCATTTCCTTAAGTGTTGTAGCAGTCGAGCGGCTGTAGTTAATTAACTTCCTTGATTACCATTCCTGTTGTGTTGCAGGAGAATTAAGAATCGAGCAGCTCCATCTCCTGCTCTCGGGCTGGAGTGCCCAGGCTGGTGCAATCTCGGCTTACTGCAACCTCTGCTTCCCAGATTCAGGCGATTCTCTTGCCTCAGCCTCCTGAGTAGCTGCGATTACAGGCACCCGCCATCATGCCTGGCAGATTTTTGTATTTTTGTAGAGATGGGGTTTCACCATGTTGGCCAGGCTGGTCTTGAACTCCTGACCTCAGGTGATCTGCCCTCCCTGGCCTCCTAAAGTGCTGGGATGACAGGTGTGAGCCACCGTGCCTGGCCACTCCTGCTCATTCTTTAGGGTGGCTTCTTGATTTCCATTGTATTTTCTTTTTATTCACAATGCTGCTTTTGGGCTGCCTTCCCCACCAACAGAAAGGGAAACTGAGGCAAAAGGAAGGGAAGGCTGAGGGCAGTCCCTGGCCACTGACTGCATAGGAATTCAGGGCCCTAGAGAAGTGGCGGACCTAGGTCGTCAAGCTCTCTGTGGGATGTAGATGTCCCCCAGCTGTCACTTCCCCGAGGTGCCCGTGCCTCATGGCCGCCTCGCTTCTTGTTGCTGTTCTTCTGAATAAAGCTGCCTGCAGCAGCAGCAGATCCAGGTGCTGGGCGTGGCCAGTGTCCACGGAAGCTGGGTCCAGCCCACCCCAGGTGCTCCTGGTTAAAGGCTAGAGCGGACCTTTGATCTGTGCTGAGTGGACGCCATCAGTTGATACATCAGTAGCCTTCATGCAGGTTGAGCCTCAAGCCAAACTTGTTCTTCTGAGCACTGGCTTTCTGCTGACCTCTTGCAGGGGAATCAGAGAGCACCAGTGCACAGTGAAAAATGCCTTTAATCTCCGTTTGCTCTTCTCCAGCTCCCTTCCCTGTCCCTGGGTGTTTCACAATTAGCATTTCAGATGCTTCCAAGTGAATATGGAACAGATGTTCGCACAGGTGCTGTACTCTTCACTGGGTAAACAGTGGCGTTTGCATGCCTCTGTGTGTGTGTGTGTGTGTGTGTGTGTGTGTGTGTGTGTGTGTGTCTATGAGTCTATGAGACAGCAGGAAGCGTAGGGCCTTTACAAATGTTTTTTAAAGCATCTGAAACACTTTACACATGATGGGTACTCAATAAATACTTTGTGAGTGAGTGAGCAGTGGCAGGGAAAGCCCTTTGTTTCATGGTAAACGCAGTGGCTTGGGAGCAGGAAGTACAATTCCAAGTTGGGTCTTGAAATTCATGGGCTAAAGAAGGAGAAGTCATGTCCTGCCTCACCAAGAAATTACCCATGGACATCTGGCAGACCGTGGGGCAGGTTGTA
Source organism: Ateles fusciceps (assembly GCA_036589455.1). Taxonomy (NCBI): domain Eukaryota; kingdom Metazoa; phylum Chordata; class Mammalia; order Primates; family Atelidae; genus Ateles; species Ateles fusciceps. The sequence continues at coordinate 955,219 of JAZHEH010002159.1, read as the reverse complement.
GGGACAAGACACAGTTCTCCGTCTCAGGAAGGAGGATTAGACAATAAAAATGACCGTGGCGGCGCCTGGCAATTTAACCTGCCTGGCGAATGTGAGCTGGCCATGGCTCCCCTGGAAAAGGAACTTGCGGTTTTGCCTGTGCAGAATGTTTGTAGATGGGTTAGGGAGTTACAGAACTGACCGCCTTGGCTGTGTCTTTCCAGGTAGCCACCTGATCAGGTTGCTGCACACAGTTAGTCCCCAGTGGCTCAGTCTAGGCCGTCGGCATGGCTTTCTGCCTGACCCACACCTCCAGCCTTGTGGAAACTGGTGGGAGAGGTGAGGGCTTGGCTGCCCATCGTTTCCTCCCTCTGTGACCTTGGGCAAGTCACTCAGCCTCTCTGGGCCTTGGGCAAGTCACTCAGCCTCTCTGAGCCTCACTCGCCCCCTCTGTAAACTGGGGATAATAATCAAGTCTTCTTTGTAGGGGCTTTGTATGCTTACAAGAATTAATTAATGTAAAGCCCTTACGACCGTGTCTGGTGTGTCGTAAGTACTGAGTGTGAGCTGCGGCTGTTACCATTGCCCACTGCATCATCCTGGTCTCTGGTCTCTGGTGCTTTAAGCTTTAGAATTACTGAATTCTCTGCAGTTCCCCAGGTGTGCTGTGCTGTTCAAGTCTCTGTGCTGTCTGAATGACCTTCCTTGTTTCTGGAATGTGCCGCTCACCCCATCCCCGGCCACCCTGTGAACACCTCCTCATCCCTCATCCTTGAAATGCTAGCCCTGGCATCGCCCTGAGTCACTCCCTGTAGTCTGAGCTACTCGGAAGACTGAGGCACAAGAATCACTTGAACCTGGGAGATAGAAGTTGCAGTGAGCTGAAATCATACCACTGCACTCCAGCCTGAGTGACAGAGCAGGACCCTGTCTCAAAAATAAATAAATAAATAAATAAATAAATAAAACTACTTCCTCCCAGTCTCTCTCCCAAATTACCATGTGATTTATGAAGACTAGAGAGGTGTTCTCTAGGCAATGTTTGCAACCTTGGGATGTCTGCTGTGAGTTCCTCATGTGGACAGTTAGGGAGTGGGCACCACAGGCTGCAGTTACGGGCCTGGTGGATTTGATGTGCTCATTTCCCAACCCCTCTTTCTGCCTGCAGTTCTTCTCTGCTGCCTCCCAAGAGCCTGTTTCTGATCTGCACCCCTCCTGCTTTTCCACGTCCTTTGCTCTCCATTTATAGCATTGCTGTTCGCTTCCTTGCTCCATTCCCTGCCAGTTCCAGGCTCCCCGGGCCAGGCCTCATGGATGACAGGGAATCCCTCTGGACCTGGCCACTTCGGTCCCGGTCAGGTGGCCGGAAACAGAGTTGGAGGAGACACAGGACATTATCCTGACCACTTTCACACCAGAGCCCTTCCCTCTAGAACAGGGCTTGACCCGTGGTACTGCCCCGTTGAGCCTTTCTTTTTCCTTTCCTCCTTTGGCTTCAGCCTTTGGCAGGACGGATTTTGGGCTGGAGGCCAGCAATTCAACTGGGAGGGCTCTGTGCCAGTTCTTGCCTTTCTGGAGGTCGGTGCATTTGCCCAGGGCTCTGCCTGGGTTTGGAGCCTTTACCTAACATGTGTCGATAATGCGGGTCTACCTTCCACACCATCTTGCAATCAATTATCAGAAAGAGAAGGCCCGAGCAGGGAGACGTGCATTTTGCTTTCTTCTGGCGTAGCGTCTCATGCTAGATTTTTATCTGGGGGCCTTTGAAGAGCCAGGCGGCACAGAAGCACGGCGGCGACGCTGAGCCTGGAAAACTCATCAGTGTCACTCTGGTTTATTTTTCTCTCCTCTTTGCGCTCTTTCCCATGGAGTAGGGCTCTCCAGTGACAACTGGCAAGCGGTGGGGTGGTTGCTCGTTGTCATTCTGGTAGGCGCTGGTTTCCTGAGGGCTCTGAGCACTTTGTGGGTATTCACATTTGTTTCTGCGATGCCTGGAGCATGGTTGGCACTGGTCCCAGTTTCTGGATGAAGAAACTGAGGCTCTGGGGATTAAGATCATGAACTGGGGGGGAGCAGAGGGGGCACAGCTGGAGTGAACTTGGGTGTCCAGGGTTCCGTTTTGTCTCGAAGAGGATGTACGAGGGTGTGCGTATGTGTGCGTTGAGAATGTATAAGGTTGTGTGTGTTTAAGAAAATGAGAACGAGGCTGGGCATGGTGGCTCATGCCTGTAATCCCAGCACTTTGGGAGGCTGAGCTGGGTGGATGGCTCGAACCCAGGAGTTGGAGACCAGGCTGGGGAACATGGTAATGTAACCTCATCTCTACAAAAAAATACAAAAAATTAGCCGAGCATGGTGATGCATGCCTGTAGTCCCAGCTACTTGGGAGGCTGAGGGGGGAGGATCGATTGAACCCAGGAGGTAAAGGCTACAGTGAGCAATGATTGCACCACTGCACTCCAGCCTGGGCGACAGAGTGAGACCCTGTTGTAGGGTCCAGCCGAATAGGGTTCTGTGAGCCCCTCCCGACTGGTGTGGAGACGAGGAATTGTAGAAATAAAAGGCACAAAACACGGAGATAGAGAAAAGAGAGTTTGGGCTCAGGGGTCCACTACCCAAATCACGAATCAGCAGTGGCCCTGAATGCTGGGACGCTCTCACTTTTATTGAGTTGCAAATCTGGGGACAGGGTAGGTAGGGCGTGGTCTTGGTGGTCGGAGACTAGGGGCAGGGTAGATAGGGCGTGGCAGTGATAGGGTCAGGTACATCACGTGTCATTCAGGTAGGGGCTCAGGAATTTTGGCACCCGAAGTGAGGTAAGGAGCATAATGCATCAGCATTTTTTCCATACTTATCAAGAAATATCTAAGATATTAAGATTTACGTTACTATTACTGATTATCTTTTCTAAGAAAAAAGGAACCAGGTGCAGAAGCAGAACATGAGGGTAGACATGGAACGTGACCACCGAAGCACAGCATCACATAGAGACAGTTAAGCCCCCGGATGATTGCGGGCCTACCTGACAGCCATCAGGCCTTATCACAAGAGCTTGGAGGAGCAGAGTTTTCTCCAAACTTCCCCAGGAAGGAGATGTCTCAGCCATTTTGGACATCTTCCCTAGCTGGCTAAACAGCAGGCGCTTTCACAGCGCTGTCGCTACCGCACAGCCGAGGCACCCTCCAGCAGCCCTTATGCAGGCGTTGACAGAGGGCTTAGAGCATCTTACCTTAGTGTCATTCATTTCACAGTGTCACCCAGGTTCACACTTCTGACCTGAGAGGCATTAGTAAAAGAATTAAGATCACCTATGAATAACTAAGATCACATGTGAGTAACTAATAACTACTACGGTTATATTTCTAGTTACTTTTTTCTTCATTATTTATATGGAAATAGCTGAGGTCTTTTGCTCCTGCCTTGGCGATTATGGGATCTCCCCCCCTACACCTGTCTCCATAAAAAGAAAGAAAACAAGACTGGAAAGGAGACAGGTTGGAAACAGGGTGGGTCCTTCAGTATCACCCTGCCCAAGAACAGTCATTCTCTACTTTTTCTGATCAAAGTTTTCTCCCAGGAGGGGCTTGTAGCCCTTTTATCCAAAGCAATCTCTGGCCCAGGCACCAAAGAAAGGCCCCAGCAGTTTACGCAGCCCGGGCTGCCCCCCGGCGCTTGCTGGGTGGGGGTTGGGTTGTGGAAGCCTTTCCCCTCCTACCCACTCTTTGCCGCTCCTCCCGGCTCATCTTTATGGCCGGCATATGGAAACTGTTTCTATTTATCTGGCAACACCAGGACGCTGCTTCATGCTGTGCTCCAGCAAACGGAAACCTTGGATTCCCCGCAGGGTCATTTCCGATGTGGCGTGTAAAACAGCCAGCTGTTTTGCGGAAGCGTCTGGGCCCTGTGACATCCCTGTGACATCAGTATAGGGGAGTGTTACCATGTGTGCAAACAGGTCATCCCAGTTTGTCCGCCTGTCCTCTGCACCAGGATGTCTCTCCGGCTTTGAGTCAGAGTTTGGGTTGTTATTTTGTATTCTCATGCCATTCAGCTGTTTCTTTCCACTCCTTCCCCCTCCTCCAAGTGGTTTTATGTTCTCTCCTCTGGGCTGATTGCCAGGATTCAGGGAGGGAAGTTAAGGGGCTGGTGCCACATAAATCTTCACTGGCCAAAGTCTGCGGGCCTAAAAGCCTGCGCCTGTCCTTTTGGTCTGGTTTTCTCAAGAGAGCTATCTGCCCAGGGCACCAGAAGGGCAGGACAAAATGTTTCCCTTCGTGGAACTTTCCCCCAGAGGCACAGAACAGAGGTGCAGAATGCGATCTTCCTGGTTGCCAAGAGCGTTCCTGGTCAGCCTCCTCTGGCCCTTTCTGAAACCTGCTCGTGGAGCTTGCTGGCTGCGGGAGCCAGGGAGACTGTGAATCCTGCCCACCTGCCACGCTGCCGCCCGCCTCCCTCCTTCCCCCGTCTGACCTGCTGCCTCCCAGCAAAGGTGGACATGCAGAAATGCAGGCTAGCCGCCGGCCTCCTGGAGGAGGCAGTGGAGGGCCAGCTCCCCAGACAGCCCCGCGGTGAGGTCGTCCTGTCTCCTTGAGCTGGGCCCCTGCGGCATGCCCTGGTCCCTGCCTTTCCGGCTGGCCTGGAAGAACCCGTTCTGCTCTGGGCAAGAACAGTGCCAAGGTCAGAGGCCACAGGTGTTGCTTCTTCCATGGTCTGTAATGAGCACACAGAGGAGGGGGCTGGGCTGGGGTGATGGGGGGTGAGCCTGCCTGGTGGTTTGGTTGGCTAGGACGCTTCCTGTGCTTTCTATGCCTGGTACGCCAAAGATGTGAGTGCCAGTCGTTTACCTGGAGGTTCTGCCCAGGGTCTGTGGGCAGTTGGAGGTCAGGGCAAGGCACCAGGCCACTATGGCAGGTGGGTGAGAACAACTGTTGGCATTCAGTGCTGCGCAGGTAGAGGTCCTGGAGCCAACCCAGCAGGCACAGTGGGCTTCAGTGGGGCAGACCAGCCTCTAGCTTCACACACAGTGCTGGCCTTCAGGGCAGCTGGGGGCCCCTGCACACCCTCTTACTTCCCACATGGAGGTTTTTCATTCCGAGGAAACTGGGCCTGCCGGAATCGGTTCCCCAGCAAGCAGGGGCTTGGTGTCCCAGACGCCACTCCATCTGCACTCACAGGCTCACACTCTGATTCACCAGGACTTGGCTCTCGTTCTGGCCCTTTCCCCTTTGACCTGCCCTTTCTGCCCCCTGCCTTCCCTTTTTCCTGGGCCTGGATGTCCTCCTCAGGAGCCCGCTGAGCCTTTAAGCATACCTTCTGCGGGAACAATGCAGCACTTGGGTGAAAGCATTTCCATTGCCTCTCTGGCCACTTCTGTAACCTCATAAGAGGGTTAGGCACAGACAGGGCAGGGGATTAGCACCCCACGAGGCGGCCCAGCTCTACCCTGCCCCCTGCTGTACCCTGGACTTGGCTGGCATAGCTGCACTGCTATGTGAAGGCCACATACAAAAGGGACAGAATGGAACCATGGCTCCTTGCCTTCCATTTGCACCCCTTCTATAATCCCTAAACGTGCAGCCCAGTCGCTTGTGCCTGGGTGTGAAGGAGGCCCTTTGCCGTCACCTGTAGCTTTCTTGAAAAGTCCCTGGGTGGCCGGTGTCACCCCAGGCCTTTCATCCCTCTCCCCCACATGGAGAGACGAGTGATCGCGCTTTGCCTTTGGGACCACATAAGCATGTCAAGTCCTGTTTCTGAGGTTGAATGGTTAGAAGCATAGAACAAAGTCTGTCCTGGGAGGGGGGGAGCATTCTCGAAGGTGAAAGACCTTCGCTCTTGAGTCATATTTTCCCCTTTCCCTTTTAAGGTTCTACCCTGAATTACTCTTACACAAAACAGCCCCTCTTCAGCAGATCCTTAAAAGAAGGATCTTTACGAGTACAAACTTATCGCATCATACCCCTTTGTAACACCCTTTGGTGCTGCCCACTGCACCCCAGGTGGAGCCCGCCCTCTTGCCCGAGGCCTGCCGAGTCTCAGGGATGGCTCCTTGCTCTCCGCCCTCCAAGCCCTGGCCGTCCTTAAGTGCCCCATGGGGGTGCGCGGAATCTTCAGGGCAAGCGAGACCTGTCCTTTCACTTCAGTTCAGACATGTTTGCTGACACTTACACATTCTATCCAGCACTGTTCTGGTGGCTGGGAACACCACAGTGACCAAAACCAAAGTCCCTGCCCTCATGGAGCTGACGTTCCAGGCGGGGGAACAGGCCCACGGATAAACAGGTACCTGTCAGGTGGTGACAGCCCCAGGAGGAAGCCTCAGTGGTTTGAGGGGACGGAGTGATGTGGTCTCACTTTGTAGGGGAGGCCAAGGGCAGCCTCTGATAAGATGTTTGGGTGGAAAACTGGAGGGTGAGAAAGTGGCCATTCAAAGGTCGGGAGGCAAAGGGAGCAGTCCATGCAAAGCCCTCAAGGCAGAGTGTTCCAGGCACGTTTCAGTACAGCAAGGAGGCCAGCGTGACGGCAGCGAGGGGCAGGTGGCACAAGGCGACTTGGAGAGGTCGTAGGTCAGGTTCCACGAGACCTTCTGATCAAGGGAGGCTGGGGCATGTTTGGGGCAGAGGAGTGATACCATTTGGCTTAGCGTTCTTGAGGATTATTGTAATATTAAACGAAAAAGTTTACCTAAAGACACACACACACAACAGAAGATTTCTCTGACTGGTGTCAAGAACAGGCCACAGTGGGTAGAACAGAGAGTAGGGAGACAGAGCAGGGATTGTGCTGATCAGGGGAGAGGTGGTTTGGGCCACGGTGTGGCAGAGGAGCTGAGAGAGTGAGGTCTTGTGGTCCAGCCGCAGCCCCTATTTGTGGGCCTTTCAGCTGATTGTGGGAGGGGAGGAGCCTCCTGATTCCTGAGGCTCCTCCTGCCCCAAGATTCTCTGTTGGTGCAGCTGTTCCATTCAGCACCGGTATGGCCAGAAAAATGTGGTCTCAGTTACCCCAAGGCCTTCTGTTGCCCCGCAGTCACTTGTGGCCCATAAGAGTGCATCCCAAGAGCACTGGCCGATAGAGGGACGGTCTATGCGAGAACCAGCCACGTTTTCTCTTTGATTTGGGTCATAGATGGTAAGCCTGTTTCACAGCTATATGCTGTTCATCAGAAGAGACAGTGGCCAGTGTACCCCACAGCAGACGGTGGGTCAGCAGAGCCACCCCCCACATTTCTCTAGTGAGAGGTGAGTGGCAGATGATTGTGTGAAGGAAAGCTCTAGATGGGGAGCCAGGAGGCCTGGGTGCCAGACCTGGCGCTGTAACCAATTGGCCCTATGTCACGGGCACATCATATTCCCTGCCCTCAGTTTCCCCATCTCTAAAAGGTGAGCATTGAATCAGGTGGTCTCCAGGATCTGCTCTTGACCTGACAGTCATTACTTCTAAGATGGCAGCAGAAAGTGCCCCAAAATTCATGAGGAGAGCTATGCAGCAGGGCTTCCCACTCTGCGGCAGAGGACCTCTCCTTTCATAAACCACAACGGAAACGAAGTACTAGGAAAAGGAAGTGCCGCCTGCGGTGATGGCCTCTACACACTGGCTCTGGTTCCTAGATGCTGCTCATCCCTGACCATAGCACACCATTCGTGGACTGTGCAGACCACGCGAATAACACCACCTGCTGTTAGTAGAGCGGTTCCGAGCGCAGACCTCATTCATTCTCCAGCTCCATCACTTTCTAAATGTGGGTGACCAATCTCTGTGCTTCCATGCCATCACCTGCGAAATGGGGATACTGATGGTATCCACCACCTATGGTGGTTGTGAGGATGAAGTTATTTCACCTCCAAAGTGCTGAGAGTAGTGCCTGGCTCACAGAATTTGCTCCGCAAGTGTTTGTGTGTGTTATTGTAGCTGAAGCTGAGCTGCTGAGATCTGGGCTAGATTTGGGGGCTGCAGTTAATTGGGAGGTGGGAAAGGGACGCATGTGCTAAGAAAGATGCCATTGCCCTCCCTAAGCAGTGAGGCAGTGTTTGTGGAAGGCTTTTGGTGCTAGCAGGATCTAGACAGCTGGGCCCTGCTCAGGTCGTGGCACTGCCAGCCCTCCGGGCAGCTTCGCAGTTTGGAGCTGCTTCTGAAGCAATCTGCACCCACCTGCTTGGTCCCCTTGAAGTCGCCACATACCTGTAAACGTGTAGATGCCACAAGCTGCAGGGGCAGCTAGTCCAGCTCCTCACTAGCTCATAAACCTCTTCTCTGTTGAAATGTCCATGTCCAGTAGCTAAAGAGCCTCTTTTTGAGGCCACGTGGTGATGGGGTGCTCACTGCCTCTGCAGACAGGTGTCCCTGGAGGGCAAGGGGCTGCTTAGTTCCTACAGTCCCTACCAAGGGCCCAGCACCTAGGAGCTGCCCTTGGGACTATCTCTCACCCAAACCAGGAGCAGAAGCAACCTTGGGAATGTCTGCTAAACAAAGGAGTAGATGAACAGGCCAGTTGTTGGTCTTAGAATATTTTTATTAAGAATTATTTCCCAGCCAGGCACAGTGGCTCACACTTGAAATCCCAGCACTTTGGAAGGCCAAGGCAGTTGGATCACTTGAGGTCAGGAGTTCAAGACCAGCCTGGCCAGCATGGTGAAACCCTGTCTCTTCCAAAAAATACAAAAATTAGCCGGGTATGGTGGTGCACACCTGTAGTCCCAGCTACTCGGGAGGCTGAAGCATGAGAATCACTTGAGCCTGGGAAGTGGAGGTTGTAGTGAGCTGAGATTGCGCCACTGCACTCCAGCCTGTAAGACTCTGTCTCAAAAAAAAAAAAAAAAAAGAAAAAAATACATAAAAATTTAAAAAGTAAAAATAAAAGAATTATTTCTGGCCAGGTGCGTGGCTCACACCTGTAGTCCCAGAACTTTGGGAGGTGGAGGCAGGTGGATTGCTTGAGCCTAGGAGTTTGAGGCCAGCCTGGGCAACATGGCAAGACCCCATCTCTACAAAAAATAAAAATTAGCCAGGGGTGGTGGCACATGCCTATAGTCCCAGCTACTTGGGAGGCTGAGGTAGGAGGATGGCTTGAGCCCAAGAGGTTGAGGCTGCAGTGAGCCATGATGGTGCCACTGTACTCCAGCCTGGGCTCAAAAAAAGAGAATTATTTCCAAATGGAGGCCAAAGCAAGAGGATTGCTCACGTCCAGGTATCTGAGTCCAGTTTTGGCAACACAGTGAGGCCCTGTCTTTAAAACTAAAAATAAAAGTAAAGAGACTTTTTTCCAACTCACAGATTTAGATTAAAATAACAAATACTTATGTACCCAGTTCTAAGGAAGCATGGCACTGACTTGTGTATTTTAATCAAACCTGACAAAGCCCTCTCTGCTGGTCCATCATTTCTAGTTATTAGAAAGCCCTTCCTCATACCTAACAGAAACACCCTATGAAGTCAATTCTCGAGTCCTCGTTCCACCATTGGCAGCACTGCCACGTACTTGCCCTCACCCACCAGCCACCTGTGGTCTGTGGCCACGGGGCGCACGTTTTGTCTCTGTGGTGCTTGCTGTCCCGTGGGGGCAGCTGGCTCCCTGCATCCTTGGCCACTTGTTGCCTTTGGCGGCTAGCCTGTGAGGTCCAGGCTGCAGACCCACCTGCCTGGTAGGAGTTTGCTACAGGAATAGGAAAAAGGGAGAGAGCTATAGCAGGAGCTGGTTCTAAAACCCTCTCCTGTTGTTCCAAGGAGTCAGTCTTTTTCTGCAGGCAAGCCATGGAAGGATTTTAAGTAGTGGAGTGACACTGTCAGACTTCGGCCTTACCAGATTCATCCTGCCTCAAGGGGCCTGGGTCAGGTGGTCAGGAAAGGCCTGGACAGTGAGAACCAGTCCAGGTTGCTGCAGGCTTTTAGGTGGGAGACAAGACGCCTTAAAGACCTCTTGAGCAGAGCTGGGAGAGAGGAGACCTTTCCAGACCTGGTGAATGACAGGCCATGAGGAGTGAAAAACGGGATTAAGATTTCTGGCTCTGAGGACTGTCCTCCCAGAGCAGCCAAAAGCCTGCTCCTTCCTGTCTCAGTGGTTCTTGTGTATTTCAGCTCAATGGAACTGACTTTTGTGGCTTTGAAGGGTTGTATATTGGGGGAAGAGGGACTATCTCTTACCCTAACAAGGACACCTAAAGCTAGCAAGGGTTACCTGCTCCAGGAGAAACCCCTTGCTGGGAGTGTCAGTGAGGCCTGTTAGCAAGGAATAGCCTGCGCCATGGGATGCATTGGGCCACCTGGTGCCAGGGGTGCTGTGCTGTAGGTGGTGAGGGATAGGGGAGCTGTTGAGGAGGATCAGACATCTTTCCCACCAGGAACGGGGAGCCCCTGTGTGAGAAGAAGGGTGGGAAGTCTCCGAAGGGGGTCTTCATGGCAGCGGCTCACATAGACACTGGCATCTAGTGTCGGGTGGGGGGGGCAGCACTAACAGCTGCTGCCATCTGTGCCAGCTAGCAGCTGCTTGCCCCACTGCATCGTTGTTATTTATGTTACCTAGGACTCCGCTGTGTTGCCAGCGCCGGCCCCTCCTGGGGTGTGTGGAGGTCGTGGAGGACAGGGCATGGGCGCGCAAGGGCGCAGCTCCATCCAGCTGCTCGCCTGTGGCTTTTTTCTGCTCAGGAGCCACGTTTTGGCTCCTGTTTCCCTGATCCACGTGAGCAGATTGAAGAAGGTGGTTTAACCTTCTCCTGTCTCTGCCTAGGGCTTAGTTCTTTCAGAAATGAGCATTGGGATCAGGGTAGGGAATGCTGCTCTGTTGGCATTAGGAAGAGAATGGTCAGAATTACCAAGTTCAAACTGCACCCAGATGCCCCACCTCCTACTTGGAACGCCACTCTAGTGATGGAAATGCTAGCGTATTTTCGGTCCTTTTGGCATTAACCACCCTGTCACCCTTTTCGAGTTTCTGATTCTTGAGAGGCAGGTAGTCTGCCGATTGGGAGCTAGGCAGCCTAGTTTGAGATCCCAGCCCTACTTCTCACTAGCAGCATGACCCCCAGGAGGTTACTTAGCCTCTGTGTACCTTAGTTTCCTCAAGTCTGAGGTGGGAATAACAATATTACCTACTTCACAGGGTTGTTGTAAGAAGGAAGTGGGTTAATAGATACAATGTATTTAGATAGGTATGGTTATCTGTTAATAATAATGTGACCTTGGCAGAGTTCTAAGAAGTAGATTAATAGATAGATACAATGTATTTAGATAGGTGTCAGTTACCTGTTGATGATAATATTACCTACTTCACAGGGTTGTTGTAAGAACTAAGCAAGTCAATAGATAGATACAGTGTATTTAGATAGGTATTAATTATCTGTTGCCTTTAACAAATCACTCCCCTAACAATAGTGCCTTAAAATAGCAACATTTATTTTGCTGGAGTTTGCAGTTTGAGCAGGGCTTGGTGGAGTTGCCTTTTTGCTGTTTTACGTAGCATTTGTTTGGACAGCTTAACTGGTCTGGAGGATCTGTTTTTGAGATGGCACCTTCACGTGGCTGGGAAGTTGGTGCTACCCCTTGGCTGGGTGCTCAGCTGGGCTATGAACTGGGGCCTTGAGTCTTCTCCAGGAACCTCTCCACCAGCTGCTTGGGCTTCCTTACAAAATGGTTGCTCACTGCCCCAAGAGAATAAGGTGAAAGTATTTTTGTAACCTCAGGAGTCATGAGGTTCTCTGTTCTCTGTTGGTCACAGCAGTCATAAAGGCTCACTTGATTTCCAGAAGAGACACAGCTTCTAGCTGTGTATGGAGAAGTGCCAAGGCTCCAGAGGAGCACAGAAGGTGAAAGATAATGTGGTGACCATTTTTTGGAAAATAAAACCTGTTGCAGGATAGGTTTTGGCACGCAGTAAGCCTCAATAAATGTTCACTACCATTAGTTTGAAATCATCCTCTGCATTCCTCATCCCAGACTCCTCTTCCTTAGAGGGGCTAGTGCAGCGTAGTGGTTAAGTGCATCTGCTGTGGAGGCAAGCTGCTAGGGGCCAAAGCCTGGCTCAGCCCTTACAGCTGTGTCATCTTGGACAGATTGCTTAACCTCTTGGCATTTCTTGAAAGATATAAACTACCAAAGCTTTCTCAATAAGAACTGAAAACCTGAATGGCCCTATATCTACTGAAGAAAGTTAATATGTAGTAAAAACTTTCCCAGAAAGAAAACTTCAGGCCCAGATAGCTTTCCTGGTGAATGCTATACGTTAGGGAAGAAATAATACCAATTTAACACAAATTCTTTTAGAAATTTGAAAAGGAGGAGATATTTTCTAGCCCATTTTATGAGGCCAGCATTACCTTGACACCCAAACCAGCGAAGACATCACAAGGAAAGAAATTTCAGACCAGCATTCTACATGAACATAGATAACAAAAAATTTAAACAATTTTAGCAAATGCAATAATATATAAAAAGGATAATACATCATACCTAGAGGGACTTAGCTCAGGAATGCAGGGTTAGTTTAATGTTCAAAAATCAATCATTGTAATTCACTATATTAACCACAGGAAAAAGAAAACTCATATACAGGTTGAATATCCCTTATTGAAAATGCCTGGGGCCAGAAGTATTTCTGATTTTTAATTTTTTTTCTGATTTAGGAATATTTGCATTAAACTTAGTGGTTGAGTATTTCTAATCTGAAAATGTGAAATCCAAAATGCTCCGATTAACTTTTTTTTTTTTTTTTTTTTTTGAGTGTCATGTTGGTGCTCAAAAAGTTTTGAATTTTGGAGCATTTGGATTTCAAATTTTCGGATTAGGGATAGTCAAGCTGAAATCATCTTGAAGTAGATACGGAAAGTGTTTGACAAAATCCGGTACCCATTCATGGTAAAATCTCACAACAAACTAGGCATAGAAAGGAATTTCCTCAGCCTGATAAAGGGTATCTACAAGGAACTTGTAGCTTACGTCATACTGCATGGTGAAAAACTGAATGCTTTTCTCCTAAGACCAGGAATGAGACAAAGATATTCCTTCTCAACATTTAAATTCAATAGGTAAGGGAGGTTCTAAACAGTGCCATAAGGCAAGAAAAAAGGCATCTGGATGCGAAAGGAAGAAGTAAAACTCCTTATTCTAAGACAACATGATCTGTACAGAGAAGCCCATGAAATTTATAAAAGAAGCTACTAGACCTTTTAAGTGAGTTTGTCAAGGTTGCAGGATAGAAAGCCAATGTGTAAAAATTGGTTGTATTTCTGTATACTAACACCAAACAATTGGAAATTGAGATTAAAAGGCAACTTCATTTACAACAGCATAAGAAATATGAAAGACTTAGTGATAAATCTAACAAAAGGTGTCAGGTCTGTACTACAAAATATTACTGAGAGAAATTAAACAAGATCAAAATAAACTGAGGGATACACCATGTTCATTGGCTTTTAAGATGTCTCCCCAGTACATTTGATACAATTTCAATCAAATCCCAGCAGGCTTTTTTTTTTTCCTTTTAAGTAGAAATTGACTAATTATTATTCATTTTTTTTTAGACAGTCTCACTCTGTAGCCCAAGCTGGAGTGCAGTGGTGGAGTCTCAGCTCACTGCAATCATTGCCTCCTGGGCTCAAGCGATTCTCATGCCTCAGCCTCCCAAGTAGCTGGGACTACAGGCACGTGCCACCACGCCCAGCTAATTTGTTGTATTTTAGTAGAGACAGGGTTTCACCATGTTGCCCAGGGTGGTCTCAAACTCTTGCTCAGGTGATCAGCCTGCCTTGGCCTCCCAAAGTGCTAGGATTAGAGGCGTGAGCCACTGCACCTGGCCTATTATGATTATTGAGATGGGATCTTGCTCTGTTACCCAGGCTAGAGTGCAGTAGCATGATCATAGCTTACTCTAGCCTTGACCTCTCAGGCTCAAGTAATCCTCCTGCCTCAGCCTCCTGAGTAGCTGGGACTACAGGTACAAGCTACCATGCCCAGCTAAATTCTATATATTTTTGTAGAGATGAGGTCTTACTATGTTACCCAGACTGGTCTTCAACTCCTGACCTCAAGCGATCCATCCACCTCAGCCTCCCAAAGTGCTCGGATCACAGGCACATGCCACCATGCCTAATTTTACTTAAAAAAATTTTTTTTGTAGAGGCAGGGTGTCACTATATTGCCCAGGCTGTTTTTTTTTTTTTTTTTTTGGTTGGGGGGGGGGGACTCCTAGATTAGGGAGAAAGAAATTGACTAATTCTAAAGTTTATATGGAAATTCAAAAGGACCAGGCTAGCCAAAACAACTTTGAAAAAAGATGAACAAAGATGGAGGATTAGCACTACCTGACTTTAAGACTTGTAAATCCACAGTAGTCAAGACGTTGAGGTACTGATGTGAAATCTTTTTTTTTTTTTTCCTTCATTTTTAAAGACAGTGTCTTTCTATGTTGTCCAGGCTGGCTTGAACTACTGGGCTAAGGTGATCTCCCACCTCAGCCTCCTGAGCAGCTGGGACTACAGGCTTGCACCACTGTGCCTTGGTGTGGAATCTTTTTTTATTTTATTTTATTTTGTAGAGATGGGATCTCACTGTGTTGCCCAGGCTAGTCTTGAACTCTTGGGTTCAAGTGATACTCCCCTCCTTATCCTGATGTGAAACTTTTATGACCAGGGCAGGCAAAGATTTCTTAGATACGATATCAAAAGTATTCATCCATAAAAGAATAAATGGATAAGTTGGCCTTCATCAAAATTTGTAAAACGTCTGTTTTGGTGACCTTTGAAAGGCACTGTTAAAGAATGAGAAGACAAACCACAAACAGGAAAATATTTGCAAATGATCACGTATTTGATAAAGACTTGTATCCAGAGTGTATAAAAGAGCTCTCAAAATTTAATAAGAAGATAACAAAGAAAAATGTGAAAGATCTGGCCACTTCAAAGAAGACACACGAATGATAAACATATGGAACCATGTGCAACATTACTGTTAGGGAAATGCACATTTCAAGCATGAACACGAAAAATAATGATATACCGCTACCCACCTTTTAGAATGCTTAAGTTGGCCAGGCACAGTGGCTGATGTCTGTAATCCCAGCACTTTGGGAGGTCAAGGTGGGTGGATCACCTGAGGTCCAGAGTTTGAGGCCAGCCTTGTCAACATGGTGAAACCCCGTCTCTACTAAAAATTTAAAAAATTAGCCAGGCATGGTGGCATGCACCTGTAATCCGAGCTACTCGGGAGGCTGAGGCAGGAGGATCGCTTGAACCCAGGAGGTGGAAGTTTCAGTTAGCCCAGATGGTGCCACTGCACTCCAGCCTGGGCAACAGAGTGAGACTGTCCAAAAAAAAAAGAATGCTTAAAAAGAGTGAGCATATTAACAGTTGGTGAAGATGTGGAGGAACTAGAACTCTCGTATACTGCTAGTGAGAATGTAAAGTGGTACAATCATTTTGGAAAACAGTTTGGCAATTTCACAAAAAGTTAAACATGTGATCTAGCTATTTCACCTCTAGTTCTTTACCAAAAGAAACAAAAAGCATACGTCCACACGAAGCCCAGAATGAACGTTCATAGCAACTTTATTTGAAATAACCCAAAACTAGAAACAGTCTTAACTGTTCATCGACAGGTAAATGGATAAACTATTACTCAGCAAAGAAATAGAATGAACTGTTGCTACACAGTGCAGCGTGGATGAATTTTTAAATAATTATGCTAAGTGAAAGAAGCCAAGCAAAAAGAATATATACTGTGTGATTCCATTTATATAATGCATCATGTAATAATATAATAAATGCAGATTCATGTAATAGTCACAGAATGCAGATCAGTAATTGCCTGGGCATGGACGGGCAAGGAGGCGCGGGAGGGTGATGGATATGTTATCTTGATTGTTGTGATGATTTTGCAGATACGCACGTAGGTCACTCAAACTGTACACTTAAAATATATACAGTTTATTGTGTCACACCTTAGCGAAACTGTTTTTAAAAATCAGTAGGGTTCGCCGGGTGTGGTGGCTCACACCTGTAATCCCAGCACTTTGGGAGGCCGAGGCGGGTAGATCACTTGAGGTTACGAGGTCAAGACCAGACTGGCCGACATGGCGAAATGCTATGTCTACTAAATATACAAAAATTAGCAGTGCATGGTGGCAAGAGCCTCTGATCCCAGCTGCTTGGGAGACTGAGGCAGGAGAATCGCTTGAGAGGTTACAGTAAGCTGAGATCACGCCATTGCACTCCAGCCTAGATGACAGAGTGAGACTCCATCTCAAAAAAAGAAAAAGGGTGGAGTGGCTGGGCACAGTGGCTTATGCCTGTAATTCCAATACTTTGGGAGGCCAAGGCAGGAGGATTACTTGAGTCCAGGAGTTCAGGACCAGCCTGGCAACAAAGACTCCATCTCTATAAAAATACAAAAATTAGCCAGGCATGGTGGTGCATGCCTGTAGTCCCAGCTGCTTGGGAGGCTGAAGCAGGAGGATCTCTTAAACTCAAGAGTTTAAGACTGCAGTGAGCCATGATCGTGCCACTGTACTCCATTCTAGGTGACAAAGTGAGACCTTGTGTCTTAAAAAAAAACAAAAACAAAAACGGGGAGTTGGGGAAGTAAGTTGCATGTGACTAGACCTGGTTGCTCATGACTGGCAGTTCAAGATCAGAAGGACCTTTTGCAACCCAGCAGCCCTTGAGCTCTTCTCTGCATGGTTGTAAGCCTTACACATTTGCTTCCTGCGAACTGTGCAAATCCTAGTATTTGTTTTGTTTTGTTTGTTTTTTGGAGACAGAGTCTTGCTCTCTTCCCCAGGCTGGAGTGCAGTGGCGAGATTTTGGCTCATTGCAACTTCTGCCTCCCAGGTTCAAGCTCTTATCATTCCTCAGCCTACTGAATAGCTGGGATTACAGGCACCCACCACCACACCTGGCTAATTTTTGTATTTTTAGTAGAGACAGGGTTTCACCATGTTAGCCAGGCTGGTCTCGAACTCCTGACCTCAGGTGATTCGTGTCACCTGAGTGTGCTGGGATTATAGGTGTGAGCCACCGCTTAGCCCAAAACATTAGATTCTTTACATTCCTTCAGGTGGATCATTTACAATGTGGACTTACAGATTTTTCTTTCAGATTCACGTCTTTCCAATCAATTCACAAACAAAGCATCATTTCTTGGTGGCATTGTTTACTGTGTGTTATCAGTAGATTCTCAGGATTATTGACAAACCAAACTTAGACTCAGATGGGATCTCTTTGTCAGCTTGGATCTTGGAAATTAAGGGGTAGATTTGAGGCACAGCTGGATTTCAGGGGTGCAGCTGGTGTCAGCGTTATCTCTTGGTTATTGTTTTGTTCTCTGCTGACGTCCTTCTCAGGCAAGTTTCTCCCATGTGGTGGCAGAGGCAGCCGCCAGCAACAACAGGGAAAAAGCCCCTCCTTCCTAATTGGCCCGGGGACAGTTTCAAGTTCAACTGTCACTGGCTGGACTTGGGTCAACAGCCATGCCTGAACCAATCCCCTGGGCCCAAGGGAGACGAGGGGCTCATTGCCAGGCCCAGGTCACCTGTCGGGAGCCAGGGGTGGAGTCGGCCAAAGCCAAACAGTGTGGACAGAGGAAAAGGGGAGGATGTTCTGTGAGACAGATGAGGAGGGCGTGGCCGCCAGCAGGGAAGAGCAACAGATGGCCCTGCACCAGGGGATAAATGCAGTTGTTTTTAATTTTTAACTAAGTAGAATATTAATGTGCTTCCAAGAGTCAAAGTATTCAAAAAGGATTCGTCTTCCCTGTTCCTCATAGCTCTTGTAGGGCAACCAATTTCATTGGCATCTCATTTTTCCTTCCTGTGTTTCTTTTGGTAAAGATAAGTCGATATATTTCTGTTTTCTTGCTTCCTGCCTTTTGTACACATTAGATAGCATACAATTTGTACTCTTTTGTACTTGCTTCTTTCACTTGTCAAGAGAAAGGAAAACATTTGTAACCAGCTGTGCTAATTCTTGCCACTATCAGTACACAGCACGGAGGCTGATTTGAAGATGATGGGATGTCCGTGTGAGCATAGGAAGGGACTGCCAGGCTGTTCTTCTGCCGAATGGTGTCTTTATGCTCTTAAGCCTGGGTGCCAAGTAAATCTCTCTCCTCTTCCATTGCAGATGGCGGCAGCTATGCCATCCATGACTCCCAGGTACCCAGTCTCAGCTCTGGGGGCGAGAGTTCCCCCTCCAGCCCCGCACACAACTGGGAGATGAATTACCAAGAGGCAGCAATCTACCTCCAGGTGAGTATCTCCGGTCAGGCCCTGGCGGTTCAGTGCACCTGGTGGTGGGGCGGGGCAGCCCAGGCTCTGTTAGGTGCCCAGAAATTCAGTTCCAGCATTGGTTCATGCTGCTGCTGCTCGTATGTGGGCTTCAGGTTCGTAAGATGGAGGGGGACCTGACTGTGCTCACAGGGGAAGCCTGCTGTGCGCCGGCTTGTCTTCAGACCTCTGTTTGGGGCTGTGCCAACCAGCACAGTTATTCCCAGAGTCTGTCCACTTGGCCTTCCCTGCCACCCTCCCTCTTCTCAGGGCACACTGAGAAGCCACGTTCTCAGGAGGGAATTCTTCTTTACATACTGATTGATATAATATAGCTTTATTCTGTTTAACTTGTTACTGCTTTCCTGTTTGCTATTTTAGGATTTTTCTTTCTTTTGAAAAAAATATTTTCGTGTGAAAGTAATACATGCTCATTATAATAAATTTAGATACAAGAGGACATAAAGAAACATTCACCTAAGGCAGTCACTGTCAACATTATTTTCTTTCAGGTTTAAGAAAATGTATATTAAGAATAATACATCTGTTTTCTAAAATAATTTTTAAAAGTCATACGGTATCTGCAATTTTATAGTCTTCTTTTTTTTTTTCCCCATAGCATACAGCATAAGCACTTTTTTTTTCTTTTTTTGGAGACAGTCTCATTTCATCACCCATGCTGGAGTTGGAGTGTAGTGGCTCGATCTCAGCTCACGGCAACCTCTGCCTCCCGGGTTCAAGCAGTTCTCCTGCCTCAGCCTCCCGAGTAGCTGGGACCACAGGCACATGCCATCACACCCAGCTAATTTTTGTATTTTTAGTAGAGATGGAGTTTCTCCATATTGCCAGGCTG
The DNA here is from genome assembly GCA_036589455.1 of Ateles fusciceps. NCBI lineage: Eukaryota > Metazoa > Chordata > Mammalia > Primates > Atelidae > Ateles > Ateles fusciceps. The sequence continues at coordinate 936,146 of JAZHEH010002159.1, read as the reverse complement.
GTCTTGAACTCCTAACCTCAGATGATCCACCCACCTCAGCCTCCCAAAGTGCTGGGATTACAGGCATGAGGCACCACACCTGGCTATTTAAATAGCTTTAAAGTATATCAGGTAACTTATCCTAACTGACTTAACCTGATAATCTTGAATATTTTCCCTTATTGTAAATTCTAATCCAAGGACAATCTGTACTTAGCACCCCCACCCCCTTACATCTAGGATTATTTTACTAGGAAAGTAAAAGAAATGGAAATTCTAAGAAATGGAATTACCAGGTAGAAGGAATCAACAATTTGTAGGGCCCTGATGTTCAGCATGGAATCCTCTCCACAGGAAGTATTGCCTCTTTACTGACGGCCCCACTGGTGGTGGCATTTTAATCTTAATCTTATCAATCTTGTCACTGTAAGATTTCAGTTTCTGGGGCGCAGTGAGTAAGAGTTTGGAAGAGGAAATAGACTTTTTCTTAAATTCATTTGCATCATAATTTTCCCTAATCTTTCTTATCTGAAGCAGCTCTCCACTGCCAGTATTTGCTTTGTCATTTAAAAAAGATTTAGTGAAATTCAAGCCTGGGCAACATGACAGAACTCCATCTCTGCAAAAAATACAAAAATTAGCCAGGCGTGGTGTGTGCGCCCTGTAGTCCCCGCTGCTTGTGGGACTGAGGTGAAGGGATCGGATCGGCTGAGTCCAGGAAGGTGAGGCTGCAGTGAGCTGTGTTTGCACCACTGCACTTCTGCCTGGGTGACAAAATGAGACCCTGTCTCAAAAAAAGATTTAATGAAATGTAGACATTTATTTGATGGTTGTTCAATCATCTGTTTCTTGTATGTTCATGCAGCATCATATACACCTAAACAATCACATTTTGTTTCAAGTGAAGGCAACAGAAATGCTTTAGGGAAATTGTCACAAGCTCAGGAATACCTGTTAATGACCTAGCAGGGTCACCTATGCACATCGCCTTCTCCGAGGCTGGATAAGAGCGTGGGATAGGTCAGAACACAGACTCAGAATGGCTGAAGTCCTAAGGATCCTGATCATTCCTTCTTTTCCTAAGCAGGCAGGACATTGGTAATGAAAATAGGGGACTTTAAGGGGGCACCTGCTAATCTTGTAACAAGCCTCTGAGGCTGCAATGATCACTTCCCGCTTTACAGATGTGGTGACTGAGACTCAGAGGGGCCAAATGATGCCCAAGGCCACCCAGCCAGGGAATTGCAGAGCTCCAGATTTAAACTGTTTAGGCTCCAGATGATGTTCTTTATTCTGTGTGCTGTTGCATCATTTATGAACTGACCTTGTGCATCTCCTTGAAAATGGGCCATGTATCTGTGGGAAGAAGCGGTTATGGAACACCTGGTGTCGTATGATCGTTTTCAACTGATGTCATATAGCAGCATATGCACGTGGGTATGTATGTGTACAGATACCCATGCATATCTGAAAAGTTGTTTAAATATTAAAGATGATTAGCTCTGGCTGATGGAATTTTTGCTGCCTTGTAATTCTATATTGTTTAAATTATTTTTACCAAAAATCCATCATTTTTAAAAAATTAGTTAAAGAAAAACTTGGATTTCTGTGAACAGTCGTTCACAGCTATTCCTGGAGGATGAGCTGGCCTGTTTTTCTTGAGACAGAATCTTACTCTGTTGTCCAGGCTGGAGTATAGTGATGAAATCTCACTCACTGCAACCTCCTCCCAGGTTCAGGTGATTCTCCTGCCTCAGCCTCCCAGGTGGCTGGGATTACAGGCACCTGCCACCATGCCTGGCTAATTTTTGTATGTTTAGTAGAGATGGGGTTTCACCATGTTGGTCAGGCTGGTCTGGAACTCCTGACCTCAAGTGATCCGCCGCTTGGGTCTCCCAAGGTTTTGGGACTACAGGCGTGAGCCGTAGCGCCCAGCCCAAGATGGCCTTTCTCTTTGTGCTCGTAGCGGGGCTGCAGGCCCTGTAGTGAGCCAGGTTGCTGGTATGTGTGGATAATTGACCCTTGCTGCTTTGAGTGTGTCTGGTGCCTGCAGTTTCCCCCTCCTCCCACATTTTACCTGTTAACTCGCTTACCCTCCAGAGCCACGTGCTTAGCAGTCCTGGCGCCTTTGAAACAGTACTCATTACTGTGTGGACTTGGACCCCAGGGAGCGGAGAGTCCGAAGGCCTAGAAGTTGCTATAACTGACCTTCCTTATTTTTCTAAATCTAATTTATGATCAGCATCCAGGAAATAGGGCCAGTGTTCTCTGGGGTTTTCATCAGGATCCAGTGCCGTGGGTAATATTTCCATCTGTTAGTGGAGACCTCATTCCCCCGTCTCTTCTGGGACAATTCCTTTTTTTTTCTTTCTTCTTTTCTTTTTGACACAGAGTCTTGCTTTGTCACCCAGGCTGGAGTGCAGTGGTGCAATCTTGGCTCACTGCAGCCTCCGCCTCCCAGGTTCCAGCGATTCTCCTGCCTTAGCCTCCCAAGTAGCTGTGATTACAGGTGCACGCCACCATGCCTGGCTAATTTTTGTATTTTTAGTAGAGACGGGGTTTCACCATGTTGGCCAGGCTGGTCTTGAACTCCTGACAGATGATCCACCCGCCTCAGCCTCTCAAAGTGCTAGGATTACATGAGCCACTGCGCCTGTTCTGGGTAGCTGTTGATGGGTGATAAAGGGTCTGACGGGGCGTCTTTTATTCTGGTAACATCCCTGTGGGTTGTGATAATAGTGAGTACCTGTGGGTTGTGATAATAGTGAATACCTGTGGGTTGTGATAATAGTGAATACCTGTGGGTTGTGATAATAGTGAGTACCTGTGAGTTGTGATAATAGTGAGTACCTGTGGGTTGTGATAATAGTGAGTACCTGTGAGTTGTGATAATAGTGAGTACCTGTGGGTTGTGATAATAGTGAGTACCTGTGGGTTGTGATAATAGTGAGTACCTGTGAGTTGTGATAATAGTGAGTACCTGTGGGTTGTGATAATAGTGAGTACCTGTGGGTTGTGATAATAGTGAGTACCTGTGGGTTGTGATAATAGTGAATACCTGTGGGTTGTGATAATAGTGAGTACCTGTGGGTTGTGATAATAGTGAGTACCTGTGGGTTGTGATAATAGTGAGTACCTGTGGGTTGTGATAATAGTGAGTACCTGTGAGTTGTGATAATAGTGAATACCTGTGGTGAGCTGACTGTATGGCAGACACCACCCTACGTGCCTTACAAATGTCCTCACCTTTTCCCTTCACAGTAGCCCCAGGAGGAATCGCTAATGTTAGTGCATTTGTCGTTGAAAAAGCCAAGCTCAAAGGTGAAGGAACCTTCCCGATGTTTCTCAGGGAAGGGGTAGGAAGCCAGGGCTCAGGTCATCTGGTTCCTCCCAGGCCCCTGAGCATTTTACCTCTGCTGGGCACTCCTAGAGGCAGGACTTGGCCTCTGAGGGGGATTGGAGGTGCCTGTTTCTCTTTACCTCCTCTCAGAATCTTTTTTTTCTCTCTCTCTTTTTTTGAAGACTGGGTCTTGCTGTATCATCTAGGCTGGAGTGCAGTGATGCGATCTTGGCTCACTGCAGCCTTGACCTCCTGGGCTCAAGTGATCCTCCCATCTCAGCATCCCAAGTGGCTAGCACCACAGGCATGTGCCAACATGTGTAGACAGGGTCTCACTGTGTTGCCCAGGCTGGTCTCAAACTCGTGGGCTCAAGCAATTCTCCTGCTTCGGCCTCCCAAAGTGTTGGGATTATAGGTGTGAGCCATCGCACCCGGCCCCTCCCCCCCCCCCTTTTTTTAAAGAGATGGGGTCTTGCTGTGTTGCCCAGGCTAGACTTGAACTCATGGCTCAAGGGATCTTCCCATGTTGGCCTCTTGAGTAGCCGGGATGTCACCACACCCGGCTGTCTCAGGACCTTTTTAGTCTTTGTTTCCTCCAAGTGGTTTTTAAGAAGCAGCAAGTCTCTTGAGCCCATCAGCAGGCAGGAGTGAGACTTGACCAGCGTGCAGTTTCGTGAAGACCATTTTGCTTTTCCAGCATCTTCTGTCTCTGGCCTGAATCTCTCTCTGCCTGTCTGGAACCTACTTTCCTTACCTGCCCGCCGCTCCTCTTTGGCGCTGGACAGGTCTCCAGGCTCACACACCCACACTGCTCTCATCTTTTCAGGAAGGCGAGAACAATGACAAGTTCTTCACCCACCCCAAGGATGCCAAGGCGCTGGCGGCCTACCTCTTTGCACACAATCACCTCTTCTACCTGATGGAGCTGGCCACAGCCCTGCTGCTGCTGCTGCTCTCCCTGTGCGAGGCCCCCGCTGTCCCTGCGCTCCGGCTTGGCATCTACGTGAGTGCACACGCTTCTTACACGGAGCGGGGGAGGCTGGGAGCCACAGCTTTCAGGACACGTGACAGAACCCCAAAAAGGAATATTCTGGGAGGGCAGACACTGCAAACAGACTTAAAACAGAGAGACACGAGGCGGTCATAGAGGCCTTGGGGGCAGAAATGCCTGGTGTCCCTGCTGGAGTGAATGGCCTTAACCCTGTCTCTCTGGGATTCTGCCCCCAGTAAAATCCAGGGAGGGGAAGTGTCCCATTGGCCCTGCTCAGGACCAGTGCCCACACCTTGGCTCCGGGTGGGCAGGGCACCCAATGGACAGTCCCACTGCTCTATCTCCAGCCTCAGAGGAGAAAGCAGTTGGGTGTGGTCACTGTGGGAGGTAGGGGATGTTTTGTGGGCAGCTCCAGCCCCATAGATGTCCCCATGCCCAGGCCCAGCCATCATTCAGTGGGGGCCAGAGCAGGTGTGGAGCCGTGCTTGTCCCTTATCAAGGAGTGTGTGGGGAGGCACAGAAGCAGGGAAGGAAGAAGCTTGTGCCTGTTGAGTTAGGAAGCGCTTATCCAGCCTGGCCGCCGATGCCCTCCATGACTCAGTTTCCCTGTTTCTCCCTCTTCATGCTTGAAATTCACAGCTCCAGCCAGTCTGCGTTCCTTCCTCTGCACACCTCCCCCATGTCATCCCCTGTGCTGAAATCCCTCCGCCTATCCCTTCACTCTGTCAGTTCTTGCTCGCCGGAATGCCCACAGGCCCCAGAACTCCCCATCCCCAGGAGGAGGAGCTCTCCTGAGTCTGTGTGCCCGGAAGCCCTTGACTTCCCTGCTGGGAAGGTTTTCTAGCTGAGGGTTTTCCATGTCTTCTTGTCCTTTTATCCAGAATGGGGATTAGAGTTTTAGGGGCTGCTCTGTGCTTGACAGTCCTTGTTTCTTTGACTATCGGATTTTATTTCTTAAGCTTTCTTAGTGTCTTTTATAGATCTTTTGTAAATTACATGAAATCCCTCTTAGAACAAGGCTAGATATTAAATTTTATCTTGTTTTTCTTTTCTATTCTTTTTTTTTTTTTTTTTTTTTTTTGAGACTGAGTCTCCCTCTGTCACCCAGGCTGGAGTGCAGTGGCATGATCTCGGCTCACTGCAACCTCTGCCTCCTGGGCGCAAATGATTCTCCTGCCTCAGCCTCCCAAGTAGCTGGGATTACAGGTGCATGCCACCATGCCCAGCTAATTTGTTTTAAACTTAACTGGGTATGGTGGCATGCACTTTTAAACTTCAGGCTCATTACTGATTTTTCATTGTTTGGACCAGCATGTCAGTTTCACAGATATTGAGTTTTTGTTTAGTTGTTCTGGGGAAAGCCCCGTGACCAAGGCTCTGCCTTTCGGCATGCAGGGCCAGGTTTTGTAACCCTGATGTGTGTTGGGAGGATGTCCTGGGGCACTCCCAGATCCTGGGAGGGTCAGGCAAAAAGGAGTGGCCGTGGGCTGGACTGGCCATGACGCATCCCCACACCCTTTGGTCTCAGGTCCACGCCACCCTGGAACTGTTTGCCCTGATGGTTGTAGTGTTTGAACTCTGCATGAAGTTACGCTGGCTGGGCCTCCACACCTTCATCCGGCATAAACGGACCATGGTCAAGGTGATGTGTCCATCCATCTGTCCCTCTCCTTGCAGCCTTTTGTCCCATGTCACCTTCAAACCTGTCTCTTTGGCACAATTCAGAATCCACCATGGACCCAGTCCACGCTCAGAGATGTGACCTTAGGGTCCCTGTCCTGACCATGCCCTCAGCCTTGCCAGTGCCCCGGATGCCTTGGTGATGCCAGCAGTAGCTAATGTGATGGAGTGTTTTGTACATGCCAGGCACTGGTGCAGTCACCTTGGAGAGAGAGGTGCTGCTCTTTCTGTTTTACATTTATCCAGAGATGCGGGGTTCACACCCAGCTCTGTCTGCCCCCTGCCCCTGGGCTCACCTTCCCTAGTGTTGTGTGTTCTCTCTGTGCCGCAGAGAGTGGCGTGAGTAGGAGCATGGTGGGGTGACACTTTGTAGTGTGTGGAGTGTGTCTGCTACTCTAGGAGAGTGTAGCCAAGTAAGCAGAGACGGAGAGGAGCTGCAGGCCCTGGGGGATCCCTGTTGCGAGTGGGGACGGCTGATGGAGGGGGGCTGGCAGAGTGGCGGTTTTGCCTCCTCAGTGGATACCAGCAGTCAAGCTGCTTGGGGCCGTCCCCTTCATCTCATTCTCCTGGTGCCACACATCTGTGCCAGCAGCTGCAGTTTTCCTCTCCTGGGGCTGCCTGATGTCTGCAGGAAGTGTGAGAGAGGGCTGGAGAGAGGGAAGGCCTCTTGAGGCCAGAGCAGGCACTGCCTCTCCAGCCCCCCCGTTCCAGGTATGCAGGATAGCGGCTGGGCTGATGGTGCTCCATGCTGCCGCCCGCAGACCTCAGTGCTGGTGGTGCAGTTTGTCGAGGCCATCGTGGTGTTGGTACGGCAGACGTCCCATGTGCGGGTGACCCGGGCACTGCGCTGCATCTTCCTGGTGGACTGTCGGTATTGCGGCGGCGTCCGGCGGTAAGGCCTGGCTGGGAAGCTGGGAAGACAGTCACTCTCCTAGCGTGGCCTGGCCTCTGGGCCGGTGGGGCAGGAGACTGTGAGTCAGTTAGTGATGAGGTGGACCCTGCATGCCGATGGAGTACCCGCAGTCACCCTCCCTCTGCCATCCCACCCACGCTCAGGAGAAGGCGGTATTCCTGCCGCAGTGTAGGCTTGCCGCCTCTGGGTCCAGGGCTCTTTCCCATCTTATCCGCAGCCTTCCAGAGCTGCTTCCTTGCTCTAAGCGTGTTATCTACCCGAATGCAGGCAGCTTAGCAGCGTCCATGTGATACAAGCAGGCTCTCCTGCCACCTCCACTGAGGCTGTAGGACTGAACTCAAACCAGACCAAGCCCCCGACTAAAATTTATTTTGGAAGACTCAGTCTGGAAAATTCCTTGGCTGGGCTACTGTTGCTGAGAGTGGGCTTGCAATTCATTCTCTGTGCCCATCCTCAAAGCTAGAAATAGGACTCAGTGTCCTTGAAACAGGCCTAGGACTGAAACACGCCCAGTGTCCCAGGACTAACCCTAGGGCCTTGAAATGTCTTGATACCTTCCACATCCTGCTCATGGAAACTGACCTTTGTGCCCAAGGCCATGCCCTTGGCCTTCTGCTGCTCCCTTTCCCCCTGCAGGGCACTCGCCTCCTTGGGCTATCACGAGGTGGAGGTGGCTATGTGCTACACTTGCCCCAGTTCCTCCCCCGTCACCCACTGAGTGGGGGTCTCAAGCCACTTGCTGAGAAAACGAAGCACGATGTCACACCAGGGTGCAACAGAGTTTAGTATTTTGAGTCAGAAGCACTAGGCTCCCATCTCGACAAGGAGTCCCAGACGGCCCGCCCCAGCAGGCGCCTCCCCCTGAGCTGGCCTGTCTCTCTCCCCCCAGCAACCTGCGGCAGATCTTCCAGTCCCTGCCGCCCTTCATGGACATCCTCCTGCTGCTGCTGTTCTTCATGATCATCTTCGCCATCCTTGGTGAGTTCCCACTGCCCAGGCACGCTCGAAAAGCAGGTTCATGATGGATGAAAAATTATTTTGGGCCAGGCGAGGTGGCTCACGCCTATAATCCCAGCAGTTTGGGAGGCCAAGGTGGGCAGATCACCTAGGTTAGGAGTTTGAGACCAGCCTGGCTAACACAGTGAAATCCAGTCTCTACAAAAATATAAAAATTAGCTGGGCGTGGTAGCACGCACTTGTAATCCCAGCTGCTTGGGAGGCTGAGGCAGGAGAATCGCTTGAACCCGGGAGGCGGAGGTTGCAGTGAGCTGAGATTGTGCCACTGCACTCCAGCCTGGGCAACAACAGAGTGACTGAGACTCTGTCTCAAAAAAAAAAAAAGAAAGAAAAGAAAAGAAAAATTATGTTGACAGTGTCTTAGTCCTTTTGGGCTGCTGTAACAAAATGCCATAGACTGGGTGGCTTATAAACAACAGAAGTTGATTTCTGCCCGTTCTGGAGTCTGTGAGATCTGGAAGTCCGAGATCAAGGGCCAGCTGTGGGTGTCTGGTGAGGGCCTGTTTCCTGGTCCATAGATGGCACCTTCTGGCTGCAGCCTCACATGGTGGAAGGCGAGAGCTCTCTGGGGCCTCTTTGTCCTGGGTTCAAGCTATTCTCCTGCTTCAGCTTCTCAAGTATCTGGGATTATAGGCACCCGCCACCATGCCAAGCCAATGTTAGTGTTTTTAGTAGAGACAGGGTTTCACCATATTGGCCAGGCTGCTCTCGAACTCCTGACCTCAAGTGATCTGCCTGCCTTGGCCTCCCAAAGTGCTAGGATTACAGGCGTGAACCACTGCACCTGGCCTCTGGTGCCTCTTTTATATGGGCACTAATCCCATTCGGGAGGACTTCACACTCATGATCTCTTCTCCTCCCACAGGCCTCACCTCCTGACGCCGTCACTTTGGGGACTAGGATTTCAGTGTAGGAATTGGGGGTAGGGGACACAAACATTCAGACCAGAGCAGGCAGTTTTAGAAATTCAGAAAGGTTTTAAAAGTAGGCCAGGCACAGTGGCCCATGCTGATTGTCCCAGCACCTTGGGAGGTTGAGGCAGGCAGATTGCTTGAGTCCAGGAGTTCGAGACCAGCCTGGGCAAGACAGGGAGACCCCATCTCTACAAAAAAAAAAAAAAAGAAAAAAAGAAAAGAAAATTAGCTGGGCATGGTGGTGTGCACCTGTAGTCCCTCCTACTTGGTTGGGAGGTGAGGCAGGAGGATCGCCTGAGCATGGAGAGACAGATGTTGTAGTGAGTTGTGACAGTGCCACTGCACTCCAGCCTGGGTAACAGAGCAAGACCCTGTCTCAAAAATAAATAAGCAAATAATAATAATAACATGAACACCCATGAACCCCCATCCAGCTTAGGAAATGAAGTATTAGAAATAAAATAGAAGACACGTTTGTAACCTTTAGTGATGATGATTCCCGCTTTCCCCAGAGGCACCCCCTGTCCTAAGCTTATCGTTCCCAAGCACATCTTTCTGTTTTATTTCACATTTACATTTCCCCCAAGCAGCAAAGAAATGATACGGCTTTGCATACTTAAGAAACGTCTCTAAGTGGTTATATAATATGGGTGTCCTCTTCTACACATTGCTCTTCTGCTCAGCACTGTGTTTTTGAAATGTATTCCTGTTGATACATGTAGATGCCGTTTATTCATTTTCACTGGAGCGGAGCAAGTATGCCAAAGCTTGTTTGTCTGCTCTCTGTTGGACGTTTTTCTTATCACAAATCCCACCGCAGTGAGCACTCCTGTGTGTTTCCTGGTGCTCACGCTTGAGAGTCTCGAAGGCACTTGCCTGGGCCCTGAGAGATAGCACGCTTCAGCTTCACTGGGTACAGCAGGGTGACAGGCTGCTCATTCAGGAGGGCTTGGTTTTTCAGATGGGGCTGACTGTGACAGCACACAGTCACAGGGCATAGATAGCAGAAGTCCCGGCACTCGGCTGGGAAAGCCAAGGTCCTTTCACCAAGATTCTGCAGATGGTGAACACAGTGGAACCAACGAGTCCCGACTGTGAGGCTAGAGCTGGGGCCAGCCGTTCCTGGCCTCGTGACTGCCCTGTCCTGAGTCACGGCTCTCACTTCCTCCCACCCACCACCCTACTCTTGGTAGAATTTCATTTGTTTGTTCCTCTCCAGGAGTGGGGGCTGATTTTCCCTGAGGGCAGAGTTTCTCCCTTTTCCCACTCAGGAGTTCAGGGACTCAGGAAGTGATCCATTCCAGGAGGGAGAAGTGAATGCTATTCCCACCCTGGGACCCTGGCGGCAGGGGGCAGCGGATCCCTTTGGAATTTCACTCAGCTGTCATGTTCTCAGAACCTAAGATTGCAAAACAGCAGCCTGGATTCCAGATCCAGCCTACAGATGGGTTTTGTTTGGTCTGAAAACTTTGAGCCAGCATTTTAAAATTAGATTTAACACAAAAACACAGACTTCCAGCCTTTTGAAAGAACAGAGCCGATAGTGCCCAGCACATTGCTGTGTGTTGGCAAGTGTCTGGTGCCAGCAGCCCCTGCTCCTTTTGGATGGAGCACATGTTCTCGGGGTGCTGCAATCCCCCGGCAGTCCCTGCTCCCTTTGGATGGAGCACATGTTCTCGGGGTGCTGCAATCCCCGGCAGCCCCTGCTCCCTTCAGACGGAGCACATGTTCTCGGGGTGCTGCGGTCCCCGGCAGCCCCCTGCTCCCTTTGGATGGAGCACATATTCTCGGGTTGCTGCAATCCCCAGCAGCCCCTGCTCCCTTCGGACGGAGCACATGTTCTTGGGGTGCTGCGGTCCCCGGCAGCCCCTGCTCCCTTCGGACGGAGCACGTGTTCTTGGGGTGCTACGCTCCCCAGCAGTCCCTGCTGCTCTTCCTGACCCGCTGCATTCATGTGCATGTATTTGGTCCTTTTGACACCCCGGTTTGGGACCTCTGCTCTAATCCTTTTGTTTATCTGTGTTTCCACCTGCTTCTAGGTTTCTACTTGTTCTCCCCCTAACCCTTCAGACCCCGTAAGTAATCAGCACATTTGTCTGTCTCTTCTTTTATGGAGGGCTTTTTGCTCAGACAGGGTGGCCAGTGTGACCCTTTAGCCATATGTGGAAGGGGGCCCTGCCTGGTTTCTCATCATAGCTTGTGTGTGCACTCCACCTGGGGAGTTCCCAACACTCAGACTTGACCATTTCCTTCTTTGAGAGCTGGGGGTCCCCTTTCTGTTCTTGAAAGGGGTGCGCCGGGATCAGGTTTGGACCATTGGAACATTTTGGCAGAGGAGCAGTGGGGGAGAACCAGGCAAATGGCCCAGACATATGACTCCCTGGGAAAAAATTCCCCCCCAAGCCAGTAGTCTGCTTTTGCCAGAAGCATCAGGTGCAGGAAGGGGGAGGCCTCTGGACTGCGTGTTTGCTTTTCCTCTGCCTCCCTCGGGGGATTCCTTGAGAGATGCAAGAGCAGGCACGGCAGGGTGCACCAGGTGGCCTATCACAGCTTGTTCCTGGTGGCCGTGTGTTCTGGCTGGCCCCCTTTAAATCATCCCCGACCTCTCCTCTGCCCCCCTCTTTCCTTGCAGTACTTCAGCACCCTGGAGAACAGCATCGTCAGTCTGTTTGTCCTTCTGACCACAGCCAAGTAAGTGCAGGCTCTGCCTTGCCTTTGGCCGTCTGCTGCCGCCCTGGGGTCTCCTCTTTTCCACAGTCTATTCCACATCCCAGCACGGGCAGGTCCTGTGGTGCTGTTGGGCGACAGAGTTGGGCTGCTGAGCACGGAGCCCAGGGATAAGAGTAGGGGAACCGGGGTTGGAGGCTGGGAAGGCCTCATGTTCTCTGAGAGGATGGAGATAGGCAGACACGGCCCGCTGGGTCACTCTCTACAGTTTCCCAGATGTAATGATGCCCTCCTACTCCCGGAACCCCTGGTCCTGCGTCTTCTTCATCGTGTACCTCTCCATCGAGCTGTACTTCATCATGAACCTGGTGAGTACTATCCTGGAGCGGCCTGCCCCTGCCCACGCAGCGCTGGGCACCATGACAGTGGAGAAGTGGGGACTGCCTTCCGCCTCCTAGGGCAGAACGTTGGGGCAGGAAGTCCCAGGTTCACAGTCAGGTGCACTGTTGTGGGGAATGCCCTGTCATGACTTCAGGAGTTCATCCAGTTGCTGGGGGTGATGTCCTCACCGGGGCAGTGCTGCTGCTGCTGATAGTGCTGGATATTAAGCCCAGGAGACCCTGGGGACCTTTCCATTCTTACAGCAGACAAAGACAGTTGACCCTTGGTGTCCACGGGGATTGTTTGCAGGACCCTCTGTAGGTACAAAACTCCACAGATGCTCAAGTCCCTTGTATAAAATGGCATAGTATTCGCAGATAACCTGTGCATATTCATCCTCTCGTGTATTTTAAATCATCCTATATTACCTATAACATCGAATACAATGTGTAACCTATGTAGTTGTTATACTGGGCTGGATGCAACAGCTCACACCTGTAATCCCAGCACTCTGGGAGGCTGAGGTGGGTGGATCATTTGAGGTCAGGAGTTCGAGACCAGCCTGACCAACATAGTGAAACCCTGTCTCAACTAAAAATACAAAGATTAGCTGGGCATTGGTGGTGAGCACCTGTAATCCCAGCTACCTGGGAGGCTGAGGCAGAAGACCATGAACCCCGGAGGTGGAGGTTACAGTGAGCCGAGATCCTGCCATTGCACTTCAGCTTGGGCAACAGAGCAAGACTCCATATCAGAAACAAACAAACAATACAACAGTTGTTATACTATATTGTTTAGGGGATAATGACAAGAAGGAGGCTGTACACGTTCGGTACAGATGCAGCCATCCTTTTGTTTTTGGAATGTTTTGGATTCGCAGTTGGTTGAATCAATGGATGCAGAACCCACAGATATGGAAGGCTAACTGTATTATAATAACCATAAAAGCTGGCACTTTGTAAGCCTTAGCTAGGCACTCGGCACTATGCAAAGTGTTTTACATTTGAGGATGAAATAATGTAATACATAAACAGAACCCTGAAGGTAGTGAGTATGGTTCTCAGTGTTCAGATGAAGAGACTGAGGGTCAGAGTGACAGTGTGATTTGCCCATGGCTGCGTAGCTTGGAGTGGCCGGACCAGGCTTGTTACAGAGCCCTGTCCCTAACCACTCTATTCAGTTGCACTCATGTACCAGAAATGTCTTGTATATTTCTACCCCATTTATGAGGAACCATCAGAAAATCCAGTATAGAACACATTCCGTCAAGGAGAACATAAAGCTCCTGTGCTCAAGGAACTTTGAGGGTATTTGTGGAGGCGCGGACAGCCACCAGGAATGTCCTTGCCATCACAGATGACATCCGACACCAGGCTGTTAGGCCGGTGCTAGGACTGCACATCCATGGCAGGGCTATCGGGGAGAGGCTTCCGATCAAGTCTCGTGTTGATTTTTATGCTTCCGCAGAGCATTCTCACACCAGTCACCACAGGCAGGCCCAGTATAGAAATGAAAATCATCTTCTCCAGGTACTCGAGAAATCTAAAAATTCAAGTCTTTTTTTTTTTTTTGAGACAGAGTGTCGCTCTATCATCCAGGCTGGAGTGCAGTGGCGCAATCTTGGCTCACTACAACTTCCACCTCCCAGGTTCAAGTGATTCTCCTCCCTTAGCCTCCCAGGTAGCTGGGATTATAGGCACATGCCACCATGCCTGGCTAATTTTTGTATTTTTGGTAGAGACAGGGTTTTGCGATGTTGGTCAGGCTGGTCTCGAACTCCTGACCTCAGGTGATCCGCCCAACTCAGCCTCCCAAATGCTGGGATTAAGGCGTGAGCCACCATGCTTGGCCAAAATTTAAGTCTTAAAAAGGAGAAAATATTTTCTTTTTTTAATTCCTCAAAACCGAAAAGAAATATGTTGAATACCTCTTTGTATTTGATTTAATTTGTAATATATTTAGAGCTGTGAAAATTTAGGGCAACAGTCAACAAAGTATGGCTTGCTGGCCACATTTGGCCCACAGCCTGGGTTTGTAAATAAAGTTTTATTGGGACACAGTCATGTCCATTTGTTTATGTATCGTCTATGGCTGATCTCATGATATGACCACAGGTTAGTAGTTGCAGCAGAAATCATTTGGGAGCCTAAAACAGTTGCTGTCGACCCCTTTACAGAAAAAGCGTGCTGACCTTTGATCCACAGGGAAAAAATGAGGGTCCAGTTTGAGAGAAAGGACCAGAGAGTTTTTCTTAAAACATTTTTTAAATACAAAGAAAATGTTTCTAAAAAGGATTCTTTCAAGTTCTTCCCCCCTCCTTCCATTCCCCCTCTGATAAGCTAACTTTGGTCTCAGCCAACTCTAGAACGTTATTTCCTTGCATGCAGAGCCTCTCATTTCCCTCTTTTCTGGGCCACACATGAAGCAGTGACTCACAAGGAGAAGTAACAAAGGGGCAGGGGAAGGAAGGGTCCTTCTGGCTCGGAGGTCAGGAGGGCAGGGGCGAGCAGCCTCCCCCCTGCCACTGGCGGGAGTCAGACTGGGCTCAGAACCCAGATGCGTCCCTCTTGCTACTCTCTCCTCCCCTGGCTTGCCCCTCCCCCAGCCCGGGACAAGCGATAGCTGAAACTGGGGAAGGGAGTGTGGGAAAGTGGAGGGGGACCTGGGAGAGATGAACAATGCCTTCCTGTATCTGAAGAGGGAAATTTACAAGCAGAACAAAGGACTTTCCTCTGTTGAGACTTGGGAGATCGACTTCCTACATCATGAGGTGCAGGCGAGAGGGTCTCCCCAGGGCCTCTCTGGAGTGGCTGGATGAGAGCTCTGCCTAGATGATGAATCCATGCCCCCCAGCACCCCCTGCCACAACCACTCAAGGTCCTGAGCCAGGGCTCTGTGCTTCTCTCCCACAGCTTTTGGCTGTGGTGTTCGACACCTTCAATGACATCGAGAAACGCAAGTTCAAGTCTTTGCTGCTGCACAAGCGAACCGCCATCCAGCATGCCTACCGCCTGCTCGTCAGCCAGAAGGTAGGAGCCATGGGCCCGGGAGGGGCTTGGTCCCTGTCCTACCCTGCTTGCCCAAAGCACTCCCTAAGCATGGCCGGTTGGCCAGGCCAGCGACTTTAGAAACCAGGAGCCCTGCCCTTGGGAGAATAAGCAGAGCTGGATGGATCTGGAATGGGTGCCCCAAGGGAGGGGTAGTGGTCTGGGTTCCACACTGCCCTTCCCTCTCCCCCCAGAGGCCCGCCGGCATCTCCTACAGGCAGTTTGAAGGCCTCATGCGCTTCTACAAGCCCCGGATGAGTGCCAGGGAGCGCTATCTTACCTTCAAAGCCCTGAATCAGAACAACACACCCCTGCTCAGGTAAGAGCAGATGCCTGGTGAGGGCAGCATGGCCAGACGAGGCATTCATGTCTAGGGGTAACTGGGGCATGTGAAGGCCCTGGAGGTGGGCAAGGCTATAGGCTTGTCAGAGACTCAGTTTCCTCCACAGAGATGGGTTTATCCATGTAGAGTGACAGACTGGGTTCATCAGGATTCCTTTTGCAAGTGAAAAAATCCAACACAAATCCCATTCAAACTTACTTGAGAAAAAAGGAGCGTATTGGCTCATGAAGTCGACTGGCCCAGCTGCTGGCCCTCGAGCCCCCAGTGGGGTGGGATAGTCCCATGTGAGCCGGTGGACAGAGAAGGGTGAATACACTTCCCCCATCCCCCACACACACCTGGCTGAGCTGAGATCTCCAGGGGGAAGGATTGCCCTTCCAGGCTGTTGATGGCCAAGCCTTGTCCGGAGAACAAGCCATTTGAGCTGAACTTGCAGCCCCAGGTGTTGCATGAAGGCCCCTGCTAAAGGCGAAGTTTCCGTCCTCCTAAGAATCCTAGTGCTCCAGCAGCTGCCTCTCCAGGGCACGGACACTGTCTGCAGTTAGTGCAGTCGGTGTAGACTGAGTGGATTATGTATTTGTAGTACCTCAAGGTCAGAGGAGATCCAAACACCTGCAGGTAAAGGATCCCCTGGCACCGTGGTGCTGGAACTCACACGATGTTACCTCCCTTCCTCCTACCCTCGCCCTGTAACGGTGTCCATAGGCAGGCAGGCGAGAGAACCGAAGCTCAGTGGAACTGCGTTCTGAGATTTTTGTCCCTTTTTATTTTGCTTATGGCAGCCTAAAGGACTTTTATGACATCTACGAAGTTGCTGCTTTGAAGTGGAAGGTGAGTGCTCTTCTGAGACCATAGAAGGAGTGGACAGACAGGTCTCCAAGTGGAGCAGTGAGCAGGGGCACCCTGAGGTCCAGCTCTCTCCCTGCTAGAGCAGCTCAGCCCTCAGCTTGGCATGGTACACTTCAGGGATCACAGGTGGCCCCCAGCCCCCATATCTGCCCTTACATTTGTGATGTGGTGTCACGGTTAACAGCACCAAATCTCATTTAGACCCCATTAGTCACTGTGTGACATCAGGCAGGTTAACGAGCCTTTCTGAGGCTTGTCTTACCTGGGAAGAGGTGTAATGATAATCCCTACCGACAGAGCTATTTTCAGGATTATACGAAAGTAATGCCTCTGCATGGCACATTGTAAACACTCGGTACACACTGGCTAGCTGTGCTCTTATGTAGATCCCTGAAGGCTAACGTTGTTCCCCAGTTTAGCAGGGTGAACAGGAAAGGAAGCCAGCATCCTGGCTCCAGGGCTGGGCCCTGGTCCCTGGCCCTGACACCCTCCCTCCTGGTCCTGTTGTCTGCCAGGCCAAGAAAAACAGAGAGCACTGGTTTGATGAGCTTCCCAGAACGGCGCTCCTCATTTTCAAAGGCAAGTGGGCTTGAATATGGCAGGTGCTTGCAGCTGGAGGTTTTCAGAGACCACAGATGAGCATCTGAGGAGCAGGTTCAGAGGGTGTGTCTGTGTGTGTGTGCTGTGTGTGTGTATGAATGTGTGAAGAGACAGTGTGATGGGTAACGTGTGTGTGTGTGTCTGAATGTCTGTGTGAAGAGACAGTGTGATGGGTAACTTAACCCAATCAAAATGGGTAGCTTAACCCAACCAAGACATTTGGGGAATTTTTCTTTATTCATACAAAAGCAAAGATAATTCATTGAAGAAATTTGGAAGTCAGATAATTAGAAGTAAATGGAAATTTACCACCCAGAGATAACCACTCTTAATTCTCTGATGTATTTCCCTCTGTGCCTTTTTTCTGTGCATTTTTAAAACAATAGGAGGGTGACATGTATTCTGTTCCGTAATCTGCCTTTTGATCCAGTATTTTTACCCTCCTCTTATGGCAGGATGTATACTTACTTTGCATGACCCCTTGAATAATGCTGGTGTAGTGTAAAGTTTGAAAATTTGAAATTGGGGGCTCATATTATGTACCTGACAATTACCCCTTAATTTCACGCCTGTTTCAGCAGTGGTCAGCAGAGCTTTATCCTGCTCTCAGTTCCAGGCTGCCCAGGCTCTCCCCAGAGCAGCTATAGTCAGTGCAGTCTTGTCCGGGGTCTGAGCAGAAGTGTGGGTACCACTCGTTGAGCAGGACCCTCCTTCCTTCACCTCTGGGCTAAAGACCATGCTTACCTACATGCATGAAGAATGTGGTAGGTGGCTGCACCTGCCCGGAAGGAGATAATAAAGGATTCGGTAGGGGGAACATGTGCGTAAATTTACATTTTAACGTGTCTTTTCTTCAAATAGGCATTAATATCCTTGTGAAGTCCAAGGCCTTCCAGTATTTCATGTGTAAGTGTGAAATATCTCTGCTCTAGGCCACTTTCCCTTGGCTGTTCTAGAAGTAGGAGGGGCAAGAGATTGGTCCTAGAGTCCTGTGTTTGACTTTTTACCATGGAGAATTCTCAGCATGTATGAAAGTGGAGAGCACATTGCCACGCACATGCCCGTGCCCGCCACCCATCCGTATCCTCACTCTAGCTCATGATCCCCTCTCTAGACCTGGATTTTTTGGAAGCAAATTCCAGAACCATAGAGTTGATCGGTTCATATATCTCTTCACTTTGTTTTAATCTGTAGGTTCCTCTTCCTCCCCCTCATGCAATATTTAGGTGAGGAAGCAGGATTTGTGTTTTGCGTGTTCCTCTGTTGCCTTTTCCTGGAACTTGGTAGTTATATCTAGAGCCATGCTGTGCAGTGTGGAAGCTACTGGCCACATGTGGCTATTTACATTTAAGCTAATTAAAATGAAAAATTCAGCTTAACAGTCACATTTCAAGTGCTTCATAGCCACAAATGGCTAATAACTACCAGTTGGATGGTACAGATAAGAAACTTTTCATTGTCACAGAAAATTCCCTTGGACAGTACTAACCTAGAGGCTTGATCCAATTCGGTCTTTCCAAGGAGCTCTGGTTCCTTTTAGTGGGAAATGGTGTTAGACACAATTCGAGGTGCTGGGTGCCCATTGCTTGGGTTGGTCATGGTTTCTTTTTTAAAGACACACTGTCGTGAGTTCATGCTGATACTTCACGTTCAGGTCTACAGGGATTTAAAGATTGAGAATCTAGATGTGCAAGACTGATTTCATCAGTCTTACACATCTAGAGTCTCAATCTTTTTTTTTTTGGAGACAGAGTCTCATTCTGTTGCCCAGGCGGGTGCAATCTCAGCTCTCTGCAACCTCTGCCTCCCAGGTTCTAAGTGATTCTCCTGTCTCAGCCTCCTGAGTAGCTGGGATTACAGGTGCATGCCACCATGACTGGCTCTTTTTGTATTTTCAGTAGAGATATGATTTCACCATGTTGGCCGGGCTGGTCTCAAACTCCTGACCTCAGGTGATCCACCTGCCTTGGCCTCCCAAAGTGCTGAGATTACAGGCCTGAGCCACCACGCCTGGCCTTGATTCGCCATCTTAAAATCCAGGTTATCTTTGAAGACAGTCAGACACCAACAAACATAAAAAATAAATATCCAGGTTCCCAGCTACACTGGCAGAGTTATTCATTTGCTTTATGTCACAGTCCCAGAATAACAATCGCAACGCAATCCCAATGATATAATTACTAGAAACCTCAGTCCAGGGATGTACATTCAGATTACTGTGGATTTTTTTTTTAGACAAGGACTTAGTCTGGCACCACAATTTGGCACAGTCATGGTTCACTGCAGCCTCGACCTCCCAGGCTCACTCCAACCTCCCACTGCAGCCTTCCGAGTAGCTGGGACCACAGGTGCCCGCCACCACACCCAGCTCATTGTTTTATTTTTGTAGAGATGGGGTATCCTCACGTTGCCCAGGCTGGTCTCGAACTCCTGGCCTCAAGCCGTTCTCCTACCTTGGCCTCCCAAAATGCTGGGATTATAGGTGTGAGCCACTGTGCCTGGCCTTGTGTTTTAAAGTCACCTGGAATATTTCCTCTCCATGTGGACATGTCACCGACTAGATACAGATTTGGATTTCTTTATGCCATATTATTTGTTATTTTTTGGGGGATTGCTTTTGGCATTTAATTTTGTATTATGGCCAGGCATGGTGGTTCAGAGCTAAAATCCCAGCACTTCAGGAGGCCAAGGCTGGTGGATCACTTGAGCCCAAGAGTTCGAGACCAGCCTTGGGAACATGGTAAGACCCCCGTCTCTACAAAAAATACAAAAAGAACCTGAGCCTGGGGAGGTTGAGGCTATAGTGAGCCGTGATTGCACCACTGCACTCCAGCCTAGGCAACAGAGTGAGACCCCATCTCCAGGAAAAAAACCCAAATTTTGTTTCATAATTATGTAAATTAGGGCTGGGCATGGTGGCTCATGCCTGTAATCCCAGCACTTTGGAAGGCTTAGGTGGGCGGGATCACTTGAGGGCAGGAGTTTGAGACCAGCCTAAACAACGTGGTGAAACCCTATGTCTACCAAAAATAGAAAAAATTAGCCATGCATGCCTGTGGTCCCAGCTACTTGGGAGGCTGAGGCGGGAGGATCACTTGATCCTGAGAGGCAGAGGTTGCACTGAGTTGTGATGATGCCACTGCATTCCACCCCGGGTAACACAGTGAGACTTCGTCTCGATAAAAAGGAAAAAAATTTGTGTAAAATACACACGGGTTCCAAGTCGGATCTACCAAAAACAGTATATTCAAGGAAGTTTAGTTTACATCCCCATCACTTCCTACAGTGGGTAACTTTTATTTATGGCTTATCCTTCCATTCTTCAAAACCTGTAAGTTGGATACATATCAATATCTCTGTCTTTCACAATAGCATATTTTGTGCGCTTTTTCTGCCACCTGGCTTTTTGCAGTTAACAATATGCTCTGGAGACCAATTCATAGTAATATGTAGAAATGAGGCTGGGCATGGTGGCTCACGCCTGTAATTCCAGGACTTTGGAAGGCAGAGGCAGACGGATTGTTTGAGCCCAGGGGTTCAAAACCAGCCTGGGCAATGTAGCAAACCCCATATCTACAAAAAAACACAAAAATTAGCAGGCGTGGTGGTGTGCACCTGTGTTCCTAGCTACTGAGGAGGCCAAAGTGGGAGGATTGCTTGAACCCAAGAGGTGGAGGTTGCAGTGAGTCAAGATCACGCCCCACTGCACTTCAGCGTGGGTTACAGTAAAACCCCGTTTCAAACAAAAAAAAAAGTAATATGTGGAAATGTACCTCATTTCTTTTCTTTTTTCTCTCTTAGAGGTCTTGCTCTGTCACCCGAGCTGGAGTGCAGTGGCACAAGCATAGCTCACTGCAACCTTGACCTCCTGGGCTCAAATGGTCCTCCCTCCTCAGCCTCCCAAGTAGCCGGGTCCACAGGTTCGCACTACCACACCTGGCTAGTTATTTTTTTGTAGAGACATGGTCTCCCTGTGTTGCCCAGGCTGGTTTCAAACCCCTGGGCTCAAGCAGTCCGCCTGCGTCAGCCTTCCAAAGTGCTGTTATTACAGGTGTGAGCCACTGTACCCAGCCTGTTTATTTTTTATGGTTAAAGTATGCCACTTTATGAATGTATCACAGTCTGTTCAACCGGTCCCCCATTGATGTGTCATTGAGATTGTTGCCAGGGTTTTGCTATCACAAATGGCGCTGTGGTGTGTAGCTTTCAGATACAGCTCCTGTTTTTGCTAGTGCATCACTGGAATGGTTTCTGAGAAGTGGGATTACTAGGCAGACGGCTACATGCATATGCAGTTTTGCTAAGGAGTTCATGCAATTATTTTAAAGTTAGAAGTCTCTAGGGGAGACCAGGTGCGGTGGCTCACGCCTGTAATCCCAGCACTTTGGGAGGCTGAGGCAGGTGGATCACCTGAGGTCAGGAATTTAAGACCAGCCTGACCAACATAGTGAAACCCTGTCCTACTAAAAATACAAAAAAGTAGTCAGGCGTGGTGGCGCGCACCTGTAACCCCAGCTACTCTGGAGGCTGAAGCAGGATAAGCACTTGAACCAGGAGGCAGAGGCTGTAGTGAGCCAAGATCGCACCATTGCACTCCAGCCTGGGTGACAGGAGCAAACAACTCCGTCTAAAAAAAAAGTGTAGGGGAAAACAAATGGTTTCAATAGTGGAATGCCTTGTACACTGTTCATCTTTTACAGCAATTTGGAATAATCCCTACATCATAACTGGTCTTTATATAGTGACGGAGTGTTTTTAGAAATTCGTAGCTGTTTCTAGGTGAAAACACTGGTTGATTTAGCTCCCCTGGTAAGAGCACTGAGCAGAAAGATGTTCCCTATCAAATGGGTGTGTGGAGCAGCCCTGTTCTCCCCATCCCTGGAGCTCTAGGAAGTTAACCCGGGACCGCAGCTGTGACCTGCACATTTCTAAGCCCACCTGTTATTTCTGTCTTTTATGGGCCTCTGTATTTCAGACTTGGTGGTGGCAGTCAACGGGGTCTGGATCCTCGTGGAGACGTTCATGCTGAAAGGTGAGCCCCCACTCGGGGACTGGCCATGTCCTGGCTGGCACACCTGGCTTGCCCGTGAGCTGCTACCTCCCTGTCTTACAGGTGGGAACTTCTTCTCCAAGCACGTGCCCTGGAGTTACCTTGTCTTTCTTACCAGTAAGTTTCTGATGTGGCTTTCCTGGGCTGCTTGCTTTAAACATTGTCTGGGAGAACTTTCATTCAGTATAGAGCCTCATGGTTCTTTAAAACAGGAAGCTATAAAGAGATGGAGTAATTAGTCTGATTCCATCTCGTCCCTTTTTAAAACTCTATTGTGGTTGTCCACTGCCTTCTGGATGGAGTCCAGATCCTAGGCGTGTGTGGCCCTCCGCTCGGCTCTGCAGCCCCACTGCTCGCCAGCGCCACGTCGGTCCCTGCTGCTGTCGCCTGCCTCTGGGCTGTGCACAGGGGTTTCCAGTGCCTGGTGGTGTCTCCCTCTGGCCTCTGCCTGACTCTCCTGCCCTTTCTGTCAAGTGTTGTCATTCCCTGTTGGCGTCTTTCCTCCCACTGCATTGATAAGCTCTGTGCCCGCATTGTGCTGGAGTGCAATGGTTGCCCTGCACTGGTCACTGTTGCACACCCGGTACCCAGTGCAAGGTCCAAGATGGAAGGGGTGGTCAGGACACACCTGTTGGATGGACAGATGGTTAGCTGGGCCCTGCCTGGAGATGGGGAGGGAGGATTTCTCTCTCATTTTTTTGGCAGGATCTTTCTGTCACCCAGGCTGGAGTGCTGTGGCGTGATCATGGCTCACTGCAGCCTCAGTCTCTCGGGCTCAAGGGATCCCGAGTAGCCTCAGCCTTCCAAGTAGCTGGGATTACATGCACACAGAGCCACCATGCCCTGCTAATTTTTGTATTTTTTGCAGAGATGGGGTCTCACTCTGTTGCCCACACTGGTCTCCAACTCCTGGGCTCAAGGGATCCTCCTGTCTTGGCCTCCCAAAGTGCTGGGTTGACAGGCGTGAATCACTATACTATGCCTGGCCAGTTTCTCTTAAGCAGATTGCGCAATTGGTCACCATCTGGGCCCTCTCCTGGAGCACGTGCTCTCACGGTGGGACATGAGTGAGGCCTGGGCTCAGCCTGGAGGGTACGTGGCCAGCAGGGGAGGCTACAGACTGCAGAGGAGCCACAAGGAGGAGATGGAGCATGGGGAGGATGTGGCGGGGCTGCTGCCGACGGCCTCCTTCTGTCCGCAGTCTATGGGGTGGAGCTGTTCCTGAAGGTCGCCGGCCTGGGCCCTGTGGAGTACCTGTCCTCCGGATGGAACCTGTGAGTGGACAGCATGTTTCTGACCCAAAGCTGAGACTCTGAGGACGGCCATAGACCCTTCTCTGCATACCCCGATGTCCAGGCCGTTTCTGGAATTGCGGAGGGAAGGTCTGAGGAGGGACCAAGCCCTATGTCTCCCTCCAGCAGTCCTGCCCGAGGCTCAGAAACTCTCCGGGGTCACACCCTTGTCTGAAGCCTCTCACACCCCCGATGCCTGTCCTTCTGGAAATGGCCTCTTGAGGTGCCACAGGGCTGGCCTGCTCTTCCTGAGTCATTAATCTTTTTTCTCTTCCATAAAAACCACAATGCCCACAAAGAAGAATGTTCCCCTGCCTCCCCTGATCAGCAGTGATGAGGCTCACATGCCCCTCTCCCTGTTCCCAGAGCGGGAGGTCACTTTCCTGCCTGTTAAAGCTAACTGGCCCATGAAGTCAGGCTGCGCTCATGAGATCTTGGGCCGCGAGGGTGAGCAGGTTAACACACAGAGCAGAGCTGGGAGGAGCCGACAACACGTGTGTGGGCCCTGTGTGTCTGGAGAGGAGAAGAGGGTCCTCTGGCTTGGGCAGGGCGAGCTGTTCAGGGAATCTGCTCTCTTCCCTCAAAAAGTTCCTTGGGGTCAGGCTGGTCTGCAGCGTGTAACCAGATGTCTGTTGAGCGGAAGACGAGGCCTGTCTCCAGGGCTTCAGAGGCTGGGCTTCTTTCCTCCCTGTAGTCAGACCAGCACGGGGCCCTTTGGAGGGGGTTCCTGGGCATTTCTGGCCCTGGGGTCAGCGCTGAGGCCTGACCCTCGAGACGCATGCTGGGACAGGGCCTGGCCACCTTGAAACACTAAGGATGGCAGGAAGCTCTTCCTGCAGCTGGCCAGGGCCTGTTGGTGTTGCTGTGTCTGTGCTCCGTGAGAGGGTGGCTGTGCACAGGGCCAGGGAGGGGGAGCAGGTGCAGGGAGGCTCAGGGCCACGGGGTGGAGCTCAGCCACTCCCCCTCCCGCAGGTTCGACTTCTCCGTGACGGTGTTCGCCTTCCTGGGACTGCTGGCGCTGGCCCTCAACATGGAGCCCTTCTATTTCATCGTGGTCCTGCGCCCCCTCCAGCTGCTGAGGTGATGGGGCAGGGCAGGGCTGGAGATGGAGACGGAGAAATAGAGGGAGGATGGTAATGCCGCGGGATTGGTCTGGAAAGTGACCCAGAATGGGCCAGAAAGCTCACAAGCCAGAGTCACAGATGTCACCCCCTGCAGAAGCACCATGGGGTCACCATCCCCACCCCTGAGGGCATGCAGGCTGCCTGTTACCCTCACCTCACTGCACCAGGCGCCTCTAGGCAGAGAAACCCAGCCCATGACTCATGTTTACCCCCACCCGAGGTGGCATTGCACTGGCCACAGGAGCCCACGTGCTCAGTCACAGATCACAGAGCCACAGGTCTGAGGGTTTGAAGGGCCTTTCAGGGACCCCTCATGCTTCTCTGGCTCAGCCTCCTGTGGAGAAAAACCCTTGTGTGAGTCCCACTGATTTCCCAGGGACACCGAAGGAAGTGCCAGGTGAGCCTGCCCCACTGCCGGTGTCTCTTCCTTTATTTTTTTTTTTTGAGACAGAGTCTTGCCCTGTCACCCAGGCTGGAGTGCAATGGCACAATCTCACTGTAACCTCTGCCTCCTGGGTTCAAATGATTCTCCTGCCTTAGCCTCCCAAGTAGCTGGGATTACAGGTGCCTGCCACCACACCCAGCTAATTTTTGTATTTTTAGTAGAGATAAGGTTTCACTATGTTGGCCAGGCTGGTCTCAAACTCCTGACCTTGTGATCTACCCGCTTCGGCCTCCCAAAGTGCTGGGATTACAGGCGTGAGCCACCCTGCCTGGCTGATGGTGTCTTTTCCTAATGAAGGCTCCCGAGGTCCTGTGCACTCAGAGCCTGGGTTTGCCTCTTGACCCTCCAGCCGCAACCCCATCCGTGTCTGTCGCCCCTTCCTCTCCCTAGGAGGAGAGAGGACACTCGGGATAGGGGCTAGGAGGGGTGGTGGCATCTATGGAGGAAAAGCTCCCCCCTTGGCATGTGGGGGTGGCCTGAAGCTGGGCCTGAGTATCCACCTCCCTCCCCACCCTCTGCCACCCTTCTTCGCCGGTGGGCTCCTTTGCGCCAGCTCCCTGGGGAACATGGGCTTGTCCTCCCTGCTTCCCAGGAGCAAGGACTTGCTCCTGTCTGAGCCTGCAGCTCTACTGCAAGGAGACGCAGCCTGGCCCTGCACCTCTTTGTGGAAGGGCCCCACCCAGCCGGTGTCCTAGGGCTGCCATCTTCCCTTCCCTCATGCATGAGTTACCTGAGCCAAGCTTGGGGCTGGTGGCGCCCAGGGGAACAGACGCAGGTGGAGGAGAGGTCCTCACCTGTCTTCACCTTGAGGCGTGTGGAAGGCAGGGCCGGCGGGGGGTTCTGGAGTGCGGGGGCTGAGGCGTGCGCCTGTGTGTGGAGGTGACGGGCGTCCTCCTCACTCAGGTTATTTAAGTTGAAAGAGCGCTACCGCAATGTGCTGGATACCATGTTCGAGCTTCTGCCCCGTATGGCCAGGTACTGCCAGTCCCCAACCCGGCCCGTAGGTCCAGGTGCCGTGCGGCGGTGCCCCGTGGGGGCGGGAGCCCAGTAGCAGTTGGGGAAACGGAGTTCCACAAAGGACTGGAATCGGGGGCCTGATGGGGCTGCAAGGAGCCGGGAACCCTGACCACCACAGGTCTCCTGGGCACCAACATTTTCTCCACTGACCTGTCTGACATATTTAGTAGGGAGGGCAGGGAGCTGTCAACTCGCTTACCGCCTGTGTCTACATTCACAGGTAAGGGGTCACCTGTGAGTCTACCTTCACAGGTAAGGGGTGAATCTCTGGGAAAGGGGCATCTGTTCCTAGAGTCCTGACTTGAGCTGTTTTTCACCCCAGAGCTGCCCCACGAGGCCCCTTCCCCGCAGGCACTTTCCAGCTGGTGAACCAACCGGGGGCGTGGCCCTGCAGTCAGCCCTGCGGTCCGAAGAGGCCGGGGCCGCGGAGGAGCCGTTCCCTCCCGCCGGCCTCGCGTCACCCTGGCTCTGTCGCCCCACAGCCTGGGCCTCACCCTGCTCATCTTTTACTACTCCTTCGCCATCGTGGGCATGGAGTTCTTCTGCGGGATCCTCTTCCCCAACTGCTGCAAGTGAGTAGGTGGTGGCCGGAGGCACCTAGCCCCAGGCAGCCTGCATTTCTAGGGCAGAGGGCTGGCCAGGGCCAGAATTGGCGTCCTTGTGGCCTTGGGGTCCTTGGGGTTGCTCCTCTCTAAGCAGCCGCCTTGCTTTGCTTTCAGGGCTTAGTTGAGTGTAGTGAGCTACACGAGGGGCCTGGACTTGGGGTCCCTGTTTCCCCATCCCCCCCAGGTAGGGTTGGGAGCCATCAGCTCACCTCTGCCAAGGGCTGGAGGCCACCCCTAAAGTAGCCTGCGTCCCGAGGTCAAGTCCCATGGCATCCTCCCACTTCTCTCCTGGAGTGGCTGGGGACCTGGGCCAAGACCAGTCTTCTAGGAACATGTGCAGGAAGGTGGTCGTGCTCAGGGATGGAGAGCAGAGAGTGAAATCTCCCATGAGCACTCCCTTTCTCCTACGCCGCCATAGTGAAATCACTGCACCGCCATTCATTCATTCTCAATTCGGAGTTCGCTTACATTTGGTCTTTGCTGCCTCAAGCACCGATGAAGAATCAGTTTTACAAAGACACCGGTAGCTCTGAGACCCAGTTTGAGTGTCAAGCTTGGTCTGGAACCAGAAGCCTATAGCTGTAGGTCCCAGACTTTGAGCATATTGCAGTCACCAGGGAGCTTAGTGCAAGCTGCAGACTTCACCTGCGCATCTGATGTGCACGTGCGGGAGGAGGCTTCCTGGTGGCCCAAGCACTAGACTTTATAAACATTAGCATGGATATTAACGGAACAGCCATAAAGGATTGGAAGGAAAGTGGCAAATATGAGCTCCTCAAAACAGGCTGGAGTGCAATGACGCGATCTCACTGCAGCCTCCACCTCCTGGGTTGATGATTCTCAAACAGGACCAACCTTTTCAAATACTTGCTCAGGCCAAGTATCAGGGAGCCCCAGAAGGGAATTCCTTCCCTGGGGCTGTGGCCTGGTGCCCAGACTCAAGAGCAGATCCTAGACAGGGCAGGTGCAGGGGAGGCCCTTGCCTCTCCTCTGTCCCCTGCAGGCAGCGGTGAGAGAGAAGGCTGCGCCTGCAGCAGAGAACTGCTAGGTGACAGAGGTGCCAGGGGCTCCCACCAAGCCCAGCAGGCAGGAGTGACCAAGGGCCTTCCTCTAGCAGGGCCCAGGCATGAGGTGGAGAGGGTTAGGCAGGAAAACAGGCTGCGGGCAGCACAGGAGGATCCTGGGCCAGACCTCGGTTTGTTTCAGAGTTCTGTCCTCTCTGGAGGTGACCGATCGCCTTGTGACCCTCCCTCCTTTCTCCCTTGTGCTCCGGCTAGCACGAGTACAGTGGCGGACGCCTACCGCTGGCGCAACCACACCGTGGGCAACAGGACCGTGGCGGAGGAAGGCTACTACTATCTCAATAATTTTGACAACATCCTCAACAGCTTTGGTGAGTGGGAAAAATCACAGGGGGGGACATTCCCTGGGCACCCCGCCCTCGTCACCACAGGTCCCAGAGGTGATGTAGCGAGTGTCTGGGCCTCTCCCTCCAGCACCAAGGGCCACACTTTCTGGCGCCTCCCTGGCCCAGGTGGAGGGCGTGGTCTGCCCAGCCTTGGCAGTGCAGGCCAGGCCGGATCCCGGAGCTCACTTGGCCACCCGCTTCCACTCTTTTCCCTGATACCTTCTCGGT
The DNA here is from genome assembly GCA_036589455.1 of Ateles fusciceps. Taxonomy (NCBI): domain Eukaryota; kingdom Metazoa; phylum Chordata; class Mammalia; order Primates; family Atelidae; genus Ateles; species Ateles fusciceps. Next base: position 908,256 of record JAZHEH010002159.1, on the reverse strand, counting down.
ATTGGAGAAGAGCTGTAGGCCTTAGCTGGGTGGGGTCCCCTCGTCACAGTGCCACTCACAGGGTGGGACCCAGCCATACCAATGCTGCTGCAGCTGCACTGCCCCCCGGCTCGGCTGCACACGGCCCTGTCCCCACCCCCCATGAAGAGGAGAACACAGCCAAACAGCCTCTCCAGAAAGGGCGTGCCCCATGACACCCCAGATCTGACCCAGTAAGATCTGGACGGGTCTGGTGCGCACAGGCTGCCGAGGCAGAAGGTGTGCCCTCTTGGGGCCAGGCCACGATGGCAGAGCTCCCTGTGGAGCCAGTGCCCCACCAGGCCTTGCCTGGTCCTTCTGGAGCTCACAGCTCAAGTGGGCATATGGTGACCCCCTTGTCTTAGCACATGGCACCCGGGATAGGTGACAAGAGGCCACTCAAAGTTGAGTTTGAAGTGGGGTCTCATCAGGGCGCTTCTTTCTCCCTTCCCTCGGCAGTGACCCTGTTCGAGCTCACAGTGGTCAACAACTGGTACATCATCATGGTAAGAGCTCGGGCAGCTTTGGGGGTGTCCTCCCGCCAGCCCTGGGTCTGGCCCTGGGTCTCCCCCTCACCCAGGGTGTGTGGTTCTTCCTGTAGCCTGCGGGGCTGGGGGTCTTGACTCACGCTGCGTTGGTGTTCTGTGGGGGAGGCCACAGTATGGCTGGACCCCGGGAGCCACCCCTCCCCAGCATTGGCAGACTCACTGCCACCCCCATCTCCCTGCATGTTCCCAGCAGCCAGGAGATGCCACCTTAGACTCTGGGTCTCTGTCCCGCCTCCCCCACTATAGAGATGACTTTTCCCCTCTAGCAACAATACATCGATCATTGCCGCTCTCTATTCCATTCCTTAAACTCTCCCGACTCCCAGCCCTACTGGGATGAAGGCTGCCCTGGTTCTGGACCCAGCCGTCCAGGGGGAGCGGTCGGGGCTCCTTCAGCAGTTGGAAATTAGTTAGGAGTTAGTGTTAGACCCAGAGGGGCGAGCTCCCTCTCCTCCGTCTCTCTCAACCAGCCACAAATCAGGGTGGGGCCTGTGAAGAGCTGGGGAGCCTGGCTCCGGGCCAGGGCCATGGGGCAGCCTGTGCGGACAGGGACCTGCCCTGCCGGCATGGGTCCCCTCACTGGCTGCTCCCTTGGTCTCCAGGAAGGCGTCACCTCTCAGACCTCCCACTGGAGCCGCCTCTACTTCATGACCTTTTACATTGTGACTATGGTATGTCCCTGGCCCCAGAAGGCTCTTTGCCCTTCGTCTTCTACATCACCAGCTGCCCCTGTTCCTCAGGCTGCAGCGTCAGGGAGCAGGGCTGGGTCCCATCTGGCTGGGCTCTGGTGGGGGTGAGCCGTGCAGCCACAGACACCCGCCCGTCCTCGCCCGCCCTCCTCCCCTGTCTCCGCCCCTCCCCTCCCTGTCCCTGGCCAGGTGGTGATGACGATCATTGTCGCCTTCATCCTCGAGGCCTTCGTCTTCCGAATGAACTACAGCCGCAAGAACCAGGACTCAGAAGGTCTGTGCCGGGATGACACCTTGGGCGTTTGATGTCTGCCGCCCACCCAGCTCTGTCTGTCTGGGTGGCCTTCTAGCCAGCCATCAGGCTGTCCTTTTTTGGCAGTCTGGTTGTCCAGCTTATCTGTCTGGTTTGTCTTTCTAGATCTCCGATTTGCATTGATTTTCAAATAGTTAATGTCAGAAAACACGGTCGATCTAACTTTAAAATAAAAGCAGTGATGTCATGGTTGGGGGAAGAATCAAGTAGGCTCACGTGGTGGCAGCAGCCCGTGTCCCCGCCTCCCGCCTGTCCTCCAGAGGCGTCTCCCTCTTAGCTGTTTCTTCTTTTAGTCATCTCCACGTTTCTCAGTAATAGGTTCACACTACGGTTGTTGATTTAAACGGTGTAAATGCTGTTTACGGCACTGGCAACTTGTATTCCTGCTGCAGCGGGATGGTGCTGGCTTTAGTGACCGCCTCACTCTTCCCAGATTGCATAGCTTTCTGTGTACTGATCCTCCCTTCTTCCCAAATTCTCCATCAAAACTGGCCACACTTGATCGCTTGAGCTCAGGAGGTCAAGGCTGCAGTGAGCCATGATCACACCAGCCTGGGCAGAGTGAGACCCTGTCTCTTCTTCTTAATTTTTTTTTTTGCGATGGAGTCTCCCTCTGTCTCCCAGGCTGATGAGCAATGGCGTGATCTCAGCTCACGGCAACCTCCGCCTCCCGGGTTCAAGCGATTCTCCTGCCTCAGCCTCCCGAGTAGCTGGGACTACAGGCATCCGCCACCACGCCCGACCAATTTTTGTATTTTTAGTAGAATGGGTTTTCACCATGTTAACCAGGCTGGTCTCAAACTCCTGACCTCATGATCTGCCCGCCTGGGCCTCCCAAGTGCTGGGATTAGCCACCACGCCCGGCCTGAGACCCTGTCTCTTTAGCAGAAAACCCCGTGTCCACACCGGTTATTACTCATCCTCAGATCCCTGTGGTATCAGACCATCTGGCCATTTTCTTTGCTTGGAGGCCCCTTCCTGAAACCCTCTGGTCCTGTAAGCCGCCGGCTAGACCTGTGCTCCTGACCTCACAGCAGAGGGAGCGGAGAGGGAAGAGGGCCGAGGCGGAGAAACAGGACACCAATGCAGTGTCAGCTTAGAGAGGGAACCTTAAGACCCCTGCGGAGGGGCACAAGGAGGACAGTCGAATGAGACCCAGCCAGGTTGGCGGCTTCAGCCCCAGGCCCTTCCCATACCCCGCCCTCCCTCCCTGCAGTTGATGGTGGCATCACACTTGAGAAGGAAATCTCCAAAGAAGAGCTGGTCGCTGTCCTGGAGCTCTACCGGGAGGCACGGGGCGGCTCCTCAGACGTCACCCGGCTGCTGGAGACCCTCTCCCAGATGGAGAGATACCAGGTGAGGAGCCCAGGCCCCAGTCTGAAGGAGGGAGCGGGTTTCAGCGTGGCGTAATCCCTCCCCTCAGATGTTGGTGACATCTTGAGTGACACAGCTGCAAAAGCCGGAGAAGTGGGAGAGGCCAACTGTGGCACCAGGGGTGGGTCCTGAGCATCTGCAGCTGAGCCCCGCAGCCTCTGCTCTTCCTTAGCAACGTTCCATGGTGTTTCTGGGACGGCGATCAAGGACCAAGAGCGACCTGAGCCTGAAGATGTACCAGGAGGAGATCCAGGTAGGAGCACGGCCGACCACGCTGTGAGTCCTCCCCCAGCTTCGTCCTGGGAGGGGCAGGGAGCTGCTCTCCGGGCCTCTGAGTAGAGGAGGAAGGCTGGTGGAGAGATTCGGCTCATCCATCGGGACCACTGCTGGGGTTGTGTGGGACCTGCGCAGGCCCGCTCAGCCTTGAACCCTGGACTGGCTCACACCAGAGGCAACTCTCCCGTCTGCCTGCTGCCATGTCCCTGCCCCTTAGGAATTCTCTAGAACCTCCCCTCCATCCCTTACTCTGAGTCCGAGCTGCAAACTCAAACGTGTGTAGCAAGAAACACAGTAAGCATAGAGGAAAGAGCAGAGATGGTCTTGAACTGGCAAGGATGTCCTGTCCAAAGGGGCCGGCCTCTTCCCAGTTCCAGTGAGGGTTGCCCAATAGGAAGAAAGCCCCACTGTGCTCAAGCCGCTTGGTGGTGGTTTGTTTCGAGATAGAGTCTCACTCTGTCTCCCAGGCTGGAGTGCAGTGGTGTGATCTCAGCTCACTGCAACCTCCGGCTCCTGGGTTCAAGTGATTCTTCTGCCTCAGCCTCTGAGTAGCTGGGATTACAGGTGCACAGAACCAAGCCCGGCTAAATTTTGTATTTTTAGTAGAGACAGGGTTTCGCTATGTTGGCCAGGCTGGTCTCAAGCTCCTGACCTCAAGTGATCCACCTGCCTTGGCCTCACAAAGTGCTGGGATTACAGGTGTGAGCCACTGGGCCCGGCCTGCCTGTTCTTAAATTAGAAGCCAGAGGTTATAATCATGGACTTAGACGGGTGCACTGTTTGACATTTCCAGAATGCCTTCGCTTTCCTGTTGGAGGGCGGAGGTTAGGTGAGGCCTTCAGCACGATGCACTTCTGAGCCTCGGTGTCTCAGGTGTGCAACAGGGACACAGTTCCTGCCAAGCTCAAAAAGGGGTCACCCAGGGGGGACCCTTTCATGAAGGACAAAAGGATATGCTGGTAAACAAGGGGCGAGGGTTGTCCCTGCCTGGGCCTATTAGAGAGCTGTGACGCGCCAGGCTCCAGACACTAGGGGAACATTTCATTGTCATTTTTGCTTCTAGGGCCATATTCAAAATTCTCAGCATTTCTGAGCCTGTGACGGGGGAGTTTCAGTACCAGCTGGGTGAGGCTGGCAGCCCTGCCCCCTCCAGCCTGAATGCCGTTGGCTGTGTGACCCTGCAGCTCGATGACCTTGCGGGGTGGGTGGGGCAGGGGGTGGGGTGCAGGCCTCAGCCCCCCTCTGCTCTCTGCTCCAGGAGTGGTACGAGGAGCATGCCAGGGAGCAGGAGCAACAGCGACAGCTCAGCAGCAGCACAGCCTCCGCCACCCAGCAGCCCCCAGGCAGCCGCCAGCGCTCCCAGACCATCACCTAGCCCAGCGCCTGAAAGCCATCTCTTCTATGCAATAACACAATAGTATTACTCTACTTCGACGTCCGGAACTGCGGCGTGTGTACACATACTCACGTATATGCACATATTTATATAGAGGAAGAAAGCAGACAGACGAGAAGGGGCTTGGTTTATAACCACCTTGCCCTGTTTTCTTTAACTCCACAAGCCAGTCTGGTGAGGGGTAGGGTACGGCTGCTAGGTCTGAGCTCTTCCTGCTGTGGAAGGCTCCAGAAGCCCCTTCCCAGGGAGACCCCTCACCTGGATCCAGCTGACTCTGCGGGCCTTGCCTCCTGCATGGGCCAGCCTCTGTTGGCCACGTCCAAAGCCGTCACTGCTGCTTCAGGTGCACGTCTCCCCGACCTGACGGCATCCCTGCCCCCTGCTGCCTGCGGCCCATGCCACAGGTTCCTGTGTCTTACTTTAGGGACAGAACCACTTAGGAAGGAAAGAACCCCCAGTGTCCAGGGTGGTATTTCAATGTATATGATAATGTCATGAACGCTTCTTCGGGGACCAGTGCCCAGGACCTAATGGAAAGAGGAACTGGGGTGACTGTGCCCACGTGGCCAAAGCTCAGCTAGCCAGTGCCGGGCGCAGCAGATTACACTGAGCGGTCTCCTCCCTCGGCTCTGCAGGCCTCCCACCCAGCCTTCTCCGGCTTAACCCTTGTTGGCGAAAATCCTTCCACAATGGCCTCCTAGGGGACGCAGACCCCGGAGGAAGGGGCGTGAGGCAGGAGGTGGGGCTGATGCCTGTAAGCCAAACAGCTTCCTGGAATGGGCTCTCTCGACCAAATCCCTTTTGCGATTTACCCGTTCAAGCAAAACGACATTTTGGTGAATTAAGGACTGTGCTAAAGCTGGTAGCAGGTCCTTCATACGTGTGCACTAGAAATGGGAGCGACCAGCAGAGAGATGCTCCCTGTGGGACGCAGCAGCTCTGTGGCCCCGGCCCTGCTCCCAGCCGCCCCTCCCTCCCTGCCTCTGCTCACCCCAGAGATTTCCATAGCAGGAGTGGCTGGCGCAGAAGTAGGTTCGGATGAACTCTGTTAACTTCCACCACTCCCCCGCTACGGTACCTTTTGGGAGCTCTGTAGGACATCTTAGCATGGTGGAGGTAGGAGGGTTGCCAGCTGTGGTGGCCACAGAGGCAGTCAGTGCAGAGGCTGCTTTGGTTCTGCTTCCCTGGAGCACAGCACAGGTTCCACAGCAGGGGCCACAGCAGCAGTATGGAGGGTGCGGGGGGAGTGACAGGCGTGCCCTGTGGGGCGTTCTGGGCCACAGGTGGACGCGGGCTCCCTCTGGCCTCGTTCTTTTCCCAGCCACAGAATGGGCCGCGTGGGGCCTGACCCCAGGGAACAGTGCCTGGTCCCCCAACCCCTGCTCCCTGCCACCTCCAAGACCAAGCTGGGTCCCATAGCCAACACAGCCTGGTTCTCCCCCTTCACGGAGTTAGTCCAGTGGTGGGTGTTTGTTTTTAAAGCACAGCCCTATGGGAAAACAGCGAATCATTGAGAATCACTGTGATTCCTCCGGGAGTCAGACTGGTTTTATCCTCTTCCTCTCTGGAGGGCCATGGGCCATCACCGGGAGCTCCATACCGAGCCCCAGGCCAGAACCCCCTCCCTTTCGCAGAGAGGGAGCTTTATTGCACAATTGGGTGCCTTTTAGCTTTTGTGTATTGAAATGGGCATTCTGGAAGCAAGGGTCAGGGGACAGCTTCTAAAGGTGTGAGTCTCTGACCTGAGCATCTGGGCCTCAGACTCGGCCCTTCTTTCCCAGGGGTGGAAACCTGGAGGGGCCAGCAGCACCCTAGGGTCTGCCTAGGGGAGTTGAGACCCCCAGGTGGGAGGGTCTATTCCAGGAGGAGTGGCATTTCTGCCCTGTTCAGAGTGAGTGCATCCAACCCTGTCCTGAGAAAAGACCTGGTTTTGGCCAGGACCCAACAAATACCCAATGGCAGCAGTGTCAACAGGCCAGAGTCCAGCCAGGGTGGGCGGCCTTGTCATTGCGGCTAGGGACAGCTATCCCAGGGTTACCCCTGGCCCCCCACAAGCAGGGGAGCGGGGGTCCCCCACAGGCTGTGAGCTCTGAGGGCCCTGGGATGTGATCTAGCTTAGATGCCCTCTCATCCCCGATGTCACAGTTGAGTGCACCCAAGTGACACTCACTGGCGCCCAGGGCCTCAGCCTGGCGGTGGCAGCAATGGTACTGTGCCCTCCCCAGCTCCTCGCTTCCCCTCCCACAGCCCCAGCCTTACTCCACATGCGGACAATCATTTTGTACGGATCACGGGAGCAATGCTGTACGGTTTTGTACATTGGTGATTTGTTACCTAGAAAACCCACTGCGTCTCTGGATTTCTGGCATATTAATAAAAGAGCCTCTGCTTTGTAAACGTGGCTGCTGCCTCTTGACTTCCATGGCTTTGGGTATTGTGCAGAGAGTGGCTCCATCCAAGGCCATGGACATTCCTGATCCTGCCTCAGCCCCGCCCCAAGCCCTTCCCTGGGATCAGCCACTCAGCGCTGGCCCCGGGTGAGGAAGAACTGGTAAAAGTTGGGTGTGTCATTTTCTCTACACGAAATTTGAATTATTTTTTTATTTGGAAAAAGAGTTTTATTTTTTCTTTCCCAGCATAAGGCAGTTGCAGACCTAGGAGTTGCTTATTTTGGCAACATAAGGCGGGGTCACTGTGTGACAGCAGGAAGGCACAAGGGCTCCCCATCTGTCCTTCCCCAGCTCACAGGCCTTGGAGCCCGCTCAGAGACCCCCCCCCCGAGGGAGGCACAGGCACAGTGTATGGACTTCTGCTTGGCAGCTGGAGAAACAAAGGTTCCGGCACAAACAAAGGAGTTGTGGGCAGTTGGGCAGAATCCTAGAGGAAGTGTCTGACCACCGTCCCATGTGGCAGCTGCGGGCATAGCGGTGCCTTGGGCTGATGGCATTTTTACAGCAAGTGGGTTTAGTGAAGTGTATCGCCACGAATGGCACCCCCTGCTTTTGGCTTTATAAACGTGGCAAGGAGAAATTCAAAATTAAGTATATCTTGAATTCTGTTTCTGGCAGACAATGCAGCTCTGGAGCTCAGCCCTCAGCGGCCTGATTCCCAGGGGTCTGAGCCACCCTTATTCTCTGAGGGCTGGGCAGCCACTTGTGCCCTAAGAAGGTGCTAGTAGGCCTGAAGCTCAGGCAAGGGGAATGGGCAGTGCCTGTGTCTCGGGTGCCTCCAGCATGGCCTGGAACACACCCAGCCAATCTTCTCCAGACTCCAGCCCTTCTCAGAGGGGTTCTGGGGGTCATTCAAGGGGGACTTCTAGCTTCTCTCTGGAACCCTTTGTCCAGAGCAAAGCCTGGTTTCCAAAGTTACCACAGCAAGGCTGTTGGGTGCTGGCAGCGAGAGGGGACAGAGCAGTTCTCTCAGCTCACAGCAGTGACCTCAGATATCCAGCAGCAAGGGCCACGCACTTGTGCCCACAGGAGCCCTGCAGAAACGCTCTGGTCCCGGGCCTCCCCTGGCAGGAGGGCGGGGCTCTTGCCTGCAGTGAGGCCACAGCACTAAGTGGCTTCAGTCACATGCTTTTCAGGTGAATCACTCCAAATTCAGTGAGGAGGGCCACAACAAGGAAGTTCAGGTAGAAGAGGAGCAGGCAGAAGCCGTAGACTCTGCTGAGCCTGAAGCACTGCAGTGGGACTGAGACCAGGGAGAAGACGAGGCTGAGCCCCAGGGCACCCGCCAGGACCCACACCAGCAGTCCGTCTGGCTCCAGCTGTGGAAGAATGAGGGGAGAGAGGCTGGGTCACTGCCTGTTACAGCCCCCACCCCACCTCTGGCCAACACAACAATGCAACCTCAACAGCAATGCAGCCTCATCAACAATGCAGCCTCAGTATACCCTCAACAACAGTGCAGCCTCAACAATACAACCTCAACAATGCAGCCTCGATGTACCCTCAACAGCAATGCAGTCAACAACAATGCACCCTCAACAATGCACCTTCAACAACAATGTAATCAACAATTCACCCTCGACAATGCAGCCTCCACAACAATGCAGCCTCAACAATGCAACCTCAATGCACCCTCAACAATGCAGCCTCAACAACAATGCAGCCTCAATGTACCCCTCAGTAGCAATGCAGTCAACAATTCACCCTCAACAATGCAGCCTCCACAACAATGCAGCCTCAACAATGCAGCCTCAACAATGCAACCTCAATGCACCCTCAACAATGCAGCCTCAACAATGCAACCTCAATGCACCCTCAACAATGCAGCCTCAACAACAATGCAGCCTCAATGCAGCCTCAAGCAATGAAGCCTCAACAATGCAACCTCAATGCAGCCTCAGTATACCCTCAACAATGCAGCTTCAACAGTGCAATCTCAATGCACCCTCAACAGTGCAGCCTCAACAATGCAACCTCAATGCACCCTCAACAAGGCAGCCTCAACAACAATGCACCCTCAACAATGCAGCCTCAACAGTGCAGCCTCAACAATGCAGCCTCAACAATGCAGCCTCAGTATACCCTCAACAGTGCAGCCTCAACAATGCAACCTCAATGCACCCTCAACAGTGCAGCCCCAACAATGCAGCCTCAATGCACCCTCAACAATGCAGCCTCAACAACAATGCACCCTCAACAGTGCAGCCTCAACAATGCAGCCTCAACAACAGTGCAGCCTCAACAATGCAACCTCAATGCACCCTCAACAATGCAGCCCCAACAACAATGCACCCTCAACAGTGCAGCCTCAACAGTGCAGCCTCAACAATGCAACCTCAATGCACCCTCAACAATGCAGCCTCAACAACAATGCACCCTCAACAGTGCAGCCTCAACAATGCAGCCTCAACAACAGTGCAGCCTCAACAATGCAACCTCAATGCACCCTCAACAATGCAGCCCCAACAACGCAGCCCCAACAATGCAGCCTCAGTATACGCTCAACAGTGCAGCCTCAACAATGCAGCTTCAACAATGCAACCTCAATGCACCCTCAACAATGCAGCCTCAACAGTGCAGCCTCAACAATGCAGCCTCCACAACAATGCAGCCTCCATAATGCAACCTCCACAATGCAACCTGAATGCACCCTCCACAATGCAGCCTCAACAATGCAACCTCAACAGTGCAGCCTCAACAACAATGCAGCCTCAACAATGCAGCTTCAACAACAGTGCCATCGCGGCCAGGCACAGTGACTCATGCCTATAATCCCAGCACTTTGGCAGGCCAAGGCGGGTGGATCATTTGAGGTCAAGAGTTTGAGACCAGCCTGGCCAATATGGTGAAACCCTGTATCTACTACAAATACAAAAATTAGCCAGGCATGGTGGTAGGTGCCTGTAATTCCAGCTACTGGGAAGGCTGAGGGAGGAGAATCACTTGAACTCAGGAGGCAGAGTTTGCATTGAGCCGAGATTGCGCCACTGCACTCCAGCCTGGGTGACAGAGCGAGACTGTCTCAAAAAAAGAAAGAAAGAAAACAACAATGATGCAGCCTCCACAATGTTTGAGGCACCAGCTAGGGGCCAGTTGAGGATGAGTGGCCTACAGCAGCCAGCCTGCCCTGTGGGATGGCAGGCCACACCCTGAAGTTACCCAGACATGGCCCCAGAAGTTTCCAGACTCCAAAGCAGCAGGGAAAGGGAATCTTCGCTTCCAACTTCAGCCAGGTCCACCTGCCTGGGTGTCTCTCCCCCTGCCTCAAGTCTGATGTCATTATAATTGCCTCTGTTTGTAACGCTGAACCCTAGTTAATGACATGCACAAGCTGATGTCCACCATTTACTGTGAAGTGCATCAAGAAAGAACATGGATGCGTCAGGCTGGGCGCGGTGGCTCATGCCTGTGAGCCAGCACTTTGGGAGGCCAAGGTGGGCAGATCACTTGAGGTCAGGAGTTCAAGACCAGCCTGACCAACATGGTGAAACATCGTCTCTACTAAAAATACAAACATTGGCTGGGTGTGGCAGTGTGTGCCTATAATCCCAGCTACTTGGGAGGCTGAGACAGGAGAATCACTGGAACCTGGGAAGTAGAGGTTGCAGTGAGCCGTGATTGCACCACTGCACTCCAGCCTGGGTGACAGAGCAAGACTCCATCTCAAAAGATGGAAGCATGGACAGACAGATGGACAGAGAGCAAAGACAAAGCAAAGGCAGCCAAATGTAAATAGCGTCTGGGTGGTAGGAATCCGTGTCTAGCATACAAGTCTTTTAACTGTTCTGTTTGAGTTTTCATAATAAAATGGAAAAAAATCTTCATATTTTTTTTTTTTTTTGAGACGGAGTTGCTCTTGTCGCCCAGGCTGGAGTGCAGTGGCACGATCTCAGCTCACTGCAACCTCCGCCTCCCGGGTTCAAGCAATTCTCCTGCCTCAGCCTCTTATGTAGCTGGGATTACAGGCGCCTGCCACCACACTTGGCTAATTTTTTTTGTATTTTTAGTGGAGATTGGGTTTCACCATGTTGGCCAGGATGGTTTCAAACTTTTGACCTCAAGTGATCCGCCCACCTCGGCCTCTCAAAGTGCTGGGATTACAGGCATGAGCCACCATGTCCGGCCCATATGGTTTTTGAAGAAATGGCAGCTATAATAAGTATCTGTTGAGCGCCTGCTCTGTGCCAGGCATTGTGCGAAGGGCCTAACAGGCACGGCCATCTTTGATCTAACAACGGTCCTATGCGGTAGGTACTAGGATGGACTGCATTTTACAGATGAGGAAACTAAGCCTCTCAGATTTGACTGACTTGTCCAAGCTGCCCAGCAGCACTGGGCCTGCCACCTCCACCTGACTTGGAACTTGGGAGGATGCTGCCTTCTGGGTGGAGGGGATGGATGCATGATAAAGGAGTGGCGGCAGCAGAAATGAATGAATGAGAGCCAAAGTGTCAGGCACAAGACAGGTGCCTCTGCAGGAGAAGAAGCTGACACCAATGCCCGCTTTCTAGAATTGAGGAGGGGTCTGCAGATTTCAGCTGCAGGTTTTTATCCATGTAGTAGGATAAGCAGTGCCCCCCCACAAATTCATGCCCATCCAGAACCTCAGCATGTGGCCTTACTTGAAATAGGGTCTTCGCAAATATAATAAGCTAAAGGTTTCAAGATAAAATAATCTTGGACTTGGGGTAGCCCCTAAATCCAATGACTTATATCTCCGTAAGAAGAAGAGAGAGATGGTCATAGGAACACAGAGGCAGAAACTGCAGTGATGGGGCCACCGGGCAAAGCACTCCAGGAGCCACCAGCAGCTGGAAGAAGCGAGGAGGGATCCTCCCCTGGAGCTTGAAGGTGGCACTGCCCAGCTGACGCTCTGATTTGAGACTTTTGGCCTCCAGAACTGCGAGAGACTCAGTTTCTGCTGTTGTCAGCCCCCCGGTTTGTGGTCATTTATGGCAGCACTAGTACACTAACACGTTATGGTATACATGTCACACGTGGTACTGACAAATTTTCAAGCAGTACAGAAGAGTAAAAGGAAGTGAAATGTCCCCTCCCCCACTTCTCTTCCTTCCATATTTAGTAGGCATCCAACACGCAGTGAAGACTTAACACGGCACTGTACGGGGTGTTGCCATGCACCAGGGTCTTTCATCTTCACAGCCACCTTCATCCTTCTCCTCTCCAACCCAGAGAAGAAACTGAGCAGTAAGTGACGAGCCCAAATCTAAGTGCAAGCTCTTAACCAATGCCTATCCTCCCCTCTCCATGGGGGGCCACATCATACACACCTGTGGACACACATACCTACAGACACGGGCAGCAATTCTAAAACAGAAATGGAACCATATAATAGGTAAGTGTTTAAAAGCAACTGGTGTTTTTCAACCAACGGTACACCATGTTCATCCTTCCATGTTGATGTCTCATGCGACTTAACGGCGGGAGCATTTCCTAAACTCAGCACAAAGGTGGTGGACACATGTGGGAGCATACACACACATTTCCTAAACTCAGCACAAAGGCGGCAGACACACATGTATGAGCATACAAACACACACACACACACACACACACACTTTCTAAACTCAGCACAAAGTGGTGGACACACGTGTATGAGCATACAAACACACACACACATTTCCTAAACTCAGCACAAAGGCACACACACACACACACACACACACACACACACACTAGAAAAGGGGAAACAGGTCTCCTGAGGGGCGAACCATAAAGCCTCATTACCTGGAACTGCCCTAGAATCCATCATGAAATGGAACCTATTAAACTCATGAAGATGCCTACAAAGTTTGCAGAGGGTATTTACCTTTCAGAAAAGCAAACTCTTCAAGCCCTAAGTAGCTGTTTGCTTGTGGGGATGGCAGGCGTGAAAGAACCGCCCTGCCCTCAGCTAATAGGCTCTGCTGAGAGCCTGTTCAACTCGTGCCTCTGGGAGAAACAGGAGACTGTCCCCCACTCATAGCACCATCTTTCAGCCTCACAACACTCAAAGAGCTTTCCCATGGCGAGGCTTAAAACCAGCCCCCAGCCATCTCTCCCTCCCCAGCTTATGTCTTCCTTGCTGGGTCTCTGGACTGGTCCTCCAGAATAGAGATGCAGGGATGGACCGCCAGCTTGCGGCTTAGGGTCCAATCTCCCTCGCACGCAGTATTTTCACATAGAAAAAAGTTCCTAGGAATCTTGATTTCTTCTCTAGAGGACCTGGAATATCTGGCCACATGCTGCCCACCCAAATCAGCCACACACTTCTGTCACCTGCCCGGCCCTAGCGTTTGATTTTCCACCCTCTTTAAAACAGTTTCTCGAGTGAAGTCCATGTATTACCTGCATGGGTCCCCAGGAAGCTTGTTCAGAATGCAGATTCCCAGACCCACCCCCTACCTCCTTTCAACACAGGAGCTGGGAGGTGTCCTGTGTCCCCAGGAGCCTCTGCCATTAGCAGTGTGTTGCAGAACCTTCTCCAGACTGCTGGGCCCCCACTTCTGGGGCAGCCCCTGCTAAACAGCAGCTTTATTTTCTGTCATCCCAGCGCTGCCCACAGGGGAGCGCTTAGGCAGGAGTGTGGTGGCGCGATCTTGGCTCACTGTGACCTCTACCTCCTGGGTTCAAATGATTCCCCTTCCTCAGCCTCCAGAGTAGTTGAGATTACAGGCATGCGCCACCACACCTGGCTAATTTTTCTATTTTTAGCAGAGATGGGGTTTCATCATGTTGGCCAGGCTGGTCTCAAACTCCTGATCTCAAGTGATCCACCCGCCTCGGCCTCCCAAGGTGCTGGGATTACAGGCGTGAGTCACCGCGCCCAGCCCAGATGTCCTAGCTCACTCAAAGTCATACAACCAGTAATTGAAGTGATGGGACCCAGATCCAAACCCAGGGCCTTCCTGCCCCTTCCCCCTCAAGCTACATCTTGGTCACCTACTCTTATGAACTTACCAGGAAAACATTTTTTTCAACCCTATATGCAAAATATTTTTAAAATATTCTACAAACCAGACTTGCCATGAACAGACAAGTCCTCTTTTCCAGAGAGTGGAAACTGCCGAGATGGGAATGGTCTCCCCTGCCAGAGGGCCGAGGAGGACGAGGAGCCAGCACGTGATGAGGCCCCGTGCCACTCACCTTCACATCTGTGTGGCTCCGGGAGCTCTGGAGCAGGCAGCCCAGCCCCACGCCCACGAGGATGTCTGCAGCCCAGCTCAGGAAGCTTTGCTGGAATGGCCTAAACATAACCCAACCACGCGGCCCCTCCCCTCTACTGCGTTCAACCCCGGGGCTTGGGATGCCGCTGCAAAAATGAGGCGCAGTGGCTCACGCCTATAATCCCAGCACTCTGAGAGGCTGAGGTGGAAGGATCACTAGAGGCCAGGAGTTTGAGACCAGCCCGGGCAACAGAGTGAGACCCGTCTCAAAAAATGATTCTGGGGGGGAGGGTAGAGAAGTGCAGTGGTGTGAACTCACTCCTAGCCTCAGTGATTCTCCCACCTCAACCTCCCAAGTAGCTGAGATCACAGGCATACACCACCATGCCTGGCTAATCTTTGAATTTTTTGTAGAGAATTTTTTATGTTGCCCAGGCTAATCTCAAGTTCCTGAGCCAAAGTGATCCTTGTGCCTCAGCCTCCCAAAGTGCTGGGATTATAGGTGTGAACCACTGTGCCCAGACCTACAAAAATTAAAAACATAATAATTAGGAAAAGAAAAAAAAAAACAAATGAACTTACTTGGCTTATTTATGATCAATGCCCAACTCCCACTTCACCCCAAACACCCTATCTGAGACCCTCTCTGTTTAGGCTTCTAAGAAGATGGGTATTGAGTACATGTTCCACTCAGTTTCTAAGAATGGAATACCTTAGGGTGCCAGGAATGCTTGGCGCATGTAAGCACTCAGCAGGTGGGGAACCGAGGCCAGGAGAGGTGAAGGGACTGCCCAGTCCTTAGAGGGAACTGGTGATAGTGTGTGGGTCAAGGCCATCTCTAGGAGTCATTCAGGGCTTCCTCCTTCCCAGCCAACCTTGGAGGTCAGGCGAGGCTGTAGCCCAAAAGCCAGGAGGAAGCCTCAGTGGGCACAAAGGGCCACCAAGGGCCCTGCTCCGTCTGGGAGTTAAAGGGCAGGCGTCAAGGTCCCCGCAGTTAGCCTGTGTTTTGCCGGCCAGCTGCTCACACCGCAGCCCCTGCTGAGGCCCTGTCACCATGGAGCTTGGAGAGAGCTGCCCTTCAGGGGCTTTGTGATCATCTTTCTTTCCTTAGCAGCCAACGGTATCCACTGCTGGCCGAATGCCTGCCGTGTGCTGGGCACTGTCTGAAACCCACGACCATCTGGTTTCAAAGCTCTTTCTCTTCACAGCCCCAGGCTGGCTGTATCTATCTTTTCTATATAGACCAAAAGTTGACAAACATCAGCCCTCTGGCCAAATTTAGGCCACTAACTGCTTTTATAAATAAAGTTTTATTGGAACAGAGCCATGCCTATTCACTTACAGATTGTCTGTGCCTGTTTCTGCACTACAGCAGCAGAGTTGAGTAGCTGCAAAACCACCTGCATGACCCGCAAAGTCTAAGATATTTATTCTTTGGGCTGGGTGCCGTGGCTCACACCTGAATCCCAGCACTTTGGGAGGCTGAGGCCAAGGGACCACTTGAGGGCAGGAGTGTGAGAACAGCCGGGCCAACATGGTGAATGCCCGTCTCTACTAAGAATACAAAACTCAGCTGGGCGTGGTGGCGCGCGCCTGCAGTCCCAGCTACTCGGGAGGCTGAGGCAGGAGAATCACTTCACTCTGGAGGCGGAGGTTGCAGTGAGCCAAGATCGTACCACTGCATTCCAGCGTAGTGACAGAACAAGACTCGGTCTCAAAAAAAAAAAAAAAAAAAAAAAAAAAAAGATTCTCTGGCCCTTTTAGAAAAAGTCTGCCAACCCCTAAGATAGACCACGATATATCCCTATGAACAAGAGAAAGAGGGTCTTCCACAGGACACATAAGCCCACCCTGCGGGCACCTGCTTATCACACCACTGTCCTAACAATCATAGTTCCGTCTGCTGAGCTCTTACCAGGGGCCAAGAATTTCATCCACCTCACTGCATCCTAACACCCCTAGGACGTTAGCACTCCCCAAATCCCTATTATTATTATTATTTTTGAGACAGAGACTTGCTCTGTTGCTCAGGCTGGAGTGCATGATCTCAGCTCACTGCAACCTCCGCCTCCCGGGTTCAAGCGATTCTCCTGCCTCAGCCTCCTGAGTAGCTGGGATTACAGGCACCCGCCACCATGCCCAGCTAATTTTTTGTATGTTTAGTACAGACAGGGTTTCACTATGTTGGCCAGGCTGGTCTTGAGCTCCTGACCTTGTGATCCATTTGTCTACCTCAGCCTTCCAAAGTGCTGGGATTACAGGCGTGAGCCACTGCGCCCGACCCAAATCCCCATTTTAAAGCCTTGGAACCTGAGGCTCGGGCAGCCACGTTACCCGCCCCAGGTGTTACACCGAGAGCCAATCCCCAGGGTGGGGCACAGACCACCCCAACCCGTGGCTGTGACACCAGCACTAAGGCCAAGAACAGACCTCAAAGGATACTGAAGATGATGCCGCCGAAGCAGGCAGAGAACGCCATGCGCGGGTAGCCCTGGCGGGCCAGCGTGAAATCCGAGAAGGCATCTGTGTGGGAACAAGAGGGCCCTGCAGTGGTGAGTCGCTTCCCAGGCCCTCCCGGGTCATCCTCTACTTCATTCTCACCCACGGTCATTCAGGCAACAAACACAGATGGATGCCCACGTGGGCCTGGGCACTAGCTGATGGGGTGCTGTGTGAGGGGGGCACAGCATCTGGGAAGGCACACTTCCCCTCCTTAATTCCTTTACCCCACTCTTTCCCACCAGGAATGACTTTTCGGGTATGAAAAACGAGGCTACCAATTTTTCAAAGTCTCGTCTGCTGCTAACATGCACAGCACCTCCACGTGAATTAGAAGAAGGTGCCCAAAAAGGTGAGGGCTAGATTTCAGCTCCCTTATCCTCTTGTCTGGATGCTCTTGAGCAGTGCATAACCTGGCCAACCGTACCTGGCTGCTACAGCTAGGGAACGGTGTATATATGTAAGTGTGAATGCCTGCATGTCACACACCAGGTGCACATCAAGCAGGGTGGGCCACAATGGGCTCCAGGTCCTGCCTGAACTCTGGGAGCCACCGAGTATCCCCACATCAGAGGGTGGGGGAAGAGGCAGGGTCCTCTATAGAGTTTCTTGGTTCAACTGTAGTCAGTCAACCATCTCACCCCGATGGTGTTCACTCCACAGTGACAGGGACACTGCACAGGTGCAGAGGGCAGACACCCTGGACACCTGCCCAGATGTGACTCTGGCTGGGGGAGGAAAGAGCTAAGATGTGGCTGCGCTCACCCCCACTCAACCCCACCCCGGCTCTCAGTCACCTCCAATGCTGTTCCCCCAGGCCAGCAGCGTGAGCCCCAGCACGGTGTTGCTCAGCCGGAAGACCACGCCCAGGGACCGCAGGATGTTCACCACCTCTGTGGCGGCCGCGTTGATCCACAGGGCGCTCGTCAGAAAGCCCAGGAAAGCAAAGAGCTGCAGAGGGAATGATTTGCTGACGGGACCAAGGCCAGCCCCAACAGGAACACAGCCTCAGTTCCTCACCTGTGAAATGGGATGATAGCATCTACCTCATGAGCTTGTTATGACCATAAAACATGGTACTATATGCTTTTATTGAGCACATAGTAAGTGCTCAATAAAACGTGAGTTCAATATTATTTTCTTTTTTCCTTAATAAACTCCCTTTCAGGCTGGGTGTGGTGGCTCACGCCTGTAATCCCAGCACTTTGGGAGGCCGAGGGGGGGTGGATCACCTGATGTCAGGAGTTTGAGACCAGCCTGGCCAATATGGTGAAACCCTGTCTCTACTAAAAATACAAAAATTAGTTGGGGTAGTGTCACACGCCTGTAATCCCAGCTACTGGAGAGGCTGAGGCGGAGAATTACTTGAATAAAGGAGGTGGAGGTTGCAGTGAGCCTAGATCATGCCACTGCACTCCAGCCTGGGCAAACAAAACAAAAATTCCCTTTCATGTATAAAAAAAATATTTTGTCTGGAAAGGTTCTTATCACTTTCACCAGATTTCCAGTCTATGAACCGAATACCACCCAATATCCAAACAGCATCCCTTTAACTCATTAGCAGACACTCCCCATCCCCACCCCACCAGCCCAAAACGACCACTACTCTGCTCTCGTCTGCCTCATGTTCATTTCACATCAATGGAACGCCACAGTGTGTGATCCTCCGCTAGTGTCTTCTCTCACTCAGCATCATGTTTTCAAGGGTCACCCACGCTGTGGCACACATCAGTACTGAAAAAATAGTGAAAGACAATTTTCCCTAAGTAGTAAAAGGCAACTTCCCTAATGATCCATTTGCTGAAAATTCAACACCCTTCGGTTAGTACATTCACTGAGAGTTTCTAAAAGTAAAAACTGAAATATTTAAAAGTCTTTAAGTACTAAAAAATGAAAATTTTATGTAAACTTTTTTTTTTAGGATGATATCTCACTCTGTCACCCAGGCTGGAATGCAGTGGCGGGATCTCAGCTCACTGCAACCTCCACCTCCTGGGTTCAGGCGATTCTCCTGCCTCAGCCACTCAAGTAGCTGAGATTACAGGTGCCTGCCATCACACCTGGCTAATTTTTGTATTTTTAGTAGAGACAGGGTTTCGACATGTAGGCCAGGCTGGTCTCGAACTCCTGACCTCAGGTGATCCACCCACGTTGGTCTCCCAAAGTGCTGGGATTATAGGAGTAAGCCACCACACCCAGCCAAAATAAAAATATTAAACTTTTTTTTTTTTTTTTTGAGATGGAGTATCACTCTGTCACCCAGGCTGGAGTGCCATGGCGCATCTCGGCTCACTGCAGCCTCTGCCTCCCTGGGTTCAAGAGATTCTCCTGCCCTAGCCTCCAAAGTAGCTGGAATTACAGGCGCACACCACCACACCCTGCTAATTTAATATTAAGTAAACTTTTAAGGAAAAAATCTCTGGACAAACTGCCTAAATATTCCTTAGAGTGCCTAGACTAGAGAGAATGGAAAAAGACACCCACAAAGGCCATACCATTCTACCCTTAGAATGTCTTTAGAAACCCAAGGCTGGGCGAGGTGGCTTACGCCTGTAATCCTGGCACTTTTGGAGGCCGAGGCGGGAGGATTGCTTGAGGCCAGGAATTTGAGAGTTGTCTGGACAACATAGTGAGACCTCGTCTTTACAAAAAAACACAAAAATTAGCTGGGCATGGTGGCTTGCACCTGTAGTCCCATCTACTCGGGAGGCTGAGGTGGGAGGATAGCTTCAGCCCAGGAGGTCGAGGCTGCAGTGAGCTATGATTGCACTACTGCACTCTAGCCCGGACAACAGAGGGAGACCCTATCTCAAAAACAAGGAAATCACATATTGTAGGATTCTATTTATATAAAATGTCCATGATAGGCAAACCCATAGAGACAGAGAGTGGAGTCGCAGTTGCCAGGGGCTATGCAGGGGTTGGGGAAATGGGAATGACTCATGGGCATGAGATCTCTTTTCCGGGTGATGAAATTCTCTACAACTGATTGTGGTGACGATTACACAATTCTGTAAGTATAATAAAAACCATTAAATTGGATACTTTAAATGGGTAAATTGTATCATATGTGAATTACATCTCAACAAAATAAAGCTATTACCAAAACAAAATGAAACCCTGCGCAGATACAGAAACTCTCAAAAGCAGCTTTAAAATTCAGTTACCTGTCATTGTGTGATTCCTGATCAGACTGCTCGAAGTGCCTCACAGGGGCAGACAGGACATCTGCCTGGGGGACCTCAGCATCCCCTCCCCCCCACCGGGAGAGCCCGGGCTTCTTACCCAGTGAAGCCTGGGGGGCTGGCTGTTGGATGTGGCGAAAAAGGTCACTGAAGCCAAGGCTGTGCCTGCGATCACCACCACGACCCAGACAGGAACGAGCCCGCCTATCTCATAGACACCATCTACAAAGGGACAGAAAGGGAGCTGGTACCCTCCCAGCTGCCTCAGAATGACAGAGGGGTTCTGGGGCTGAGACCTGCAGATAACACCCACTTAGAATGGACTGTTTGGATGTCAGGTAGGCACTTCCTATGTGCCTGAGACGCCTCCTCAAAAACAAAAAAATTAGCTGGGCGTGGTGGTGGGCACCCGTGGTTCCAGCTACGTGGAGGCTGAGGTGGGAGCATCACTCGAGGCCTGGGAGGTGGAGGCTGCAGTGAACTGAAATCACACCATGCACTCCAGCCTGGGCAAGAGAGTAAGACCTTATCTCAAAAAAAAAAAAAAAAAGAAAAGAAGAAAAAGAATTATGTGAGCGGGCTGAACACACAAAATTGTGTACAGAACACATTATGGGTGATTTTAAAAAGGGATTTATTTTATTTATTTTTTTTGAGACAGGGTCTCACTCTGTCACCCAGGCTGGAGTGCAGTGGCACAATTACAGCTCACCACAGCCTCAAACTCCTGGGCTCAAGCCATTCTCCCACCTCAGCTTCCTGAGTAGCTGGGACTGCAGGTCCCAGCTCGTGAGATAATTTTGCCAGCATGGGGTTTTACCTATAGTGCTGGCTTTGGATCCAGATACCTGGGTTGGAAGCCCTTTCCATGTATTTGTCCCTCCTGTGCTAGGGGAATTTTAGGAGGTGGCTGGGATGTGAAGACACTGAGGATCTGAGCTGAGTGTTAAACAGAGAGGAGTATAAAGGCTCTGTGGGCAGAGGGGGAGTTGGCTAGGCCGGAATCAAGCAGATCTGTGCCAGGAATAGCACAGAAAAGGCTGTGGGAGGTAGCTGGCTCAGAGTCTCGAGGCCTTGGCCGAGTGTGGCGGCTCACACCTGTAATCCCAGCACTTGGGAGGCTGAGGCGGGCAGCTCGCCTGGAGGTTAGGAGTTCAAGACCAGCCTGGCCAACATGGTGAAACATCATCTCTACTAAAAATATAAAAATTAGCCAGGCATGGTGGCGCATGCCTGTAATCCCCGCTACCTGGGAGACTGAGGCAAGAGAATCACGCCGAGATCACGCAACTGCCCAATGAGAGCCATGGACTTTTCCCAAGAGGCACTGGGGAGCCATGGAGGTCTTTGAGTGGAGGAGCGACCACAACATATGAAAAGCAGCACTTTACAAAGATGCCTCTCGGGGGACACCTGGAGAAGGCGGAGGCTGGAGGCTGCTGCTGGGGAGGCTCACCTTGAGTCACAGCACCCCCCTCGGGCTGGGAGCCGGTCCAGGAGTTTTTTCTACACAGTGCTCAGCCCAGAAGGGGGTCAAGAGTGCTTTAGCCAGAACCAGTCTTTCCCCCAGGGTGGACCTGCTACCACGAGATGGTGTTAGGCCATGTGGTCAAGATACTATCCACCGCAGAACCATGTCTCAGGAAGGGGATTCCTTCTTCAGTTCCAACATTGTATCAAGGAAAGTTCCCATTAGGTGCTAACAGGACTTGAACATCTCACACACCTGCTGTTCTCCCTAGTACAGGCTTCCAGCTCATGGCCTGACTCGGGAGGACCAAGTACAGTGGTTTACTTTTTTTTTCTTTTTTGAGACAGAGTCTTGCTCTGTCGCCCAGGCTGGAATGCAGTAGTGCAATCTCAGCTCACTGCAGCCTCTGCCTCTTGGGTTTGAGTGATTCTCCTGTCTCAG
The DNA here is from genome assembly GCA_036589455.1 of Ateles fusciceps. Lineage (NCBI taxonomy): Eukaryota > Metazoa > Chordata > Mammalia > Primates > Atelidae > Ateles > Ateles fusciceps. The sequence goes on along the minus strand of JAZHEH010002159.1, from coordinate 886,430 downwards.
CCTTCCGAGTAGCTGGGATTACAGATGCCCACCACCACACCTGGCTAATTTTTGTATTTTTAGTAGAGACAGGGTTTCGCCATGTTGGCCAGGCTGGTCTCAAACTACTGACTTCAAGTGATCCTCCTGCCTTGGCTTCCCAAAGTGCTGGGATTACAGGTGTGAGCCACCATGCCTGGCTGGTGGTTTACTTTTATTGTGTTTATTCTGCAGTTACCTTGAATTTACTGGAAACGATGCATTTCTACTACAGTTTATTATTGACGCAGGTGACAGTTTCCTTTTCAACAAATTCACCTTAAAAAAAAATGTGAAGCTGGGTGCAGTAGTCTGTGCCTGAAGTCCCAACTACTCAGTGGAGCCCAAAAGTTCAGAACCAGCCTGGACAACATAACGAGCTAATTTAAGAAAACTATCAAATGTGGCCGGGCGCAGTGGCTCACACCTATAATCCCAGCACTTTGGGAGGCTAAGGTGGGTGGATCACCTGAGGTCAGGAGTTCCAGACCAGCCTGGCCAACATGGTGAAACCCCATCTCTACTAAAAATACAAAAATTAGCTGGGCGTGATGGCGGGTACCTGTACTCCCAGCTACTCAGGAGGCTGAGGCAGGAGAATTGCTTGAACCCCAGAGGCAGAGGTTGCAGTGAGCCAAGATTGTGCCACTGCACTTCAGCCCAGGCAACACAGTGAGATTCTGTCTCAAGAAAAACAAAGAAAAATATCAAATGTAATAGAATAGAGTAAGAGAAAATCGAGAAGATGGTCTGTGAATGACTGATGTGTGGGAATCACTCTTTTAAGAAGCCACAACCCATACAAAAATGAGCCGGGTGTGGTGGTGGGCGCCTGTAATCCCAGCTACTTGGGAGGCTACGGCAGGAGAATCGCTTGAGCCCTGGAGGCGGAGGTGGTTGTGAGCCGAGATCCCACCATTGCACTCAAGCCTGGGTGACAGTCGAGACTCCGTCTCAAAAAATAAATAAGGAAGGAAAGAAAGGAAGGGACGGAAGGGGAGGGAAGGAAGGAAGGGAGGGAAGGGAAGGAAGGGAGGGAAGGGAAGGAAGGGAAGGAAGGGAAGGAAGGGAGGAAGGGAGGAAAGGGAAGGAAGGGAGGGAGGAAGGAAGGGAAGGAAGGAAGGGAGGGAAGGGAAGAAGGAAGGGAAGGAAGGGAAGGAAGGGAAGGAAGGGAAGGAAGGGAAGGAGGGGAAGGAAGGGAGGGGGAAGGGAGGGAAGGGAGGGGAAGGGAGGGAAGGAAGGAAGGAGTGAAGGAGGGGGAGGGAGGAAGGGAGGAAGGGAGGAAGGAGGGAGGGAGGGAGGGAGGAAGGGAAGGAAGGAAGAAAGGAAGGAAGGAGGGAAGGAAGGGAGGGGAGGGAGGAAGGCAAGAGGGAGGGAAGGGAGGGAGGGAAGGAGAGAAGGCAGGCAGGCAGGCAGGCAGGTAGGCAGGCAGAATGCTTAGAAAAGGATGGGAGGGGAAGGAAGGAAGGAAGGAAGGAGGGAAGGAGGGAAGGAAGGAAGGGAGGGAGGGAGGCAGGGACCTGCGCATTTGCCCTGGCCTGAACGCAAGGCTTCCCAGCTCCATGGAGAATGGATGAAGAATGATTCCCTCCAATGGGCTGTGATGAACCAGACAGCCCTAGGGGGTGGCCCTTTTCGAGCTCTGAGTCACTCCATATCAATCACCTCACCTCCTATTCTCCTTCCCCCCTCCATGCCTTCATCCTCCCATAAACCAGGGGGAAAATTCACAGAAAATGTGGCAGGGCGGCCGTTTCATCCCAGTGGAGTTTCATCCTGACACCTGTTACAGCACACAATGCCACGCCCAGCCATGCATCTACACCACAGTCCTACCCCTACCTCCAAGCGAGACCCTGGGCTGAGGGGGAGGAGCCCAGATGATAGGAGGAAATAGGCCGCGTGAGATACTAAAGTCAGACAACAGGAAGAAACCTGGGTAGCAGAAGCTATCAGATGTGGGACGAGAAGCCTGAGCATTTCCTCCACCATAGCAGGGCAAGAAAGAAAAGGACATTCTGGGGCAGATGGGGACAATTCAAATGCCACTGGGGGACCAGCCAGGTTGCACAAACAAGGGAAGGAAGCTCAACCCAGGGCACCCAGCAGGCAATGAAGGGTACTGTGATGATTTACGTCGCAGACACCCCATAGCGGGTGCCCTTCTCTGCTCCAGCCAGTTTTGCCTTCAGGAATGTGGCCCGGATCTTGAGAAGCCAAAATCCAGATTTTAATGTAAAATCCCCCCAATTTTTAAATGCAGGCAAACAAGCCAGAGAGCTGGACGTGGCCCAGGGGTCTCCTGTTTGCAGCCTCCATGTGGGGCCAGCAGGATGGCACCAACTGACTGCAGGAGGGCAAACTTCCTGGCTCAACTTCCAGGCTGGTGACTCTTATGGCACAAGCACAAAGTAAGCGCCTGCTGTATGTCCAGGATTCCACCTCTAGCCAAAACCTCCCTGGTGTGGTTGAGACGAAAACGCCACTGGCTGAGCACAGTGGCTCATGCCTATAATCCCAGCACTTTGGGAGGCCGAGGTGGGTGGATCACTTGAGATCAGGAGTTCAAGACCAGCCTGACCAACATGGTGAAACCCTGTCTCTACGAAAAATACAAAAATTAGCCAGGTATGGTGGCGTACACATGTAATCCCAGCTGCCCGGGAGGCTGAGGTGGGAGGATCGCTTGAAATCGAGAGGTGGAGGGAGGTTGCAGTTATTGAGATTCTGCCACTGCACTCCAGCCTGGGCCGAAGAAAACACCAGAATGTGGGAAGGAGAAGGAAGGTGGGTTGGCCTGGGGGGAGGTACTCACAGGTCCCCGACTGCAGGGTCAGGACGATGACCAGGGGGCTGACGACCAGATGCAGACAGTTGAGGGGCCGTTTCCAGTTCCGGTCATCCTTGTCCGGGTCCACGACGGGCACGGTGAGGAGCAGCAGGAACTCCACGGGCAGCTGTGAAGGGGGCGAAGGTGGGAGGGCATCCACAGGGAAGCCTGAGTCCCAGCCAGCCGCAGACAGACTTCAGTGACTCAAGAGCTTGGCCATTTGTTGCCGAGCGCCAACTGTATGCAGGTCCCAGGCTAAGCGCCTGGGTGCCTCTGGCTACTGCACAAACGACCACAAACAGAGCGACTCTCAACAGCACAAATGTATTCTTGGACAGTTCTGGAGGACAGGAGTCCTGAGGTCAAGTTGTCAGCGGGGGGTGTCCCTTCCGGAAGGTCTAGGGGAGCATGAGGGCTCTTCCAGCTTCCAGGGGCCGCCCGCCGTCCTGACCCCCATCATTCTACCTGTGCTTCTGTGGCCACTTCCCAGTCTCTGACTCTGCTTCTCCTGTCTCCCTCTTTCCCTGTGCCAACCCTTGTGATGACACTGGGCCACTGGATAAGCCAGGCTCATCTCCAGATCTTCCATCACGTTTGCAAAGGCCCTTCTGCCATGAGGGCAGCATCTTCCCAGGCTCCAGGGGTTGCGATATGGATGTCTTTGGGGGCCGCTGGAGGGCAGAGCCCCAGGTAAAGTCATCAGCCGAGCTCCATGCCTCAAGTTTCCCCATGTATTCTGAGAGGGTCTCAGCGGACCCCAGGCCCTCCCTCTCGTAGAGCTGGAGAAGGTAGAGTAGCCACTGTCTTGCTGCTGTCATTAGGCTGTGAGCCTGGCTCCAGGCCCCCTCCTACCTTGAACACCTTGAGGGCTTTCCAGTATGCTGATCCTCCTCCTCCACTTCATATAATCCAGGGGATTGAGGGCCCGGGCCAGGATCTGAGCTGTGGTCTCCTGGTAGAACAGCAGCGGCCGGTACTCGTCACCTACGTGTAGGGGGTGGGGTGGTGAGGTGTGCCTGCGGCTGACCTGACCTCCAGGAAGCCCTCCCTGCTCCCACCCCACCAGTCCTCCCAGCCCTAGGGGAGAAGGCAAAGCCCGTGCCCAGCAGAGGGTAGATGACCCTGGCCCTTGGCTCACCTGAGCTGCAGTGAGATACAGGGCCGTTTTGGAGCCTCATTCCTGGAACCCAGGTCTTGGAGGGCTCCATCTTTTCCACCCCAGCCTTGCCCTGGTAGCCCCACTCTAGCTAAGCACAGGGCGTGAACTCACCGTAGTCATAGCTGTTGGTATTAGAAGATACCCGGTCCTCCTCGGAGTCTGAGAGGATCTCTGCAGGAGAGAGGCTCAGCTACAGAACCCAGACCGTTCTCGAGGGGCACCGCTGGGACAGAGCAAGTGTAAGCTGCAAGTGTCCAGCCATCTTATTTACTTAGTTATGTGGGACAGGAGCTTTCTCTGTCACCCAGGCTGGAGTGCAATGACGTGATCACGGCTCACTGCAGCCCTGACCTCCTGGGCTCACACGATCCTCCCACCTCAGCCTCCTGAGTAGCTGAGACTACCGCCCAGCTAATTTAAAAAAATTTTTTTAGAGATGGGGTCTTGCTATGTTGGCCAGGCTGGTCTCAAACTCCTGGCCTCAGCAGTCCACCCGCCTCAGCCTCCCAAAGTGCTGGCATTACAGGCCTGAGCCACCACTCCGGCCACGTCCAGGCCTCTTTATTTTGGATTTCTAGCAGTCCGCATGCGTGCTCGGGAATTCTTGCGCTGTGAGAAAGTCTAACTCACCAAACACAGCCAAATGGAAGCACGCAGCTATAATGCTAAAGTTAACAGGGGCATTTGAAGACACAACTCAGACATTGACTGACTTCGGTGTTGTCTTTTTCAGTATCTGGAGCCCATACTATTTTTCTCTTCTCAGGAGGCCTGCGGGTGCTGAGGCCTGGGGCCCGGAGGAAAACGGCCCTCCCTCGAGTGAGGAGTCCACTGCAGCCCTGATGCTGCCTCTGAGTGTGTTGTGTGTGTGTGTTATGTATGTGTGTGCATGAATTTGTGTATGTGTATGTTGTGCATTTATGTTTTTGTGTGTTGTGTATGTGTATGTGCATTTGTTTTTGTGTTGCAGATGTGTATGCATGTATTTGTGTTGCACATGTGTACATGTATTCGTATATATGTATTGTATGTACACATATTTGTGTATGTTGTGTATTTGTGGACTGTGTACATGTGTGCATGTATTTCTGTGTTGCATGTGCAAGCATGTATTTCTGTATATGTGCATGCATGTATCTGTTGCACGTGTGTGCATATATTTGTATGTATGTGGTGTGTACATGTATTTGTGTGTTAAGTGTGCATGTATTTGTCTATATATATGGTGGGTGGGTGTGTGTATGTATTTGTGTGCATGTATGTGTGTGAGTTGTGTATTTGTGTATGTGCATGTATATGTGCATGTAAGCTGTATATTTGCGTATCTGTATATGTATATGTTTGTGAGTTGTGTATCAGTGTGTGTGTTGTATATGTGTGTGCATGTATTTGTCTATGTTGGGTGTATGTGTGTGCATATATATGTGAGTTGCATTTGTGCATGTGTGCATGTATGTATATGTGTGCATGTATTTGTCTAAGTGTGTGAGTTGTGTATTTGTATATATATGTGCATGTATTTATATGTGTGCATGTATCTGTGTATATGACTATGTTTGAATACTATTGATTTCTTTGTAATTATTTTTTATTTCTGTGTCCCTGTCATGGCAGCATGTGTGTTTTACCTTGAGAGTGGTGGGAAACAGCAGGGCAGGGAGCAGTGCCGATTCTTAGAGAGATCGCCCTAGCAACCGCATAGAGGAAGAAGGAGCGCACTTGAACCTGCAGGAGATGAGGATGCTCATGGGCACCAGTGGAAGCACAGAGGCAGGACCTCAGCAGAATGAGTAGAGAAAGCATAAAGAGGCCAGGCGTGGTGGTGCACGCCTGTAATCCCAGCACTTTGGGAGGCTGAGGTGGGAGGATCACGAAGTCAAGAGATCAAGACTATCCTGGCCAACATGGTGAAGAGGAGATGAGCTTGGTGAGGACAATGGCCTCAAGAGACCCAGGGCAGCAGTGAAGGGCACAGAGGCTCCCAGTCCCCACTGGTCCTCTCTGGGGTCCGATGCAGACTCCTACCTGGAGTAACTGGCATGGAGTAGACCAGGGATCCTCTCCGTTGCCATCGGTAGATCCAGGTGCAGAGAATCACGGTGACCACATAGAACACATACAAGCCCAGGTAACCTGCAGACACGGTGCAGGCCATCACCAAGTGGTGTACTGGCTGCGGGCCCAGAGAACAAGGGCTGGCAGTCCTATCTATCACTGGTGCATGTTAGTGGTGGCAAAATGTGTCAGCCCAGCCCAGTACCAGTGGGCAAATGGCCCTTTCCTTGGGCTCCCCCACTCCTTCCTCCCGCCTCCCAGGCCCATCTCCCTTCCTGTGTCCCTTGCAATTGAGGAGGTAACGCCAGGCACAGCAAATGACTTCCAGGCCCCCATTCAAGCACTAAGGGTCGATGTCCCGCTCCGTGCCCTGGGAGGAGGCAACCCTGCAGCTCTGGCTGCAGCTAGGTTAGCCAATGGGAGGCCAGACAGGAAATCAGAAGCCTCTGGAGTTTGGAGTGTTTCTTCCTATTTCTTCCCTGCTGCGTGTCTCTGGCAGGGCCTGTGACCCTCTTCAGTGTATCTCCAGGCCTCCAGCCCTCCAGCTCTCAATGGACTCCGCCACCCCATTCCCTGCCCCTTCTGCCACGGGGGATGGGTGTGGTCACAGCTCCCACTGTTGCTGGCCCCTGGGTATCTTGCATCTCAGTGTTCCTTGTGGGTTTCATTATCCTTCTGCACAAATTCATTCATCCCCCTGGATTCATCGTCCCTCCATTCATCCCCCTGGAGCCATCTGCAGGGAGCATGCTTGCTGTCACCATCCGGAGGGGCCCCAGTTAGACCCCACCTGTACTGCTTGTTAAAATTGGAAATTGTGAAACTTTTTTTCTTGAGACAGAGTCTTGCTCTGTTGCCTAGGCTGGAGTGCAGTGGTACAATCATGGCTCACTGCAGTCTCGAACTCCTAGGCCCCAGGGATCCTCCTGCCCTTGATTCCAGAGTAGCTGAGGCCACAGGAACACATCACCATGCCTAGCTAATTTGTTTTTCTTTTTTTGTAGAGATGGAGCCTCACTATGTTGCCCAGGCTGGTCTCAAACTTCTGAGCCAAAGTGATCCTCCTGCCTCAGTCTCCCAAAGTCCTGGGATGATAGGTGTGAACCGCCAGGCCTGGCCAAAAAACTGAAGCTTTTGAATACTCCCTCCCCAGCCCCTAGCTCTGTCGGGCCTCTTTGGTTATGTGACCCACATGTTCCCATTTTTTGCTCAAGCCAGCTTGAGAAGGGTTTCTGTCACTTGTCATCAAATCAAGCCCCCCACTGATCACCCCTCACATCCCTCTGTCCCAGGCACCTCCTAAACCTCCTGCCCATCAGCCCTGGAATCTCCCGCCTGAGCCCCACAGCTGCTCACCCAGAGCCCACGGCAGCGTGACTCTGCCACGGAAGAGCATGATGAAGGTCAGGAACACAGCCACCATGTAGAAAACGATGTCCCTGAAGAAGGGCCTGGAGGCAGCCATGAAGGGGTGCAGGATGGTGATGCCTCCGGCCACCACCGTGGTAACCAGCACACCAGCGCCTGGGGAGACGATGCCAGATCTCAGCTGCCCTGCACCCTCTCCTGCTGCTTCGCCTGCCCCCCTCACCGGGGCTGCTCTCACCAAACAGTGCCCCGAGGGCCAGGCCGGCTGTGTGTGGGGTCGGAGAAGGCCACCAGGGCACTGAAGATGTCAGGTGCACCATTTCCAAATGCCAGGAAGGTGACACCATGGGGGTGTATGTCAAGGGGGGGCCAGGGTCGCAGCTGCAGCCCACCCAGGCCTTACCTGGGCCATGCACCACCACCCTGTCCCCCAGCCTCCCCACAACTGCCCTCCCTCCAGGGCACAGGACACTGGACAAAAGGATACTGCCACGTTGTGGGAGAGCTTGAGCGTAGTGGAAATGGCCGACAAGTTGGGGCAGAAACTATGGAGAAAAAGCGGACAGGAAGCATTTCCATAATGACCTATCCTTCCCCCAAACCCAGGGGGGACTGAATGTCAGGCTCCTGGGGCCCCTCTTCCCATCGATAAGCCGGACCAGAGCCCAGGCCCAAACTCACAACTTGGCCGCGGTGACTCCCAGAATCAGAAACAGGTAGAGCAGCCAGGAAACCTGGGTGGGGAGCCGGTGGGGAAGGGAGAGTCAAGTCCAGCCGGGGCCACCAGCCCCTCTCACCAGCCCCCCAGGGGCAGGGCCTCACGTAGAGGGTGACAGCCAGAGGGAGGAGGCGGGGGAGGGAAGTGGCAGAAGATGCCTTCCAGGTAGTCCAGGTAGCCCCCATCACTGTGGCAGTCAGGGTTGGTCCGGATGAAGTCACAGCGATCAGAGACATTCAGGCCACACACCTTGCGACACTGCAGGAAGACAAGGAGGGGGATATCAGAGTCAGAGACCTCCCTGAGGACTGGACTAGGCCTATCTAAGCAGCTAAAAATAATGTCCCTCCAGCCTGGTCTCCAAGGCCATCATACCCTCTGGGCGAGCAACTAGGCAATTTAAATTTAAAAAATAAACGTCTGTTTGAAATTGATACAAGTGATTCAAGAACACATTTTTTAAAAAACAATAAAGATTTCTAAATTCCACTTTCTTATCCCTGCCCTCCATAATCTCCCCCTCTCCAGTGGTTCCACCATAATTAGTTTGAAGCACATCCTTACAGACATTTCTCAGATCAATGACATTTATACATATACCCTATTACATACTGTTTTATTTAACAGAAATGGGTCTATCCTAAATCTCTTGTTTCTATAATTTGCTTTTACCATTTTATACACACACACACACACACACACACACACACACACACATTAATACACAGAATTTGAAACATATTATAGTGATTTCTATATGCCAAGCATAGTGCTAAGAGCTTAAAATGTATCTCAATTAATCTGTATAATAATTCTTTGAGGGCTGGGTGCAGTGATTCATGCCTATAATCCCAGTACTTTTGGGAGGTTGAGGGGGGGAGGACTGCTTGAGCCCAGGATTTCAAGACCAGCCTGGACAATATAGGAAGACCCCATCTCTGCAAAAAAAAAAAAAAAAGAAAAAAAAAATTAGCTAGGCATAGTGGTGTGCACATGTAGTCCCAGCTACTGAGGAGACTGAGGCAGGAGGATCGCCTGAGCCCGGGAAGTTGAGGTTGCAGTAAGCTGTGACTGCAGCACTGCATTCAGCCTGGGCAACAGAGCTCCTGTCTCAAAAAAAAAAAAAAAAAAAAAGTATCTCAATTACTCACCACAACAATCTGCGAGGAAGGAACTACTATCATGCCCATTAAACAGATAAGGAGACTGAGACAATGCCCGTGTGCACTCAATGGGAGAGTCAGGATTGGAACCCAGGCAGTCTGAGGCACCAGAACCCAGTGTTCTCCCCTGCCTCCCCGAGGAGTCTTTTACCACAGCAGAGTACTTCGCACTATGGGTGATACATCACTGAGGTAACCATTTCCCTACTGGGCAATTGGATATGTCTAATTTTTCAATATAACCAGTGAACTTCTTCACACATGACTCTCTGAGCACATGAGAGAAAAATGTCGTCAGAGAGGATTTGAGAAGTGAAAGTGCTGAGTCAGAGGGCATCCAGGTCTGGGTTCCTCCAGAAGCTGACTCAGACAAAGACTGAGGTAGACATAGTGTGTTTGGGAGAGCGAAGGAGCACAAACACAGGGGAAAGGGAAGTGAGCCCGGGTGCAGTGGCTCATGCCTGTAATGGCAGCATTTTGGGAGGCTGAGGCTGCAGGATCACTTGACCCCAGGAGTTTGAGACTAGCCTGGCCAACATGGCAAAACCCTGTCTCTACAAAAAACACAAAAAATTAGCCGGGCTTGGTGGCATACGCATAGTCCAAGCTATCACCTGAGCCTGGAAGGTCAAAGTTGCAGAGAGCTATGATTTGATTGTGTCACTGCACTCCAGCCTGGGTGACAGAGTGAGACCCTGTCTCAAGAGCAAAAAACAAAGGAAAAGAAAATAAAAGAAATAGGAGAAAAGAAGTGGTACAGAGAGGGGATAGCTGCCAACGAAAGCTGGGTTGAGCTGTTTACCACCACCATGAGCTTCATCTGGGGGCAAGGGAGCTGGGGTATTTATACACCAACTCCCATGAGCCACTGGGTGAGGATTGTGGGATGGAGGTTTTAGTTCCCCGGCACCTCTCGCTTACTACGCTTACACGTGGTTCTAGAATAATAAACTGGCAACTGGAAGTCAATAAACGCCCAACAAAATCATACAGTCCAAAAGAAACTGTCAAGGTCTTGACGGGGGATCTTAAACATTGCTAGATTTTGCCAGAATGCCCTGCTCAAGCTCTACCTGTATACACTCTCACCAGGAATGGGAAATAAGCAATTCTCACAAGTCTGCACCAGCACCGGCTACGAGCAGCCTTATGATCAATGTGATAGGAATGTCATGGTTAAACTGCAAGTCTGTCCAGGTGCGGTGGCTCATGCCTGTCATCCCAGCACGTTGGGAGGCCGAGGGAGGTGGATCACTTGAGGTCAGGAGTTCAAGACCAGTCTGGTCAACATGGGGAAACCCATCTCTACTAAAAATACAAAAATTAGCCAGGCATGGTGGTGTGCACCTGTAATCCCAGCTACTCAGGAGGCTGAGGCAGGAGAGTCATTTGAACCCAGGAGGCGAAGGTTGCAGTGAGCCAAGATCACACCACTGCACTCCAGCCTGGGTGACAAGAGTAAGACTCCATCTCTAAAAAAAAGTTAAGACAGTAAATTTTAGGTTATGTATATTTCATTATAATTTTTTTTAAAGCTTTGTCAAACCACAGTTCCACCTCCTCCACAAGCCCTCTTTCAACTCCCCATCATGAAACTGGAGGCGAGATTTCTTATCTCTCAGCCTCCGGCCTTCTCACCAATTTTTGCTAAGAGCTCTGCCCACCATAGAGTATCCCCTGAGCAGAGGCTAAACCCCCTCAATCTTTCTACAGTGCCCTGCCCTCAGAAAGCGCCCGCCAGTGGGGGAAGACAAAATCTGTGGTCAGGGACACTGGCTCATGCCTGAAATCCCAACACTTTGGGACGCTGAGGCAGGAGGATCACTTAAGCCCAGGAGTTTGAGACTAACTTGGGTAACATAGTAAGACTCCATTACTACAAAAAAATTTAAAAATGAGCCAGGCATGGTGGCACACGCCTGTGGTCCCAGCTACTTCAGAGACTGAGGTGAGAGAATTGTTTGAGTCTGGGAGATTGAGGTTGCACTGAGCTATGATGGCACCACTGCTCTCCAGCCTGGCTGATAGAGCAAGGCCCTGTCAAAAAAAACCAGAAAACAAAACCAAAAAAAACCACCCAAACACTTTTTTTTTAGATCAGGACAGCCTGAGCATAATATCCATTCAGCCACTCAGCTCGACTTTTTTTTTTTTTTTTTTTTTGAGGTGGAGTCTCGCTCTGTCACCCAGGCTGGAGGGCACTGGCACAATCTCAGCTCACTGCAACCTCTGCCTCCCAGGTTCAACTGATTCTCATACCTCCGCCTCCCAAGTAGCTGGGACTACAGGCACCCACCAATATACCCAGCTAATTTTTGTATTTTAGTAGAAATGGAGTTTCACCACGTTGGCCAGGATGGTCTCGAACTTCTGACCTCCAGTGATCCGACCGCCTCGGCCTCCCAGAGTGCTGGGATTATAGGCGTGAGCCACCACGCCCGTCCCCTTTTCTCCTTTGAGACAGAATCTTGCTCTGCTGCCTCCGCTGGAGTGCAGTGGTGTGATCTGGGCTCACTGCAACCTCCACTTCTTGGGTGCAAGCGATTCTCCTGCCTCAGCCTCCCGAGTAGCTGAGACTACATGCATGCAACACCACACCTGGCTAATTTTTCTATTTTTTGGTAAAGACAGGGTTTCACCATGTTGGCCAGGCTGGTCTTGAACTCCTGACCTCAAGTGATCCGCCCACCTTGGCCTCCCAAAGTGCTGGGATTACAGGCATGAGCCACCACGTTCGGCCAGCTCCACCATCCAACAGCTGTATCTGTAGCAACTCCCTTCCTCTCCTTGAGCTTCAGTCTCATTTGTAAAACGGGACTAATTATACCAACCCCATTAACAGAGGAATCAAATGAGATTACAGGTGTTCAAATTTGCCCTCCTCAGAGACTTTCTATGTAAAGTAGTTATTACCCCATCCCCCACTATTAGCACCCAATTTTTGCCTTCGTAGCAGTTATCACAATCTTTATTTTGTTCCTTACCTTGTTTACTGAATTTTATTATTACAGAGACAAGGTGCTCTGTCACTCAGGCTGGAGCGCAGTGGGGTGATTGTGACTCAGTTCAACCTCGAACTCCTGGGTTCATGTGATCCTCCTGCCTTTGCCTCGAGGAGCTGGGACTACAGGCACGCACCACCACGCCCAGCTAATTTTTTAAAAATTATTTTTTGCAGAGATGGAGGTCTCGAGGGCCGGGCATGATGGCTCACGCCTGTAATACAGGCATTTCGGGAAGCCAAGGTGGGTGGATCACCTGAGGTCAGGAGTTCGAGACCAGCCTGGCCAACATGGTGAAACCTGGTCTCTACTAAAAATACGAAAATTAGATGGGTGTGGTGGCGCACACCTGTAATCCCAGCTACTCGGGAGGCTGAGGCAGAAGAGTTGCTTGAACCTGGGAGGCGGAGGTTGCAGTGAGCCGAGATCATGCCATTGCATTCCAGCGTGGGCGACAAGAGCAAAACTCTCTTTAAAAAAAAAAGAGAGAGAGAGAATTGGAGGTCTCGCTACGTTGCCTACACTGGTCTCGAACTCCTGGCCTCAAGCCATCCTCCCACCTCAGCCTCCCAATGTGCTGGGATTATAGGCGTGAGCCACCAAACCTGGCCTGAATTTTTCCATCTGCATGACTGTATTTTCCCTGAGCCTGGCCCATAGTAGGGGCTTAACACATTTGTGTCAATGGGTACTTGAATGACTACATGATTTTGTGTAGCCTTTCCAACACTCCTGCCCGGCAAATGGAATGATTCCCCTTTAATACGTGGGTGAGCCAAGGTCAGCAAACTTCAGCCCCTGGACCACATCCAGCCACCATCTGACTGTGCAGAGCCTGCAAGCCAAGAATGAGTCTTAGATTTTTAAATGGCTGGGAGACATAAATCGAAAGAATTTTTCACGGCATGTAAAATTATATACAATCCAAACTTCTGCACCCATAAATATGTACTGGGCCCAGCCGCACCCATTCATTTATGTGCTCTCCGTGGCTGCTCGGGCACTGTGAGGACAGTGAGAGGTTACAGAAACCATGTGGCCCACAAAGCTGAGAACAGTCACTGTCTAGCTCTTCTTCTATCTTTCTTTCCTTTCTTTTCTGTTTTTTTTTTTTTTTTTTTTTTGAGATGGAATCTTGCTCTGTTGCCCAGGCTGGAGTGCAGTGGCATGATCTCAGCTCACTGCAACCTCTGCCTCCCGGATTCAACTGACTCTCCTACCTCAGCCTCCCGAGGAGCTGGGATCCCAGGCATATGCCCCATGCCCGACTAATTTTTATATTTTATATTTTTGGTAGAGACGGGGTTTCACCATGTTGGCCAGGCTAGTCTCAAACTCCTGGCCTCAAGTGATCCACCCGCCTCAGCCTCCCAAAGTGCTAGGATTACAGGCGTGAGCACCACGCCCTGCCTCTTCTCTCTCTCTCTCTATTCTTTTTTTTTTTAGAGACAAGGTCTCACTCTTGCCCAGGCTGGAGTGCAGAGCATGATTACAGCTCACTGCAGCCCCAACTCTTGGGCTCAATGAATTCCCCCAACTTCAACCTCCCGAGTAGCTAGAGCTGCAGGTGTGAGCCTCCATACCCGGCCCGACTATCTGGCTTTTCACAGAGAACATCTGTGCCCCAGGCTGAAGTGATGGTGTGCACATCCCAACCCAGGCCTGGGAATCTCCAGCAACTATTCCCACCGAAATATGCAGATGCAAGACTCAGGTTTCTGTCCTGAGATCCCCTCATGCCAGCCCCAGCTCCCACCCAAAAGCAAAAGTCAGGCTGGGCTCCCTCCATACTGGGAGCGGGAGGGTTTCAGTCTTGCCCCGAAGCCTGGGCCTGTGGCTTTGCTGGGGCCCAGGAATTTCCCAGGGAGATAAAGACACCGAAGGGGTTTCTGACAAAGAGGGCCCCGCTCAGCACAAGGAGGGAGGACCCTAGATGGGGGCCAGGGAAGCAGGCAGGCTGCCATCTCCTCTGGGAGGGGCATAATAATAATAGCCATACTGGGAGGCAGTACAGCTCCCTCTACTGAGCCCCCCTCTCATGAAACTGCCTGGTTGAAATCCTAATTTTCGTCCTTCTAGGTGAGTGATCTTGGGCAAGTAAATTAACCTCAGTTTCCTCCTCTGTATAATGGGGGCAATAACACCAACATGCCTAGATAAAAACAGAATAAGGACATGGAGGCCAGGCATGATGGCTCACACCTGTAATCCCAGTGCTTCAGGCCGGTTCGAGACCAGCCTGGCCAACATGGTGAAACTCTATCTCCACTAAAAATATAAAAATTAGCCAGGCGTGGTGGTGTGCCCCTGTGTTCTCAGCAACTCAGGAGGCTGAGGCAGAAGAATCACTTGAACCTAGGAGGCGGAGGTTGCAGTGAGCCGAGATCCCACCACTGCCCACTATACTCCAGACTGGGCAACAGACCAAGACTTTGTCCCAAAAAAAAAAAAAAAAAATAGGCCGGGCACGGTGCCTCACTCCTGTAATCCCAGCACTTTGGGAGGCGGAGGCAGGTGGATCACCTGAGGTCAGGAGTTCAAGACCAGCCTGACTAACATGGTGAAACCCTGTCTCTACTAAAAATAAAAAAAATAAGACGGGCATAGTGACAGGCGCCTGCAATCGCAGCTACTCAGGAGGCTGAGGCAGGAGAATCGCTCAGACCCGGGGAGGCAGAGGTTGCTGTGAGCTGAGATCACGCCATTGCACTCCAGCCTAGGTGACAGAGTGAGACTCTACCTCAAAAAAAAAAAAAAAAAAAAAAAAAAAAGGTTGCATTATTATCATCTAAGTTTGAATTTTCTTTTTGTTTTTTGAGACAGGTCTCGCTCTGTCTCCCAGGCTGCAGTGCAGTGGCGTGTTCACAGCTCACTCCAGCCTCAACCTCCCAGCCTCAAGCAGTCTCCTACCTCAGCCTCCTGATAGCTGGCACCACAGGTGTGCATCACACCAGGCTAATTTTCAAATTTTTTGTTGAGAAGGGGTCTTGCCAATTTGGCCAGGCTAGTCTTGAACTCCTGGGCTCAAGCGATCCTCCCGCCTCGGCCTCCCATTGTGCTAGGATTACAGGGGGTGGGCCACCAAGCCTGGCCAAAAACTGTCTCTCTTAAACAATACTTGAATTCATCCCTTCCTTCCATCTCCACCACCACAGAGAACAACTGCAGAGGTTCCCATCTGGCCTCCTACTCCCAATCTTACCAGAAGGGCTCTTTTTAAAGTTCTCCCTCCTCCAGCTGCTAAAGAGCCCTCCTTTGCCTGTTTTTGGTCCGTCTCCAGTGTAGTTTGTCTGGTCAGCTGTCAGGTCCTGGTACGCTCAGACCCTCCCGGTGTTGGTCCAGGCTTTTGCACATGCTGTTCTTTCTGCCTGGGGCACAACTCATTTTCCTGTAGTTAATCCACATTCACCTTCCAATTCTTAGTTCCCAGGATGCTTCTTGCAGGAAGCCCTCCCTGACTACTCCCAGCCTAGGTGGACCTCCCAGTTGCTGTAAACTCTCATTAACCCAGGTCTTCTCCTTCAAAGTCTCAAGCACTGGGATTACAGGGCTTATGTTGGAATTACTCGATTGGAATCATGTTTACAATCACCTCTTCCTTGTAGAATCCCAGACTTTTTTTTTTCTTTTTTGAGATGAAGGCTCACTCCATCATCCAGGCTGGAGGGCAGTGGCGAGATCTCAGCTCACTGCAACCTCCACCTCCTGGGTTCAAGCCATTCTCCTGCCTTAGCCTCCCAAGTAGCTGGGATTACAGGTGCCCACCACCACACCAAGGTAATTTTTATATTTTAGTAGAGACAGGGTTTTGCCATGTTGGCCAGGCTGGTCTTGAATTCCTGACCTCAGGTGATCTACCCGCCTTGGTTTCCCAAAGTGCTGAGGATTATAGACTTGTTTACCGCCTGGCCCTCCCAGCGTGCCTGGCAGAGCAGGCCCTCCTGCAGCTGTGCCGCACACTGTGCCGGGCATCATCTCTCATTCAGTCTTCATCAGAGACCCAGGAGGTTGGCATGATTGTTTCCACTTCACAGATGAGAGAACTGAGGCAGAGAGGCAAAGTGGCTTGTCCAGGAGCACGCAGCCCACCACTGAGAAGCGGCTCCAAACTCAGCTCTGCCTGAAAGTGACCAGCTGAAGCTACTGAGGAAACTGCCCAACTGAGCAGGGGCAGGTCCCATTTCCTGCCCTCTCCTCATCTTCCTGCCATCTCCCCTCCCTGTCCTCGGGGTCAGCCAGGGAGGACGCTGGGAGACACTCCATCTCCCTGCTGGCAGAGTGACTCAGCAAGGCGGCTTCTCCAAATCTGGTCTCCAAAATCACATCCCTGTGAAGTCCGCCTTGCTCCACACTCCCTGAGCTGCACAGCCCTCCCCAGGCAGCTCAGGACCCCTCCCCAGCTCTCTGCTGGAGAGAGGCAGAGTAGGGAGGATTGCTTTGTCTGGCAGAGTGGGGTGTGACTTCATTGTCTTTCCACTCCCTCCCACCCTCTTTCCTGTATCACTAACTCAGTCCCAGGAAACCCAGAGAGAGGTGCACACAGGGGTCAGGCTGGACAGGAACGGGTTAACAACCTCACTGCCTTGGGGGATTCTTATAAAAACTTTCATCAGATCACATCCTCCTGTGCTCTAAAGCCTCCCATGGCTCCCACCTTCCTCCCACTGACAGCCAAGTCTGCAGTAGCCTCCAGGGCCTGATCTGGCCCCTGTTCTCACCTGCCTGGTCTCCCTTCCTTCTCTCTGGCTCACTGTTCCAGCCACTCTGCGAAATCTGTCATTCTTCTCCTGCCCCAGGGCCTTTGCATCTACTGATCCCTCTCTTCCCCTGGATCTTCATCAGCCATTCTCAACCATTCTCAGGTCTCAGTCAAAATGTCACGTCCTCAGAGAGGCCTTCCATGATAGCCTAAGCAAAGCAGCCGCCCCCTCCTCACCCTGTGGAATGATTTGCCGACTTGCTTCTCACCCATGACCCCACTAGAGTATAAGCTCCAGGAGGGCAAGGACCAGGTCTCTCTGCTCCCTGCTATCCCCCCAGCATGTGGCACAGGCCCTGGCACATAGTAGGTGCTCAATAAATATTTGTTGAATTAATGACTCCTTGAAAAGGACCTAAGGTAAGGGGTTTCGGGGCCTTTCCCAGCCTGCAGGCTCCCCTGGATGGTGGGAACTTCCAAAATGTCAGCCATCCCATCTGTCCTGGGAGGCAGTGGACAAGAGGGGGAAGGGTATGGATTTAGCATGAAGCAGCCAAGCGTTCTCATCCCGGCTCTGCCACTCCCTTCCTGGCCGTCTTCACCTCCCCTGAACCTCGGAGTCTTCATCTATAGCACAGAGATAATCAGGCCCACCTCACGGGGTTTGGGGAGGACTTGTGAGCACAGTGCTGACCTAAGTGTTCGATCGCTTGGAGGGATTATCTGGCACAATTATCTGGTATGACCTCCCACTCTTCCTGCCCCCAAGGAGCACGCTCCAAGAGGCAGCACTCAACTTTATAAGCACAGTAACCACAAACCACTTTCCCATCTGTAAAATGGGCTTAATTGCCTGTTGGCTGCTTCAGAGGGTGAACTTGAAGGCACTTTGCAGCCTCCTAAGGTTGCTGTGGGCATTGAATACGCTCTGCCCATTAGTTCGAGTTTCGGATTCCTGCTGAAGAAATGGCAAGAACTCCAGCCCCTGGCAGCTGGAGGGGGGACTCCAGGAGGTCATCTTGAGCAGTCCCCTGCCTTTGTGCCTCCACTCCAGATCTGCTGTGCCCTCTTCTCCCCTTACAGACATCACAGTGGAAGAGCACAAGTTCTCTGTAGCCTGTCTCTGTGGGCCATGCCCTCCCTGCCCTGGGAGGAAGGCCTCTTGCCTCTAAGTCCAGCGTCATCGGTCCTCCCTCAATGCTCCCCCATTCAAATCACAGCACCAGCAGACCCTCAGCTGATCAGGCCAGAAACCTGGAGCCATCCACGACTCCTCTTCCTCCCACCAGTACGCGCCCCCGCTGTCTAATCTGTCCATACGTCCCACTCACTGTGCCTCTGACATTGACTCCAAACCCCCCCACTTTCTTCCTATCTCCCATAACCACCATGGCTCACCTGGATGGCTGCAGGAGCCTCCCCCACGGGTCTCCCTGCTACCACCGACTCCCCCCTCAAGCCATTCTCCCCAGAGCAGCCAAAGAGATCCCTTGAAGAAATAAATCAGATTTTGACACCCCTCTTTGTAATGGTTAATGCTGAGTGTCAACTTGACTGGACTGAAGGATGCAAAGTACTGTTCTTGTGTGTGTCTGTGAGGGTGCTGCCAAGGAGACTCACATTTGCTGCTGAGTCTGGTGGCTCAGGCCTGTAATCCCAGCACTTTGGGAGGCCAAGGTGGGCCGATCACTTGAGACTGGGGGTTCAAGACCAGCCTGGCCAACATGGCGAAACCCTGTGTTTACTAAAAATACAAAAAAAAAAAAAAAAAAATGAGCTGGGCGTGGTGGTGTGTGCCTGTAATTCCAACTACTGGGGAGGCTGAGCGTGAAAATTGCTTGAACTCGGGCGGCAGAGGCTGCAGTGAGCTGAGATTGTGCCATTGCTCCCCAGCCAGGTACAGAGCGAGACTGTTCTCAAAAAAAAAAACAAAAAAAACTGAATCAGTGGACTGGGGAAAGGCAGACCCACCCTCAATCTAGGTGGGCACAATCTAATCAGCTACTAGGGCAGCCAGAATAAAAGCAGGCAGAAGAATGTGGAGAGAACCACCGGTGTGTCTCCCACGGGAGCCTACATAGTCCTCCCATGCTGGATGCTTCCTGTCCTCAGACATCAGACTCCAAGTTCTCCAGCTTCAGGGCTCTCGGACCTTCAGCCACAGACTGAAGGCTGCGCTGTCGGCTTCCCTACTTTTGAGTTTTTGGGACTCACACTGACTTCCTTGGTCTTCACTTGCAGACGGCCTATTGTGGGACCTCACCTTGTCATCATGTGAGTCAACATTCCTTAATAAACTTCCCTTTATGTATACATCTATCCTACTAATCCTGTCCCTCTAAAGAACTCTAACACAGATTTTGGTACCCTCTGCCAACCTTCCATTGCCATCCCACTAATGCAAAAACAACTCTCACCTCCTAGCCGCAGCCTGTAAGGCCTTTTGTAATCTGTCCACCATTGCCTCTCCATCCTTCTCTCTTAACATTCTTCCCCCTCACTTGCTCTGTTCCAGCCATTCTAGCCTCCCCTGCTGTTCCAGGAACACACTAACCTTGTTCCTGCTCCAGAATCTTTGTACTTGCTGTTCCCATTGCCCAGAATGCTCTTCCCCGGGGTGTCTATGTAGGTGGCTTCCTCTCTCCATTCAGTGCCTCGCCTCATAGATCACCTCCTCACAGAAGCCATCTCTGACCACCTAATCTGAAATAGTTGAAAATGCTCAGGCCCTCCCCCATACCACTTTAGCTATTGTGTACAGGGCACTTAGCACATCACCACCTGAAATGTACACACTTACTTCTCTTTTTTTTTTTTTTTTTTTTTGAGACAGTCTCGCTTTGCCACTCAGACTGGAGTGCAGTGGTGTAATCCTGGCTCACTGCAACCTCCACCTCCCAGGTTCAAGCGATTCTCCTGCCTCAGGGTCCTGAGGATTACAGGTGCCCATCACCATGCCCGGCTAATTTTTCTATTTTTAGTAGATACGGGGTTTTGCCACAATGGCCAGGCTGGTCTCCAACTCCTGGCCTCAAGTGATCCGCCCACCTCAGTCTCCCAAAGTGTATACATTTACTTCTTGATCTGCCTATTCAGGAAACTGTCAGCTCCTTGAGAGTAGTGAGTTTTGTCTATATTGTTCCCTAGTATATCCCAGGGTTGAGTCAGTGCCTGGCACATAGTAGATGCTCAATAAATATCGATTGGAGGAACCCAGCACCACCCAACCCCAGCTTCCTACCGGGATACTCACATCTACCACGGGGGTCTGGTTCACACCTGAAGCTGGAAATTGAGGGCTAATGTGAGCCCCTGTAGACGGGCCCCTGGCCCCAGGCACTGTCTCCACCATTAGCAGCAGCACAAAGCACACTCAGTGCCCAGCGCAGATCCAGCCATCTGCCGGCCATCCGGCCCCACAGGGCCTGGGCCTCACTCTTCACTTCCCTTTCTGCAGTAGCTCAGTTCCAAACAGCTGGTGGCTCCAGTGGCCTGCGAGGTGGGGGAGAGAAGGCGGGACGGCGTCACTGAAAACCCATAGACCCAGCAAAAGGGGCCTGAAGACTTCCTCAGCTAAGGAACTGACTTCCTGTCTCCCCACGGCAAAGGAAAGCTGATGGAGAAACCCACGTTCTGCATAGAGACCCCAGGCCCCGCCCATTCAGCGTACAGATCAGATCAGATATGCCCTTCTTCCTGAGCCCCCATGGAAACCTACCTTGCCCTGCCTGGCCCCTGCCTGAGACCAGAATGTCAGGGCTGCAAGGGACTAGGAACTTGAGCCAGGATTCAGAGTCTCAGGCTTCTGGGGCCAGCTGGGTTAGATACATGTGGGAAGCGGACAGTGAGCGGGAGTGCAGAAGCCCTCAAAACAAAACCAAAAAACCTTCCTACTAGGGGTGGACTTGATCTCCGGGCCACCAGTCTGAGACCTAGAGAGGCTTGCCTGCCACATTTTATGGAGCCCACTAAGCAATGCTGTTGTTCTATGTCTTACAAGGAGTCAAGCTTAACATGGGTGACCTCATTCTATCCCCACAACATGCTGAGAGGGGGCAGTGTTACCATTCCAGTTTACAGATGAACTAACTGTTGCAGGGAGAGGTGAAGCCAAGCTTGTTTCCTCCCTGCACCACGCCTCCCTCATCCAGTCCTCAGAACAATTCTGGAAATGACACCCCCAACCTGCACAGCAGGGACAGGGGTTCAGAGGAGTTTGGTTTGGTTTTGTTTTCAGACGGAGCCTCACTCTGTCACCGACGCTGGAGTGCAGTGGCACCATCTTGGCTCACTGCAACCTCTGCCTCCCTGGTTGAAGTGATTCTCCTGCCTCAGCCTCCCAAGTAGCTGGGATTACAGGCACGCACCACCATGCCTGGCTAATTTTTTTTCGTATTTTTAGTAGAGACAGGGTTTCGCCATGTTGGCCAGGCTGGTCTCGAACTCCTGGCCTCAAGTGTTCTGCCCACCTTGGCCTCCCAAAGTGCTGGGAATCACCATGCCTAGCAGAGGAGTTCTGCAACCCGCCCAAGGTAACACAGCAAGAGGGTCACAGAGCCAACAGCCCCCTCCGATGGGGAACTTAAGGCCAAGAGCGAAGTGAGTTGCTCAGAGACACACAGCCAGTTAGCAGTGGGGCTGGGCTGGTCACGACCATGTACCTCTTCCCTCAAGACCAGGACCAAAACAGCTTCAATTTATTTCAAAGGAATTAAACTGGAAAAACAAAAGTCCTCAGCAAACTAAATTTCCTCTTTTGGCTTTTTCACGTGTTCTATGATGAGTGTGTCTTATTTTTGCAATCAGGAAAACCAAAGCCCATAAAAACGTTGTCTTTAAGTGTGCACAGGTGCTTCTCAATGTGCTGGCAGCCTGAGGGGGAGGGAGAAGCAGTAGGGAGGGGGAAGAGAGGTCAGAAAGGCGCCTGTCCCAGCCACGGTTCCTCACCTGTCCACGGAAGACACGGCCCTTCCTCTTCTGTGGTTCTCCTGAACCACTCCAAGTGGAGTCCAAGTTACTCTATTTGGCACCAAGTTGAAACGGGACACCCCTGGCTTCCAATTCGTCTCGGCCACTTATTATCTGTGTGGCCTTGGGGGAATTCACTTCACCTCTCTGAGCCTCTTCATCTGTGTAATGGACACAAATGCTGGCCTACGGGGTATACAATAAGAGCTCAATAAATGCTCGGGTCCCTGGTGTCCCCAACACCTGAAGATCAGCATGCGTCTCGTCTCTCCTGGCCGCCGATTTGTTTTACTGATTCACAAGTGAGCACGTATTGAGCGCCTTCTGTACGCGTGGACCGATGCCCAGCGCTCCGATGGTCACGGATCTGCTAAGGGACAGAGGCGGGAACTCGGGGCTGCGCATTCCAGGGAAGAGACCCCAGGGACATCTCCGTGCTCCGTTTCCCGATCCGGACGGAGGCTGAGAAGTCGAACTCGGGGGCGCCCGGGTCCTCCGGCCGTGCGGGAAGACGGCTCTTTCTTACCTCGGGTCGCGCCTGGGACTCGCAAACTCCAAACCTCGACCTCGCCGGGCCTCACGGCCTTCCAGGTCCCAGGTCCTGGCCCCCGGCCCGACCTTCCGCCCGCGAAGCCTCCAGTCCCGGTGCCCCACCCGCTGCAGCGTCCGGGCTCCTACTCCTCCCGTCTGGGCCCGCCCCAGTCCCGGCCACGCCCTCAGGACACGCCTCCTCGGGACTCGCCCCAGAAGGATCGCCTCTCCCCCTGCCCTTAAAGGCACAGCGCCCAGGGAGCTTCCCAGGGTCTTCACTCTTCTCGACCGTCCTCTACCTCCTCTTTGAAATTGAGATACAAGCAGATGGGTAAGGACTGCTGGAAGCCGGAGAGGGACAGTTAGAGGGTGAAACTAGGAGGTTCATTTCCCGAGGGTGGAGGGACCAGAGGGTGTCAAGCTGCTCCTGGTAATGAATGGTGACAAAGAGGATTTGAGAAAATCCCAGGTGGAGAAAGCCCCACCCTACCCACGAATGTTCTGGCTGTTTCACCTGAAATCCTTCTGAGAGCCTAACTGGTTTCAGCATTCCCCTCTAGTAGCAAAGATTTTTTTTTTTTTTTTTTTTTGAGAGGAGTCTCGATCTGCCCGCCAGGCTGGAGTGCAGTGGCGCGATCTCGGCTCACTGCAACCTCCACCTCCCGGGTTAAAGCAATTCCCTGCCTCAGCCTCCCGAGTACCTGGGATTACAAGCACCCGCCACCACGCCCTAATTTTTGTATTTTTAGTAGAGACGGGGTTTCACCATGTTGGCCAGGATGGTCTTGATCTCTTGACCTCGTGGTCCAACCGCCTCGGCCTCCCAAAGTGCTGGGATTACAGGCGTGAGCCACCGTGCCTGGCCTCTTTTTTTTTTTATTTAAATTTTAATTTTTTAAGACAGGGTCTCGCTCCATCTTCCAGGTTGGAGTGTAGTAGCAGCTGTCACGGCTCACTGCAGCCTTGACCTCCCAGGCTCAAGTAATCCTCCCACCTCAGCCTCCCAAGTAGCTGGGACTGCAGGCAAGTGCCACCACGCCCGGCTAATTTTGTTCATTTTTTGTAAAGACAGGTTCTCACTATGTTGGCCAGACTGGTCTTGAACTCCTAGGCCCATACAATCCTCCTGCCTCAGCCTCCCGCGTAGCTGGGAGGCACAGGTATGTGCCACCAAGCCAGGCTGATTTTAAAAATTTTTTGTAGAGACTGGTCTCTATATGTTGCCCAGGTGGTCTCAAACTCCTGGTCTCAAGCGATCCTGCCGCCTCTGCCTCCCAAAGTAGCAGAGGTGTGTAAATCAGAGCAACTCCATCTCAAATGGGGTTTGGTAAAATGGGGCTGAGACCTACTGGACTGCATTCCCAGAAGGTTAAGGCATTCCAAGTCACAGGTTGAGATAAAAGGTCAGCAGAAGACACAGGTCATAAAGACCTTGCTGATAAAACAGGTTGCAGTAAAGAAGCCGGCCAAAACCCACCAAAACCAAGATGGTGACAAGAGTGACCTCTGGTTGTCCCCACTGCTACACCCCTCACCAGCACCATGACAGCTTACAAATGTCAGGAAGTTACCCTATATGGTCTAAAAAGGGGGAGGCATGAATAATCCGTTCCTTGTTTAGCATATCATCAAGAAATAACCATAAAAATGGACAACCAGCCGCCCTTGGGGCTGCTCGGCCTGTGAAGCAGCCATTCTTCCTTCCGTTACATTCTTAATAAACTTGTTTTCACTTTATGGAATCACCCTGAATTCGTTCTTGCGAGAGATCCAAGAACCCTCTTCCTGTAACAAAAGTGCTTAAATTACAGGTGTGAGCCACCACCTCCAGCCTTTTTTTTTTTTATATTTGAAATTTGTATTTAATTTTCCCCCCCTTTTTTTGCTAATCTCTGTATTGTTCCAATTTTAGTATGTGTGCCGCCGAAGGGGGATACATAGCATCGCTTTTAAAAGAATGTGGCAAACAAATCAAGACTGAGGAGTTCGTGATCTACTCGATGGATGTATTATTATCTCCCCCTGTTTCCAGTTTCCCAGCCTCCTGGGGAGCTCTGTTCATCCTGCCTTTTCTTCTGTTGAGGGGATGGGGGAGTGGGAGGAGGTGGGCATGAGGGCTGGGCCTGGGGTCCTTGAGGCTGCAGTGTGTCCCTCCCAGGCCACGCCTACCTGCAGCACTTCCACCATTAACACACATCTAATCCTCCTATCTCTTGCCCTCAGGGTAGAACCTGCTTCCTCATCACCGGCAGGACCCAGGCCCAACGCCAAGCATTCAAGTCCCTTCAGCATCCCAGCCCTAGCACAACTTTCTGAAGTCGTCTTTCACCCCTACCTCCACCTCCCGCCCAGAAGTGCTCCCCTGTTCCCCTGAACCTGTCGGCCTCTTGCTCACATCCACCTGCCTCTGCTCTTCCGAGCCCCCTGCCCTGATGACACCCTATCTGTTTTCCACCTGACAAACTCTTACGTTGTCAGGCTCAGCTCCGAGGTCACCGCCATTAGGTGTTCTTCCACCCTTCTCCCCACCCCTCCACATGGCCGCGGGGCTCCCCACCTTCAGAGCACACCTCTCATTCCCACCTCTGGGCAGGTGACATTGTGATCCCTGGCATGATGTGTTTGGAATCGCAGTACACCAGGTTTCTATACGACCTTCTATAAACACTGAGAGCCTCTCTTTGAGCTTCAGTTTCCCTCTTGGAGAAATGGTGGTGACACTAGTACCAACTTCCTGAGGTCCTTCCAGATGTTTTTTCTTATCTTTTTTTGAGACAAGGTCTCCCTCTGTCACCCAAGCTGGAGTGCAGTGGCACGATCTTGACTCACTGCCTCCTTGACCTTCCAGGCTCAAGCGATCCTTCCACCTCAGCCTCCCAAGTAGCTGGGATTACAGTCATGATGTACGTACAAAATGAACACCTAGTTTTGTTCATTTCTTGTAGAGACAGGATCTCACTATGTTGCCCAGGCTGGTCCTGAACTTCTGGGCTCATGCAATCACCTGCCTTGGCCTCCCAAAGTGCTGGGATTACATGCGTGAGCCACCGTGCCTGGCTAAAAATAGGACACTGCGAAAAGCCCTAAACCCCATGCTGCATGCTGACTAAACACTCCCTCAGTGGAAGGGTTTGTTGTCCCCTATTAATTATTCCCATTGTTGGCTGGATGTGGTGGCTCATGACTATAATCCTAGCGCTTTGGGAGGCCGAGATGGGCAGATCACCTGAGGTCAGGAGTTCGAGACCAGCCTGGCCAACATGGTGAAACCCGTCTCTACTAAAAAATACAAAAATTAGCCAGGCGTGGTGGCACAAGCCTGCAATTTCAGCTATTTGGAAAGCTGAGGCACGAGATGTGGAGGCTGCAGTGAGCCGAGATTGTGCCACTGCACTCCAGCCTGGGCAAAAGTGAGACTCCATCTCAGAGAAAAACAAAAAAATAAAAATTATTCTATTGTTACCACAATGCATTGACTTACCTTTCTGGTCCCCCACAGGCTGGGAGCACCTCGAAGCAGCACCAGGCCAGGTTCATCCCATGTCCTGGCCACTAGCACAGGGGTGTTCACAGCCAGTGTCTGTGTGTCGCAATCTCCAAGCCTGCTCTGGCGTCAGCTTTTCCCCAGGTCATCTGCTGCTTGGGAAGTTACTCCAGAATTGCTGAGTTTGAAACAAGAGTCCTTCCCTAAAAAGCCTGACCCTGGTAGCTAGGGTGAGGCTTCAGTATCACCATTCTAGGTCAGCAGAGCAGGTGGCTTACTACCCTCCTGTCTCCCAGTACCGGGATAGCAGGAGGCAAGGGGTGTTGGGGGAGAGTATGAGTGTCTGTGGAGAGACCGGGAGTTGAGGTTGCAGGAGCTGTGATCTTGCCACTGCACTCCAGCCTGGGTGACAAAGCAAGATCCCAATACAATCTGCCTCCATGCCTTCCTCTACACAGGTGAGCCACGGTGGGGTTTCAGGCAGCATGATGGGCAGCAGAGGGGAGTTGTATTTAAGGGGAAGGGAGAGTATGAACCCTCAAATCCCGTTGGGTGGACATTTGCCTACAGCATCACATGGGCTGATCCTGTCCTCAGCATCTTTGAACAAACCCCAAACCAATACAAATTAAATTATTTGTGTTTTGTTTGTTTGTTTGAGACAGAGTCTTGCTCTGTGGCCCAGACTAGAGGGCAGTGGCACAATCTTGGCTCACTGTAACCTCCGTTTCTTGGGTTCAAATGATTCTTATGCCTCAGCCACCCAAGTACCTTGGACTACAGATGCCTACCACCACGCCTGGCTAATTTGTGTATTTTTAGTAGAGATGGGGTTTTGCCATGTTGGCCAAGCTGGTCTGGAACTCCTGGCCTCAAGCAATCCGATCGCCTTGGCCTCCCAAAGTGCTGGGATTACAGGTGTGAGCCACTGCCCCAGCTGTGAATAGCTATTGAAGACTTACATTTACTTTGAGTATACACATGCTTGTCTCATTTAATACATCAATAGGGTGAGAGCTACAATGATCTCCAGTTCACAGACAGGAAATTGAGGTTC
Organism: Ateles fusciceps; assembly: GCA_036589455.1. Classification (NCBI taxonomy): domain Eukaryota; kingdom Metazoa; phylum Chordata; class Mammalia; order Primates; family Atelidae; genus Ateles; species Ateles fusciceps. The sequence goes on along the minus strand of JAZHEH010002159.1, from coordinate 859,378 downwards.
AGGGAGATGAAGTGGCCTGCCCCAGAGGCACCCACTGGGAAATGGCAGACTGGATTCGTACCCAGGTCTGAGTGACCCCAACTGAGTCCCCCTCACCACCACAAAGAGAGCGCCTACAGCATTTAATGTGGGCTGATCTGTCCCCAGCATCTTTGATCAAACTCAAAACCAATAAAAAGTAAATGACTTTTTGTGTTTTGTTTGTTTGAGACAGAGTCTTGCCCTGTTGCCCAGACTGGAGTACAGCGGCGCAATCTTGGCTCACTGCAACCTCTGCCTCTCGGGTGCAGCTGCACCTGAAGGTAAGACCAGATCTGCCCGACACTTGGCAGTCCTGTTTAGGAGCCCAGGGTGCGGATGGCAGCTCTGGGCACAACACAATTGCTTGAGGACATTGTGAGCAGAAGTAGTGAGGCTTCAGGGGGAACTCAAAAGAGGAAAGAGAGAGAGAGAGTCACAACTTTTTTAGTGTTAGTCTAAGAGGCCCAGAGACTTGGAAGGTTCCTCAAGTTGGCACGAGTCTCACCTCCAACCAGTGCTAGTTCCCTCCCAGTCATGGCAGCTCTGGGAAACAGTCATGCCACACCTGCTCAAAAGGCCCCAGAGACAGGGTGCTGGGTGTCTCTCATGACAGCCCAATCAACAGCAGCACACGGGAGCAGCGATGAGGGAGTTTTCATTGTCATTGCCTGCAGGTATCTCCACTGGAATAATCCTTCTGGAGAGTGACTTAGCCATTGGGTGCCATGGCTCACACCTGTGATTCCAACACTTCAGGAGGCCAAGGCTGGAAAATTGCTTGTGCCCAGGAGTTCAAGACCAGCCTGGGCAACAGAATAAAAAAGATAAAAAAGAAAGAAGGAAGGGAGGAAGGGGGAGGGAGGGAAGGAGGGAGGAAGGCCGACTTGGCAATTGATAAATGTCAATCTTTTTTTTTTTTTTAGACTGAGTCTCTCTCTGTCACCCAGGCTGGAGTACAGTGGCGCAGTCTCAGCTCACTGCAAGCTCCACCTCCCAAGTTCAAGCAATTCTCCTGCCTCAGCCTCTTGAGTAGCCGGGATTACAGGTGCCCGCCATCATGCCCAGCTAATTGTTGTGTTTTTAGTAGAGATGGGGTTTCACCATGTTGGCCAGGTTGGTCTCAAACTCCTGACCTCAGATGATCCACCTGCCTCGGCCTCCCAAAGTGCTGTGATTACAGGTGTGAGCCACCGCGCCTGACCATAAATGTCACTCCTAGGAGCCTTGAAAACACATATACCTTTGCCCCACCAATGTTGCTCCTGGAGGAAGCTTTTCTAAAGTAAAGAAGAGAAGACTGTAGCACCAGCGAGTTTACTGCAGCGCTCTTCACAATTGCGCAATAGTTGAAAACAACTAAGTGTTCAACACCACGGGGTTGGGCATATAGTTCCCGGGACCTCCTATGAAATAATTTGCTATGCAGCCATTTAACATCCTGTTTCAATGACATTAAAACTACACAAAGTGGCTGGGTGCGGTGGCTCACGCCTGTAATCCCAGTACTTTGGAAGGCCAAGGTGAGTAGATCACCGGAGGTCAGGAGTTTGAGACTAGATTGCTAAACATGGTGAAACTCCATCTCTATTAAAAATACAAAAAATTAGCCGGGTGTGGTGGCAGGCGCCTGTAATCCCATCTACTTGGGAGGCTGAGGCAGGAGAATTGCTTGAACCTGGGAGGCAGAGGTTGTGCAGTGAGATATACTCCAGCCTGGGCAACAGAGCAAAACTCTGTCTTACATAAATAAAGAAAGAAATAAGAAAATATTAGCTGGGTGTGGTGACGGGCCTGTAATCCCAGCTACTCAGGAGGCTGAGACAGGAGAATCATTTGAACCTGGGAGGTGGAGGTTGCAGTGAGCCAAGATCACGCCACTGCACTGGGTTCAGTGGCACAAGCCTATAGTCCCAGTTTACTAGGGAGACTGAAGGAAGAGGATAGCTTGAGCCCAGGAGTACAAGACCAGTTGGGGCAAAATAATTGAGACCCCCCTCATCCCTTAAAAAAAGACACAAAGTATATATAATAAATTAAAAAAAACAAACAAAAAAAAATTTGAGACTCATTTATACAGTATAATCCCAAGTGTGTGTGTGTTTACATATTTTTTATTTTTTTGAGAGGAGGCCTCAAGCCTCCCAAGCCATTCTCCTACATTAGCCTCCCAAGTAGCTGGGATTACAGGCACCCACCACCACGCCTAGCTAATTTTGGTATTTTTAGTACAGATGGAGTTTCACCATGTTGGACAGGCTGGTCTCAAACTCCTAGCTTCCAGTGATCTGCCTGCTTGGCCTCCCAAAGTGCTGGGTTACAGACATGAGCCGCCGCACCTGGCCCAAAAATAAATTTCTAAGGGCCCCTGCAACCATCTGAATGGACTTCCTTCTTGGCCAGGGTGCTCTTAAAATTTAACCTGAGAGACTAGTTCAGTCCATGATGGGAAGCAGGGGTTGGACGGGCCTCACTGGACAGTCCATGGTGGAGAGTGAGGGTTGGACGGGCCTCATTGTACAGTCCACGGTGGGGAGTGGGGGTTGGATGGGCCTCACTGTACAGTCCACGGTGGGGAGTGGGGTTGGACGGGCCTCACTGCTACAGTCCACGGTGGGGAGTGGGGGTTGGACGGGCCTCACTGTACAGTCCACGGTGGAGAGTGGGGTTGGACGGGCCTCACTGTACAGTCCACGGTGGGGGAGTGGGGTTGGACGGGCCTCACTGTACAGTCCACGGTGGGGAGTGGGGTTGGACGGGCCTCATTGTACAGTCCCTGGTGGGGAGTGGGGTTGGACGGGCCTCATTGTACCTCTCCAGCATTAACTTCAACATAGACCTTAAATCTGATAAGAAGCATTTACAGTCTGTTCTCTCTGAAGCCCGCTATCTGGAGGCCTCATTTGCCTGATAAAACTGACCTCCACAACCTCTTATCGCAAACCAGACATTTTCTCTCTATTGATCCCAGATCTTCATATTTTTAAAATTTTATATTTGAGACCAAGTTGCTCTGTCTCCCAGGCTGGAGTACAGCGGTGCGATCTCAGCTCACAGTCCACTCCACCTCAAGTGATTCTCCTGCCTCAGTCCCAAGTAGCTGGGACTACAGGCGAGCGCCTTTTTGTATTTTCAGTAGAGACAGGGTTTCACTACATTGGCCAGTCTGGTCTCGAACTCCTGACCTCAGGTAATCCACCTGCATTGGCCTTCCAAAGTGCTGGGATTACAGGCATGAGTCACCACACCCAGCCTTTGAGTACTTTTCTTTTCTTTTTTTGAGATGGAGTCTCTATTGCCCAGGAGGGAGTACAATGGTGTGATCTCGGCTCACTGCAAGCTTTGCATCCTAGATTCAAGTGATTCTTTTTCCTCAGCCTCCGGAGTAGCTGGGATTACAGGCGCGCACTACCACGCCTGGCTAATTTTTGTATTTATAGTAGAGACGGGGTTTCACCATGTTGGCCAGGCTGGTCTGGAACTCCTGACCTTGTGATCCGCCCACCTTGGCCTCCCAAAGTGCTGGGATTGCAGGTGTGAACCACCATGCCCGGCCCTTTGTGTAGTTTTCTACAGGTTGTTACCATTGTTGCCATTAACAAAACCATTAAATCAGTTTTGGGAAGACTCTGCACATTAGAGCATTTCTCATTTCGGGGTCTCCTATGTGTAGTGGATAAGAATTAAGTCTTTGGGGCTTGGCACAGTGGCTCACGCCTGTAATCCCAGTGCTTTGGGAGGCCAAGGTGGGTGGATCACCTGAGGTCAGGAGTTCAAGACCAGCCTGGCCAACATGGTGAAACCCCGTCTCCATCAAAAATACAAAAATTAGCTGGGCGTTGTAATGCCTGTAATCCCAGCTACTCAGGAGGCTGAGGCAGGAGAATCACTTGAACCTGGGAGACGGAGGATGCAGTGAGCCGAGATTGTGCCACTGCACTCCAGCTTGGGTGACAGAGAGGGACTCTGTCTCGAAAAAACAAACAAACAAACAAAAAAAGAATTAAGTATCTGGATGAGCTAAACCCAGGTTCACGACTCACTTCAGTTTGACCTTGGGCAAGTCACATGTCCTCTCGTCCATCTTTAAATAGGACTAGGGATTTCCTGGGTCTCTCGGGTTTTTGTGAAGATTAAATGAGGAAGTACACCTGAGGTCCTGGACACATACGTGGTCCATAGCTAAAGGTTAGATATTGTGCTCAGGGGTTGAACCTACGGGAACACAGATTGCTCAGTGGTCAGACACAGCACACCCTGGGTGACTGGTCACATGTGAGGCACAGCAATGACCACAGGGGGTGATATGATCTAAAGGAAGGGAGGGTCAAAGGCCATGCACTGGGGGCAATGCTGCCACAGCAGTGGGACCCACTTAGCATTGACTAGGCGGGTGCTGATGAGGGTCTGCATGTGATACGGTTTGGCTGCGTCCCCACTCGAAATCTCACCTTGAATTGTGATCCCCACGATCCCCATGTGTCAAAGGAGAGACCAGGTAGAGGTAACTGAATCGTGGGGGTGGCTCCCCCCATGCTGTTCTCGTGATAGTGAGTGAGTTCTCATGACACCTGATGGTTTTATAAGCATTTGGTAGATCCTCCTGCATTCATTTCTCCTTCTTGCCTCCCTGTGAAAAGGTGCCTTCTGCCATGATTGTAAGTTTCCTGAGGCCTCCCCAGCCATGCGCAACTGTGAATCCATTAAACTTCTTTTCTTTATAAATTACCCAGTCTCTGGCAGTTCTTTATAGCAGTATGAAAACAAACTAATACAGGGTGTTTTCTGCCTGGGGGAGCTCTAACTTCTCAGCCATCCTGGTGGCCTTGGATGGTGGGGACCTAAAAAACTGGCTGGAAGTGGGGGTGGCCCCTGGACAGGGGCTGAGGAAAGGGGACCTGAAAAACTGGCTGGAAGTAGGGGCTGGCCCTTGACAGGGGCTGGGAAAAGGAGGTAGACAGGCCAAGATCCTGAGACTTGAAGTTCACCCTTTGCGGCTGCAAGCATGCTGAACGTCTAAGGAGGCGGCACTAAGGAGCAGTGCGGAGAGGCTTTCATTTCTTCCAGGCTCAGAGAGGGAAGGTCACTTTCCTAAGGTCGCACAACCAGCAAATAACAGAGCTGGACTTAGAACCCAGTCCTGTCTGACTCTACAACTCCATGCTCCTGTTGAAGTCAAAATAAAAATATAATGGTGATTCTAAATTTAACATTTTATTTGGGAAGCACGAATTGAAATGTGGGACATACACACAGATTGAGGGGTCTTCAGTATGTCTGAAGAACAAAGAGAAGGTTGGATGTTTTATAAAAAGGAGAAAGGGGCTGGTCATGGTGGCTCATGTCTTTAATCTCAGTGCTAAGGGAGGCCTAGACGGGAGGATCACTTGAACTCAGGAGTTTGAGACCAGCCTGATCAATTCAGTGAGACCCCACTCTACCAAAAATAAAAATAAAAATAAATTAGCCAGGCACAGTGGTGCATGCCCATAGTCTCAGCTATTTGGGAGGCTGAAGGAGGAGGATAGCTTGTGCCCAGGAGGTTGAGGCTACAGTAAGCTATGATCACACCACTGCCTGTTCAGCCTGGGCAGTAGAGCAAGACCCTGTCTCAAAAAAAAAAAAAAAAAAAAAAAAAATGGAGGGAAAATGTATTGTCTTGAAAAAGTTCACTGGCACTAGCAAAATTTTGAGGAGCTAGAAGCTGTGACTGGTGAGTTACAGGGGTGGGTAAAGCTATTCTTAAAGTTGCAGCAGGGTGTTCCAGTAGCTATGAGATCAAACTGGTCTTAGAGTAATAACACGCAGTTACAGCAGCTGGGCTTCTGCAAAATTGAATTCTTGGAGCAGGTGTGATGTGCTCTGAGTGCCTTCTCTGCGTGGATGTGACAAAAATGACTCATTTTGTATATAATTAACTGTCACACTCCTAACCATCACCCCACACTGCTGCCTGAGGAAAATGCTGATTGCCTTTGCTTCTGGCTGGTGATTTTTTCACTTGTATTATTATTATTATTTTTTTGGTAGAAACACAGTCTCATCATCTTGCCCAGGCTGGTCTTGAACTCCTGGGCTCAAGCGATTCTCCTGCCTCAGCCTCCCAAAGTGCTGGGATTCCAGGCAGGAAGCTACCATGTCCAGCCTGTTTGGTAAGTTTTTTTTTTTTTTTTTTTTTGAGAGAGAGACTCTCTCTGTCACCCAGGCTGGAGTACAGTGGCACAATCTTGGCTCACTGCAACCTCCACTTCCCAGGTTCAAGCCATTCTCGTGCCTCAGCCTCCTGAGTAGCTGGGATTACAGACACCCGCCACCACACCTACCTGATTTTGGTATTTTTAGTAGAGACAGGGTTTCACTATGTTGGCCATGCTGGTCTTGAACTCCTGACCTCAAGTAATCCACCTGCCTTGGCCTCGAAGAGTGCTGGGATTACAGGAGTGAGCCTCTGCACCTGGCCAGAAAATAATTTAAGTCTTGATCATCAAAGTGGGGACAATGCAGCTCTCGGCCACCAGCACGGCTGAGGACCCCTGTGCATCCCTTGTCTGGGGTAATCTGCTTTCCTTTCACCTTCCAGGAGAGGCTGAGGAAGGAGTGATTTCTGGGGAGTTTCCCGCAGCTGCATCTGCTGGGATTTGCCTCAGCAGTCCTCAGATCACAGCCTGTCAGCTGCCCAGCTGTGAATCCCCAGTGTCCCTGGCCATCTCCCAGAGGCCTGCGCCTACTCCTCCAAGGCCGGGCCCCTCCGGCCTTCCCTTGCTCCCTCTGTTCCTGACCTCCAGCGACACAGACGCCCTCCCCCAACCTTGCCCCACACTTGGTCCTGATCTTGTCCCCACCCCCAGCTGTCAGTTATCTCGTCAAGCCTCAGAAGAGGGGACAACACCTCCCTTCCCAAAACCCCCAGCCCTCTGCCCTTCCCCCAGCTTCCATTCCTGAGTGTGCAGGAGGGGAGGGGAGGGGAAGGAATTATGTAAATATCGTGAAAGAAAATGATGCAGCGACAGCTAAGGCTTTCTAAAGTGTAGTCAGGAGACCGTGGGAGGATCACACTCACACCTGCTAAAGGTCAAATCGCAGAATGTGCCAACTGGTTTGGCTAACAATTGAAGTCAGAATCCACCGCCTTCTACATCTCTCAGCTGGCCGTACCCTATTGAACTAACCAATCAGAATGGGCTTGCGATAGAGGATTTCCGCCTAGCCAATGAACTGCCTCCGAAAGCACCTTTTATGGAAATCCTTTACAAAAACGTCTCCTGCCCTTGCCTTAAGGATGCTATTCGGGGCTGCCCTGATTCAGTGCATGCGAGTCGCAGTTCTTTGTTTCCTAAATAAATACTATTTCTTTTGACCTCCGTGTCAATCTCCTTTTTTTTTTTTTCGTTTGAGACAGAGTCTCGCTTCGTCACCAGGCACCAGACTGGAGTGCAGTGGCGCGACCTCGGCTCACTGCAACCTCTGCCTCCTGGGTTCAAGCAGTTCTCCTGCCTCAGACTCCTGAGTAGCTGGGATTACAGGCGTGTGCCACCACGCCCAGCTAACTTTTTTTTGTATTTTTAGTAGAGACGGGGTTTCACCATGTTGGCCAGGATGGTCTTGATCTCCTGACCTTGTGATCCGCCCGCCTTGGCCTCCCAAAGTGCTGAGATTACAGGCGTGAGCCACCGCGCCCGGCCCAATCTCCTTTTTATAGTCATTGTAAAAGGAGATTGACACAGAGATCAAAAGAAATAGCATTTATTTATTTATTTATTTTTTAGAAAAAAAAAAAGGTTTTGTTTTCTTTCTTTCCTTTCTTTCCTTCTTTCTTTCTTTCTTTTTCTCTTTCTTCCTTTCCTTCTCTCTCTTTCTCTCCCTCCTCTTCTTTCCCTCCCCTCCTTTCCTTTCTTCTCTTCCTTTTTTTTTTGACAGAGTCTCACTCTGTCGCCCAGGCTGGAGTGCAGTGGCGCTATCTCAGCTCCCTGCAACCTCCACCTCCCCGGTTCAAGCGATTCTCCTACCTCAGCCTCCTGAGTAGCTACCACGCATTACCACACCCAGCTAATTTTTTGTATTTTTAGCAGAGACGGGGTTTCACCATATTGACTGGGCTGGTCTTGAACTCCTGATCTCAAGTGATCTGCTTGCCTCAGGCTCACAAAGTTCTGGGGTTACAGGTGTAAGCCATAGTGCCTGGCCCCTAAAGCTTCTTTAAAACCCCAGCTGAGTGTTCAGGGTTCTGGCTGGTGCGTGCCACGTGTGGAGTAGCACACATCATTTCCAATGTACTCAGCCTGCTCTACTTTAACTCAGCACTTGTCCCTATCCCACATTGCATCTCAGTTTGTCTATGTGCTTATTGTTTCTTTCCACCGTCAGAATGAAAGCTCTGTTTGTTCTACACATATTTAAGGATCACCTACTGTGTACTGGTCCTGGTGTAGACACTGAGGACCCAGCACCGAATAGTATAGCTCTAAACCCCTGCCTCATGGAATTTAGACTAAATTTGGGGGAGACAGAGAATAAAAAAAATAATGAGTGAAATAAGTAATGAGTTAGATGGTGTTAGATGCTATGGAGAGAATAGATTGCGGCCGGGAGTGTGGCAAGGCATGCTACGTGGGAGTTAGGAGAGAAGATTCCATTTTAAATGGGGTAATCAGGGCCGGGCTTGGTGGCTCATGCCTGTAATCCCAGCACTTTGGGAGGCCATGGTGGGAGGGTTGCTTGAGGCTAGGAATTTGAAACCAGCCTGGGCAACATAGGAAGACCCTGTCTCTGCAAATAATAATAATAATAATTATTATTATTGAACTTAGCTGGGTGTGGTGGTGTATGTGTAGTCCCAGCTACTTGGGAGGCTTTGGTGGGAGGATTGCTTGAGACCAAGAGGTCATGGCTGCAGTGAGCTATGATCGAGGCACTGCGCCCCAGCCCAGGAGACAGAGTGAGACCATATCTCTAAAAATAAAAATAATAGTAATAGAGTGGTTAGGAAGGACCCTCCAAAGAAGGTGACAGCAAGTGCAAAGGTCCTGAGGTAGAACCGTGCTTGGGATGTTTTCAGAACATCAAGGAGGACAGGGTGGATGAGACAGAGTAAGGGCTGGGGAGACGATGGCAGATGAGTTGGAGAGAGGGAAGAGGAGGTCAGATCTGTAGGCTCCTGGGTTATGGTAAGGACTTTAGTTTTTAGAGATATAGGGAACCATGGGAGGATTTAGAGCAGGGGAGGTACATTATCCAACTTGAGTCTAACATGATCCCCTCTGGCTGCCATGATGAAAATTGATTTGGCATCCATGACGACTATCGGCTATATCAGTCATTACTATCATTGCAAAATGATTTTTCTTTTCTTTTATTTTAGAGACAGGGTCTCACTCTGTCACCCAGGCTGGAACGCAATGGTGTGATCATAGCTCATTGCAGCCTCGAACTCCTGGGCTCAAGCGATCCTTCCACCTTAGCTTCCCCAGTAGCTGAGACTACAGGAACACATCATCACACCCAGCTAATTTTTAAATTTTTTGTAGGGACAGAATCTCGAACTCCTGGCCCCAAGCAATCTTTCTGCCTCAGACTCCCAAAGTGCTGGGGTTACAGGTATGAGCCACTGCACCTGGCCACAAAACAATTTTTCTAACTCTTATTATTTTATTTTACTTTTTTTAAAAATGGGGTCTCACTGTGTTCCTCAGGCTGATGCTATCATTATGTTGATATTGAGAGTTGGCATTCTCCAGAGAGGAGGAACAGAGCCATCCTGGGTTCGCTCTCTCCCTCCACCGCTGGCCAGTCACTTTCCTTTTACTTTTTAGCCTCAGTTAGCACTCGTAGGTTTTTATTTAAGTTAGTGTTTCTAATGCATTAGTGCTGTTTATTATTATTATTATTATTATTTTTTAAAGACGGGGTTTCACCATATTGGTAAGGCTGGTCTCAAATTCCTAACTTCAGGTAATTCGCCTGCCTCAGCCTCCCAAAGTGCTAGGATTACGGGCGTGAGCCACTGCGCCCAGCTAGCTATTTATTTTTTATTTTTTTAATTTTTAAATTTATTTTTTAGTGCTGTTATTTTTATCCTCAGACTGTCTCAGTTTTAGCCAGTGGGAGCTTCTGCAAGCTGGTTCCTGGCCTTTTTTATGTTCCCATCATTCTTTGAGCACCTCCTTGCTCTGGGGCAAAACAAGATGTTCCAGGCCCATTTTGCACTTTCTCTGACCCAGCTCTGGTGTCAACCATTGTTTCTAGGAGCCATGAATCCCTTTAGTGGAAACGAGGATCTGGGCACTGGATGCATTCATTGTTTCTTTTTATTTTATCTTTTTTCTTCCTTCCCTCCCCCTCTCCTTCTCTCTCTCTCTCTTTCTTTATTCTATCTTTCTTTCTTTCCTGTCTCTTTCTTTCTCTCCCTCTCTCTCTCCTTCCTTCCTTCCCCTCCCACCATCTTGTCTCTTTCTTCTTTCCCTTTCTTTCTCTTTCTTTCTTCCTTTCCTTTCCTTTTCCTTTCTGTCCTGCTTTCTGCCTTCTCTTTCCTCTTTTTCTTTTTCTAGCTCCCACTCTCCTTCTCTCTCCCCTCCCTCCCTTCCCCTCTCTCCCCTCCCTCCCTTACCCTCCTTCCTTCTCTTCCCCTTCACTCCCTTCCTTCCATTCTCTCTCTTTTTTTCTCTTTCTTCTGAGACTGTCTTGCTCTGCTACCCAGTGTGGAGTGCAGTGGCACAGCCATGGCTCACTGCAGACTTGACCTCCCAGGCCCCAGTGACCCTCTTACTTCAGCCTTCTGAGAGGCTGAGACTACAGGTGCATGCCATAATACTGGCTGATTTTTTTTTTGGTGGGGACAGGGTCTCACTATGTTGCCCGGATTGGTCTCAAGTTACTGACCTAAGTGAGCCTCCTGCCTCCACCTCCCAAAGTTCTGGGATTGCAGGTATGAGCCACTGCACCTGGCCTACACATTGTTTCTGGGGTGTCATTGCCCCAGTGTCTTTCAGGGGACAGAGCCAGGAATGACACAGATATGTTTCCGGATTTTGACATATAAATATGAAAAGTCGTGAGTTCCTACTGATACCTCCAATTCCAGCCTAATATCACAGTATACTTCGTGGGCTTGTGGCTTTCCGTGTTTGTATATATATTTCTTTTCCTTGGTGATACAGCTGGGTCCCAAATCAGCACTATATTCATATTTGCTTAATCCTACAGTACACAGAGAGTAGTTTCAAACTTGTTATACCCACACTACTGTGAAAAAAATAAACCCTACGACATAAACTTTAAGATTCAGGCTGGGCACGGTGGCTCACACCTGTAATCCCAGAGCATTGGGAGGCTGAGGCAGGTGGATCACTTGAGGTCAGGAGTTTGAGCCCAGCCTGGCCAATGTGGTGAAACCTCGTCTCTACTAAAAATACAGAATTAGTGGTAGGCACCTGTAATCCCAGCTACTCGGTAGGCTGAGGCAGGAGAATTGCTTGAATCCAGGAAGCAGAGGTTGCAGTGAGCCGAGATTGCACCACTGCACTCCAGCCTGGGCGATAGAGCGAGACTCCATCTCAAAAAAGGAAAAAATAATTTAAGATTCAGTTGCCCTTCCTCCCTCTCTCTCTCCCTCCTTCGTCCCTTCCTTGCCTGCCTCCTACCCCTCCCTCCCTACCTCTACGCCTCCCTCCCTTCCTACCTTAGATTGAAAGTATGCAGTTGAAGAACTGGATACAAAGTTACTACAGGAGTGAGGTGGCTCACACCTGTAATCCCAGCACTTTGGGAGGCCAAGGCCGGCAGATCACCTGAGGTCAGGAGTTCGAGACCAGCCTGGCCAAAATGGTGAGACTCCCCCCCCCCCCCCGCCACCCCGTCTCTACTAAAAATACAAAAATTAGCCAGGCGTGGTGGCACACATCTGTAATCCCAGCTACTCAGGACGTGGAGGCAGGAGAATTGCTTGAACCCGGGAGGCGGAGGTTGCAGTCAGTGAGATCAGTCTTTAAAAAAAAAGGTTACTTGGGTTACTTCTCCCCAGACCCCTAGTCCCATTCAGTGTGCTTATGTTTATTTGAAATACAGTCAGGTTTATTTGTTTCTCTTTGTATTCATCTTTAAGGGTTTTCTCCATTCTGATTATCTGGATGGGTTTTTTGGTTTGTTTGTTTTCAGAGACAAGGTCTCACTATGTTGCCCAGGCTGGTCTTGAGCTCCTGGCTCAAGTGATCCTCTCACCTCAGACTCCCTAAATGAGCCACTATGCCCATCTTGATTTTTTTTTTTTGAGACAGAGTCTCGCTGTGTCACCCAGGCTGGAATGTAGTGGCAGTGGCATGATCTTGGCTCACTGCAAACTCTACCTCTCAGGTTCAAGCAATTCTCCTGCCTCAGCCTCCCAAGTAGCTGAGATTACACATGCCCACCAGCACACCTGGCTAATTTTTATATTTTTAGCAGAGATGGTGTTTCACCATGTTGGTCAGGCCAGTCTCGAACTCCTGACCTCAGGTGATCCGCCGGCCTCGGCCTCCCAAAGTGCTGGGATTACAGGCGGGAGCCACCGCACCCAGATTGCTTTTTTTTTTTTTAATTTTAAGAGTAGTCAAGTGCAGTAGTGAGAAGGGAGGAAAGAGTAGAACAAGGAGTCTGATCTGTAATTGACTGAAGAGCTCATTGACATAACTCACTACCTTTGGACCAGCCTTATGTTTTTTAAGTATGTAAAATATCAACACATATCCAGAAGCCAAATCTATACAAAAAGATCTACTCAGGGAATTGTAATTCCCTCCCTAACCTTTCCACCCATTTCCCACCCACCCCCTTAGGGAGCCAATTTCATTATTTTCTGGTTTATCCTTATTCGAGTAAATTATATGTCCTCTTCTTTCTTACACAAAAGATAGCATTTTATGTGTGTGTGTGTGTGTGTGTGTATACACTGTTTTGTACTTTGCTTTTTTTCAGTTTATTAACACTGTCTTAGTAGTCACTCTAATTCAGTTTACAGACAATTTCCTCATTCTTTTTTTTTTTTTTTTTCATACAGAATCTCACTCTGTCACCCAGGCTGGAGTGCAGTAGTGTGATCTCAGCTCACTGCAACCTCCGCCTCCAGGGTCCAAGTGATTCTTGTGTCCCAGCCTCCTTTGTAGCTGGGATTACAGGTGCCCACCACCACGCTCAGCTAATTTTTGTATTTTTATAGAGAAGAGGTTTCACCAGGTTGGCCATGCTGGTCTTGAACTCCTGGCCTCAAGTAATCCGGCTGCCTAGGCCTCCTGAAGTGCTAAGATTACAGGCATGAGCCACTGCACCCGGCCTCCTCATTTTTTTTGAGATAGAGGTTCTCTCTTGTTACCCAGGCTACAGTGCAATGGTGTGATCTCGGCTCACTGCAACCTCCACCTCCCAGGTTTAAGCAATTCTGCTGCCTCAGCATCCCAAGTAGCTGGAATTACAGGCATGCACCAGTATGCCTGGCTAATTTTGTATTTTTAGTAGAGATGGGGTTTCTCCATGTTGGTCAGGTTGGTCTTGAACTCCTGACCTCAGGTAATCCACCCTCCTCAGGCTCCCAAAGTGCTGGGATTACAAGTGTGAGCCACCGCACCTGGCCCTCATTCTTTTTTATAGCTGCATAGTATTCCATTTCCCAGCTGTTCTGTGGTTTATTTAATGAAGCTTCTATGTATGGGCTTGAGAGTGTTTCCAATAGTTTTAAAATTACAAACAATGCTGCAATAAATAACCTTATGGATAAATACCGAGAGGTGAGATTGCTGAGTCAGAGGTAGAGGCCCATGGCGTTTTGTAGATGTTACTGTTCCTCCTTTTTGCATACCCGCTAGCAACTCGCACAGGCCTGTTTCCCCAGGTTCACCCAGAGTATGCTGTCAAGCTTCTGAACTGTTTTTCTAATTTCATAGGAAGAAATGATATCTCAGTAGTAGTTTATTTAAAGTTTTTGTTTTTGAAAACAAATACAATTCCCATGTATTCTTTATCTAGTTCCTTTCAGTGATAACAACTTATATAACCAGAGTATAATTATTAAAAATCAGGAAATTGACTTGGATATGGTACTTTTTTTTTTTATACTTTTAAAAATTTTGAGACAGGGTCTGACTCTGTTGCCTAGGCTGGAGTGCAATGGTGCGATCTCAGCTCACTGCAACCTCTGCCTCCTAGGTTTAAGCAATTCTCATGCCTCAGCCTCCTGAGTAGCTGAGATTACAGGGGTGCACCATCATGCCAAGCTAATTTTTTTTTAAAATTTTTAGTAGATATGGGGTTTCACCATCTTGCTCAGGCTAGTCTTGAACTCCTGAGCTCAGGTAATCCACCTGCCTTGGCCTCCCAAAGTGCTGGGATTATAGGCATGAGCCACCGCACCCGACCTAATATGGTACTTTCAATTACAACTTACAGCACTTTGGGAGGCTGTGGTGGAGGATCGCTTGAGCCCAGGAGTTTGAGACCAGCCAAGCAACAAAGTAAGACTCTGTTTCTTCAAAAAATCAAAAAAATCAGCCAGGTGTGGTGGTGCATGCCTACAGTCCCAGCTACCCGGGGAGACTTATGTGAGAGGATTGCTTGAGCCTGAAAGGTTGAGACCGCAGTGAGCTGTGACCGCACCACTGCATCCCGGCCCGGACGACAAAGTGAGACCCTATCTCCAACCCAAGAAAACAAAAATCAAAAAACTAAATTCCAGACCTTATTCAGATTTCACCAGTTTTTACATGCACTCTGTTTTCATTGTGTATTTCTTTCTTCTTCTCTTTTTTTTTTTTTTTTGAGACGGAGTCTCACCCTCTAGCCCAGGCTGGAGCGCAGGGGCGCAATCTCGGCTTACTGCAACCTCCGCCTCCCGGGTTCAAGCTGATTTCCTGCCTCAGCCTCCCCAGTAGCTGAGACCACAAGACACATGCCACCACTCCCAGCTAATTTTTTTTTTTTTTTTTTTTTGTATTTTTAGTAGAGATGGGGTTTCACCACGTTGGCCAGGCTGATCTTGGCCCCTGACCTCACGCGATCCGCCTACCTTGGCTTCCCAAAGTGCTGGGATTACAGACATGAGCCACCGTGCCCGGCCTCTTCTTTTTTAATAGTTAAGTATAGAGTTTGTTTTCACCCGAAGCATGAGGTTAGCCCCTCAGGAGCATAGCTTTATGCTACCCTAAAGGGTACATTCTCTCACCATATATTTCTCTGAATGTTTATTTTCAGTGTAGCCTTAATTTGCATTTCTCCTACAGTGAATGAAGCAAGCATTTTTCATAAATATAACGATCACGTCTACATCTTTGTTCATGAATTATTTGCTGATATTTTTTGCCCATGTTTTCTGTCTGGTTTTCACATTTTCCCTCTCAAACTTTCTCCCTCCTCCTCCTCTTCTTCTTCTTTTTTTTTTTGAGACAATGTCTTGTTCTGTTGCCCAGGCTGGAGTGCAACTCACTGCAGCCTCGACTTCCCAGGCTCAGGCAATCCTCCCAGTTCAGCCTCCTAGTAGCTGGGACTACAGGCATGTACCACCAAGCTCAGCTAATTTTTTATATTTCATAGAGACAGAGTCTTGCAAGGTTGCCCAGGCTGGTCTCAAACTCCTGGGCTCAGGCACTCCTCCCACCTTGGCCACCCAAAGTGCTATGATTACAGGCATGAGTCACTCACTGGCCTTCCCTTTCAAATGTGAAGAGTTCCTGGTGTCTTAGGGTTATGATATATGTTGATATATGTTGCAAATACTTTCTCCCAGTCTGTCAGATGTCTTTTGACTTTGCTTATTGAGGTTTTTGACATGAAAAAGTTACAAAATATATATAGTCAAATGCATTAATCTTTCATTGCATCGAGGTGTTTTTTCTTTTCTTTTTGTTTTTTTGAGGCAGGGTCTCATTCTGGTTCCTCAGGCTGGAGTGCCGTGTTGCAATCTTGGCTCACTGGAGCCTCGACATCCCGGGCTCAGGTGATTTTCCCACCTCAGTCTCCAGATTAGCTGGGACTATAGGCGCACCCCACCATGCCCAGCTGATTTTTTGTATTTTCAGTAGAGATGGGGTTTCACCGTGTTGCCCAGGCTGGTATTGAACTCCTGAACTCAAGCAATCCGCCCGCCTTGGCCTCTCAGAGTTCTGGGATTACAGGCGTGAAGCCACCGTGCCCGCCGGCATCTAGATTTTGAGCAATAGTTAGACAGCCTTTTCTCACACACATGTAAAAAAGGGCACTTGGGGGGACAATAGTAAAAACTGGAATAAAGACTCTGCATTAGATAACTGTATTAAATAAATGGCAAAAAAAATCATTAAATAAATCTGGGGCGGGCGCCGTGTCTCATACCTGCAATCCCAGCGCTTTGGAGGGCCGAGGCGGGTGGATCACCTGAGGTCAGGAGTTCGAAACCAGCCTGATCAACATGTCGAAATTCCGTCTCTACCAAAAATACAAAAATTAGCTGGCTGTTCTGGCACGCCTCTGTAATCCCAGCTACTCAGGAGGCTGAAGCAGGAGAATCGGTTGAACAGGGATGCGGAAGTTGCAGTGAGCGGAGATCGCGCCACTGCACTCCAGCCTGGGCGACAGATCGAGATTTTGTCTTCTCTCAAAAAAAAAAAAAAAAGTTTGGGGGGACGTGTGCTAAACTGGGTTTGCGTAGGTGGAAGGGGGGCCCCGCCCCGCCCGCCCCGCCCGCCCCACCCCGCCCCACCCCGCGGCCCCCCCCCCACCCCGCGGCCCCGCCCCACCTCTCCCCGTAGGCCTCCCCTCTCCCCCAGTCCCTCCCACCCCGGAAAGGCTCTTCTCAAGCCCTGCCCCGCCCTCGGCCCCGCCCTCGCCCTCGCCCTCGGCCCCGCCTCCGCCGGAGCGCAATCACGTGATCCGGGCTGCTTGCGCGCAGCGGCGCTGTCATGGTGGGCCAGATGTACGGCTCCCCCAGCAGCCGCCTGGCCCGGGCCCTGACACGGGCGCTGGCGCTGGCCCTGGTGCTGGCCCTGCTGGCAGGGCTGTTCCTGAGCGGCCTGTCGGGGGCGATCCGGCGCCGAGGGGCCGCTGGGCACGCGATGGGTCAGTCCCCCGCGCCTCCGGCAGCCGCTCGGTGGTCCTGGACGCCGCGGCGGGCCAGCTGCTTCTGGTGGACGGCCACCACCCTGACGCCGTGGCCTGGGCCAACCTCACCAACGCCATCCACGAGACCGGGTAAGGGTTGGCCCGTCCCCGCGAGGGGTCATCGGGGGAGGGGGGTGCGTGGGCGCCGGACCTCGCTTGTGTCCGGGACCGGCCTCGTGCCAGGTGGGAGCTCCCGTTTTCCTGGGGGTCAGCTACTCCCAAGGCTGCAGCACCACCCTGTGGACCAGCTCCCCTGTTTGGGAGGGGGCTACTGCAGCATCCCTCTCCTCACAGGGCTAGTCCCTTGCCTTCAGCCAGTGATGACAGTACTCTGTCCTCCAGAGGCCTCTGGCTCAGGTCCGTGGCTGGTGGGTAATACAATAACTTCTATTCCCCACGGGACCAGCCCCCTTCCCCAGACTTTGCCTCCTCTCCCCATGCTGTCCCCAGGCCTGAGGGGTGATGAGAACTCAACAGGAGGCTAATTCTCACCTGCTTGGCTGTGGCTTGCTCATGGGTGCCAGCCCCCTGCCTCTCTTCCAGTGCCAGGATTGAGCATGGGTTCCAGGCCAGTCCAAAAACAGAGGGTCCCTAAATTCACATAGACCCACTTAGTACCCTGCTAGGACTCTGCTCCTTCCTTGCCTTCTGTGTCCTGGTCCAAGGGGAAGTCCTTGGCTGGACGCCGTGTTTGGCAGCCATGCTCACCATCTTTATTGCTGGGACCCAGGCTGTCATTCTGATGTGTGAGTCTCACCTAACTCCTCTGCCTGTCTGGGCTCCCATTTCCCCATCTGTGGCCCAGATTTTGAGGATGTGCTCTAGTTGGGTGGTCGTGTGGAACAGGTTCTCTACAGGGCTAGCGCCCATTCATTTATTCATTATCCTGATGCTTGGCCTTAGGGACACAGCTGAGCAAGGTGGGGGTCCCTACTCAGTGGGAGAGACAGACAGCGACAGAAGGGAAACTGAGGGCTCAACTTCAAAGCCTTGTCAGCAGGGCCCAGGCACGGGATCCAGGCTGTGCTGGCGGATTTTAGGGAACCCGGGGGTGCATTGGACATATCCTAGTGCCCAGATGACACTAGGGAACCCTAGCACTAGGATATGCCCAGGATGTGGTCTGCGCTCAGACCACGGTGCCCCCCTCTTGAAGAAAGGGCCTCCTGCTACTGCAGCTGCCATCCGTTTTGCTGGCATGCATTGACTTCTGCAGGTGCTGGGAGACACAGTATGCAGAGGACACCCCCATTCTGGTGGCAGTTGGGGAGTATCAAATAGATGTGAGATTTGGGGGGAGATATTTGCTGCAGACACAGGAGCCAGGTGGGGCCAATCTGAGAAGGCTCCCAGGGAGAGGAGGCCACAGAGTGAGTTGGCATCTATGGAGGGAACTGAAGCTTTGTGGCTGGCCGCAGAGCCTACTGGGACTCTGGGATCTGGTGACCCATTCTTTGCTGACTCACTCATGTTTTTGGCCCTGCATAGCAGAAACAAGAGGGCATGACAGAACTGTGCAGGGGTGGAGGCACAGGAACACCCAGCATAGGGAGGGGGCTTTGGCCTCCGGAGGCCCCTGCTGGGCTGTGTTGCTCTTGACTATGGTAAACATGGAAGTGGAGAGAAGGCCTCCTTGATTGTGCTGGATGGAAAGTCTTCCAGGCTCAGCCCTTCTGCTGTGTGACCTTAGGCAAATCCCTTCACCTCTCTGAGCCGGTTCTCTTATCTCAAGGTAGGGCCGAAAGCAACATGGAAATTCATTGGGGTCACGGAAAGCACTGCTGTTTGTTTATTTTTATTTTTATTTTTTATTTTTGAGACAAAATTTAACTCTGTTGCCAAGGCTGGAGTACAGTGGCATGATCTTGGCTCACTGCAATCTCTGCCTCCTGGGTTCAAGCAATTCTCCTGCCTCAGCCTCCCGAGTAGCTGGGATCACAGGCGTGTGCCACCACACCAGGCTAATTTTTGTATTATTAGTAGAGGTGGGGTTTCACCGTGTTGGCCAGGCTGGTCTCGAACTCCTCACCTCAGGTGATCCGCTCACCTCGGCCTTTCTGACTTGTTTTCGGTGCTCCCTCTTGTCCTCTCCTCTTATGCTCACATGCCCCTTTCCCTCTGAGTTTGCCAGCACTTGAGGCTCTGATGCAGGGAAAACCATACAGGGAGCCCCATTTCACAGGCAGGAAACTGAGGCCCTCAGAGACAGCCACCTGAAGACTCAGAGTCAGATGAAAGAAAGCCATTGGGGGTGTCCTGGCTCCTGATCAGCAGAATCTCTGATCTCTGGGGGACTCTGTCTTGTTTCAGAGAGTGAGGGGCAGGGATTTGATGCCTCTGTTTGCTAAGAATTGGGATTCCTCCTTCTTTCTGGTGAAATCCCCAGATTTTGCCACTGGGGGATCCTGGGATTGTCAGGATAAATTCTCCCTACTCCATAATCCTTTGTCTTTTTTATTAAAGGTTTTTTGAGACAGTGTCTCACTCTCCTGTCCAGGCTGGAGTACAGTGGTGTGATCAGTCATAGCTCACTGCAGCCTTGAACTCCTGGACTCAAGAAATCCTCCCACCTCGGCTTCCCAAGTAGCTGGGACTATGGATACACACTTCCATGCCTGGCTAATTTTTAATTTTATTTTTTTGTAGAAACGGGGTCTTGTCATGTTGTCCAGGCTGGTCTTGAACTCCTGGGCTCAGGTGATCCACTCACCTTTGTACCCCCAACTGCTGGGATTATAGATTTGAGCCACTAGGCTCGGCCCCTTCTTTCAGTTGTGCTGTATCTAACTTTGGACCAACACCCCCACACAGCCTGGAAACATTTAGGATTTGCTGCTTGGAGATCAGAGATGTCACTGGGAGCAGAGCCTGCCTTAGTCTAGTTCTGGCCTTGGTCCTGGGGGAAGCTGTATCCTACAACCTTACTTTGTCTTCCTTCCCTGATCTGATCCCACTGACCAGCGCCTTATCTATGAGGCTGCTTGAAGTAAATCACCATCCCACTGAGAGAGGAAGTGAATCAAAATAAGAGGGAATTACAAATTAGTAAACCAGGAAGCATCCCCCAATCCACCAACCAACAGGCAAAAACAGCCCAGTAAAATGGATAAATAAGGTCCGGGCTGTTTCTTTGAACAATGACAAGAGATGAATCTCTACCATCAAGAATGAGAAAGGAGGCCAAGCACGATGGCTCATGCCTATAATCCCAGCATTTTGGGAGGCCAAGGCAGGAGGATGGCTTGAGGCCAGGATTTAGAGACTACCTTGGGCAACGTGATGAAACCCCATCTATGCAAAAAATTAAAAAATTAGCCGGGTGTGGTGGCGCATGCCTGTGGTCCCAGCTACTTGTTTGAGCCTAGGAAGTTGAGGCTGCCATGAGCTGTGATTTCACCACTGCACTCCAGCCTGGGCAACAGAGTGAGACCCTATCTCAAGAAAAAAAAAAAAGGCTGAGACAGGAGTGGTAGCCACAGATACGGGGGCATCCCCACATAACGGAGAGCATCCAAGGCCATATTGGACTGTGGAAGTGGGGTGCTGATATTTGTGAGGTATTTGTGGTCCTCTGCTCATCTCATATCAGTGGTCTGACTTTCAAATGTCCCCTCTTTCAAGAGGCACCTTGATTAGGCTCTTGAGTCATCTTAGAGACATTAGCTTCCCCCTGGCATGAAATCAGCATGGCCCATAGATTTTCCAGGAAAAAAACAAAAAGATTGAGGAAACAGACCTACAGCTGCCAACTTTTTATTTTTCTCAAGCAAGTGCATTAAAAGCAAAGCAGAGCAGTATTTGTCAACCCCTGTCAGTATTTATCTCATAAAAGATTTTAGAGCAATTTTAGAGCAAACAAGTCGAAAGGACATACTCTCTGAATAAAGAGGAGTCTTCTTTTCATTTATTTATTTTTTGGAGATGGAATCTGCTCTGTCACCCAGGCTGGAGTGCAGTGGCATGATCTTGGTTTACTGCAACCTCTGCCTCCCTGGTTCAAGTGATCTTCCTGCCTCAGCCTCCCTAGTAGCTGGGATTACAGGTGTGCGCCACCATATCTGGCTAGTTTTTTTTTTTTTTTTTTGTATTTTTAGTAGAGATGGGGTTTCACCATGTTGGCCAGGCTGGTCTTGAACTCCGGACCTCAGGTGATCTGCCCACCTCGGCCTCCCAAAGTGCTGGGATTACAGGAGTGAGCTACTGCGCCTGGCCAACGAGCAGTCTTTAGTAAGCACATCTAGTTATAGATACACTCTAAAGTGCTTTTCTGGCCAGGCGCAGTGGCTTGTGCCTGTAATGCCAGCACTTTGGGAGGCCAAGGCAGGAGGATTGCTTGAGCCCAGGAGTTTGAGACCAGCCTGGGTAACATGGTGAGATCCTGTCTCTGCAAAAAATATTAAACAATTAGCTGGGCATGGTGGTGTGTGCCTATAGTTCCAGCTACTCGGAGGCTGAGGCAGGAGGATTGCTTCAGCCCAGGTGAGGCTACAGTGAGCTGTGATCACACCACTGCACTCCAGCCTGGGTGACAGAGCAAGACCCTATCTCAAACAAACAAAAAAAAAAAACAAATTTCTAGCGGTTTAGAAAGAGAGGATGGGATATGAAAACCTCCCCATATCGTTTTTCCTAGATATAAACACTTTTAGCTCTTTCTTCCAGAATTTTCTATGCATAAAGAGGCCTAAATCTTCTTGCATACATATATATGTAGAGGCATACGTGTGTGTGATGCATTTACACGTGGGCTCAGCCCGTGCCTACCATCTGGACTTCTCTGCCTTGTTTTGAACTTCGTCTCTGACCTCTTTGTTCATCGGCACATGCAGACCACCATGGCATGTGTGGTTAGATTATTGTATCAGGCCCCTAATGATGGGCGTTTCGGGAGGGCCCAGCTTTTCTGACTTTGGAGAAAAGTGCTGCTGCGAAGAAGGGCACTTATGCCCATCTCTGCAGGACTGTATGAGTACCCGGCCAGGGAGTGCGTTCCTAACCGCCGCCCATCTCTAGAGCCTCAGTGCCGAGGCCTTGGCTGAGCCCACCCTTGCTGGAAGGGGCTGCTCTCACTAAGTGTACCCTGGAGGAGGCCACTGGCCGCTCACTCAGTTACTACTGGGGCTCGAGGCTGCACAGCTTTTTGGTTTTATGCAGTTTGCCCAAGGTCTCCTTTGATCCACTGCCAGCTTTTATCATGAGGGGGATCTGCATATGGGACCCTGTTATAATCTTTCTCCCATCACCACACTCGTCAAGTCTCCTCAAACTCCCACCTCAGATTATTTTTTAATGAGACAGCGTCTTGCTCTATTGCCTGGGCTGGAGTACAGTGGCGTGATGGCAGCTCACTGCAGCCTCGACCTCCTGGGCTCAAGCGATCCTCCCACCTTAGACCCAGCCCCTGTGACTATAGGCAAGCATCACCACAGCTGGCTAATTTATTTTGTATTTTTTGTAGCAAGTGGGATCTCGCTTTATTGCCCAGGCTGGTCTCTTACTCCTGGCCTCAAGCGATCCCCCACCTCGGCCTCCCAAAGTGCTGGGATTATAGGCGTGAGCCACTGTGCCATCCCCTCTCAGATTCTTGATGAGACAAATACTTAGTGTGTGTGTAATGTGCATCTCTCCTGGCACATGCCACAGCAGTCCTCTGAAGGGGGGAGTCACTCTGCCCATTTTACAGATGAGGAAACTGAGGCCCCAAGAGTTAAAGCAGTTTGCCCAAAGGGTACACAACCAATAAGGGATCTACCCAGGGATTCAAACCAAGTCGGAGAGACCCACAAGCCCAAACTCCTGGTCTTCCATTCTCCTTGAAATTTAAAATCTTCATTCCTTTCCCTTGTGTTTTCTGTCCTCATCTGTGATGAGATGTGAGTCATTAGCCTGAAGTTGACGGCTCGCATCTGCATTTGATGAGAACTATACCTCCTTGACCCCAACACTCCCCACAAACCTGAGTTCGAGGTGAGAGTGTGCACTCAAGAATGTTAGTCTCAGCTGTGGTGCTCACCTGCTGTGTGACCTTGGGCAAATCACTTCATCTCACTGTATTATGTGGGAGCCTCAGCTTCCACATCTGTAAAATGGGGAGAATAAAACTCATGTCATAGGGTTGTTGGAAGAATTTTTATTTATTTATTATTTTTTTTAAAGATGGAATTTCACGATGTGGGTCAGGCTGGTCTTGAACTCCCGACCTCAGGTGATCCGCCCGCCTTGGCCTCCAAAGTGCTTGGATTACAGGTGTGAGCCACCACTCCCAGCCCAATAATTGTTTTTTTGAGACAGAGTCTCACTCTGTCACCCTGGCTGGAGTGTAGTGGCACAATTACGGTGAGCTAACTGTAATCTCCCGGGTTCAAGTGATTCATGTCTCAGCCACCAGAGTAGCTGGGACTACAGGCATGCGCCACCACACCCAGCTAATTTTTATATTTTCAGTAGAGATGGGGTTTCACCATGTTGGTCAGGCTGGCCTCGAACTCCTAACCTCAAGTGATCTGCCTGCCTCTGCTTCCCGAAGCGCTGGGATTACAGGCATGAGCCACCAAGCCCGGCCTGTTTTTGGAAGAATTTAGAGATACATAAACATCTGAGTACTTTGGGGCTATTGTAATTCCCCATATCAGGGCCCCACTAAAGATCCCCGCAGCTCCACCCTGTCGTCCCCAGAGTACTTTGCTTTGGAACATTCCAGAACTCAGGCTTCCTCCTTTTACTTTCCCCTCTTCTCTTTACCTGGCAAACTTATGTAAACTTCAAAACCCAGAACAGCTGTCACCTATTCTGTGATGCTGTCACAGATTGTACTCAGATAATTGTAGCAGCAGCAGTATACCTCCTCAGGACACCTCCTTGACACTTTATTCCTTTTTCTGTCATAATGGTTATCCTGTTATGTCCTTATCTGTTTTCATGTCATTCCCCTCTGTTGCCACTAGCTTTCTGAAGGCCAGAGATGAACATCATTCATCCTTAGACACCCTCAATGTGTGGCACCCTGTAGGTACTCAGAAAGGCTTGCTTACTGAAGGCATCAGGTGTGGGTATTTTTGAATCTTTCCCCTGTCCGGAGTCTTCTCCAAGGCTGAGCTATTCCTGTCCTGGAAGTGTTCGATGGCTTTTAGCTAACTTCCCACGAGACAGCCCTGGCCGCGCCTGCCTCTCCCCGGTCTTGTGGCCTCTTCAAGGTCTCTTTAATGTCTTCCTGTTGCCCTCATTTTCTTACTAGAAATTGCCTTTAAAAATGCTTTCCCCCTGCCCCCAGCTAGTTATAGAAATGACATGACTGATTTTTTTTTTGTGTCCTTGGAGCAAAAATGATATATAGGACCATAAAGGAAAAGATTGACCTGGCCACACAAAAATGAAAGCATCTGTATGGCAAGAACGAATGCAAAACCCAACTAAAATACAAACGTGTTTTCTCTTACTGTTATTTACAGACAGGGTCATCTCTGTCATCCAGGCTGGAGTGCACTGGTGTGATCGTAACTTACTACAGCCTCAAATTCTTGGGCTCAAGTGATCTTCCTGCCTCAACCTCCTGAGTAGCTGGGACTACAGGCACACCCCACTGCACCTGTCATTTTTAATGTTTTTTCATATAGACAGGGTCTTGCTATGTTTCCCAGGCTGGTCTTGAACTCGTGGCCTCAAGTGATGCTCCTGCCTTGGCCTCCTAACATGCTGGGATTAGCCATCAGCCCCTGCACCTGGCCCCTCTCCTCCCTTCCCCCTCCTTTCCCCCTCCCTTCCCCCTCCCTCCCCTCTCGTCCCCTCTCTTCCCTTCCCCCTCCCTCCCCTCTCCTCCCTTCCCCTCCCTTCCCCTCCCTCCCCTCTCTTCCCTTTCCCCTCCCTTCCCCCTCCCTCCCCTCTCTTCCTTTCCCCCTCCCTTCCCCCTCCCTTCCTTTCCCCTCCCCTTCTTTGATTCTTTTTTGAGTTAGGAGTCTGGCTCTATCACCCAGGCTGGAGTGCAGTGGTGCCATCTTGGCTCACTGCAACCTCCACCTCCCAGGTTCAAGTGATTCTGCCTCAGACTCCTGAATAGCTGGGACTACAGGAGTGTGTCGCCATGCCCAGCTAATTATTCTATTTTTAGTAGAGACAGGGTTTCACCATGTTGGCCAGGCTGGTCTAGAATTTCTCGAATTCTCTGCCTCCCAAAGTTGTGGAATTACAGGCAAGAGCCACTCTGCTCAGCCTCATACTCATATTTTCAATATTAGTGACAAGCAGAGGGCTAATGTATACAGGGAATTTCACCAACCAGTAAGGAAGATGTCAAAACCCATTAGAGCAAAATGGCAAAGGACATGAAACAGAGAAATAGAAATGACCAATAAAAATAAGAAAATATATGTAACTAATTTAAACATTGCAAGCACGTTGGCACTTTTGCAACGAACACCTTCTTTGCTAGTAATGATTTTAATGAGGGGGGTGGGTAAATGGAAGTTTGCTCACTCTGGAGACTCAGTCTATGACCCGCTGTGGTTCCAGGACTGGCAGTGCTGGCATTACCTGGAGGCGACATAGAAGTGCAGAGGCCTGGCGCAGTGGCTCACACGTGTAATCCCATCACTTTGGGAGGCTAAGGCGGGTGGATCACCTCAGGTCAGGAGTTCGAGACTGGCCTGGCCAACATGGTGAAACCCCATCTCTACTAAATATACAAAAATTAGGTGGGTGTGCTGGTGCATTCCTGTAGTTCTAGCTACTCAGAAGGCTTGGGTGGAAGGATAGGTTGAGTCTGGGAGGCTGGAGGCTGTAGTGAGCCAAGATCATGCCACTGTACTCCAGCCTGGGTGACAGAGCAAGATGCTGTCTCAAAAAAGAGAAAGCCCAGGTGCAGTGGCCCATGCCTGTAATCCCAGCACTTTAGGAGGCTGAGGTGGGCAGATCTCTTGAGGCCAGGAGTTTGAGACCAGCCTGGCCAACATAGTGAACCCCTGTCTCTCACTAAAAATACACAAATATATTAGCTAGGTCCGTGGTGGCTCACACCTGTAATCCCAGCTACTTGGGAGGCTGAGGTAGGAGAATCGCTTGAACCTGGGAGGCGGAGGTTGCAGTGAGCCAGTATCATGCCGGTGCATTCCAGCCTGGGGGAACAGCCAGACTCTGTCTCAGGAAAAAAAACAAAACACAAAAAACTATGGAGTCTCAGACCCCATCGCAGACCTGATCAGAACCTACCTTCTACCCAGGCCTGCAGGTGACCTGCATATATATCAGAGGTTGAGAAGTGCTCCTTCAGAGGAGTGGGAGCCAGCCTTCCTGGAAGTGAATCCTGTCCCTGACAACTCTGTGACCTTTCAGGTGTATCTGCTAGTATTGGGCAGCAGTGCTGTGTAACAAACCAGCCCCAGTCCAGCAGCTTAAACAAACAACATTGATCCTCATGGGGCAGCTCTACTTCATGCTGCAGCTCTGCAGACCTGGCGTGCCTGTGTGACTCTCATATCCCTGGCACAAGTAGGCTGGCCGGGGCATGTTCTTCCCATGGTGATGGCAGAGGCACAAAAGGGCAAGTGAGGCTTCCGGAAGGCTAATCTTATAACCAGCATGCTGTCAATTCCACCGACATCCCATTCGCCAAAGCAGGTCACGTGACACAACCAAACCCAAATGAAGGAGCAGAGAAGGACACTTGACCATTGGTGGAGGACTGCAGTCACGTGGCAAAGGGCATGGACATGGGAGTGAGGGTGGCATGTGGCATAAGTCTGTATTTTAATTTCTTCTCTTCTGCAAGAGGGCAAGATGGGGATGATAACCCTACGCACCTTGGAGGATTATAGGATTATCACAGGGACTCAGTTAGCTAATAAACATGAAAGTGGCTAGAACATGGCTTGGCACAGAGCCAGCATCTCATCCTCAATGGATGTTAGCTGGTGTTACTGTGGGTGAGGGAATGCAGACGGGTCCAGCATTTTTAGGGGAGGCTGTTTGTCAATATCAAAATTAAAAATACATGTGGCCTTTGAGCCAGTAGTTCCTATTGGAGGGATTTAATCCAGCAAGCTTGCAAAGATGGACAGACGGAGATTCACGTGAGCATCTGCTGACCCACTGTGTCGTTTTCATGGTTTAAGCCTGGAGATGCTGTGTGACTAGCTGGGGGCCTCTGCCACTGACTGAGTGTCCCCCTCCTTCCCTTCCAGGTGGGCCTTTCTGGAGCTGGGCACGAGTGGCCGATACAATGACAGCTTGCAGGCCTACGCAGCCGGCGTGGTGGAGGCCGCCGTGTCGGAGGAGGTAAGGGCTGAAGTGTGGACATGGGGCTCCCCACTCTGCCCCACCGCTAGCACGTGTTCCCCAGGGTGCTTTTGAGATATATATCCCCCACTCCTGCCACTGCCTTCCATCTATTTGGGGAGAAAAAAGTGGACATATGTTCTTTAGAAAATTACACCAGGGGCCGGCCACTGTGCCTGGCTCTCACCCACTTCTGATACTGCTGATTTCTTGAATGGATGATGATAATTTTTATAAAGCTCAATAACGAGTAAAGCAAAATAATATGTTGCTGAGGGACTCATCGCATGCAGTAAAGCAGCTGAACAAAAGTGAGGCAGTGCCCAGCTACTGATGAATGGATGCATAAAACGTGATCTCTCATACAGCGTAACCTTATTCAGCTACGAAAGAACTGACACACACCAGAACATGAAAGAACCTCGAAAACACGCTAAGGAAAAAAGCCAGTCACAAAAAGGGCGCATACTGTACGATTCTATTTATATAAAATGTCCAGAGGCCAGGCGGGCACTCCAGCTTGGGCAACAGAGAGAGACTCTGTCTCAAAAAAAAAAAGTCCAAAATTAGCAAATCTACAGAGACAGAAAGCTGACTAGTGGGTGCCAGGGCTTGGGGGAATGGGGAGTGACTGCTGATGGGTAGGGGTTTTCTTTCTGGGATGATGAAAATGTTCTGGAGTTAGAGAGTGGTGATGGTTGCACAACTTTATGAATACATTAAAAACCATGAATTATACCTTTTTTTTTTTTTTTTTTTTGAGACAGTCTTGCTCTGTTGCCCAAGCTGGAGTGTGGTGGTGCGATCTCTGCTCACTGCAACCTCTGCCTCCCAGGTTCAAGAGATTCTCCTGCCTCAGCCTCCCAGGTAGCTGGGATTAAGGCATGCGCCACCATGCTCAGCTAATTTTTATATTTTTAGTAGAGATGGGTTTTTGGCATGTTGGCCAGGCTGGTCTTGAACTCCTGACCTCAAGTGATCGCCCGCCTAGGCCTCCCAAAGTGCTGGGATTACAGGTGGGAGCCATCACGCCCAGCTCATTTGTACATTTTTAAATGGTGAATTTTATGGTATGCAGACTATATCTCAATATAAATGAATGAATGAAAGGAAATGATAGCTGCCACATTTGGGGTGGTGGGTACCTCAAGGGGTAGAGGAGGCAGGGGCTTAGGGGATGCTCAATGGTATCAGTAACAGTCTAGGTTTTAGTTTGGGGTGTTCATTTTATTATCATGCATCATAACTTAGAATATGTTGTGTATTATTTCTGTGTATCAGACAGTACCTAGTGTCAAATTTTTTTTTGAGACAGTCTTGCCCTGTCACCTAAGCTGGAGTACAGTGGCGTGATCTCAGCTCACTGCAACCTCTGCCTCCCTGGGTTCAAACGATTCTCATGCCTCAGCCTCCAGAGTAGCTGGAATTTACAGGCTCATGCCACCATGCCTGGCTAGTTTTCCCATTTCTTGTAGAGATGGGGTTTTGCTGTGTTGGCCAGGCTGATCTCAAACTCCTAACCTCAAGTGATCTGCCCGCCTCGTCCCAAAGTGCTGGGGTTTCAGGTGTGAGCCACCTGGCCTAGACTAGGCAGACATGCTAACAGGCATTGTCATGTGCACTTCACAGTAAATGCCTGTCATTTTCCAGGGACTCCATCAATAACTGACTTTTCCATTGATGGCCCAACCAGCGGTCCAAAGGCAGAGCGCCTACCTGTAATCCCAGGATGTTGGGAGGCCCAGGAGGGAGGATTGCTTGAGCCCAGGAGTTGGAGGCTGCAGTGAGCTAGGATTGTACCATTGTACTCCAGCCTGGTGACAGAGTGAGACCTTATCTCAAAACACACACGCACAAACACACACACACACGAAGCAGGCGAGGCTGTGGAGTGACAGCCGTCTCCCATGCTGTAGATGGCGGTGTGCATTGGGTCACCCAAGTTGGAAAATAATTTGACATCAACTTGTGGAGTTGAACCTGCATGTGCCCTAGGACCCAGCAGCCCTCCTCCTTGGGTGTATACCCTAGGGGCTTTGCATACCCAGGAGTGTGCATGAGGTGCTCAGAGCAGCCCTAAAGTGTCTTTAAAATGGCCCGGGCAGGTGAATGAATAACTAGGTGGAGGTGTGCAGGGGCAGCGTGACAGAGCAGCGGAAATGGGTGAATCTGAGACGCTTGGAGGGGAAAGAGCACTCCTTCCTGTGTTGCCCAGGCTAGCCCCCAAATCCCGGGCTCAGGCGATCCTTCCACCTCCACTTCTCAGGTAGCTGAGAATACAAGCACACACCACCATGCCTGGCTTAACCGCCATCTTAACGTGGATTCGTCATGGCTCTTTGATTCACCACCTGGGTGACCTTGGGAAAGTTACTTAACCTGTGCTCTGATTTCCTCAGCTGTAAGTGGGAGTGGTGATAATAGCACCCCCTCCTTACAGAATTGTGGGGGTTGAATGTGCCAGTTCGTAGAAAGGCTGGTCATTACCACTAGCTATGGGTAGTGAGCCCCCCTCCGTAGAGCGACAGCAGCCACTCCTCTCCTCCTGGGGTGCCAGCTGGGTGGCTTCTGTTACTCTGGACCAGGCAGCTGATCTTGGCTGGGCTCACTGATGCTTCTGAGTCTGCCGGCTGGCCTGGATGGCCTCGTTCACATGTCTGGGGGCTGGCTCTCTGTCAGCCGGGGGTGACGGGGGACGACCAGGCTGCATGGTCTTTTGTCCCCCAGGAGGCGAGCCCAGACTCACGCAGGTGGCATTTGGATGGGGAGTGCAGAGGGCCGCATGAGGTCTGGGGTGAAACTGGCATGGGATTCTCTTGCCTGGTGGAGTCGGCAGGGGTATTGCTGTTTTGTTCCCCTGCTGTGTCCTCAGTGCTTAGGCTGGAACATAATAGGTGCTCAAAAAAACATTCATTGATTGACTAGCTGAACACATAGATTGGGGTCTCCAGTAGCAGAGGTGGTGCCATCAGGTACAGGCTTTGCAGGCTAAAGGTTCTCAGGGCGACTTCCAGGGGCCTGGGGTCCCTACCAGGGGCAGAGCTGGGCAGGAAGAGGAGCCGCCAGGGAGAAATGGCATGAGCAAGGGCTCAGGTGGCCACACCAGCAGCCTCTGCTTTGGGGCAGCCTGGGTGGGGGCTCTCAGGGAAGAGAGCACCCAGCTGCCCACCCCCACCTCACCCACGCCCTGCCCCGCAGCTCATCTACATGCACTGGATGAACACCGTGGTGAATTACTGCGGGCCCCTTTGAGTACGAAGTCGGTTACTGCGAGAGGCTCAAGAGCTTCCTGGAGGCCAACCTGGAGTGGATGCAGGAAGAGATGCAGTCAAACCCAAACTCAGCTTACTGGCACCAGGTGAACCCAGCTGCCACGCTCGGCGGGAGGAGGCTTCCAGCTGGCCAGCCATCCTGTCCCCTGCTGTCCTGACCAGCCTCGTGGCATGTCCAGCTGCCCAGCCGCCCCTGTGTCCATCATCACCTCCACCCTCCTAACCGACCTGCCACATGTCCATCTGTCCAGTCTCATCTGTCCACTTGCTGGAATTCCAGCGATCCACCCTAGCCTACTTACTGTCAAAGAATGACTGAAAGCAGAGTCAGTTGTTAGCGTGGTGTTTTACTTTGCATACAAGGGCGTTTGCTTGGTAGATTGGTTACGTTGGATGCAAGTAAAGACAGTATGAGAAAGAGAGGAAGGGGAAAGCTGGAAAATCCCAGAGAGTCTGGGCACAGTGAATTTCATTCTCCTTTCCTTGAGGGAGCTGCTGATCGGCTGGCAGCTAACGGAGAGGCCAGGCAGGTGCTCTGCCTTTGAGCCACTGGCTAGGCCATCATTGGAAAAGTCAGTTATTTAATGTCAGGTGCTTACAGTGAAGTACACATGACACTCTGTGAAGTGGCCGTCAATGCCTGTTAGCATGTCTGCCTAGCCTAGGCCAGGTTTGCACCATTTTCCTCTGTAGAACTTCTCAGTGTTCACCCACCCACCTACTCACACCCTTACTGAGACAGGCTCTTCTACCACCCACCCATCTACTTGTCCGTTCCACACATCTACCACCTACCCATCCACCCATCATGCATCTATCCATCCATCTGTTTGCCCATGCATCCATCCATTCATCCACCCACCTACCACTCACCCATGTATCTCCATCTATTTATTCACTCTTCCATCCATCCATTTACCCATCTGTTCTCCCATCCATCCATCCATCCATCCATCATCCATCCATCCATCCACCCACCCACCACTCACCCATCTACCTCCATCTATTTATTCACTCTTCCATCCATCCATTTACCCATCTATTCTCCCACCCACCTATCCATCCATCCATCATCCATCCATCCATCCACCCACCCACTCACCCATCTACATATCTATCCATTCACTCACTCATCCATCCATTCATTTACCCACCAATTCATCTATCCACCCACCCACCCATACATATATATACAAATCCACCTACCCACTCACCCACCCATCTGCCTACCTTCTACCTGTCAAGCCACCCATCCACCCATACTTACATCCACCCATCCATCCATCCAACAGCCCACCCATCCATCTTGCAGATGCTGACTAAGTGCCTGGTGTGCCTGGCCAAGGTCCCATGAGGGACGCACTGATGATACTTTATGGTTACACGATGTTGAGGCAAAATGAGGACAATGGGGAGAAGTCAGATGCATGTGACAGCTGCCCGGGGCAGCAATATAGTCAGTACTGAACTCAGAACAGGAGCAGTTGGCAAGAGGCCAGGCCAGGCTGGGAGGCATCCTAGAAGAGATGGCTTCTGAACTAGGTTCTTAAGTGAGGCTGATTTGGGGTTAACACATCCACCATGCATCCATAGGGCAGAGACATAGAGTTAATTCATTGAAAGCAGGAGAGTGCTCAGCATGGAGGGGTGGATGGTAGTTTGGGGGTGTCAAAGCTGGCTGGAGTCTGGAGGGTACCCCCAGGCCTCCTGCTCTGTCTGAACCCCCAGGCCAGAGTCCCTCCCATTGAAGAAGAAGGTGTGAGCCTGGAGGAGAGGCCTCACCCTCCCTCTGCCCCTGCCCCCTCCCCTAGGTGCGGCTGACCCTCCTGCAGCTGAAAGGCCTGGAGGACAGCTACGAAGGCCGTGTGAGCTTCCCACCTGGGAAGTTCACCATCAAACCCTTGGGGTTCCTGTAAGTGCCAC
Organism: Ateles fusciceps; assembly: GCA_036589455.1. Lineage (NCBI taxonomy): Eukaryota > Metazoa > Chordata > Mammalia > Primates > Atelidae > Ateles > Ateles fusciceps. The sequence continues at coordinate 826,808 of JAZHEH010002159.1, read as the reverse complement.
CCCCAGAGTGGACAGGGTGGGGAAGAAGGGCCACACGCTTGTAGTTGGACAGACCTGGGTTCCAGCGACAACCCTGCCACTATCTGGCTCTGTGGCCTCAGAACAGTCAGCTGACCTCCCAGAGCCTCAGCTTTCTCCTCTGCAAAATGGGAACATAACAGCACCCACAGCGGCATGGTAACCCTCTGGTGCCCTGGCCCTCTTCAGCCTGCTGCAGCTCTCTGGGGATCTGGAAGACCTGGAGCTGGCCCTGAACAAGACCAAGATCAAATCTTCCCTGGGCTCTGGCTCCTGCTCTGCCCTCATCAAGCTGCTGCCCGGCCAGCGTGACCTCCTGGTCGCCCACAACACCTGGAACAACTACCAGCACATGCTGCGTGTCATCAAGAAGTACTGGCTCCAGTTCCGGGAAGGCCCCCAGGGTAGGTGGCTGTGGGTGTGTCTGGGGGATGAGCAAGTGGGTGGGCACCCACATGGGGGGGTGGCCCTAGGAGGTGTGGGCCTTGGAAACCCTTCCAACACATGGAGTCACTGTAGGCACATTCCACGAGTTCATCTTGTTTTTGTTTTTTCTTTTTGAGTCAGGATCTTGCTCCGCTGCCCAGGCTGGAGTGCAGTGGCACAGTCGTGGCTCACTGCAGTCTTGACTTCCCAGGCTCAGGTTTTCCTCCCGCCTCAGCCTTCCAAGAATCTGGAACTATAAGTATGTACCACCACACTCAGCTAATTTTTTAATTTTTTATTTTTTTAAGAGACAGAGTCTCACAATGTTGCCCAGGCTTGTCTCAAACTCCCGGGCTCAAGTGGTCCTTCCGACTTGGCCTCCCAGAGTGCTGCCATTACTTATGTGAGCCACTGCGCCTAGCCAGTGCATCTTCTCATACATGTTTGTTGCCTTTTAATTTTACCTATTGCTGCTTAATCAGCCACCCCAAAATCTAAACTAACAAAAGCTTAAGCAACCACCATTTATTTTTTGTTCCTGCCTCTGTGGGTCAGCTGGGTGGTTTTGGTTTTCTGGGCTGGGCCAGGCTGATCTTGACTAGGCTCACTGATGCATCTGCAGTCCGCTGGCAGGTCAGCTCAGGTGGGCTGGCTGGCCTGGGATGGCCTCATTCTCCTGTCTGGGGTTGACTGTCAGCCAGGGTGATGGGGACAGCTGGGCCATCATCAGCAGGTGAGCACAGGCCTGTTCACGTGGCATTGGGGCGGGATGTGGTGAAGACCTCTTGAGGCCTTGGTGAAACCGACACAGCATTCTTTTCTTTTTTTAAATTTTGAAACAGTGTCTTGCTCTGGTGCCAAGGCTGAAGTGTAGTGGTGCGATCTCAGCTCATTGCAACCTCCGCCTCCCAGGTTCAAACAATTCTCCTGCCTCAGCCTCTTGAGTAGCTGGGATTATAGGCATGTATCACCATGCCTAGCTAATTTTTGTGTTTTTAGTAGAGACAGGGTTTACCCATATTGGCCAGAGTGGTCTTGAACTCCTGACCTCAAGTGATCTGCTCACTTGGCCTCCCAAAGTACTTGGATTAAAGGCGTGAGCCACCACGCCTGGCTTGACACAGGGTTTTTTTTTTTTTTAGACAGAGTCTCGCTCTGTCACCTAGGCTGGAGTGCAGTGCTCAGCTTACTGCAACCTCTACCTTCCAGGTTCAAGCAATTCTCCTGCCTCAGCCTCCTGAGTAGCTGGGATTACAGGGGTGTGCCACTGTGTCCAGCTAATTTTAGTAGAGATGGGGTTTGCCATGTTGGCCAGGCTGGTCTTGAACTCCTGACCTCAGGTGATCCACCTGCTTCGGCCTCCCAAAGTACTTTGATTAAAGGTGTGAGCTACTGTGCCTGGCTGACACAGCATTCTTTACCCAAATCAAGTCAGGTGGCCAGCCCAGACTCAAGAGGTGGGAGAACAGGCTCCACCATTTGCTGTGAGGAACTGCAGAGTCATATTGCACATGGCTTGGATGCAGGCATGGGAAGAATTAGAGCTATTTTTGCTAACAACCAACTGCAGGGCGTGCGTGAATACATTCTTCCTGTCAAATGTGAAAACTGGCTGGGCACGGTGGCCCATGCCTGTAATCCCCGCGCTTTGGGAGTTCGAAGCAGGAGGATTGCTTGAGCCCAGGAGGTCGAGGCTGCAGTGAGCAGTGATCACACCACTGCACCCCAGCCTGGGTGACAATGCAAGACCTTGTCTCTAATAAAGAAAAAAAAAAAAGGCCAGGTACATTGGCTCATGCCTGTAATCCCAGCACTTTGGAAGGCCGAGGCGGGCAGATCACGAGGCCAGGAGATCGAGACCATCCTGGATAACATGGTGAAACCCTGTCTCTACTAAAAATACTAAAAGTTAGCCAGGTGTGGTGGTGGGCACCTGTAGTCCCAGCTACTCGGGAGGCTGAGGCAGGAGAATTGCTTGAACCTGGGAGGCGGAGGTTGCAGTGAGCCGAGATCATGCCACTGCACTCCAGCTTAGATGACAGAGCGATATTCCATCTCAAAAAAAAGAAAAAAAAGTTTACAGTCAAGGCCAAAGTCCTCCATAGTGCCACATCCTTCATCGCAGGCCCCAGCATCAACCCCAGGGATACCACTGCCAGATGTTTGTAGTACCTCCTTCTTGGCCAAATGTAAAAACCTGATGGGACCAGGAGCTGGTGAGGAGGTGGGGGAAGTGTCCAGCCTTATTCGTTGCTAATGGGAGTCTGTGTTGGCACAGCTACTTTTAAGAGGAATCCAGCTGGCATCTAATAAAATTCAAAATCTGTCACTCTAGTGATCCAGCAATTTTCTGACTCCAGTCTGTCCCTAGAGAGACATTTCAGCTTCTGCATGGGGAGTGTGCATAAGCAAGTCTGCTGCGGCGGCGGTTTGGTAACAACCTAACGTCCACTCATTGAAATTCAAGTAACCTCTAAACTGACATTTACACAGGGCATCGTATACACCGTAAGTGTACACGTGGAACACCCCTATGTATAGCAGCCAGCTGGAGAAGCAGAACAGCCCCAGCCCCTAGAAGCTTCCCTCATATCCCTGTCCAGGCACACCCCCACCCCAGCATCATCATCTCTATCCTGCTCTCTCTCTTTCTTTTTTTTTTTTTTTCCAAGACAGAGTCTTGCTCTGTCACACAGACTGGAGTGCAGTGGTGCAATCTCAGCCCACTGCAACCTCCACCTCTGGGTTCAAGCAATTCTTCTGCCTTAGCCTCCCCTGTAGCTGGGATTACAGGTGCACACCACTATGCCCAGCTAATTTTTGTATTTTTGGTAGAGACAGGGTTTCACCACGTTAGCCAGGCTGGTGCTGACCTCAAGTGATCCAACCAAGAAGGTACCAAGGTGCCAGACTCCTTTTAGGGGAGAAACCTCTGTTTTTCCTTATGGAGCCCTAAAAGTATAAACAGATGAGTTTTTCTGAGATCTTCAACTGCTTGCTTTTGTAGTGTGTTACCTGATTTTTTTTGTTTGTTTGTTTGAGACAGAGTCTCTCTCTGTTGCCCAGGCTAGAGTGCAGTGGCACAATCTCGGCTCACGGCAACCTTCACCTCCTGGGTTCAAGTGATTTTCCTGCCTTAGCCTCCTGAGTAGCTGGGATTACGGGCGCGCACCACCATGCCCGGCTAATTTTTGTATTTTTAGCAGAGGTGGGGTTTCGCCATATTGGCCAAGCTGGTCTCGAACTCCTGACCTCAAATGATCCAACCACCTATGCTGATTTCTGACACCTTAGGTTAGGTTTGCCTGGTTTTGAGTGTCATATGAATGGGATCCTGTAGTATGTGCTCATTTGTTCTGCGTGTCGGTGAGATTCATCTGTATTACTGTGAGTAGCTGTAGATCTGTCGTTCTCATTGCTATATATGCATTAAAATTTTAATATCTTTTAAAAACTGCGTAAGTCATGCACGTATGTTATGAAACACCGGAGAATCCTCCAAAACACTCTCGCAATGAGAATCACTCGAACACTCCACACCCCGAAAGAGAAAATTTCTGTCAACATTTGGTTATGTTTTCTTCTAGACTTTAAAAAATGTACCTTGGCTGGGCACAATGGTTCACGCCTGTAAACCCAGCAGTTTGGGAGTTCAAGATGGGTGGATCACTTGAAGCCAGGAGTTCCAGACCAGCCTGGCCAGCATAGCGAAACCCCATCTTTACTAAAAATACAAAAATTAGCCAGGCATGGTGGTGCACACCTGTAATCCCAGCTACCTGGGAGGCTAAGGCCCCAGAATTGCTTGAACCTCGAAGGGAGAGGTTGCAGTGAGGCAAGATGGTGCCACTCTACTCCAGCCTGGGCGACAGAGTGAGCCTCTCTGTCTCAAAAAAAAATTAGCAAGGGTGGGCTTCATGCATGGAATGGGGTGCTGTACCCATCATTATAGTATTATACAGACTAGTTTCATCGCTCTAAAATGTATGCTTTCGGGGTTTTTAAAAAGCATAATTAAGATTATACCATATGGATAACCTGCGACTTCCTCCTTTTGCTCGATAGGCTGCCTTGGAGAGTTGCCAGTACCGCCATGTTTGGTCTGTGTTTTGTTTTTCCAAATTATTTATTTATTTTGAGACACAGTCTTCCTTCCTTCCTTCTTTCTTTTTCTTTCTTTCTTTCTCTCTCTATCTCTTTCTTTCTTTCTCATTCTTTCTTTCTTTCTTTCCTTTTTTTTTTCTTTCTTTCACCAAGTCTTACTCTGTTGCCCAGGCTTGAGTGCAGTGACACGATCTCAGCTTTCTTCAGCCTCTGCTTCCTGGGTTCAAGCCATTCTCCTGCCTCGGCCTCCTGAGTAGCTGGGACTGCAGGTGCACACTCCAATGCCTGGCTAATTTTGTATTTTTAGTAGAGATGGAATTTCACTGTGTTGGTGAGGCTGATCTCAAACTCCTGACCTTGGCCTTTCAACGTGCTGTGATTATAGGCGTGAGCCACCACATCCGGCCTACTGATACCTTTCTTTTAAAGTGCAAAGACTTACTGTAGAAGAGATAATTCAGGCCGGACATGGTGGCTCATGCCTGTAATTCCAGCACTTTGGGAGGGTGAGGCCAATGGATCACTTGAGGTCAGGAGTTCGAGACCAGGCTGGCCAACATGGTAAAACCCTGTCTCTACTAAAAATACAAAAATTAGCCAAGTGTGGTGGTAGATGCCTATAATCGCAGCTACCTGGGAGGCTGAGGCAAGAGAATCACTTGAACCTGGGAGGCAGATGTTGCAGTGAGCCGAGATCACCCCACTGCACTCCAGCCTGGGCAACAGAGCAAGACTCTGTCTCAAAAAAAAAAAAAAAAAAAAGGGATAATTCAGAGAGCTACACACAGAACTCTGCAGCACTGGAGGGAAGAAAGCTGGGTAGAATCCCTGCTCAGCTGTTTAACTGTTTGGCCTCTGCTAAGTTACTTAGCCTTTCTCAGTCTCAGATTTCCTTATCTGCAAAGTGGAGATGATAATCCCTACCCCCCACATAGGGCAGTTGTAAGGAGTCAGTTTATAAGATCACAGGGGTAATGAGCTTTCAACATAAGCGTGAGGTCACAGTAGGCCTGCCGCAGACCGTACGTAAAGCCAGACCAGCACTTGTCAAGGCATGGGCTTCAGGTACGAGGAGTTCTAGAGTAGGGGTGAGGTTACCTGCAGGGGGTGCACCTGTAATCCCAGCTACTCGGGAGGCTGAGGCAGGAGAATGGCTTAAACCCGGGAGGTGGAGGTTGCAGTGACCCGAGATCGCCCCAGTGCACTCCAGCCTGGGCAACAAGAGCAAAACTGTCTCAAAAAAAAAGAGAAAGAGACCAGTAAACAAAAACAGAGTATCTGTCTGTTTGTCTATCTATTTGCGTATATATATGTATATGTATTTACTACACACACACATACATACACACACACACAGAGTTGTCCCTTGGTGTTGTGGGGGTGTTGGCTCCAGAAGCCCCTGTGGAAGCTCAGGTCTCGTATATAACATGGCGACTGTTTACATGTAACCTATAGTATCCGCCCACATGCTATAATCATCTCTAGATTACTTGTACTATCTAATACAATGTAAATGCCATGTTCATAGTTGTTATATTTTTAAAATTTGTATTATCTTTTACTGTTTTGTTTTTTGGTTTTTTTTTTTTTTTGAGATGGAGTCTCACTCTTTTGCCAGGCTGGAGTGCAGTGGCGCGATCTCAGCACACGGCAATCTCCACCTCCCGGGTTCAAGTGATTCTCCTTCTTAGTCTCCTGAGTAGCTGGGATTACAGACGTGCGCCACCACACCCAGCTAAGTTTTGTATTTTCAGTAGAGACGAGTTTTCACCATGTTGGCCAGGATGGTCTCGATCTCCTGGCCTCATGATCTGCCCGCCTCAGTCTCCCGAAGTGCTGGGACTAGAGGCGTGAGCCACTGCGCCTGGCCTGACTGTTGTTTTTCTTTAATCATGTTTCTTTCCCAGTATTTTGGTTCTCAGTTGATTAAATCCAAGGATGTGGAATCCACAGATAATGGAGGACCAACTGTAAGTCTGCTGCTAGCTGTTATTTTTACTTGTACACATTCGCACTTTTCTATGTCCAATGACCTCATTTGCTAAATGACAGAAAGGACAGAGTGGGGGCTTCCTCTGAGGCCTGCCTGCACCCCACCTTGAGATCTGAGTCTTGTCAGGTGGGGGTGCAGGGGCCTCCCCATGGGCCTGTCTGACCAGCATCCCCGGCTCGCTCCGCCCGCACAGGGGACTACCCACTGGTTCCCCGGCAGCAAGCTGGTCTTCTCCTCCTACCCCGGCACCATCTTCTCCTGCGATGACTTCTACATCCTGGGCAGCGGGCTGGTGAGTCCCCTTCTCGTGTCTCCTCCGTTCCAGGGGTGTTTGTCACACAGCAGCTCTGAGCTGGCAGAATTGATTCCTGTAGCAAGTGGGGACCCGGCTGCAGCCCGGTGCTGGGTGCCCTGTAGGAGCCAGGGCTGCAGCAGAGGACGAGGTGGACATGTCCCCCCCGCCTGCCAATCAGAGCCCAGGCTCACCCATCCCCGGCTCTGGGGCCTTGAACCACCACAAGGGGGTATTTAAGTATAGACCCCCAGCCCCCGCACAGGGCTTCCAAAGCCTGTAGCTGGCCTGGGACTCTGCATGTAACCCTGGTTGTCAGGAAAGGCTGGACTTGGGGGGTGTTTGGGACTATCCCTGACCTCAGTGACCACGCTTGTTTTTATGTATTCGGGATGACTCCCCCCACCCACCCGCTTCTCTCTCCTCCTGCCTCCCTCTTGCTTTCCCCAGAGCCCCTCTGACCTGACCAGGTTTGCTGAATAGAGGCTGTTTACAGTGTGTTGTTTTTATCTTTTTTCCTGACTGGGGTCCAGACTTGTTTAGAAATCTGTCCCTGGCATCCCTCGCTGAGTAAGTGAACTCTTTGATCTCCAGGGCAACGCTGCAGAGGAGAAAAAAACATCACTTTAAAAAACACCCTTAGCGCAGAGAACACCCAGCTCCCTGCAGGGACGGGAGGGGAGGGGCCTCTTCTTGTCTGATCCTTTGCTTTTTTCTGAGTTTGGAACGAGGCAGGAGAGGGCCAGCAGTGGGTGAGGGAACCCCTATGCTGTGGCCCAGGTGTGGCAGAGGACGGAGGCAGCTGGGGAGGGACAAGTGAAATGGTTCCACCTGGTGACCAGGAAAGGCTCTGGGTAGGAAACTTCCCTTCCTTCAGGGTCCCTGTTTTTGTGCCACAGATTCCTTGCCCAGTCCAAGAGGCTGGTGACCCTCTTCTCAGAACAGTGTTATTATTATATTATCATTTTGTTTTTCACGGTGATAGGGTCTCGCTCTGTCACCCAGGCCGGATGCAGTGGTGTGATCATGGCTCACTGCCACCTGCAACCTCCTGGGTTCAAGTGATTCTCCCACCTCACCCACCTGAGTAGCTGGGATTACAGGCCCACGCCACACTCAGCTAATTTTTTAATTTTTTTGTAGAGATGAGGTCTCACTATATTTCCCAGGCTAGTCTTGAACTCCTTGGCTCGAGGGGTCCTCCTGCCTCGACTTCCCAAAGTGCTGGGATTTATGGGCGTGAGCCACTGCGCCTGGCAGAGTAGTGTTTTTAGATGGATAAACCAACATGTGTAGGATTATGAAGGAAACCAGTTACAGTGAAATACAGTTATCAAAATATAAGTAAACTTTTAGGTAACATACTGAATAATAAGATCCAGCAGCAGGTATGGTAAATATTTTAAGTTAGAAGCAGCACGGTGCATGAATGATACTTTAAGATATGTACAGCCTCGTAATCTGATGGAAAAACAGCTGTGATTTCTGATAGTGACAGTCTCAGTGACTGCTAATACCATTGCGGTGTGTCACGTTAACAGTGGAAGAAAATATCAGATTTGAGGATTTTTTTTTTTTTCAGAGACAGAGTCTCATGCTGTCGGGCAGGCTTGAGAGCAGTGGCATGATCACAGCTCACTGCAGCCTCCATCTCCCCAGCCTCATGCAATCCTCCCATCTCAGCCTCCCAAGTGCTGGGTCTATAGGTGCCTGCCACTATGCCTGGCTCGTTTTTTTATTTTTTGTAGAGACAGGCTTTTGCCATGTTGCCCAGGCTGGTCTCGACCTCCTGGGCTCAAGCGATCTGCCCCCCCCTTGGTCTCCCAAGGTGCTGGGATTACAGGTGGGGGCCACTGTGCTCAGCCTGGATGTCCTCTTTAAAGAGAAGAAAAGGGTTCGGTGGCTCACGCCTGTAATCCCAGCATGTTTGGAGGCCAAGGCAGGCAGATCACAAGGTCAGGAATTCAAGACTATCCTGGCCAACATGGTGAAACACTGTCTCTACTAAAAATACAAAAAAAAATTAGCTGGGCATGATGGCACACATCTGTCATCCCAGCTACTTGGGAGGCTGAGGCAGGAGAATCACTTGAACCTGGGAGGAGGAGGTTGCAGTGAGCAGAGATCGTGCCACTGCACTCCAGCCTGGGTGACAAAGCAAGACTGTCTCAAAAATAAATAAATACGTAAATAAATAAATAGAAAAAAATCATGTTTATGGATATGGCCATCTTTAGCTTTTTTTAGCTTCTTTTTTTTTTTTTTTTTTTGAGACAGGGTCTCGCTCTGTTGCCCAGGTTGGAGGGCAGTGGTGCGATCTCAGCTCACTGCAACATCTGCCTCCTGGGTTCAAGTGATTCTCGTGTCTCAGCCTCTGAATAGCTGGGATTACATGAGTTTTGTTTTGTTTTGTTTTTAACTCACAAGAACAAGGCTTTACTTTTCAAATATGCTGAAGACAGCCAAGCGTTCCAGGAGATGGAGATGGGGGAGGAGGCAATTGGAGGCAGCAGTGGGCATCCTGCCTGCTCCAGGACTGGAGGGAGACTGAGGGTCTCTCCTGTTGTAAGCCCTCCTAGGCCTCTGACCGCTGGGTCTGCCGGGCTGACAGCCTCGAGCCATGCAACCTTCCCTGCAGAACTGTGGGAAAGTGGTGGGAATGGGAGGTTGCCCAACTTGGTGAGGGAGTAGGTTCATGGGAGCAGCTATTTTGGCTTCTCAGGGGGCTGTTCCCCAGGGCAAAGCTAGATTCAGGATACCAAATCCCCGCTCCGTGCTTGTCCAAGGAACTAGTGAGGAACATGTGTCTCAACTGGACATCAGTTTTTTATTTTTATTTATTTTTTTGAGACGGAATCTCCCTCTGTTACCCAGGCTGGAGTGCAGTGGCTTGATCTGGGCTCGCTGCAACCTCTGCCTCCCAGGTTCAAGTGATTCTCCTGCCTCAGCCTCCCGAGTAGCTAGGATTACAGGCGTGTGCCACCACGCCCAGCTAATTTTTGTATTTTTAGTAGAGATGGGGTTTCACCATGTTGGCCAGAGATAGGTTCTCACGCTGTCATGCAGGCTTGGGTACTCTGGACATGAAAATGGCAACAGTAGAGCTGGGGGCTACTAGAGGCAGGACCCAATAAGGAGTCTGGAACTCCTGACCTCAGGTTATCCACCGCTTTGGCCTCCCAAAGTGCTGGGATTACAGACGTGAGCCACCACGCCCGGCAGATTAAGTATTTAACGCCTGTAGTCTCAGCACTTTGGATGGCCGAGGTGGACGGGATCACTTAAGGTCAGGAGCTTGAGACTGGCCTAGCCAACATGGTGAAACCCCGTCTCTACTAAAAATACAAAAATTAGCCAGGCGTGGTGGCACGTGCCTGTAATCCTAGCTACTAGGAAGGCTGAGGCACGAGAATAGCTTGAACCTGGGAGGCGGAGGTTGCAGTGAGCCGAGATTACACCACTGCACTCCAGCCTGGGCAACAGAGTGAGACTCTGTCTCAAAACAAAACAAAACAAAACAAAACACTGTTTAATTTATGAGCCATGATGGATGAAGTGCTGCCACTTGGTGGCAGCATGCCTAGGCTGTGCAGCGCCACCCTTGACCTTCCCACAGGTAACACTGGAGACCACCATTGGCAACAAGAACCCAGCCCTGTGGAAGTACGTGCGGCCCAGGGGCTGTGTGCTGGAGTGGGTACGCAACATTGTGGCCAATCGCCTGGCGTCGGATGGGGCCACCTGGGCAGACATCTTCAAGAGGTTCAACAGCGGCACGTGAGTGGGCTTCTGGCCCTGTGGCTTCCCCTGCACCAAGAGATAGATCAACCTCCGCTTTAACACTCAGACCCTGGGGGGATCAGATGTGGCGCTGGGCCACACACCCCACGCCCTCCTCTGTTTATACATGGGGAAACTGAGGCTAGGGAAGGAAAGGATTTGCCTCTCCCCTGCAGGCTTCTCAGCCCAGGAAGGGGTGCCTTGGTGGCAGTACAGGAAGAGCACCTGGAACCTGAGGACTCTCGAGGGGACAGTGGGGAGGGCTGTTTGAGGAGGTGGACGTGGGTGGGTAGCAGGGCCTGTGCGCTGGAGGCACTGGAACTGGGCAGTGCCAGTCTTACAGCATCCAGCAGAGGAGCTGACCTAGGGAGCCGTAGAATATTCTGGAACAGTCCAGCAGCATGATGAGAGAGGAGTTTGTGGACACCTGGTCATGCTGCAGTGACAGGGTGTCAGCTGAATGGCCGGACACCCCCAGGCCCACTTCCCGTGATTCCTAGCTGTGTGGGACACTTCGGGGCAGGGGGAAGACGGGGAGGTGGCCCCAGCTCTGTTGAGTCCTCCCTCCCCGTGCCTGGCAGGTATAACAACCAGTGGATGATCGTGGACTACAAGGCATTCGTCCCTGGCGGGCCCAGCCCTGGGAGCCGGGTGCTCACCATCCTGGAGCAGATCCCGTGCGTACCCTGGGAGGGAGGAGGTGGGGCTTGGGGCAGAGAGGACTGCCAGAGTGAAGGCCTGGAGCTGTGCTGGCGCCGTGCAGGAAGGGAACGCTCTCAGGAGGGTGTGGCTGGAGGGGACTGAAGTTCAAGACTTAATCCATCCCCCAGGCAATGGGGGAGCCGTCGGGGTTCCCCGAGCAGGGCAGTGCCCATTGGAGCCCCTTTTGATCACCTCCACCCCATCTCTCTTCTCGGTCTCAGCGGCATGGTGGTGGTGGCTGACAAGACCTCAGAACTCTACCAGACGACCTACTGGGCCAGCTACAACATACCGTGCGTGCCTTCTCACCCCGCTCCCTGTCACCCTCCGCGTCCGCCTCATCCCTTGCCTAGCTCCTTCCTAGGTGTTATTTTTAAACCCACGAAACGAAGAAGCCCAGCCTACCCCCTTTTCTGGCCAGGAGAGCCCAGACAGTTTGGCAGTGTAGTTGCGTGGCCCAGGTCAGCAGCAATGTGAGCTCTGGTTCTGACGCCCAGAGCAGGGTGGTGTGGGGTGGCCAGGCTCAGGGGCTGACCCCTGCCTGAGTCTCTGGCTGGATCTGTCTTACTGGGCTGTGCAGCCGTCACCTCCTGAGGCTCACTCTCTTTACCTGCGTTTCTCATTTGAGTCTTGCAACGGCCACATGTGGTCACTAGAGTGCCTGCTCCCATCTCACAGATGATGACACTGAGGCCCTGGAGAGGTCCTCCCCTTCCCAGCCTGCCCTGTTGTGAACAGTGAAGGCAGGATTTGTTTCTAGTTTTTTGTTTTGAGACGGAGTCTCGCCCTGTCATCCAGGCTGGAGTACAGTGGCACAATCTCAGCTCACTGCAGCCTCTGCTCCTGGGCTCAAGTGATTCTCCTGTCTCAGCTTCCTGAGTAGCTGGGATTACAGGTACCCGCTACCACCTTGGCTAATTTTCTATTTTCAGTAGAGACGGGGTTTCACCATGTTGGCCAGGCTGGTCTCAAACTCCTGACCTCAAGTGATCTGCCTGCCTTGGCCTCCCAAAGTGCTGGGATTACAGGCGTGAGCCACCACACCCAGACTGAAGGCAGGATTTGAAGCCATGACTTTTGGGCCCCAGAGCCCAGGCTTGGCCACCCCACCAAGCCACTCCCAGCACAAATGAAAAACATTATTGTTATCCTGAATGTCGGAGTTGTTTTTGTTTGTTTGTTTTTTTGAGATGGAGTTTTACTCTGTCGCCCTGGCTGGAGTGCAGTGGTGCGATCTCAGCTCACTGCAACCTCTTCCTCCCAGGTTCAAGCGATTCTTGTGCCTCAGCCTCCTGAATAGTTGGGATTACAGGCATGCACCACCATGCCCAGCTAATTTTGTTTTTTTTTGAGACAGAGTCTCACTCTGTCGCTGAGGTTGGAGTGCAGTGGTGTGATCTCAGCTCACTGCAACCTCTGCCTTCTGGGTTCAAGTGATTCTCCTGCCTCAGCCTCCCGAGTAACTGGCATTACAGGTGGGTACCACTGCTCCCAGCTGATTTTTGTGTGTTTAGTGGAGATGAGGTTTCACCATGTTGGCCAGGCTGGTCTTGAGCTTCTGACCACAGGTGATCTGCCCACCTCGGCCTCCCAAAGTGCTGGGATTCCAGGCCTGAGCCCCCGTGCCCTGCCCAAATGTCATAGTTGTAAGGGATAATGTCCTGGTGTGACTTCCCCTCCCCTCCCTGGCCACAGCCTTGGCTGAGTGAGGCTAGTGGGGGTCATGGGTGACCATCCTTGTCCCCGGCAGGTCCTTCGAGACTGTGTTCAATGCCAGTGGGCTGCAGGCTCTAGTGGCCCAGTATGGGGACTGGTTTTCTTATGACGGGAGCCCCCGGGCCCAGATCTTCCGGCGGAACCAGTCACTGGTGCATGACATAGAATCCATGGTCCGGCTGATGAGGTGGGTGCCGGTTGGGCGGTGGGTTGGGGAGAGGGAGGCCGTGGACACACAGAACTTTCTGTGCGCTTTTTGTACCAACTCATTCAAACATTGCCGCCAGCCCCCGGAGGGCCAGCAGCGGGTGGCCAGATGCTGAATGCCAGTGTAGCTGCTCGGGGGCCATGCTCCACTTGGGTCCTGTTACTGTCCTCGTAGCTAAGGGGAGGGTGCTGGACATGTGTTGAGTGACCTCTAGTGCTGGGCACTGTGCTTGGTACCAGGAGCAGCAGGTAGAAAACCTGTGCCCCACTGTCCCGTCTCCCGGGCGGTGCAGAAATCCATCAAGTGCTTGCACTGATGTCGATGTGTAAAGATGGCACCAAGAGAGGCTGTCTAGGGACAAACGGGTGCCTCACCTGGCTGGGGCGGCGGCATGGAGGCCTTCCCTGAGGATAGGTGCCTGAGCAGAGAGCTGAATAATGAAGGCTGAGTGACTTAGGTGAAAGGCGTCGAGACCTCAGGCAGAGGAACTGGCGGGGGCAGCCTGGGGTGGGAGGGACAGGGCAAGTTGAAGGCTGGCGGCTCTTATGGGGCTGCCTGTGAGGGTTTTGGCCTCTGTCTTAGCCTCTCCTTCCTGACATGACTGTTGTCCCCTCCTTCCCCCATCCAGGTACAATGACTTCCTCCATGACCCCCTGTCACTGTGCAAAGCCTGCAACCCCCAGCCCAATGGGGGAGAACGCTATCTCGGCCCGCTCCGACCTCAACCCAGCCAATGGCTCCTACCCTTTCCAGGCCCTGCGCCAGCGCTCCCATGGGGGCATCGATGTAAAGGTGCCGCCTCCTCCCTAGGGCCTGGAGATTGGGGCCTGAGGGCTGTGGGTGGGGGTAGTCATCATCACCAGACTGGGGGAGGGGGACAGGTTGGGGCAAAGCCGATGATGGTTGGGCAAGAATCACAGTCAGAATTGGGCTGTGGTTGGGGTCACAGTAAAGGTGACAGTATGGGCCGGGTGCAGTGGCTCACGCTTGTAATCTCAGCACTTTGGGAGGCCCAAGGAGGCAGATCACTTGAGGTCAGGAGTTCGAGACCAGCCTGGCCAACATGGTGAAACCCTACTAATAATAAAAAAATTAGCCAGGCGTGGTGGCGGGCACCTGTACTCAGGAGGCTGAGGCATGAGAATTTCTTGAACCCGAGAGGCGGAGGTTGCAGTGAGCCGAGATCATGCCACTGCACTCCAGCCTGGGTGACAGAGCAGAGTCTCAAAAAAAAAAAAGTGACAGTTCAGAATTGAGCTCTGGGGTCAAGGTCAGGGTGGGAGGCCGGGCCCCTGGATTGGGGCAGGCTAGGGCCCCTGCTCAGTTTTGGCTCTGCCCTGCCCCCAGGTGACCAGCATGTCACTGGCCAAGATCCTGAGCCTGCTGGCGGCCAGCGGTCCCACGTGGGACCAGGTGCCCCCCGTTCCAGTGGAGCACCTCGCCCTTCAGCGCCCTGCTACACATGGGCCAGCCGGACCTCTGGAAGTTCGCACCTGTTAGGGTCTCATGGGACTGAGGCTCTGTCCCTGCTCTGCTGCTTCTGCCCCTGCTGACCTTCAGCAGGGCCATCCCCAGCCCAAGGCCACTGGACTTCCAACCCCAGCCCCTTCTGGGGGCTTTATTCCCTAATCTGGGGTCTGAGTTATCTCCTAGGGTGGGACACAAACCTGATGGGGCTCAGAAGTGACCCCCCGCCCCGAGGTGAGTGGGTGCTGCCGCGTCTCCTCTGCCCCGCTCCCCGCCATGTCCTGCTCTCTGTTTCTCTCTGCCTCCTGCTGCTCTCTTGATCTCATTCCCACCTCTGGGGCCCCTTCCTCCTGCTGCTCCTTCCTGAGGGCTTGGGAAGGTCCTGGGGTCAGGCTCTGGGGCTCCCATGGGGTGGGAGGAGACTTATTCCAGCCCCCCACCTCCCAGCTACATTCCCACGGGTGGCCCTGGAGCTGGTGAGTTCAGCCCCAGGACGTGGGCGTATCTCTGGCTGGCAGTGTTCCTCCCAGCTCTGGCCCCTCTGTTCCCTCAGGAAGCAGTCCCCTCGTCTCCCTTTCTGGGCAGCTTCCTTGAGGACAGAAACTTGAAAACAAACACAAACCAAAGTTTCTGGCCATCTGTGTCTGGGGGGTCCTGAATGTCCTCCTCTCTCCAGGGCAGGCAGAGGGTCAGCCCCCACTCCACCCCAGGCCTGCCCCTCACCTCAGGGCTGTGTCCATAGCGCCCTGATGGAGGAACCAGACTGCAGTCTGTGCCACTATTAAACAAGAGTGGCTGTGGACCGTGCTGTGCTTCTTGGGGTGGCATGGAAGGCGGGGTCAGCGCTTTTCACCTCTCAGGTTTGGGTTCTGTGCCATCCCCTGCGTAGCCTCCTGTGCAGCCCTCTGTCCTTCTGTCCCTTCCCTCATCTGCCACCATACTCACCCATCATCCATCTGCACAGCCTCCCACCCACCCCCTCCATCTTCCATCCATCCATCCACCTGCCTATTCATTCATCATCCCTCCACCCACCCATGCACCCACCCACCCATCCAGCCAACCATTCAGCCATCTCCATCTGTCCATTTTCTTTTTCTTTTCTTTTTTTTGAGAGGGAGTTTTGCCTGTTGCTGCCCAGGCTGCAGTGCAATGGTGTGAGCGTGGCTCACAGCAACCTCTGCCTCCCCGGTTCAAGCAATTCTCTTGCCTCAGCCTCCCGAGTAGCTGCTATTACAGGCATGTGCCGCCATGCCCGGCTAATTTTGTATTTTTAGTAGAGACAGGGTTTCACTGTTGGTCAGAGTGGTCTCGAACTCCTGATCTGGGGCGATCTGCTGTCTTAGCCTCCCAAAGTGCTGGGATTACAGGTGTGAGCCACCATGGCTGGTCTCATCTGTCCATTTTCCATCCACTTATCTACCCACCCATTTACTCATCCATCCAGCCATTCACTCGTCCATCCACCTATGAGATCAGACAGGGAAGGAGCATTTGTGTGTTGGTCTGTACACCACAGTATGGCTTAGGAAATTCTTACCTATCCATTTATCACCCACCCACCCACCCATTCATCCCCCCCTCCCATCCAACCGCCTATCCATCCACCCACCCACCCACCCATTCATGCCCCCTCCCATCCAACCGCCTATCCATCCATCCACCCACCCACCCACCCATTCATCCCCTCTCCCATCCAACCACCTATCCATCCATCCACCCACCCACCCACCCATTCATCCCCCTCTCCCATCAAACCGCCTATCCATCCACCCACCCACCCACCCATCCATCCACCTATCTATTCATTTATCACCCATCTACCCATCTGTCCACACACTTATCTGTGCATTTCATATCCATCCCCCCCATCCATCCATATTTATCTATTTTCTATCCATCAGCCATATATCCATTCATATCCAACCATTCATCCAGATGTTTATTGAGCACCTACGTTCTGGTCCTGTCTGGGAGCCATGTTGTCCACCGAGACCTTCCTAAGCCATACTGTGTTGTACAGACCAGTACAAAAACGGCTCGCTCCCTGTCTGATCTCATGCAGCCTGCCCTGGAGACAAGATTCTCCCAGTGTTATGTGCTTGGAGAGAGGAAAGCACACAGCCCTGGAGTCAGAGACCTGGCTTTGAATTCCGTCTCCACTTCTTGCTAGCTAGCTATGGACTCACCCTCTCTGAGCCTCGATTACCTCATCTGTGAAATGGGGTAATGGTGTGAGCAGCATTTCCCTGGGGGATGTGATGCAGCCCACGTGGGGCCTCATGCACTCAGCACCTCTTCATTAGCAAACACTTAGTGAACTGCTATTACTTGCCAGGCATTGTTATGAGGTCCTGGGGATACCTGATAATAAAAGGGACAGAAGCGTCCCTGCTCTGGTGAAGTTTACATTGGGGAGATAGTAAACACAGTAAATGAAATCTGCGGTGTGTCAGTGCTGGTAAATGCGTGGAGAGAATAAAGCAAGGTTGGGGTCTGGGGTTGGGTTCGCTTTTTCTCCTCCCCTGTAGCTTCACAACCCCTGTTACCTGGGAATTGACTTGTGGTTTTATCTTGTTTTTCCTTTTTGTACAGACAGAGTCTCACTGTGCCACCCAGGCTGGTCTCAAACTCCTGGGCTCAAGTGATCCTCCCACCTCGGCCTCCCAAAGTGCTGGGATTACAGTCATGAGCCACTGTGCCCAACCAACTTGTGGTTTTAAACTAACTTTCAGCCAGGTGCAGTGGCTCAAGTCTGTAATCCCAGCGCTTTGAGAGGCTGAGACAGGTGGATCACGAGGTCAGGAGTTCAAGACCAGCCTGGCCAACATGGTGAAACCTCGTCTCTACTAAAAATACAAAAGTTAGCTGAGTATGGTGGCCCATGCCTGTAATCCCAGCTACTCAGGAGGCTGAGGCAGAATTGCTTGAACTAGATCCCAGGAGGCGGAGGTTGCAGTGAGCCAAGATCGTGCCACTGCCCTCCAGCCTGGGCTACAGAGAGAGACTCCATCTCACAAAAAAAAAAACAAAAAAAAACAAAAAAAAAACAAAAATACCAATTCCCGAGAGTGTTTTCATACCCTGAGTTTCTTTTCCTTCTCAGGACAGCCCTGTTGGGAGAGGCTGGGATTATCATGTGTGTTTTACAGATGAGGAAGCAGGCTTGGTGCAGGGAGGTCATGTGCCCCAGTCTGAAGACTTGGGCCCATCAGAGCCAGGATTGGGTCCCAGCCTGCCTTCCCCATCTCCTTGTGATGGTGCAGGCCCTGGTGAAACGGGCCACACCTACTGTGATGCAGCCACTGACTCTTCACAGCCACTCCTGAGGCTGGGGCCTTTGGGAGACCCATTTTACAGATGAGTGAGTGGAGGCCTGGGTGGTGGTGGAGCTCACCCAGGGTCACCTTTGTATTCCCTAGAATGATTCCGGCCCCTTTCTGCTTTCCAGGGGTCGGGGTGGTCATGCAGATGGCCCACCACTGGGACTTCAGCTGGCCTGGTCGAGGTGGGACCCACCTTTCCAAAGGCAGCTGCAAAGGCAGTACCACTTCACTCTGAGCACTGGGAGTTTCCCACAATCCTTGGCTTCAAGATGGCAGCTGTAGGCACCTCTCTGGCTCCTGGCTCCCCGAAGGCCAAGGCTCTGGCAAGCTGGTTGGCCCCTGCCCACAGTGCCACGGTGCCTCCTCTAGCAGGCAGAGGTGTCTGCCTCACCCCTTTTGGGGGCTTCATGCCAGGCTCAGGCTGGACAGCGGAAACTAGAGGCAGTCCTATTCCAGACAGGCTTTTCACTCAGATCTGAGTCATTTTTTTGTTTTAATTTTAGACAGAGTCTCACTTTTTTTTTTTTTTTTTTTGCCCAGGCTGGTCTGCAGTGGGGCAATCTCAGCTCACTGCAACTCTGCCTCCTGGGTTCAAGAGATTCTCCTGTCTCAGCCTCCCAAGTAGCTGGGATTACACGTGCACACCACCATGCCTGGCTAATTTTTGTATTTTCAGTAGAGACGGGATTTTACCATGTTGGCCAGGCCAGTCTTGAACTCCTGACCTCAGGTGATCCGCTCGCTTTGGCCTCCCAAAGTGCTGGGATTACAGGCATGAACCACTATACCCGGCCCCAAGTGATTCTTAAACTTCAGTTTGAACTTGGGGTCATCCAAAAAGTGCCCTGAGGGCGGGGTTCCCTTCATGCTCTGGAGCCAGCCCCAGTAATTCCTCTCTGATCTCTGATACGGGCTTCAGCGTATGCTTTCGTTTTAAGAGAGGGTTCCATGTTTGAGAAGGGTTTGCATGACATTGACTTCAAGTCCACCACCCCTTCCCTCTCCCAGAGATGGATGTCCATTGTCAGCTCACACACCCTGAGGAGAGGGGCCCTCACTTCTTTGCTTCCAGTGGGCCCGTGGTGAAATAATTCTGACTTACCAGGAAGGACTTCATATCAGAATGAGGTTGGCCTCCCCAGCTGCTTCTACCTTCAGCGGAGGCATCCTTTGTCCTACCTCAAGTCCTTCTTGTTGAGCCACCTGCTCCCTGTGGTACAGTGATGCCCCTGTCCTGGCATGCAAAACCAGCTGGAGTCAGGCTCTGGCCTCACTCTGGGGCCCCAGTTGAGAGCTGGGGCTGAGAGCAGACTTGGGGTGGAAGGAAAGGAGAAAGGAAGACAACTGATGATGAGAAAACGTACAGGATCTTTGTTTCATAAATATGTATTTTTCTTTTTCCAATGAAAAAGTTTGCACATTAGAAAAATTAGGAAGGGTCAGGAGTGAGCTTCCTGGGGGGATGGCTGAGATGGTCCCTCAACCCTGGACCATGGCTCTGTTCACCTTCCCTGGGAACAAGTTCTGGGGCCGGGTCACGGCTTCGAGGAATCCCCCGCTGCTGTGATTGAGGTCTCCCCCATCCACTCCGCTCTGGGGACCTGGTGTGTTACTTGTGGGCATTTGCCACGCCAGCAGGGTGGCTAAGGATGGGCACAGAGCAGTCACACAGGTACCAAAAAGGCCCAATTCACAGCCTCACTGGCTGCTGACCTTTGGCATCTGCAAAGTGGGCTTCTGATAACAAGAAGTTGACCTGCACCCGGCCACAGGTGCTCAACCAAACATACAACGAGGCGCTGGATAAAACTCCAGCCCCTCCAGGGGTCTCCTGGGCTAGGAGAGGACAGATGGGTAAGGGGTCCGTCCTCACTTGAGCAACCCGTTTGTCATGCCCAGCTGTTCCTTGAGTGTCCGCAGCTGGGCCAGGCTGATGTTGCTGCCTCCGCAAACGATGACCACGAGGGATGGCAGTGGGGCTGGGAGCTTCCCCCTCCCGTTGGAGCTTCTGGACCACGTGGCTGTAGACGGCCGCCAGGGCTGCCCCACAGGCCGGCTCCACCAGGATCTTCTCATCATCTGCCAGAGAAGTGGGGTGGTGGGGGTGTGGCCTGAGTTTCCCAGGGTGCACGGGGGAGCTGACAGGCCATTGGCAAGGCTTGGGAATACTGAGCCAGTCAGCTCTCAGCCCTGACTGCAGACGCGGGTCCTGGACCAGACATCTCGTCATCACCCTGGATTAGCCCTTCCAACCCTGAGCCAGGGCCTAGGTTTCATCAGGAGTGCTAACGCTGATGGAATGAGTGTAGTTGTGTGAGCACTGTGTTGAGAAGGATTCTGAGGCATCATCTGAGCAAGAGTTCCATGTGCAGCAGGTACAGAAGCACAAATGCTACTATGTTTTTTCTCTTTTTTTTTGCCATCCCTGTCCTAGACTGAACCCAGAAAGAGTCCAACCTAGTTACAGACCCACCTGTGAATGAATCCAACTCTGAGTCCCATGTTTTCTGTTTTTACCCTGGCTACCAGGAAGCTCAGAAGCAAATTTTAAATATTCACTTAGTTTGCTGCTGCTATGGTTATCAGGGTTACTTTTCTATTTACTTTTCTATTATGTGTGGCTTTTGCTTTTCTGTTTCTACTCTGCATTGTATTCCATTAATGGAAAGTTCTAGGCACAGATGGAAGACAGAACTGTGAAGAAACTTTGGGGTGAGTGGGATCCCCAATGGCATGCCAAGTGGACAGTCGCTTAGCTCCTGAGTCAGCAGGTCAGGTCCTGAGAGGACTTGGCACATACCCACAAACTTCTCAATGGCGGTGACAGCCTCCTGATCTGAGATAACTTCCGAGAAAATGGGGTGTTCCTGAAATAGCTTCAGGGCCTGAGCCGCCACAGTCTTCACACCCAGCGCCTTGGCAACACTGAGAGAAGTGGGAACACAAGAGAGGATGGCGGTGGGGGAGTGGGGGGGAACAGGAGAGAGATGGGGGCAGGGAGGGAGAGAAGGAGACGGATGTGAGATGGAGAAGGCAGTGCATCTGCGGGCAGGTGTCACGTCTGCAGCTGTGAGGCACTGAAAAGCCTCAGGGATCCTGAACCAAGTGGGGTCTTCTAATAAGGCGCAGAGTGTTTGAATTGGCCTCATTTAGTGTATTATTTATTATAATTATTTATTATTTTTTTTTTTTTTTTTTTTTTTTTTTTTTTTTTTTTTTTTTTTTTGAGACTGGGTGTCACTATGTTGCCGAGGCTGGTCTTTTTTTTTTTTCTTTTTTTGAGATGGAGTCTCGCTCTGTTGTCCAGGCTGGAGTGCAGTGGCACAATCTTGGCTCACTGCAATCTCCACCTCCCGGGTTCAAACGATTCTCCTGCCTCAGCCTCCCAATTAGCTGGGACAACAGGTGCCCACCACCACGCCTGGCTAATTTTTGTGTTTTTAGTAGAGATAGGGTTTCATCATATTGGCCAGGCTGGCCTAGAACTCCTGACCTCAGGTGATCCAACCACCTCAGCCTCCCAAAGTGTTGGGATTACAGGCGTGAGCCACCGTGCCTGAACCCAGGCTAATCTTGAACTCCTGGGCTCAAGTGATCCTCCTGCCTCAGCTGAGCATCATATTCCATTCAACACTAAGTCAGGAGCAAATGCCTAAGAGGACCCTTGTTCTTCCCTGATAGGATTCCCTGCCTTTGCTCTGGGTTGCAACCTCTACCTGGTTAGCCCTCACGAAGCTTAGCACCACTCTGCCCGCCCACATCCTGCTGACCTTTAAGGCTCAGGATTAAGGCCACCTCCTCCAAGAAGTCCTCCTGGGAGAGTACTGAGTCCCACGGTCCTATGTGGAATTCTCAAATGGTTCTCCCCCTTAGTAACAAGCACCTTGAGTACTTCTTGAGAAAGCATTAGGTGCCAAGCACTTCACAAACATTATTGAATTTGCATAAGAACTTTGCTGTTAGTTGGTTTGATTTTGGGAAGGGGGGAACTGAGGCAGAGAGTATACGGTCACTTGCCCAAGGTCATACACCTAGGGAGTGCTGGGGCTGGGGCTGCAATCAGGGTCTGTGTAACTCCAGGACCTGCGTTGGTAACCAGTGTGTTGACGCTGTCCCCAGCCTCCTGGGGTGACCACTGGCTCTATTCCCAGCTCAGCTGCCCCCTCTCCCTTCCCCAGGAGTATCTTGAGGTCCTGGGCCACCTCAGCCCTGAGCAGCACGTGGTTAACAGTAGGTATTCAGCCATGACATCTTCAGTCCTTATAGTGTGGGACACAGCAGCTCCAGATGCCAGGCTCAGGAATCCAGAAGAGTTCTTACCTAGCTGGACTCAGTCTTCCCTATCTGTAGTGGAGACTGTGGTCTGCCCTGGTGTCTTTTCTAGCTGCACACGTGGGCGCCTACTGTAAAGACATTTCCCAGCCTCCCTTGCAGCTGGGTGTGGCCATGTGACTAAATTCAGGCCAACAAAAAGGTAAGTGGAAGTGTTGTGTCTGTCTTTGAAGGTTGGAGCATAGCCTTCTGCCCTTGCTTCCCCCTCCCTGCCAGATGGAATGTGGGTGTGATAGCTGGCACTCAGGCAACCATTTTGGACCATAAAGCTACATGCTAAGGATAATGGGGAAACAAACTCAAGGGACCCAGGCCCCTGACTTTTCATGGTAAAGTTCAACATCATGTAAGTCATTGTTATTTGGCTCTTCTGTGTAACGGAGCCAAAACTTCTAATTAAGTACTATCTATCAAAAAGGAAAGAAAGGAAGGAGGGAGAGAGAAGAGAAGAAAGAAGAAAAGAAAAAGAAAAGAAGGAAGGAGAGGAAGAGAGAGAAGGAAGGAAGGAAGAAAAAGGAAGGAAGGAAATAGAAAAAGGAAGGAAAGAAAGAAGAAAGGAGAAGGAAAGAGGAGGGAGGGAGGGAGGGAAAGGAGGGGAAGTAGGAAGGAAGGAAGAAGGCAGGAACAAAGGAAGGAAGGAATGAAGAAAGGAAGGAAGAAAGAGGAAAAGGAAGGCAGGCCTCATAGGAATCATTTACTGACTCCTCTGTGGCCAGGTTTTATATACCGCCTTACTTTGCCAACCAATCATCCTCCCAGGAAGCCCACCCCTGAGTCCCTATTGTGTGCAAGACACTGGCTGATCTGGGGAGAGAGCAGTGCATAAACACAAGTCTTGCTCCTAAAGAGTTCATATCCCAGCCCTGAATGGGGTTTCTCTCTCTCTCCCTTCCTTCCTTCCTCCTTCCTTCCTCTTCTTCCTTCCTTCCTCCTTCCTTCCCTTCCTCCTCTTCCTTCTTCCTTCCTTCCTCCTTCCTTCCTTCTCCTTCCTTCCTTCCTCCTTCCTCTCCTCCTTCCTTCTTTCCTTCCTTCCTTTTTTTCTTTGTCTCTAGACAGGGTCTTGCTCTGCCACCCAGGCTGGAGTGCACTGGTGTGATCATGGCTTACTGCAGCCTCTGCCTCCTGGGCTTAAGCAGTCCTCCCACCTTAGCCTCCTGAACACCAGGGACTATGGATGTGCTACCATGCCCAGTTAATTAAAACAACAACAACACACAAAACAAGACGGCTCTTTTTTGTAGAGACGGGAATCTCTACGTTGCTCAGGCTGGTCTTGACCACCCGACCGCTGGTGGTGCTCCTGCCTCAGCCACCCAAAGTGCTGGGGATTACCGGCACAAGTCACTGTGCCCAGCCTCGTATGAGGCTTTTCATGTGAGGAAGTGTGACGTGATGCAGTCACACAGACCTGGGGTTGAGTCCAAACTTACCATTCACTGGACGTGACCCTGGGCAAGTGATCAGAGCCTCCATTTCCTCACCTGTGAAACAGGCTGACATCAGGATCTATCTCAAAGCCAGCCCTGATGGAGACTCCCCAGTGCTTGCTGGACACCGGAGGGAGGCACCCCAGCTGCTCACCTGGTGATCTTGGGCAGGGAGACGAGCTTGCCTGCAGTGGTGGTGGCGTGGAAGCTGTGGGCGCCGAAGGTCTCCATGGCGATGACAGGCACGTCCCCCCAGCCCACCTCCTGCAGCCCCTGGACCACTCCACACAGCAGGCCCCCGCCGCCCACCGACAGTGCGATGGCCCCCTGGCTTTGCCTCCAGTGCCTCCTTCAGCTCTTTGATGATGGAAGTGTGGCCTTCCCTGGAGGGTGGGGGAGACAGGGGTGGCCGGTCAGGGCTGGGCTTCCTGGAGACACCAGCTCAGGTTTGCACCAGCCTCATCCCAGTGGATGGCCTGGGGTTAGTCCCCTCCCCCAGCCCCCATATCGGCTTCCTCTACCTGAGGACTTTCTCTGGCCATCTGAGCTACCTGCAAACACAGTCAGAGATGGCAGCCCCCGAGAGCAGCCCTCAACCAATGCCTACGGGTCGGTGTAAAAACCCCCCCTGCTCCCTCTTCCAGGGGCAGGTAAACTGCGGTGTGCCTTCTACACTGGCTCCCAGGGTCCCCCAAGGGATTAACCTCCAGCCACCCACAGTGGCCACTTGCCCTGGAAAGTCCCCCTTCCTGACATTTTGGACTTGGATGATAGAAAAAAGAAAAATCAAGCCCCCTTCCTTCCCTACTTGACTTCCCCCACTCCCCCCACAGAATAGCCGCCCAAATAAACTTTCCCTGCAACCTTTGTTCCCAGGTCTGCTTCCAGGAGGACCCAACCGCTGACACTTGGGCATCTGTGTGCTTGTGTGTTCAGTCTTGGGTGTGTCGTGTGTGCAGCCATGGAGAGTGGGCATTTGGTGCACGTGTGTGTGCACCTGCCGCTGCGCCTGGCTGTAACATGTATGTTTCTTCTTTCTTTTTTGTTTTCGAGATGGAGTCTCACTCTCCCACCCAGGCTGGAGTGCAATGGCACAATCTCAGCTCACTGCAACCTCCACCTCTCAGTTTCAAGTGATACTCCTGCCTCAGCCTCCTGAGTAGCTGGGATTACAGGCATGTGTCACCACGCCCGGCTAACTTTTGTATTTTTAGTAGAGACAGGGTTTCACCATGTTGGCCAGATTGGTCTCAAACTCCTGACCTCAGGTGATCCTCCTGCCTCGGCCTCCTGAAGTGCTGGGATTACAGACATGAGCCGCTGTGCCCAGCCTCCGTGTGCTTCTACCTGGTGGTGTGTGCACACGTGTGCAGCTGCTGTGCATGAGGACGTGAGGATGTGCATCACAGCAACGCCTGCCCAGCGATATAGGGCAGTGGCTGCCACCCCCCGCCAAGTGACCTTGAACTCCACATACCAGATGAGGGGGGTCGTCAAAGGGTGGAACGTAGACCCAGCCAGGGTTGTTCTTCACCAGGGCCTTGGCCAGCTCAAAGGCTTCATCCAGTAACTGCAAGGCCACAGGGGGAGATGGCGGGGTGAGGCACAAGGGGACCCTGTCCGGCCATTGGGTGCCCTCTCTCACCCCTGCTCTGGGTCGGCACTCACCTCACCCACCACCTGGACTGTGGCACCTTCATTCTTCAGGCGCTCAATGGTGAGGGCAGGTGTGGTGCTGGGCACGACGATGGTGGCAGGGATGCCCAGTTGCCTGGCTGCATATGCAGCTGCCATGCCTGCGTTGCCGGCTGCCAGGGTCAGGGGTGGAGAGCGTGTCAGTGCGGGAGCGTCTAGGAGCCCAGGCAGGACTGCTCACCCTCTACTGGGGGCTCTGGATGTCCCCTCACCTCTCCACCCAGTGCGACTGCTGGCCTCTCCCTGGAATTCCAAATTGGCTGCTGCCCATATTTCCAATGGCTCATTGCTGGGAAAACCAGTGCTCAGAGAAGCGGAGCGCCTGACCCCAGGACGCACAGCAGAGGACAGGACGGGGAAGCAGGTCACTTACCCGAGGAGCAGACAAAATGTGCACAGCCTTGCTTGGCCCACTGTGGAGACAACAGGAGAGGCACTCAGGCCCACCTCCCGCCATTGCCTGTGCGCTTCCTGCCCACCTGGAATACCTGCCAGGATTCCAGTGGACACTGACGTTTTCCTTCACTCGGAACTTGTTCTCCCCTTTTCTGAGACTGCACCTCCCTCCTCCAAAGAGACTGGCTCAGGAAAGGGTGGAGG
Organism: Ateles fusciceps; assembly: GCA_036589455.1. NCBI lineage: Eukaryota > Metazoa > Chordata > Mammalia > Primates > Atelidae > Ateles > Ateles fusciceps. Next base: position 800,722 of record JAZHEH010002159.1, on the reverse strand, counting down.
AAAACAGGCAACTGATGGGTCTGGGATCAGTCCCCAGGGACCCTCCTGGAGGGGCATCCCTCAACCAGAGGAAGCCCTAATGGTGGACACTCAGCCCTTGCAGGCAGTCAGCAGGCTTATCCTGCAACACCTTTAATTTCTTTCTTTCTATTTTTTTTTGAGACAGAATCTCACTCTGTCACCCAGGCTGGGGTGCAGTGGCATGATCTCGGCTCACTGTAAACTCTGCCTCCTGGATTCAAGTGATTCTCCGGCCTCAGCCTCCCAGGTAGCTGGGACTACAGGCGCCTGCCACCATGCCCAGCTAATTTTTTTGTATTTTTAGTAGAGACGGGGTTTCGCCATGTTAGTAGGATGGTGTTGATTTCTTGACCTCATGACTTACCCACCTTGGCCTCCCAAAGTGCTGGGATTACAGGTGTGAGCCACCGCGCCTGGCCCAACACCTTTAAATTCACATAGCACTGGCCCTGCCCTGTCAAGGAAGGAGGACCTGCCACCCCCTGCCCGGATGATGCTGAGCCGGTCCCGTACCCTCTTGCAGAAATGCCCGATGCCCCGGATCTTGAAGGAGCCGGAGGGCTGGGCACTGTCCATCTTGAGGTAGACGCTGGTGCCGGCCACTTTGGACAGGGCCATGCTGTCACGGATGGGGGTCTTCACATGCAAGGGGCTCTCTGGATATCATTGCTGGGAGAAAGGAAGGAAATCCAGAGGATCAGGAGAGTTAGCCCCCGTGCTGGCACTGCCAGAGGGACCCCCTTCCCTCACTTCCCAGCAAGCCAGGCAAGGGCTTAGATGAGACAGCATCCTGGAGACCTGGCCTCTAATTGCAACTAGGCCACCTACTCACCATGTGACATCAGACAGGCAATCACGCCTCAGCCTAAGCTCTGCCATCTGTAAAATGGGGACAGGGACCTCTCACACATTTGCTGGAAGGCTGAAGAGATAAAACTCAGACCTTGTAGCTTTCAAAATGCATGAGGTCAGGCCAGGCATGGTGGCCCATGCATGTAATCCCAGCACTTTGAGAAGTCAAGGCAGGCTGATCATCTGGGGTCAGGAGTTCAGGACCAGCCTGGCCAATGTGGCAAAACCCCATCTCTACTAAAAATACAACAACAACAAAATTAGCTGAGCATGGTGGCACACACTTGTAGTCCTAGCTACTCAGGAGGCTGAGGCAGGAGAATCACTTGAACCCAGGAGGTGGAGGTTGCAGTGAGCTGAGATTGCACCACCGCACTCCAGCCTGGGTGACAGATCAAGACTCTGCCTCAAAAAACAAACAAACAAAACAAAACAAAACAAAACAACAGCCTGGTGTGGTGGTTCACACCTATAATACCAGCACTTTGGAAGGCCGAGCCAGGCAGATGATAAGATCAGGAGTATGAGACCAGCCTGACCGACATGGTGAAATCCCATCTGTACAAAATACAAAAATTAGCCAGGTGTGGTGGCACGTGCCTGTACTCCTAGCTACTGGGGAGGCTGAGGCAGGAGCATCACTTGAACCAGGAGATAGAGGTTGCAGTGAGCTGAGATCACACCACAGCACTCCAGCCTGGGTGGCAGAGTGAGATTCTGTCTCAAAAAAAAAAAAAGAGAGAGAAAAGAAATAGTCTATGCAAAAAATGCAGGGACACACATACACACACAATCCATACGCACACACACACACACAATCCATCCACGCACACACACAATCCATCCACACACACACAATCCATCCACACACACACAATCCATCCATGCACACACACAATCCATACACACACACACAATCCATCCACGCACACACAAATCCATCCACACACACACACAGAGTCCATCCACGCACACACACACTCCATACACACACACAATCCATCCAAACACACACACAATCCATCCACGCACACACACAATCCATACACACACACACACACATCCATCCACAAGGACACACCAAAAACCCACACTCACACACAATCCATCCACGCACACACAATCCATCCAACACACACACACAATCCATCCACACATACACACACAATCCATCCACACACACACAAATCCATCCACACACACACAATCCATCCACACACACACAATCCATCCACGCACACACACAATCCATACACACACACACAATCCATCCACGCACACACAAATCCATCCACACACACACACAAAAAAAAAAAAAAAAAACAGTCCATCCACCACACACACACTCCATACACACACAAATCCATCCAACACACACACAATCCATCCACACACACACAATCCATCCACACACACACAACACACACACACAATCCATCCATGCACACACACAATCCATCCAAACACACACAATCCATCCACACATACACACACAATCCATCCACGCACACACACAATCCATCCAAACACACACACAATCCATCCACGCACACACAATCCATCCAAACCCACACAATCCATCCACACACACACACACACGATCCATCCACACACACACAATCCATCCACGCACACACACAATCCATCCAACACACACACACAATCCATCCACACATACACACACAATCCATCCACGCACACACACAATCCATCCACGCACACACACACAATCCATGCACACACACACAATCCATCCACACACACACAATCCATCCAAACACACACGCAATCCATCCACGCACACACACACACATAGACTACATGTTTTTCTTATTTTTTTAAAATTTTTAATTTTTATTTCATTTATTTTCTTTTCCTTTCCTTTCTTTTTTTTTTTCAGTCCACATGCTTCCATGTGCACAGAACATCTCAGAAAACACGCATGACAGAATGGCCAGGGTGGGGTCTTGGGAGAGCTGCCCCTTGGGTTCATAGCACTCTCTTTCACGCTGTATGAGTGTTTTACCATGTGCCTATATTACTTACTTAAACACATATGTTAAAAAAAACACTAACTTTTGGGAAGCCCAATATTCAGTTAGGAAAAGCTCTTTCATAATTACTAATTTTGTCATAATTGTTATAGCATTGACTAATCACTTAGCTTTTAAATTTTATTTATTTATCTATTCTGGTAGAGATGGGGTCTTGCTATGTTGGCCAGGCTGGTCTCCAACTCCTGGCCTCAAGCAATCTGCCCGCCGCAGCCTCCCAAAGTGCTGGGATTACAGCCGTGAGCCACAATGCCCAGCTTGCCATCTTTTGAGGGTTTTTTTTTTGAGACGAAATCTCAGTCCGTCACTCAGGCTGGAGTGCAGTGGCGAGATCTCAGCTCACTGCAACCTCCGCCTCCCAGGTTCAAGTGATTCTACTGCCTGAGCCTCCCGAGTAGCTGGGACTACAAGCGTGCCCCACCACGCCTGACTAATTTTTGTATTTTTAGTAGAGACGGAGTTTCACCATGTTGGCCAGGCTGGTCTCAAACTCCTGACCCTGTGATCCACCTGCCTCAGCCTCCCATGTGCTGGGATTAGAGGTGTGAGCCACGACGCCCGGCTTGCTGTTGTTTTGCCACATTTTTGGGTAGTTTGCTACACTGAAACAGGAAGCAAAATACTAACATGATTTGCCGAAAGTCACACTGTGAGTGAGGCAGGGAGGCAGGATTTGAACTCGGGCAGTTGGCTCCAGGGCCCAGGCTCTGTCTTTGACCCATGTGTGTGGCTCAGGCTCCCGCTTCTGGATGGGCTGTGGGGGATGAAGCGGTTGAGGTGGCCCTGGGTCTAGCTACAGCTACGTCCGCCCACTCAGCCTTTCCCCTCTCCCCCTCCCACCCCCGAGAGTCTCAGAGTGGATTTGGTTCTCCTCAACTTGGACCAGGCCAGAAGAGATCAGCAGATGTTGGCTGAGGGGCTCTCTGGTTCCCCCTCCCTCCACCTTCCCAGAAGGCCAGGAAAGGGTGGCTAGCCTGCAACCCATCTCCAGTGCCACCCTGTCCTGGGCATTCCTAGCCTGGACATCCATCCCCGCTCCCAGAATGAGCCAGACATCCCTCGGTCAGAAGGAGAGTGAGGAGTGGGGATCCCAGCTGTCCTACCAGCCTTAGCATCCCCCAAATAGAACACCCCTTGTCTATCTGAATTAAATGACATTCAGGGCTTGGGGAGGGGGAACTTGAACAGACACCCTCTCCCCGCTGGATCTCTTGAATAAAAGTCAGAGACTGGGGCACACTTCAAAACAGGATATCCCTAAATGGGAATAAACTCTCAGCTCCTGGAGGTTAATCCCCAAACAACGGCATCCCTGGATTGATTGATGGAGAATCTCCCTCTGTTGCCCAGGCTGGAGGGCAGCAGCCCAGTATGTATGTATGTATGTATGTATGTATGTATGTATTTATAATCTCCCTCTGTCGCTGCAACCTCCGAATTCTGAGTTCAAGTGATTCTCCTGCCTCAGCCTCCCAAGCAGCTAGGATCACAGACATACACTACCACGCCCAGCTGATTTTTGCATTTTTAGCGGAGACGGGGGTTTCACCATGTTGGCTGGGCTGGTCTCGAACTCCTGACTTCAAGTGATCTGCCCGCCTCGGCCTCCCAAAGTTCTGGTATTACAAGCGTGAGCCACCACACCCAGTTCTGACTGACTTGACATTGAAGCCGGTGATGGTCACCAAGGCCTGCCCTCAGGGGCACCCAGGGCGGGGGTGGGAGGAGCCAGTGACGGAGACCCTTTTCAGGCGGGTTTGAGGCGAACCTCCCGCCATCTGTCCCAGGTGGCGCAAATGGGACGCCTTCAGGTAAAAGGCCAGGGCTCCCCCTGCAGGCAGCCCCTTCCCTGCCGCGGCTCTCCGTAAAGAGAGCATCCGTTAACCACGTCCAGCCAGCCAGTCCCACCCTGCCCCAAGGATCGCAAGACTTCAGAAGAGGTTGTGCCTGGCGAGGAGGAGGGAGGGGTGCCCTGAGCCGCTGTCTGCCCACTCGACTTAGTTGGAAGCCACCTTCCCTCTCACTTGGTTCACAGTAAGCGCTCAGTCTATATGAATGATCTTGACATCTGGGCTGGGCACCTTAATTGCAGGTCATCCTTTCACCCTCACCACCACCTTAGGAGGAAGGCTCTACACTCATCCCCATTCTACAGACGTGGAAGCTGAGGCACGGAACTGGACACAAACTTGGGCAGCGTTTATGCCTCACTCTCTCTTTTTACAAAATTGAGACAGGGTCTTGCACCCAGGCTGGAGTGCAGGGGGTACAATCATTGCTCACCACAGCCTCGACCTACTGGGCACAAGCAATCCTCCCAACTCAGCCTCCCCAGTAGCGGGGACTGGAGGGATGCATCACCAAAGTCTATTAATTTAAAAAAAAAATTTTTTTTAGGTCAGGAGTTCAAGATCAGCCTGGGCATGGTGAAACTCTGTCTCTGCTACAAATACAAAATTGGCTGGGTGTGGTGGCATACACCTGTAGTCACAGCTACTCGGGAGGCTGAGGCAGGAGAATCGCTTGAACCAGGTAGGCAGAGGTTGCAGTGAGCCGAGATTGTGCCACTGCACTCCAGCCTGGGTGACAGAGTGAGACTCCATCTCAAATATATATATATATATATTTTTTTTTTTAATTTTTAATTTTTTATTTTTTTGAGAGATGAGGGTCTCATTATGTTGCCCAGCCTGGTCTCAAACTTGTGGCCTCAAGCAACCCTCCCACCTCAGCCTTCCAAAGTGTTGGGATTACAGGCATCAGCCACCATGCCCAGCCTCAATGGACTCTTTCTGTGTCTCCTTCTTCCCCTGGGAAACCACAGGTTAGGCCAGGACACTCCAGTCCTGAGATGAAACAGGATGGGGCCACTTACCTGGCAAAGGCGATGGGTCTGAGCAGCAGACAGAGCTAAGACAGCGAGGGAGGGAGGGATGGACTGAGTAGCTTACAGAGAGAGGTCCACAGTCTTCTGAACAGTCCCAGGGGCTACCCTGGTCCTGAGCTTTATTCCCCCCAGCACATCGGGGCAGCCAATGGCGCCCCGGGGCTGGTTACACCCCCAGCCAGGACCCACCCCCTGGCCCCAGGCCACTGGAGCTCACAGAAGAGAGGCGGAATCTGGCCAAGCTTCCTTCTCTGACAGCTTCGTCCTGCTTTTCCCATAACCCCCTCCTCCTCCCTCTTTCCACTTCCCCTTGTCTGTCCTCGATTTTGTGAAAGAAAAATAAAAATCTGGGACCCCAGCTCACTACAGTAAAAGAAAAAGAATTAAGCTAAAAGCTGAGTCATGCAAAAAACTGCCTTTCCTTTAGTTCCTAAGAAGATAGCTTCAGAGTTAAATACTGGCCGGGCACTTTGGGAGGCGGAGGTGGGGAATCACCTGAGGTCAGACATTCGAGACCAGCCTGGCCAACATTGTGAAATCCTGTCTCTACTGAAAACACAAAAATCAGCTGGGCATGGTGGCACGTGCCTGTAATCCCAGCTACTCAGGAGGCCGAGGCACAAGAATTGCTTGAACCCGGGAGGCAGAGGTTGCGGTGAGTCAAGATCTCACCACTGCACTCCAGCCTTGGCAACAGGAAAAAAAAAAGGTTAAATATCCCCCACAGATTGCTACTCTATGTTTACCTTATCTTATGTAAAGCACCAATTTATTGAGCTCAAGACAAATAGTAATTGAGTATTTCCCTACCTGCTCCTCTTCTCTTACAGACTATGGATTCCGTAATGTGACCATACCCTCCTTCTTTCCCCCTCCAGCTTGCTTTTCTTCTTTAAGTACTGACACCCTGAAGTCATCTGTGGAGAAAGGCATAGACTTGTCTCCCATGTGCATTCTTAATCTTGGCAAAATAAACTTCTAAATGGATTGAGACCTGTCTGAATCTTTTGGATTTTTTTTCGAGACGGAGTTTCACTCTTGTTGCCCAGGCTGGAGTGCAATGGCGTGACCTCGGCTCACTGCAACCTCCACCTCATGGGTTCAGGTGATTCTCCATCTGGGACTACAGGCATGTAACACTATGCCGACTAATTTTGTATTTTTAGTAGAGATGGGGTTTAGTAGAGATGGGGTTTAGTAGAGATGAGGTTTCTCCATGTTGGTCAGGCTGGTCTCAAACTCCTGACCTCAGGTAATCCGCCTGCCTTGGCCTCTCAAAGTGCTGGGATTACAGGCATGAGCCACTGCGCCTGAACTTCTTTTTGATTTACAAATTGGAGACTCATGAAAGGGACCCTGGGTGGAGGTGGCGCTGACCTTGACAAATCTCCTATTGGTGCCTGGTATCAGCTTGAGCTATCTTTTTTTTTCCTTTGAGACAATCTTCCCTCTATCACCCAGGCTGGAGTGCAATGGCATGATCTCGGCTCATTGCAACCTCCTTCTCCTGGGTTCAAGTGATTCTCCTATCTCAGCTTCCCAAGTTACTAGGAGTATAGGCACATGCCACCATACCTGGCTAATTTTTTGGTTTTTTTTTAGTGAAGATGGGGTTTCACCATGTTAGCCAGGGCTGGTCTTGAACTCCTGACCTCAAGTGATCTACCCACCTCGGCCTCCTAGAGTGCTGGGATTACAGGCATGAGCCACGGCACCCAGCCTGGAGCTATCTTGATTGCCCCCCAAAACAGGACAATTTGCTGAGGCCTGGGAGCTCCCCCACCTCCAGAGAACTCCTGATCTCCCAAAATTGGTTGATATCTAAAGTTGATGTCTCTGTGCAGCTTCTTTTCTGAGTGTTACTCCCTTCCAAGAGGAAGATGAGTTTTCCGGCTTCCATCATGGCAGGCAGGTAGCTCCTTTCTGGAGTTTCACTCGTGTCCAGCAGGGAAGGTGAGTGTGAGTTTTTCCTTCTTCTAGGGTGGCAGAGAGCAGCCTTCAACCTGGGCCCCATGACCAGAAGTTAAGATTGACAACCAGCTGAGCTGAATTTCTCCTTGCCGTTAGAGCGCTCAGTGGTCTTACACATTGCTGGATCGATGGGTTCCCTTCGCTTAACTGTTTTCGTTTTTGTTGTTGTTTTGGTCTTTTCCCATTGGATTGGACCAACGCCACTTGACTTGGTCAAATCCGAAGGAATGTTTAAAATGATGGGTGAACAAGGCCTCACGAATTGGCTAAATTCCCACAGCTGGGGGGAAGAAAAAGAAAAAACAGCCAGCAAACAGCAAAAGCAAAAAAGAGAGAAGGATTTTGACTACCTGAGGGGCATTATTTACATTGTTATACCCGAGCGAGTCAAGGAATGCGCCACATTCTGAGATTGAATTATGAATCCTTTATTAAGCCGGCGACCGAGAGGTGGCTAACGCCCAAAATTCTCTTGGCCCCGAAGAAAAAGTTAGGTGGTCTTTTATACCCTAGTTTTAAAAGGGAGGGGAACCTAGCTGAAGCAAATTTTCACAAAAGCAGAGTAAGCAAAAAAGTTAAAAGATAAACTGATACATGAGAAATAAAACAGTGCCAGGTGCGAGGGGCAAAGCTGTCATGGAAGACATACAACTTACAGATAATGGGGGCTCTGGGCGCTCGACTGCACCTGCATTCCCAGGCTCTGCTGGTACCACTTAACTCGGCCTCTTACCAACAAATGCATTCCCGGGTGCCCAGTGTCAGCCTGCCCCAGCTGCATACTATAGTTACATACTTAACGGTGAGAAAATAACTACAATGAAGACGCGAAGATGGAGTCTGTTGGGCTCAAGAAGCAAACATAAAGCCTGAAAAGCTTTTAGTCTGAGAAAGAGAGTTAGTTTTAGCCGGCAAAAGGCAGGTTATCACAACATAACAAGGCCATCTTTTGCTAGCCAAGCCAAACGGAAAGAGGTTACCTGGCTGTCACCTCACTGTAGTTCAGTAGCTGAGATTCTGTCCCTTTTTCACGGCCTCCCAAAGTGCTGGGATTACAGGTGAGAGCCACCCCCTCCCCCAGCCAAGATCTTGTTTTTTGTAGAAAAAATTTTCTTTTTTTCTTCCCAGTCGACTGCATTCTGTTTTCTCCAATTTACTCCTGCTTGTCTCCTTTCTCTTGCCACCCTCTACAGCTCGAGGGGCCTAAAATAATTTCGAATAATTTCTGATTTGATATTTGTGTTACTTTTGAAATATTAGCAGTTTGTCCCAGCTAAAATATGGTAATGCGATTTAAAAGGATTTTTTAAAGAGCTCAGTGGTTAAAAGCTTAATTAAAGGCAGACACCCCAAGATGTATATGTTTGTTTATTTATTTAAAGGGCCTTAACGCATTTTTTTTTCTCTCCGAGGATCTGTTTTTTTTTTGAGATGGAGTCTCACTCTGTCGCCCAGGATGGAGTGCAGTGTTGTGATCTCAGCTCACTGCAACCTCCGCTCCCTGGGTTAAAGTGAGGAAAGAAACCCCTCTTTCCTGTCTCTTGTCTCAGAGAAGGAGGAAGTAAAGTTGAGACATAGCAGGCATGAGGTCAGGGGGCTGGAGATCAAAGATCACCTGAGCTCTTAAGGTGGGGGGAGTTATGGAGACACCTCTACTGTTCCCATTCAATCTTGCTCAAAGCCCACACTTACTTCATCGATCACGACCCCCTCACATGTACTTTCTAAAACTGTAAACCCAAGACCCTTTCACATGTAATATCTAGAGTTGTAAGCCTATATAAAGGCAGAGGTTTCCTTTGTTAGGGGAGCTTGGCAATTACGTCCGGCAATTATGCCACCTTGCTCCCGGCCGAATAAATCACCCCTTCCTTCCCAGTTCCATGTTCAAGAGGTCTGTTCTTGTGGCCGCTCCTGCTACACAAGTGACTCTCCTGCCTCAGCCTCCCAAGTGGCTGGGATTACAGGCGCATGCCACCACGCTGGGCTATTTTTTTTTTTTTTTTTTGTATTTTTAGTAGAGACAGTATTTCACCGTGTTGACCAGGCTGGTCTTGAACTCCTGGCCTCAAGTTATTCACCCACATCGGCCTCCCAAAGTGCTGAAATTACAGGTGAGAGTCACCCCACCTGGCCAGGATCTTGTTTTTTCTTCTCAGTCAGCTGAATTCTGTTTCTCCTATTTACTTCTGCCTGTCTCCTTTCTCTTGCCACCCTCTACAGCTCAAGGGACCTAAAATAATTTCTAACAGCTTGGGATTCCTTAAGGAAAACAGAGAAGGTGCCAGATTCCTTTTTGGGGAGAAACCTCTGTTTTTCCTTATGGACCCCATAAACAGATAAGTTCCTCTGAGATCTTCAACTGCTGCCTTTTGTAGTGTGTTACCTGATTTTTTTTTTTCGAGACGGAGTCTCGCTCTGTTGCCCAGGCTGGAGTGCAGTGGTGCGATCTCAGCTCACTGCAACCTCCACCTTCCGAGTTTGAGCAATTCTCCTGCCTCAGCCTCCTGAGTTGCTGGGATTACTGGTGCACGCCACCACACCCGGCAAATTTTTGTATTTTTAGTAGAGATGGGGTTTCACTATGTTGGTCATGCTGGTCTTGAACTCCTGACCTCATGATCTGCCCACCTTGGCCTCTGAAAGTGCTGGGATTACAGGCGTGAGCCACCATGCCCGGCCACCTGATTTATTTTTTGATTAAAATTGTCATTACAACAGGAGCTACTCTTGGTTGTTTAAAATAAGAGAGGGTCTGGATGAGGGTCTAGTTATATTAATTTTTTTTTTTTTTTTTTTTTTTTGAGACAGAGTCTTGCTTTGTTGCCAGGCGCCAGGCTGGAGTAGTACAGTGGCACAATCTCGGCTCACTGCAATCTCCGCCTCCTGGGTTCAAGCAATTCTCCTGCCTCAGCCTCCCTAGTAGCTGGGACTACAGGTACACGCCACCATGCCCCGCTAATTTTTGTATTTTTTAGTAGAGACGGGGTTTCACCATGTTGGCCAGGATGGTCTCGATCTCTTGACCTCAGCCTCCCAAAGTGCTAGGATTACAGGCGTGAGCCACCGCGCCCAGCCAAAAAAAATTTGTTTTAAAGAAAAAGAAAGGGTGTGGTTTAGACACTTAGATAAATGTCTCTGCAACAAAGTACACGGTAAACATCACGTGCCTAGGTTGGTGATACCACTCTTTGGAGACCCCGGATTTGGTGTGGGCTTTGCCCAGAGCTCCGAGATCCAGTCAAAAGATAGAGACTAAATTTAAAACTACCTATCTCAATAAAATTGGTCTCCTTGTATAATCCCATGGTAGATTTCTATAACTTTTTGTTTGACTTGCCTTTTTTTTTTTTTTGAGACAAGGTCTCACTCTGTTGCTCCGGCTGGAGTGCAGTGGTGCAATCATGGCTCACTGCAGCCTCGACTTCCCAGGTTCAAACAATCCTCCCACCTCAGTCTCCCAAGCATCTAGGACTACAGGTGTTTGCTACCATGCCGGGCTAATTTTTATTTTTATTTTTTGAAGAGCCAAAGTTTCATCATTATTGCCCAGGCTGGTCTTGAACTCCTGAGATGGGAGGAGGTCAAGCCATCCTCCCATCTCAGCCTCCTAAAGTGTTGGGATTACAGGTGTCAGCCGCCACGTCTGCCGTGACATCCATTTTAAATCTCTGCTAACACAACCAGACTCTCTTTCTCTCTCTCTGTACTTTGAGCTATACGTTTTTGCTATCTGATTTTCATCTAAGAGTTGTTTATTTAGTATGTAAATTTAGGGCTATCTAGCTGACAGTTGCCAAGGCTAAAGAAACAGGTTATCCAGAAATGAGGGGTTGGGCTGGGCGTGGTAATCAGCACTAATTCCAGCACTTTGGGAGGCTGAGGTGGGAGGATTGCTTGAGCCCAGGAGTGACATCAGCTTGGGCAACATCGTGAGACCCCGTCTCTACAAAAAATAAAAAATCAGCTGAGTGTGGTGGCGTATACCTACAGTCCAAGCTACTTGGAAGGCTGAGGTGGGAGGATCACTTAAGCCTGAGTCAGGAGTTGAGTGGTTAAGGCTGCAGTGAGCCATGATCACACCATTGCACTCCTACCTGGGCAACAGGTGAGACCCTGTCTCAAAAAAAAAAAAAAAAAAAGAAAGAAGAAAAAGAAATTAGAAGTCTTGGCTGGGCGAGGTGGCTCACGCCTGTAATCTCAGCACTTTGGGAGGACAAGGTGGGTGGATCACCTGAGGTCAGGAGTTCGAGTCCAGCCTGGCCAACATGGTGAAACCCCATCTTTAAAAAAAAAAAAATAAATAAATAAATAAATAAAAGAAATTAGAAGTCTTGGGGGGCCCCCCCCCGTAAAAAAAAAAAATAAGTAGGAGGGAAACAAAAGGAAGTTTTAGGAATCTATAAGCTCTACCTCTGTCTGGCCAGGCGCAGTGGCTCACGCCTGTAATCCTAGCACTTTGGGAGGCTGAAGCGGGTGGATCACAAGGTCAGGAGATGGAGACCATCCTGGCTAATATGGTGAAACCCCGTCTCTACTAAAAACACAAAAAATTAGCCAGGCGTGGTGGCACGCACCTGTAGTCCCAGCTACTTGGGAGGCTGAGGCAGGAGAATAGCTTGAACCTGGGAGGCGGAGGTTGCAGTGAGCCAAGATTGTGCCACTGCACTCCAGCCTGGGCCACAGAGCAAGCGAAACTCTGTCTTAAAAAAAAAAAAAGGAAAAAAAAAAACACAAAAAAAGCAAAGGCTGGGCACAGTGGCTTATGCCTGTAATCTCAGCACTTTGGGAGGCCGAGGCGGTGGATCCCCTGAGGTCAAGAGTTCGAGACCAGCCTGGCCAACATGGTGAAACTCTATCTCTATTAAAAAAAAAAGAAAAAAAATTTAATATATTTAAAAAAAGGTCTACCTCTCTCTGTGTCTAATACATGTAGATATTTGTGTCACGTATCTAATATTACTACTAAAAATAGGTAAAAGAGCTCTAATGAAGTGACTTAAAGAAAAAAGTGGTTAAATCAGATACGTTATCAGAAAAACAGAGACTCTAAGCCCAAGTGTTTTTTCAGGTTGACAACACTTGGGACCCCAGTTCGCTTTGCCAAAAGGAAAACAACGGAGCTGGAAGCTGAGTCATGCAAGAAGCTGCCTTTCCTTTCATTCCTAGGCAGAGAGCTGCAGATAAAAGGTTAAATATCCCCCGCAGCTACTCTGTGTTCACCTTACCTTATGTAAAGTGCCAATTTATTGAGCTTGAGACAATCACATACCTGACTATTACCCTCCCTGCTCCTCTTCTCTTCGGACATGTAGATTTAGTAGTGTGACTATACCCTCTTTTCTTCCAGCTTCCAGCCTGCTTTTCCAATTTAATATTGAAGAACTAAAATCATTTATGGAGAAACGCATGGATCTGTCTCCTGGTCATGTCTTTAATCTTGGCATTGAGAACTGCCTCAGATACTTCCTTTTTTTTTTTTTTTTTTTTTGAGCCAGTGTCTCACTCTGTTGCCCAGGCTGGAGTGCAGTGGCTTGATCTTGGCTCATTGCAACCTCTGCCTCCTGGGTTCAAACGATTCTCCTGCCTCAGCCTCCTGAGTAGCTGGGATTAAAGTCTCCTGCCACTATGCCCAGCTAATTTTTGTAATTTTGGTGAAGACAGGGTTTCACCATGTTGGCTAGGCTGGTCTTGAACTCCTGGCCTCCCAAAGTGCTGGATTACAGGTCTGAGCCGCTGCACCTGGCCTAATACTTCTTGATTTATAGTTTCTTCACATGCAAATGGGGACAATGTCTACTTCCCAAGGACCATTAGAAAAATAAAATAAGGATTGTGTGAGATAATGTACTTGAAGTTCCTAGCATGTGATTGGCACGCAGTAGGTGCCCAAGAAACAGTAACAGTAATAAAGCTAGAATGTGTAACAGCCACTGAGCCTCAGCAAGTACCAAACCACAGAGGAGGTGGGTACTGTTATTATGCCCATATTACAGAAAGGGAAACTGAGGCACATGAGATTGTCACTTGCCCAATTTCACCTAGGCAGTAAGAGTGAGGAGCTGGCCGCAGAACCCAGGCAGCCTGCTCCCAAACCTGCAATCCAAAACAGGCTGAGTGCGGTGGCTCATACCTGTAACCCCAGCACTTTGGGAGGCTGAGGTGGGTGGATCAGTTGAGGTCAGGAGTTCGAGACCAGCCTGGGGAACATGGTGAAACCCCATCTCTACTAAAAATAGAAAAATTAGCTGGGTGTGGTGGTGGGTGCCTGTAATCCCTGCTACTCAGGAGACTGAGGCAGGAGAATCACTTGAACCCAGGAGGTGGAGGTTGCAGTAAGCCAAGATTGCACCATTTTACTTCAGCCTGGGTGACAGAGTGAGACTCTGTTTCAAAATAAAAAGGTCCTTACTCAATAAATATACCCCATAAGTATATACACCTACTGTGTACCCATCCAAATTTTTTAAAATTAAAAAAAATGAAAAACTTCCAAAACAGAACGGTTCTGTCCTTCCCCCATCAGCCTTTTATGACCTTTGGCATGAAGGGATGGGTGGATATGACCCCAGGGTACCAGGGTTCAAGTCCTGGCTCTGTTGTTTCCTAGCTGTGTGGCAATGGGTAAGTTATTCTGCCTCCTGGAGCCTCAATTTGCTCATCTGTGAAATGGGAATGATAATGGTGCTTCCCTTCTAGGCTTGGGTGACTTGATAATGCATGTGTGGGAGGGGCCTGGAATTGGCTGAGTGCTCAGTAAGTTAGCAGCCATCATCGTCGTCGTCATCATCATCATCATCATCACAGAACTGGAAGGTCTCGCATCTGAAAACTCTCCATGCCCCATGCCAAGACTCTTGTTTGTCCCTAGCTGTGTGGAGATCTATCCACAGGATGGCACATACACACACCCCGCCCCCCCCCCCCCCCCCCCCCCCCGACACACACACACACTCACACACAGAGGCCTGGCCGACTCTCTCCCCTGGCCTCCTCAACAAAGCTCTCTTGTCAGGCTGGCTGGGATGAGAATATTGATGAGCCAGAGCGCAACCAGGGTACAAACAGCATGCTCAGCTGTCGTCCTCTGTGGGACAAGCTGTCCCCCTCTTGCTGGCCCCCTCTTGACCTTCCATGGCACTCCCAGGCTCCCCTCCGCAGTGGGGCATCCGGGGGCGAGTTTTGGGGATGAGCAGTGGCAAACCTAGGGAGAGGTGGGGATGGTGAAGCTTACGTGGAGACAGAGCCTCACTTGTGCGCATCTGAGGGTATACAGCTGGCACTCACTTGCTGGAGCACCTGCTGGCACCCCGATCCTTCATGTTTCCCCAGGTGGGGTCTCCCATAAGCCCCAGACAACCAGGGGAATGGGCATTTTGTGTCCTATGGTACAGGTAGGAACAGGCTCAGAAGGTGGGTAAGAGTGTCCCTGGGAACACCAGGTGGCGAGTGGCAGTGCAGAAATGTCAGCTCAGGACTTCTGAGTCCTTTGAGGACACAGTGCCAGTGGAAAGGGTTGAGCAGGAAGCAGGTGGGCGACCCTGCCTGCCTGGTCACATTCAGAAGCCCCAGACTTAGGCTTTTGATGATATCTCTACTCCGAGGTTACCCACGAAGTCAGAGAGTTCAGACTGAAGAAAGCCAGCGATTCACTATCTTACAACGCCAAATTAATTGACACGCCAGTGTCATGACTGGATATGGGGGAGGAGGTGGATTTGGAGCTGCAAGTGGTAGGGGCAAGATGACGAACTCTCTAGACCTCTGTATATTGTTCCATTTGCTTCACCAAGGATGTATCCAGCTGGGCGTGGTGGCTCACACCTATAATCCCAGCAATTTGGGAGGCCAAGGTGGGAGGAGTTGGTTTGGTTCTTATGTCATTGGTGGGTACACAGTAGATGTTTATACTTATGAGGTATATTTATCGGGAGGATTCAGTTGTGTTCAAGAGTTCGAGACCAGCCTGGGCAACATGTGAAACCCAGTCTCTACAAAAAATACAAAAATTAGCCGGTGTGGTGCTGTGCACCTGTAGTCCCAGCTACTCGGGAAGCTGAGGTGGGAGGATCACTTGAGCCTGGGAAGTGGAGGCTGGAGTGAGCCAAGATTGCACTACTGTACTCCAGCCTGGGTGACAGAGCGAGACCCTGTCTCAATTAAAAAAAAATGTATCAAAGCTGAGTGGTGGTGTGCACTTGTCTACTCAGGAGGCTGAGGTGGGAGGATCGCTTGAGCTCAGGAGTTCAAGATCAGCCTGGGCAACATGGCAAGAGTCTGTCTTTAAAAAAAAAGAATGTATCTGTGTTGTGATTTGAAAAAATCAAATTAAGAAAACGGATGATATAAGAACCAAAAGGGGGAAAAGACAAAATATATATCACTGTCTTTGACATCCTGTTTTGGATTATGCTTTTTAAAGTAACAACCCGATTGAGATATAATTCACGTACCAATACAATTCACCCATTTAGAGTATTAATTTCAGAACTTTTTCATCACTCCAAAAAGTCTTTCTGTATCCTTCCCTCCCCACCCCGGAACCCAAGACTGAATGGTCTCTGTGGATCCGCCCTGTTCTTTTTTCTTGAAACAGTCTTGCTCTCTCGGTGTGGTCTTGGCTCACTTCAACCTCCATCTTCTGGGTTCAAGCGAGCCTCCTGCCTCAGCCTCCCGAATAGCTGGAATTACAGGTGTGTACCACCATGCCCTGGTAATTTTTGTATTTTTAGTAGAGATGGGGATTTGCCATGTTGGCCAGGCTGGTTTCCAACTCCTGATCTCCAGTGATTCACCCGCCTTGGCCTCCCAAGTGCTGGTATTACAGGTGTGAGCCGCTGTGCCCGGCTGCGCTGTTCTTTTGTCATGTGGTATAAATGGAATCGCACAGTGTGCGGTCTTTTGTGTCCGGCTGCTTTCACTGGCGTCATGTTCTCATGATTCATCCATGTTGTGGCATGTACCAGTCCTCCGTTTCTTCTCATGAATAAATATTATTTCATCCTGTGGATAGACCACATTTTGATTATCTGTTCATCAATTCATGGACATTTGCTATCTGAGTACATCTTAATTTATTCTTTTTGAGACAAGGTCACACTCTATTGCCCAGGCTGGAGTGCAGTGTCATGATCATGGCTCACCACAGCCTCAACCTCCCGGGCTCAAGTGATCCTCCTGCCTCAGCCTCTCAAGTGGCTGGGACTACAGGTGCGTGCCACCCCAGGCTGGAGTGCAGTGGTACGATCTCAGCTCACTGCAGCCTTGACCTCCTGGACTCAAGTGATCCTCCCACCTCAGCCCCCCAAGTAGCGGGGCTACAGGCACTTGCCACCAAGCCCGGCTAATTTTTTTTGTAACTTTTTTGTAGAGACAGGGTTTCACCATGTTGCCCAGGCTGGTCTTGAACTCCTGGGCACAATGATCCACCTGCCTTGGCCTCCCAAAGTGCTGGGATTACAGGCATGAGCCACTGAGCCTGGCAACATCTTAATTTTTAAACATACAAAAAAAAAAAAAACCCTACACATGCCGTACATGTGTGTTTCTTTGTCTCGTCATGTGGATGGGCTGACCAAGACCCTAAGAGGACTAGGGGCTTGCCCTAGGTCACGCTGGGGGAGAAAGGGGACAGAACCAGGTAAAGTGGCCACGTGATGGGGGCATTCTGACCAGTCCATCAGCCGCTGGAGGGGTCACAGGGAAAGGCTTGAACCTCAGAGGGATTAGTTCATACCTGTGATTGTAGCATCCCAGGCTTGTTCATTTCCAGACAGCAAGCAAGTCACTTTCCTGAGAGGCTGTGTAAACTTATGGCAGACAGCATAGGCTGTGCAGTCAGGACAGGCCCAAGTTCAAATCCAACCTTTGCCATCAACTTGCTGTGTGACCTTTGACAAGTCACTTAACCTTTCTGTGCTTTGGTTTCTTCAACTAGAGGAACATCCACCTCTTAGATTTGTTATGAGGCATTCGTAGCTTCATTGAGGTAAAACTGTAAGACAGTTTCCAGCACATAGTGAGCACTCAGGAGGTGATGTCCAGAGACGGCACAGTGGCTCATGCCTGTAATGCCAGCACTTTGGGAGGTCGCGGTGGGTGGATCACTTGAGCCCAGGAGTTTGAGACCAGACTTGGCAACATGGCAAGACCCTGTCTCTACAAAAAATACAAAAAATTAGCCGGGCTTGGTGGCAAGTGCCTATAGTCCCGCTACTTGGGGGGCTGAGGTGGGAGGATCACTTGAGCCCAGGAGGTCGAGGCTGCAGTGAGCCAAGATTGTACCACTTCACTCCAGCCTGGGGAACAGAGTGACAGGCTCTGTCTCAAAAAAAAAAGAAAAAAAAAAGAGAGAGCGATGGGTATTTTGACTTTCTGGTCTTAAGGCATTCATGTCTGTAGCTCTGGGTGCTGGAGCACAGGGGTGCTCTTCTCTCACCTAGCTTTTCTTTAAAAGGTCTTGGATGACTGGGTGCCTGTAATCCCAGCACTTTGGGAGGTTGAGGAGGATGGATCACCTGAGGTTGGAAGTTCAAGACCAGCCTGGCCAACATGGTGAAACCCCCGTCTCTATTAAAAACACAAGAAAATTAGCCAGGCATGGTGGCTCATGCCTGTAGTCCCAGCTACTCAGGAGGCTGAGGCAGGAGAATCACTTGAACCTGGGAGGCAGAGGTTGCAGTGAGCGGGAGATCAAGCCACTGCACTCCAGCCTGGGTGACAGAGCAAGACTCCGTCTCAGAAAAGAAAAAAAAAAAAAAAAAGAAAAGTCTTAGGAAGCAGGGGAGGAAAGTGCAAGTCACCTTCTTCCCATTTCAGAAGATGGACACACTGAGAACCAGCTCCATCTAAACAAGGCTGAAATCCCAGGAGGTGGATGGTGGCGTCCGGCCAGGGAGCTTTGCCAAGTGCCTCTGTCATCTCCACTTCCTAGTTCAGTTACATCACACCCTTTGGGGAAGTGTCCTGGGGGAATGGCCAGATCAGCGTGTCCTTGCTTGCAGGAGGTAGGTATTCTGACGGTTGTTTTCACAGTTGGGGAGGACAGGCAGCTCTCACCTGTGTTTGCCCTCTCTGGCCAGTGCAGCCAAGCCCTGAGTCTCACGATTAACTAAGGTCTCAGACCTCAGGCTGAAACTGCTGCCCTGCTGTGTGACGTCAGGGTGGTAGTTACCTAACTTCCCTTAGCCTCAGTTTCCTGCCCCGAGAGATGGGAACAATGATATCTACAGGGTATTGCGAGGCTTAGAGACAATGGCAGCCTAGGGCCAGATGCCCAGTAAGGACTCAAAGAACAGGAGCTGCTATTTTTTATTTCATTTTATTTATTTATTTTTTTGAGATGGAGTCTCCCTCTGTTGCCCAGGTTGGAGGGCAGTGGCGCGATCTTGGCTCACTGCAGCCTCTGCCTCCCGGGTTCAAGAGATTCTCCTGCCTCAACCTTCCAAGCAGCTGGGATTACAGGTTCGCACCACCACACCTGGCTAATTTTTGTAGTTTAAGTAGAGATGGGTTTTATCATATTGGCCAGGCAGGTGCGTGGTGGCTAACACCTGTAATCCTAGCACTTTGAGAGATCGAGGGGAGCGGATCACCTGAGGTCAGGAGTTCGAGACCAGTCTGGCCAACATAGTGAAAACCCTTTTCTACTAAAAATACAAAAATTACCTGGATGTGGTGGCACATGCCTGTAGTCCCAGTTACTCAGGGGGCTGAGGCAGGAGAATTGCTTGAACCTGGGAGGCAGAGGCTGCAGTGAACTGAGATCTCACCACTGCACTCCAGCCTGGGTGACAGATTGAGACTGCATCTCAAAAAAAAAAAAAAAAAAAGTGCATTAGGGCATATGACCCCTCTCTTCCAGAGGAAGGAACCCCGAGATCCTTCTGTTAGCCCCTCATGCCTGCTCTAAGCCAGTATCTGTTTCCCACCGTCTGCCCAGCTTTCATACTACCCAGTTTTCACGCTTTCATCCTTCTAAATGCAAAAGCACCGTAAATGTTCTAAAGACTCAGTGCTTGTTCAAGCCCCTGGGATGGCTTCTCCCTCCCGTCCTTCCTTTTCAGGACCTGTGCTTTCTGTGCATCCTCCAGCCCCTGTGCGAGTCAGGCTCACCCCAAATCCCCTACTCAAGGACAGTGCTTCTCAAAGTGGAGCAATTTTGCAACCCGGGGGTGGGCTGGGCAATGTATGGAGACATTTTGGGGTCTCAAGCCTGGAGTGGAGGGTGCTATTAGCATCTGGTGGGTGGAGGCCAGGGATGCTGCTATACACAGGACCAAAAGATGCCCCGCAATCTCCCGCAGTGACACGACTGCCCCTCGCACCCAAGAATGCTCTGGCCTCAAATGTCAGTAGTGCTGAGGCTGGGGAAAATGGGGTGAGTCCACCTCCAGGTGGGGCACTTGTCATCAAATACCGATTGAGTTATGGGTCTGGGGGGTCAGGGGGGGTGAGTCAATTACCAGAATGCAAAAGTCTAAAAAACATCTCAAAAGACCAATCTAAGTTTCTATAATAGTAATGTTTCTATGGAAGTAATTCGGGAAGTCGAAAATCTCGTGACCTCTGGTCATATGACTCTCTCTCTTTTTTTTTTTAAGACAAGGTCTTACTCTGTTGCCCAGGCTAGAATGCACAGGTGCGATCACAGATCACCGCAGCCTCAAACTCCTGAGCTCAAGGGGTCCTCCTGCCTCAGCTTCCTGAGTATCTGGGGCTACAGCGGTGCCACCACACCCAGCTAATTTTTTTTTGTTAGTAGAGATGGGGTCTCAGTATGGTGCCCAGGCCTCCTTGAACTCCTGGGCTCAAGCAATCCTCCCACCTCAGCCTTCCAAAGTGCTGAAATTATAGTCATGAGCCACCATGCTCAGCCTTCACATGACTCTTAAACAGTAAGGGGTTACAGAAATTACATTTAGATTTTAGCAGAATTCAAGCCTCTTCCATAATCTTAATTTCATGATATTTTACTAGTTTGACAAAAGCAATTTCAGTCCCTGAGCAAGGAGGGGGGTTAGGTTTTTTTTTTTTTTTTTTGAGACAGAGTCTTACTCTGTTGCCCAGGCTGGAGTGCAGTGGTGTGATCAGGGCTCACTCTAGCCTCCACCTTGTGGGCTCAAGTGAGCCTCCCACCTCAGCCTCCTTAGGAGTTGAGACTACAGGTGTGCACCATGCCTGGCTAATTTTTTATTTTTTATAAAGAAAGGTCTCACTGGGTTGCCCAGGCTGGTCTCAAACTCCTGGCCCAAGCGATCCTTCCATTTCAGTCTCCCAAAGTGCTGGAATTACAGGTGTGAGCCCCTGCGACTGACCTTGCTTCAAAGTTAAACTATAAATTAAATTCCCATGGTGGGTTAGGCATGGTGGCTCACGCCTAGAATCTCAGCATTTTGGTAAGCCAAGGCGGGAGGATTGCTTGAGGCCAGGAGTTTGAGACCAGCCTAGGTAACATATGGAGATTCTGTCTTTAAAAAATAAAATCAGCTGAGTGTGGTGGCATGCACCTGTAGTTCCAGCTGTTCTGGAGGCTGAGGTGGGAGGATTGCTTGAGCCCAGGAGATTGAGGCTGCAGTGATCCGTCATTGTGCCTCTGCACTCCAGCCTGCGACAGAGTGAGACCCTGTCTCAAAGAAAAAAAAGGTCCTCCCATGGTTATCTTGGCCTACACCTGGGAAGGAGGATGGCCAGCCCGTGAGGCTAGGAGCAAGCTGCAGTCCTCCAGGCCCGAATTATCTCTGCCATAATCTTTGCAAAGGCAGTTTCAACCTCTGTGAATTCTTTCAGCTCAGACACTGTGGCTATGAATTTCTGCCTCTTGGGACAAGAGCATCCAGGTTGGATGTGGGGTCCCTGGAAGATTGGTCCCATGGCCTATTTGCTGGGCAAGCTGGAGCAAGTTACTTAACCTTTCTGTGCCTCAGCTTCTCCCTTGATCACCGATTCCTTTCCTTTTCAAAGGCAAGAGGACAGAGGGAGAGTTCCTCTGTTTAAAGGTTTGAAACATAAATACTTATGAGGGGCAAACAAAGGGCGGTTAGGTGTTGGGGCTGCACTAGGGAGAGGGTAGGACCGTGAGACACGTAGAACCATGTCTCTTCTTTTTTTTATTATTATTATTTTTATTTATTATTATTTTTTATAAAGACAGGGTTTCACCATGTTGGTCAGGCTGGTCTTGAACTCCCGACCTCAGGTGATCCGCCCGCCTTGGCCTCCAAAGTGCTTGGATTACAGGCGTGAGCCACCACGCCCGGCCAGCCATGTCTCTCTACAGAGGACAGTGTGCCCCAGCTCCAGCCAGGGGGAATGTGACCTCCCAGTGTGAGAGCCTCTCTGGTCTCCAGCGATGTGTCATCTTGGCCAGGGTTGATGAGTCTGAGAACTTAGCTAAGATGCTCTGTTGTATTGGGTGTTGGGAGCCCTGCACCCAAATTCCAGTACAGTTACTACTCACTAGCTGGGCTGGCCCCTTGGCTGCCTGAGCCTCAGTTCTTTCGCCATTTACTGGAACTAAGCCTTCGGGGCTTGGGAAGTAGATGACGCTGAGTCCAGCGTTAAACCTGCAAATTGGGAAGGGCTAATCTCAGGCGTCAGAGGCTTGTCCCCTCTTCTCCATGCAATTCCCTTGTCCCGGGAACAGGAAGGGCAGCCAGGGATGAGGATGGTGTAATGAAGCTTAATGAATAACCCAGGGGACTGGCCAGGGTGGGTGTTTGGCGGCCCGAGGTGTCAGGGACAGGGGCTGGCTGACGAACATGGCTCTGGTGGGGACGGGTCAGTGACCTGGCCCACCTCTCCAGCCTCATCTGCTCTCTGATGCATGTGGCTTCCCTAGCCCATCCTCTTCCTCACCCAAGCCAGGAGTTCCGGAGCCTGGTCCCCTGGGTCTGAGCCCTGGGCTCTGCCACTGCTATGTGACCTTGGAAAAGCGACTTGGCGTCTCTGGCCCTATTTCCACAACGTAGGGTTTATTATCATACTTTCCAGGTAGTTGTTAGCATTCTGTGACATAATGACGCCATGGTACTTCAAACACTCATGTGCCATCCTTGCAACTTTTGACATACTGTCCTGTCACCTCTTTTATAATAGTAATAAAAAGCAGTAGCAGCCAGGCGCGGTGGCTCATGCCTGCAATCCCACCACTCTGGGAGGCTGAGGCGGGCAGATCACTTGAGGTCAGGAGTTCGAGACCAGCCTGGCCGACATGGTGAAACCTCGTCTCTACTAAAAATACAAAAATTAGCCGGGCGTGGTGGTGCATGCCTGTAATCCCAGCTACTCGGAAGGCTGAGGCCGGAGAATCCCTTGAACCCATGAGGTGGAGGTTGCAGTGAGCCAAGATTGCGCCACTGCACTCCAGCCTGGACGACAGAGTGAGTGAGACTCTGTCTCAAAAAAACAACACAAAATAAAACAGAAGCAACAGCAGCAAACACAGAGCACTAACTACTGTTCTCACGTTTACCTGCATTAGCTCATTCGATCCTCACATCGACTGCTAGAGAAGCAGGATTTTATCCCCGTCTTACATTTCAGGGAACAAGGCACAGAGAGGTTAAGTGACTTACTCAAGGTTACAAGGTCACACAGTCAGAAAGTGGCAGAGCAAGTATTTGTATCAGATCTTGGCATCAGGGTCTGTGTTTTACTACCAGGCATGCTGCTTGTTCATGCCAGAAGCTCCTACTACTATTACTATTACTAAATATATGTATGTGAATACAGATATGAATATATGTATGTGAATACAGATATGAATATATATATGATGTGAATATAGATATGAATATATGTATGTGAATACAGGTATGAATATATATATGTGAATACAAGATATGAATATATATGTGAATACAGATATGAATATATAGATGTGAATACAGATATGAATATATATATGATGTGAATACAGATATGAATATATATATGATGTGAACACAAGATATGAATATATAGATGTGAATACAGATATGAATATATATATGATGTGAATACAGATATGAATATATATATGATGTGAATACAGATATGAATATATAGATGTGAATACAGATATGAATATATATATGATGTGAATACAGATATGAATATATAGATGTGAATACAGATATGAATATATATATGATGTGAATACAGATATGAATATATATATGTGAATACAGATATGAATATATATATAGTGAATACAGATATGAATATATATATGTGAATATATATATATATATATATATTTTTTTTTTAAGACAGTTTCGCTCTTGTTACCCAGGCTGGAGTGCAATGGCATGACCTAGGTTCACTGCAAACTCTGCCTCCCCGGTTCAAGTGATTCTCCTGCCTCAGCCTCTTGAGTAGATGGTATTACAGGTGCTCACCACTATGCCCAGCTAATTTTTTGTATTTTTAGTAGAGATGGGGTTTCACCACTTTGGCCAGGCTGGTCTCGAACTCCTGACCTCAGGTGATACACCATCCTTGGCATCCCAAAGTGCTGGGATTACAGGCGTGAGTCACCGCACCTGGCCAATTAATATATATATATATATATAACACACATATATATTCCTTTTCAAATATATAATCTCTGTGTGTGTGTGTGTGTACATATATATATATATATATATTTTTTTTTTTTTTTTAGATGGAATCTCGCCCTGTCCCCCAGGCTGGAGTGCAATGGTGCGATCTTGGTTCACTGCAACCTCCCCATCCTGGGTTCAAGCAATTCTCCTGTCTCAACCTCCCGAATAGCTGAAATTACAGGCCTGTGCCTCCATGCCAGACAAATTTTTTGTATCTTTAGTAGAGACAGGAGTTTCACCATGTTGGCCAGGCTCGTCTCGAACTCCTGACCTCGTGATCCACCCACCTTGGTCTCCCAGAGTGCTGGGATGACAGATATGAGCCTGGCCAATTAATGTATCTTTTTAAAGAGGCTCCATTTTTAAACTTTAATACCAACCTTAGCTTCTTCCTAAGCCATCATATCCATGAAACAATGGATCTGATATTTTGCATATACATACACATACATATGTATACACACACATACATATCTACATACATATACATATCTTTCCTAGTGCACACAGAAATAAATCACCAACTATTAAAAAACCTGTGGGGGCTGGGAACAGTGGCTCCTGCCTATAATCCCAGCACTTTGGGAGGCCAAGGTAGGAGGATTGCTTGAAGCCAGGAGTTCAAGATCAGCCTGGGCAGCACAGTGAGACCTCGTTTCTAAAACAAACACACAGTGTGGGATATGCTGGACAGCACCATGCGCTGGTATACAGTAGACACACACTAAATGCAGCTAGTCTGCTTCCTGTCAAAGCCTGAGCTGTGTACTGAGTTTCTACCTACTTCACGAGGCCCTCCCTGGTCTTGCCCCACCCCCAGCTACCCTATGGGGACTCCCTCTGTCATCTTAGGAGGTGTTAGAGTTGCCACCGAATTGGGTGTCTTCCTCTCCCGTCCCTGCTGGAGGCCACCTCAAGGCACAAACTGGATTTTACCACCTCTGTGTCCCAGTGCCCAGTCCAGGCCAAGGCACCCGACCAGGAGGGGTGTGTGTCTGAGGATGGGTATAAACTTGCCAGAGTCCCACATTAAGGATCACGGCCAAGCAGCTCCATGTGACCCCGAGTGGCTGGGAGTTAATCATCAAACCTGGGGAGATCACAAACAGCCCCAGAAGGACGCACATCTGTGCTGCCTGGTCTTCCTGCACCCACTTTCCACATAGGGAAACTGAGGCCCAGAGATGGGCATGATCTGCTTCAGTTCACACAGTGAGATGGTACAGACACAAGACATGAATTTGACCATGTCATCCCCCCGCCTAAAGCCTTCTGTGGCTCCCTAGTGCCCCTGAGTAAGGTCCAAACTCTGGATTGGTACAAGCATCCCTGTGGACTCTGATCTCTGCCCGTGTCTCCAGCCCCATCCCCCACTTCCTTCCTCACCCCTGCCTTCTCCCTCCCAGCCCCGCTGGATACTTCCCCGACCCTGGAACACACCATGTTTTTCATTTCCAGACCTTTGCCCTCCCTGTGCCTGACTCCTGGCTTCACTCAGACTTCCCCCTCCTCCAGGAAGCCTTCCCAGCTCCCCCAGGGCCAGGTGGGGTGCCTGCTCTGGATTACAAAGCCGCCCACTCCTCAGCTGCCAGCATCTGATAGCACTGATAATAATTGCTCTCTAATGGCCCCTGAGGGCTTTGAGAAGGCAGGGGACATGCTATCTTGTTTGAGGCCAAAAGTCCAGGGATTGGCACATAGTAGGTGTCCAATAAATATTTATTGAATGAATGAATGGTCGTTCATTTGAGTAGTAAATAATTGTGTGGGTTCTCGTGTTGGGTGTAAAATATCAGAGACGCAGAGGTGGTTCGGATAGAAACATACCTTTCCCACATGACAAATAATTGTTTTCTTGGCTGGGTGCGAATATTAAGCCAGTAGTCCCAGCACTTTGGGAGGCCGAGGTGGGTGGATCACCTGAGATCAGGAGTTTGAGATCAGCCTGGGCAACATGGTGAAACCCTAAATTTCTCCACTAAAAATACAAAAATTAGCTGGGCATGGTGGCAGTCGCCTGTAATCCCAGCTACTTGGGAGGCTGAGGTGGGACAATCGCTTAAATCCGGGAGACAGAGGCTGCAGTGAGCCAAGACCGTGCCATTGCAATCCAGCCTGGGCGATGAGCGAAACTCCACCTAAAAAAAAAATTGTTTCTTTGTCCTTGTTTTCCCATCTCAGACGTAAGCTGACCCCAACAGTGTGGTTAGGGGAAGTGGATGGCATCGGGACAATCACTAGACCTAAAATGTGAAGATATGGAGATGCCTGTGTCATGGAGGAGACGGCCAGGGCCTGAGGGGGAAGGCTGTCTCTGCCCCTTGCTGGCTGGGTAGCCTTGGCCAGAGAAGTTCCCTTCTCTGAGTTTCAGTTTGCTCATCTGTCAAATGCGACAGGGTGGTCCATGGGTCATACAGGCAGTGCACGATTCGTAGGCAGTTCACGGGAAGGCAGTGAGGCCTGCTCTCATCCGCTTTCCTCCTCCGTCTTCGCCCGGAGCCTTAGGATCTGGAGCTGTGTCTTAAGAAGGGAGGAGGGGCCAAGGTTGCAGGAAGCTGACCGAAGCTGGACAGAGCTGGTTCCCCCAGCAGGCTGGAGGGCAGGAGCTGGGGCCACGCTGGTCTGGGACAGTCTGGCAGAGAGGTAAGGGGCCTGGGGCCAGCTGGGGCCTCTGGGGCTCAGCGTGTGTGTGAATGAGAGACTGTGGGAGTTTGGGAGGCTTTGGGCAAAGTCCAAGCTGAGCAGGTGGAAGTGAAAGGGGCTGAGTGTAGTCTAGGCCCTCCCAGGAATGTTGACTGAATTCAGAGTGCCCTGCAGAAGAAGGCATGGTGCTGGGGACCCTGAGGGGCGAGAGTGGGTTCTGCCTGCCAGAGGGGAAGGGCTGGGCATTCTGCCAGCCAAGGGGCTGGCCTGAGGTGTCCCAGCCCTGGCACCAGGGATTCGGCTGTGGAGTGCCACCCAGGTGGCCTCTGGGGAAAGACTTTGGGGACAAGGGAGGTGGACAGCATTGGTGGGCCTTACCTCAACTCAGAGATGTGACAGTAAGGCCCAGTGACAAAAGTGACTTGGCCAAGGTTGGCATGACTGGGACCTGAGCCTAAGCCCCAGGCTTCCCCCTGGGTTATTCCACAGCAGGAAGGACCCAGGTCCCCCATTTCAGCCCCGGTGGCTGCCATACTGGACAAGAGCTGTGTGTCCCTGGGCCAAGACAGCTCAGCCCCAGACCTCAGGTGCCTGATGGGGTCTGGGGTTGATAAGGCTGTTGGCAGCTTGGGGCTTTTTCATTTAACTGATGCCCACTGTCCTCTTGTGAGTCAGTATAACCAAGAGGGTTGGGGATGCCTGAAAACTGAGCCAGGAGCATTTGGTTTCTAAGGACAATTGGCAGTAAATATTAAATGCCTACAGCTTTCATAAGAGTAATAATAACACTAATATATTGGAGAAAGCATAGCATCGTGGTTAACAGCACGCATGCCGAAGACACTGCCTGGATGTGAATTCTGGCTGTGCTGTTTCTAACTGTGTGACCTTGGATAAGTTACTTAATCTCTCTGGGCCTCAAGTTCACTGTCTACAAAATGGAGTCAATGGTGAGTTAATGGCTCACCTGTTGTGGGCCAGCAGGTGGCTCACACCTGTTATCCCAGTGCTTTGGGAGGCGGAGACAAGAAATTGACCTGAGGCCAGGAGTAAAAGACCAGCCTGGACAACTCAGCAAAACTGGGTCTCTATAAAAATTTAGAAACCAGCCAGATGCAGTGGTGCATGTTTATAGTTCCAGCTGCTCAGGAGGCCGAGGTGGGAGGATTGCTTGAGCCCGGGAGTTCAAGGTTACAGTGAGCCACGATCGCACCACTGCACTCCAGCCCACGTGAGAGCGTGAGACCTTGTCTCTTAAAAAACCACCAAAAAACAAGAAAGAGGAAGGATTATGGAGAAGGGGAGTTCATTCTGACAATCCCAGGGTCCCCCAGGGGCAAAATCTGGGGATTTCACCAGAAAGGAAGAGGGACCCAATCCCAAGTGGACAGACTCAGCAGATCGACCCCTGCCCTCCCCCCCCAGTGGGGGTGCCCTTACTAGGCAGGCTCATTGAATCTTCACGTGGCACAGTCCTGCTACGCATATGCTCTTCGTGCAGTTTGTTGTGAGTTTGGTGAGACAGAGTCTCGCTCTGTTGCCCAGGCTGGAGTGCAGTGGCGCAATCTCGGCTCACTGCAACCTCTGCCTCCTAGGTTCAAGCAATTCCCCTGCCTCAGCCTCCCGAGTCGCTGGGACAACAGGTGTGTGGCACCATGTCCAGCTAATTTTTTTTTTTTTTTTTTTTGTAGAGACAGGGTTTTTTGCCATGTTGGCCAGGATGGTCTCGATCTCCTGACCTCGTGATCCACCGGTCTCGGCCTCCCAAAGTGCTGGGATTACAGGTGTAAGCCACCTTGCCTGGCCAGTTTGTTCTCATTTTTCAGGTCTTAGTTTTAATGGTCACCTCCTCTAAGAGGTCTTTCCTGACCTCCATACCCAAAGTAGGTCCCCTTGTTCTTCTCTTTAGGACTCCCTATATGTGTGTTTCCCTTTTAGCAGTTTTCAACATTTCTGATTATTTTGTTTGTCTATGCAGTTATTTGTTAAGTGTCCATCTTCTCATCAGCCTATAAGTCAGCTCCAAGGTAGATGTCTATTTTGTCCACAGCGGTATCCCCTGCTGCTAGGTCAGGACCTGCATCTTGTAGGTGCCCTGCAAACATGCTAAAGTAAGGGTGAGCAGGTCAGCATGCTCAAAGCATGACACAAGGTACCAGTGAGTAACGTCTTCAGAGGACTCAGCCACTGACTGGCACGTTTTGGGGACTCAACAAATTATAGATGTTATTCTTTTTTTTTTTTTTTTTCAGACAGAGTCTCACTCTGTCGCCCAGGCTGGAGTGCAGTGGTGCGATCTCGGCTCACTGCAACCTCTGCCTCCCAGGTTCAAGCGGTTCTCCTGCCTCTGCCTCCCAAGTAACTGGGACTACAGGCGTGCACTGCCATGCCCGGCTAACTTTTGTATTTTTAGTAGAGACGGGTTTCACCATGTTGGCCAGGCTGGTCTCAAACTCCTGACTTCAAGGGATCCACCCGCCTCAGCCTCCCAAAGTGTTGGGATTACAGGCGTGAGCAACCGCACCTGGCTTATGTTATTCTTACTAATTTATACCACAACCTATGAGTTGGGGACTGTTTTTATCCCCCATTTCACAGAAGGGGAAACAGGCACAGGGAGGTTGTGACACTTACTTGGGTCACACAGGCAGGAAGTCAGAGCTGGTTTTTAACTTTTGTTCTGATCAACCCCAAAGCCTGTGCTCCTGGGGTCCAGGGTTGAGCTGAGGCCCACGCTGGGGTATGCTGCATTTGGGGATCAGTGATGTCCCAAGCTGAGAGGTGCCTTGGATGAGACTGGGAAGAGCTGGCTCAGGCTGTGCCCTGCCTGAGGGGGCCCTGAGGATTCCCACGGCTTTCTGACAAGGGCGCGGGATCAAACTCAGGTCCAAGAGACCTCGATCTCTGTGATCTTGGAACCCCAGCCATGACTTAAGGGTGGACAAAAGTTTAGGTTTGTGAGTGGGCAGGGGAGGTTGGAGCGCTCCCCGTAGCGGCCAATAATGGAATGGTGGAACCGGCCTACTGCTTTTCTGCCTGGGAGAAGAGTGACTGCCTGTATTTGTTTCTTTTCTCTGCTGTTTTTACTCCCTCTCATTTCCTCCCTCTCTTCTTTTCGTCCTTACCCACTGGTCCATTCACTCACAGCTGCTTGGCTTAAAACCTCCCAATGGACTGAGCGCGGTGGCTCACGCCTGTAGTCCCAGCACTTCGGGAGGCCAACGTGGGCAGATCACTTGAGCTCAGGAGTTTGAGACCAGCCTGGCCAACATGATGAAATAAATCCCGTCTCTACAAAAAAATACAAAAATTAACCAGGCATGGTGACGTGCGCCTGTGGTCCCAGCTACTTGGGAGACTGAGGCAGGAGAATCGCTTGAACCCGGGAGGCAGAGGTTGCAGTGAGCCGAGGTTGCACCACTGCACTCCAGCCTGGGCGACAGAGCAAGACTCGGTCTCGAAACACCACCACCACCACCACCGCCACCACCTCCTCCTCCTAATGGCTTTCCATTGCAAGTAGAATTTGAATAACTTCCAAACTCCTCTCTGTGGGTGGGAAACCCCTGGTGGCATCCCTGCCCACCTCTCTGCCCTCAGCTCCTCCCTTCACCACTTCCCCTCACCTCCTCCCCAAACCCTTTCTCTCTGCATCAGCAGCACTGCAAGTACATTCCTCCCTGGAGGTGGTCCTGGCTGCTGTTCTCTGCAGGAATGCTTTTCCTCTTGGCACTCTTCCTGTCATCCATTTCAAAGTTCCCCTTTCAGGAATATACAGATGGAGAGAGAGTTAAAAGAGCCCTCAGCCAATCAAAATGCACGCATCTGATTTGCAACCTGATTCAAACTGTGAAAAACCCCAAACCACAACCAACCACAGAATCAGCCACGGATCACAGTTAACGGGATGATTTGAACTGTTAACAATTACCAGATATTTTAAGATATGAAGAAATTATATTTTTAGATGTGATCATAGTATTGTGATTACATTTTCTTAAAAAATTAGCCTCAGTGAGGTATAATTTACATAAAACAAAACTAGCCCACTTTAAATATAGAATTCAACGTGAATTCCATATTCACATTGAAATGAAACCATATGGTTACATATAAAAAAGGAGTTCTTGAGCCAGATGCAGTGGCTCATGCCTGTAATCCCAGCACTTTGGGAGGCTGGGCAGGAGAATCCCTTGAGCCCAGGAGTTTGAGACCACCCTGGGTAACATAGTGAGACCCTATCTCTACGAACAGGGACAAAAATTAGCTGGACATGATGGTGTGCGCCTGTGGTCCCAGCTACTCAGGAGGCTGAGTTGGGAGGACGGCTTGAGCCTGAGAGATTGAGGCTGCAGAGAGCTGTGATTGCACTACTGTACTCTAGCCTGAGTGACAGAGTGAGATCCTGTCCCCAAAACACAAGTTCTTTACCTCTACAGATACATGCTGAAATATTTACAGATGAAATAATATAAAAGAAAAATATAATAGTAATTAAGGGTAAATAATAACACAGGAAGGGAGAGTAGGCACCCACAGGGAAGCGAGTTAGACCATGAGTCGATGATTGCTGAAGATGCAGCTTTTTGGTTGTTTGTTTGTTTTTGAGACAGTCTCACTCTGTCACCCAGGCTGGAGTGTAGTGGCACAACCTTAGCTCACTGCAACCTCCGCCTCCCAGGTTCAAGTGATTCTCCTGCCTCAGCCTTCTCAGTAGCTAGGATTACAGGTGCATACTGCCACGCCCAGCTAATTTTTTGTATTTTTAGTAGAGATGGAGTTTCACCATGTTGGCCAGGCTGGTCAAACTCCTGACCTCAAGTGATCTGCCTGCCTTGGCCTCCCAAAGTGCTGGGATTGTACACGTGAGCCACCGTGCCCAGCCAGCTGAAGGTCTTTCTACAGTTCTCAATACTTTTGCTGTATTTACGTTTTCCATTACAAACGTTTTTACAAAGTTTTCCTCCCAAGAGATGTCTTTCCTGACTGCGCTTACTAAAATAACACCTCATACCCTCTGCAAGTCACTCTTATTTGAAATTCTGCAACTTTTCCTAGTGGGAAGTTTTTATGACTCATGGGTCCCAAAACCTGGAAATGCCTGGTACATAGTAGGTGCTCAATAAGTATTTTTTGAATGATGAATGGATTCTCCCACTCTCTCATTCATTCCTCACCATATATTGGCCACATTCTACATCCCCGGCACTGTGGACAGCCACACTTATAGAATGAAAGGACCCCAGGCCAAACTTCTTTGACCAGATGGGGAAACTGAGGCCCAGAGGGGGCGCAGATACTTGACAGGGGTCTCACAGCTTGGCAGCTGGATGGGGCCAAGGGCACCTAAGCCAAGGGCTTTCTCCACTTTCCTCTCTCCTGTCCTGGTTAAGGGAGCTCTTGACGGGAACTGCCTGTTGGTGACCTTCATGTCCTCCTGCAGGCTAGCTACCTGGTCTCCAGAATGGATGGACCCGTGGCGGAGCGTGCCAAGCAGGAGCCCTTCCATGTGGTCACGCCTCTGTTGGAGAGCTGGGCGCTGTCCCAGGTGGCAGGCGTGCCTGTCTTCTCAAGTGTGAGAATGTGCAACCCAGCGGCTCCTTCAAGATTCGGGGCATTGGGCATTTTTGCCAGGAGGTGAGGGTAGGAGGGGAGAAGTGAGGTTGTACAGGAGGGAGGGAGGAGAGAGGGGTGTGGGCTGGGGGATGGATTCAGGCAGGAGGGAAACATGAACTTGTGCAGATGGGAGAACAGAGGCGAGGGCAGGGCTCTGGGCAGGATGAGGGGTAAAGGTGTGTTGGGAGTGGGGTGGGGAGATTAACCCCATTCCACATAGGCCTTCATGACACCAGCTTGGGTTAGCCCCTAACCCCATTCCTTCTCTTCCCAGATGGCCAAGAAGGGATGCAGACACCTGGTGTGCTCCTCAGGTGACCCCACCCTTTTTTGTTTTATGGGGGTCCTCAGGGCGGAGGCTGGGGGAGGAGGAGCTGGCTGGAGCAGCAGTAGGTGTTCGGGGATGGTCTCCTCTTAAAGGCCCCAGCCTCAACAGCCGGGCGTGGTGGCTCACACCTGTAATCCCAGCACTTTGGGAGGTCGAGGCAGGCGGATCACAAGGTCAAGAGATGGAGACCATCCTGGCCAACATGGTGAAACCCTGTTTCTACTAAAATACAAAAATTAGCTGGGCGTGGTGGCATGCGCCTATAGTCCCAGCTACTCGGGAGGCTGAGGCAAGAGAATTGCTTGAACCCAGGAGGTGGAGGTTGCAGTGAGCCGAGATCGCACCACTGCACTCCAGCCTGTTGCCTGGCGACAGAGCAAGACTCTGTCTCAAAAAAAAGGCCCCAGCCTCATCAAAGTCACTGATGAGATCGGTTACTGTGTACGTGCCATCCTAGCCCTCTCTCATAGTTCAGGACTCACGGTGGTAGTAAGTGCCAGAAACCCAATTCATATAGGTTTAAGCTACAGGCTCTGAGAATGTAAAATTCTTGGGATAAGTGGCTTTCAGGCACAGGGGGGATCCAGGAGCTCTCCTCTCTGTCTCTCCTTCTCTGGGCTTTGCTTTCCTGTATTTTAGCTTTATTTTTAGGTGGACCTCATGGTAGCAAGATGGCCACCAGGAATTCCAGCCTTGCATCCTACCACCCTCCCAACCCTACAGGAAAGGGAGCACCCCTTCCTAATGCCTTACCTCAATCCTGGAATTGGTCTTTTTTGGTCCCGCTTGGGTGGCGTCTTCATCCGTGAACCAGTCATGGCTTGGGGGGGTTAGGTTCTCTGATTGGCTCAACCTAGATCACGTGTCCCCCTCTGGAGTAGAGGAAGGAGTCAGTGGGGCAGATGAATGTGGGGGAGGAGTGGCTCTGGAAAGGATATGGAGGGGGAGGGGAAGGCATGTCAAAGGCCAGTGCACTCTGCCCACTGCCCCTTTCTTCCTTTCTGCACAGGGGGTAATGCGGGCATCGCTGCTGCCTATGCCGCTGGGAAGCTGGGCATCCCTGCCACCATCGTGCTCCCTGAGAACACCTCCTTGCAGGTGGTGCAGAGGCTGCGGGGGGAGGGGGCCGAGGTCCAGCTGACTGGAAAGGTAAGGGCCCCGGGAGGGAAAACCATCTGGAGTGGGCTGCTCCCCTTACACCCCACCCCACCCCAATACATCCTGTCTCCTTTTCCTTTCCATGAGCGGTGGCTGGGACCCAGTCCTCTCTCAGGATAGCTGAGCTGAGTGGGGAATGAGGTGTGATGGGTGTTGAGGGCTGGGACCTCCTGACTTGCCTCTGCCCACCCTGAGAAGTACCCCCCATGTGTGAACCAAGACAAATGGGAAGCTGGCGATGGACAGGAGACTGTCTCCTTACATCCTCACCAGCACCTGGTATTGTCCACTTTTAACATTCTTGCTATTAGATAAGACATGAGATATCAAGATGATGGCAGCGTCAGTTCTCATTCTGAGACTGCCCCAATAGGAATGGTGTCTGCTGAGAAGGATACCGCCGGTTCCCCGTGTTACCAGAGAAACAGAGACACAGATACAAAGTCTTTCTTTCCTTCTGGAAAGAAGGAAAAAAATCATTCAAATAATGGAAAACAGATTTTTAAACCTCTCAAAATTAAAACTAAAAGCCATACTATGGTACCTCAAAGCCAGTCCCAAATACTTCCTGCATATAGTTTCTTCCCTCCCTCCCTCCCTCCCTCCCTCCCTTCCTCCCTCCCTTCCTTCCTTCCTCCCTCCCTCCCTTCCCCTCCTCTCTCCTCCCCTTCCCTTCCCTCCCTCCTTCTGTCCTTTCCTCTTTCCTTCCCCTCCTTCCCTCTTTCCTTCCTTCCTTTCCTCCCTCCCTCCTTCTTCCTACCTTCCCCTCCCTTCTCCTTCTTTCCTTCCTTCCTCCCTCCCTCCCTCCCTTCCCCTCCGCTCTCCTCCCCTTCCCTTCCCTCCCTCCCTCCTTCCCTCTTTCCCTCCCTCCTTCCCTCTTTCCTTTCTTCCTTCCTTTCCTCCCTCCCTCCCCTTCTTCCTTCCTTCTCCTTCCCTTCCTCCTTCCTTCTCTCCTCCTCCCTCCCTCCCTTCCCTCCTCTCCCTCCCTTCCTCTCTCCTTCCCCTTCCTTCCTCCTCCTCCTCCTCCCTCCTCCCTCCTTCCTTCCCTCCCTCCCTCCCTCCCTCCCTTCCTCCCTCCCCTCCCTTCCTCCCTCCCCTTCCCTCCCTCCTTCCCTCTTCCCCTCCCTCCTTCCCTCTTTCCTTCCCTCCTTCCCTCTTCCTTCCTTCCTTCTCTCCCTCCCCTCCTTCCTCCTTCCTTCCCTTCCCTTCTCCCTCCCTCCCTCCTTCCTTCCTTCC
Organism: Ateles fusciceps; assembly: GCA_036589455.1. Lineage (NCBI taxonomy): Eukaryota > Metazoa > Chordata > Mammalia > Primates > Atelidae > Ateles > Ateles fusciceps. Next base: position 765,370 of record JAZHEH010002159.1, on the reverse strand, counting down.
TCCCTCCCTCCCTTCCCCCTCCTCTCTCCTCCCCTTCCCTCCTCCCTCCCTCCCTCCTTCCCTCTTTTTTTTTTTTTTTCCCCTCCCTCCTTCCCTCTTTCCTTCCCTCCTTCCCTCTTTCCTTCCTCCCTCCCTCCCTCCCTTCCCCCTTCCTTCCCCCTCCTCTCTCCTCCCCTTCCCTTCCCTTCCCTCCCCTCCCTCCTTCCCTCTTTCCCTCCCTCCTTCCCTCTTTCCTTCCCTCCTTCCCTCTTTCCTTCCTTCCTTTCCTCCCTCCCTCCCTCCTTCCTCCTTCTTTCCCTTCCCTTCTCCCCTCCCTCCTCCCTCCCTTCCTTCTTCCCTCCCTCCCTTCCCCCTCTCTCCTCCCCCTCCCTCCCTCCTCCTCTTCCCTCCCTCCTTCCCTCTTTCCCTCCCTCCTTCTCTCTTTCTTTCCTTCCTTCCTTTCCTCCCTCCCTCCTTCCTCCTTCTTTCCCTTCCCTTCTCCCTCCCCTCCCTCCTCCCTCCCCTCCCTTCCTCCCCTCCCTCCCTCCCTTCCCCCTCCTCTCTCCCTCCCCTCCCCCTCCTCTCTCCTCCCCCTCCTCTCTCCTCCCCTCCCCCTCCCTTCCCTCCCTCCCCTCCTTTCCTCTTTCCTTCCCCTCCTTCCCTCTTTCCTTCCTTCCTTCCTTTCCCCCTCCCTCCTTCCTCCCCTTCCCTTCTCCCTCCCTCCCCTCCCTCCCTTCCTTCTTTCCTTCTTTTCCTCCTTCCTTTTTCCATTTCTTCATCCATCTAATCATCCTTCCATACATCACCCTTTCTCCCTCCCTCTCTCTCTTCTTCTTTCCATCCATCTATCCATCCATCCATCCATCCCTCCACCCACCCATTCATCCAACAGGTATTCATTGGGCACATATTCAGTGTCTGCTATGTTAGACATTCTAGAAACAGAGAGAGTAAGACATGTCTTTACGCTCATAAATTTCCAAGTATTATGGGGAGACACACAGGTAACCAGATGATGGTAACAAAGTGTGAAAAGTGTTGCCATGGTGGAAGCATAGGGCACCAAGGAAGTCGATGAGAGGGCACGTTGTTTAATCAGCTATTGTTGCTTGGTAATGCTGCATAACAAACATCCCCCAAATAGCAGCAGCTTATGAGAAACATTGTTTCTTATGCTTTGGGTCTGTGGGTGGGTTAGGGTGGTTCTGCTTCAGAATGCGGGAAGGAGTAAGGTCTGCAGATGTGCTCTTTGTCTTCCCCAGCCAGTGGCCACTTGGGGCACGTTCTTATCAAGGGAAATGGCAACAGGGATGAGAAGAAACACGTGATGCCTCTTAAGATCTTGGCCCAGAACTGTTACACTGTCAGTTCTGCCATATGCTGTTGGCCAGAGAAGTCACAAGCTAGACCACATAATGGGGAGGGGACATGTCTCTACCCACGCTAGTGAAAAGAACAGCAAAAATAAAATAAATAAAAAATAGATTAAAAATCTGGATACTGTGGCATGCGCCTGTAGTCTCAGTCACTCAGGAGGCTGAGTTGGGAGGATCGCTTGAGCCCAGGAGTTTTAGGCCAGCCTTGGCAATATAGTGAGACCATGTCTCTGACAATAATAACAATTAAGCCAATAGAGGGAGGGAGTGGAGAATTGGGCCATGGTTGAAACAATGGGCTGCACCTTAGATTTGAGAAAAGGATCCAGGAAAGGCTCCTGTCACGGGTCCCCAGGGCTGGGTGTGAAAGGAGAGTTGTGAGTCCCCACCACAGAGACAAGGGAGGCCTGATCTGATTATGAACACAGGAAAGGGTGTGGGTGAAGGTGTGGCCGTGGGTGAGCATGTCACATTCAGGCTGAGCCCAGCGTGGAGGGAGGGCTGGTGAAAGGTGAGGCTGAAGATGGGGAGAGGGGCTCCATCAGACAGGGCGGCTGGTAGCTGAAGCTAAAGTGTTTCACCTGAGGGCACTAGGGAAGCATGAAAGGAGTCTGAGCAGGGGAGGGACGTGGTTGGATTTTTACTCTGCCTGCTCTGGGGTGATTCAGGAGAGGAGCCAGAGAGGAGGCTGCTTGGCGCCCTACAGGTAAGGGATGTCAGGCATTACACAGTTTTGAATCTATTTTTTTCTTTAGTTTTAACTTCAGATTCAGGGATACCTGTGCAGGTTTGTTACATGGGTATATTTCATGATGCAGAGTTTTGGGCTTCTAATGAACCTATTGTCCAAGTAGTGAACATAGTACCTGACAGGTAGTTTTTTTTTGTTTTTTTTTTTGAGACGGAGTTTCGCTCTTGTCACCCAGGCTGGAGTGCAGTGGTGCGATCTCTGCTCACTGCAACCTCTGCCTCCCGGGTTCAAGCGATTCTCTTGCCTCAGTCTCCCAAGTAGCTGAGATTATAGGTGCCCACCACCATGCCTGGCTAATTTTTTTGTCTTTTTAGTAGAGACAGGGTTTCACTATGTTGGTGAGGCTGGTCTGGAACTCCTCAGGTAATCCACCCACCTCGGCCTCCCAAAGTGCTAGGATTACAGGCATGAGCCACTGTGCCTGGCTGACAGGTATTTCTTTTCTTTCTCTTTTTTCTTTTTGAGATGGAGTCTTGCTCTGTCACCAAGCTGGAGTGCAGTGGTGTGATCTCGGCTCACTGCAACCTCTGCCACCCAGGTTCAAGCAATTCTCCTGGCTCAGCCTCCTGAGTAGTTGGGACTACAGGTGCGTGCCACCATGCCAGGCTAATTTTTGTATTTCAGTAGAGACCGGGTTTCACCATGTTGGCCAGGCTGGTCTCGATCTCCTGACCTCATGATCTGCCCGCCTCAGCCTCCCAAAGTGCTGGGATTACAGGCATGAGCCACCATGCCCAGCCAACAGGTATCTTTCAACCTCTGCCACTCTCCCTCTCTCCCCACTTTTGGAGTCCTCAGTGTCTCTTGTTCCCCTCTTTGTGCCCATGTGTACCCAGTGTTTAACTCCCAGTTATAAGTGAGAACAGGCAGTGTTTGGCTTTCTGTTCTTGAGTTAGTGCTCTCAGGATAACGGCGTCCAGCGGCATCGATGTTGCTGCAAAGGACGTGATTTTCTTCTTCTTTATGGCTGCATAGTATTCTGTGACATATATGCACCGCATTTTCTGTGTCTAGTCCACCACTGATGGGCACCTGGGTTGATTCCATGTCTCGGCTATTGTGAATACTGCTGTGATGAACATACAAATGCAGATCTTTTTGGTAAAACGGTTTATTTTCCTTTGGGTAGATACTCAGTAATGGGATTGCTGGGTTAAATGGTACTTCTATTTTTAGTTCTTTGAGAAATCTCCAAACTGCTTCCTGCAAGGGCTGAACTAATTTGCATTCCTACCAACAGTGTATTTTTTGTTTCAACAACTCAGGGGAATGAGGCTCCTCTCTTCAGCTAGATGGGAAATTCCTTGTAGTCAGAGACCATTTCTTTGGCTTCTCTGCTGCTGAAGAGTCCCCATGCCTAGAACTGGGCACAGAGTGGGCACTGCAGAGTCCCCTGAGGATGAGCGGGGGCTATTTCTGCCCCCCTGTGACCCTCCGCCCCTCCCTTGGGAGAGGAGGCTGTTGTCTATCATTTCGTTTCTGTGTCTGGTTCCTGCTGAGATCGGCTGGCATGGGGTCCCTCTGAAATGCCGTCTTAGTTTGGTTTCTCCCAAAAGCGGTCCCTGAGACAAGGACTAGGGTGCATGCAGTTTATTTGGGAGGCGGTTACAGGAAGCCTTGGTAGGGAGTGTGGAAATGAGTCAGGGAAGGGAAGAAAGCCTGTAAATGGTGTGGAACAAGCAGGAGACAGGGATCTCTGCCACAGAGGCCAAGCCAGTGAGAAAAGAAAACCCACCCCTGCTGTGGATGGCTTGGGTCCGTCAGGGTCAGGGCTGGCCCTATGCACTATATCTCTGGCTGCTTGAACTCAGCTAGCAAGTCATCAGCTGGGCCATTGCTGGTTTTCACCAACACACGCTAAGGTGACCACATTGATATCTGGGGTTTGATTTTAGGGGGTTTCTCCCCCTACTGGTCGGCTAGAAGTGGGCGCCGCATGGCTGACCTTGGAGCTGACCCTGCTCCCGGCCTCCCTGGCTGTCCTGGCCTGGTTTTCATAGTGGAGCAGCCGGTCGGGGTCTCTTCGGTATCGCAGAAAGCACATGGCATCTGTTTGTCCCCCTAGAAGCGCTTGTCCGTGTCTCAGGAGGGCTCTGGGCCCATACTAGGTCTGGTCTCATCCCCAGGGGTGTCCCCAGAACACTGAATCCTGGGGCCACCAAGGTGAGCCTGGGCCTCTGCTCTGGCCTCCACAGCAGTCCCACTCCTGGCTCTTCTGAGGGTCCTGGCTCTTCTCTGTAGGTCTGGGACGAGGCCAATCTCAGGGCACAAGAGTTGGCCAAGAGGGACGGCTGGGTGAATGTCCCCCCGTTTGATCACCCCCTAATATGGTAAGTCTGATGCCCCTCTCCCCCAGGGAGTCCAGAGCTGGGAGACCCTCACTGAGTCAGGGTCCTCCCATTGGACAGAAGGAGAAACTGAGGCCCAGAGGGGAGAAGAAGCTTCAAAGCCAGGCAGACATGGGTTCAGATCCCACTTCTGTCTCTTGTGAATTGTGGGACTTTGTGCAAAGCACCCAGCATCCTCTGCCTCAGTTTCTTTTATTCTTTTATTTATTTTTTGAGATGGAGTCTCGCTCTATCGCCCAGGCTGGAGTGCAGTGGTGCGATCTCAGCTCACTGCAACCTCTGCCTCTTGGGTTCGAGTGATTCTCCTGCCTCAGCCTCCCAAGTAGCTGGGATTACAGGTGTGCACCTCCATGCCAGGCCAATTTTTTGTATTTTTAGTGGAGACGGAGTTTCACCATGCTGGCCAGGCTGGTCTCCAACTCCTGACTTCAAGTGATCTGCCCACCTTGGCCTCTCAAGGTGCTGGGATTACAGGCATCCTGTTCCTCAGTTTCTCTGTGTGTGGAAGTGATAGTACCAAGTCTCCTTTACCAAACATGTGCTTTGGGACCAGTCGCCAGGCTCATGGCTCCTCCTGCACCATTCCGTTTACCCTCCCCCAGAGTCCTAGAGGTGGGTGCTATTATCCCCCATTTCATAAGTGGGGAAACTGAGGCGCAATGAGGACAAACAACTTGTCCAAGATTACACAGTTAAGAATGTGGCAGAGACAGAGAGCCACAGTGCCAGGACTTGAGTCAGTTTGGTCCCAAGTGATAGATCGTCCCCTCTTAACCACACATTGCCATTGCCTCTTTGCAAAGTTGGGGAGGGGGCTATAGGGGGTAATATCCAAGAGAGGGCCTGGGAGGTTGGTGGAGATGTAAGCGATGAGCGAACATGATAACAAAAATGAACGAGGCCGGACACGTGGCTCACGCCTGGAATCCCAGCACTTTGGGAGGCCAAGGCAGGTGGATCACCTGAGGTCAGGAGCTTGAGACCATCCTGACCAACATGGTGAAACCTCATCTCTACTAAAAATACAAAAATTAGCTGGGCATGGTGATGTGTGCCTGTAATCCCAGCTACTCAGGAGACTGAGGCAGGAGAATCACTTGAACTTGCGAAGTGGAGGTTGCAGTGAGCTGAGACTGGGCTACTGCACTGCAGCCTGGGCAGCAGAGTCAGATTCTCTATCCAAAAAAAATAAAAATAAAGAGAAGGAATGAAGCTGAGTGAAGTAACTGTGGCAGGACGTCGTCTCCCTTGCTATGGATGGGATGGGATGGTGGGGAGGGGGTTTATGTATATGTGGGGGCAGGGAACCCACGCCTGGACCCCCACCCCAGGAGCCTTTGGGGCTGGGGTCCTCCCTCACTCTGCTCTCTCTCTCACCCACCTCCCCAGGGAAGGCCACGCCAGTCTGGTACAGGAGCTGAAGGCAGTGCTGGGGACCCCACCAGGTGCCCTGGTGCTGGCAGTTGGGGGCGGAGGCCTCCTGGCTGGGGTGGTGGCCGGCCTGCTGGAGGTGGGTTGGCAGCATGTGCCCATCATTGCCATGGAGACCCATGGGGCACACTGCTTCAATGCGGCCATCAAGGCCGGCAAGGTGGTCACATTGCCAGACATCACCAGGTGGGTAAAGCCTCGGGACATTTGTAGAGGGGGGGCTGGAGGGTGGGGTTGCCACCGCCCTAAGGCCTTCCAGTCCCAGCCAGTAGAGACAGGGGACACCCAAAATGCTGTCCTTGGTCCTGGGACTCCAACAACAGTAATGTAAGTTAGTAACCTAAGTTAGAAGGCAGTGCTGAAAAAGGAGATGAGGGATATGTTCATTTAAACCTCATCAATTCATAAAACAAGCTTTTATTGACTTATCATTGCAGAAGCCATCTACGTATGTTGCAGATAAGTTAGGAAATGTATGCCAGGCGAGGTGGCTTATGCCTGTAATCCCAGCACTTTGGGAGGCTGAGGTGGACGGATTACTTGAGGTCAGGAGTTTGAGACCAGCTTGGCCAACATATAGTGAAACCCCGTCTCTACTAAAAATGCAAAAATTACCTGGGAGTGGTGGTACACACCTGTAGTCCCAGCTACTTGGGAGGCTGAGACAGGAGGATTGCTTGAGCCCAGGAGTTGGAGGCTGTAGTGTGCTATGATGGTGCCTGTGAATAGCCACTGCACTCCAGCCTGGGAAACCTAGCAAGACCCTGTCCTCCCCCATACCCCAAAAAGCCAATAAATTTTAAAAAGAACGTGATCACTGAATTTAGGACCCACCCTCATCCAGTATGACTTCACCTTAATTTAACTAATTACATCTGCAAGACTCTATTTCCAAGTAAGGTCACATTTTGAGGTTCCGGGTAGATGTGTATTTTTTTTTTTTTTTGAGATGGAATCTCATTCTGTTGTCCAGGCTGGAGTGCAGTGGTATGATCTCAGCTCACTGCAACCTCTGCCTCTCGGGTTCAAGTGATTCTCCTGCCTCAGTCTCCCAAATAGTTGGGATTACAGGCATGTGCCACCACGCCTGGCTAATTTTGTATTTTTAGTAGAGACGGAGTTTCACCATGTTGGCCAGGCTGGTCTTGAACTCCTGACCTCAAGTGATCCACCTGCCTCGGCGTCCCAAAGTGCTGGGATTACAGGCGTTGAGCCACTGCACCTGGCCTGGTTGTGCATTTTGGAAGGAGCCGTGATTCAACCCAGTACGGTTACAATCTGTGCCTGGATTCTGTTAAACACCCGTTGGATACTGGTACCTAGGATGTAATGGGGTATGACAGCAAGGTGTGTGAAATCAAGACGGTCTTAAGTCAGCTCCTTAAGCATCTACTGTGTGCAAGGCTCTAGGTGGCTAATGAGAAAAACCTCAAGAAAATGACACCTGGACACAAATCTCCTCGTCTTTCTGGTACCATCTCCAGTCTTTCTTGGGCTGCCTCCGCCTTGCAGCCTTGCTGTGCTATCTTAGCCTGGAAATTATTTTTAAGAAGTTTTTTTTTGGTAGAGATGGGGTATTGCTGTGTTGCCCAGGCTGGTCTCGAATTCCTGGGCTCAAGCGATCCTCCTGCCTCAGCCTCTCAAAGGGCTGGGATTACAGGCATCAGCCACTGTGCCCGGCCTGCCTGGAAATCGTTTGTACCATCTTACTTCTGAACCATTTCTTGTTCTGCTCTTGCCACCTGGAATGTCAGTCCTGCTCACCCTGAGGAAATCTTAGACGGCTTGGGGCAGCTATACGCCAGCTGGGAGACCCTCAGGGCACCGTGTTGTGTCTGCGTCACTCTTTGCTGTGTCCTGGTTTGGGTTACTGGCTGGAGTGGAGGAGCCAGAGGGTAAGGACTGGCTGCTTTAGCTCTGATCCCTGATACCCATCCCAGAGCCTGGCACAGCAGAAGCACTAAGGGAAGCTCATGGATTATGATGTCTGTAGATGACACCAACATCCATCCAGGTGCTCTGACTGGGCACCTGGGTGTCACATGGGCTCCCCCCTCCCCATCGAGTTCCATCCATCCTACCTCTTGAGTCCAGCTCCCTTCCAGCCTTCGTTTCCCTGGATGGGTGAAACAGCTCTCCCCCAGCCCCTGTGCCACCCCTGTTGCCTTTTTAAAAAAGTGGATAATATCTCTATTGAGATCTGTTTCATGTGCCATTCGATTTACTTATTTAAAGTGTATGATTCCAGACCCATGCAGTGGCTCACACCTGTAATCCCAGCACTTTGGGAGGCCGAGGTGGGTGGATCACTTGAGATCAGGAGTTCAGACCAGCCTGGCCGACATGGCAAAACCCCATCCTAGTAAAAAATACAAAAATTAGCCAGGCATGGTGGCGTGCACCTGTAATCCCAGCTACTCAGGAGGCTGAGGCAGGAGAACCGCTTGAACTCAGGAGGTGGAGGTTGCAGTGAGCCAAGATGGCACCACTGCACTCCAGCCTGGAGGACAGAGCAAGACTCCATCTCAAAAGAAAAACAAAAAACAAAAAACAACTCAATCCCCAGGATAACCTCATGAGCCCCAGTTTTCAGTTGAAGAAATGAAGGTTCAGAGAGGTGAAGTGACTTTCCCATGGTCACACAGCTGGTATGGAGCCAAGTTTCAAAACCAGGCAGCCAGGCTCCGGAATCTGGGTTCTGGGCCACTCCGGGGTCTGAGGCTTTCCCAAAGCCTCTCCTGGGCTATTGCCCAGCTCATAGCAGGTACCAGCATGTAGTGATCCCAAGCACAGAGGCAAAGACCATGAATCCTGGAGCCAAACTGCCTGGACTTAAATCTACCTTCTGCTACTGATGAGCTGTGTGTCCTTCAGCTAGTTACTTATCCTCTCTGAGCTTCTGTTCCCTCCCCTGTAAAATGGAGCTAATATGTTTCTAACTCAAAGGGTGGTTGAGATTAAAACAATATCCATACATCCAGCACATTGTACACATTTAATAAATATTAGCTACTGGCCTGGTGTGGTGGCTCATGCCTGTAATCCCGACACTTTGGGAGATTGAGGTGGGAAGCTAATGTGAACCCAGGAGCTCCAGGCTGCAGGGAGCTAAGAGTACATCACTGCACTCTGGCCTCGGCCACGGAGCAAGACGCTGTCTCAAAACAAAAGTATATATTTAGGTGGGGCGCAGGGGCTCATGCCTGTAATCCCAGCACTTTGGGAGACCAAGGCAGACAGATTGCTTGAGCTCAGGAATTCAAGAGCAGCCTGGGCAATGTAGTGAGACACCTTCCACTACTAAAAATGAAATGTAAAAGAAAAAATGTATTTATAGTATACACATGATATTAATGAATAAAAAGAAAAAAATTCCTTTCTATGCTTGGCTTTCTGGGGTCTGTGCAAGGAATGGCTCAATCAGGATTGCAGAGTCAGAGGCACTGATGCACACTGAGTGCTTTATTGATTGATTGATTGATTGATTTTTGAGATGGAGTCTTGCTCTGTCACTCAGGCTGGAGTGCAGTGGCTTGATCTCAGCTCATTGCAACCCCTGCCTCCCGGGTTCAAGCGAGTCTCCTGCCTCAACCTCCTGAGTAGCTGGGATTACAAGTGCGCACCACCATGCCTGGCTACATTTTGTATTTTTAGCAGAGGCGGGGTTTCACCATGTTGGTCAGGCTGGTCTCGAACTCCTGACCTCGTGATCCCCCCCACCTTGGCCTCCCAAAGTGGTGGGATTACAGGCATGAGCCACCACGCCCAGCCACATTCAGTATTACTCAGTCGATGAACACGCGGTTTTTGAGCACCTCCTCTGTGCCTTATAAGGCTGAGTTCCAGACCAGCCCATTGCAGGATGGGGGACGTGGCTGGGGCTGGGGTGGGGGAAGAGACCTGATTGACCAGCTCTTCCCTGAGCCCCTGGTTTCCCTGCCCCACTCTGCTCTATCCGCAGCGTGGCCAAGTGCCTGGGTGCCAAGACGGTGGCCGCGCGGGCCCTGGAGTGCATGCGGGTGTGCCAGATCCACTCCGAAGTGGTGGAGGACGCCGAGGCTGTGAGCGCTGTACAGCAGTTCCTGGGTGAGTGAGCACCGTCACCCACCTGGGCTTGGAGACCCACAAAGTCCCTGCATCCTCTAGCAGGTGTGTGTGTTCTCTCTTGTCTGTATCCTCAGCACTACGTGCCGGCTAGGTGTGCAGTTACTATGCGCTAAGTGCACTTTGAGTAGATGGAAGGGGTGGGGGGGAAAGAAGGAGTGTGTCCTGCTGTCTCTAGCCCCCAGACTTTTATACATGCTTCTCCTCTGTCTGGCTGGCGCTGTCCCTATTGATTTTATGTGACTGAGGGCTACTTAGCCACCATGGCACCTCCTCCAGGAAGCCTCCCCTGATCTCCCCCCCCCCCACCACCCTGCTTAGGTTGGGGACCTTCAATGCACCACTCCCTGTGTTCATAACCTCCTGGTTTTTATCCCTCTATGTCATAGATTGTGAGCCCCATGAGGGCTGGTGTGTTTCAGTCACTGTGTGTCCCTAGGGCCTTCTTGGCACAGGGCATGGCAGATAGTAGGCACTCAATAGATGTTTGTTGATTGAAGGGATGAATGGATGAGTGAGTGGAAAGGTGGATAATGGATAGATGGGCAGTGGATGGATGGATGGATGGATGATGAAGTGATGGGTTGATGAATGGCATAGAAATGGATGGATGGACAGGCACATTGATTAATGAACATGTTGACGGATAGACACAGTCAAATGATGGATAGAGGAATGGATGGATGGCTATGAATGGGTGGATGGGTGGGTATGTTGATGGATGGGTACACTGATGGAGAGACAGATAGTCTAATGATGGATAGAGGAATGGATGGATGGATAGAGAGATAAAAGGTAGGTGGGTGGACGGGGTAGGAGGCCAGGCTGATGGATGGGGAGACAGTGAGACAAGTGATGGATTGCTGGCAGAGCAGATGAATGGCTGGCTGGCTGGAGAGAGATGGCTGCAAGGGTCTGCAGTGCCCAGGGTGTGCTGAGCACTGACTGTTCTTCTTCCCTTTGTCTCCCTCTTCCATCCCCCTGGTCCTGGCAGATGACGAGCGTGTGCTGGTGGAGCCTGCCTGTGGGGCAGCCTTAGCAGCCATCTACTCAGGTCTCCTGGGGAGGCTCCAGGCCAAGGGTTGCCTGCCCCCTTCCCTGACTTCAGTTGTGGTCATCGTGTGTGGCGGTAACAACATCAATAGCCAAGAGTTGCAGGCTCTGAAAACCCAGCTGGGCCAGGTCTGAGGGCCCAGCCTAGCCCCAAAGACCCTGAGAGGTGCACGGAGACTCCTGTGGCTGGATGAGCGGGGCTCAGTGCTGGTGGGTGGCAGTGGAAGCTGCCCTGTGCATCTGTGCTGGGTGCCTCCCTAAGGAAGCCCTCCCGGACTGCCCCTTGTGGCTCCCTGACAACTCCAGCCAATAAACACTTTCTGAGTTGAGTCTGTAACTGCTATGGATCCTCTTTCCAGTTCCATGAACTCACAGGAGACACCCCACAATCCTGTTGCCACTTCTGTGATAAAGTGACTCCAAGCCCCATCTTAGGCAACAAAGCCAAGACTTGAAAACCTCAGTCTCTAAAGGAATCCAACCATTCTGAGATCTTAAATGAGCTTCCTTTACCTGGAGGACCAGCCCAGGTTGACCAGGTCAGGAAGGAGAGGGAGATGTTCTGTCACTTCTCAGGCCTGGGCAGGAGAGGAAGATATCACCTGTCTTCACCCAGTGCTGTTATGTACCAGAAACTCTGCTAAGAACTTTCTACTCATTGTCTAATGTTCACGAAGGTACTAGGAAGTAAAAACCACTATTACCATCCCTGTTTTACAGATGGGGAAACTGAGGCTTGGGATGTTTACATAACTTGCCCAAGATCACAGTTAGGATATGTGATCACCTGTCTCTCCATCCGTCAGCCTGATCACCTATCCCTCCACCCATGCACCTTTAATCTCTCTATCCATCCATCCCTCTATCCATCATTAAACTATCTGTCCATCTGTCAGTGTATCCATCCATCCATTCATCTATCCATAACCCATTCATCATAAGTCATCCATCCATTCATAAGCCACCAACTCATCCATCTACCAATTCATCTATCTATCCTTAGACTGTCTATCCATCCATGTATCCATTCATCCACATATCCATCCATTCATCTATAATCCATTCATTCATCAATTCCTCTACCTATCACTGTATCAATCCATCAACATATCCATCCATCCATTCCATCCATCTATAATCCATCCATCCATCCATAATACATTCATTCATCTACAATCCATCCATCCACCCCTCTATCCATCATTAGACTGTCTGTCCATCAGTGTATCCATCCACCCACATACCCATCCATTCATCTATAATCCATCTATCTATCCACATCCATTCATTCATCTATAATCCATCCATCCATCCATGCATCCATTCACCCATTCCTCTATCCATCATTAGACTTTCTGTCCATCTGTCAGTGTATCCATCCATCCATCCATGCGTCCATTCATCTATAATCCATTCATCCATCTATAATCTATTCACTCATCAATTCCTCTATCATTGTATCAATCCATCAACATATCCATCCATCCATCTATAATCCATCCATCCATTCTCACATTAACATATTCATTCCTCTAGCCATCATTAGGCCATCTGTCCATCCATCAGTGTATCCATCAATTGACATATCCATCTATCCAGATTGAAACTGATTTTCAGGGTCACTCTGTATTGCTTTCAGTCTGAACTCTCTGTGTTGGGGTGGGTGGTGGTGGAATGTGGAAGAAAGGGTAGGGAAGGGTAGGTTGGTCTGGACACACCTGTGGGTCACAGGGAGAGGCAGGTTGTATGCCTGGAATTGGGCACCTCCGGCTTCTAGGAGTCTCTCGCAGGAAGAGGGATGGAAAGTTGCACTCCTTTGAGCCACAGGGGGGCAGCAAAGTGTCTCCTATGGGGAAGGCTGGCTCCAGGCAGGAGAGACCCTCCCCTTGGGTCCTCCTGGATGCTACCTCTTGTGGGGCGCTCACCCTAGCGGGGCATGCTGAGGTCCACACGGTCTTGACATGCAGGAGCCTTTTCCAGCCCCTCACAGCCCTGCCAAGAAGCAAAGCTCAGAGAGTGAAGGGTCTGTGCAGCATCACATGCTCTGGCAGAACCGGGTCCTGGCCCCCCAGCGACATCCTCTCTCCTGACTCCTGTGGGCTGTGTGACCTTGGGCTAGTCTCTTTCCCTCTCTGGGCCTCAGGCTGCACCTCATGCTGTAGGAGACCCACTTGCCACTTCCCCACCTCTTTTCCTTTGCTCAGGCTGTTCCCTTCGCCAGATGCCTCCTCCTTTTCCTTCTTTGTTTTTTAGGGAAAGGGCCTTGCTGTGTTGCCCGGGCTAAGTGCAATGGCACAATCATAACTCACTGCAGCCTCAAACTCCTGGGCTCAAGCGATCCTCCTGCCTCAGCCTCCCGAGTAGGTAGGACCACAGGCACGTGCCACCAAGCCTAGCTAATTTTTAAATTATTTTTTGTAGAGATGTGGTCTTGCTCTGTTGCCCAGGCTGGTCTTGAACTTCTGGGCTCAAGCCATCCTCCTGCCTTGGCCTCCCGAAGTGCTGGGATTACAGGCACCATGCCCAACCCCTCCTTTTCTGAAGAGCGGGATTTGAGAGCAACCGTGACCTCCCTCTGTGCCCTTGCTGCCTTGGTCTCATTTTTTCTTAACCCCAGACGTAACTCTCGGTAGTCAGGGACCACCCCCCCACCAGCTCCAGAAACCCCCATGAGTCAGTCCCATTTGCTTGGAGTCATGCTTTGTGAATTCCCCAATAGAGGAGACATGAAGAGCACCAGAGCTGGATGCAGCCAGACCTGAGCCTGGACTCTTCCTGCCTAGCAGCCTGGCCACCTTGAGCAAGGACGCTCCTTCTCAGTGCCTCAGTGTCCCCATCTGTAACATGGGTGGTTGGGGGGATTGCTACTGCGGACCTGACATATCTAGTCTTTCAATAAATGTTTATTCTTACTGTCTCCTGAGCATTCTTCCCCCAAACAATGAGAGGAACTACAATTTATTCATGTATTGAGCACCTACAGTATGCTGTGGACTTCAGCAGCTGCTTCGTTTAATCCCACGATAACCCACATGGTAGATACTATTGTTATCCCCATTTTGCAGACGAGGAAACTGGGGCATGGAAGAGTTAAGCCACTTAGTCTGGGTCACCCAGCTGTATGGGAGCTCCAATATGTGGAAATCTGAGGCTCGTGAGTCTAACCACTCCGGCTCATACACCTCCTTCCCTTTGCTTAAGCTCTGTTCCCTGCCTGCCGTTCCTGCTCTGCTTCTGAATCCTACACATTCTTCACAGCCCAGCGTGAGTGCAGCCTCCTCCCTGGATTGCTTCAGCCAGTGATGACAGTCCCCCCAGCCCATGCTCCTCCAGGTGAGGTGCAGAGCCCACCTCAGCTCCAGGTGCTCCGTCTCCCAGCCAGGCACCCATCCCGCCCCGCCCACGGTCTCATGCTGTTTGGCTCCCCTCCTGGGAGACTTGTCAGCTGCTGTTTACTTCTCTCTTGGTCTCAACGAGTTGGAGATAAGAAGCCGAGGGGGCTGTTGATCCTGTCCAGATAACACATGTCAATTAACTCAGTTTAGCCCTTCCTGGTTGACACCCAAGGAACGCAGAGACCAGGATGAGGCACAGGGAGAGAGCCAGGAGATGGGGGAGTGTTTGAAGCTGAGGCCATGGCTGCTATGATGCATAGCAGGGACGGGGATCCGAAGGCAGAGGCTCTTCTGATTCTGCCTCTGCCTTCTTGGCCTCTCAGCTGGGGAAATGCGGAGCTGGGGCCTCTCTGTGTTTGTCTAGGCTGCATAAAAACACTGCAAACTGGGACACCAGGTGTGTGTCTGCCTGAGATGTGCCTAGCTGGGGTCCCCTCTCCTGAGGCTGCGGGCCCCTTTGGCTCCCTGTGCAGCTGAGGCTCCCTCTCCTCTCACCAGATGATCCTGACACCCCCGCTCCAGGGTCCTCACCTCCATCTAGTCCTCTTTCCTTTCTTACTTCTTCTTCTTTTTTGACAGAGTCTTGCTCTATCGCCATGCTGGAGTATAATGGCACAATCTCGGCTCACTGCAATCTACGCCTCCTGGGTTCAAGCGATTCTCCTGCCTCAGCCTCCTGAGTAACTGGGATTACAGGCGCCCGCCACCACACCCAGCTAACTTTTGTATTTTTTAGTAGAGACGGGGTTTCACCATTTTAGTCAGGCTGATCTCGAACTCCCGACCTCAGGTGATCCACGTGCCTCAGCCTCCCAAAGTGCTGGGATCACAGGCGTGAGCCACGTGCCTGGGGGTCCATCTAGTCCTTCTTTCTAGTTTTAAAGCCAGGTGACAGGGGAGGCTTGGAATCTTGACTTTCATTGGCAAAGGAGGTGCTCTCACCCCAAAGCTGGCCCCAGGCAGGGCAGGGACATGAGGAGGGGGGACCCAGGGTCAGGCCTTCTCCTCCCCAATCCCATCCTCAGCCTTGGCAGGAGCCCAGTCCAGGGCAGAGTAAACACTCCAGCACCTGCAGAGGATGGTCTCACTCTCATGCAGGGAAGTGATGGCTCAGACTGACTTTGTGTCTTCGTCCTTTTGGGGTGCTATAACCAAGTGCCATAAATGGGGTGGCTTAGAAACAATGGAAATGTATTGCTCACAGTTCTGGAGGCTGGAAGGTCCAAGACCAAGGTGCCAGCAGATTCGGTGTCTGGTGAGGACCCACCCCTCATCAACAGGCATCTCTCACACTGCCCTACCATGGTGGAAGGATCTCTCTCAAACCTCTCTTATCTTTTACATTTTTTTGGGAAGGAGTCTCACTCTGTCACCCAGCCTGTAGTGCAGTGGTTCAATCTCAGCTCACTGCAACCTCCGCCTCCCAGGTTCAAGTGATTCTTGTGCCTCAGCCTCCCAAATAGCTGGGATTACAGGCACACACCACCATTCCTGGATAAGTTTTGGTAGAAATGGAGTTTCACCATGTTGGCCAGACCGCTCTCGAACTGCTGACCACAAGTGATCCGCCAGCCTCAGCCTCCCCAAAGTGTTCGGATTACAGGTGTGAACCACCACGCCTGGCCTCAGACCTCTCTTATAAGGTACCGATCCTTTCATAAAGGTCCTCTCCCCATGACCCAGTCACCTCCCAAAGGCCCCACCTCCTAAAACCATGGGGGTCACGCGTTTCAATGTGTGAATTTTGGAGGGACACAAACATTTTGACCACAGCAATTTGTACCCTAAGTCGGCTCTGTGGTTGTGTGTACACCTGTGTAATTGTGTACCCACATCCATGTGTGTTTGTGTACACGAGCGGATGAATACTTGTGTGTTTATAGAGGGGAACAGACACAGTAATTGAGGGCTACTTGATTTCCTCCTGAGTGTAGTGCTTCACATTGTTGTATTTGGGACTCGCAATGTAATCACTAGCCAGACATCAAACTTGGATATCTACAGTGAAGCGGCCTGGGGGCTAGACAGACATTAAGGAGTGATGGGGATTGGAGCCAAATGGAGGGCTTATGGTCTGTTTAAAGGACTTAGCCACTACTCAGCTCCAGCCAATTTCAGGCTCAACATAGCACATCTTCCAATTTCATAGTGTTCACTCAAAATCAGAGCCATTTGGGAAATACTGTTTGTTCCATTTGCCCACATATTCATATAAAGGCTCTGACAAGTCCTGCAGGAAAGTCACTGAATGTGGGGGGAGGAGCATGTGACCCTGACCTGAGCCAATCAGAGAATTACATTTTCCCTGCTCATGGTGATTGGCTCGAGGGTGGGCCCAGGAGCCAAGCTGTCCAATCAGAGTGGCCTTCAGGACTTTGGCTGGGATTGGGGAGGCACCCATAGCTGTTCATTTCCTTAAGCCAATACATGTCTCTTTCTGCACAAGTCTGGGCCTCCTGTCGTTTGAGACTGGAAGGATCCCAATGGACGGGGTACATACTTCATGCCCGTCTGCTGAATTGAATTGATTTACTTTGAGCTGCCTGGATTTGAGTCATATCTCAGATTGGTTCTCAGCAAAATGAGGGCAATCTTCTCTTTGGATCCACTTTTTTATTTTTGCTCCCAGGAACCTGGGAGTTCATGCCACTTGCCCGTACAAGAAGAGCAAAGTAAAACTCAATGTCATATTGCTAAGGAGTTGGGTGGCAGTGTTTTACGAAGATCGGGAGAGTTTAAAAATCAGATTGGGTTAAAAGTCTCTTTTGGAAGTGACTTGTGTAAATAATAGTTAGGGCTGGGGTAACCCAGAGATACCTCCAACATTTAAAATTCAAGCCTGTTAGGAAGACAGTTTCCTAATTTTCTTTTCCTCCCTCCCTCCCTCCCTCCCTTCCTTCTTCCTTCTTCCTTCCTTCCTTCCTTGAGATGAGTCTCACTCTGTTGCCCAGGCTGGAGAGCAGGGGCACAATCTCAGCTCACTGCAACCTCCACCTCCCGGGTTCAAGCAATTCTCCTGCCTCAGCCTCCTGAGTAGCTGGGACTACAAAAGCAAACCACCACACCAACTCATTTTTCTATTTTTGGTAGAGACGGGATTTTGCCATGTTGTCCAGGGTGGTCTCGAACTCCTGGCCTCAAAGTGATCCACCCAGTTTGGCCTCCCAAAGTGCTGGGAGTATAGGCATGAGCCACTGCGCCTGGCAGTTTCCTAATTTTCCATCCACCTTAGGGGCTTGGAAAATTACTCTAAGTTGGAGCCTCTTGCCTGAGCTTCCTGGAGGCCCAGCAGAGCAAACATACTGATGGTGAGGGGGCATGGTGAGGTCCAGAAATGGGCAGCTGCTCACTCCAGGACGCCTGGTATGGGGACCCAAGGGTCTACCCACATGCCTGGTGGGGTGCTTTGTTCTCATGGGGACATAGAGCGATTGATTGGGGAACCTCCATGTCCAGCTCTTCCAGGGCTTCCTGTGTCAGACTGAGCACTTTGTGTCCCGTGGCAGGGGGATTTGGAGATCCATTTTGGACCTGCACACCTAGTTCCATTACTTTGTGTTTTTGGTTCATTTCCGAATGAATGAATGAATGAATGAGTATATCAGTTAAGGTTTGGTTCAGTTTGACAATTCAAGAAACACAAGATAAGAGACTTAAACAAAATAGAAGTTTGTTTCTCTTTGACTTAAAAGGTTGGAATTAAGGCCGGGAGCAGTGGCTCATGCCTTTAATCCCAGCATTTTGGGAGGCTGAAGTCAGTAAATCACTTGAGGTTAGGAGTTTGAGACCAGCCTGACCAACACGGTGAAACCCTGTCTCTACTAAAAATACAAAAATTAGCCAGGTGTGGTGGCATGTGTCTGTAGTCCCAACTACCCGGGAGGCTGAGGCAGGAGAATTGCTTGAACCTGGAAGGTGGAGGCTGCAGTGAGCTGAGATCATACCACTGCACTCTAGCCTGGGTGACAGACAGACTCAAATAAACAAACAAACAAAAAATAAACAAAAAAAGTTTGGAATTAAGCACTTCAAGGCTGGTGTTGTGTCCCAGTAGTGTCGGGGACTCAGACTCCTCTGCTCTGCTTGCATGGCTGTGAATGGCTTCCGCTCCCACAGTCACCTCATGGTCCCATGTGGATGCCGGAGAGACAGCCACTATATGCCAATTGCAGGCAGCAGGAAGGAGGACCAGATGAAGAGATGAAGAAGGGAAACTTCCTTGTCTTTAAGGACACTTAAAATAGTTGCTACACACTACTTCTGCTCATAACTCATTGGTCAGAACTTAGGTATGTGCCATAACTAACCACAAAAATGGCTGAAAAATGTAGTCTTCATAAAAGGCAGCCATGCAACTCAGCCAAAATCAGAGGTTCTGCTATAGAGGAAGACAAATCGAATGGGCCAGGCACAGTGGCTCATGCCTGTAATCACAGCACTTTGTGAGGCTGAGGTGGATGTATTGCTGGAGGCCAGGAGTTTGAGACCAGCCTGAGCAACATGGTGAAACCCCATCTCTACTAAAATTACAAAAATTAGCTGACATGGTGATGTGCTCTACCACAGTACTCCAGAGGCTGAGGCACAAGAATCACTTGAACCCAGGAGGCGGAAGTTGCAGTGAGCCAAGATCATGCCATTGCCCTCAGCCTGGGCAATAGAGCAAGACTCTGCCTGAAAAAGAATAATAATAATAATAATAGAATGGATATTGAAGATGACAAGAAGTCTTTGCCATATGGAGCAAATGTGTGAGAGTACAGGTTGAGCTGCTATAACAAAAAGATCTAAAACTGCAGTGTTGTTTAGGGGCAGGGAGGTAGGCAGCTCTGTTCCCACAAGGAAACACCAGGAACCAGGCAGGTTATTTCTACCCTGTTGCTTCACCATCCCTTGAAATACTGTCTCATGTGCCTGCTCAAAATTGACCCATAATTACCATGGCTGCAGTAAGGGGAAAGAGAAAGTAGAGGGCGAGATATTTCCTTTTAAGGGCATTACCCGGATGTGGCACACTTCCCTTCTGCTCACAGCCCATTGGCCAAGACTTAACCACTCAGCTGCAAGAAAGTATGGGTAATGTAGTCTCTAGCTGGGAGGACACTTACCCAGCTAAAGCTGAGGGTTCAATTTCTAAAAGAAGACTTGGGACTGGAGGGTAACTAGCAGTCTCTACTACAATGAAGAATGAAGGAGTGGACGAGTGAGTGGCTGTGGATGAGGAGGTGGGGACTCCAGGTGAGCTAAAGTCCTCTGCACTGGGGTAAGTTGTCTGGAGGACCAGCTCCAGACTGATCTCTATTTGATTGGGAGCCTCTGGGAAGGGCCCTGCAGGCTTAGATTAGGTCATGTGGTTTGCATGAAAAGGCAACAAGTTTGGAGAAATTAAGAAGGTGAAGTCAACACAACTCAGTGATTGATTAGGGAGAGGGTTAGGCCCAGGGTGGCCACCAAGTTTCTGGTTTAGGGCAACCATCTGTGTAAATGTCTGAGGTTGAGGATCCAAAGGAGGGAGAAAGGGGTTTGGGGATGAAGATCCTAGAGGTCCATGCAGTCATTTAGTTAGCAATTATTTATTAAGCACCTACTCTGTACCAGGCACTTTTCTAGGCATAGGGATACAGCAAAAGCCCTGACCTAGGGGGCTTACATTCTAATGGAAAGAGACAGGACAATGGCAGTACCCAAAATAAAAATGCAATGTGTCAGATACTGATAGGGGCTTTGAGGAAAGAAGACACAGGATAAAGGGAGAGAGAATGGCAAGAAAGGGGTGGGGGAGGGGCTATTTATTGTGTTGGAATCAACAAATCCTAAGCATTATACCGTTTTACTCATCAAGTATATTGGGATGAATCTCTAACAGATAAGGGAAAGGATTTTCTTGCCTGGGCAACATAAGAGACCCCATCTTTACAAAAAAAGCAAAAACATTTAGCCAGGCATGGTGAGTAATGCCTGTAGTCCCAGCTACTTGGGAGGCTGGGGTGGGAGGATCACTTAAGGCCAGGAATTCAAGGCTGCAGTGAGCTGTGATTGTGCTGCTCTATTTCTGCCTCGGTAACAGAATTAGACCTTGTCTTAAAAATGACAAGGCCAGGCGCGATGGCTCACACCTGTAATCCCAACACTTTGGGAGGCTGAGGCAGGTGGATCACTTGAAGTCAGGAGTTTGAGACCAGCCTGACCAACATGGTGAAACCTCATCTCTACTAAAAATACAAAAATTAGCTGGGTGTGGTGGCACACACCTGTAATCCCAGTTACTTGGTAGCCTGAGGCAGGAGAATCCCTTAGACCCGGGAGGCTGAGGTTATAGTGAGCTGAGATCGTATCACTGCACTCCAGCCTGGGCAACAAGAGAAACTGAGAGAGAGACAGAGAGAGGGAGGGAGGGGGAGAGAGAGAAGAGATAGAGAGAGAGAGAGGGAATTACTTTGTTGGATCAGGATCTAGATAGTCTTCGTATTGCTTTTTGTTTTTAAAGAGAAAAGGTCTCCGTATATTGCCCAATCTGGTCTCTAACTGCTGGGCTCAAGTGATATTGCCTCAGCCTCCCAAAGTGCCTGGGATTAGAGCCTCAAGTCATTGCGCGCGGCCCATGTTGCGTTTGATTGATCCGTTTCTTATGTCTTTTAATCTATGTAGTTAGCTGAGTGTGAGTGGTCAAGAAAGCCTCTTTGAAAAGTGAAGTTCGAGCTGAGGCTGGGGGAGGAAATGAAGGAGGAGGCCATGCTGGGCATGCAGGGGAAACGCGTGTGCAAATGTCCCAAGGTGGGAATGTGGCGAGGAGGGCCAGGGTGGCTGCGGGAAGAGCGAGAGGGGAGAACAGTAGAAGCTAACAGAAGACAGACCGAGAGCCTGTGAGTCAACGGAAGAGGTGCCAGATCATGAAAGGCCTTGCAGGCTGTGGTCAGGGCTTTGGGTTCTCCTCTGTGTGTGAGGGAGGTCAGGGAAGAGTTCAGCATGAGGCCACATCTCCCCCTGCCTGCCCCCTCAGGCTCTGTTCTCAGCCTTGATTTCCGTCTCCTGTGCGGGGCATCCTGTGTCCCTGCAGTGGACACTACTGGTGTCCTCCATTCCTGGATTCTGATTCTTTAACCAGGTAGGTGCACTCATCTCCCAGCCACTGGGACGTGTTGGCTGCTAACAGACTTAAGTTGTACCCTGTCCAAGAGAGTTGCCCATGGGGGTCTCCTTGTCCAGAGATGCATGGGGTCACAGCTGCCTGAGGGTGGCCCACAGCCAGTGACTGGCTAATACAGACATATATTAATAAAAAGCACACCCCTAGGCTGGGCACGGTGGCTCACACTTGTAATCCCAGCACTTTGGGAGGCTGAGGCGAGCAGATCACCTGAGGTCAGGAGTTTGAGAGTGGCCAACATGGTGAAACCCCCTGTCTACTAAAAAATACAAAAAATTAGCAACCATGGTGGTGGGCGCCTGTAGTCCCAGCTACTTGGGGAAACTGAGGCACAAGAATCGCTTGAACTTGGAAGGCAGAGGTTTCAGTGAGCTGAGATTTTGCCACTGTGCTCTAGCCTGGGTGACAGAGCAAGACTCTGTCTCCAAAGAGAGAAGAAGAAGAAAAAAAAGTGGATCCCCTCATTTCAAAGTGAGGCAACCCCATGGGTACCATTCAGGGTCCACACTCCCCCCTGAAGTTGTGTCTGAGCCTGGCTTCCCCCATCTCTCTATTCTGACCCTCTCACTCCTCTACTGGGAGCACTCCCTTAGTAAACCACGTGTGCAGAATCTCCAGGCTCAGCCTCTGCTTGTAGAAAACCCAGCGTAAATGAACACTCTCCCCCTTACCCCTGTCCCATCGGCCTCTTTCTTCCCTGGTGTTTGTGCTTTTTAAACTACACCAAAAATGTCCCGGCAGGCTTCTTGCTTTGCTTCCAAACTCCCTGATAAATTCCACTGGCTGGGCAACCCCAGGAGAGGTCTTCTGGAGCAAGAAACCCCATAAATCACCCCACTGCCACTCCGGCGTGGGCAGATCTTTATGTAAAAAGGTGTTTCCTGGGAGCGCCAGAAGGCAGGAGAATCCTATTACAAGCCGCCCCATTAATTATAAAGAGTCAAGTCAACCCTTTCCTGCGATTTTTATCTTAAGTCCGAAACTGATTACCTTCACCAATCCTTCCCCCTTCCGAAAAGATCTAAAAAATAAAATAAATGTTTGAAGAACAAATACCAAAGTTTCTCTTTTAGGGGAGAACCAGCAGAGAGAGAAGTGAGTGAGAAAGACCGTTTTCCCTTTCTTTTCAAGGTAAAAGCGAATGGGGGGACTTAGCCCGTGTGTAGCGTATTTCTTTGACTACCTCAGCCCTTGGAGGTGGGTTCTATAATTTGGCTCATATTACAAATGAAGAAAACTGAGGCTCCCCTGAAATTACATGGTTGGCCCATTTTTCTGAGATGGTGAGGCGGGCAGAAAATAGGCCAGGCCAGATATATTAAAATGTGGGTTCAATTCTCCACCTCTGCTTCCTACTAGCTAGGACCCTGGGCAGGCACCTTCACCTCTATGAGCCTCAGTTTCCTTTTCTGCAAAATGGGGAATGGAAGCATCCCTGAAAGCTTCCAGGGAGAAGATATGCCATTGTGTACACAAAAAGACACCACCAGCCTCATCCTTCACCTGAGGGAAACAGCAGCCTCCCCTCAGCCTCTCTTGTTGCTAGTCTTGAGGCTGGTACCCCCAGTTTAATTGCCACCCAGAAGTCAGGCTAGTCTTTTTTTGTTTTTTTCATCAGAGCCTTGCTCTGCTGCCCAGGCTGGAGAGTGGTGTGATCATGGTTCACTGCAGCCTTGGTACTCTTGGCCTCAAACGATCCTCCTGCCTCAGCCTCTAGAGTAGCTGGGATGACATGTATACAACACTCCCACCCCCTAGCTTATTAAAAAATTATATATATGTATAATATATGATTTATGTAATATATATATATATATTATATATAATATATGTGCTATATATATTATTATTATTATTTGGCCAGGCATGGTGGCTCATGTCTGTAATCCCAACATTTTGGGAGGCTAAATTGGATGGATCACTGGAGCCCAGGAATTTGAGACCAGCCTGGGCAACCTAGCAAGACCCTGTCTCTACAAATAACAAGATTAGCCGAGTGTGGTGGCACACGCCTATTGTCCCAGCTATTTCCGAGGCTGAGGTGGGAGGATTGCTTAAGCCTGGGGGGTTGAGGCTACAGTGAGCTGTGACTGCATCACTGCACTCCAGTCTGGGCAGCAGAGTGAGACCCCGTCTCAAAAATAAAACCAAAACCAAAGAACTATTTATTTTTATTACTCAGCTTTTGGTGCCCCCCTAAATTTTGCATCCAAGGTGAGTACCCCACTTGTCGTACCCTGGGCCATCCTTGGCGAGAACCTGTCCCATCACTCAGTTTCTCAATCTCATCCCATTAACAAATGTTTGCTGAATAATGGAATGAATGAACAAATGAGGAGAAAGTCTAGGAAGTCAGGCATCACCTTTCTTTTTTTCTCCCTTTTTTTTAGAGAGACAGGGTCTTGCTCTGTAGCCCAGGCTGGACTGCAGTGGAGTGATCATAGCTCGCTGCAGCCTCAACCTGAAGCTCAACCTGAAGTCAGAGAAGTCAGAGGTCTGCGCAACGTGGCTCCAGGGTCTTTGGTCTACTTTCCACCCACATAGTTCAGATAAAGAGACTGAGGCCCAGAGAGGGCGAGTGACCTAGTCACTCACCTAGTCACTAACCTAGACAGTCCCAAACTGAAAATCCCATGGGGCTGTGCGGTTACTTCAGAGAGAGAGCACTAGTGACCTGGAGTGGGCCAGCTAGGGACCAGCTGGCTCTGAGTAGACACATTCCTGAAATATCATCCCCAAACCCATATTGCCACCTAGGGCTTTGCCAGACCCATGCATCATCTTTTGTTTTCCTCCCCCCCTCCCCCTTCTCCTCCTCCTCCTTCTTCTTCTTCCTCCCCCCTCCTCCCTCCCTCCTCCTCCTTCTTCCTCCCCTCCTCCTTCCCTCCTCCTCCCCCTCCTCCTCCTTCTTCTTCCTCCCCCCTCCCTCCTCCTCCCCCCTCCTTCTTCTTCTTCCTCCCCCCTCCTCCTCCCCTCCTCCTCCCCCTCCTCCTCCTTCTTTCCTCCCCCTCCCTCTTCCCCCTCCCTCCTTCTCCTCCTCCCCCCCTCCTCCTTCTCCTCCTCCCTCCTCCCCCCTCCTCATTCTCCTCCTCCCCCCTCCTCCTCCCACCTCCTCCTTCTCCTCCTCCTCCTTCTTCTTCCTCCTCCTCCCCCTCCTCCTTCTTCTTCCTCTCCTCCTCCTCCTCTTCATCTTCCTCCTCCTCTTCCTCCTCCTTCTTTTTCTTCTTCTTTCTAGAGAGGCAGGGTCTGGCTCTGTTTCCCAGGCTGGGGTACAGTTAAGTGATGATTGCTCACTGCAACCTGAACCTCCTGAGCTCCAGAGATCCACTCCACCTCAGCCTCCCAAGTAGCTGGGAACACAGGCATGAGACACTACACCCAGTGAATTGTGTGTGTGTGTGTTTGTGTGTGTGCGTATGTGTATGTATGTGTGTGTTTCTTTTTAAATGAAGATGGGTTTTTATCATGTTGCCCAGCTGGTCTCAAACTCCTGGACTCAAGCAATCCTCCCACCTTGGCATCTCAAAGTGCTGGGATTACGGGCATGATGCCCAGCCCACATTTTGTTTATCTACTCATCCGTTGATGATGCGTTTATTTTTATTTTTATTAATTTTTTTAAGACAGAGTGTCACTCCGTCATGCAGGCTGGAGTGCACTGGTGCAGCCACAGCTCACTGCAACCTCAGCCTCCTGGGTTCCCATGATCCTCCCACCTCAGCCTCCTGGGTTCCCCGTGATCCTCCCACCTCAGCCTCCTGAGTAGCTGGGGCTACCTCCGTACTTGGCTAATTTTTAAATTTTAAATTTTCAAATTTTTTGTAGAGATGGGGTCTTGCTGTATTGCCCAGGCTGGTCTCAACTCCTGGGCTCAAGCGATCCTCCCACCCAAGCCTCCCAGTGCTGGGATTACAGGCATGAGCCACTGTGCCTGGCCACATTTCTTTTTTAAAGATGTTGGCCTGGCACGATGGCTCACACCTGTAATTTCAACACTTTGGGAGGCTGAGGTGGGCAGATCACGAGGTCAAGAGATGGAGACCATCCTGGCCAAACCCCATCTCTACTAAAAATACAAAAATTAGCTGGGCATGGTGGCGCACACCTGTAGTCCCAGCTACTGAGGAGGCTGAGGCAGGAAAATCACTTGAACCCGGGAGGCGGAGGTTGCAGTGACCAGAGATTGTGCCGTGGCACACCAGCCTCTGGTGACAGAGCGAGACTCTGTCTCAAAAAAAAAAAAGTCAAATTATTTACCACTAGGCCTTGACCTCTTACTATGTGTCAGATCCACCTTTTTTTTTTTTGCAATGAAGTCTTGCTCTATCACCCAGGCTGGAGTGCAGTGGTGCAATCTCAGCTCACTGCAACCTCCACCTTCTGGGTTCAAGCGATCCTACCACCTCAGCCTCCTGAGTAGCTAGGATTACAGGTGCACACCACCACACCTGGCTAATTTTGTTGTATTTTTAATAGAGATGGCGTTTCACCATGTTGACCAGGCTGGTGTTGAACTTCAGACTTCAAGTGATCCACCTGTCTCGGCCTCCCAAAGTGCTGGGCTTGGCGGCATGAGCCACTGCGCCCAAGTCTTATCTTTACAGGTCCTGTAATTTTCCATTAGGCAGCATGGGTAAGCTTGACGTATATTCTGAAAAGTAATAAACTGCATGTTTGTCAATAGGCTGTGAAGTTAGTCTTTGCTTTAAAAAATGTTTTAAGCACCTCCTCAAGAAGAAAATAGAATAGATAGTAATGCCAGCATCCAATGAATGGCCATTGTTATGATTACTATATTATTATCATTATTTCATTTTTGGGTTTATTACTCAAAGGCCGGTTCTCTAACAAGCACTGTGTTTAGACTATGACACATATGGCCTTATTTAGCCCTTACGATGAAACTTGAAGTTAGATGTTTTTGTGCCTTTTTGGTTTTTTTTGAGATGGAATGTCGTTCTGTCACCAGGCTTGAGTGCAATGGCGTGATCGCCACTCACTGCAACTTCCGCCTCCTGGGTTCAAGTGATTCTCCTACCTCAGCCTCCCGAGTAGCTGGGACTACAGGTGCGCACCACCATGCCCAGCTAATTTTTGTATTTTCAGTAGAGACGGGGTTTTACCATGCTGGCCAGGATGGTCTCTTGATCTCTTGACCTCGTGATCCACGCGCTGCCTTGGGCTCCCAAAGTGCTGTGATTACGGGCATGAGCCACCATGCCCAGCCTTTGTGCACTTTTTATAGGGCCTTGCAAAGCTGAGGCTCAGAGATGTTGCGTAGCTAATGTGAGGTCACACAGTCCTGGTCTCTAGTTGCTCAGAGCCGTGGGATGGAGACACAGACAACGTGGGTTGAGGTGTTAGAGACGCTGCGGGTGCCCAGGAGGGGCGTCACTAGCTCAGCCAGCCATTTCCTCTACACTCACTCAGCCAGACCATAGAGTTGCGGATCTCAGCTATTTCAACAAAGAAAATTTACACCATAAGGTTTTCCTGCAATGAAAGGGATCATGGAGAATCTGGGGCGTGATCTCCAAGCCAATGCTCCAAAATGGAACGTGCACACAGGTCCCCTAAGGGTTGTGCAACCTGTGATGTGCAGTTCTGGGGTGGGGCCCGAAACGCTGCGATTCTAACGAGCTCCCAGGTGATGCCACTGCCGGTCCGCGGACCATGGTTTGAGGAGCAAGAGGCTAGTAGATATGAATTCTGATCCCAATTCCTCTGTAAACTCTTTGTGGGACTTTAGGCTACTCTATGCCCTCCTTGAGCGTCAGTTTCATTCCCTGGTCAATTCTCTGAAGAATAAATGAACACCAGCAGTGGTGGGTCACTTCCTGTGTGCTTGCCAGAAAGCCACGAGCACCTGCTCATGAGACGTTTCCTCCCCCAAGCCCCCAGGAACCCATCAGCAGGTGCTGGGGGCAGGGGCAGGTGAGGATGGTTCTGAACTCTGGCACAAAATTCAGAAGAGGAGGCCAGAGGTGGTGCCGCCGGGAGAAGCGGCTGGAGAGGTTTCCGTTCATCACAGAAATGGCCCATTTGCAATGATCGGTTACCCAGGTGTTAATAACGCTAATGGCATAGGAAGGGTAAACTTGGTCACTTGGCTGAACAGAAGAAATATGCAGAGATGTGCTCGAGTTTCCATAAATCAGCCGTGTGCAGCGCGAGGAGGGAGGCAGGACTTAAAATTCCGGTCAGGAGATGGGTATTCTCATAATCCAAGTTGGAGAGGTAATTTATTCTGTTTATATCTTTTTACTGCACGACAAGGCTTGGGAGCAGGCGCCCTCCACAGCCATTCTGCATTTTAAATATTAGTCCTAAGCACAGTGGGTCTGCCCTCTTGCTCTTCGGGGGTGTATATTTCGGGACAGGAGGACAGGGACAGGGACAGGAGGAGAGAGTGCATGATGGGGGCTGGAGTACGTGTGGCTTAACTGGCCAGCGTTGGCCAGAATTACAGCTGAGGGGCAGCAAGGGGAGAGGCCAGGTCCCCCCTTTCCAGTGCTAGAGGGCAGTGGTGGGAGAGCCCGCCTTGCCTCTTTACCTGTCTGCCCTGGGATGTTTTTTTCTCTCAGAAATCTTTTATTTTTAAGAGATAATAAATACGGGTGATGAAGATAGAAGGAGATGAGCAGATACATTAATGGAGGAGGAAAGGGAGGAGGGCAAACATGGAGAAACCAGACGTCCTGTGTCTGCTGACCTTGGCAATGTTCACGATGCCCTCTGCTCTTCTGGCTAGCTTTGTTTAACCTGGGAGGGGGTTTAACAAAAGCCAGCGAGGTTGCTATCAGTAAGAATTAGTATTCAGTAAGCCCTTTTTAAAAGAATCCCTTTTTACAGCAGATGAATTTCATTCATTCGTTCATTCATTCATTCATTCATTCATGTAGTTACACTGGTCTGTGTCCTGGGCCCAGGGACAGTGTGGGCTCTTACGGCAAAAGTTCTCGATTCAAAACCTGGCTCTGTCACTCCCAGGCTGTGTGACCTTGGTCAGCTCACTTCACCTCTCGGGCCTCAGTCTTCTCATCTGCAAAATGGGAAGAACAATGCTAATCTCGAAGGGACATAGTGAGGATTGGATGAGACACTGGCCGGTGGGTTTGGAGACAGGCAGCGTCACGTTAAGTGTGGTCTGGAAAGGGGGGTGCCAGAATCTTTTGGGGAGCTAAATGTGAAGCACCTTGGGCTCTGTTCCAGAGGACAATTCCAGCCATAAGTGGTGGGACCCGGGGCTGCCAGATTTGCAGCAAGCACTCTCCTGTGATCATACTTTGAGAAAATGATTGTGGATGCTGAAGGACAATCGCGCTTTCCCAGCTGCTCCCCTTCCCCACCCAGCCTTTCTCAGGAACTGCCTCCTTAACGCTGGGCACCCAGCATCAATGCTGTCCACCTGCAGGGTGCCGTGCGGGGGTCGGGTGGGGGTGGAATGTCTCCTTCCAGAGCCCTGGGTCCAGAAAGCACTTGGGGAGTTAAAATGAGCTCACGAGAGTGGCAGTGAACTTGGTGTGAGTGAGGCCCTCTCTCTCCTCTTGTGACCCTCCATGGAAGCTGTGTGTGTGTGTGTGTGTGTGTGTGTGTGTGTGTGCACGCGTGTGTGAGAGAGAGAGAGAGAGAAAGAAATGGGGATGGAACCCTGGCTCTAGACTTCCTAACACAGGCTGAGTCACTTCTCCTCCAACCTCACCACACCTTGTGGAAGAACGGCGAGCAAACTGAGGCCCAGAAAGGTGACACAGTGATCAGAAAGGTGACATAGTGACCAACGTCCAGTTCCTCAGCCAGGTAGTGTCCTGGATCCCAGAGCCCTGGCTCCGTCCTGCCTCTGTCCCATTCCCAGGTGACCTAGGCTCCCAACCCTCTTCACTTTGTGAACACTCAGAGGAAGGGCTGATCGGGAGTGTGTCCCAAGTACTGATCGTGCAGAAATCACGGCACCCCTCCTGGAACCTGGCTCCTGGAGCCACCCTCAGAGATCTTGATGGGGCCACTCCAGGGTTAAGTCTCCTGACATAAAGCGGGGCTTTTTCCTCTACTGGTTCTTCCAGACTGAAGCTGTGAGCATTCGAGGAGCAGGTATATATTCTGTGTACATGTGTGTTAGCATGTGTGCAAGGACATGGTGTGTGGGTTTGTGTGTCCACATGGCTTGACATATTGTAGGTGTGTGCATTTGTGTGCACAAGCCCGGGGGGTGTCTATGTGTTAATGTGCATGTGTAGGTGCATGTATGTAGATGTCTGCACCTACCATTGTGCCCTTTCTGTATTTGTATGTGTCTCTGTGTGCACGCATAGCTGTGTGTCCATGTGGCTGGTGGTGTGTGTGTGTATCCGTGTGGCTATGAGCATGGATCTGTATATGTTTGTGTACACATATTTGCACATGAAAGTGCACACTGTGTGGGCCCATACATGTCTGGTGCGTGTGTGTGTGTGTGTGTGTGCACGTGTGTGACTGTAGTTGGAGGAAGGGGCAGAGGGCGTGGTTGTACTGTGACTTCTCATCCTGTTGCCTCACTCTGTTGCCTTCACTGATGGACACCTCTGGGTCTAAGTGTCCTATCTGGTAGGGGCTGGGGGTCCCTGGACACCATGGAACATGAGCAGGAGGTGACTTGTCACAGCTATGGGGGGCTCTTCCTTCTACAGCTTTCATCTACCCTCTCCCTCTTCCTAACTTTTCTCCCTTATCCTCCTCTTCCTCTCTTCCTTATTCCTTCCTTTCTCCTGCCTCCCTCCCCCTCCTCTTTCTCTCTTTCACCCCTCTTCCCCTCCCCCTCTCCTCCGACCTCTACCTCCTTGTCACAACCCTGTTTGAGGAGGGGATGAGTCCTCTCCTCCCCCCAGCTTTGCTTCCCCCATCTCGCTCTGGTGCAAGTTCTCAGTGAGCCCTTCTGCAAAGTGCATACATGCCCAGAAAGCATTCAGGGACCTGCCAGAGATGAGGGCCACCTTGCAGATTCTCTCTTGGCCTCTAGAATCCATTACAATTAGGGCACCATAGGGAAGTAGAAACACAACCCACGCATGGATTTGAATCCCAGCTTTTCCATTTCCCAGCTGTGTGACCTTGGGCCAGTCCCTCAACCTCTCTGAGTACCCTGAGGGGGCCAATCATACCTACCCTGATAAACTTCCAAGGATTCAACTGCAAGGATATTCCAATGTGGCTTAAAGTGGTGAAACCTTGGAAATGAACCCAAACATCCAACAATAGAATTGGTTAAAAATAAAACAAAAACCAAAAAAGCATGGCTCAGTCATTCAAGGGAACTTTTTAAGCAGTGATTACATGGAATGACAGAGCTCTGTCTGCGAAGATCAGTTTATACATCTGGAAGCTATTGCTGAGTGAACCAGAGCAGATGACCACATGTTGAGTACAGGGTACGACCTCTAGTTTCAAAATGAAGAAAGAAAGAAAGAAAGAAAAGAGAAATCTGAAAGAAAATGCATCAACTACATTTCCATAGTGCTTGAGATTCTGTGTGGTGACATTTTCTTCCTTTTGTTTACCTGAGATTTCTAAATTTTCCACGAGCAAGTAGCATTGGTCTGATAAAGACAAATGTGTGATAAAGAAAAAAAAGAAAAAGGCAAGCCACCTTGCATGGTTCTTGTGAGGAACACATAAAGAAGAAGGGCAGAAGAGTGGGGCTTTGAGCACGTGCCTGTCCCCACGGTGGTTCATTCCCCCACCTTCCCCTGTTGCAGCTGCAATGGGCCAGCTTCCCCCAGCCCAGGCTTGGGCGAAAGTCATCCCAATGCAGGACACGCTTCCATTTATTTTTACCTCCCTCTCCTCTCCTGCTTTTCTTTTCTTTTTTTCTTTTGAGACTGAGTCTCGCTCTGTCACTCAAGCTAGAGTATTGCAGTGATGCAATACTGGCTTACTGCAACCTCCATCTACCAGGTTCAGGTGATTCTCCTGTCTCAGCCTCCCAAGTAACTGGGATTACAGGCGCCTGTCACCACGCCTGGCTAATTTTTGTATTTTTAGTAGAGACGGGGTTTCACCATGTTGGCCAGGCTGGTCTCAAACTCCTGGCCTCAGGTGACCCACCCGCCTTGGCCTCCCAAAGTGCTGGGATTACAGATGACTGAGTTGGAAGGAGATGTAGGAAGCACCCTCTCCAACCCCTGCTTTTGCAAGTAGGGAAACTGAGGCAAAAAAAGAAAGTGACTTGTTTTAGATGGTACCTCAGGCCTCCTAAATCGCACTTGGCACTCTTTCCCTCCTGCCTTTACCCAAAGACAAGTATGCACTGCGTAAGACTTGCAGAACACAACAGCCCCACTTTGGGGAGGGGCTCTTCAATCCTAACATAGCCTTGCAGATAACCAGCATCAACTTACCAGCCTGCTGTTTTTGTTTTTGGCCTCCAGGAAGTACACAGGGGGAATAGGAGTGAAGCTGTAATTCTCTTGATGTGCTGGCAACAAACAAATCACACATTCATTCATTCGTCAAACATTCTGAAGATCTACTATGTGCTGGGCAGGCCTGCATTACAGCAGGGTATTACATAAAGCATGGGGAGATACCAGGCCTGGCACATAGTAGCTGTCAAAAGAGGACAGCCACTTTCATGAACCTGGGAGTCACTAGAAGAGCTCCCCCTTTGGGTGAGCAGAGGTTTTTGCATCCATCAGAGGCTTAATGTCAGAGACAAGAACCAGGGGAAAGAAAAAGTTTCATTCGCTCTGAGTCATTATCAACCTAGGGACAATGAAAAGAAAGCCACACAGCGCTGAGGGGGAAAAAAAGAATTTTTTTATTAATCTTTCTTTTTTAAAAAAGTTTTTTTTTTTTTTTTTTTTTTTTTTTTTTTTTTTTTTTTTTTAGGTAAACCTCTCTGCCTCCCCCTCCCTCACTCTGCCCTACCTCCTCTTAAAAATATAAAAATGTCCAGCCCCGGATAACTAGAGTACAATAAATAAACAGTAAACACAAAAACATACTTTATTTGTTTCTTCTTTATACAAAATAAGGAAACTAGAAGCGTTCAACTTCCAAAAAAGTA
The DNA here is from genome assembly GCA_036589455.1 of Ateles fusciceps. Taxonomy (NCBI): domain Eukaryota; kingdom Metazoa; phylum Chordata; class Mammalia; order Primates; family Atelidae; genus Ateles; species Ateles fusciceps. Next base: position 732,745 of record JAZHEH010002159.1, on the reverse strand, counting down.
TAATATTGTACATCCTGACGGCCCAGCCTCCAGGCCCCGGGCAGGGAGGGTGATCTGTGGGTCTGAGCCCAGCAACCTTGGCGCCTCACCCAGGGGGGAGAGCAGGATGTGCGCGTGTTCGAGTCCGGCCTGCACCCTCGGGCTCAGCATAAACGTCAAAATAAGGAAGAGAGGGAGCTGGCCCCGGCTGGCCACGTCCTGACCCACAGCCCCCCTCCTAGAGAAGCTGACCTTGAACCTCAAGATTGGCCACCAGGGAGCGCCAGCGTGCAGGTGGCTCGGTCTCCCTCCCGGTGGCTCCCGGTTCACGCGAGTTCCTCGCTCTCTCTCCGTCTTCTCCCTCTGGCTGACGCTCTCTCCATCTCTCTCTTCCTCATCCTGCCCCCCGCTTCCTCTCTCTCTCTTTTCAATCTCTCTCCTCCTTTTCTTATCATCTTTTTATTTTTTTAAAGACGGGGAAAGCACAGCGAGAAATAAGATTACAAAATGCCACTCGGATTGCAGAGAAGGGAAAAAACACCATCTCCGCCCCTTGGCCTCACCCTCTCTCAGTCCGAAGAGGTGGCGGTGGGTGGGTGGGTGGGTGGGGGCCCGGGGGAAAGTCTAGAGCGTGCTTGAAATCTCTTGACCCTCCGGAGTATTGACTTTGGTCCCAAGAAATTGCTCGCGTCGCCAGGAGAGCGCTGGCGGTGGGGTGGGGCTCCTGGAGAGCCCGCGGGGTGGAGATGGGGGTCGGCCCCGCCCTCGGCGCCCAGCCGAGGAGCAGCTGCCGGTTGAGTGCGGACCCAGAGAGAGACCCCCAGGGACATCACGTCTCCCACTGCGTCCGCTTCGGGCGTTTTGGTTTCAGGAGGCTGTGTCGGGGCGGGGGCCGAGCGCCGGGGGCGGCCCGGCGGCCTTACCACACGGCGGCCTCGTTGAGCTCGGGGTTGGGATGCGACAGGGGTCCGCTGTAGCCGCTGGTGCCGCTCATGGGGAAGGGCGGGCTGGGCCCGCCGCTGAACACCTCGCCCGGCATGGGGTGCAGCGCGCCCGGCAGGCCTGGCTCGGGGCTCGGCGTGTCCGGGTGTGAGATCATGTCGGTGAACCTGGGGTTGTCTGCGGCGTGCGGGCCGGCGAGCGGCGGCTCCAGCGCGCCCAATGGCGTAGAGCCGGGCCCCGAGGCCGCCAGGAAGCTGGAGTCGGCCGGGACTGCGCCTGCGACGGCGGGCCGTGCGCGAAGAAGTCGTAAGTTGCTTCCCGGCGCGTAGTAGTCGCCCTGGTAGTCTGCGAGGGGGGAGCGGGAAGGAGACAGGGCGCAGTGAGAGAAGGAGAAGGAGGCGGGGGACCCGGGATCAGGGGAGGGGTCCGGGGGAGACCAAGTCCAGAGGCCCGGGCAGGCGAGAGAGGGGGAGCTCGCGACACCAACGCGAGGTTAGAGAGACCCGCAGAGGCCGGTGCCCCCTCCAGACGGTGGACGTCGCAGACCCACGGGTAAGGTTGGGGAGAGAGACAATGAGAGATCTCGAAAGGGCAGAGACTCAGACTGCCAGAGACGAGACTCAGAGACGGGAGAGACTCCGAGACCGTGGGGGGGCACACGCGGCGAAAACTCGGAGATTTCAAAGTCACAGGTTCCCTGACACCTGGAGGTGGAGAGAGGCAGCGACGGCCAGAGACGCAGAGACAGAGAATGATTCCTGAGAATCTTAGTGTCGGTGAGAGACACACAGACGCCGGACAGCGAGAGACAGACGGAGAGATCGGCACAGAGGCAGAGGGAAAGGCGGAAAAGAGACCCAGAGACGCAGTCCGCGGCTGAGACCCAGAGCCCGAGAGATCGGAAGTCGCCGAGGAGTCGAGGAGATGCAGGGAGTGGTGAGACGGCAGCAGTTAGAGACACGCGTGGAAACCCCGGGGGCGGACAGCGAGGGAGTGAGGAGTGAGCCTGAAGATGGAGAGAGGTCGATGCGCCCTGAGAACTCAAGACGGTGGATCAGAGATGAGTCCCCGAAACCTCTAGAGAAGCTGAGGCTTAGAGGCCCGGGAGAGGAACCGGGCAGGGACCGAGCAGCGGACAGAGCAGAGCGCGAAATGGTCGAGACCGGGAAGCTACCGGGCAGGGGGAAGCTCGATCCGGGCCGCGGCCGGAGCGCAGAGGGGCTGGTGGGGTGGATCGGGCGGCGCGGCCTCGGCGCCGGGAACTCGGCCCCTGAGCCCCGCCAACCCGGTGCAAGTACTTCGCCTCGCCAAGTAAGGTCCCCCACGTCGATCCGGGTGAGACCATTTGTACCGGCCTCGCCTGGCCTGGGACAGAGAAAGCTGAGCTCCAGCGACTTGGGGAGAGGGGGGAGGACAAGAAAATGCTCTGGGTCACGCCCGGAGCTCCGCGGGCGCCTTGGGATAGAAGTTCGGTCCTCCAGCATCGCCCTGGGCTGGATTTTGCCAGGACCCCCCCAGGTTCGGAAGCATCTGAGGATATTGAGACCTTCTGGGAAGCTGGTGATAGCTACGGGCTCTCTCTCGAGGAAAACGCAAGGATGTGAATTTTGCCCACAAATTCAGGAGGTGCAGGGACTCGGGATTACAAACCCATTCTGCCTCAGCAAATCTACATTAACCCTCTGACCTCCTCACATAGCTCCTCTTCCAGAACCTTCGGGATATCCTGCCTCCCCCCCACCAGGAGGGGCCCTGAAGGACTAGCGTGGGGGGACCTCACGAAAGGACCATCTTGTACCTGGCACCCGCTTTGTACGGAGGGAAAACCAGCGCGTCCAGAAGCCAGAGTCTCTTCTGCAAATCCACTCTCCCTGCTGAGTCCTGGGAGCTCAGTCAAGGGGCGAGTTCCTGATGCTCCCGCCACCCTCTTCCCTCTCCAAATCCTGAAATCTGTCCAAATTGGGCGGGGGGGGGGTGTCTGGAGGCGTGGCTTGGAGGCAGTCTAGGCAACAGCTAAAACGGTTGCCAATTACTTTTAAAACCATTAATTTAATTCTCCCCGAAAGTCAAGGAAAAGATGGGGAGCGGCGAATTTGGAGCCCCAAAGGGACTGGGATGGGAGACCGTCGCGGCCCGCAGCGAGCCTGCAAACCAGCCCAGGCCGCGGCCCCGGCGCCGTGCGCGCCGCCTCCGCCCATATGGCTGCCGGGCCGGAGGTAATTGGAACAAACGCCGTCTGAAAAGGGCACAAAAGCCGCAGCTGGGGCTTTGTCCGCGCTCCCCACGGGGAGCCGCCGGCCCCGCCGCCCGGCCCCTTTTTCTCGCCCGCTGCCGGTCGCCACCGCCGGGATCTCCCAGCGCGGATTAGGCGGGGCTGCCTCGCTGGGGGTTGGGGCGTCCTTCCCACCATTCCGGGGAATGAGAGGCCCCCATGTCCGCCTCCCCATCCCATTTAGCGCACAGGGAGAGGAGGCGGTGGGATAGGTCGGGGGGGCGGCGAACTGGTCCTCCGGGAAACCTTGGTTAATTACCCAGGCGGGGAAAAATTCCGGGCCGGTACCGCCCCCCCCCCACCTCGCTGCTCCGGGCCCAGATTTTGTAGGGAAAGAGGCAAATTTAGGTGGAGAGAGTCGGTGACTGGAAACCCCGGAGGACACGCCCACCATCCAGACTGTCCAGGATTGGGGGCTGTCCAGGGGGTGGGGGCCTTTCCAGGGTTGGGGGCTGTCCAGGGTTGGGCGGCTGTAGCGCTCCAGCCTGAGCCCTGCCACTGCGTGGGGTCTCTGCCCTGAAAAAAAAGCACAGCCTGGCATTTTGCCCACAATTCCTAGGGGCCGCGGTCGGGTCTCAAGGTCTAATCCCCTATCAGGCTTCCGGATGTGCTGAGGTCAGTGACGGGGTTATCTTCCCCTTCCCTTCTGTGTCTACCCGGGTGCCTAGCCCCTGCCTCCCCAACACTGCCACTGAACCCACTTTCTAAGAGAAATTGCCTCTCCCCCAACCTGTGCTACTGGCCCTAAATAGGCCCATGGCAAGGGGCGACTCAGAAGTGCAGATGCCTCTCAGACATAGGCAGTCCTGGAGTCTTCCCAAATTCAGAAGCTTCAGAACAGAAGAGGGGGAGATGCTTTCTTGAGTCCTCAACTCTGGGAAGAACAGGACGGTGAGCTCGGCGAGCTCAAGCAATGCGGCTCAGGGCAAGGAGCTGAAAAAACGGAGTGGAGGAGTTGGGATGGTTCACCAATCCAGTGTGAGGGAAGTGAGAGAAGGAAAATCTCGGTGACAAGGGGCGGCTGACCCCAGGACCAAGCTTGGTACCACCATCCGAACCCCTTTGTGAACTGGGGTGCCTCAATCTCTGCAGCCCCAAAGACGGTGGACATCTGGGGTTGGCCCAAACCTTGTGCCCCTAGTCTGGAGGAATCCCCACGGGGTTTGGGGCTGGAGGGTGGGCTAGAGTCCTGCCCAGAGCAACTGCGGGCATTTGGGCTAACACTGCCAGATGCTGTAGGCACACACCCCGCCACACGGAACAGGAATTGCTGCCTTCGAAGCTAGTGAGCAGGCAGCCTGGAATGAATCCAGACCCCCATCCCCTCCCCTCAAGCTACCCTCCCCGATCTCCGGCTCTCAGAATCCTCCTCACGCCAAGTACACCAGTTACAGGGGCCAGGGCTGCAGGAAGGCCGTGTGTCTGTCCTTGGGGGGTGGCACCCATGTGGATTTGCCAGTGCTGGCCTCAGTGTGACTGCTAGAAATGTGTGCGTCTGTGGATTTGTGTCTCTGTGAGTGTACCTGTGTGTGGAAGGGTGGAATGTACCTGTACGTGAAATGTGATCGTGTCTAGTCGTGTGTCCCTGGAGTCTCTGAACGAAAGTGTGAGTCTGCCTTGTGCCCTGCGTGGGTGAAGGTGTGTCACTGCATCTCGTGTGTGCTTCCGTGTGATCACTGAATGGGTGAGTGAGTCCATGTATCTGATTTTGTGTCCAGGAGTGTGGGTGAGCGTGCGTGTGTCTGTGATTGCGTCCAGCGAGTGGGCGATGTCCCGGAGCGGCGGAAAGCGCGCTGGCTGGGGCCCTGAGCCCTCAGCTCCCAGAACGACGCAGGTGCGGAGCAGCGCATCCCGGGGCGCCCCTTACCTCCGTAGTAGGTGTACGGGTGGACCCCAACATCTCAGACTCGTCCAAGCGGCCGCCTAGCGGACGCATGCGCCGCGGACTCCGGAAGAAGGCGTGTCTCCGGGCGCCCAGGGCGCTCAGCTGTTTCATCCGGCGTTCTTTGGACCGTCGGTTCTGAAACCACACCTGGGACAGAGGAGGGGGCTGTGAGCTCCGGGTCCGGAGTGTCCTCCCCTCGCCTCTCCTCCATCCCTTGCCTGGGTCCTTGCTCCTCTGCCGCACCAGGACTCCCCCGAGGCAGGGCCGGGCCGGATTAGGCCGGGAGGGGTGGAGAGCCAGCCAAGGGTGAAGGATTTCGCGGACCCGTGGGGCGACTCATAAAGACTTGGGCTTCCTGGCCCTCGGCTCGCCCGCGGCCTGACGGCTCTATAAAGGTCTCCCTCCCGGCACGGCTCTCGCCTCGGCCGCTGGGCTCGGGAGCCGGCCTCGGGCGGTTTATCTGCCCGCGCTTCGGCGCAGGGAGGGAGAGGGCATCGCCTCTTGCTCTGCTCAAAAGGTGGGAGGTAAAGTGGTATCCTGGACCCCAGAGTGGCTTACAACCTTCCTTGAGCAAGGGGAGGGGGGCGGGGGCGGGGTGGCCGCGAAATTCAGGGAGGTAGAATGACCCGCCCCAGATCGCACAGCCAGGAGGACAGCTGGGCTAGATGGAATCTTTCAGCTCACAGTCCCGGATCTCCGGCGAGTGGCCCGAGCTCCCCGGCCTCGGGCGCACGGTCTGTCCAAGACAAGAACCCGGCGCTCTCGTAGCCAAGGAAGCTTGGCGGGAGGCTCCTCCGAGGCTCCTGGCTCCCGGGCCAGCGGGCCCCGGGCCGCACCTGGATGACGCGCATGTTGAGGCCGGTCTCCTGCGCCAGCTGCTCGCGGATGTGGCGCGTGGGCTTGGGCGTGGCGGCGAAGGCAGCCTTGAGCGTCTCCAGCTGCTTGGCCTTGATGGTGGTGCGGGGTCCGCGCCGCTTGGTGCCCGAGTTCTGTTCCTCGTTCTCGTTGTTGGCCGTTTCCTTGTCCGACGAGGTCGAGTTGTCCGTCTCCTTGGGGATCGTCCTGCAGTGCGTCCTGGAGGTCCGGGGACAAACTGCGGTCCGTACAGGATGACACTGCGGGCGGACGGATCGGGAAGGGACAGCGGCGTCAGCGACCGCCAGACGCCTCTTCAATCCAGTGGCGGGTTCCCGCCGGTCCGGGCTACGGCCGGCCCCGCTGGGTTCCCCTCCCAAACCTGCGACAGCCCCTCCCCCCAGGGACCCGGCGCCCGCCCACTCTCTCCAGGCGGGGCCGGGCCTTTGGAAGGGGCGCTTCGCTAGCCCTCTCTGCGCGTCTCGCTAGTACCTGAGTAAGGGTGAGGGTAGGCATGCCCTCTGGAGAACTCCCGCCTTCAAGGAGAGGGGGATGAGGAGGGCACAGATTCCCTTGGGGCCTCGGATCTTCCTCTCCCTTCCCTCCTTCCTCTAGACCTCAATTAATGTCCTCCCAGTGCCTCTAGAAATTACCTGGAGCTCAGATGACACAAGAGGGTGAATTGTGTGGTGCCAAATTAGCGGAGGAGGGAAACTTGGAAAAGGCTCCTGAATTGGAGGAGGGTGGGGAAGAGCTGGTGGCCCTCAGCTCCCCCTGTAAAACCGGCTCCAAAGCCACTTCTCTAGCCTCTCACCCCCTGGCCTTGCCCTAGAACTGCCTGGGGGATGATGAGCTCTAAGCCTAGCACAGACAGCACAAAGGGGGCCAAGTAGGGAGTGCCAGGCTGGGCACGGAGGGAGGGTGCTAAGGCCTAAGGATAGTGAGGGGCGGAGGCCTTCCTACCTGAGTTGAGGCTGCCCTCCTTGAGGCTGGATGAGCTCAGGTAGTCATCTTTGCACACGAACTTGTTCTCATCGATGACGTACAGCTCCTCGCCAGTGGACAGCTGCTTGTTACACACCATGCAGGTGAAACAGTTGAGGTGAAAGACTTTGCTCCGGGCCTTGCGCACCAGGTCGCTGGGCGAGATGCCTTGTGCGCAGCCGGCGCATTTGGTGCCAAAGCGCCTGTGGACACAAGGTGCCCATCACTGCGGGGGTGGGACCCAATCCAGCCGTCCCCAGCCCCTGACCTCTTCCCCCACCCCCCACGACCTGGCTTCTGTGAAGTCCCCATTTCCATATCTGTTAAATGGAACCCCAATCCTGAGCTCTCTGGCCAGAGCAGGAGAAGTGGGGCAAATGTCCTGAGCTGTTTTTGGGGCTTGGGACTGCCATGCCTCCATTGGGGTTTTTTAAGACTGTCCTGAGCTGGGAAGGGGGGAGCAGTGGGTGCAGCCTTCAGCCAAGCAGAGAGTCCACAGCATCTCAAGATGTCCTCCCCCAAACTCAACCCCTGCCAGGCCTGCCTTGGCTGCTTCAGGCAAACTCTGAGTCCATGAATGATTTGAAGCCAGGCAGGCAGGGTTTGGGTCACTTGGTGGTTTTGCCTCCTGGATCCTTTCTGGTCTGCTGGTGCCTAGGTAGGGCCAATCTGCCTGCCTGGCTGAGCCTAACCATGAGGTGAGGTGTCCTTCTCCCCACGCTGGAAGGAGGAAGCAGAAAGGAGGGAACCTTCCACTGATTTCCAGTACCAATGGAGAGGCTTTCCAATCCACCACTCTGGGACCCGCTGGAGCTAATCAGGAGCTGTGGACAGCAGGGCCTCATAGTGGCAGACCCCAGAGAGCAGGGACTGAGTTTCAGCTCCACTAAACCTCTGGCCTGGCAGGCAGCAGGGGAATGTGAATAGAAGACAATTGTAGACCCTGCTCCGCCAGGACAGGAATCTCTCAAATCCCTCCTTCCCGCGTCTCCTGATCTCATTCCTTTTCTTTCTTCTTTGAGCTCCGGGAGAAAGCTAGCCTCCCCCCAAAATGGGAGATGGGTGAGGTTCAGGTTGGGGGGGTGGAGTGGGGGAGGACTCGACTCTGGGGACCCCACATCTACTCACACCCATGCCTCTAAACAGGGCGAATTTGGGTGACATTGATGTAGTGAGGGCATTAGAAGCCATAAGTCACTTTTGGCCTTATCCGGCAGCGTAATTGGCCATATGCACCTTATCAAAAATCATTAGGTGCTTTGCAAGCACTGCTACATTAGGGGCACCAGGCCTCCGGGGCCAGGGTGTTTACACGTGTAAAGGAGCGGCTGACATTTTCTCCTATTCAGATTCCCAGTGCGGAGTCGCCAGGGCCGGCAGGCTGCCTTTCTCTACGGCGTGATTCACGCCCCCCTTCCTCAGCGCGGGGGAATTCCTGTTCACAAAGCTGGCTCTGGATGCCCAGGGGGAAACAGGCAGGGCTCAGCTGCCCCAAACCCCACTGGGTTCCAGGCTGGGGAAACTGAGGCCCAGAGAGGTGATCTGCCCTGGCCAGCCAGTGGGCTCACACGGGTCGGGCTGGGGAGGCGCCACAGCCTAGTCTAGACCCCGGAGGTCCTGATTGTCAGCATCGATTTCGTTTCTGCTTTTCAACACGGGAGGAAATGTTTAAGGGGTTGGGAGGTGAGTAGGGGGAGGTACTCTCCTCCCATCACCAGGGAGACCTTCCTCACTGGGCCCCCTCTGGAGCTGAGAAGTTTCCGTTTGGGATTGCAGCCGCTGGGCTCACACGTTCTGCCTGGAGCGAAAAGCCTCCAGGCGTCTCTAACTCAGGCAAAAATCCTTCCTCTCAGTCGGGACGGGGCTTGAAGCTTCTGCCTTGGGGTTGCAGTCGCTGGGAAGGGGCAGAGAGGGATGGAGAGCAAGTTTGTCAGGGCTTCCTCCCTCTGCCCCACCAGCGCTCTGAGCCGGCCTCCAGAGAACCTGAAGCAGCAAAGCAGCATCCTTCTTCCTCCGCCTGGGCTCGGGACCTTTCCTGGACTGAGGACAGGAGGAGAGCAAAGTGCTGCCCGCTCCCCATCTAAGCTTGTTATGCGGGAAGGCTGGGATGGGTATGGGGTCTCCCTTTCCCCGGCGCCCCAATGGAGTGCGCGCAGGGTGGGCGCGCAGGCAGCAGCGGCGCGGCCTCTTACCTGAAGAAGTCATTTTTGCAGTAGAGCTTGCCCTCGCGCGAGAAGCACTTCTCCGAAAGGTTGGTTTTGCACTCGCAGCACTGAACACATTTAATGTGCCACGCGCGGTCCAGCACGTTCAGCAGAAAGCGGGTCTAGGATGGGCCGCTCGCAACCGGCACAGTGCACCATCATAGCTCCGCGTCCCGGCGGCTCCGGCCGCCTTGCCCTCCCTTTGGGCCCCTGGCCCTCAGGCCTGCCGGGCCCTCCGCTGCCCTCCGCCTCTTGTTTCAGCAGCTACAGGGCGAGTCTGGTCCGGACCAAGACTCAGCCGGTCAAGTCCTTGGGCAATCGCTGGCCTGGCACTGGGCGGCCCGGAGTGTGGTGGGGGGGTGGTGGCGTTCACAACCTCATGCCACCGGCCGCACGCCCCGGCGCCTGTTCCGGGCTTCCCCAGGTATCTCGGGTGGCTGCTGGCCTCGGCGCTGCGGAGCGGCTTTCCCCCGGTGGCGGAGGCGCCGGCACTTTCCCCCACTTTCAAGCGGTCCCGATCCTCATCTTTGTCTGGTCGCCGCGTAATTCGCGCATCCTTATTCAGATTTGGTGACGTGGCGCGGCACGTGGGGGCCCAGCGGCCAATGGGCGCACCGTGGCCATGGCAACCTCTTAAATTTATAGCATATCTAAATTGGCTACAGCGTTGCGGTCCGAACAGAGCAAAAAAAACAAGGCATCAGTATTGTTGAGTATTAGCTTGTACCTGGTTCGGAGGCTAAGTAAGTATTTACCTTCCAGTTTGGGGCTGAGGGGGACGGGGCCGCGCGATGCAAAAACTGCGTCTCTCTTCCTCTCTCTCTCCTCACAAAATATTTGGGGGTCAGGGGTTCCGAGGCCTAGTCCTGCAGGTACCCCTGCCCCCTTCGCCATACCCGGAACTTGCAGAAGTTGCCCCACGCCCCACACCTGCCTCCCTTTCTCCAGCCCAGCCAGCCCAGATTGGATTCCCTCACCCCGCGCCCCGTCCGCGCCCTGAAGCTGCATCAGCGCAGTTCCCCGGGCTCGCGGAGCTGGCCCCGGCTTCTTTTTGTCATAAACGGGGCTGGGGCCCAGCCGGGCCTTCCTCATGGAGAGAGCCAGCTAGTGGAGGCTGCGCAGCTTGGGTAGTTTTTTCCGCCTGGCCGCCGACCCAGTCCCGAGCCCAGCCTGGGGAGGTGGGGGAGGAGGGAGGGGTGCCATTTGGCCTGGTCTCGAACTCCAGAGTTTCAGGCCTGAGTGCTCTGCTCACCGGGCTCTGAGGGAGATTGGACAGTGGGAGATTCAGGGTGGACGGGTCTTCCCGCAGACAGCTCGGAGGTGGCACTCAACACGTCTCTCCTTTCCTCGCTGCGCCTTCCAGATTCCAGGTCAGCCTGTCGGGGCACTGTGGTGAGTGGGTCGCACCGCTGAGGCGGGGACACCAGCGACTGTGTGAACACTGTTTGCATTCACGCCGCGCGGGCTGGGTGTGCAAGTTCGTCCCCCTCCTCGGGGGCTGGAGAAGCTGCGCACGTGTGTTCTGTGCTCGGCAGGGCGCCCAGTGTGAAGAGAGAGAGTGTGTGTGTGTGTTAAGTGGGGGGTGGGGTGGGGAGGGCTGCTGGCAGGTGTGTGTGAAGCTGGGGTGTGTGGGTTTGAGGTGGAGAAAGGACCAGGCCTCCTTTCCCTGGGGCCAGCGTGGCCACCAGGGCTCCAAGTTGGGGAAGCCGGGAATGCGCAACCAGGATTTTTGTTTCGCTTCTGGAAAGGGGGCTGAGGGAGAGGGCCTGGGCCCAAGGGCTGAAGCTAGAGGGGTTTGTGCCGACGCTTGGCTGTGAACGTTTGTTGGGCGTATTTCCTGAGTTTGTTAGTGTATCCTCACTGTTTGAGAATTCCATTTTTTGCGTCTGTTTATTGTGTTAGTATCAGTGCTGTGAGTACATTTCTGCTTGTGCGTTTTTGTGTGTGCGGATGCGTGTGTTTATAATTGTGTATGGTTCTGCTAATGTTTATGTTTATCCCCGTGTGCACTTTTATTGTCGTTGGTCTGTGCCTATGTCTGTATGCTTATTTGAGGACACATGAATGTGAGGTTGTTTTCATGTGTATGCATGCATTCACATAAGAGTATTTGTGTCTATGTTTGCAAGCATTGATGTGAAGGTGTGCTTTAAAAAATCTGAATGTGTGTGTTTGTGTGTAGGCGAGGATGTGTGTGCTTGAGACCCTGTGTGTATGAGACTGACCTGGGTTGGGTGTGTTTGTGAATGCAGAATTTTGAAGATCTATGTTTGTGTGCCAGTCTGTGTGTGTGTACCTGAACGCGTGTGTATTTGTGTAAACAGTAGTTTTTTGTTTATGCGACTCCTGTAGGCTTTGTGTGTGTGTGTGTGGGGGGGGGGGGGAGTTATGTTTGTATTTGTGTTTGTGTGTGTACTCCTAGCAGCTCTTACCTTTGTGGATTCGGAGCTTGAGGGAACAGGATTTGTGGGTACCTGTGTTGGGGCTCAGGGATGCCCACTTGTCCCCATTCCTCTTCAGGCCTGTCCTCCACACTGTTCCCCACAGTCTCTAGGGGAGGTGGTGTCGCTCGGGAAAGGGAATTGATGGGTGCTGGTGACAGTGGAGCATTGATTCACTAGCCAGACCGCTGGAAAAGGAATCCCTAACCCAGGCAACTTCTGCTTGTTGGTGCTGTTACCTGACCCACTAGCTTTTCAGGGGACAGGCGCCTACAGAGCATTGTAGTAAGGCTGGTTAGACCCCAGCTCAACCAGGAGCAGGCAGGATGAATCTCACTTGGCCTCCTAGGCTTGGCCATGAGAGACTCCAGATGAAACTGCAGTTTCTGGCAGCAGTTGGCCCTGCCCGCCTGGGGCATAAAGGATCCTTGAGCTCTGGCAGGGCAGAGATGGAAAGAAATAAGAACCCGGAGAGGAGAGAGGTGCTCAGGCTCCCGGCAGAGGCGAATCGCGCGGCCTTCTCCGTCTTTGTCTCACTGGCTTTTTCTGTCTCTCCCGAGTTCTTGCCACGTCTCTGTTTTCCTTTCTGTCTCCGTTTTTCTGTTATGCTCAGAATCTGCTCTGTTTCTGTTTCATTTTCTCTTGGTTTTCCCTCACTTTCTTTCTCCATTTCTCTCTCTTTTGTTCTCCTCTCCTGGCCTCTCTGCTGGAGCTTCCAAATCCAGCATCTGACTCAATGCTGAGATGAATGCTCCTTATTGTCCATTGTGCAGATTTTGGGGTGTGGGGGGAAAGACTTGCACCCCTGCCACGTGCTCCATGATCATTAAAAACCTCCATCCAATAGCTTTCTTCTCTACTCCACGCTAGGCGCACTGAGCCCATTCTCTCCCAAACCCCACAAAATATCCAAAGTGCCCTGTCTGGTTTGTGTTCCCAGTCCTGGCTTTGCCCACCTGATGGTGGTGGCTGGGGCCCTGCATACCCAGCTGTATCAGACTCTTGGGCAGACCCACTTGTCCTCCTCTCCCAGAGAGCTTCAATGCACAGCCAGGCACCAGCCACCATATGGCTGGCTAGGGAGGTCGAAGGAAGAGGGAACAAGATGAGAGCAGCCCGGAGTAGGGATGAGCGTGGGTTACCTGGGGCCGAATGTTTGGTTGCAGGAGATGAGGACTCTGCTTTGAGAAGCCCTGGTCTGACCTTCCATTTCTTGTAGGGAACTTACCTGCCCTTGCTGCAGTCCCCCAGAGTTGTCTTGGGGGCCTCACAGCTCAGCCTCAATTCCAGAACTCCCTGAACGTGAATTATGTGAAAATGTGAATTAAACAATGGCACCCCTTTCCAAGCTGCCCAGAACCCACTCGGCCTTCTCTAGCCCACCTCCTTCCCGGTGCACAGCATCGGAAAATGCCAGCAGACCAGCTATTAGACGAATCCCGCCCTAAAAGCGCTAACAGATGGCGACCAGGCAGCGAAATCCCTTCCTATATGTAACTAATAAACCGCTTGTGTCTTAACAGGGTAATGCATGGAGACGCAATGTCACTTATACAAGATGTTGATGGAATTTACTATATAAAAATCTTCCTCCTAGAGTAAAGAGTATCAACATTACAACTCGACAGACGGCGGCGGGATAAGTAAAACAGACAAAAGACAAACAAGATAATAATCTGTTTCCAATCACTTAAGCCCTGTAGAGTTAGTAATATGCGGTTTGCATATTCCCCCTTGAGTTCGGTAATTAATTACGGGCGAGGAGGCACACACTAGCCGGGGTGGGAGTTTTGAGGCGCGCTGAGCTGGGGCGTGGGGGGTACCTCTCTCGACTCCTCTATCCCGGGACACTGGGCAGCGGCCGGAATGAAGGCTCTTCCGTTTGGAGCTGACCCTCCCGCGGGTTGAAGAGGTCGTTTCAGTTGCACCTCGCTATTCTTCACCGGAAGTCTCCGGCCTGGGAGATTCTGCAGCCAAGCAGAAAAGGGGGACTTCTCTGGAGGCCATTCTCTCTCCTGTCTCCCCTGTCTTCGAACGGCTTTTTTGGGAAGCGCTGGGGGCCCGGGTGGCTGGGGGGACCGGAGAGGCGCGCCCTTTGCCCACTTCTCCTGGTGGCATCTTGAGCGACCCAGCCCGTCCTCTCCCGACTTCGATCATTACCGCTTCTATCCCCAACACGCATACTCCCCCCACCCCCACCTCCAAGAGCCAGCGCGGCTTTAACATTAAACAAACGCAGCGAGCGCCTCCGAGCTGAGCTCTCGGCCGGGTCTGCGCGGCGGCGGCGGCGGCGTTACAAATTGTAAATTTAAATTGCTCGCCGGATTCATTACCTCCCCTCTTTGATTTCAGCCAGCCGTGAAAATTATACTGGTGTACCACTGAGAAACTGTTTTGCCGCAAAGAGCCTACGCCTAATCACTGGCTTTCTCTCTCCGACAAAAGTGTAATTATTTTGTTTGGGGTGTAAATATAGGCCGCGCCTCGCACACACACTCAGCGTCCCGCAGCGCCGCAGCGCACCTCCCGCCGCCGGAAGGAATCGGGCCCCCGAGTAGGAGCGGGCGTGAAGGCTGGGCCCCGCCGCCTAGAGGCCCTAGGAGAGCGGCTGGTGTGGCACTCCGGCGAGACCCAGCGAGGCCAGCCTCTAGCCTCCTCAGTTCGGGTTTGCCCAAGGACCTCGGGACCACGTGCACCCATGCGGGCCAAAGTGAAGGCCGGCGGGCTGTGATGAGTGCTAAGGCTAGACACCCAGGCAGGGTTGCGAAAGGCATGGCGGGGGTGGGAGTGGGGTGGGTAGGGAGGGTGGGGGAGGGGGTGGGTGAATTTTCTGGGGAACCCTCAGGATGACCGGCTGAGAGGGCCCCGGAGCCCAGGCGGGGAGAGTGTCCTGGCCCGTGTGGAACCCTGAGAGGCGGAGGCGTTGCGGCTGGTGTGCCCTACTGGCGCTGGGCCTTGGACTGCTTGGTTTCCAGAACATCTCTGCGGGGCGCAGGTCCTTCCTGTCAGTTGAATCGTGCTCGGCTTAATTAACGGTCTCGTTAACTGGGCAGGCCCGACCCGGGACGTTTAATCAAAAAGGGGAGGGGAATTCTCCTCTCCCTCCCTTCTCTCCTCCCTCTGTCATTCCCTCCCTCCTTCTCTTCGTCCTTCTTCCCTCCTTCCTTCCCTCCCTCCCTTCCTTCCTTCCTTTCTTCCTTCCTCCTTCCTCCTTCTTTTCTTGGTTTCTTCCTTCCTTGGTTCCTTTCTTCCTTGGTTCCTTCCTTCCTTGCTTTCCTTTCCTCCCCTCCCTCCCTTCTTCCTTCCTTTGGAGAGCTGCAGAAAATGTGAACTAAACAATGGCACCCCTTTCCAAGTTTACTCCCTGCCCAATCTTCCTCTGCATCCACCCCCCACCCTCCCAGCATAGGAAAGCAGGGTTCTGAGTCCGAACTCAACCCCAGTCCAATATTCAGGTTGGAACTTTAAGGCGGCTGCCCGTGGGACCTCACCAGCGACTTCTGGAGCTGTAGCATCAGTGGCCCCAGCTAGTGGAAGTCCACTGGGCCTACTACCCCTCGGGGGACTGGCCCTGGATCTTGGGGGTTGGAGCAGGTGAAGAGGGCAGTGGCTGAGATCCAGGCTCCAAGTGAGTGTGTGCGCTGATGAGTGAGGGCCAGCTCAGAGGTCCCTCTGAAGCTGTAGCGGCCAGGGTTTCTCTCCTTCCTTACTGCAAGCCCCTCGCCTGGAATGCAGCCCTCCCCCAGAGGTCCCACACCTAGTGCTATCTGGCAAGCAAAAGCAGGCTACCTTCTCCTGCTGGGTGCTCCTTTCCCGGACAAAACACACTCAGTTCCTGGGAGGGTGAAACCTGGGGCTGATCCCTGGGGACCATAAGGGGGCCTGGGAGGGACAGAAGGAGAGGAGAAGAGAGGAGAGGAGAGGAGAGGAGAGGAGAGAGAGGAGAGGAGAGGAGAGGAGAGGAGAGGAGAGGAGAGGAGAGGAGAGGAGCGGGAAACACTGTGAGGAAAACCTGTGAGAGAAACACTGACGTTTTTGTTCTGAGAGGGAAAGCCCCATACTCAGCACAGAGCAGCCCACTTCCCCAAGGGTGAAGCTTGGATTCCAGGCTGCCAGTGGCCCTGGGTGAGCAATGGGTCCCAGCTGGGCATTGAGCACTGTCTGGTTTCTCTTCATCTCGCATAGCTGGCTGGGGCTGGAGGCTGGTCCTGGCCCTTTGGGGTCTTATGTCAGGCACTGCTGGGGTATGGGAGGCCATGGTCTTGGCCCTTTTGGCCCCACTGAGACTATCTGATGGTAGAGACCATGCACCAGGCCCTGAGAGCTATTTCTGAGAAGACACCTGCAGCCCCACTCCAGCTCCTGTGCCCTTAGAGGAAGAGATTTGCAGGGACCCCATCCTCCAAAATAAGGGTCCCCAGACTTTCTAATGCTCTCCCTCCAACCAGCACAGCCATGTTTCAGTCTGCATCTGCTTCCTCTTTCTTTTCTCTTGGCCCTTTTTTCAGTATCAAGAAAACGCGCTCTCCCCTTCTCTCTTTCCATTCTCTCCCAGCCCCTCTCCCGCCTCTCCATATCCTACCTCCTTTTGTTAGCCTAATATGGGTTCCTTTAGAATTGGCCTGACTTTGGCAGCCCTAGCAGTGTGTGTGTGTGTGTGTGTGTGTGTGTGCCCGCGCGTGTATTTCTCGCTTGCTAATGATTGTGTGTTGATAGAGTGATGCAGTGGCCTCATTAGCCTTTGTTTAGAAGGTGTTAAAAGGGAAATCTGCATCGGGAAGCGGCGGTTTACGAAGCAGCCCGGCTGAACATCGCCAGCCGAGGGGCTGGGGGGCGGGGACCGTGCCCACCCTGCCAGGCGCTCATCCTCCCCCTAGGCGCCCATCGCCGCGGATTCCGGGAGGGAGGAGGGGTCCGGGGAAAGCGACCCCAGCCCCTTCCTTCCAAGGCGAGTATGTTTACCCTGCTGGGCACCCTTCTGCTCCTTGGGGACCATCGCGGATCGCGCTAAAACTCCTCTGAGCTGCCCCACCCTGAGAGGGGTCCTTTCTCCCCCAGATTTCTTGGGGATGGGTAAGGGAGGGCAGAGTGCCGTTTCAAAAAAAATTCCAGGGATGTTTTTGAAGGTGGTGGGATGAGGTATCTTATTTCAGAGGCAAGTACAAATCGGCACGCAGAAACTCGGGGTCTTCTGGGTAGTTGGTTGGGGGTGAGCTCCTTATACCCCGATGCCCAAGTGGGGGCCCCAGGCTTTAGAGAGCCTGCGAAGAAGCCTCTTTCTTTCCTCCTAAGGCATCTGTAGACGGTAGGAAGAGCCTTCAGTGCGTGGGCGGAGGGTTGGGGAGGGTTCATTCTTAAACTTTCTTTCCCAGGAATACCCCCATCCTAGGGCCCCACTTCGGGAACAAATTCCGTGAGAATAAAATCATACCTAGGCTGACCTACTTCCCTAAAGCTTGGAGGAAGGAAATAACTTTATTGAATCTGGGCTAGACGGTGCGCGTGTGTGGGGTTTGTTTACGTATGTGTGTGAGATTTGGCGAGGGAGCTTCGTGCACAGCATTTTTCACCCTCTGGAAGAGGCGAGATTTCGGGGCAGGGTAAAACGTGAGAAGAATCCCTTTTATCCTGGTTCCTACGAACGGACCCAGAAAAAATAAACATTTTGATCAGCCTCTGTGAATGAGGCTTGTTGAACTCGGAGCCAGACGCTTTCCTGGCGAAAGGGAGAAAAAATGCGGCGGAAACGGTGCTCAGGGTTGGGGAATATACGTTCTGATTGTAACGTAATTCAGCAAGGTTTTTATTTTTTTATTTTTCCCGGGACGCGGTTGCGACGGAAGAAACGCTTTCTCATCTTTCTAGTTCCCTGGATTTGAGGTTACGGCTCTTGGGGAGAGGCTCAGCTGGTCTGGGGGGGTCCTTGCGTATTCACAGCCCCGGACACGCACCCGTGAAACGTTTGACATCGCCGCTTTTTTTTGTTGTTGTTGTTTGATTGTTTGTTTTGTTTTGTTTGGTCGAAGGCGAGGCGTTGTCTGGGGACAGATCGCGGCCCGCTGGGGCCTCGGGCAGTAACAGTGAAACGAATTCCAAACCCATTCTGAACTCACCAATGCGCTCGCCCGGCCCCCAATACCCACCCAAGCCCCGTATGGGCAGAAGCCAGGTCCCCGTGAAACCGAGTTAAAATCGGCCTCTGAGAGGCGGTGGTTTGGGACTAGGGCCGAGTTCGGAGGATGCGGGGAGAGAATAGAAAAATCTCTACCGCTCTGCTCTGCTCTCTCTTTCTTTCTCCTCTAAGCAGGTTTGCCAGAGAAGGCAGGACTGAGCCGTGGTCGCTGCCCCGCGGTGCAGCAGCGCAGGAGTTTGGACCAAGACAAAGACAGGAGCTGTCCGCGGTGCTGAATCGGATGCGTAGCCGCTGGGGCAAAAGGGCTCCAGTAACCAGCCCTCCGCTCATTTACCCCCCATCCTTCTAGCTCCCTTCGCTCTGTGACTGTTGCCTTCCCCCTGAATTTATTTCCCTTTTCTGGGGCTCACCTTAGAACCTGCGCCCTGTACACAGGTGTATATACGTATATCAAAGAACAAAATGATTGATTGAAAACGGTGTCTTCTCCTTTCTTCCCAACTAAATGATGCTAGAAAGGTTTAACTGTACTCTAAAACAGAGAGAAATGGATATTTCCACTCCCAAAGAAATGGAAATTCGTGTTTAAAACAATAGAACTAACCATAACAAATGCCACGAATCTGCCCTTTGATTTATTCCAATAAAGAGGCAAGGGGTTTAGAAATTTTAGTTTCAGGAATATCATATCCTTGGCATCTTAACTTCTTGGGTAGAAAAACATAAGAGCTGGAGCGAGGGGTGGGAAATTGGTGGTGAACAGACTAAGACACCTGCCTATGTGAAGAAAGATGGCTTGTGAAGGCCAAAGCGATGGAAATGAAGTTGACTTAACCCTTGGAGACAGAGGTGAGATCCGTAAGGACAGCAATCTTCAGGATCAGTAGTAAGAGGGAAATGATTCCTTTGGAAAGTTTGGGTAGAAAAGGGTTAATCTGGTGCTTAATTTTCTAAATGTTCATGGTGTTACCTAGACACCTGGCATGGTGCATAACCAAGAGTGTTCCTTTGCTCAAATTAGTATGCAGTACTTGCCTAAATAAGTTTGTGCAGGGGAAGGAAAAAAATCACATATTTCCTCCCTCCTGGGGGGGGGCACCCATTTTAATATACAGAGATCTGTGTACATTTCTTCTGGAATCTCATAGATACACTGCCTCCCAGAGAGCCCAGATGCCTTAGGGCCACATCTTCATTTGGTCTTCTCAGCACCCTCCAGGCCTCCCCCACTGCAGGGGGTGTCAGCTAAGCCCAGTCGTTAGTATTGCCAATACATGTGAAGGGGGGTGGTCCTTGTGAGTTCAATGGAATACAATAACTCCCTCTCCCTACCTGAACAGTGTAGAGCTAATTTGCCCATAAAGGCAGAGGAACCAGAATACTCAAACCCAAAGGATTTGTGATAAAGCGTTGTATCTTTGGGTTAGGGGAGTGACACTCCAGTTCCTCCAGACCCTGTTATATTTTTACTCAAACACCCTTAGCTCTTTTGTTAAGACCAATGTGGTCACTCCTTTGGACCATGCACCTCTATCCCCCTCAGAATGCAGAGCTACATGGTGCTGGGAGAGACGTCCTGACCTTGGGTGGGTGAAGGATAAATTTTGTTAAAAAGCCATTTACTTAGTGATCATCCTGTACATCTGGTTCCTTGATCTTCGTTGCAAATCTAAAAGGTGGTGGATATATATAATAGCCCCATTTTATTCATGGGGAAACTGAGGCCCAGAAATAGTTAAGTTGCTTATAGTTATGCTGTGAAGGCCTGTGATTCTAACCCAGATCTCACTGGCTTTGGAGACTGTGCTTACTCTAATAACCCATGATATCTGAGCCACAGTGATGGTTGCCTTGTGGCTACAATTTTTATTTTTATTTTTATTTTAGCACAGTCCCATTGAATTCCCTGGCCGTTATGGACTATGGCCTAGACTTTAATTTGGTTTAAGTCCTAAATTTGAAAGGAAGGAGTGAAAATGGTGAGGTCAGAGGCTCTCATTCCATGTGGGTTGGGTGGGCATTTTGCAGAATGGGACCAGCTTAATGTGAAAAGCTCTTAGACCCACAGTTAGGAGTCATCCTTGATTTCCCCTTTCTCTCCTGCCTTGCACACAATCCATCAGCAAGTTCAGTTAGCTCTGCCTTGGAAATGTATTCCAACCCATCTACTTCTCATCTTCTCCTCCATTATCACCCTGGTCCAAAACACCACCATCTCATCTGTTTTATAGCAGTAGCCTCCTGACCGGGCTCCCTGATTCTTCTGTCCTTGCCCTCGTCTGCAATCTAGTCTCCACACTATAACTAAAGTTATATTTTAAAATCATAGATCAGATCTTGTCATTCCGCTTTAACCCTCCAACCAACTCCCCCATTGCACTTAGAATAAAATCCATACTCCTCACCCTGTTCTGCCGGGCTCTTTGTGATTGGTTTCTGCTCACCTCACCCCCACCCCTGCTGTGGCTCACACAGACCTAGTTTTCTCACCTCAAGACCTTTGCACTTGGCTTCCCCTCTGTCCTCAGATTCTTACACGGTTGGCTCCCTTTGTCATTTAGGTCTCAGCTCAAATGTCAACTCTTCAAAGAAACCTCTTCTGACCACCTTGTCTAAGAGCACCCCAACCCCAGTCACTCTCTAGCCCTCCTCTCTGTCTACTTTGTAGCTTTTATCAATATCTAGAATTATTCTATTTATATATTTAGGTGCATGTTGTCTGTCTTTCTTAATAACATATCAGTTCCATGAGGGCAGAGAGACTGTGTTTGTCTTGCTCACTGTTGAATCCCCAATGCCTCGTTCCAGTACCTGGAACATAGTTGTTCAATACATATTTGTTGACTGAATGAATAATGAATGAATACATAGAGAGAGCTACAGAAGTGAATGGAGATGGATGGGCAGAGCTGAGACAAGACTGAGCTTTATTTGCCCATCTTCTGAGGTCTGCAAATGGAGCAGCTGGCTGGGTGGGTTTCCAGTTTGGAAAGAGGATGAAAGAAAAGCTTGTCCAAGGACCCAAGAGAGTGCAATCATTGGGTGGATTCTGCAGACCAGATACAGAATTACACTGGGGTGGAGAAACAGGTCTATGGCTTCAGAGAGTGATTTTAATTGTTCTTGTTGGATCTGAAATCTTCACTTGATTACAAAAAAAAGAGTAATAGTGGAAGATACAGGGAATCAAGAAGACATCTAAATTATACAATTTTTGGAAAGGTTATCAGTCCCATCTGTGGGGGAGCTGATGGCGTATAGTGTTAACATCCAGACTCTGGGGCCCAGTGCTCCTAGGTTGGAATATGGTTCCATCACTCATCAGCTGTGCAATAGAGGGCAAACCACTTAGCCTCTTTGTGCCTCAGTTTCCACATCTAAGGAACGGGGGATAAAAGTGTATACTTGTTTCTATGGCAGCTGTCACATAAAAAAGGTGTATGTCTGTCTCACAGAATAGCCATGAGGGATTGTTTTGATCTGTTTTATCTGTGTTAGAGCCTTGTATAGGAGAAAAAAAGGAAGCAGAGTAGGAAGAGATAGCGTAAGGCAATGGAGCAAAGAGGCTGAGATGCAAAGGAGAAAATATGAGACTCACTGTTTAAGAACTCATCTCCTTCAGGAGCTCTCTCTTACCTGTGGAGGTACAAGATGGCTCTGAAGTTAGAGGAGCTGGCTTAGAGTCCTAGTAGTTCCCATGCTAACCTGCTCATGCATGGCAGGTGGGAATACCCAGCCTCCCTGAATCTCAGTCTCCTAATCTGTTAAATGGGGCAATAATGGTGCCTGCCTTAGAGACTTACTGGGATCATTTAGCTAGATAATATTTGGGAAACTGGGGGAGCACCCTGCACAGTAGCTGGTGTTACTGGGCCTTGTTTGGGGGTGACTTTCTTTATTCTTTGCAAAAAGAGGTTTTTTTTGTTTATTTTTTTTTTTGCAGGTGAAAGTAAGTGAATTCATTTGGTTGGACCTTGAGATAGCTAGAGAAGGAGGGTGAGGGTTATCTTCTTGGAGAGAGGTGTAGAGAGCTATGTGCTTGGAGTCATGAAAGGGCCTTTCAATATCCAGTCCCAGGGCTGGGGTTGGCCTGCCTTCACACAAGATATCATTCCCCACAGGTTTTATCTGAGCCACTGTGACCCTGCAGGGAAGCTTTCCTGTACATAACAGAAGCATTCTACAAAGATGTGTGTCCATTCCATGTCTCCTACCCTTTACCCCTCGAACAAAACACAATCATACTGAGCCCTACCATGGGGACAGGGCTTGTGCTGGGTGTTTATAAAGGTAAGTTAGAAACATGCAAAGCACTCTCCTTCATTTGCTCATTTGGAAAGCATGTATTTGACACCAACTGTGTGTACCAGGGGAATGTACCAGAGGCTGCAGAAGCCACTGTGAGTGAACACCTCCCACCCCCCTACCCCCGCAAGCTGCTCATAGCCTAGCAGAGGAGATCTACACATCAACACAAATTTCTGTACAACATCTACACGTTACTGTGGATGTCAGAGGAAGAGAGGCTGTTAATTCATTCACTCATTCACCAAAAGGTGTATGAAACTGGGCGCCTTTGGTTCAGTTATTCACTCTCAGGCTCATTTTCCTCATTTGCAAACCATGAAAAATAGTAATGATAAAAGAAACTAATAACCTCATGGAGTTGTTGGGAGGATTAAAGGAGAAGACAAATGCAAGGTGCTTAGCACAGTGCGTGGCACAAGGCGAATGCCCAACTTATGACGGCTGCAATTAATTATTAGTGATGAAATATTAAGTAATAACTAACATTACAGACTTGTTGAATAGTTGTTTGGAATGGATGCACGAAAGTGCCTTGTCTACAAAAATCAATCAATAAATATGTACAGAGTGGAATTGTGCCCTTATTAAGAAAAATAGGAAGGGGTGTACCTCCGTGTGAAGGAGGAGGATACGAGAGCTTCCTGGATCAAATCTCCAGGGATATGAATGTGATTTGTTCAGGGTTAAAAGAAGTCCTTTTCTACCCCTAAAGCCAGCAGGTACCTCTGCCTACCCTCCCTCTTCTCTTTCACCTTCTACCTACCATCGTTAACCTGTGTGTCTCTTTCCTCCTCGTGTGCCCTCCTCTTCTGCCTTTACATCAGTGGTTCTCACTGGGGAAGTAGGAAGAGGAATTTTTGTCTCCCCAAGGGACATTTGGCAATGTCCAGAGACAAGTTTGGTTGATGCAATTGAGTGGTCATGCTACTGGCATCTGTGTACAGAGGCCACGGATGCTGCTCAACACCCTACAATATATAGAAAGGTGCCTGCTCCTCCTGCAGCCCAAGAATCATTCAGCTCAAAATGTCAATAGCACAGAGGTGAAGCCCGGTCCCCCTGCCCAGCCCCACTGAAAGTCCCACTGGGAAGGGGGTGTGTCACTCCCAGCTAGGCTCTGCCCACTCCCCTTGAACCAATGGGGATCCCTGGCTGGTCAGAGCTCCAGGGCCCGCTGCTGCACGGGCTTTTCCAAGAAAGATCTTTGCTGGTGGGGCAAATGTGAAAACCTCTCAGAACCTCTTTGCCTTTCTCCCTCATGCTTTGGCATTTTTGAGGTCCTGAGGAAACCAGACCTCAAAACTTCAAAAGGTGCCATTGGGTCCCTCTCTGGAGAGAGCTGATCCTGCTATTTTGCACATAGCTTTCAGCCTGGCCAAGTCACCTGTGGAGTCTGCAGGCGCGGTGTGCACAGAGGTGACCAGGCGGTCTGGGACCAGATGCTTGTAAGATCTGAGAGGCATTAGAATTCCTTCTGGTCTAAAACATGTCCTCTTCTGATCTGTGTCTGTGCAAGGCATCTCCACCATTAGCATCACTTCTCGGGGGGCTCTTGGGAAGGTAAGCAGCCTTGACAACTTGTCTGGAGATTGTATGTGCTGGGCACTGTGCAAAGCACTTCCCATGTGTCATCACGGTAGGTGTTGTTATTCCACCCATTTCACAGATGAGGAAACTGAGGTGCAGAGAGGTTGAGCAACTCTTCCAGGATTTCACAACCAGTCATTAGCAAAGCCAAGACTGAATCCAGAGCTGTGGGTGGTTAACTTGCCAGTACTATCTTCCAACAGGGATGTTTTTTATTAGATTAATATTATGTTGCCTAAATAGGCCACTCCCTTGCTGTGTGAACTTGAGAGAATCGCTCTACCTCTCTGGGCATGACTCTGTGAAGTGGAGCTCATGTATCAGCAACCCTGACCCTGCAATGGCTTGATTGGGGTATTGATCAGTTTATTTGAACTGATCATTGTTCTCCTTTCCCCTGTCCCCTTTACTGGAAGAGAGGAGTGATTCCTTTAAGGCAGATTTGGATAGCCTAAATCTCAAGCCCTTCTTTCTATCATTACTCCTACCTTAGAGGTGTCTGAAGCCCAGAGATTGGAATTTGGCTGCCTTGGTGTTTTACACATGATGGCAAAGATGGAGGGGATAGAAACTCAGGTATGCAAAGAGCCACCCACGGCTGTGGGCATTATTCAATGACTTGTTTCTTCCCTCCTTCAATGATTTTCCCTGTCCACCTCATCACCTGAGGTCAGGAGTTCGAGATCAGCCTGGCTAACATGAAGAAACCCTGTCCCTACTAAAAATACAAAAATTAGCTGGATGTGGTGGTACACACTTGTAGTCCCAGCTACTCAGGAGGCTGAGGCAGGAGAATCGCTTGAATCCGGGAGGTGGAGGTTACAGTGAGTGGAAATTGCACCATTGCACTCACAGGCAGCCTGGGCAACAGAGCCAGACTCCATCTCAAAAAAAAAAAAAAGAAAAGAAAATAATCAAACTGAATCAGCAGGTATTTATTGAGCCTCAAGACACTTGGTGAGGGGTGGGAAGCAGGAAGATGAATCAGACCCAGTTCTTGCCCCAGGATTTCATGGGGAAGATTAAATACGAAACCAGGAAGATACGAAATGACCCAAAGAAGGGAGTTTGCAGTTCCAACCAGGCTCAGTGGTGCACATAAATAGAGAGACCGCTGATTGTACATGTTCCTTGGAGACCTGAGAAGTGGGAGGAGAGGAGGAATTCTGGTTTGAAAAGGCACAGACCCGCTCCTTCCTAGCTGTGAGACCATGGGCAGTTCACTTGACTTCACCACTTGGTGTGGCTTTCCTAACCTGCAACCCTCACTGTCCTCAGAGGCAAATTTGGAGACAGTAGGTAGAAAGAACATCAGCCAGTGTTGGGGACAAGCCACACTCAACATTAGAAGGCCGGGTTCTGCCTTTGGGCTTACGGTACAGCTTTGGGAAAGTTCCTAAACCTCTCTGTTCCACCCTTTAATCTGTGAATTAGGAGTTGCATGTCCTCAGCCCAACTTACATTGGCCAGAGCCTCCTGGAGAACTATGTTAGAGCCATCCAAAGTATAATGACTGATATTTGGCAGACAGAGTTCTATTTCCTTCTGAGTGCAAACTGATCATGAAGAGAAGCCACTCAGAGACCAGCTCTTTTCCAGGAACAGGGAGCCAAGGTGGGAACCACAGGGAGGGTTTGGTGGAGTTGGCCCATGGGAACTGAGGTCTGTTCTCTGTCACTCTCCTCACTTGGGGCTTGGAGCAAGGAGACATGGAAACCTCACCCATAAATAAATAGATGACCTTGAAATGGGGCTTATGTGTACGGATCTGGAGAGAGAACTCAGTCGTGGGTCAACCAACAAACATCTGTTAGGAGGAAAATACACGTCAGGCCTTGAGCGCAGCTTGCTGTGGATGCAAAGATGCTGGAGATTCTTGTCTTCGAGGCATAGCTTAAGGAGACACCACCCATGACCTGGCTCCTGAATGTCAGCTCTATCTACCCAACTCCACTGAACAGATTCCCGGGGGGACCCGCACACCCCTCAAACTTGGTGTGATCAATACTGAGTCATCACTTCCCTCTCCCTACACCTGCTGCCTCTGTGGCCACCGTCATGCGCTCAGCTGCCTAAGCCAGAAACCCTGCTGGCTTCTTCTCTCTCACCGCAGCTCGGACCCAGCCCAAATCCTGTCGATTCCTTCTCCTTCATGTCTCTCACCCACCCATGGCCATGCCTCAGTTCAGGCCAAAGGCACCTCTTGCCAGGTCATTTTGTTCTCATCCTTTCTCTTCCAATGCACTCTTTCTGCCCCAGCCAGAGTCATTTTCTTGCAGAAAAACCTGACTCGGTCACTTGCGTGCTTACAACCTGCTTCCTTGCTGCTGTCAGGATAAAATCCCAACCCCACAGTTGGTTTCCAAGCCCTGTCCCCTTCCTTTACATCATCTCTTGCTTCTTTTCTCCCTGTTTTCTTTTCTTTTCTTTTTTCTTTTTTGAGATGGAGTCTCGCTCCGTTGCCAGGCTGGAGTGCAATGGTGCAATCTCTGCTCACTGCAACCTCTGCCTCCCGGGTTCAAGCAATTCTCTTGCCTCACTCTCCTGAGTAGCTAGGACTACAGGTGCACACCACCATGCCTGGCTAATTTTTGTATTTTTAGTAGAGACCAGGTTTCACGCTGGCCAGGATGGTCTCGAACTCCTGACCTCATGATCCACCTTCCTCAGCCTCCCAAAGTACTGGGATTACAGGCATGAGCCACCATGTCCGGCCTTCTGTCCCAGTGTTCTATCCTTTGACTGCATTGTCCAGTGTGTTCACTCCCTTCCTAGCCTGTTGTTCCTTTGATCTTAACTATTCTTCCTCCCACTTCTACCTGCCTATCTTGCCTCTTGGGTCTCCTCTGGGACATATCCCCTTCAGGAAACCTTTCATACCCCCATAGCTCAGTTGTTTATTTCCCAACAGGGCACTGAGCTCACGGAGGGCTGGGGCTGTTCTCTACCCACACCTCTTGCCAGCATCTATTCCAGTGTCTGGCTCTTAGCAGATGCTCCATAAATAACCAGGGGATGAGTGAATGCAAGGGGCCAACAAGCAGTGATCTAGGCATTTTTAGGAGATGGGGAGATCTGTGAAAATTTTGTGAGGATTTAGGGTTTCTTTGTGGTGGGGGTCCAGCTTGATTGAGGAACATTTAATGTAGAATAAACTGCATATATTTAAAGTGTGCAATTTGATGAGTTTTGACATATTTATATGCCTGAGAAACCACCAAGGTACACACCTGACACCTCCCCAGAGTCACAGCCTGTCCTTTTATAATCCCTTCTTCCTTTTCCTCCCTGCCCCCTGGGCAACTACTAATCTGTCCCTTGTCACTATGGATTAGTTTGCATTTTCTAAACTTATAGAAATAGAATCATTCTGTATGTATTCTTTCGTGCCTGGCTTCTTTTCTCAGCCTTTGGTCTGAACTAAGACAGGGCCACAGGTAGGTGCGAGACGTGAAAGAGAGGGAATCAACAGGGTTTGGGATGGATCCAGGTGGAGTAACAGGGAAGGGACCAGCAGAGTTCCTGGCTCAGAGTTGGTTGGTTCTCAAGTGATGAAGGATGGGGTATGACTTAGACAGGAAGTAGAGGGCATTCTTGTGAGAAGAGATCAATGTATCAAATCCAAAGGTAGAAAACTTTGAGGTAACTAGACCAGGCTGTCATTCATTCACTCAACAAATATTTGTTGAGCTCCAACTATGTGCAAGGCACTCTGCCAGGGACAGGGCTGGAGTGGTGTGCTGAGGGTCTTCTTTTTCCTTCCCTACATCCACTCCTCAACCTTCTCTGCCTACCCTGGGAGGCTGACCCATTTGGATAGCATCCATAGGCTCTCCTTTCACTGGCTTCCCACTGGGCTTGGCCAATGGACATTCCTGGTGAGTTGGAAGCTATTCCTGTGGCCGCAGCTCCTGTCTAGTGACTCTCTCTACTGCATGACATCACTCTTCCAGTTGCTTCTCTGGGCATATTGACCAAAGCTGGGGCTCACCTCTTGAAGGCTTGGTAGGAAGCACCAGAAAATCACTTGGGGTGAAGACAGGTTTTCTGGAGTCCTCTCTCTTCAGCATCCCAGAGTGGCAATTGTGTGAGTAGCTGGGAGTCTCCTTGGATGACACGCAGGCACTCATGGCCTCTTTTGTGTAATCTCCAAACTGGACCCACCTGAAGGCCTTCCCACAGAGGAACTGCACCTTCAGGTTTCTGGGATTAAGGTCCAAGCCCTGCCTGCAGGAACAATTCCCAAATGGTCAGAAAGAATTTGCCTCCCTGCCTGCTTTCCTTCCTTCCTTCCTTCCTTCCTTCCTTCCTTCCTTCCTCCCTCCCTCCCTTCCCTCCCTCCCTCCTTTCCCCCCTTTCTTTTTTTCTTTCTTTCTCTTTCTTTCTTACTTCTTTCTTTTTCTTTCTTCTCTCTCTCTCTCTCTCTCTTTACTGCAGCCTCATCCAGAGCTCAAGTGATCCTCTTACCTCAGCCTCCTGAGTAGCTGGGACCACAGGTGTGCACCACCATGCCCAGCTAATTTTTTGTATTTTTTTGCAGAGGCGAGGTTTCACCATGTTGCCCAGGCTGGTTTGGACTCTTGGGTTCATATCAATCCACCCATCTTGGCTTCCCAAAGTGCTGGGATTACAGGCATGTGCCACCATGCCCGGCTGATAGAAAAAGATCTCCAAACTTACCCTCAGTCCTCTTTTGATCCATCTACTTCTCGCAGCAACATAGCTAGGGTTTGGAGCTGAAAAACCTTGAATGGAAAGTGACAGCATCTCACTCTGTCTTTTGCAGAGCCATATACTTGGCTGCTTGGGCCAGTCTGCCATTTATCCTAAAGATGGTCCCACAGGGCCTGTGATCCTCCAGTTGGACCTAGTGAAGATGGATGTGAATTTGCTTTTCTTCTTTGCAAACAGACTATAAGCATCCTGAAGAAAAGTCCTTTCATTTCCACTCTTTAACTCCTCAGTACTGAGTATCTTTCTGTTTTTATTCTTTTTTTTCTAGAGACAGGGTCTCACCCTGTCAGTCAGGATCACAGCTCACTGCAGCTCCCACCCTCTGGACTCAAGTGATCCTCTTGCCTCAGCCTCTTGAGTAGCTGGGAACACAAGTATGCACCTCTACACCTGGATAATTTTTTTAAAAAAAATTATCCACAGTGATGGGGTCTCACTATGTTGCCCAGGCTGTCTCAATGTCCTGGGCCCAAGCAATCCTCCTTCCTTGGCTTCCCAAAGTGCTGGGATTATAGGCATAAAGCAGCACACCCAGCCTACTTAATATCTTTCTGGACCATGAATCAACTCGTTTTTATTTTTGGGGAATGGCATGCTGTGGAAGGTGGAAGCTCTCCCATAAGTAGCTCTTGCTTTGAATAGGGTTGCTTCTTAAATATTTTTCTGCCTGAATACGAAAGAAATCTAAGCTCATGGAGGAACATTTTGTAGATGAAGCCAGTTGTCAAAGAATAATAAATGGGAGATGTCCAGCCTGGAGCAGGCTTCCTTCCATCAAGTCCTGGTCCTTCCTGGGTAGCGATGAAACTTACAAATGGGAATTGTTGAAGGGCTTGGGGAGGCACAGTCTGAAGACTTGAAGGTTTTGAGTCTCTGAGGGGCTGCTGTTGGATGGAGGAAGTAGGACTGTTTGGAGAGGCCTGGAAGGTTGAAAAAGGGCCTTTGGATGGAAGCTCTGGGGAGGCAGACTTAACAATTACAGAAGGTCAATCTTGCCAATGGTTAGGGCTGGTGAAAAGGGATGAGCCTCTCCATCACTGGGGACATACAAGAAATGGTTGATGGGGTATAGAGGGCATTTCCAAGGGAGATTGGACCAGACCACCAGCTCTCAACTGCTTGCACACTGGATGCATCTGAATCACTGAGGCTTTTGCTGAAAACCCAGACTCATTCATTCATTGATACAGCTGATGTCTACTGAGAACCTGCTACGTGTCAGGTGCGGGCTAGGCAGCGAGGCCACCGTGCTGCTGAGACAGACAAGACCTTGGCTCTCACATAACTTATGTTCTAGCTGGGGGAGACAGAAAATGGACTAGATACAAATAAGGTCACTTTGTATTGTGAGGACCCAACACAGAAAATAGGATGGAGGTGACAGGGGCCGGGGATCTCATTTAGGTTTAGGTCCCAGGAGGTGACTTTATGTTTTTTTTTTCTTTTTGGAGATAGGGTTTGATATGGTTTGGCTGTGTCCTCATTCAAATCTCAACTTGAATCACATCTCCCAGAATTTCCACGTGTTGTGGGAGGGACCCAGGGGGAGGTAATTGAATCATGGGGCCAGTCTTTCCCATGCTATGCTCATGATAGTGAATAAGTCTCACAAGATCTGATGGGTTTATCAGGGGTTCCGCTTTTGCTTCTTCATCATTTTTCTCTTGCCAGCACCATGTAAGAAGTGCCTTTCACCTCCTGGAGGTGATTCAGAAGCCTCCCCCAGTCACATGGTACTAAACCTCTTTTTCTTCCCAGTCTTGAGTATATTTTTATCAGCAGTATAAAAACGCACTAATACACGACATTGGTACCAGTAGAGTGGGGACGTTGCTTAAAAGATACCCGAAAATGTGGAAGCAACTTTGAAACTGGGTAACAGGCAGAGGTTGGGACAGTTTGGAGGGCTCAGAAGAAGATAGGAAAATGTGGGGAAGTTTGGAACCTCCTAGAGACTGGTTGAATGGCTTTGACAAAAATGCTGATAGTGATGTGAACAGTAAGACCCAGGCTGAGGTGGTCTCAGAAGGAGATGTGGAACTTGTTGGAAATTGGAGCAAAGGTGACTTTTTCTATGTTTTAGCAAAGAGATTGGTGGCATTTTGCCCCTGCCCTAGAGATTTGTGGAACTTTGAACTTGAGAGAGATGATTTAGGGTATCTGATGGAAGAAATTTCTAAGCAGCAAAGCATTCCAAATGTGACTTGGGTGCTGTTAAAAACATTCTGTTTTAAAAGAGAAATGGAGCATAAAAGTTCAGGAAACTCACATCCTGATGATGTAGCAGAAAAGAAAACCCCGTTTCTTGGGAGAAATTCAAGCCGGCTGCAGAAATGTGCAAAGATAGCAAGGAGCCTAATGTTAATCCTGAAGACCACGGGGAAAATGTTTCCAGGCCAAGTCAGAGAACTTGGAAGGCTCTCCCATCACAGGCCTGGAGGCCCAGGAGGAAAAAGTGGTTTCGTGGGCTGGACCCAGGGTCCCCATGCTGTGTGCAGCCTATGGACTTGGTGCCCTGTGTCCCAGCCACTGCAGCCATGGATGAAGGGGGCCAACATATAGCTCAGCCTGTGGCTTCAGAGGGTGGGAACCCTAAGCCTTGGCAGCTTCCATGAGGTGTTGAGCCTGTGGGTGCACAGAAGTCAGGACTTGAGGTTTGGAACCTCTGCCTAGATTTCAGAAGATGTATGGAGAAGCCTGGGTGCCCAGGCAAAAGTTTGCTGCAGGTGCAGGGACCTCATGGAGAGCCTGTGCTAGGGCAGTGCAGAAGGGAAACGTGGGGTGGGAGCCCCCACACAGAGTCCCTACTGAGGCACTGCCTAGTGGAGTTGTGAGAAGAGGGCCACTGTCCTCCAGATCCCAGAATGGTAGATCCACTGACAGCTTGAACTGTGAGCCTGGAAAAGCCCCAGACACTCACCACCAGCCTGTGAAAGCAGCCAGGAGGGAGGCTGTACCCTGCAAAGCCACAGGGGCAGGGCTGTCCAAGACCATGGGAACCTACCTCTTGCATCAGCATGACCTGGATGTGAGACATGGAGTCAAAGGAGATCATTCTGGAGCTTTAAAATTTGACTGCCCTGCTGGATTTTATACTTGAATGGGCCGTGTAACCCCTTTGTTTTGGCCAGTTCTCCCACATGGACTGGCTGTATTTGTCCAATACCTGTATACCCACTGTATCTGGGAAGTAACTAGCTCGCTTCTAATTTTACAGGCTCATAGGTGGAAGGGACTTGCCTTGTCTCAAATGAGACTTTGAACTGTGGACTTTTGGGTTAATGCTGAAATGAGTTGAGACTTTGGGTGACTGCTGGGAAGGCATGACTGGTTTTGAAATGTGAGGACATGAGATTTGGAGGGGCTAGAAGTGAAATGATATAGTTTGGTTGTGTCCCCATTCAAATCTCAACTTGAATTGTATCTCCCAGAATTCCCATGTTGTTGTGGGAGGGACCCAGGGGGAGGTAATTGAATCACGGGGTCCGATCTTTCCTGTGCTATTCTCATGATAGTGAATAAGTCTCACGAGATCTGAAGGGTTTATCAGGGGTTTCCGGTTTTGCTTCCTCCTCCTTTCTCTCTTGCAGCCGCCATATAAGAGGTGCCTTTTGCCTCCTGCCATGATTCTGAGGCTTCCCCAGCCATGTGGAACTGTAAGTTCAATTAAACCTTTTTTCTTCCTAGTCTCGAGTATCTCTTTATCAGCAGCGAGAAAACAGACTAATACAGTGTTTCACTTCTGTTGCCCAGGCTGGAGTTCAGTGGCATGATCACAGCTCACTGCAGCCTTGACTTCCTGGGTTCAGGTGATCCTCCAGCCTCAGCCTCCCGAGTAGCTGAGACTACAGGCATTCACCATAAGGCCTGGATAATTTTTTTTTTTTTTGTATTTTTAGTAGAGATGGCATTTTGCCATGTTGCCCAGGCTGGGTCTTGAACTCCTAGCCTCAAGTGATCCATCTGCCTCAGTCTCCCAAAGTGCTGGAATTACAGGTGTGAACCAGAATGACATCAACAAGCCAGCCTTGGGAAGATCCAGGGAGAGTGTTTCTGATAGAAGAAATGGTTGTGGCTGATAGAAGGGGAATGTGTTGGATTGGGGTCAGATCACTTGGTGTGTTGTGGGGAATCGTGGGGGGCCTGGATTCTATCTGTCTGCAGTAGAGTCATCAGAACCCCCAGGAGATGGTGGGGCCAGAGAACCCACTTTTCAAATCAGTTTTCCTGGAGATTCTGATATGCAGCCAACTTTGAGACTCTCTAGACAAGAGGAGCTTTGGGCATTCTCTAACACCAGCTGTCTCTCTCTTGCTCACTAGCCCCTGTCCCCAAGGCAGCCTGCCTTTCTGGCATGAGGAGAGGAGAAAGCTCGAGGTAATCTGGAATATTTTCACTGTTATCTTCTTGTCTCCCATTCCCTGCCTTTGCTAATTCTTCTAGGGAAGACTTTTAAAATAGGGGGAAGGGCATGAAATTAGAGATGAAGAAGGCTGGTGCATCCCACTCCTTCTGGCTGGAGGTTCGAAAAATACTTTCCTACAAAGCAGTAACGGATAACATGGTTCTCTTTGTGGGTAAGAATCTAGACAAGGAAGTGGCAGGACTGACTGGTGCCAAATGCAAATATGGGGCCCCTTGCTTGACTGTGATTAAGAGTTTCAAGATGGTGGCAGCGGAGCATGAAAACCAGGTATGGGGGCCTTCCGAGCTGGACCCTGTGCGACTATGCAGGTTGTACACCTACAAAGCCAGTCCTGGAGGGAGGAGATAGCAGGGGGATGACAGGGGAAGAGAAGAAAAGAGGTGAGGGAGCTGGGTACGGTGGCTCATGCCTGTAATCCCAGCCCTTTGGGAAGCCAAGGCAGGAGGATCATTTGAGGTTAGGAGTTCAAGACTAGCCTGGCCAACATGGTGAAACCCCATCTCTACTGAAATACAAAAATTAGCCAGGCATGGTGGTGCACGCCTGTAATCTTAACTACTCAGGAGGCTAAGGCACAAGAATCACTTGAACCTGGGAGGCGAGGCAGAGGTTGCAGTGAACTGAGATTGCACCAGTGCACTCCAGCCTGGGGATCAGAGCGAGACTCTGTCTCAAAAAACAAGCAAACAAACAAAACACCCACAAAAAAGCAAAGCAAAGAGGCCTCACACAGTTGCCTTGGCGAATGATGGCTCCTGGAGGGCTTTCTGCTACCAGGCATGGAGACAGCCCTTGACTTACCTTATCCCAATTTATCCTCCCAACAACCCCTGGGATAGGTGCCATTATGATCTTGACTCAACAGAGGAGGAAACCGAGGCCCAGAGAGCTGAGATCACAATCCCAAGGTCCCAGAGCTAGGAGTGGGGCAAATCTGCAATTTGAACCCATATTCCCAGACCCAGAGCCCTCACTCCAAGCTACTATTCTGCTCCTCAAGTCCGCAAAGCCAGACTGGCACAGGGGGAGGTGTGGAGGCCAACGTCCTGAGCTGGAGCTCTTGTTCTCATGGTGTCACTGACACACCTTGGCTACACTGTGCTCTGACTGTTAAGGTTGTGATCCTGGAATAAGGCAGTGGCTTCCTCCTGGTCTGCTGCCATTTTTGTCCCTTCCAGGCTATTCTCTATCCAGCAGTGACTATTACTATTATTATTTTTGAGACAGAGTCTCGCTCTGTCTCCAGGATAGAGTGCAGTGGTGTGATCATGGCTCACTGCAGCCTCAGCCTCCTGGGCTCAAGTGATCCTCCCACCTCAACCTCCCAAAATGTTGGTGCTACTGGAGTGAGCCATCGTGCCCGGCCAATTATTATTTTTTATTGTGACTGTGGTAAAATACATATAACATAAAATTTGCCATTTTAACCATTTTTTTTAAGTTCAAGAAGAATAGAATATTTTAACCATTTTTAAGGGTGCAGTTGGGGAGATTAAGTACATTCACAATGTTGTGCAACCATTACCATCCAGTTCCCAAACGTTATCACCCCAGATAGAAACTCTGCTTCCCTGAAGCAATAACTTCTCATTTCCCTTGTTTCCTACAACCTCTGATTTACATTCTGCCTCTCTGCATTTGCCTATTCCAGGTATTTCATGTATGTGGAATCACATAGTAGTTGTCCTTTAGTGACTGGCTTATTTCACACGGCATAATGCTTTTGAAGTTCGTTCATGTTGTCTTGTGTGTCAGGACATTGTTCCCTTTATGGCTGAATCATATTCTAGGGTATGGTCAGGCTACATCTGTTCATCTATTCATTTGATGGCAGACAGTTAGGCTGTTTCCATCTTTTGGCTATTATGAGCAATGCTGCCATGAATATCTATAAGCAGTGATCTGTGTGGGCCTCAGTGTGTAATTATATGTGTATATATCATATGTGTATATATTACATATGATATATATATAATGTGTGTGTGTGTATATATATATGGAGAGAGAGAGAGAGACAGAGAGAGAGAAAGAGACAGAGAGAGAGAGAGAGAGAGAGACAGAGAGAGAGAGAGAGAGAGAGACAGAGAGAGAGAGAGAGAGGCTCGCTCTGTCACCCAGGCTGGAGTGCAGTGGTGCGATCTCTGCTCACTGCAACCTCTGTCTCCCAGGTTCAAGTGATTCTCCCATCTCAGCCTCCTGAATACCTGAGACTGCAGGTAGCTGGGACTACAGGCACATGCCACCACGCCCAGCTTATTTTTGTATTTTTAGTAGAGACAGGGTTTCACCATGTTGGCCAGGCTGGTCTTGAACTCCGGACCTCAGGCAATCTGCCTGCCTCGGTCTCCCAAAGTGCTGGGATTACAAGCGTGAGCCAGTGTGCCTGGCCTTAGGTTTTTAATTCTTTCAGGCATACGATGAGAAAGCAATGATGTTTGCAACGTTAAGTCAGATCCTATCACTTTCTCGTGGTGGATCCTGTCACTCTTGAATAAAATCTAAGCTGCCCCCATGCCTGGGCTTCTCCTGCCTGACTGCCTTCGTTTCCCCGCCCTCTCCTCTTTTCCTCTGCTCCAGCCACCTGGCCTCCCTGCTGCCCTCACAGCCATGCATGTGCCCACCTCTGGGCCTTTGCACTGGCTGTTCCCTCTGCCTGTAAACCGGCTGGCCTCAAGTACCCAAGGGGCTGAGTCTCCGCTTTAACTCAGGCCTCTGTTCAAATGTTTTCTTCCCAGAGAGGTCCTCCCTGACATCTTGTTCAAAACAGTAAGCCTTCCCCCCAACGATGCCCCATTGCCTTGCCTCTTCCTTCCTTCCTTCCTTCCCTCCTTCCTTCCTTCCTTCCTCTCTCTCTTTTAGATGGGGTCACACTCTGTTGCTCTGGCTGGACTGCAGTGGCACAATCACAGCTCACTGCATCTTCCTCCACCTCCTGGGCTCAAACGATCCTTCCACCTCAGCCTCCCACTAGTTGGAACTGCAGACACACTGAAGCTCTTTTCTTCCTGGCACTCCCTTCCATCTGAAAGTGTCATTCATATATTTGTTTTTCTGTGTGTTTTCTGTCTTGCCCCCTTGAACGTCGAGGTGAATCCCTGCATCTCCAGGCCTGGCCCAGTGCCTGGCATGAGGGACCCACTCATTAAATATTAGGATGAACCATTTTAACTTGTGGTTATTTGCCTGGTTTTGATCTTGAAAAAATGGCAATTTCAAGTGTTTCTACCTAATCTTGAACAAATAAATGAATGAATGAGCAAATGCATTTTTCTTCTCTGTGCCTCTGCCCTCTTGCCTATAAGGTGGGGTCAGTGATCGCTGGATGAAAGACCTGGGGAAACGGGAATGTCAGGCCCAGGGACAGGGACTGGAGGCCAGCCTCCCAGCATGGAGGTGGCTGCCCCTCTGTGCCAGAGAAGGGGGTGGCCGGGCGTCTGGGAGACCCTGCGGCTGGAGATACGGGCATGATGAATGGATGGTGGAATAGATCCTAGGAGGAGAGGGAATGGATGGGAATGACACTATTTAGCTGAGGAATGACCTCCTGACACTCTTCAAATAAATGCGGGCTTGTTATAAGACGGGAGGCAGCTGCCGCCGCTGCTGCCCATGATTCTGATATACAAGAACAAAACGCACTGGCAGTGCATGTGCGTGCGTGCATGTGTGTGTGTCAGGGTGTGTGTATGAATCTGTGTGTGTGTGAGGTTGTGTGTCTGTCTGTGTCAATCTGTGTGTGAATGCATGTATCTATGTGTGTCTCTGTTTGTCTCCTCTGTATATCTGTGTATATGTGTCTGTGTGTTCCTTATGTAGATGTGGGAGAATGTGCGTCCATAAGGGTGTCTGTGTATGTGTGTGTGTGTGTGTGTGTGTGTGTGTATCTTTATATGTGCGTGTGTGTCTGTCTGGCTTTCTGCATCTGTTTATCTGTGTTTGTGTGTATGTCTATATTCACGGGTCTGTCTCTGTGTGTGCCTGTCTGTCTCTGTGTGTGTCTGTCTTTGTGTGTGTATGTTTCTCTGTGTGTCTGTCTGTATTTGTGTGTGCCTGTGTGTCTGTCTTTGGTGTGCCTGAACATAAGAGCCACCTGGATTCTTGAAGGAAGCTTCTCTGCACCCCCAGAGCTGTTCACTTTCCATTTAAGTTGCAACCATGAAATCTTCACTGGCTGAGCATCTACTATGCACCAGGAACTGCATTCGGAGAGTAAAACCAAAACCAGAGCACCTGGTGGTAAAGAACTCACTGTGCCCCTTGGATTCAGACCAACAGGTAAAGAGAACGACAGGCAGTAATTCACCACTAACTGGGTGTCTCAAGAACTTCCTGTGGCTGTTTGAAAATCTCATTTCTGATTCTGTGAAGTGAGTACTATCATTATTTCCACTTTGCATAGGGGGGAAGCTGAGGCACAGAGAAGGGAAGTCACTTGTCCAAGGACACACAGCAAGTTGGTGGTGAGATGGGGAGTTGGTCAAACTCTAGGACTCACGTTCTTTTTTATTTACACTGAAGATCTTTATTGATTGACAGTAAAAGTAATCATTTGGGAGAATTATTTTTTTTTCCTTAATTTCGAACATCTCCTGGTTTTGAAGGACAGTTAAAAAATACTCCAACCGACCGGGCGCAGTGGCTCACGCCTGTAATCCCAGCACTTTGGGAGGCTGAGGTGGGTGGATCATGAAGCCAAGAGATTGAGACCATCCTGGCCAACATGGTGAAACCTCATCTCTACTGAAAATAAAAAAATTAGCTGGGCATGGTGGCACGTGCCTGTAGTCCCAGTTACTTGGGAGGCTGAGAGAGGAGAATCGCTTGAACCTGGGAGGTGGAGGTTGCAATGAGCCGAGATTGAGCCACTGCACTCTAGTCTGGCGACAGAGAGAGACTCCGTCTCAAAAAAAAAGAAATACTCCAGCCTACCCCTATGTTAGGCCATAAAGTCACACACAACTGTCTCGAGGGTTGCCTGGGTGCCTGCTACTCACAGACAGGAGGGATGAGGGACCAGAGGGCTGGGGGGGGGGCAGGGGAAGGGCCCCGGAGTACCACTGCTGCGGCAGCATCTCTAACAGGTCATGCTGGGGAGGGGTGCCAGGTGGAACATGTCAAGAAGGCCCTTTGAGAAGGCCAGACCTGATCAAGTGCTTAGGCCTGGGGGACTTAATCAGGTACAGGCAGGAGCTCAGGAAGGTGAACAAAGGGCCTTGTCTCTCACAGTGTGGTCTGAGGACAACCTCTCTCGATGTCACCTGGAATATGGGTTAAAGATGCAGATTCCTGGGCCTGCTCTAGGCCTACAGAAGCAGGTTCTACAGAATCAGATTGTCTGGAGGTAAGGCCCATGAATCTGAATCTTTTAAAGGGCTTCAGATAATCGTCTTTTTTTTTTTTTTTTTTTTTGAGACAGAGTCTAATTCTGTCACCCAGGCTGGAGTGCAGTGGCTCCATCTGGCTCACTGCAACCTCTGCCTCCTGGGTTCAAGCAATTCTCCTGCTTCAGCCTTCTAAGTAGCCTGGGATTACAGGCATGTGGCACCATGCCCAGCTAATTTTTTATTTTTAGTAGAGATGGGGTTTTACCATGTTGGCTGGTCTTGAACTCCTGGCCTCAAGCAATCTGCCCGCCTCAGCCTCCCAAAATGCTGGGATTACAGGCTTGAGCCACTACACCTGGCCTTCAGATGATTCTTATACTCACCTGTATTTCAAAACCACAGACCTTTGGGTTGCAAGGCGAAGCTGGAGGAGAGTAGGTAGTGCCAGATCACAGACGGCCTTGAACATTGTGCTACACTTGAGTTTTGTTCTAATGGCCATAAGGAGCCATCCACGGTGTTTGAGCAGGGTAGAAGAAACTGGTTTATTTCTCCGGTGGCACAGTGATGGCTGATTGGAAGGAAATAGGATGACAGGCAGAGAGATCTGATATAGGACATTGTACAATAACCCATGTAAGACATAGCAAGGCCTGAATTTGGACAGGGAAGTCTGGGGAAGGGGCAGAAAGTCACTAAGCAGTTCATTGTAACATTGGCGAAGTTGTGATATGTCCTCCTTGCATGGAGACCAGGGCCGACGGGGGGCAAATGTCTTGACATTCCAACGTAGAGCTCTCTTCTAGGTTTAGATTTATGCACTGAATTTCACCAAACCAGAGAAGGCTTCCTGCAGGAGGTGATGTCATTCCCAGATCTCAGTGAGGGGCACACCCAGGGAGAAAAGAAAAGGGGTTTGGGGAGAAATGGTCCAGTGTTGAAAGCCACTCCATCCTAAGAGGCCTCCCACATCCAGGGCATTGCTGACTTCTCCACAGAGAGTTCCAGGGACCCCCTCCTGGGTGTGTGTCCTCCATCAAGACGTGGAGAAAGTTGATTAGTGTGGGTGGCAGCCAGGACTGGCGTTTCTAATTAACACGCAGGCAGAGAGAATGCCTCTTCTTCCAGAATCTGTATTCAGCTGATTGAATATCAGGGCTGGGGCTAAATTATGAATCGTGTGTCAAAAAATAATGCCTGCGCTCTCTGCTCCTTAAAGGAACAGTGTCCCATTTTCCGTCCTCTGCTTCTCCAACAGCTTGCCTGGACAGGGAGGAGGACCCATGCGACAGAGATCCCTGGAGCTGGGTGTGGGAGCCTGGGGGGGCTCCAGGAAGGGATGAGAAGAGAGAGGCATTGGGGGATGGAGAGACCAGACTCAGACGGAGAAATCCCAGAGGAGGATGGAGAACCCCAGGTGGATTTTGAGAGCTACTAGGTTCAGGAGGAGATGGAAAAGAAATGGGTCATAAAAAGAAAAAGGCAGCTTGCTATGGCAGGGGAGAGAGAGAGAGGGGTGAGCAAACACAGGTTCATTAATCTGTAGTTCGTCTGCCTTTTCTGTTAGGAGGATGAACTTGATGAGTTAATTAAGTCGCAGTCTGTAAAACCAGTTTATTTGCATAGCAAACTCCTGGGCCAGTGTGCTGTGAGTTGAGTGTGTACCAGCAGACAATTCGGGGGAAATTACAGCCTCATTAATATGCTAATCTGGTTGCAGGCCTGGAACGGAGTTTTGGGTTGGTGGTGCTCGGGGGTGGTGGGTGTTTGGTTGCTTAGCAACCCTTTTCTCCAGGTAACCCTTCTCTGGCTTGCCCTTGATATCCCCAAAGGATTGCAATGTGGAAGACGAGGTAAGCAGGGAAAGCATTCTGTTGTCACAGAACAGTGAGCAAAATAAAAGGCAAACACACACACACATTCACACCCACAGCCACATTATGCTGGTGTCTCTACAAACAGGCTTGGGGAGGGGGCAAGGGAGGCTGTGTGGGTGCAATAGACAGACACCAACATGCAAATGCACAGTGTGTGGAGTCTGTGGCAATAGACGCAGAGGTGGTCACACCCTTCTACACAGACACGCACACACATACTTGTGTGTGCATGCAAACACAATTGGTGCACAGGTTTTGTTTAACAAATAAACCTGCACAATGGACTACTCAGCCTCTGCAATAATGCATAGTGTTTGTACTATCCCCATCACACTCACACACACACACACACTCAGACCCTGTGTGTGAAGTCTTTCCCTATAATACAATAGATACAAATGCACTAAACATAGTCATATGCAGATTATGTAAATTATTAATAACTGTAAAATGCATGGACAAACAGGCATACATACTGCACAGAGCTTGCATAAATAGGCTCTGGAGAAAATGACAGGCATGTGCATATGTGGACACACAGAAACATACATGCACCATATATGACATTGATGCAAACAGACATTGGGTGTAGCATGCATGGACATAGACACAATGCATGACAAGGTCTAGCAAGAGTCACTGGGTTCGATTCAACACACACCCACAGCGGCATGCAGCAGAGAGCACACAGTTTCAGAGTTCTATCCCTTTTCCCTCTCCCTTGTGTCTTCTGGACCAAGCCTATTTTTTTATATTGTACATTCCTGCTGCCTCCCCCACATTCCCAGGCTCAGTGACTGCCCCATCCATACTTTGCCCAATTCCTTGTCCCTTCATTACCCACCTGGTTGCAGCACTGTCTTCTCGGGCTCATGAGTATTTGACAGGCAGCACCAAAGATAGCCAAGCTACCCCAGAAAGACCAATGTATGGGACTCAAGTGTTAAGGCCTTACCCTGCCATAAAAAAAAGAACCATGCCCAGACAGTCTTACAGGTGAGTTGTATAAATGTTAAGAAATGGATAGTTCTTGTATTAGATTAATTGTTCCAGAAAAAAAGAAAACAAAAGGAAAGCTGTCCGACTCACAGTTTTGACAATAAGCCTAGGCAAGAGAATACAAGAAAAGAATCACCAGCAACTGGAGAAATATTTATGAAAACTTCAATGACTTACTATTGTATTCCTATCTAACTGTTAAAAATCAGAATGTCAGGGAATTCCATACCAAGAGCTGGTGAGGACATGGGGGAAATAAATGTCCTGATGTGTGCTGTGGGGTATTGCCTGGAGCAGCCAGTCTGAGGAGTGGTTAGCCAGTATTTGATGGTGCTAAATATTTGCATGCAGCATGCCCCAGAAATTCAATTCTTGGGTAGGAACCACAGAGAAACTCTCTCAGATATATAAGGAAACATGCATGAAACATGTATGTTCATTGCGGCAGTGTTCATACTGCCAAACAGGCCAACTGATGGTCTATCATTAGGTGAATGGGTAAAGAAAACAAGGTAAAGAGAGGTACGCAGAAAGACCAAATGAGAGCTACACATAGCACCGTGGATGACCGCCAAAATATGATATGTGAAGAAGTATGGAACAGAATAAGATGTGTAAAATCACATCATTTGTGTAAATTCAAAACAATAATACTGTTTATCAACAGTTGGCTGGATGGACAGATTGCATACAGTGGAGTACTACACAGCAATGAAAAGGAACATGGTGTTGATTTGGGTAGCGACACCAGAGAATCTCAAGAGCTTCATGCCAAGTGAAAGAAGCCAGACACGAAAGAATCCCTATGATAGGATTCCATTTATAGGAAGGTTGAGAATAGGCAAAACTGAGCTATGGGGACAGGAAACACATCAAAGACTCCCTGGATTTGGGGGGTGGGGGAGTTGACGCCAAAGAGATTGGAGGAAGCATTTTTCTGGGAAGTTGGAAATGTTCTATATCTTGATTGTGGAGGTTACATGAATGTACACACTTATTAAAACATATCAAGCTGTATGCTTAGGACAGGTGCATCATTTGAATATAAATTAGTCTCAATAAAGTTTATTTAAAACAATTATTTTATTGTAAATAATGAGATATAAAATAATACTTTAAAAATCTTAAATGATGATGTCGATCTGTATATCTATCATCTATAATCTGTTCTTTCTAATCTATCAATCACCTATAATCTATCATCTATCTATAGTGAAACCCCATCTCTATGAAAAATAAAACAATTAGCCAGGTGTGGTGGCACATGTAGCCTCAGTTACTTGGGAGGCTGAGGTGGGAGGAGTACCTGAGCCCAGGAGTTTGAGGCTCCATCACTGCACTACAGCTGGGGTGACAGAGCGAGACCCTGTAAAATAAAATAAAATACATTTATCTACCATCTGCAATCTATCTTTCTATCACCTATCATCTATTTATCATCTATAATCTGTCTTTCTATCACCTGTCTATCTATCATCTATCAATCATGTATAATCTATCTGTCTGGCACACATAAGTCCCAGTAGTGGGAAGGAAAATGAAACTGTGAAAGGGCAATTGTGGTGGATTGGATCATTGATCATCATTCTCCGCACTTCTCTCACTCCTTGTCATGGAATTATGCTTCTCCACCTTTGCCAAGTCTTCAGTGTGTATGTGGGGTACTTCCCTGCCCCTTCCTTGACCTTGGACGTGCCCAACTCACTTTTGGCCAATGGAAGTTAAAGGATGTGACACAAGCAGAGGTTTTCAATGTGCTTGTGGGGTTTGCTTTGCTCTGCTGCCTTTTATGATCCCCCATGGTAAACTCATGCCCCAAGCAGCTGCTTTGCCTTTAGTCTGGGCCCCGTGGAGCAGACCTGGACCCTCCAGGAATCCTGGAGCTGAGCTCACCCAGCTGGGACCAGCCTGGATCAGCCAAACCACAGCCAACCCACAGACTCACAGGTGTGAAAAAAACAAAAACAAAAACAAAACATGTTTATTGTTGTAAACCTCTGGGGTTCTGAGGTTGTTTGTTATGCAGCATTATTGCGGTCAAAGCTGACAAATACAGGAATAAAGGGAAAAATAATACTAAAATAAAAAGCAAAAGAGGAGCCTTGCCTGAATGAATGATGATAGCATGCCCGATGAGTTGAGGAGATGATTATCTTAATTCCAGCACCTTGGGTTATAAAGGAACCAACCCACCCACTTGCAAACCCCCTACACGTCTGCCTTCAGTTGTTGGATGAGCAACCAGATCCAGATTCTGACTTTCCTTATCTGAAACTGGGGATACCCCCACCTTCCTTCCTTCATCCTGGAGTGCTCAATTTTAGAATCTCCTGCAGTCAGGGAGGAATTTAATGTACCCGCATTGCTCTGGTCTCCCGACGTGACTCTGCAGTTTCTAAAAGCTGCTCCTTCACACTCTCAGGACCTGTGCCAAGGTTTCTCCTCCTGCTCAAAACACCCTTCC
The DNA here is from genome assembly GCA_036589455.1 of Ateles fusciceps. NCBI lineage: Eukaryota > Metazoa > Chordata > Mammalia > Primates > Atelidae > Ateles > Ateles fusciceps. The sequence continues at coordinate 689,331 of JAZHEH010002159.1, read as the reverse complement.
CACGACCGAACCCTATTTACCCTTCGAGACTCAGATCAAATGGGCACTCAGGAAAATGTTCGTCATGGTACCTTTCTGCACATGCTGGGCTTGTACTCTGCTAAGTGCTTCCCATAAATCATCTCACCTCATCTTCACAGGAACCTTGTAAGACAGGTACTATTGCTGTCTCCATTTTACAGATGAGAAACTGAGGCTCAGAGAGATTAAGCAACTTGCCCTTGGTCATACAGCTATCCAGTGATAAAAATCTACCAGTCTGATGCCAAAACCGTGGTCCACAATGAAAGAACTCTGCCTCTAGATGTTTTCCAGGAGTTCCCCTCTGTTGGGTGTCTCCGCTTTACCAGAAAAGCAGCCGGAGTCAGGGAGATTGTTCTGTGACGGAAGCCTTAATGTGTTTGAACCTGAAAACGTCACCTTGGGGAAGGGCTTCGTCCCTTAAGAAATTATACATATTTCATTTTCCCTCTTCTCTCCTGCCTTGTCAGCCCCGAGATGGAGTTATCGATGGGGCCTGGGTGATGGACAGATTGGCGGGGTTCTGTATTGATGAGTTAATAGATTGTTGGCTTTTTTTCCCCATTCTCTGAAAAAAGAAGTCTTGACAGCTGTTTTTCCTGTTGTGGGGGTGGGTGGAGGCTGCTGCAGAAGGTGATAGAAAGTAAGGTCTGAGCTGGGGGTGGCATCATCAGACAACCCTGTCAGCTTGACCTCGAACATTGATCCTGAATCCAACCACCTCCCACTCTCTCCGCTGCAGCCCCCTGGTCCAAGACCCCTTCATCTCCTGCCTGGTCATGGCAGAAGGGTCTTCACTGGCCTCCCTGCTCCTGTCCTCACCCCTCAACCCATCCTGCATCCAGTAGTCAGAGGCACCGATTCAAAATATAAGCCAGATCCTGCCACTGCTCAGCCCCAGACCGTCAGATTGCCCAATCGCATCCGAGGCCCAGAGCCCTTAACTGCAGTGCCAACCCTCTCTGCCCTCATGCCCTCCTCCGTCCTTTCCTCTCTCTGTTCTAGCCATGGTCTGTGATGTCCTTCCGTTCCTCAAACTCTCCATGCGTGGCCCCATCTTTGGGTGTTTGCACCTGCCGTTCCCTTCACTGGAATGCTCTTCCCACAGATGTCCCCCACATGTCCTTATTTCACGTGTCTGTCAGAATGGCCCCTGAACAGAAGCCTTCCCCGACCACCCTGCATAAATACCATAAATACTCCATTCCTCTCTAGTTCCTCCTCCAGGATTTTTTTTTTTTTTCCTCTGTGGCACTTACCACCTCCTGACATTACTCACAGTTACTTATTTGTATATTGACCATTTCTCTTCTTAGAACAGAAGCTCTAGGAAACCCATGAGGGCAGGGGCTTTGGTTGATTTGTTCATGGCTCTATTCCTTTTTTTTTTTTTTTTGAGACTCTTCTGTTTCCCAGGCTGGAGTGCTTGGTGATATCTCAGCTTACTGCAACCTCCACCTCCAGAGTTCAACTGATTCTCCTGCCTCAGCCTCCCTAGTAGCTGTGATTACAGGCATGTGCCACCATGTCTGGCTAATTTTTTGTATTTTTAGTAGAGATGGGGTTTCAGCATGTTGGCCAGGCTGGTCTCGAACTCCTGATCTCAGGTGATCCACCCACTTCAGCCTCCCACAGTGCTGGGATTACCGGTATGAGCCACTGTGCCCAGCCCATGGCTTTATTCTTATTACCTTAAACAAGGCCAGCAAATTACAGCCTGTGGATAAAGCCTACTCACAGCTTGGTTTTGTAAATAAAGTTTTATTGGCACACAGCCATACCTGTTCATTTCCGTTTGATGTACAGCTGTGTTTGCTCTGCAATTGCAGAGCTGAGGAGTTGTGACCAAGACAGCAGGGCTTGCAAAGCTGAAAATATCTACTATCTGGCCCTTTACAGAAAAAATTTACTCACCCTGCCTTAAAAAAATGCCTGACAGAAAGCAGGTGTTCAATATTTATCTACGGAATGAATGAATGAATATGAGATCTAGTATGCTTTAAAAAGCAGACTGAGTAGCAGGTCAAATGACCAGGCGCTGCAGCCACATGCAATTCCTGAGCATTGAGGAAATGAACCCCCCCTATTCTCTTCCAAGAGGACTCCCCAGTCCAGGAGTAATTCCCAGTCCCTGAAATTGTGTGACATTCCCAGCAGGTGCCAGGATTGGGGTTGGCTTCCCAGGAGATTCGTCTGGGATCCACAGCTGACCTAGAGCTGCATGGGGTCTAAAAGTCATCTCCCGAGTCCCCAGAGAGTGAGCTGCCCTTCAACTGGGCATCTCCATCACCTCCTTCCCTACCACATTATCCCTTTAATCCTGTGCCCACTAAGCTATATTTAAGCCACCCCCCCTTTCTACTTCCTACTGATCTTCAACTTGTTACTCCCCCAAAAGCACTTTGTGGCAGGGTCCAATACATTCACCAGGTCTTTGTCCCATCTCTCCTTTGCTCACTGAGGTCAGCAGCAGGATTCCAGGCCGGCCAAGGTATAATCTCTGGCTCATCTAAGCGAAAGCTCACAGCGGTTCCATTTCCTGACGGTGGAAAGTTCTCTTATTTCAGCGTGAAGTGCCATCTTTTCTATCATTACAGCTGAAGGCTAGTCCCCAGAAACAGCTACGAAGTCCTGTGTCCTTGTGCTCATGGGATCCAGGGAGGCGACAGCTCTGCCACCCTAGCCTCAGCAGGGGAGGAAGCTGCCTGCAGGGGCGGCCTGAACGGGATGCTGTTTACATGTAAGTGTATTTTATTTATTTCACACTCACGTATATGGTCCTTAGTTTGTACCAGGCATCATGTTTTAAGTGCTGCTCACAGCACTTAACTTGATTTTATTCTCTTTATTTTTTAAATTAACAAATAAAAAATGTATATATTTATTGTGTACAACAGGATGTTTTGAAATATGTATACTTTGTGGAATAGCTTAATTGAGCTAATGAATAGCTTACTTAATTTTCATAGCAACCTGGTGGGGTCTGTGTGATTATTTTCTACATTTTTAATTGGGGAAATAGATGCACAGAAAGGTTAAGTAGCTTGCCCAAGGTCACACAGCCAGTCAAGGTGGAGGTGGGGTTTGAACCCAGGCAGGCTGTGTGAGAGCCACTACCCTATGTGCCTCTCAATCTGTGGTAACAAGAGTTCTTCCCTCCCTCTCTCCCTCCCTCCCTTCTTTCTTTCTCTCTCTCTCTCTTTCTCTCCCTCTCTCTTTCTTTCTTTCTTTCTTTCTTTCTTTCTCTTTCTTCTTTCTCTCACTGTCACCCACGCTGCCGGAGTGCAGTGGCACAATCTCGGCTCACTGCAACCTCTGCCTCCTGGGTCCAAGTGATTCTCCTGCCTCAGCCTTCTGAATAGCTGGGGCTAACAGGTGTGTGCCACCACACCCGGCTAATTCTTGTGTTTTTAGTAGAGACATGGTTTCGCCATTTTGCCCAGGCTGGTCTTGAACTCCTGACCTCAAGTGATCCACCTGCCTTGGCCTCCCAAAGTGCTGGGATTATAGGCCTGAGCCACTGTGCCCAGCCCCATTTCTATTTGTCTTCCTGACTTCATCTTTTTCCTCTCCTATATTGACCCTGCCTCCTCCATCCTGGGCTGGGGCATGACTATAAGTCCTTAATCTGGAGCCAGCTGCCTGGGACTTGGATGGTGTTTCTCAACCTTGTCCCTAACACAGCCATTGTCATTTTACGACCTGCCATTGATCCCCTGGTCTTTACAATGACTCCTGGAAGGAGGTGCTGTCATCATCATCGTCACTCCCACAGGATAGGCTGAAGAACCTGAGATGAAATCCAGGCTCTGAGAGGAGAGGTCACAGCTAGCCAAAGGCCACCGAGTTAGGAAGCTGCTGAGATCCCCGGCATTCTGGCTCCAGGGTGGACCTGGGCTGTGGTGTCCCTGTAGTAGGAGATGGTCACATTTCCTGGGGCTGCTGTAACAAATGCCACACACTGGGTGCCTTAGGGTAACAAACATGCATTGTTTCACAGTTCCAGAGGCTAGAAGTCCAAAGTCAAGGTGTGGGTAGGGCCATGCCAGCTGGGAAGACTCTAGGGGGAGGGTCCTTCCTTGTGTCCTCCAGTGGGATTCCGGGGCCACCAGCCATTCCTAGATCTCCTTGTGGCTTCATCACTTCAAGTCTCCATCTTCATGTGATGTTGCCGCTGTCTCTCCTCACATCATCTGTGCAAGTCTGCTCCTATGTCTGCTGGTATGTCCAAATTTCCCTTTTTTAAGGATAAGGAGCTGAGTGCAGTGGCTCATGCCTGTAATCCCAGCACTTTGGGAAACCGAAGTGGGAAGATCTCTTGAGAAGCTCAAGAGTTGGAGACCAGCCTGGGCAACATAACAAGACCCCTTCTCTACCAAAAAAAAAAAGGTGTATAAAGATACAGACACCAGCGTATTGGATCAGAGCCCACACTAAGAACCTCATTTTAACTTGACTATCTCTGTAAAAATCCAAATGAGGTCACATTCTGAGGATGCTTTTTTGGGGGACATGCTTCAATTTATAACAGTGATGTCACTTGGGGCAGGAAGGAAACTTCCAAGCACCCCTAGAACCCTGGATCTTTCCTTCTCAGGAAAGAGATTGATGGAATTCTAATCACTGGAATTCTGTATTCCTTCAACAGACAGATTGTCTGTCACTGAGTCCCCCATGAGACTGTAAGCTCTTTGAGAACAGGGATGTGTCTCCCCAGTGCCCAGCATTCAGCAGGCACTCAGTAAACACTTGAGCGAATGAAACAATAAGTGAATGAGCACCACCTCCCAGCTCTTCTGTCCACCCAGGGCTAAAAGGCAAACCGATTTGTCCAAAGTCTTGAACCTGTGGCTGAGCTGTGAGCATTTCAGCATCATAGAACCCCCCCCCTGCCCAGCTGCCAGCCCAGCAATGGTGAAATTATTAGATCCCATTATGAATTGGATTTTAATCTCCTGTAAATAGTCCTGCCATTATAGTGTCATAAGAAGCAATTAGGACCCCCTCCCTTCCTTCTTGCAGCTGCAGAGATGTTCTGATCTCCCCAGCCGAATTAGGGGGGCTGCAGGCAGGGTGGGGACTGATGCTCAAGAAATTTAGCAGTTTGGGTAGATCACAACCCCCCTTCCCCCAATCTAGTCACTTGGCGAGGAGCCTCAGGGCAGGATTTGTGAGGGTGGCAGGGGTGAGGGGACATCTAATGGAATGAGCCCCAGAGTTGCTCCTTGGTATGAAATGAAGCTCCTAAGTCAGCGTTTCTTAGGGTTGCAACCCACGTCAGGGCTTTGGAAGAACATGACGATATTCCAGGTGCGTGTGCACCGTGTAGCTCTTCTGTCCACCATGCTTGATGACCCTATCATCTACTACCTTCCAGCCAACCTCATCTTCCTCTCCAACCCTCCATTCTCTTTTCCATGCAGCAGCCAGAGAGAGCTCCTGCCCACAGAAGCCAAAGATTGGCAGAGGAGGAAACTGAGGCAGAGCGTCATTCTGTACCCTTTCACACAGTCCTGCACACTTGGGCAAGTCAGGAAAAGGGGACACCATCCCCCTCCCCTAGTTCTCTTGTGTTCAAGCTCCTCTCCGGGAAGCCTCCACCTCTCGCTCCCCACCACCCTTCCTGCGCACATGGGGCCCTGCAGAGCTAGGGGTGGCGTTTGAATAGTGGGGACTCTGCCTGAGAAGGAGGCAAGACCCTTGAATGCAGGGGGTTTGCTCTCACTTCCCCCTCTGGCTGGTGACCAGGCTTTCCTCTCGCTGGGCCTCAGTTTCTCTATCTACAAGTAGGGAGGTGGTTTAAATGTCTGTAAGGTGGAGACGGAGGGAGTTACAGTGACTGAAGCCTCCCTGCAAAAATAAAGCAGAGCTACCTTTTATTTCCCGAAGTGTTAGGGGCCCAGGACCAGGGACAGGGAGAGCTCCAGCCTCCCAGGGAGATGGCAGAGGCTTTCCCAAACCATGGAAAAGAGGAACATTCCTCCTCCACTGTGGCCACCTGGATTAGCATCCCAAAGGCCAGCCCTCCCTGGATGGGGCCAGGCAGCGGTGAAGGGGTTAATAAACAGACTGGCCACCTCTCCCCCAGAGGCCCCCACCTCCAGGTGGGGGTTGCTATGACTAACAGAATGAGTTTGGAGGGCTCCATCTGGTCTCCAGTGGGTCTTGCCTGCAGGACTTAGAGTGACTGACAGGTCACAGCAGGCCTGGCTCTGGCTGTGGGGTGGTGGCCAGGGGGAAGGCAGCAGGGAGTTCTGAGCAGATCTAGGGCTGGCTAGGATGTCATGTGGAAAGAGGTTCTGGGTCCAAGCAGGGAACCCTGGAAGTGGACTTTTAGAACCAAAACTTAGACCATACTTCTCGAAGACTCTTGCCCATTCATTCATTCATTCATTCAACAAACAAGCATTTAGCACCTACTATGTGGTGCTACTCTAGTGGTCTTTTGCTGTGTGCTCCGCAAAGTGTGGCTTCTTTCCATCATCATTATAATGTGAGATTTGATCATTTTCTCATTTCTAATATTCCATTAAATGAATAAATCAAATTTGATGTATCTATTCTGTCATGGATAGCACTAAAAGAAAAACCTGGGCTGGGTGTGTGGATCACGCCTGTAATCCCAGCACTTTGGGAGGCTGAGGCAGTGGATCATCTGAGGTCAGGAGTTCAAGATCAGCCTGGTCAACATGGTGAAACCCCGTCTCTGCTAAATATACAAAAATTAGCCGGGCATGGTGGCGGGCGCCTGTAATCTCAGCTACTCGGGAGGCTGAGGCAGGAGAATAGCTTGAACCCAGGAGGCAGAGGTTGCAGTGAGTTGCGCCATTGCACTCCAGCCTGGGCAACAGAGCGAAATTCCATCTCAAAAAAAAAAAAAAAAAAAAAAAAAAAAAAAGAAAAGAAAAGAAAAGAAAAAAGAAAAACCTTAGACAAATTAAAGTTAACAGAAAGGTTTAAGTGACCAAAGAACGATTTGTGAATCGGGCAGCCCCACAACCAGAATAGGCTGGCAGAGACACTGGTGCTGCCTCATGGTTGAATAAGATTTAGGGACAGAAAAACGAAAGCTACATACAGAAAATGGAAGTGAGGTACAGAAACAGCCGGATTGATTGTACAACTGGCGTTTGCCTTATTTGAACACAGTTTGAAGAGTGGATGCCTTTAATGGGCCCAAACTTGATGACCAGCACAAGGCTAGGTTACAGTCTGCTTATACACCAAGTTAGGTTAGTTCACTATGCACCAAGTAAGAAGGCAGCTTGAACACAAGGGGTTTTGGGTGGCTCCTATGCTGGAGTCTCTGTTCATCCTTGATTATCTTGTTTTTCTGCCCACATCTCCCCCTACTCATACCCTTGCTTTCCCTCAAGCTCCCCTGAGGACAGAGAACGGCCAATGAATGGTTAGCCACTGACCAGAGCAAAGGAACTGTCAGAGACGTTTGAATGAGAACAAACTCCATCTTGAATAGGGGCTGGGCGCAATAAGGCTGAGACCTGCTGGGCTGCATTCCCAGGAGGTTAGGTGTTCTAAGTCACAAGATGAGATAGGTCAGCACAAGGCACAGATCACACAGACCGTGCTGATAAGACAGCACATGGTAAAGAAGCCAGCCAAAACCCACCAAAGTCAAGATGGCTACAAAAGTGATCTCTGGTCATCCTCACTGCTCATTATACGCTAAATATAATACATTAGCATGCTGTAAAACGCTCCCACTGCTGCCATGACAGCTTACAAATGCCACGGCAACATCAAAAAGTATCCTATATGATCCAAAAAGCGGAGGAGCCCTTAGTTCTGGGAATTGCCCACCCCTTTCCCAGAAAACTTATGACTAATCCACCCCTTGTTTAGCATATGATCAAGAAATAACAATAAAATAGCCAACCAGTAGCCCTCGGGGCCATTCTGCCTATGGAGAAGCCATTTTTGTATTTTTTAGTAGAGATGGGGTTTTGTCATGTCGGCCAGCTGGTCTCGAACTCCTGATCTCAAGTGATTCACCTGCCTTGGCCTCCCAAAGTACTGGGATTACAGGCGTGAACCACTGCGCCTGGCCCATTCTTTTATTTCTTTACTTTCTTAAAGAACTTGGTTTCACTTTATAGATTCGCCTCGACTTACTTCTTGCGCAAGATCCAAGAACCCTCTCTTGGGATCTGGATCGGGACGCCTTTCCAGTAAGGGCCTGGGGTTCCCTTCAGGCCGGGCTGTACTTTCCATTTGCCACAGTCGCCTCCACTCCCTATCGTCCCACACTCTCCAAAGTCGTTCCTTTGCTTTTCCTGCCTGGCACCTGAGGTTACTGAGGTCTCTAACCCCTGGTGGGGCAGCCAATGGTGTGGGGAGGTTTCCAGGCTGAATACTTCCCCATGCCCCCTGCGTCCACCCACTGTGCCTGGCTCAGGGCCCAGCGCACAGAGGGCAGGCTCCCATGCGGTTCCCAGGCCCATCTCTCCCAACGTGGAGCAGGAAGAGAAGGGGGATCTAAACCACAGAAGGGAGGGCATAATTATAGAGGAAGAGGCAGCGATAAAACGATAATGGGCGCGTTTTGACCCGGGTTAACCAGTTCTGGAGCTGTGAAGTAACTCTAAAACGCGTGATGGAGGCCAAGGGGCCGCCGCCCGGGCTGCAGCTGAAACGGCGCTTTCACAAACAAGACGTAAATTGGATGCAAACATCTAATTAACCTTCTCCCTCGGTTCCCTCCGCAGAGGGGGGAGGTGGCCCTCCTGGGCTCCCAGCGCCTGGCTTCCCTCGGGGGATGGATTTGGGGGAGGGGAGGAGGAGGGGGAGGCAGGCGCGAAGGGAGGAAGCCAGGCGTTTTCTTTCTTTTTTCTTTTCTTTCTTTCTTTAACTGACTCCCCCTCCGGGTAGGGGCTGAGCTAAACCTCCAGCAGGGTTGGTTTTCTCAGGCTTGATCCGAGATCTGCATTCCTGTTTAATAAGCCCCAACACGCTCGGCAAACTCACATTATTCACCAGGGCCAGGTATGTGGCCCTAGAATCAGGGGGAAATGGAGAGTTGAGGGGGTCGTGGTTGTTTTTTTCTCCTTTGGTGGGGGATGCGGTGCTGCAAAGCCCACTTCTTGTGAAAATACTCCAGGCTTCTCGAGTTCTCGGGACACAGAGCATCCCGGGCCAGCGGACGCAGCAGGTGCGAGAGTGCATTCACAGCGACCGCAGCGGGGCTGGGGCCAGGCGCCACCCCTGAGAGTTGCGTGACCTGGGGCGCCTTAATTAACTTCTTGGCACTTCATTTATTCACTCAACAAATGTTTATTGAGCACCTACTGTGTACTAGGCACCGTTCTTGCCCACTTAGAAGCTAAAAATAGGTGCTGAGAATACAGTAGTAAAGAAAACAGATTTCCCCCAAACCCAAACAAACAACCGCCTCTCCCCCCAAAAACCAAAGCTCTATCCTCCTGGGTCTTTGGAAACGTGGGCAGTGGGCACCCACATTTTATTCTTTGTCTCTGTGGGAGACAGAGAATAAAGGAGAAGATAGCATGGCGTCTGAGAACTTGAATGCTGAAGTTTGAATCCCGGTTCTTCTACTTAAAGGCTGCACGACCTAGTGCAAGTTCTGCATTCTCTATGCTCGGGTTCCCTTCCCCTCCCCTGCCCTCCCCTCCCCCCTTCCCCCCCCTTTCTTTCTTTTCTTTCTTTCTTTTCTTTCTCTCTCTCTCTTCCTTCCTTCTCTCTTTTTCTTCCTTTCTGTCTTTTCCTTTCTCTCTTTCTCCCCTCCCTCCCTCCTTTCCTCTCTCCTTCCTTCCTTCCTTCTTTCTGATCTTTTTCTTTTCTTTCTCTCTCTCTTTCCTTTTCCTTTCCTTTCTTCTTTTTTTGAGGAGTCTTTCTCTGTCACCCAACCTGGAGTGCAGTGGCATGATCTCAGCTCACTGCAATCTCCGCTGCCCGAGTTCAAGGGATTCTCCTGCCTCAGCCTCCCAAGCAGCTGTGACTGCAGGCATGCACCACTATGCCCGGCTAATTTTTGTATTTTTAGGAGACACGGGTTTTGCCATGTTGGCCAGGCTGATCTTGAACTCCTGACCTCAGGTGATCCACCTCCCTCGGTCTCCCAAAGTGCTGGGATTTCAGGCATGAGCCACCACACCTGACCTCTTTTCTTTTTCTTTTGAGACAGGGTCTTGCTCAGTCACCCAGGCTGGAGTGCAGTGACACAGTCATGCTTACTGCAGCTTCCACCTCCTGGACTCGTGCAATCCTCCTGCTTCAGCCTCTCAAGTAGCTGAGACCACAGGCACCAGCGACCACACTCAGTTAAGTTTTGTATTTTTTGTAGAGATGAGGTTTCACTGTGTTGTCCAGGCTGTTCTCCATCTCATGGGCTCAAGCAATCCTCTGACCTTGGCCTCCCAAAGTGCTGGGGTTACAGGTGTGAGCCACTGTGCCTGGTCGGGTTTTTCTTCTTTTTCTTTAATTTTTAAATATTGATATATGGAAAACCTGAAAAAATGGTACAAAACTCACTTATGACCTTAAATGTTGGCATTTGCACAGCTTTCTCTCTCTCTTCTCTCTCTCTCTCTCTATATATATATATATGTATGTATATTTCTTCCTTTCTTTTTTTGAGATGGAGTCTCACTCTGTCACCCAGGCTGGAGTGCAGTGGCGTGATCTTGGCTCACTGCAACCTCTGCCTCCCAGGCTCAAGATACATACATATATATATATATGTATATATATACATACACACACACACACAGACACACACATATACATATATGTATATGTATATATACCTATATATGTATATATGTATGTGTGTATATATATACATATATACATATATATACCTATATATGTATATATATAGACATACACATACACACACACACACAATTTTTTATTAAACCTTTGTGAGGGTAACTTGCAGACATGATGCCCTCCTTACCCCTAAGAACTTCAGTGTCTGTTTTCTGAAAACGAAGACATTCCCTTATGTACTATATAGTACAATGATCAAAACCAGATTAACACTGATACAATACTATGATCTAATCTACAGACCTTATTCAGATCTCTCCATATGTCCTGATAATGTCCTTCATAGCAAACTACCTTTCTGGATGGCAGGTTGCCTTCAGTTGTCATGTCCCTGTAGACTCCTTTAATCTGGATCCAGTTCCTCAGGCTTCAGGTTTTATGACATTGATGTTTTTGAAGCATCCAGGCCAGTTGTTCTGTAAGATGTCCTTCAATCTGAGTGTGTCTGATATTTTCATGTGATTTGATTCAGGTGGTACATTTTGGCAGGAATCCCATATAAGTGATGCTGTGTTCTTCTTGTTGCATCATATCAGGAGCCACATGGTGTCATCTGTCCCAGAGTGATGTGAACCTGGAGCACTTGCTCAAGGTGGTGCCTGCTGGGTTTTCCTACTGCACACTTATAGTTCTTCCTTCTGTAATTTACAAGCGCATTGTTGGGGAGGGGCTTTGAGATGTTGTAAATATCGGGTACTCCTCGGATGTTGACTCACTCATTTTAGCATAGTTTGATGATTCTTGCCTGAATCGATGATGATGATATTTCCTAAATGCAATTTTCTAACTCCAGTCTTTTTTCTACATTTATTAGTTGGCTTTCTACTGTAAAGGAGAAAATTCCTTTCTTTTATATTTACATATCTCAGCATAGGCTCATGAACTCTTATTCAATAGATAATAATCCTCTACTATGACTATTTATTTACTCAACATTTCTTTTTTGAGACAGGGTCTTACTCTCTCTCTCTCAGGCTGGAGTACAGTAGCATGATCATAGCTCACTGCAACCTCAAACGCCTGGGCTCAAGCAATCCTCTTGCCTTACCCTCCCAGGTAGCTGGGACTATAGGTGCAAACTATCATGCCTGGCTAATTTTTTAATTAATTTGTAGAGATGGGTCTTGCTATGTTGCCCAGCTTGGTCTTAAATTCCTGGCTTCAAGAGATCCTCCTGCCTTGGCTTCCCACAGTGCTGGGATTATTGACATGAGACACCATGCTTGGCAGATGACTCCATTTTAATCCTCCACTTGTCCTAGTTTGGCCAATGGGAACCGCTTCGGGTTGGCTCTTGTGCCTTTTTTGATGTGTCCTCACCACTCTGAGCACCTCTTTACTGTCTTGCACAGGCAGGTGTTTCAGGCTCTCCTTGTGCCATCCCTGCTGCAGCCCTGTAATCAGCCATTTTTTTTAAGGAGCTCTGGTTCCTTGTAGGGGGGAATGGTATGTAGATGCCATGATCTGGGTTCCAGGTGTGCTCACTGCTACTGGGGTGTCACTGCATGTGGGCCCTTTTAGCATACCTAGCTGGGTGCCTCAATTTCTTAATCTTTTAAATGGGAAACAATCATCCCTTCCTTCTAGACTATTGTACGTAGATTAAATGAGCCAGTACCTGAAATGTGCTTAGAGCCCTGCCTGACATGTGGACAATGCTATACAAGTGTTTGTTAGGCAAATAAAAAATTCATTTAGTGTATTAGATAGTGGTAAGTACTCCAGAGAAAAATAAACAACAGGGCACTGCAATATTATGTAGGATGGCCAAGGAAGGCTTCACTCAGAAGATGACATTTGAGGAGCCATCTGGGGAGGTGAAGGAGTAAGCCATGTCTATATCTATGGGACGCAGGCAGAAGGGACAGCCAGTGCAAAGAAGACCCTGAGGCAGGAACATACCCTGCCTGAAAGTAGATGCCAACTTCCCAGACTCCAGGGAAACCACATTTTTTATTTTTAAAAATCATTTATTATTATTACTTTAGAGACAGAGTCTTGCTCTGCCTACCTAGGCTGGAGTGCAGTGGTGCCACCATAGCTCATTGCATCCTCAAACTCCTGGCCTTAAGCAATCCTCCCATCTGGGCTTCCCAAAGAGCTGGGATTATAGGCATGAGGCACCACGCCCGGCCTGGAAACCAAATTTTGAATTGGAGGCGCCATATTACTTGGTAGGAGGGTGATGTGGGGGGGAGGCTGGAAACCAAAAATCAGGCTCAAGAAACTTCAGGGGCCACATCGCTACCACAGATGAAGTGCCCACCCCATAGGTGGGAGTGTTCTAAGCATGTCCCTTAGATGATCTCACTTAGTCCCCATGACACCCTGGAGAGGCAATCACTCTTGTTAGCCCCATTTTACAGATGACACACTGGAGGTGGAGGCTAAGTGATTTCATTTGGCCAGAGTGCAGCTCATAACTGGGGGATGGGGCAGAACTGAACTCCAAAGCCCAGTTCTAAAAGTAGCAAATAGACACATGCCTCTTTCTCACCTCTTCTCTGTTAGGGCCACACTGAACTCACGATCAGCTATGCTGGCCTCAGTTTTCCTATTTGCCAAAACAGCAGTACCTCCTTCTTCCCTGGGTGGTGAAGGCTGGACTCAAGCCAGATTCAGAGGCGAGGTGAGCAGGGCAGGGGCTCGCTCCCCTCCGAGCAGGGACGGTGGGCTGCCCACATGGCTTCCCTGCTGCCGCCCCTCCCCCACGGCCCTCCGACGGCGCCCCCTTTCTCTTTTTCACCCCATCTTCCCCAGGGGCAGCCAGCCAGCAAAAAAAGTCCCTCGGCAGCAATGATGAAGATGGATGTGTGATTGATTCGGCCCCCTCTCCCTCTGCCCTTCTGGTAGAAAATTAAAAGACCATTTGTTAAGGGGCGAAGTCCTCAGGTGCATCCCGAGGCTGGACAATTTGTCTCTGTGAAAAGGACGCTATTATGAGAGAGGCTGGATGCAGGCGGAGGGCGGGCCAGAGGGGCGGCTTGGGAGGGGGGAGGCCCGCAGGAGCGAAGGGGCTCAGGCAGGGGTGTGGGGGGGGCGGAGGCCTAGACAATGGGGGGGAAAAATAATAAATACATGGGAGCGTGCCAGCCGCGGGGCTCCTGGCTGGAGAGGCGCGAGGGGCAGGGGGGCTGCTTGGGGCTGGGCGAGCTCATGTGCTTGGGCGTTGGAAGCCAATTCCTTTTTCATGACCCTTGTCCAGGACCAGAAGGGTGTTGCCGGGGGAGCTCTGCCGCCCTCCATTAAGGAGGGTTTGTAAATGACCCTCTTTAAGGAGCGAGTTTCTCTTTATAGACCTCGGTGCAGAACGGGGAGGGAGGAGGGGGGCCCTGAGTGAGCCCCTCCGCCCTCTTGGGGGTCATTAAGTGATTAGAAGGAAGGGGCCAGTTCTCCAGCCACCATTCAGATGAGGAGATGCATTTGTCACCGGGTGCTATTATTTATTGTTTTTTTTAAAAAGGTTGCATTAGGCCCCTCCTGCCATCTCCTGGCTCTCTTTGTGTGTTCCGACTTCTTTCTGGGGCTGCCTCCTCTCAAATCCCACAGGCAAGGTGCCCTGTTCCTCTCCACCCATCCTGACCCCGCTCCCCATCTTCTCTTGGCCTCTCTGTCGACCCCAACAACACACCTGCCCCATCCCCCTCTCTCTGCCCCCCTCCTGATGGCCTCTCACCCTCCTGGTGGCCGCTGGCTCTGGACACCCGACCTCCGTCAGGATATCATGATGAGTACCCTGCCCCCACCAGCGTGGACCCGGACGCCCTTTCTGGCCACAGGGTATCTGTCAAGGTCTTCGTCTTCTCCACTAGAGGACAGTGGCTGCAGTTTGCACCTTGCTCGTTTCTAATGCCCAGCACGGTGCCTGGTGCAGAACAGGTGCCTAGTGGTGGTATGTTTGCAAGCACCCCCTTGCAAGGCTTCCTTTGCTGCTTCTGGGAATCATAAAACATTATCCCCATTGGAGGGATGGAAACACCGAGGCTCACAGAACGAGGCTGAGTTGCATGGATTGTTGGGGGCAGAGTTGGGATTTGAAGCTGGGTCTTGACCCTCATGACGGAGAAAAGGACATTTGAAGGAATGAAGGTCCATCCAGCCCTATGATTCTAGAAAGCTCTCTGCTTTGGGAAAGAGAAATCTGAAACTAACCAGGGGCCAGAGGAACTAACCTCGCTATATTCTCATCCAAGAGGATGAAACAAGGTGGCCTTTAAACCCACCTACTCTGGGAGGCCGAGGTGGGAGGATTGCTTGAGCCCAGGAGTTTGAGGCTGCAGTGACTCTGTCTCTAAAAATAAAAATAAAAATAAATAAAAGATACTAAACTGAAAATGTCTCTTCCCTGCCATGGTGCACTGCACGGGTAGCTGGCCCTCCTGACTTCACCTCCTCTAGCAGCCCCACATTTTTTCCTTCCTTCCACCTGTAAACTTTTTCCAGCCCCTTACTCAGGCCAGTTCCCTGCCTGGAAGCTCTTCTTCCTCTCTTGCTCAGCCCTGTGTTTCCCAACTTGGCCTGCCCGTTAGAATCATCTGGGCACGTTTTTCAAGATCAGCCTTGAAGCCCCACTCCAGACAAACTGAAGTCGATTCTTTGGGGGTAGGACCTGGGTGTGTGTATTTTTAAGAGCACCCCTGGTGACTTTGAAGCCCTGGGAGGGTTGAGAGGCTGTGGCCCAGCCAATTCCTATTGCTGTTTCAGACCGGATCCCAAAGGCCACTTCCTGACCCCCAGGCTGGGTCAGGTCACCCTGAATTGCCTCAAGGCCTGCTCAGCCTCCACCTCCTCATCTCTTTGTAATCACAAGCATATTTGATTTACACGCCTCTCCAACATTTGCCTGCAAAAGGGCAGGGACCTCTCTGTTCAGTTCATAGCTGCATCCGCATTGCCCAGAACGTCATGCAGGAGGTGCTCAGCGCGGTTTTGTTGAATGAAAGAGGAAACCTTGAGAGAAACGAGTGGCATTGAACCAAGGCCTGGGAACAGAATCTAAAGGGGCTCTCATGTGCTTCACTAGTGTGCCCTTTTCTGCTCGGAGGCTGGGGTGTGGGTGTTCTCGATGAGATGCTCAAATACGGCCTGGCCTTCAAAGTCCTTCCCAGGTGCCCCTCAGGACTTCGGCTCCCCTCTGCTCCCTTGCACCTCCCCCTGCCTCCCCATCCCTCGGCTTGTCCCTGCCATGGTTCACCCCCTCCAGGCCTTTGCCCCAGCTGCTCCTCATCCCCAGAGTGCAAGGTGGGGACTGCCCCCTAGTAAAGAAGCTTCCATGCAGTAGGTGTTCAATGGATTTCTGCTGAATGAATAAACAAGATTTGGAACAGGAATCTTGGAGGCATGTGCAGTTTGAAAACATATGTTCAATATTATAATGCCGTTGTATATTTGGAAAGTGAAAGAGACCAACCTAAACAGGAAGTCAAAAAATGAATATCACTGGCCTGGGAATCCAACTGCATAGGTTTCAATCTGTGCTCTTCCATCCATGTACTGTGTTACCATAGACAAGTTACTTAATCTCTCTGTGAGGCAGATTTCTCATCATAAAACCAAAGTATTTGCTGTATAGTGTTACTATTATTATATAATACTGTGGGTACGAGATATACTGTTTAAGCATAGTATATGTATGGTTACATGTAATACATTGTAATTATCATATTGTCATGATTACACGAATAAAGCTCTTGGAACAATGCCTGCACATATGAGTGCTCAATAAACAGCATCTGCAATTTTTATGATTTGTAATATAAACTAGGCTCAGGGATATTGTCTGAGTCTCCAGGGAGGATGCCTGCCTTTTATGACTCAGTGATCCTCCAGCTTGGAGAGGGGTACTTTGGAACCTGGGGGAGGGGGAACAAGATCCTGAGTCCTCCCCAGGGAGAGCTGTAGATTTATCAAAAAGGCTATGGGCGAAAAAAGGGCTTCATCACAGCCCCCTCTTTGAGGTTGAGGCCTGGGCTCCATCCCACCCAGGCTCCTCTGACCTGGCCGCTGCTGGGGATGAGCAGGTGAACCAGGGCCTGTTGAGATGGCCACTAAAAATGCGAAAATTAGCTCGATGTGACGGTGCGTGCCTGTCAGCCCAGCTACTTGGGAGGCTGAGGCATGAGAATCGCTTGAACCTGGGAGGTGGATCTCAGTGAGCTGAGTTGGCGCCACTGCACTCCAGCCTGGGCAACAGAGCAAGACTCTATCAATAAACAAACAAACAAAACAGCAAAAAGTTAGCAGGAAGGCAGAAGTTTCCGTCAAAGCTAAATGTATTTAATACAAACCATCGTCTCTTATTCTGAGATTTCGTCCTTCATACTGGTTTTTTTGTTTTTGGTGCAAAAATGTCTATTCTATTTTTAAATTGTAATGATAAGAGCCAGTAGGGTTTTTTTTTTTTTAAACATTTTCAATCTTGGTGAGATGAAGCATTCATAAACTTATAATGGTTCTTTATTTTGGGGTGGGGAAGAATTTGCTAAGCTGTAAACTCCAAATCACTGAATGATAGCATGATTCATGTACTCAGCTTGGTCCCTATCTGCATAGCAGAGGCGGGGTAATCTCAGAACACAGGAATCAGATCATGTTGCTCACCTACCTAAAGCTCTTCCATCTTTCCCAGACCAGAACTCAACGTGTGGCCCTAGTCTATGATAGAGGCTGGAGCCTAGCCCCATCATCAATGGCTGCTGTTCTGCAAACATCCCGGATGCACTCCTACCTCAGGGCCTTTGTGCCTGCCGCTCCCCTCTACCTGGCAGCCCCTTCCCCCAGAAAGCTGCAGAACTCCTTCCTTTAGTTTGTCCAAGTCTCAGATTCAACATCGCCTCAGAGAGGCTTTGGCCGACTCCTCTACAGAAGACAGTCCCTGCCCCCACCTTCCTGATGGCTTTTGATCCAGCATCCTATTTTTCCCCTCCTAGCACTTAGTTACCTGGAACGACTGAATGTATTTGTTTACTTGCTCTTGGTTTGCCCCCCCACTAAAATGTCAGCTCCCCAAGGGCAGAGACCTCGTCTATTTTGTTTGCCACCTTTTAAAATTTTATTTATTTATATTTATTTATTTTTTAAAATGGAGTCTTGCTCTATCGCCCAGGCTGGAGTGCAGTGGCGAGATCTCGGCTTACTGCAACCTCTGCCTCCCTGGGTTCAAGCAATTCTCTTGTCTCAGCCTCCCAAGTAGCTGGGACTACAGGTACCCACCATCACTCGGGGCTCATTTTTGTATTTTAGTAGAGACGGGGTTTCTCCATATTGGCTGGGCTTATTGCCACCTTTTGTTGACCAATGCCCAAGACACTGTAGTCAGAGGACCTCATGGAAAGTCCCGAGGTTGCTTCCAAAAGTCCCTCCTTTGAAACTCCTCCTGAATGGAGGAATAAGGGGTCATGGTGGTGTGTCCAACCCACACATGCCCCTCTCATGCATTGTGAGACTAAGCCAGAGCCCCTTGTCAGTGTCAGCCTGTGGTAGGCACCAGGGGTGTGTGCTACCCTCAGTGAGATAGTCAGGTGTAGTGCATGGGCAGGTGGCCAGTGAAAGCAGGACATGGGACGTGGTGGGCTGGTCGGAAGCTCCTTTGCCCTTGGATCCATTTCCTGTCTTCCCCCTGCCCAGGGCTATACCATGGGAGATGGAGGGGAGGGTGAGGCCTGCAGGCTTCCAGGCTCCTGGGTCACCTGAGTTTGGCCAAGAGGAGGCGCTGTCAGGGGATTGAGGGCAGAGGATGACAGAAGCCAGGATATTTCTCCCTGTCTCCTCTACCATGGGTGGCTTCTCCAGGCACCACTGTGTCTCCTCTGCAGCTCCCTCTCCCGCTGAAGAGCTGCCAGCTGTGGTTCTGGTTTCTTCTTCTCCTCTTCCTCCTCCTCTTCCTTCTCCCTCCCCTCCCTCCCTCCCTCCTCCTTCTCTTCTTCTTCTTCTTCTGAGAGAGTCTCACTCTGTCACCCAGGCTGGAGTGCAGTGGCACGATTTTAGCTCACTGCAACCTCCACCTCCCCGGACAAGTGATTCTCCTGTCTCAGCCTCCGGAGTAGCTGGGACTACAGACGTGCCACCATGCCCGGCTAAGTTTTGTATTTTTAGTAAAGACAGGATTGCACCATGTTGGCCAGGCTGGTCTTGAACTCCTGACCTCAAGTGATCCGCCCACCTTTGCCTCCCAAAGTGCTGGGATTATAGGTGTGAGCCATCACTCCTGGGCTTGGTTCTAGCATTTTCTGAGGCTTTGATGACACCACCCCTGTTCCTTAGGTTCAGGTGGATGGAAGCAGCTTCCCACACTTGCCAGTCTCTAGGTGTCTCCTCTCCGTCTCCTGTTGGACTTTCTGCCTCTTCAAAGTAACCAATTTCCTGCCTTCGTTTCCTCTGAGGAAAATACCTGAAGAGGCTTCTGATGTCCTCACTGGCCCCTGACTGATACAGATGGAGGCGCAGGGGCCCAGCACACCTGACGGAAACTGGGAGAATCTCCCTGGAGGAACCTGTACCTGCGCCGAGACTGCTGGACCTTTGCGGCAAAGCTTCCTGTTTGGATCTTCCCTGAACTTCGCCCCATCACATGCCCAGCAGTCCCTCCCAACGAGGGATCAACACTATTGATTCTTTGTTGTGGGGGGCTGTCTCATGCAGAGTAGGACGTTTGGCAGCATCCCTGGCCACTAGAGAATGCCAACAGCATACTCACCCCCTAGCTGTGACAACCCAAATATCTCAACATTGCTAAGTGTCCCCTGTGGGCCAGAGCCCCCCACTGAGAACCACTTCCTGATATCTGTTTAGAACATGGAGTGGTTCTTGATCCTGGTGACATCCAAGAATTGGGTGGCAGCTTTTAAACATATCAGTGGTGGCGGAGCTTCATCCTGGCTGGTTCTGATGGCATCAGAACCTCTGGGGCGGGGAACCCCATGGGCACTGGGGTGTTTTATGCACAGGCAGAGTTAGTTGAGAGGCACTGGGATAACCCAGTGAGATGCCACTTCTACCTTGATTATTTCCTGATCCATAGAGAAGGAAACTGAGGCTCAGACAGCCCAAGTGTGGCAATCAGAGGCTCTCACCAAGTGATGAAGCCACACAAAGAACCAGATACTGCCAAAATGCCTTTGTTAAACCAAATAACAAATGTAAAAAAAAAAAGTCCACTTCGTCCATTCAAACAAACACATGCATAAAGTCACACCAATACAAAAACAGCAACTACTGCCTTGCAAGTTTCGCCAGCCGTTCTTTCCACAGAGGACAGGGACCCCAAGGGCTGCTTTCCCTCCCGGGGATCTGCTTCCATTTTTCCAACCCATTTTATGCTCCAGAATAGCATCTGTGTCCTGCTTTCTCTCCTGGGACCCTCGCAGAGTGCCAATGGTCTGGAGGCGTTGCCAGCCTGCACATCTGTGATGCTGATGGCGCTGGGATGGTCTTAGATCCCCCACCTCCTTAGGTCCTGTTCTGGGCCAGGTACCTCCAGGCTAGAGCTCCTTCTCAGTCCTTCCGCCCCGTGGATTGAAGTCAGGGCTTCTTTTTGGAGCAGGAAGTTTCCTAGCTTAAGTCAAATGCCTGAGTTAATTTTTTTTTTCCCTTTGCAGTGGGCATTTTTACATTCTCAGGGCACAGAAGTTCTGTCCCATTAACCTAAATCAGTTAATAAGGTTATTTTTGCTTCTTTAAATGATTCCTCGTCACTCACTTCTTTGGAAAGTCTTCCTGGGTCATTTTAGATCAAGAATTGGCCCTGGACCAGCCGCCTGTTCTTGTAAATAAAGTTTTAGCATCACATAGCTATGGCCGTTTGCTTACATGTTGTGTGTGGCCGCTTTTGAGGCTCAAGGGCAGAAGTGAACAAGCAGCAGAGACTGTGCGGCCCGCAGAGCCTGAAATATTTGCTCTCTGTTCCTTTACAGAAAGCCTTTATGGACCCCTGTTGTAAGATCGCAACTTGGGAGGCAGAGGTTTTCATCTGGGAATTCTGGGTATTGATTCCAGTTCTGTCAACTCACTGGGAAAGTCCGGGGCGAGTCACGCTTCTTCTGTTCGCTTGTTTGTGAATGAAGAGGATTCTTTGTGCAGTGGTGCAATCACAGCTTACTGTGGCCTCAAACTCCCGGGCTCAGTTGATCCTCCTGACTTAGCCTCCTGAGTAGCTGGGAGTACAGGAGCACGCTACCATGCCCACCTAATTACTTTTTTTTTTTTTTTTTTCTGGTAGAGACGAGGTCTCACTATGTTGCCCAGACTGATCTCGAACTCCTGGCCTCAAGCCATCCTCCGGACTCAGCCTCTCACAGTGCCGGTATCACAGGTGTGAGCCACTGTGCTTGGCAGCATTTGTTCTAATTGGCTCTACCTCCACATTTATCCCAAATGAAATATTTCTCCTTATCCCTACTGCCGCTATTCTGGTCCAAGCTACTGTCTTCTCTCACCTGTACTAAGGCATCAGCCTCCTCATTGGGCTCCTGGCCTTCCCCCGACCCTAGTACTTCCTACCACACTGCCAGAGGGATCTTTGTAAATTATCAATCAGATCACATCACTCCCAGCTCTAGCCCCTCACACCCCATTGTCTTCCTACAGCCTCCAAGGCCAGGCTCTGTCCACTTTCTGCTGCCTTCTGATCTTACCCTCATGCCACCCCACTGCTCCCTGTGTGCCAGCCACACTTGTCCTCTGGCTACCCCTCAAACCTGCCAGCCCCTTCTCACCTCAGGGCCTTTGCACATGCTGTTCCCCTCTACCAAGAATGACTCACACTTTGCACTTTGTTCAGGTCTCTGCTTCAATGTTGACTGCCCCCCTTAAACCCCCTCCTCAACCACCTTCCAAAATACTTAAGTTATTTAGTTACTTGTTTATTGCCTGGCTCCTCTGACTAATTATAAACTCCATGAGGGCCAGGGACCGTGTCTGTCTAGAAAGATCACCACCAATCCTCAAGATGGGGAAGAGTGCCCAGGTCTGCATGTGCTCAAGAAATACTTATAGGAGGGCTGGGCACAGTGGCTCTTGCCTGTAATCCCAGCACTTTGGGAGGCTGACAGGAAAATTACTGGAGCCCAGGAGTTTGCGACCAGCCTGGGTAATATAATAAGACCCAGTTTCCACAAAAATAAACAAGAAAAAAGATTTATCTGGGCATGGTGACATGTGCTGTAGTGCTAGCTACTGGGGAGGCTGAGGTGGGAGGATCACTTGAGCCCAGGAGTTTGAGGCTACAAGGAGCTAGGATCGCACCACTGCACACCAGCCTGGGTGACAGAGTAAGACTCTGTCTCTAAAAAAAGAAAGAAAGGAATACCTGCAGGAATGAATGAATGAATGCTTCTTTTGCAAGGTTGCCAGGAAGATGTAAATAATGCATGCAAATCATTTAGTCCCCTACTTTGTACCATAGGTATTCACTGAAAGGCAATACCTATGAGTTCTCAAGAAGACAGAGAGCTTGTCCAGCGCGAAGGCTGTGCCTTCTCAGATAGGCTCCTTCCCTGCTCTCTCCTTAGGTCTGAAGGGTTCCTAAGGCTACCTCTGTTTTCCTCTCTTTTGCATCTCTGCTTCCTGGAGGTGTGACCGGTGGGTCTACAGCCCCTGCGCCTCTCCCTCTCTCTCTCTCTTTCTTCCCCCCTGTCAAGTGTTTTGCCCATCTTGGGTCCTAATTGAGATGGCAAATTCCAGGGACAGGGCTTGCAGCCAACTCTGCCAGCCTCCTCTGCCAGGAGCAGGAGGAAGAAAACAAAACCCCAGCACTGCGGTGTGCAAACCCCTCTCTCTCTCAGCAGGAAAGGATCCTCAAGCCTGGCCCATTTGGTCCACTCCATCGTGGGAGCCCAGGCTGGCCGAAGGCACGAGCCCCAGCTCATCTCTCCTCCCAGCCAAGAAGCACCTGATGTCCCTTTGCCGTCCCCTCGGATACCACACCAAGCTGAGGGGGCAGTTTTCTGCTAAATGGAGACCAGGTGGTTTCTAAGGCAATTAGAACCCCTGAGCTAGCGCTGGGCATTGGTGTGGGGGAGTGCCTGCTTCCCAGCTCTCTTCGCTGGCTTAATTTGTTTGCTTTGGATTAGAGAGGCTTGTGCAAAACCAAGCCTTGTTTCTGTCCTGTTTCCATTCCCCCAAGGCTGGGAAACGGACTCTCGCAGCTCCCCTGTGAACTGGAAGCAGCCCGTGTGCTGAGCAGCTCATTCGTAAAGTGGAAGACCCAGTCCTGCCTTTCACTGTTGCTGTGAATGCGTTTTGTGAAGTTACTTCCTGCACAAATGTGTCTGAGTCACTTACACGACAGAGGTCTGGAGATGGAACATTTTGGGTAGAGGGGGACAGCAGATGCAAAGATCTTAAAGTGGGAAAGAGCTCAGTGTTTTGAGGTTTGAGGGAGGCAGCCCATGCCCATGTTTAAGGAGGAAGTTCTCAAACGTGCCTTGGGAAAGAAGCGAAGGTTTAAAGAGGATGAAAACTTTTTCATTTTCTTTTCTTTTTTTTTTTTGAGATGGAGTCTCTCTCTGTCGCCCAGACTGGAGTGCAGCGGCGCAATCTCGGCTCATTGCAACCTCCGCTTCCTGGGTTCAAGTGATTCTCCTACCTTAGCCTCCTGAGTAGCTAGGATTATAGGCGTGTGCCACCATGCTTGGCTTTCTTTTTTTTTTTTTTTTTTTGTATTTATAGTAGAGACGGGATTTCACCATGTTGGTCAGGCTGGCCTCGAGATACTGAACTCATGATCTGCCTGCCTCGGTCTCCCAAAGTGCTGGGATTGCAGGCGTGAGCCACCGCACCTGGCCTGGAAACTTTAATATTCAAGAGCAACTTGCTTTGTTGGCTCACATAGCAGGCGTGCTGGCCTGGATGCTGGCTCACTTAGCGGGGGTACTGGCCAGGAAATTTGATGCCTACTTCCTGTCTCTGCAGTCCAGTGGGGGAGAAGCTAACCAGAAACAGAAAGATTACACTGACCTCGCTACTCCAATAATCAATCATGCACGTGCAAGGGCAACACTCAGACCTGGATTCCAGCCCTGCCACGTGGTAGCTGTGCAGCCTCAGGCAAGTTACTTGACCTCTCTGAGCTCACTGTTCTCATCTATAGACTGGGAACTAGAGGGTTACTGTGAAGCATCAATCACATGCAGCATTTAGAGGAGCCTAGTGCAGTGCCCCACACATCGTGGGGACTCAGTTTTCTTTGGTGTTATTGTTTCCACGGTAATGCTAACATCACCCACTTCGTGTACCAGCCGTGGCCTGTTATTTTCAGATTGCAAAGCACTTTTCAGGTACACACTCCCATGTAGACCACAAACAAGTTCATGTTAAATTTCCTGGGATCCTCTAGCCAGAACAAGGAGGGAGCTTGGTGTCCCCTGGTTGAGGTGGCCTTGGACCTGGCCAGAGGGATGGATAGCATTTGGATTGAGAGAAGGGTCAAGAGGGTATTCCAGGTGAGGGGGAGATGCCTGAGCAGAGACGGAGGGGTGGGGAAGCTAGACTGGGCAGGGTAGAGTGGAGAGATAGGTCCAGTGAGGGTGGGGGATCGTTGCTAAGGGAGCCTGAAGAAAGGTGCCCCTAACTCTGTGCTAAATTCTCTCCTCCTCATGGGTCTTGCTGAGACAAGCCCTGAGCTCTCAGCATCTCCTCGAATATACTTGGAACTTCTGGCAGCTGCTTTACTACTCAGGACTTTCAGTTCCCCTTTCCACTGCCCCCTCCCTCCCCCTCCCGTCTTCCCTCTGTCCTTTCCTTCCTCCCACCCTTCCTTCCATGTATCTATCCCTCTATTCATCCATCCTTTTTTATTCTTTTATTAATCAACATGCATATTTTTATCCATTTATTCAACAATTCATCCATCCATTTATCCTCTTCTCTTCCTTTTTCCCTCCCTTCATTTCTTCCTTTTTTTTTTGTTGAGATAGGGTCTCATCCTGTTGCCCAGGCTGGAGTGCAGTGGCATGATCTTGGCTTACTGCTGCCTCTGCCTCTGCCTCCTGGGTTCAAGCAGTTCTCATGCCTCAGCCTCCCGAATAGCTGGGACTATAGGTATGTGCCACTACGCCTAGCTAATTTTTGTATTTTTAGTAGAGATGGGGGTTTTGTCATGTTGGCCAGGCTGGTCTCAAACTCCTGACCTCAAGAGATCCACCTGCTTCCGCCTCCCAAAGTGCTGGGATTACAGGTGTGAGCCACCAGGCCTGGCCCATTTCTTTCTTCCTTTCTTCCTCCGCCTCCATTCATAAATCTTCTAGCAGCCTTTTGTAATCTCCCTCCTTTCCTTCCCTCTATCTCTCATCGTTTCCATGTATCCATCTATCCCTCATTCATCTGTTTGTCCACCCATCCATTCATCCATCAATCCATCCATCCACTTGTCCATTTGTTCATCCCTCTGTTCGTTCATTCATCCACCTAATTAACACACAAATTTATTTACATATTCATTGTATTCATGTACTTCTCATTTGGAGGAATGTTTATCAAGTGAATCTTGGTGGAAGACAGGGTCAAACCTTCCATGTGGAAGCCAGTGGGGCCAGCCACACTTCTCTTTATACCTGGCACTCAAGACACATATGTGTGGCCTGGGCTCGGCCAATTGATTTCTTACTCTCAGGACTTTGAATCTTGAGAAAGGGAGCCCAAGAAATGGTAATGGGCTAGAGTTCGCTTTCATGGTTGAAGTGTCTGGTGTCTGGTGGCAGTGATGTCCAGTGAGGATGTCACCATAAGGGTCTGGCGGCAATGGTCTAGAGTGTTCCAAGGGAGGTGGGCACATCAGCATCGTCACAGCTTCTTTTTGGAATGCCTTTCTGGTTGCTTCCTGGGGCCAGCCTCCCTTGTTTTAGCCCATTTCCTGAGCCTGGTTCTCCTTCCTTCCTGGTGATTTCTGGAAGTTGCTAAATACTTGTCCAATAATCTGCTTTCTGATTAAGCTAGGCATAGTGAGTTTCTGTTGTTTATGACAAAACCCCTGATATACCACCAGTTATTAATTCTGTTCTCAAACTATGTAAATCATCCATCCATCTACCCACCCACCTGCCCATTCATCTATACATCCATCCATTCATCCATCCATCCATCCATCCACCCACCCATCCATCCACCCACCCACCCACCCATTCATCCATCCACTCACCCACCCACCTATCCATTCACCATCCATCCATCCATCCATCCAGCCACCCACCCACCCATCCATCCATCCACTCACCCCCCCACCCATCCATCCACCACCCATCCATCCACCATCCATCCATCCAGCCAGCCAGTCACCCACACATCCATCCATCTATCCATCCATCCATCCATCTGATCAATTCACTTCTGTCATTCATACGTTTATATATTTCTTCAACATTCATCCATCTACATGCCAGGCACAGAGGCAGAATTCAAAGATGAGTCCCACAAGGCACACAGGAGGTAGTCAATAAATGTTTGTCAGTGGATTCTCACCTAGGTTTCCTGAGGCCAACTGGTGGCTAACAGCATGGTTTTCCTCTAAGATGGTTTCTTGGAGGAGTAGGGCTGTGGGTATAGGATGAGAAGGAGAACATATGAGTCAGTACTGGTTCCTCTCATCATTCACCCTACTGGTTTATCACTTCCCTTTCTCCCGCAAATCCTGGGGCCCTGACAAGCTACCAGCTCCCTGTTTTCTCCTTATTATACTCTTGGAGCCTTGACCAGTCAGTGGCCCAAATAGCGCCATCTTCTCTCAAGCCATGAGCTTGTTCAAGGCAGTGTGCTGGGCCCCTGATTTCAGTGGCCACAAGGTGCTCTGGTTTGATGGGTAGGAAAGGCTGCAAGAAAAACCAGTCTGTGGCTTTTGTATCATTCTTGGGAAACCTAGATGGGATTGGGGGTACTGCCTAACCTAAACCCTAACTAGTCTTTGGTTGAATGTTGAAATCCTATCAATCTGCTTGGAAAAACCTTTGCTACTTCTCAACCTCGGCAGCAGGCTGAGCTCACTCATCTCAAGACCCAAGGATACCAACAATCCATAAATCAGGGATGGAACATGCCCAGAATGGTGTAAGCCACGAGGTGGGAGGGGAACCTGTGGCTCCATGAGAGGGTTTTCACTGTTGTATGCAGGATGTTACCTGACCCTGAATCTTATGGTAAGTCATTCCCTTTTTCAACCATCTAAATTCCATCAAGGGGAAAGTGTTTGGTATTCCTTGGTCTTTAACACCATTCAAATACCAGCTACTCTCCCTTTCTTTCTCTGTTTCCCTCCCTCCCTCCCTCCTCCCTTCCTTCCTCTATTACCCAGGCTGGAGTACAGTGGTGTAATCATGGCTCACTGCAGCCTTGACCTACTGGGCTCCTCCCACCTCAATCTCCCAAGTAGCTGGGACTACAGGCATACACTACCACACCTAGCTAATTAAAAATATATATATTTTTAAAAACCAAAATGCCTCTTCTGTATCGTCAATCTTTAAGGTTGATGACCATAAAAAAAAAAATTTTTTTTTGGTGGAGATGGAGTCTCACCATGTTGCCCAAGCTGATCTTGAACTCCTAGGCTTAAGTGATCCTCTTGCCTCAGCCTCCCAGTGATGGACTCATAGGCATGAGCCACTATGTCTGGCCTACTCTCCCTTTCTAACAAGGATATTAGGCCCAGGTGTGGTTCCTTTGGCAGATAAGAGGGACTAACTAGATAATACTGTTTTCTTTTTGTGGTATTTATTTTTTCTGGTTAACTTCTTATTACGTAGACAATTTTGCATTTAAGGTCAGGATGAAAAGTTTTCTTCTAAAATAAATTTAAGTAGAAACAGAATAAACTTGTTTATTTATTTTTGAGATGAAGTTTCACTCTGTCACCCAGGCTGCAGTACAGTGGCACAATCTTAGCTCACTGCCACCTCTGCCTCATGGTGATATAGTTTGCCTGTATCCCTACCCAGATCTCACCTTGAATTCCCACATGTTGTGGGAGGAACCTGGTGGGAAGTGTTTGAATCATGGGGGCAGGTTTTTCCTGTGCTATTCTTATGATAGTGAATAAGTGTCATGAGATCCGATGGTTTTATAAGGGGAAATTTCCCTGCACAAGCTCTCTTTCTTTGCCTGTTGCCATTCATGTAAGATGTGACTTGCTCCTCCTTGCCTTCTGCCATGGTTGTGAGGCTTCCCCAGCCACATGGAACTGTAAGTCCATTAAACCTCTTTCTTTTGTAAATTGCCCAGACTCAGGTATGTCTTTATTCACAGTGTGAAAAGAAACTAATGCAGTAAATTAGTACCAGGAATGGGATGCTACTGAAAAGATACCTGAAAATGTGGGTGTGACTTTGGAACTGGGTAACAGGCAGAGGTTGTTGGAACAGTTTGGAGGGCTCAGAAGAAGACAAGAAAATGTGGGAAAGTTTGGAGCTCCCTAGAGACCTGTTGAATGGCATTGACCAAGATGCTGATAATGATATGGACAATGAAATCCAGGCTGAGGTGGTCTCAGATGGAGACGAGGAACTTGCTAGGAACTGGGGTAAAGGTGACTCTTGCTATGTTTTAGCAAAGAGACTGGCAGCATTTTTCTTCTTTCCTAGAGATTTGTGAAACTTTGAACTTGAGAAAGATGATTTAGGGTATCTGGTGGAAGAAATTTCTAAGCAGCAAAGCATTCAAGAGGTCACTTGGGTGCTGTTAAAGACATTGAGTTTCAAAAGGGAAACAGAGCATAAAATTTGGAAAATTTGCAGCCTGACAATGTGATAGAAAAGAAAATCTCATTTTCTGAGGAGAAATTCAAGCTGACTGCAGAAAATTGCATAAGTAATGAAAAGCCAAATGTTAATCCCCAAGACAATGGGGAAAATGTCTCCAGGGCATGTCAGAGGTCTCCAGGGTATGTCAGAGTTCTTCACAGCAGCCCCTCCCATCACAGGCCCAGAGGCCTAGGAGGAAAAAGTGGTTTTGTGGGCTGGGCCCAGGATCCTCCTGCTATGTGCAGCCTATAGACTTGGTGCCCTATGTCCCAGCTGCTCCAGCTGTGGCTGAAGGGGACAACATAGAGCTTGGGCTGTGGCTTCAGAGGGTGCAAGCCCCAAGCTTTGGCAGCTTCCACATGGTGTTGAGATTGTCAGTGCACAGAAGTCAGGAATTGGGGTTTGGGAACCTCTGCCTAGATTTCAGAGGATGTATGGAAACGCATGGCTGTCCAGGCAGAGGTTTGCTGCAGGGTCAGGGCCCTCATGGAGAACCTTTGCTAGGGTGGTGCAGAAGGGAAATGTAGGGTTTGGAGCCCCCACACAGAGTCCCTACTGGGTGACTGCCTGGTGGAGCTGTGAGAAGAGGGCCACTGTCCTCCAGACCCCAGAACGGTAGATCCACTGACAACTTGCACTGTGCGCCTGGAAAAGCTGCAGATACTCAATGCCAGCCCATGAAAGCAGCTGCGAGGGAGGCTGTACCCTGCAAAGCCACAAGAGCAGAGCTGCCCAAGACCATGGGAACCCATCTTTTGTGTCAGTGTGACCTGGACGTGAGACATGGAGTCAAAGGAGATCGTTTTGGAGTTTTAAGATTTGACTGCCCCATTGGATTTTGGACTTGCACGGGGCCTGTAGCCCCTTTGTTTTGGCCAATGTCTTGCATTTGGAATGGCTATATTTACCCAATGCCGGTACCTCCATTCTATCTAGGAAGTAAGTAGCTTGCTTTTGATTTTACAGGCTCATAGGCAGAAGGGACTTGCCTTGTCTCAGATGTGACTTTGGCTGGTGGACTTTTGAGTTAATGCTGAAATGAGTTGAGATTTTGGGGGACTGTTGGGAGGCCATGATTGGTTTTGAAATGTGAGGACATGAGATTTGGGAGGGGTCAGGGATGAAAGATATGGTCTGGCTGTGTCCCTACTCAGATCTCATCTTGAATTTCCACATGTTGTGGGAGGAACCTGGTGGGAGGTGATTGAATCATGGGGGCAGGTCTTTCCCAAGATATCCTCGTAATAGTGAATTAGTCTTGTGAGATTTGATGGTTTTGTAAGGGGAAGTTTCCCTATACAAGGGAATCTTTGCCTGCTGCCATCCATATAAGACGTGACTTGCTCCTCCTTGCCTTCTTCCATAATTCTGAGGCCTCCCCAGCCATGAGGAACTGTAAATCCATTAAACCTCTTTCTTTTGTAAATTGCCCAGTTTTGGGCATGTCTTTATCAGCAGTGTGAAAACGGACTAATACACATGGGTCAATTAATTCTCCTGCCTCAGCCTCCTGAAAAGCTGGGACTACAGGCACACGCCACCATGCCTGGCTATTTTTTTTTGTATTTTCAGTAGAGAAGGGGTTTCACCATGTTGGTCTTGAACTCCTGACCTCAAGTGATCCACCCATCCCAGCCTCCCAAAGTGCTGAGATCACAGGTGTGAACCATTGCCTTGGCCCAGAATCAACTTAAATAAACATATTAAATGAATTGTATTAGAAGTGCTATTTGAATCTGGCAAGAATCACGCTTGGGGCATTTGAAAAGAACATGAGTTTGAGAGACCATTCTTTTTACCCAACCTCAGGGATGTGAAGTGATTTCTCCCACTTACAAAGCATCCACTGTGTGCTGGGCACATTTCTAAGGCTTTTAATACCTAAAGCTGAGGACATCCTAATCTACTATGTGGTAAGTGAAATTATGAGCCCCATTTAACAGATGAGGAAACTGAGGCTCAGAGAGGTTAAGCAATTTTCCCCAAATCTCACAGCTAGCAAGTGGGCAGCTCAAGACTTGAATGGGGCTATTCTGGGATTAAGGGAATGCAACTTTAGGGCTGTGCAGGCAGTATAGTTGTAGACAAGGAAGACATGAAACACCAAGATACGTTCTGTATACCTCCTGCCCCATGACCACACTTGGGCTATTTTCTAATTGATTTGATCCAGGATCTTAGCAATCCAGGAAGTAACATAGCCCACTGAGCTGTTAAAACCTGGCTTGTGCACCGACCACCAAAAATTCTATGCTGTCCCCCCAGTGGGATGATGTCATCCACGGATTCTCTGTTCTGCACCTTCCAGTCTGCCTTTGTTGTTCCCTTTTGCTAAATCCTAGGCTGGGGAAGCCCTCCCCCAGAACCCCCTAACCCTGTAACCCCCTGCTCCCTAGCTGGTGGGTCTGGGAAAATGAATGGGTCAGGCCTGCAATGGTCCCGCTGCCTTCCACACTCCAGCCCTGCCTCTTTGTCTCTCTACCCTTGGGACCAATGTCTCATTCCCCCAGGGTGTCAAGGGAAAATTAATCACCCGGGGGAGATCAGTCAGCCTGCTGACTTGGCAGGGGAAAGACAAAGAGAAATAGGGTGTTTCACGGATTGGTTGGGTCCTCCATTAAGGGATGGAAAAATGCTTGCTTTGCGATTACAAATGGCCAACATTCATGCGGGCAACTCCTGTCCCTGCTCACCTCGGGAAGTCGCTGCTAATGCGGTTCTGAAGAAGGTGGCTGTCTCCTTCCCTCCAGGTCGGATCCCAGCTCCTCTGAACGCCTTCAGGGGCAACGCCTGCTTTCCCTCTCCAGCCAGGCCTCCAGCTCTCTTGGTTTGGCACCTCTCAATCCAGAAGATGGGCTCCAGTTCCTTTGGCATCATACCTTTGGCATCTGCAAAAGTGACACTTATGCCATGGAGGAGAGGCACCCTGTGTGGTGATTATGGGCATAGACTCATATGATTTGGGTTAAGAGGAGCCTGTGTGACCTTAGCAGGTTGCTGAATTTTTCTGTGTCACAATGTCCCCCTTTGGGTGATGGGATTGACAGTAGTGCCCCTGTGCCAGTCTTGGGGCTACTGCCTTCGGTTCTATGTCCTGCTCTGCTCAGTGTCACCAGGGGCTGGCCCATAGGCTGCACGGTCCGGGCTCCCCTTATATCAGCTTTGCTCAGCCAGTGGGAGGTCTGTGGGGTGGAGGAAGGGAGAGGCCGGGGTATTTCTCCCTCTGTCCTGACCTAGGGCCGCCTCTCCACCTGGAACCCCTTTTTCCATCCCCCAGCTGTGGTTCCACCTTCCGTGGGCCCTGCCACTGGGCTCTGGGAATATTGCTCCCACCCCCTGTCCCTCCAGCGTAGGGAAGGAAGTGCTGGCTTCGGACCACTTCCTTGCTTTCACTTCCCTCTGCTTTCACGCTTAAAGTGGTGTGTGTTTTCCGGGTTTGATCCTGATGGCCGTGCTGTCTCACAGGGCTGTTCTGAGATTGAATGAGCTGTGTACTTAGAATGAGTAGAGCACCTTGAAAAGTACCTGGTGCAGAGTAGATGCCATGTAAGTGCTTGGTAAGTAAAATGAGAACAGCTCACGTTCACCGAGTGCTTCGCACCGTGGTCGGCAGCTGCCTGTGTTGCATCGGCTCATTTAATTACTGCAAGGTTGACATTGGGATCATCCCCGATTTACAGGTAAGCAGTCTGTAGCTCAGAGAGGCTCAGGGACCTACCGGGTTCCACAGCTTGTACTCAGCAGAATCTGAACTTCAACCTAGTCTGTGCACCTGACGCTGCTTCCCTAAACCCACCTCCAGGTTGTTTTAAAATTTGTAAAGCCTTTCCTGTCCACTTATTCCATATAACAGCATTGTAGAGTAGACATAACGTCAGCCCCAGATGACAGATGAGAAAATTGAGACTGAGAGAGGGGCTTAGGAGTTTGTTCAAGACTGCACAGCCAGTTTATGTGGGAACCAAGATTTGCATGTGGATTTTCTCATCTGGGCTTACTCTGTTGAAGAGGACTGCCTACCGCTTCCAAAAGCTCATTGGAGCCTCTTCCTCCAGGAAGCCTTCCCTGGTTCACAATGGCCAGATGACTGTCTCCTTTCAGAGCCAGCTGATTGTGAGATTGCTTTCAGTCTTCCTCATTTCCCAGGAGCTGCATGTCTTTGGTTTTCACATGGGAGTGTGTTAGGGAGGTTGTAAATTCCCCCTGGACAGGGTCAATCCTTCCTTCCATCTTTTTACTGAATCTCTGACCCTCCAACCTCAGTTTCAGCATTCACGTGGCTGTTTCCACTCAGAGCAAAACTCCAGCATGTCCCTTCTAAGTCTGACCTGCCTCAAACCTTTCTAATCACCTGTTTTGTTTAAATAATAAAAAACAAACAAACCTGTTTTTGAGACCGAGTCTTGCTCCGTCACCCAGGTTGGAGTGCAGTGGTGCGATCTCAGCTCACTGCAACCTCCGTCTCTTGGGTTCAAGCTTTTCTTGTGCCTCAGTCTCCCAAATAGCTAGGATTACAGGCATCCACCACCACACTTGGCTAATTTTTGTAGAGATGGGGTTTCGCCATTGGCCAGGCGGTTCTCAAACGCCTGACCTCAAGTGATCTACCCATCTCAGCCTCCCAAAGTGCTGCGGTTACAGGTGTTTTCTGATCACCTCTTACTCCTGCCCACAACATCTCACGGTCCATGAGCTTCTGAATCAGAGGGGTTGGCGGCAGGGGGTTGGGGGGGCCTCCAAGCTCATCACTGACACGCTGTGCGACCATGGGCAAGTAATAAACCTCTCTGTGCCACGGCCACTTCTTTGGCAATAGCAGTACTTCCCTCCCAGGGCTGCTGAGAGGATTAACACATGTGACACACTCCATCTGCGTTAGCTGCTATTATGGGGCTGGTGTGGGATGGTAGATCCCTTTCTGTCCCCAGCCCTGTCTCTGTGCACCCAGAGCCCCCTTCTTGCCCTCTCAGGGTCGTCAGGGATTGAACTTCCCCATGGCTTCCCCCAGGCACAAGTACAGAGCTGCGGGTTGGAGGCCTAAACCCTAGATGGCGCGGCCTGACTGCGGGCTGTGTGACCTTGGGCAAGCTGAATCCCGTCTGTGGGTCTCAGTAGTCTCAGCTTCAAGTTGAGTTATCTAATCTCTGTCCCAGCACTGCCTCAGAGGGTTGTGGTGACATTGAGATGAGACAACACAATCTAGGCACTATTATGGTTAGCCACAATAACTCAGAGCCGTTCTGCGGCGTGTAGGTGGCCCCTACAAACCATGGATGCTGAGTTACAGCTGTATGTGCAGTTGCCCATTTCACAGACTGGCAAACTGAGGCGCAGAATAGCTAAGCACGTTTGCAAGGTTGAGCATCTCACCATCACTGTGTTCTTGTAGGGTCATGTCATTGCCTTGGTCAATCCTTCCTTTCCCACCTTTCTCTATGCCTTTTTCTCTTTTTCAGGTGTGAAAAGTGAAAAGTGGACAATTATCAGGGCTGTAAGGTTTCTGTTTTCAGCTTCTATTTTCTGTTTTTTTCCTTCACTCCTCAATCCATTTCCTGAAAACCGTCTTTAGAATAAAAAGGTTTGACCTAGCTCAAAATGGCCAAGAGCTGCTCTGTCCTATAGGGTCACATGTGGCTATTTACCTTTAAATGAATTAAAATGAAATAAAATGAAAAGTTCAGACCTTTGGTTGCACTCGCCACATTTTGAGTGCTCACTTGAAGCCACATGTGGCTTGTGGCTACTGTGTTGGACAGCACAGATAGATAACATTTCTACTGTTGCAGAGAGTTCACTGGCAGTGTGGCTGCACCAGAGGAGACTTCACTGGCAGTGTGGCTGCACCAGAGACTTCACTGGCAGTGTGGCTGCACCAGAGACTTCACTGGCAGTGTGGCTGCACCAGAGACTTCACTGGCAGTGTGGCTGGAGTAGGGTTTCTCAGTTCCAGCAGTATTGGCATTTCGGGCTTGCTAATTATCTGTCACGGGAGCAGCATCCCTGATCTCTACCCAGTAGATGCCAGCAGCACCTGTCCCTGGCTGTGACAACCAAAAATATCTCCAGACATTACCAAGTGTCCCTTGGAGGGACAAAATCACTCTTGGTTGAGAATCGCTGGTCTAGATGATGAAAAAATACAATTTCCTTGCTCAGAACTAAAGGAAATAGGCATATTAAAGTAACAAAGGGACTGAGGTTTTAACATCAACAACTTCCTTATTGAGGTTGGGCATGGTGGCTCATGTCAATAATCCCAGCACTTTGGGAGGCTGAGGCAGGAGGATTGCTTGAGGCCAGAAGTTCAAGACCAGCTTGGGCAACAAAGCAAGACCCTATCTCTATTTATGTGTTTATATGTATCTCTATCTATCTATCTATCTATCTATAGAGAGAGAGCGAGCGAGCCAGGTGTGGTGGTGCATGCCTGTGGTCCTAGCTACTCAGGAGGCAGAGGCAGGAGGATCACTTGAGCCTAGAAGTTTGAGGCTGCAGTGAGCTGGGCTATGATTGCGCCACTGCACTCCAGCCTGGGTGACAGAGCGAGACCCTGTCTCGGAAAAACAAAAACAAAAACAAAACAAAAAACCAAAACCAAACCAAAAGAACCTGTTGAGATGGTGGCGACAACTGGATTTGGGAGTTAGCTATCCGTTTATTCAAAGCCCCACCCTGCCACCTTCTTCCTGGATGACTTTAGGCAAGTCAGTTGACTTCTCTGAGCCTCAGTTTTCTCGCTATAATATGGAGGTTAATTGTAACAGTTCCTGCTTCCCAAGGATGTAGGGAAGAGAAAACCAGGCAATGCATTGAAAGTGTCGGGGTAGGCACCCAGAAAATGTGGCTTCCCCTTTTTTAGGGGTGGAGGCAAGGGCTTTGTCTGTAGACAGGAAATCCCATGATGCTGCTCCCAGGAAGCAGCAGGTGGAGAGATCACCACTTGGGGCCACCTAAGCCTGGATCCTGGCAGACTCTATCCCCAAGCTCCAGGGGGATGCTCTGGGGACCCTGCCCTCAGGTTGGGTCTAGCTGGGGATGGGCGTGGCTGATGAGGCCAAGGCTGCAGGGATGCGGGGAAGGTGGGCAGCCAGGAACCCCTCTGTTCGGAAACATCCATCAAAACAGAGGAAGGGGCCAGGCAGCTCAGCCCAGGAGGGGTGGAAGCCAGGAGTGAGAAAAATTGATGCCTGCAGGAGACAAAAGAGAGCTGAGAGAGTGGCCCCCAGGTCCTGCCCCCCTCCACAGGTGATAAGATTGATGGGCAGACGAAGGAGGCAGGCTGAATGATAGATAATTTCAAACAGCCAGTAAACACGGCTATGGGGACTTGTAGCTTTTCTCAACAAGTGTGACACCGGTATGAAGGGGAGATGAGGTGACTGATTAGGAAAGAAGACAGCCGGAGACCCCTCTGAGTGGCAGCTGGGCTTGGCGGAGCTGCCTTGAGTGGGAAGCACATGGGAATGAAGCTCCAGACAGACGGAAATGTCCACAGCCCTGGCAGCTCCAGCGTCTCAGCCGTTGTTTGTGATTTTCATTCATTTGCTCAACAAATATTTACTGAGCATGTGTTATGTGCCATGAGCTGGATGAGATTTGTGGATACAGCCACTGTGAATGAGACAGACACAGTCCCAACCCCAAGGAGCTTCTATTCTCGTGGGAGAGACACTCAGTGAAGAGCTAAAGGAATTAATGAACACGTTAACATTTAGGTTGTTACGGATTTTGTGTGAGTCCATTTGGTTTGCTATAAAGAAACACCTGAGGCTGGGTAATTTACAAAGAAAAGAGGTTTATTTTGGCTTGTATTTCAGCAGGCTGTACAGGAAGCATGGTGCTGGCATCTGCTTCTGGTGAGGCCTCAGGAAGCTTCCAATCATGGCAGAAGGCAAAGAGAGAGCCAGTGTGTCACATGGAGAGAGAGAGAGAGCGTGCAAGAGAGTGAGGGGGAGGTCCCAGCCTCCTTTAAACATCCAGATCTCATAGGAACGAACTGAGTAAGAATGTGCTCATCAGCAAGGAGATGGTGCTAAGCCATTCACAAGGAATCCGCCCCCATGATTCAACACCTCCACCTCCAACATTGGGGATCACAGTTCAGTATGCCATTTGGAGGGATGTACATCTAAACCATATCAGCTTCTCTGAAGAACACAGGACAAGCAGGAGACAAGAGACAGTGATGGAGGAGCTACTTCGGTGGGTGGGAGGAGGGACTCAGCCTCCCTGAGCGGGGCTGAGAATTCAGCATTGCAAAGGAGTCAGTCATTTAAAGAGCTGGGGGGTGGCCCGGTGCAGTGGCTCATGCCTGGAATCACAGCACTTTGATAGGCCGAGGCAGGCAAATCACTTGAGGTCAGGAGTTTGAGACCTGCCTAGCCAACATGACAAAACCCTGTCTCTACAAGAAATACAAAAATTAGCCTGGTGTGGTGGTGTGTGCCTGTAATCCCAGCCACTTGGGAGGCTGAGGCAGGAGAATCACTTGAATGTTGGAGGCAGAGGTTGAAGTGAGCCGAGATTGTGCCATTGCACTCCAGCCTGGGCGACAGAGACACTATCTCTAAACAAACAAACAAACAAATACCAAAGGGAGGTGGGGAGAGGAGTGCTCCAGATGGAGGGGCAGCCGGTGAAAAGGCCCTCAAGTGGAAATGAGCATGGTATGTGTTGAGTTAAATTGTGTCCCTCTAAAACCTGCAGAAATCTTAACTGCTGGTACCTGTGAATGGCACCTGATTTGGAAATAAGGATTTTGCAATGGAATCAAGTTAAAATGAGGTCACTAGGGTGGGCCCTAATCCAATATGATTGCTGTCTTCATAAGAAGAGAAGAGAGACTGAAGAGAGAGCTACTAGGGAGACAGAGGGAGGATGATGTGAGGCTCCCCCAGGAGAAGCCATGTGGTGAGGCAGAGATGGGAGTGATGTGTCTACAAGTTAAGGAACATGCAGGATCACAGGGAGCACCAGAAGCTAAGAGAAAGACCTGGAACAGATTCTCCTTTAGGGCCTTGAATGAGAGGGCAGCCCTGAGGACACCTTGATTTCAGGCTTCTAGTATTTGGAACTGTAGAAGAAGACATTTTGTTTTTTTTTTTGAGATGGAGTTTTGCTCTTGTTGCCCAGGCTGGAGTGCAGTGGCACAATCTTGGCTCTTGTTGCCCAGGCTGGAGTGCAGTGGCACAATCTCGGCTCATTGCAACCTCTGCCTCCCAGGTTCAAGTGAGTCTCCTGCCTCAGCCTCCTGAGTAGCTGGGATTACAGGTGCCTGCCAACATACCCGGCTAATTTTGTATTTTTGGTAGAAATGGGGTTTCTCCATGTTGAACAGGCTGGTCTCCAACTCCCAACCTCAGGTGATCCACCTGCCTTGGCCTCCCAAAGTGCTGGGATTACAGGCGTGAGCCACCATGCCCAGCTGACATTTTTGTTTTTTTAAGCCACTCAGCTTTGGTTCTTTGTTACGGCAGCCCTAGAAAACTAGCATAGCATATTTGAAGAGGACAAAGAAGACTGGGTGGCTGAGGAAGAGGGAAAAATTGGTTTAAAGCCGAGTGTGGTGGTGTGCATCTGTAGTCCCAGCTACTTGGGAGGCTGAGGTGGGAGCATAGCTTGAGTCCAGGAGTTCAAGTCCAGCCTGGACAACATAGTGAGACCCCCTATCTCTTACAAAAAACATTGGTTCCCTATGGGGCAGTGTGAGTGAGAATCCTTTCCTCCATTTTCAAATGAGGCAACTGAGGTCCAGAGAAGAGATGTGATTGCTTGCGGTCTCAGTGGCCCCCAGTGGTATTCATGCCCTTGGCTAGTTTTCTCCCATGCTGAGTCAGGGCTTCCCTGTGTGACTGGGGGAATACAGCAGAAGTGATATGTGACTTTCAAAGTTAGGTCAGAAAAGGCACTGCTGCACTTCAAAAAAGGCACTTCTGCAACCCAAGGCAAAAGCAGCCTTGGGTTGCTCTCCCTGGAGGAAGCTGGCCGCCATGTTGTGAGGACACTCAAGCAGTCTGTGGGGAGGTCCTCCCCCAGCCAATAGCCAGCACCAACTTGCCAGCCAGGAAAGTGTGCTGTCTTGGAAGTGGATCCCCAGTCCCAGTGGAGTCTTTAGCTGACTTCAGCCTCAGCTGACATCTGGCTGCAACATCTTGAAAGACCCTGAGCCTAACTTTGTTACTCTCAAATACCCACAGAAACTGAGAGAGAATAAACTGTTATTGTAAGCTGCTAAGTTTTGGGATGATTTGTTATGCAGCAATAGAAAACGAGTATAAAGTGCCAAAGCTAATAAGTGGTAGGGCCAGGAGGAGAATCTGGGTTTTCCAGTGCCAGGGTCTGTGTGCTTTCTCCTGCTTTTTGCTCCAGGCTCACGATTCCTCTAGCAAAAGCCTCTCATTTCTCTCTTCCTGCTTCTGATCCCTTACCTGGGATCAGGTAAGGGATAAGTAAGGACTAGAGAGCTATGGCACCTGGGCTGGGTTGATGGGGCTTTCTGTGTCCAGGTCCTGTGAGGATACCATCCAGGATGTCAAAGGAAGACACAGGGAATCCCAGAACCTGGGTTCCAAGGCTCCTGTTAGACTGTGGTGACCACAAGCATCAGTATTTTGAACTCTATTCTTTTCTGAAAGCTCTGCTTCAACTCCCACCACCTCTGGTCATTTTCAGAAAGTGTAGAATAGTGACGCCAGTAGCTATTCTGCATGGGGTGCTGAGGATTGGGGAGAGGAATAAGTTCTTGAGGAGCTTATGGTCCTTCTGGGGGCAATTTGGTCACTTACAGAAAAAGACGAAGGAGCTAAAGACTGCCCCTGGTATATTGGTTAATTACAC
Source organism: Ateles fusciceps (assembly GCA_036589455.1). Lineage (NCBI taxonomy): Eukaryota > Metazoa > Chordata > Mammalia > Primates > Atelidae > Ateles > Ateles fusciceps. The sequence goes on along the minus strand of JAZHEH010002159.1, from coordinate 649,942 downwards.
ATGTATAACAAATTAGCAGCTTAACACAGCAACAAACACTGATTATCTTCTGTGAGCCAGAAATTTGGAAGTAGCCCAGTTGGGTGGTTACAGCTCAGGGTCTCTCATGAGTTCACATTTAAGTTGTCACCTGGGGCTGAAGCCATCTGATGGCTTGACTGAGGCCAGAGGGTCTATCTGCTCCCAAGGTGTCTCACTCACATGGCTGGCAAGTTAGCTCCTTTTCATGTGGACCTCGCCATAGGGCAGCTTGAGTATCTTACAACATGGTGGCTGGCTTTCCTGAGTGAGTGAATCAACACAGAAAGAGAGAGCAAGGGGGAAGCCATAATGTCTTTTATGACCTAACCTGGAAAGTCACACTCACAGTTTCCACAATATCCTCCTGGTTATACAGGAGGGGATGATGTGGAAGGGGACTACCTGAGGTCATAAACTCTAGGAGGCAGAGATCACTGGGGGCCATTGTGGAGGCTAAAAAGAGATTTCAGAATTCAGCAGGGGATGGATGAGGGCAAGATTGCAGGAGGAGTGACTGAGAGGCCTAAAACTGTGCCCCGTTGGGAACACACAAGCCAAGTGCCAGGGGAAATTTCTCTGGTGTGGAAAGATCTGATTCACGCATTTCAAGACCTTCTTCATCCTCGACACCAGAGTGCCCTTCAAACTCTGACTCCTGACAAGAGACTGCCAAAAGTTGGTCAAATAATAATCAAGTGGGGTTTTGGGGATCTGATCCGAGCCACACAGATTTGGGTTCAAATTTCAACTCTATCACTGGCTATGTGATCTTGAGATAGTTGCTTCAGCTCTCTGGACCCCGGTTTCCTCATTGGTTTGAAGGGGAAATTAACTCCCCTCCTTGGCAGGGTTGTTGAAAGCTTAAATGAGATTGTGCAGGAGAAATATGTAGCACAGCTAAGTATTGTGTTAAGCTGCTAATTTGCTATGTACTCCTGTAAATGACGATGACTGTTAGGTTGTTTGCATCTCTGTTCTCTGTGAGGGGCTGAGGATTCCTTGTGGACAGGCTGCCCTTCTCCATGGCCCTGCATGCCCCATGGGCCTTTCAGTTGTTGCTTACGCCATTTTCCCTGTCAGGGATGAATTCCCCACTTCTTAAGCCCTGTCCAAGTCTCAGCCATAATTTAAGGCTCAGCGTATAGCCTGACACCCTGTGAAAGAACTTCCCAAGTCACCCGTAGGGCCCTCTTTGTCCTTTAAGCTCTCCTAGAGCCAGGAGGGCTGGCTGCAAATATAACCACTCTCAAAGAACTGGCCAGGCCACCATTTGATGGACACAGAGAGAGTTTCCTCAACAGCAAACTTATAAGGGAACTACTCTTGTTATTTCTGTTTGACAGATGGAAAAACAGAGGTCATGTCACTTACTCAAGGTCACGCAGCTTGGGGGCCCACCTGAGATTTGAACCCAAGCTTTACTGTTCTCTTAACTGCTACTCGGTTATTTCTAAGAGCCAAGTTTACAGTCCATTCCTTGAAGACAGATGCCTCCTCTGACCTTCGTTCGGCTCATTCCTTTGTACCTCCCAGAGCTCCTAACACGGAACGAGGCACCTGGAAGCAACTATTTGCCATCCTCCAAGTTCACTGGATTGCGTTAGACCAGGAGTTCTCAAAGCATGGTTCCCAGCTCAGCAGCAGCACTTGCGGACTTGCAAAAAATGAGAATTCTCATGTCAGACCCCAGACCTGCTGAATCAGAAGCTCTGTGGGAGGAACCCGGCACTCTGTGTTGTAATAAGCCCTCTAAGATCTTCTGATGCAAGCCTCAGCTCAAGAACCCTTGTTCTAGGGAACGACTCTCCTCACGTGCCCCGTACTCTGCCACGGAGGTGATCCGCTGCTTCAGTGGAACAGTGTCTGTCTTCAACCCATGCATGGACAATTTCAGGCACTGGGCAACATTTGTTCCTCTTTAAGCTTTTCTCCCCCAAGTCCCTCTTTGCAGACCTTGACACTGTCCCCTGCTTACCAGCCAGACAGCTCTCACAATCACGAAACAAATGACCGAGTGGCAGCAGCTATTGACAGGGAATCTGGTTGCCCTCTATCAAGCTTAGTTGGGTAGTTTGTTGGAGAGGCTGTGGTTTGATTTCCTGTGTGCCTATGGCTGAAGTTTTATATTACAAGAGTGGAATATCCTCCTGTTTCCTGTTAGAAAAACCATTCCTGGTTTGCATAGTGGGATTAAGTGTCATAATGTTGGACGGGGTTCTGAGAAGCCATCGTAACTTCTGCTTCTTGCATTTAAGACCACTGAATTAGAATCTTCCCTCCCTCCCTCCCTCCCTCCTTTCCTCCTTCCCTCCTTACCTCCCTCCCTTTCCTCCTCCCTCCCTCTCTTTCTCTCCCTCCCCTCCCTCTCCTCCCTCCCTCCCTCCCCTCCCTCCCTCCCTCCCTCCTTCCTTCCTTCCTTCCTTCCTTCCTTCCTTCCCACTTGCTTCCCACAATTCCTTATTGAACATGCTTTTGTTTTAGGCAAATTAAATTAAACCCTTACAAAAACGTTACAAGATTTATTTTATACTCCTCATTTTACAGGGAGCAAAACTGAGGTTTAGAAGTGTTAAAATGGTTTGCTCGAGGATGCACAGGAATGCTCAAGGATTAAAAGCAGCATGTCTGACTCCAGTGCACAAGGAGCAGAGAAACCAGCTCTCTGAAACCAGGGGATGTGGGGTGGGCTTATCTAAAGGGCTGCAGCTCTAAAGACTGTCTCTGCTCCCATGGAGAGAGGGGGAAGAACTGACTTTCTATGAATAGGCACCACATGGCAGACACTGTGCCCCACAGTCTATGTTGGTTACAAGGTCATCAAGAGGGCACCATGGGATCCAGTGGGTGTGATCACTCCCATTTTGCAGATGGAAGAAGTTGAGGCCTTAGAAGTTAAGTCCCTTGTCTGGATCACATAGCGGTAAAGTGGCAGAGCTGGGATTTGAACACAGATTTCTAACTTGACCCAATTCCCTTTCCAAGGTGTCATAGATCTTAGCATGAGGTCAGCTTTCCTGAGCTGATCTATGAATATGTACAGAGAACAGAGAAGCAAAATCCCTCATTGTCCAGAGAGAAAAAGCAAATGCCATCTTAGTCCTTCCCAATGACTCTGATGATGACAGTGATAGCCATGATCCATTGGTTAGATTGGGTGCCTGCTTAGATCCGGGGCTTTACTCTCCATGTGGTCCTCATGGAATCCTGTGAGGTAGCTGTCATCATCCCCACTTTACAGATGAGGACAGTGAGGCCCAGAGAGGTTAAGTCATTACCCAGGTTCTTGCAGTGAGTCTGTGGCAGGGCTTCAGCAGGATCTGCTGCCAGCTCCAGAGCCCATGCTCTTTCTAGGGCTACTGTATCAGTCAGCTACTGCTGCGAGAGCAAACTGCCCCCCACAGGCAGAAGCTTAACACAACAATCGCTTATTACATTTCACTTCCCTGTGGGTTTAGCTCATCCCAGCTACACTTGCTCAAGCTTCTGAGGGTTGGCCTGGAGGCTCTATGCTGGGTTGGGCTTGGTTGGGGCACCTTAGTTGGGCCACCCATGTCCATATCTCTCTCATCTTCTTCCTTGGACCAGAAGGCATGTCCTTTTCATGGTGATGACAGAAATACAAGAGTACAGGTAGAAACATGCAAAGCCTCTTAAGGCCTGTACTTAGAACGGGACACTATTGCTTCTGCGCATTCGATTAAATACAACCAGCTATGTGGCTAAAACCAGGTTCAAGGGACAAGGAAACAGACTCTTTCTTAGAAAGAAAAACCGCAGGCACCAAACAACATGCACGTAAGGCAATATAAAGACTTGGGGCTAAGGAAATAGTTGGCTATAACTGCTCACTAGCTTACGTCTGGCTGGAGAGAGAACACTTATCTATAGCAAATAAGAGTGCACCAGTCGAGGCCCCAAGAGGTAAGCATTCTCCTGTTTGAGTCCAAAAGGTGCAGGCATTTAGATGAGGCGATCTCAGAGGAATTTTTGGAAGAGAACAGTTTTGAGTAGTTATTGAGTGATGGTGAGGGAGAAAGGAGGAAGGAAATGCATTCATGAGGCAGGAGACTGAAAGTAGCTTGCAAGCTCTTGGAGGGCAGAGATCATTTTACTCATCATATAGCTTTTGGATGGTGGGCTGTGCCTGGTACGTAATAGGTGCTTAGTAAGAAGGAGTGAAGACATGGGGAGTGTGAAGGGTGAGTGAGGTTATGTTGGGATGTGGGCTTCCTCCCCCCCGGGAATTTTTGAGGACTTAGCAGACTCTCTGGGCTGGTTTGGGGGACAATCTGGGCCAGAGAAGGGAAAGGAACATGTGACATGGCAGGGTGTGTGTGTGTGTGTACACGTGTGTGTGTGCGCATGTGTGTGTGTGCGTGTGTGCATACTCCAGCTCTTTTAACAATGGCACCAACAAAAGTTCCCACTCGTATTGTCTTCTTCTACTAGCTTGTAAGCTGCAGAAGGGCAGGGATTTTTGAAATTTGTTTTTTGCTTTCCTCTCAGAACCTAGAACGGCACCTGGTGCATAGTAAATGCTCAATAAATATCTGTTGAATGAATGAAGGAGTGGATACAAATCTCAGTTTACAAGGTAGGGATTATTATTATCCCCATCTTGCAGATGAGGAAACGGAGGCTTCAAGTTTCAGTGACTGAGCTGGCAAAGGCAGGCTGACTGACTGTCCAAGTCCAAGGCTTTCTCTCTACTCCAAACTGCCCCTAATTTCACAAGTGGCCTGTTAACTGGAACAGCAGACAAACAGCAAGAAAAAAAATTATTCTCTTTCAATCCCATGCCGTAATTGCTTTCTGAGATTTCAGAGCAGGCCTTATCTATATGCAGATGTATTTTGCAGGCTTATTTTCTTGTTGGATATACAAGGTGAGGCCACGAACCCCTTATTCCAGGAAAACAGGAGTTTGGGGCTCAGATGTTGGGAGGTGTCCTGGATGAGACCCCCCCAAGTTGTATCTACCCAGGTCCCTCTGTGGAAGCATCGGGCAGGCAATAGCTCAAGTTCTTTACACTGAGCCCTTTGCTGGCGCTGTGGGGCTTGGCTAAGAGGTGCCCAAGACACCAGAGCAGAGTTCACATGTGACTCTGTAGGCCCCCATCTTGGGGCACAGCTTTTGCATGTGAGTTGGTGCAAGCGGATGTCTAGGGGACAGAATTGTCACATTTCATCCCTTACAGTATTCCTTAGCTCATAATAACATTAGCCACCCTGGGTCTCGTTCCCTCTCTGTATAATGGGAATAAGTCTCCACTTCACAAGGTCATGGAGGGATTGCATGGCTTAGGGCTCAGAGGGCACCCAGAGCACAGCCTGCCTGTACAAGAGCCTGGATACATCTGTGCTTACTGTCACTCTGACCTGTGCATGTCTCGCTTAACCCACATGGCAGCTTCATGAGCCACGTGCTATCATTTTGCACATGACCGTGGTCAGTAATAGTCACAGGCATCCCATTCATCACAGCACACACTCACCCTCATTGGATGCTTACCCTCTGCCACGTGTGCTGTGCTAAGTGCTGTACGTGGACCGACTCATTGAATCCGACAACCTTACCATTCTCATTTTTACAAATGAGGAAACTGAGGCACAGAGGGTTTTGTTGACTTATCTACTGTTGTACATCGGGCCTGTGGCTGGGCCCTGTGCACACGCCCCCTGCTTCTCTGCTCTTGTCCTCCTTCTTGGGATATAGCCCTCAGGGGGAACTGAGCGGGCCCTTGCCCACTGCTGGGCCTCAGAAAGGAAAGGGCCTAGCCTGTGTGCTGGCCCAGGTCTCCCTCCCCCAGGCCCCAGCCCTCTCTGCCCTTCCAGTGTCCTTGACCCTGTGCAGCGAGGGGTCACCGCCTCATCTGTATGGCTCCCACAGAAAGCCAGCGATGGCTCCCAATGCATCACAGAGTGGCAGTCACGCCAGAGCCGGGGTGTCATTTCCATCCATCTTTCTCCAACCGCTCTCTGTCACGAAGCAACGGAGGTCGGGGTGCGGGGGGAAGGAAGAGGGGAAGATGGATGGAGTGGGGGCTGAGAGGCAGGGATGGGAGCGGGGAAGGGAGGAGGGAGCAGAGGAGGAGGAGAAGAATGGAGGGGAAGGAGAAAGGGGAAAGAAGGAAGAAAGGCCCCAAGGGGAGAGATTGCTGAGCAAGGGAGGTGAGGAAAGCAATGAGAAGGGAGGAGAGGAGGCTGTGAGCCAGAAGGAAGTGGCCGGCAAGAAAACTAGGAGAGGGAGGCAGAGGGAGGAGGGGACAGGAGAGAGGAGCAGGGAAGGCTGGGGAGGGACGCTGGGGAAAGAGGAGTGTGGGAAGAGAATGCAGTAAGAGAAGGCGGGAAGGCAGCAGGAATGGGAGGCAGGGAGGAGAGGCGACTTGGACTGCCCCAGCCTCTGTATTTGTTTGTTTTCTCAATTCCAGCAGCCTCCTCCCCACTCTGCAGCCCTGGGCAAAGTCTAAATCAAAGCAGAGGTGGGAGGGGAGCTCCCAGCGGGCACCTGAGCTGTCCCCAGACCCCAGAGTGGTGCCTGACAGATGAAGGGACCTCAGCTAGGGCTGCTCAATGCCACTGCTCCATGAGGTCTCTCATCCTTCAGCAGGCTTGGGGGTTCTTTGCATGATGGTCTCAGGATTCCGAAAAGCAGCAAGTTAGGGAAAGCACTTTGTAAGCCTCCATTCACATCACATTTACTTATGTCTCATTGGCCAAAGCAAGCCACGTGGCCAAGTCCAGATTCAAAGGAAAGAGAAATGGGGAGCTACCTCCTCAACCTCCACTGGTCTTGAGCAAAGCTGGCTTGGGCTCTCATGAGGGAATTGCCCCTTGAGAGGGGGTGTCTATGCCTTCATCTGGATCATCTGCCAGGCTCCTTCTCCTTTCGAAAACCCTATCCATCCCTCAACCTCTTCTTGTGCAGGAGATTTCCTCTGATTCCTTCTGCCCAGGCAGGGGTCCCCTTTAACTTCAGGATTTAGTACTTAACAGTTGTGGGGTGGTATCTCAAACTGAAATGAACGCAAGGTTCAAACTGAAATGAACCAGGGAGGTAACATACATGATGGTGGTTGATCAGGTTCAACTTAGGGCAATAGGTAATGGTGGGGACTAGGGCAAACTGGAGAGTTCACATATCTCCCAACAGAGTCCCAGGAGAAAGCAGATGACATCCTCAAATTAGGATAATCCAAAAGAGTTTATATACAAAGGGACACATTACAAAGGTGTGGGAGCCTTGGAGACAACATAAAGAAATAGATCCTCCTCTTTTGGGAGTGGTGGAGGAATAGCCAAGGAGCCATTACACTCTTAGGCCAAAGGGATAAGAAACGAGTGAGAAGGGAGGGAGCCAGGAGACTGAGTAAGGAGACATCCTAACCTCCCACTCTTCCCCACCCTCCAGTTTCCTGATGATGCCTCCCATTGGCTGAGTCCAACCATAAATCAGAGGGAAGGGATCTCATTGGTGAATCCATGTTACTCCATCTCCCAGGACAAGAACAGGGTTGAAAAAAGTGGAGAATGAATCTGGGAGGACAAACTGACTGTATTTGGGATAGTGTGTCCCACCTGAAGACGTTAACATTTATTATACTTTAAACACTGTCATCTAAGCATACTCTAAAATTCATCCCTTGACCCATTAGTTTGAGATGTTTTTCTATCCCCCATCCAACGCATACTCCATGAATTAGTCAAGGCTTACCCTGCTGTATTCTATCCTTCTTGAAGACAAGGATTCAGTGTTGCGTGCTTTCTCTAATCTCCACAACACCTTACACATAGCAAGGTGCTTAACACAGTGGATTCCCAGAATTAGTGAATTTATCATTGGTAGCTTCAACTGAGTAATGAGTCTTTGCACAATGCAAGTAGTAATTTATTTTGTCAAGAGAGGAATTTAAATCTCACATGCATAGGTGAGCATCATTCAGCTATGGAATAAGTCTAGCAACCACCCAGAAATCACATTTCATTACCTCTGTTTCCTGCTCACCAAATCTGGTTAATGGATCCAAACTTTCTTTGTGAAAAATCACTTCAAAAATTAAGCTCACCTCAAGTCAGTGATGAGGCAAGTGTATCAGTTAGCTTTTGCTGTGTAACAAGCAGCTCCAAAATGTGGTGGCCTAAACCAACACCAATTTTATTTTGCTGTTGATTCTGTGGGTTGGCTGGGATGGCTAGAATGGCTTTCCCGGTCTGGGCAGGCTCAACTGGGCTGCATAGTCTAGGATGGCCTCACTCACACATCTGGCCGGTGGTAGGCCATTTGATTCAGGTGACCTCAGCTAGGGCTGTTCACTCATCACTGATCCGTATGATCTCTTATCCTCCAGCAGGCTTGCCTGGACTTCTTTGCATGATGGTCTCAGGATTCCAAAAGCAGCAAGATAGGGAAAGTCCTAAAGCGCTTTTTTAAAAAGCACGTTTTAAACCTCTGCTCATATCATATTTACTAACATCTCATTGGCCAAAGCAAGCCACATGGCCGAGTCTAGACTGAAGGGAGAGTGGGGAAATGGACCCCACTTCTTGGTGAGAAGGGAGCAAAGATTTTGTGGTCATTGCTGCAAATGACCGTAAGAAATGAGCACAAGAGAAGGGATCTAAACTTGCTGCTCCAAGCACACTGGCCTCTTGAGTCCTCTGAGCATATCAAGCCCTTTCCTGCCTCAGGGTCTTCACTCTTGTCTTCTGTTGCCTCACAATACTCTTCCTATAGCTCTGGAAAAAGCTGATTTTATCTCATATTTCAGCTGCAATGCCAGCTTCTCAGAGAATCCTTTATGACCCCTCTCTCTAAATAAGCCTCCTTTAATATTATCAATCAAAACATCTCATCCCTCTCCACCAGTTTCATGGAGTTAATAAGACTTTTTTGTTTTTGTTTTTTTAGACAGAGTCTTACTTTTTCACCCAGGTTGGAGTGCAATGGTGCGATCTCGGCTCACTGCAAACTCTACCTCCTGGGTTCAAGTGATGCTCATGCCTCAACCTCCCAAGTAGCTGGGTTTACAGGAGCATGCCACCATGCCCGGCTACTTTTTGTATTTTTAGTAGAGATAGGGTTTCACCATGTTGGCCAGGTGGTCTCAAACTCCCGACCTCAGTGATCTGCCCACCTCAGCCTCCCAAAGTGCTGGAGTTACAGGGGTGAGCACTGCCCCCAGTCATTAAAGACTTATCTATTGTTTGTATCTCTATCCTTCCACCTTACCATCAGCTTCATGGGGTTGGGGACTTTGTGTAGTGCAGTCTCCACAGTGCCTTGCACACAGTAGGTGCTTGATAAATATTAGATGAGAGAAAGGAATGATTCAAAGAAAGAAAAATAATGGTAAATGATGTTGCTCTTATAGTTATAGAATCACTAAGGATATAAAAGGGAATGTTGAATTTTTTTTGTTACTCTTAACTGCATTTTATGGGAGAAACAGGCTATAGTGTGAGCTTGGGAGTTTGTGATCCCTCCCTTTCCACCACAGTGGGATATGATTCCTTGGGGTATGCTTTTTGGGTCTTCCCTCCACACATCTGAGCATTTGAGAATAGGGGGCCCTGGTTGTTGGGGAGAGGTTAAACTTTCAAAAGTGTATCGGTTAGCTTGCGATAGGTAACAAGTTTCCCCCCAAATTTAAGGTTTTTAAATTACAACCAATTATTATTGCTCATTGTTTTACGGGTCAACCTAGTGTTTTCTTCTGGCAATAGCTGGGCTTCCTCATATATCTCTGGACAGTTGTGGTCCATTTTGCTGACCTGGACTGGTTCTTTCACATCTGGGGCCTTGCTGGGGCCATGGTCTATGGTTGGTCTACATTGTCTCTCATCCTCCAGCAGGTCTGGGTTTCTTCTTATGCTGATGGCAGGACTTTGAGAGGGAGAGATGAAGCTATAAGGCCTCTTGAGACCTCAGCTTGGATCTGGTTGAACATCACTCCCCTCCACATTCTGTTGGCTAAAGAAGTCACAAAGCAGCCCAGAGAGGGCCAACAGACTCATGTTTGATAGGAAGAGCAATGTCATATTGAGAAGGGAATGGAGACACGCAGTGGGGAAAAATGAAGGCATTTTTGCCAACAGCCTGCAGTAAGGAAGGGTTGGGATGGCCTCTAGGGCAGGGCTGTTCCCTGGTTGAAGAGCTGGTGCTGTCCAAGCCCTCTCTTGGGTGGTACTGGCCATTAGCTCTCTGCATGAATCTTTCTTAGAACATACGCTCCAGTCCACTGTCATTATTCATTTGTCTATCTCTTACATGGGCTGAGAGTTCTGCTAGACCCAGACAGAGACCCCAGTTTATCACCCTTGCACCATTGTCAATGTCCTTCAATGGCTCCACATTGCACTAGAATTAAATCCAAACTCCTGGCCTCAGCCCACAAAGTCCTCCCTTGGCCTGGCCTCTGCCTGCCTCTCCTTCTCCCTTCCGTGCCCATCCACTCTCTCACCACTCATCTCTTTTTAATACTGTGCTAGGTCAACCTTATTCCCACCTCAGGACCTTTGCACTTGCTGTTCCCCTTGGATGGGTCATATCCCCCTGGCTCCTGGCATGGAGAGGTCTATGCTCTCCTTTAGGTCTTGGCTCAAATGTCATCCCTTCAGAGAGGCTCTCCCTGGCCACTCAGATACCCCTTGTATTATTTTCTTTTTATCATAGCACCTGTTTCTTTCCATCACAGCATAATTTACATTTTATTTATCTATGTGTTGATTTGTTTCCTGTCTGCCTCTCCTTTCTAGACTGTCAGCTCCACGAGGCCCAAGGACTTCATCTGTCTTAATCCCTGACAGTATCCTTGGTGCCAAGAGAGCAAGGACACAGCAGGTGCTCAGTAAACATGGCTTACATGATAGATGGACAGATGACTTGTACATGTTTTCTACATGTCTTCCTAATGCACCAGGTGTTTTGGTGGTTAAAACCTCTACCTCTGGAGTCTAACAGACCAAGGTTTGAATCCTGCCTTTGCCACTTGCTTGCTGTGTGACTTTAGGCAAATTTCTTAACCGCTCTGGGTCTCCATTTCTTTCAAATTGTTTTCAAATGAAAAGAAAAATAGTTCCTCCCTTGTCGCGTGGTGGGGTGGACTCAGTGAGGTAACCACAGGAGGCACTTAGCATAGGACCAAGCACTGCCATATTAGTAATCACACTGTCTCACTCAGTTCTTACACTCACCACCCTGTGACGTAGGTATCACACTATTTCCATTTCACAGATGGGGGAGACTGAGGCTTTGGAAGTAAGGGGCCTTGTGGTTACAGGGTCAAGAGGGCAGTTTGGGGATTGATTGTAGCATTTGCCACCGAGTTGGGGTGCACTAAGTAGTTGTTCTCTTCTTCTCTTCTCTCCCCGAGCCAATGCCTGGGTGAGTGATGGGGCCAGTAGAAAGCAGGGCAGGAGGGAGTGGAGGAGGAGACTGGGGGAGGCTGGAGACCTCAGAGGCTGGGAGTGCCGAGCTTGGGGCTAGAGCCCTAGTTCTGCTGCTTTGTAGCGTGTGTCCTTGGGCAGTGACTTAACCTCTCTGAGCCTCATTTCTTCATCCATAAGGCAGATGTAATACAAACCTCCTAAGGCCAGGGTGAGGCTTGGACAGTGCATGTGACACAGGAGGAGGGACCAGCTCAGAACTGTTAGAGGTCCTGTCCCTGCCCTGGTTTTGCAGCCAGGAGAGGTAGCATCCAAAGGAGGAGGAAGAGAAGCGCCTTCCCATTGTGACCTGGGCCTCTGCATCCTGAAGTTAAAGCCTGTGGGGCACTGTGGAGATCAACTTGAGCAATTTGCCGTGTTGCCTCTGCTCAGTGATGTCCTGGAGAGAACAGAGGGAACCAGGGACCCCGGCTTTTCTTCCCTTCTCCACCTTGCCTGGTGCTGGTAACCATTCGATAGGGGACCATTTCTCCAAAAGTGAGTTTCTCAGCCCTCCAAAAGCATGCATAGCCTTGGTCTCCATGCAGCAGTTTCAGGCACCATCCCAGGGATCAAACTCTGGAATGGGAATTAAATGAGTCTCTATCCTCCTCCTGGGTCTCAGGAACCCCAGGAGCCTGGGGTGCAAGTGATGAAGCTTCTTCTGGAGCAGGGATGTCCCAGGGGATGACATGGTAGAAACAGCACTGGATTGGGAGATATTTTTTATTTCCCATGTAGATTTGGGGAATTATAAATAACACTGGATGAACATCTTTGTGCATCTTTGGTCTTTTAACTTCTGAGGTTTTCTTTTTAAAGTTAATTTGCAAGAGAGGGTTTCACACATGGAATGGGGTGCTGTTATTCTCCCTATTGACCCATTTATTATCTCCTTTTTTTTTTTTTTTTTTGAGATAGGGTTTCACTCCCATCACCCAGGTTGGAATGCTGTGGTGCAATCTCAGCTCACTGCAATCTCTGCCTCCCGGGGTCAAGTGATACTCCTGCCTCAGCCTCCTGAGTAGCTGAGACTACAGGCACATTCCACCAACTCCCACCTAATTTTTGTATTTTTAGTAGACATGGGGTTTCACCATGTTGGCCATTCTGGTCTTGAACTCCTGACCTCAAGTGATCTGCCCACCTCGGTCTCTCTAAGTGCTGGAATTCAGGTGTGAGCCACTGTATCCAGCCTCTCCCACCTCTTCTGTCTTGCTCTGTGCTCTGGGAAGCGGACCCCTGTATTTTATGGGCTCCCTTGCTGTCTGGCCTACATTGGGTTTGGTCAGTGGGAGGGCACCATTGGAGGGCAGGAGGAGAGAGAGGTTGGGGTGTTTCTTCATGCCTCACTCCCTGATTCTGCAGCGTGCCTTGGACTGTAGCTGACCCTCCAGACTATAGCTCCTGTGGTCCCTCCTCCAGCACTGGGCTTTGTCAGGGCCATTTCATCCCCTGCCCTTCAGCACTGGGGAGTGGGTGATGGCAGGGGGTGGGGAAATAGCTCCTCAGTGTTGCTAGTCTCTGGGTCTCTCCACCTTTCTTGTTGGTTCTCTTAACCCTCCTCACATCCCTGTAGATAGTCCTTTCATTAACATCTTTTTATTTGAACCATCTGGGGATGAATTCCATCTCTTTTAAGACTGTCACTGAGCTGGCGTGGTGGCTCATGCCTGTAATCTCAACACTTTGGGAACTGAGGCAGGAAGATTGCTTGAGCCCAGGAGTTTGAGACCAACCCGGGCAACATAGTGAGATCCCATCTCTCCAATAAAATAAAATAAAATAAAATAAAATAAAATAAATAGCTGGATGTGGTGGTGCATGTCTGTGGTCCCAGATACTCAGGAGGCTGAGGTGAGAGTATTGCTTGCACCTGGAGGTCGAGGCTGCAACGAGCCATGATTGTGCCACTGCACTGCAGCCTGGGTGACAGAGTGAGACCCTGTATCCAAAAAATAAATAAATAAATAAATAAAATAAAATAAAAAAGACCCTGACTGATACATGGGTTTACTGCATTGAAGGACACATCCGTGATCATATTTACAAGTGGATTTCCCACAAGTTTGAGCCAACCGACCCTGCTGTTAATGAAGTTTGCTTGCACTATTGATCAGCAACATCCTAAGCACTGGTTGTTACAGATTTTTAAAAACCCCATACATTTGTACAAATAAAAACAAAATAAAATAAAACACTGCTTTCACTGATACGAATGCTTTAACAAATAGTGTAGGAGATAGAAGTGACACTGCCAAGTGTGAATTTGTTCACTAGTGTCCATTCTGGCCCCAAGGGACAGGTATCAATGCCTGGAGACATTTTTGGTCATCTCGTGGGTAGAGGCCAGGGATGCTGCTAAACACCCTACAGTTCACGGGACAGCCCCACAACACAAAATATCTGGCCCCAAATGTGCAGAGGCTGAGAAACCCTCGGCTATGCTTTGCCCACATCTCAGTAGGTAGCAGGACGTATTTTCCCCACGAATAGACACATGCCTGTCATTCGTCTTTCCTTTGCTGAGCTCATCCAGTCACATTCTTTGGCCAGGGATCTGGGGTTTGGCAAATCCAGGCTCCAGGTCCAGCTTGGTCATTCGCTCATTTTGTGATCTGGGTTGACGTTTCACATCAGCTCAGTAAAGCCTTTTCTCCTTGTCCTGTACTCACATTGAGTTTTGGTGAAGACCAAATGGGGTACTGGGCAGGAAACAATTTGGAAAAGTATGAGATGCTTTACAAATCAAACCAGCCTATACTTTCTGAACACCTACTATGTGCTGGGGGTTCAGATCAGGAATTCACCGTCCTAGAAATGAGGCCACTAGTCATATGGTAGCCTATGGCCAGAGGGCTGCTCTTCCTGAGAAGCATCCTCAGAGTGGGCCAGGAAGGCCTCCCGAAGGAAGGAAGGGCAACTCATACTTGAACTTGAGTTTGGTAAGATTTTAGGAGTCGGTCTTCATGGGGTCAAATCCCACCCCCAGGCACCACCACCCAATGGCTATGCTGCTTCAGCCAAGTGACCCAGTCTACTCATCTGTAAAGTAGAAAATAAAATAATAGCTCCTGTTTCAGTGATCTATTGCTACATAAGAAAACACCCCAAACCTTAGTGGCTGAAAACAACAATGATCTATTATTTCTCACAATGCTGTAGGTTGATCAGGCTCAGCTGGGAGACTCTGTAATGTGGTGTCTGCTGGCGTCACCGGTGTGGCTGCATTTGTGTGGTAGCTGGACTGCATGGGGAGGACCAAGTGTCCAGTGCCTGCCTCAGTGCCCCTCCTTGTGACCTCTTACTCTTTGTGGTTGGCTTGGGCTTCATCATAACATGGTGGTCTCAGGGTAGTTAGGTTTCTTACATGGAACCTGGCTTCAAAGAGGAGAAGGCAGACTCTACCAGTCCTCTTAAGACCTGGGCTTGAAAATCTCAGAACATCTCTTCTGCTGCATTCTACAAGTCAAAGCAAGTCACAAGGCAAGATTAGATTCCAGGGAAAGAGAATGTGTGTACAGGAAGGGAAGGAATCCACGCTGGCTCCCTCTGGGAATAATCTACCACGGTATCTGTTTCATAGGATTGTTGTTGAACAAGGTACTATATGGGGTGTTCTTCATTAACTCTCTAAAGATGTAAGTTAATTTATTGTTGAAGGGTGTTTTGGAGATGTGGTACAGGTAGTAAGTTGATCCTCCATTCTCAAGGCTGCTGGTTTGGATGGGACATTTCCCTGGTCGTTTAGTTTCTTCCATTGTCTCCGTGTGTCATCTGAGTTAACTCAGACTTAAGTTTTCGGAGGTAACAATACTAGTAATGCTAACTCTTATAGAATGCTTTCTATTTACCAAATGTTTTACCCATATTATTATTATTATTTTTGAGACAGAGTCTCGCTCTGTTGTCCAGACCGGAGTGCAATGGTGTGATCTTGGCTCACTGCAACCTCTGCCTCCCAGGTTCAAGCAATTCTCATGCCTCAGCCTCCCAAGTAGCTGGGATTACAGTTACCCACCACCATGCCTGGCTAATTTTTGCATATTAGGTAGAGACTGGTTTTCACCATGTTGGCCAGGCTGATCTTGAAGTGATTTGCCCTCCTCGGCCTCCCAAAGTGCTGGGATTATAGGTGTGAGCCACCCCCCACCGCCCCTTTACCTATATTAGCATATTTAATTCTCACAACAGCCCTTTGAAGTAGGTCCTATTATTAACCCATGTTACAGAAAAGGAAACCAAGTCACCAAGAGATGAAGTGATTTGTCCAAAGTTACACAGGTAGGAAACAGCAGAGCCCAGGATTTGAACTCAGGCCATGCTTGATCATTGTATTAGTTATCTATTTCTGTATAACAGATAACCACAAACTCAATGGCTGTAAATAATAAACACTTATTACCTCACAGTTTCTGCAGGTCAGGAATCAAGAGCAGCTTAGCTGGGGCCTCTGGGTCTGGGATTCTTACAGGCTGCAATCAGGGTGTCAGCCAGGGCAACAATCATTTCAAGGATGAACTGGGGGAGGCTCTGCTTCCAAGCTTGCTCATTGGGCTGTTGGCAGGTTTCAGGTTCTTACCAGCTTTTGGCTAGAGACATTGTTCCTTGCCTCAAGGGCCTTTTCTAGGGTTGCCACAATATGTCAGCTTGCTTCTCTCAAAGCCAGGGATCTCAGAGAGGGGAGCAAACAAGTCATAACCTTTTTCCAACTGAATCTTAGAGGTGACATCCCGTTTCTTTAGCCATAGTCTCTTCATTAGAAGTGAGTCACTAGGTCTAGCCCACTTTCAAGGGGTGAGAACTACACAAGGGAATGAATACTGGTAGGTGGGGAACCTTGGGGCCATCTTAAGGCAGCCATCTTATGGTGGCCATCTTGGAGGTGGCCATCTTAGAGGCTGCTTACCACAACCACTGTATGCAACTCCTGAAACACTGCAGCTGCCCTCAGTAATAATCAACAGTTGTTTAAATGCTCTGGCTGCTTTAGTATATTTATTACAGTAGCCTCAAAGGCCAGGGCAGAGGCTCACAGTTCCCCTGGCCTTGTCTGTGTCCTCCAGGAAATAGTAAGCAAATACAGAGATTGTTGATTCAGGTGTGGATGGATTGGTTGCTAGTGAGAGACTCCCAGAGAGGGGTAGGTGTCATTTGAAAAATTAGTAGCATTTGGAAAAGAGCTGAGCCTATTGTTTTCCTCACACAAGCTACAGAGTGGAAAGATGAACAGAATCTCCTTGGTTTATGGGGATGTATAGATGGCAGGGCAGAAATTCTCAACTGTTTATGGGTGGGCATTCTTAGACTTTTGAGGAGGGGAGGGAGGAGGATTTTGTGTTATGAAAGGGCTGAGAAACACACCTCTAACTCTAATTCTTTAAAGTGTTGCCCTGGATTCCTCTTACATCCAAACAAGGTGATTTTTCCCAGCTCACAGAGAAGTGACCATTGGTCAAAGCAGTTCTGGTCACTTCTTGAGTCCCTGAACACGTGCATCCTCAGAGCTGGGGCCACTTCTGTGGGGTAGGCTGGATAATGGTGGAGGGAAGGACCTGGTTGTCTGGGGAAATATACCAGGATGATTGGAGACAGCCATGCCTGGGAGGTAGGTCTCCAGACAGTGGGGATGCAGGTTCCTGTTTCTGCATTTACCTGTGAAAAAGCCTTCCTGTCTCGGTGCCTTCATACACTGCTCTAGCGCAGACAGCGATCCACAGTGCTTTATCTGCTTTGCAATCTTCCTCCCCACCCCTCAGCAAAACTTCAATATTTCACCAAAACAAAAGACTAAGACCCTGTGGATTCGTCCTCTGTTGATGTTCTTACCACCTGGTTCACTTCTCTCCAGATCTAGTCTCCAAGCAGCCCAGCAGGTGCTGGGGATGTGAGTGTGAAATCTCTCCCTATAGCCCAGCAGAGCCACCAGGAAAGACCAAAATCCTTCATCCTTTCCTCGTTTTCTTCCCATCACTAGCATCTGCACCACTCACCAGTGAGGGCTATGAGACAGGTAAGTGGTGGGGGGATGGAGGATGGAGGAGGGGGCAGCCTCACCCAGGATGGGGCTGGGAAGGAAGGAGTGAGGTGGTATAGGGTGCAAGGGGCTTGGACCAAAACTAGGACCAGTGTTTGGAACTTTCCTTGCAAATGGGAGAGAGGTCTTGAAATGGTCTCTTTTTCCCACTGGCTAGGTTGCAGGAAGGATGTTTGTGGATCGAATTCCTTAAGCCAGCACTATTGAAAATTTCTCGGCCAGGTGCCGTGGCTCATGCATGTAATCCCAGCACTTTGGGAGGCTGAGGTGGGTGGATCACCTGAGGTCAGGAGTTCAAGACCAGCCTGACCAACATGGAGAAACACCATCTCTACTAAAAATGTAAAATTAGTTGGGCGTGGTGGCTCATGCCTGTAATCCCAGCTACTCGGGAGACTGGGGCAGGAGAATCACTTGAACCCAGGAGGCAGAGGCGGCAGTGAGCCGAGATCAGGCCACTGCACTCAGGCCTGGGCAATAAGAGTGAACCTCCATCTCAAAAAAAAAAAAAAAAAAAAGAAAAGAAAAGAAAGAAAATTTCTCTAGTCTTGGGAAAGGTGGGAGTAACAGTAGAGCCTGCAGGTGATAATAATGATAACAACAACCACAGCTGCTAACTGTCTCGAGCGCACGGCATGTGCAGGGCATGCAATCCTCACGCCATGCCACAGGGAATGATTGTCCCGCTCGGTGTCCCCAGCTTTATCTGCAGAAACTCAGCGACAGAAAACAGAAACGACTTGCTCAAGGTCACGTAACTTCGAAGTGTCAGAGGAAAAAGCCACACCTAGTCCTGTTTGGCGCCAGTGTGAATGCTGCCAACCACTGAGCTATAACGCCTACATCCTACCTTTTGGTGGGATTGGTAAATTTGCTCACAAAGCTGTGTTCTTCTGCAAAAGTATAAACTCAGCTCTTGTTGTTTCTGCTGAAGGATGGGCACTCCTGCATAATTCCCCCACTTTCCCCACCACAGCCCTTGGCATGCTCTATTTTAGGTCTCAAGGCAACAGGTTCTCTTCTCGATGTCAGTATCCTCAGCACAGAACGGCCCGGGTAAAAATGCCATGGACGTGCCACGGTGTTGTGCATAGAAGCACACATAGTTGGTGCTAGAGAAATATTTGTTCAACGAGTGAACAGAAGGCATCTGCTTCTGTCTTGAGCTGGGGGCATTTTTGTCTCCACTTTTTTTTTTTTTTTTTTTTTGACAGGGTCTCAGTCTGTTGCCCAGGCTGGAGCACAGTGGTGCAGTCATAGCTCATTGCAACCTTAAGCTTCTGGGCTCAAGTGATCCTCCTGCCTCAGCCTCCTGAGGTACACACCACCATGGCTTGCTAATTTTAAAATTTTTTGTAGGGATATGATCTTGCTGTGTTTCTCAGGCTGGTCGTAAACTCCTGGGCTCAAGTGATCCTCCTGCCTCAGCCTCCCAAAGCACTGGGATTATAGAGGTGAGTTAGTCTGCCTGGACTGTCTTTACAATTGAACATAGGGTTGTTTGACATGATGGAGTTATCTTACGTGGTGAGGGTGGACATTCTTCATTGGTCCCAGTTTGGGTCCAAGCTCCTTGCACCCTGCACCTCATTCCTTCCCAGCCCCATCTGGGGTGAGGCTGCCCCTCTTTGCTTTCCTGGCCACTTACCTGGCTCACTGCTCTCAACTGGTCTATAGGGAGAGATCTCACACTCACATCCCCAGCACCTGCTGGGCTACTTGAGAATGGATCTGGAGAGAGGTGAACCAGGCGGTAAGAACATCAACAGAGGCCGGATCCACAGGGTCTGAGTCTTTCATTCTGGTGAAATGTTGAAGGTTTGCTGAGAGAGAGAGGGAAGCAGGTAAACCACTGTGGATCTGTGTCTGCACTAGAGCAGTGTATGAAGACACTAAAACAACACGCACATGCACACACACTTGCATACACATACGTGCGCGCGCACACACACACACACACACACCTCATTTTTTTCTACTGGATTGTAAATCCAGATAGTCCATATAAATATCTGATCATATGTCTCTTATAGGGACAGCAACATAAAATACTTGAAATGAAAATGGCCCCAGAGGATGGGGGATGTGCGATTGCTTTTCAGACTGATCACAAACATATTCTAGAGAAGTTTTCCCCCTTCGGTAATATTTTCTTACGTCCTCCCACCTGTGACTACCACCTCCTGCCTCTCCATCACCACCTGTACAAGGGTGAGGCCGTCAGTGTTCAGCTGGTTTACATGCTCCTTCCCCCATAGAAACACAGGCACACACACACACGGTATTTACATGCATGCATGCACACATACACTCATACAAATGGAACACGCACAGACACAGACCATACGCAGTTCACCTGGACACATACACCCAAACACTGATAAACACAGGGTCGAGGTACACAAAGACACAGCCTACCCATACAGGCCTATATATACACAAGTGCTACACGCAGTGACCACACTCACACACACACAACACTTGCTACAAGTAATTCTCACGTGACTAATCACTCCTTCGTGTGTGTGTGTGTGTGTGCGCACGTGTGTGTGTGTGTCCCAGCATCCCCCCTGGCAGGCACATACCGGCCGGCCACCACTTGAATTAGCACCAAAGGATTATGGGACCCTGGGCCATTAATCTAGGTGACAAACAGGACTCAGAAGGCATATTTGCACCCCGAAATTGAAAAGATTAGGCCATATTTGTCAAGGATTGGTAGGGCTTTATCGCCTCCACGGCAGATGCTGTTAAATATTCATGAGCTGCATAAGTGGGAGAAACCCTAGCTAGACCTGACGACTTTCAGCTGTAGAGGGAGAGGAGGGGGGAGATTTATCTGAACTCAGCAAGGGATGAAAGGTATGGGATCATGTACCCTCAGTCGCTGGGCACAACACACCACTGTTGGGGGAGGGGCTTGGGCAGGGCATCCCGGGCTTCTTTGTGAGGAAGAGGAGGAGGCTCTGGGCTGGGCCAGACTGGGCAGGGGTGCTGGTGGGGGAGGCAGCAGGTTGTTCCTCCCTGGGCTCTTAGCTTGCTGTATTGTAGGTAATGGCTTACTTGCCTGCTGCCCCCGGTAGATGGGGAGCTCCCCAAGGGGTGCACCTGTGACTTCCACAGCTCCCTTCCTCCCCAGTGTCCAGCCTATGCTCCGTGCACACTCAGCAGTCATTTAATGGTAGAGAAAAACACCTCTTTATCTCGAACATGCCCCATCAAGAAGGAGGTGTAGGGGTCTCACCTCTCATCCCAGCGCTGTTTCCGAGATTGTCCTGGAAGCCAGTCTTGGCATATGGGTGCACTATAGGGATTAAGAAAGGGAATGTAGAGTCAGACACCCCCAGGCACAATCCCTGGATCCATCATCACTTCTTACTTTTCAGAGCTTGCACAAGTCACTTAATGCCCCCATGCCTCCACTTCATCTGGAAAATGGATTTGATAACAATAGCCTGACCTCCTTAGGCTATTGGAGGATTAAATCAAGCTATTAGTGCCTGGCATACAGCAAGTGCTCAACAAATGGCAGCCAATATTGTGGGAACACTGTGATTTACAGAGGGGTCATTCTGTGCTCAGTTGGTGGAGCTCAACAGGGAACCTGGGTATCAGGCAAAAATTGGATGGTGCAACTATGCTGTCCAATTAGGTAGATACAAGCATTTAATTTAAAGCTAAATTAATTCAAATAAAAAATTCAGTTCCTCAGTCATACTAGCCACGTTTCAAGTGCTCAAGAGCCACGGTGGCTGCCATATTGGATAACACAGATTCAGAACACGTCCCTCATTGCAGAGAGTTTCATGGACAACATTGTATGTGATCTTCTCCAGCTCAGCAGAGTGAAGATTCTAGTGAACTGCTTGACCCAATTTTGCTGGACTTGATTTGAACCTTGGAGGATAAGTCTGTCAAATATGTTTGGCAAATTCTGGGTTAAACAAAGAGAAATTGATCCATGGTTCCTGGCTATTATGAACAGAGTATATAGAATTCCACTGGTGATTGGCCAGAGAGCATTCCCCCAGCTCAGAGCATATCCTGGGAGGATAGTACCCTGAAATGCACTTTGGAAAACATAGTGATAACCCTAATTTCCCAGAAGGTGTTCTTGGCTGACTATACTAAAAATAGGCAAAAGTTTCTAGGGGCATTTATACTTGCATATTTCATTATAATTAGTTGTGTGTGTGTGTGTGTGTGTGTGTGTGTGTGTGAGTGTGTGTGAGTGTTCCTTACTGTCATGAGCTCTTCCAGGGCTCTAAGTCATCTCTACATTCTACCATCTCAGAACAGTGTCAGACACACAGAATATCATTCATTCATTTATTCATTAATTCAATGAACATCTATTGAGCACTTACAGCAGACACTGTCAGGGCCTTTACTTCTACTTGGGGAAGGAGGTTTACTCTTTGCCCAAGGATTTTTTTTTTGGTGATGGGAGCAGTCTGGCTGGGCAAACAGCTTCAACCAATGATAGACCACTGCTCAGCCTTTCTCATCCTGAGGACAGGGAATAACTCAACTGTGTGTTCTCTGATTGTCTCTGTGATCTTTCTGGTGGGGTTAAGCTTCAGATGTCCAAGGTGGAAACTGGCTCCTAAGGTTCCTTTTTTTGGTGTCTTCCTTACCTCTCCACTCACATTTCAGTTGAGATCATCTCCCAAATAAACCACTAGCATTTGAACACTCCCAAGGAGGGGATGGCACCCAAGATAGGCGTGTACCATGAATTTCCATCACCCTAAAACCAAGCCCTGATACATCTATCAGCCCTTTCACATTTCCTTGTTGTCTATCAGATCAAGTCCGGGCACCTTAGCAAGGGTTTTCAAACACCTGTCTGGTGGCATCTCCCACATACCCAAGCTCTGGCCGAAACGAGTATTTCACTGTCTCTGAAGCATGTCCGCCAGGCTAGCATGCCATCATCCAAATATCCCTGCCTGCCAAACTGCTGTGCCTTGTTAACACCAACCTCCAAGGTGGCTTGCGGTTCCTGCCACGTTCTTCCCTGGAGAGTAGATATTGATAAACACCAAAACCCATGTACACATCTGGCCATCAAAGACAGAAACTCAGGTCTCCACCTTCTGCTAAGCTCAGTTCCCAGTACTCTTGTAGTTCTTTAAGGAATGTTTGTTACATGTGGGATTTCTTCTGCCAAATGGGGGATCGGAGCTTCAGGAAAGATGCAGGGCATGTTTGACCCCCATTCAACCCCAGAATGTGGGGCCTCTGGGGTTTAGTGGGGTTATGATTTTGCCAGAGAGGAGACTGCTGCAGTTTAATGATGAGTCTGTTACATGGTGGGTGTGGTGGGGAGTGCAGAGCAAAGCTCTCTGCTGAGAATCCCAGGAAGTAGATCAAGACCAGAGCAGGAGAGGTAGAGGTGAGACCCAGGGAAGCTTTCCCAAAAGCAAAGGTTTTGAATGAGAGAGATGTCCGACGACCACTTTGCTCAGATACTTTAAATGACAGGATATGCTACATATAACCTTGACATTTTCGGGATTATATTCCCATAGGCATGGGGAACCAATGGTAATCCCTGAGGACAAATCTGAACATGCCAGTCACATATAAATGGCCAGAAATGATTGCATCAATGAAACAGGAAAGAGAACAATCTCAGTCAAGCCGCCAGGGGTTGGTCAGTGCAGTGTCAAACCACTGGATCTCAGAAGCAACTGGATTTAAGACTGGATTTAAGCCAGATCTCTTGTGACTGCACCCCAGCTCTGCATCCTTCCAGCTGTGTGACCTGTGCAAAGCTACCTCACTTCTCTGGACCTCTGCTTCCTCATCTATAAAAAGTGGATAATAGGCCAGGCATGGTGGCTCACAGCTATAATCCCAGCACTTTGGGAGGCTGAGGTGGGGGATTTCGAGACCAGCCTGACCAACGTGGAGAAACCCCCCATCTTTTCTACAAATGAAAAGTTAGTCCGATGTGGTGGTGCATGCCTGTAATCCCAGCTACTCGGGAGGCTGAGGCAGGAGAATCCCTTAAACCCGGGAGGTGGAGGTTGCGGTGAGCCGAGATTGCGCCATTGCACTCCAGACTGGGCAACAAGCAAACAAGAATGAAGCGCTGTCTCAAAAAAAAAAAAAAAAAAAAAAAAAAATTAAGGAAATAAGTGGATAATAGTAGTACCTCCCTCTTGCGGGTATTGTAAAGATTAACTGAATGAATCCACATAAAAACAGAGCAATACTTGGCACATTTCAGTAAGTGTTAATGATTATCATTATTTTCTGGATATTTAATAGACATAATTGTGATTATTCTCATTTAATCCTCTAATTTAACTCACTGGGGGGTAGGCGAGATTATCCTATTTTACAGATGAAAAGAACTGAGGCTTGTAGAGGTTTAAAAACTTGGCCAAAGTCACACGGTGGGACATTTGGAGTACTGGCACTCGAATGTGGTACAAAACCCCTGCTCTTTCCTAGCTTGAGGTTTGGGGCAGGAGAGAGAGAAGGTGGTGAGAATACCAACAGAGGCCAGGTACACATGGTCTCACCCCAGCCTTTGGTGATATATGGAAGGTTTGCTGAGAGAGATAGAGGCAAAGCAGATAATCCACTGTCGGTCTGTCGTCACTAGAGCTGAGCCAGCATATGAAAACCCCCAGCCCCATTTTATCTCCTCTGCTGGAATGTGAGTTCCAGAGAGTCCACATACATTCAGTCATATGACTCTTACAGGGACAGCAGTAGAGAACATTGGAAACCAAAATGGCCTCAGATGATGTGGGATGTGTAGTTGCTTTTCAGACCGACCACAAGTCCAGAGGAATTTCTCCCTGTAGATGACATTTTTTGTCTTTCCCACCTGTGAATACCATTTATTCCCTCTCTATCACCACCTATACAAAGGGGAAAAATTGAATGAAATATTTAAGTAGTTTACACCCCTCCCCTGCCTTAGATACCCACAGAAGGAGGGAAATGGGAGTCTAGAAGAAGAGAAAGAGGGGGGCAAAGCTGATGACTATCCCCAACCCTCAAGCCATGGGCCCCCAGCTGCTGGCCCCTCGAAGTCCAGTCCTGCCCCCACACCGAGGTGTGCAGGAGAGGAAAGGAGCTTTCGGAAAGAAAGGCAATGCAGTGTGGCAGAGATGTGTATTCTTCCCGGTGACACAGTGAGCTCTCTCGCCAGCAAAATGTCCCTTGATCTATTTCCCCTGGTAGTGATTTCAACAACAACAATAACAGAAATCCATCATTTCCTTAGCGGGGAATGGAGGGCGGTGGGGGTTTGTTTTTCTTCTGGTGTGGACAGAAAGCTCTTTATTCTCTCCTTGTTTGGGAAGACTTCCTGCCAGAGGAGCCCAGCCCTGGCTCCAGGAGGGCAAGCTGTGCGAAAGACTGGGGTGAAGAGATAGGTGGGGGAGGATGGAGCCTGAGCTGGGCCTCTGACCTTGGGCCAGGAAGTTCCTCAGTTTGCTCCTCTCCCAGACAGGGAGAACCACCCAGCAAAGAGAGAAGGAGGCAGACAGCAACAGGCATCCTGGGGGAGCCAAAGATGATGAGCCACCTGTTACCAGTGATGAAAATAAGAATGAACAGAAGCATGTGGCGTGCCCAGCGTCGTGCTTGGGTATTGTAATGACAGATTGCACGATGTGGGCGCTCGCCTTGTGCCGGGTGTTTTTGCATTCATGATCTTTTTGATCTTCCAGTTAATCCTGCAGAGCAGGTTCCTCCCTCCACATCCATTTTCTGCATAACGAAATGGAGGTCCAGAGAGGGTAGGTAACTTGTCCAGGATCACCCAGCATGCACGTGGTATTGTCAGGATTTCAATGCAGGGGTCTTTAAGTCTAGGCCTTGTGCCTGTATTCACTCAAAGTGTGGTCCCTGGACCAGCAGTATCGGCATCACCTGGAAATTTATATTCTCAGGTCTCACTCCAGACCTACTGAATTCTACACTCTGGGGCCGGGCCCAGCACTCTGTGTTTTAGCAACCATCCTCCTTCAGTAGAGGAGCATGCACCACCAAGCTTGGGAGCTCCTGAACCGAGCTAGCCTGGATGTGGCAAAACATCACGCCTCTCTGTGCCTGTTGTTATTATTTGCACATGCTGATTCCATTTGGCTCCAGAAACTCACAGTCAACAAGTAAAGTGCAACCAGCCATCATTGCTTTCTGTGAGCTCACATTTCTATTCTACCTGGATGAAAGAAGATGTTCTTGCAGTAAGTGGGTGATGTGGTGGGTACAGCCCTGGAGCGGGAGGCAGGAAGGGCTCGGGGGCTGGTGCAGGCTTCACTGCTTGCTAGCTAGATATCTTAGGGCAGGTTCCCCTAAAACAGACCCTGAGATAGAGATGTGCACCCAGGTGGTTTCCTGGAGTGTGCTCTTTTAACAAACGCCTGCAAGGAAGTAGGACGGCAGGATGGGGCTGAGAAAGAAGCTGGGCTGGGATGCAGGTGCGATGGGGAGCTCTGGAGCTGGGGTGATCTTTCAGGTGTGCCCCAAACTGAGGTGAAGGGGGCTGAGTCTTTGCACCCCTATATCAACTGTACTCATGCCTGTCATTGGATATGGGTGACTCTGGGTAAGGTGTCTTCCTTCAGTCCAGGGCGGTTCCTGAGGAGGGCTGACAGCTTAGAACCATCAGAAGCCACCACTGCAGCATCTGGGGAATGAGAGCCTCAGCCGGGGGCCTGGGTGGCACACCACAGCATCCACTACACCAGGCATAGGCCTTCTCCTCAGTCTCTTCATCTGTAAAATGGGAATGATGGTACATTGCTTCTCAGCCTACCATTTAGAGTATTTTGATCAAATGATATGACGATGACATGATCGTAATGACTATTGCTTATTGACAGTGTGCTACATGCCAGGCCATGCTAAAGACTTCCTAGGCAATTGTATCTTGGCTTCATTCCAACCCTGTGAGATGGGGGCTATGGTGATCCCTATCTTACCGAGGACAAACGCAGGCTCAGAGAGGGGAAGTAATTTACCTGAGGTCTCTCAGCTGCTAAAGGAGTGCAGCTGGGCTTCAGTCCCCCTCCTTAACGACTGCACAATCCTACCCTAACCCAGTGGAGGTGATTTGCATTCAGACAGTGGGGGGTATGCAAGTGTAAGATATAGGATTTCTCACCTCCCTTTGGGATTGAATGAATAATTTGGGAATGACGTGTACATGTATGTGCACATGTCTGCTCACGCTTTCTGATGCACCTAGTTCCCACTCTTGAGGATGACCAGAGACCCCCAGCGTTAACAATGGGGAAACTGAGGCACCCTTTTGAAGAGTCTTAGCCAGAAAAGAAGCCATACCCTGGATTATGAGCCCAAGGTCATTTCCAGGGGCCCTGGTATTGCAGGAATCTGCAAAGTGGAGCTGGAAAAGGCCAGCATGGAGCTGAGCGACCTGTAGGTGATAGTCTGAATGAGGATCTAAAGCTAGGACCCACTTGCAGATTCAGGCTGGGGCATACAGGCTGGCCATCACGACTAGCCGTCTCAGTCTAGTCTCTATCCACTGCCCTTCAGTGGCCTGGCCTTCTGGTCAACCTTTGCACTTGGCCATCCCTTGGCTGGGGGAATATCAAGGGGAAAATTCTCTTTGTTCTCTAAATACAATCCCATGTAATTAAGCAAAAGGAAATTGCTGGGGCTGCTGGGTGGAAAAAAAATCTAAGAATTAAGAAACTCTTTGGCAGGGCACGATGGCTCAGGCCGGTAATCCAAGCACTTTGAGAAGCCAGTGCAGGAGGATCGCTTGAGGCCAGGAGTTTAAGACCAGCAAGACAGCATAGCAAGACCTAAAAAGAATTAGTTGTGCCTGTAGTTCCAGCTACTTGGGAGGCTGAGGCTGGAAGATCCCTTGAGCTCAGGAGTTCAAGGCTGCAGTGAGCTATGACTATGCCACTGTACTCCAGCCTGAGCCACAAAACAAGAGCTTGTCTCTACAAAGAAATCCCTAGACCAGGGGTTAGCAAATTAACCCTGAGGGCCAAATTCAGCTCATGGCCTGTTTTTATAAATAAAGTCTTATTGGAATACAGTGATGCCCATTTTTAGAAAACATACCGCATTTCACCTTACAACTGCGGTGTTGAATTGTTGCAATGGGGGAGTATGAGGTCTGCAAAACTCAAAAGATTTTGCTGTCTGGCCCTTTGCCGGAAAACTTTGCCAGCCCCCAGTCTAGACAGGAAGTGCTGTGAGGGTAGGGACTGAGGTTGAGGCTTGAGTTTGGCTGAAGCTGGGGAACAAGGGGCTGGAACGGGCTGGGGGACCCTGGGCACCCGGGAAGCAAGCCTAGCCCTTGCCGGTGGGCAGGTCTTTGCCCAACTCAGATCATCAGGCTTCAGGCCTTCTCCCCTCCGTCCTTCCCCAGTGGCTGAGTTGCTCACCACTGTGTTCCTAGGGTCTAGAGCAGTGCCTGCTGACACCATACATCTGAAATAAACGAATGTATGTTTGATTCCCCAACTCCCTCTTGGACATCAGCTAAGTCTTGCCCTGCCTGGGTCTCAGTTTTCACACCTATGGAATGAGCAAGATCAAGGTCTCTTTTTCTTTTATTTTTGAGATGAGTCTTGCTTTGTCACCCAGGCTGGACTGCAGTGGTGCAATCTCGGCTCACTGCAACCTCTGCCTCCCGGGTTCAAGCAATTCTCCTGCCTCAGCTTCTGGAATAGCTGGGAGTACAGGCGCGTACCACCATGCCTGGATGATTTTTATATTTTTAGTAGAGATGGGGCTTCACCGTGTTGGCTAGGCTGTTCTCAAACTCCTGACCTCAAGTGATCTGCCTGCCTTGGCCTCCCAAAGTGCTGAGATTACAGGCCTGAGCCACTGCCTTAAGGTCTCTTTTTCAAATTCTGTGTCTATGAATCCTCCAAGCGTTTCTCCTCTTTTAGGGGAGGTGGAGGAGGGTCTCGGGGCTCAGGGTCTGATTAGGAGGCATGGTGCCCACTGCCAGGAGAGCCCTGGAGAGAAGAAAGCTGAGAAGGTACTGAGGACATGGAGTCAAGAGGGGCAGCTGGGGGCAACGGTGGGGGAGAAGACAAAGGGGAAAATTCCAAGCAGGGAGGCAGATGGGAAGGAGTGGCCCCCAGTGGGACGGAGGAGGCCCGCTGGCCACAATCATGGGCCCAGCAGTCGAGCGTGAGGCCACAAGCTTTCCACAGAGAATGAGGCTGGGGGAGCTAATGAGCTTGGGAGGTGCAAAGAATGCCATCCTGCTAATTCCTGCTCCCTGGGAGCAGCCGGAGAAGGCAGAGAGGGCTAGTGCCCAGGCTGGGCAGCTGGGCCCCCACTCAGGGGCTCGGCCAGCTGGTCAGCCGCCGGCTGGGGCTTCACGCCAGGCCCAAGGATGCCCTGGCCAGCCTGCTGGTCCACCTTGTGTCCTGCTGCCTCAGGCCTCGGGCAGGGGAAGGAGGGGTCATCCTATGGCTTGGTCCCTAGAGCAAATGTTGTGACAGCCGCGTGCTCACCTGGACAGCGAATCAGCCCAATGGCTTCCATGAGCTCAGGCTCAGACAACTGACTGCATTTCCTGGTTTCAGAAGTATTCAGCTCTTCAAAATTGCTGACAATGACAATACCATCACAATGATAGAACAGCGATGGTGATAACAAGAGCTTCCAGTTACCCAGCACTCCTAGAATTTCACGGGAGCCTGGTGAGGTGCACAGGGGTTATTATTATAGCGAGGGTTTTCTGTCCTCAGCACTTTGACATTTTGGGTCATGTAATTCTCTGTCATAGGGGGCTGTCCCGTACACTGTGGGATGTTTATCAGCGCCCTTGGCTTCTACTCACTAGATGTGAGGAGCACCCAATTGTAACAACCAAGATATCTTCAGAGATTGCTAAATGTCACCTCTGCAGTGGGGGCGGGGAATACTGATTATGTCTTATTTTACAGAGGCTTATTTTACAGCCTCACCTTTCTGAGACTCAGAAAGGTGAATGCTACGTATCTTGTAGGACTGAGCCTCAAACCTCCATCTTCAGCCTTCTCCCCCATCTCCACCAGCAAATAGGTTTGTCACATTTATTCTTCAGATATGGAGTTCTGGATCTCTTCTTTGCACATATTTACAAAATGAGGATCATACCGAATATGCTTTTTTATAACTTGATTTTCTCCTTTAACAACCTAGCACTTACATGGTTGGGTGAGAAAAGTTGCTTATCAGTACATATAGCATGACACCCTCTGTGTCAACATGCACACACGCCACACACACACACACAAACATATATTTGTATATGCTTAAAACACACACACACATCACACACACACATACACACACATATTTGTATATGCATAAAACACAGACACACACACACCACACACACACATATATTTGCATAAAAACTACGTGGAAGATACACACAAAATTGTGGTCAGCAATTTCCCTTGAGAAGTTGGATTGGGGCAAAGTGGGAGTAGGGAATAGAAAACCCTGTTTCCATTACACATTTTTAAGCTGTTTGACCTTTTACATCAATCAGGTATTTCTTTTTCATTTTAAAACTAGTAAAACAGCACAAACATTCCTCTTTGACAGTTCATTGATAACTACAACACAATTCTTTTTCTTCAACTTTTAAGTTCAGGGGTTGTTACGTAGGTAAATGTGCTGCCCAGATCATCCCATCACCTAGGTATTAAGCCCAGCATGCATTAGCTATTCTTCTCGATACTCTCCCTGCCCACACCTGTTCCCTCTGACACACCTGATGTGTGTTGTCCCCTGCCGTGTGTCCCATGTGTTCTCATCATTTACCTTCCACTTATAAGTGAGAACATGCAATGTTTGGCTTTCTGTTCCTGCATTAGTTTGCTGATTATAATAACTTCTAACTCCATCCATGTCCCTGCAAAACACATTATCTCATTCCTTTTTATGGCTGTGCAGTATTTCATGGTGTATGTGTGCCACATTTTCTTTATCCGGTCGACCATTGATGGGCATTTAGTTTGATTCCATGTCTTTGCTATTGTGAATAGTGCTGTGATGAACATATGCGCGCATGTACCTTTATAATAAAATGATTTATACTCCTTTGAGTATATTTCCAGTAATGGGATTGTTGAATCAAATGGTATTTCTGCCTCTAGGTCTTTGAGGGATCACCACACTGTCTTCCACAATGGTTGAACTAATTTACACTCCCACCAACAGTGTAAGAGTATTCCTTTTTCTCTGCAACCTCACCAGCATCTGTTTTTTTTTTTTTTTTTGACTTCTTAATAATAGCGATTCTGACTGGCATGAGATGGTATCTCACTGTGGTTTTAATTTACATTTCTCTAATGATTAGTGATGTTGAGCTTTTTTTCATGTTTGTTGGCCGCATATATGTCTTCTTTCGAGAAGTGTTTGTTCATGTCCTTTGCCCACATTTTAATGGGGTTATTTGTTTTTTTCTTGTAAATTTGTTTAAATTTCTTATGAACTCTGGATATTAAACCTTTGTCAGATGGATAGATTGCAAAAATTTTCTCCCGTTCTGTATGTTGTCTGTTTACTCTGTTGATAGTTTCTTTGGTTGTGCGGAAGCTCTTTAGTTTTATTAGATCCCATTTGTCAATTTTTGCTTTTTACAACATGAATCTGTAAATATTGCAAGGCACTTCATTGCACGATGTACTGTCATGAATTTAGCCATTGTTATGCCGCTGTTTGACCATAAATAATGCTGCAATGAGCATCTTCTTCTTGTGTTTAAGAATGGAAGGTTGAGGGGCAGAGTTCTAGGTTTTTCCTTGGCTCAGCTCCTTCAGATGCATTTTGTAACATTATATCAATTAATCTTTTCAGCAACACTGTGGTTGGATATAACTGTGATCCTGTTGTACAAATTGGGAAAGTGGGACTCCAAGAGGCCCAGTAACTTGCCCAAGGTCACAGAAGGAATTAGCCAGCATGAGAGAGGTGTTAACAAACAATGGTTCCCTATTAAGACTTTCTCTCTCAAGCTATCCAAATGATCAAAAGAAAATGGAGGAGAGAAAACTCAGCATTTGATTCTCACTTAACATGCACGTGACTCACCTGGAATTGGGGTAAAAAGCAAATTCTTCAGGACTGGGGAGGATGGGAGGAAGGTGAGTGTGGTATAAGAGGGTAGCATGAGAAGTCCTGTGATGAACTCTTCTGTTTCTTGACAGTTGTGGGGGTTGCATGAATGTACACGTGACAAACTTGCACAGAACCAAATGCATCCACAAATGAGTGTAAACTAAAAGTCAAAACAGTAAAACTGGTAAAATCTGAATAAGGTGGGTGAATTGGGTCAATGTCAGTTATGTCAATTTTCAAATTGGGATTTATACTAGAGTTTTGCAAGATGTTATCATTGGGGGAACTGCATGAAGGGTATACCAGCTCTCTGTATTATTTATTACAACGGATTGTGAATCTACAGTGACCTCAGGATAAAAAGACCCTCAAACCAGATTCTGACTTAGGAGGTCTAGGGGTAGAGTCAGGGACTCTGCATTTCTGTGTTGGTCCCTGGAGCCAATGTTGTGACAGCCGTGTACTCACTTGGATGGTGAATCAGCTCAGTGACTTCCATGAGCTCAGGCTCAGACAACTGACTGTATATCATGATTTAAAAAGTACTTGCAAATGATGCTGATGGCCTGTCCCAGCCGGGGTCTGGAACTACAACCTATAGCATTTGGAGGTTACTAGTCATAAGTGGCTGTCAGGCACTTGAAACAGGGCCAGTCTGAATGGAGGTGTGCTGTCAGTGCAGAACACATGTTGGGTTTTGAAGACTTAGCATGAAAGAGAGAATGTAAAATATTTCATCCGTAATTTTAAATATTTATTACATGTTGAAATGATATTTTGGAAACATTAGGTTAAATAAAACAGATGTTTAAATTTCATTTCAGGCTGGGTGTGGTGGCTTGTGCCTGTAATTTTAGCACTTTGTGAGGCTGAGGCAGGAGAGTTTGCTTGAGCCCAGGAGTTTGAGACCAGGCTGGGCAACGTAGCAAGACCCCATCTCAAAAACAAAAATTTATTTCATCTGTCTCATTTATTTTTCAAAATGAGGCTATTAGAAAATTTAATGTTGTATTTGTGGCTTGCATTATATTTTTATCATACAGCTCTGGGCTAGAGTGTTGGAAGCAGATACATCCAGGGAAAAATGGTGGTAATCAGAGGGGCAGGAGGGGGATCAGTTTGTTAGTCAGTCAACAAACAGTTCCTGAACATATGCTATGTGCTCAAGGTGAGCCACGCAGCCGAAGACTCTGATCTTGTGGAGCTTGCAGTGTAGGGTGGGAAAACCCAGTTATCTGGGGACATCCTGAAAACAAGGAGAGGGGCTTTCAGGGAGGAAGCAAAGGGTAGTGACAGAGTCAGAGTTTGTGGCGATATTGCCACTGACTTTGAACCTGGCCGCAGGCTGATGTGTTCAAACAGTAAAGTTAATCATGTTCTCTGGTCAAGGCACTGGGCTGTGTAGCCTGAATAATGGAATAATCAACTGGACAACCCCACTAGGTAGGTACTGACATTAGCCCCATCTTATAGCTGCAAAAGAGAGGCTCAGGGAGGTCAAGTGACCTGTCCCAGTGCGCACAACTAGAGAGCAGCCAAACAGGTTTTTGAACCCAGCTCTGCCTGACTCCAGATCTGTGTGCTTAACTGTCATGGGATGCCACTTTTCTTTGCTCCTGGCTGGAGAAGTGCAGTGTTGCACTGTTGCAGGCATATTTATTGTTGCAGGAGAAGTGCAGTGCTGCACTGTTGCATGCATATTTATTATTGCTGGAGAAGTGCAGTGTTGCACTGTTGCATGCATATTTATTGTTGCAGGAGAAGTGCAGTGTTGCACTGTTGCATGCATATTTATTGTTGCTGGAGAAGTGCAGTGTTGCACTGTTGCATGCATATTGTTGCAGGAGAAGTGCAGTGTTGCACTGTTGCATGCATATTTATTGTTGCTGGAGAAATGCAGTGTTGCACTGTTGCATGCATATTTATTGTTGCAGGGCTCTCTCCCATGCCAGCTCTCCAAAGGGGAGAAGTAGGCTGCCCAATTCTTGCCCTCTCCTCACGACCTTGCTGGCACCCTCTCCGGCTGATGCCATAGGAAAATTTGACTAATTCCCAAATTCAGCCTCTCCAAGTTCAGCAGGTCCGCAGCCCCATGCCCGTGGCTGCTGGCCAACTCTTGGGTTGGGGGTGAGGCTGCCGGCACTGGAGGACTTGCCCCTGTGGCCAGAGCAAAGTTGGAATTGAAGTCACCTCCACCTTCTCCCGCCTTCCTCCCTGCCACCCTCCCAGCTGCCTGCTACGGTCCCCAAGTCACCCCCCAGCTTCAGTGCAATTTAATGTCTCACCGAGCTGTCCTTATTTGACAAACAGGTGATTTTGCTAACGAGGAATAAATGAGATCCACAGGATGGGAGAGGGTGTGCAGCAGCTGGCGTGAGGGTAACATGCGCCGGGTTTATTAAAATAATATCTGGCCACATGCTCGGAACTCAGGGCAAGGTGGGGGAGCACCTCGTTTTTCTCTCCGCCACCTTCTGCTCCTGCCCAGCCGCCGTCTTGTCCCTGTTTCCTTCCAGCTTCGGGAAGGGTCTTGTCCCCCAATTTGGGCTGGACAGTTGGCATGGATGGGGGAAGCCTGGAAGACGGAGGTGGGAGAAAGTGGGTGTAGGAGTGTGAGTATGTGTGTGTATGCGACTGTGTGTGTGATCGTGTGCACATGCATGCTTACGTATGTGACTGTGCATGCGGAGCTGGTCTGTGTGGGAGAGGCAAGTTTAGCAGAAAAGAGAGCAGGAGAGAGTGGGCGGGGATTTGGGAGAGTGGGCAGGAGACAGGGAGGAAGGGAGGCAAGCAGGAGGGGCCCAAGGAGAATGGCGGGAGCCTGGGAGCGCGGAAGCCCGCAGTGGTGAGGGAGCTCTGGATCCTGGGATGGCTCTGAGGTTACTGCTGTGTGACCTGGGGTGGGTGTCCTCACTCTTTGGGCTTCAGTTTCCCCCACCTACACAATGAGGGGTTGAAGCTTTGCCTTGTGCTGGTCCCTTTTGCACTGCTGTTTCATGAGAAAGGAAGACAAAGAGTTGGGAAGGGGAGAGGAAGAGCCACAGGACAGGGGAGACGTCTCCTAAGGCTGGGGTGCTAAGAGAAGGTGTGACCCAAATTCCTCAGGGGGAGGCTGGCCACATTTGCACCCAACTTGGATGGTAGATCTTCAGGCAGGAATAAGTGTGAGGGCAAGGTCCAGGAACGAGGGAAACAGACAGGCGGTGGGAAGGTGGACTTAGGATGGAGCGGGCAGCGGTGGCTGGGAAGGCGGGAGGCGTGTCCTGTCCTTCCCATCTCCAGCTTTCCTTACACTGCTCTCTCTTTGTCCCTTTCTGCCTGGACTCATCCTCAGGCCCAGGCCCACTATACCTCCTCTCTGAGGCTGTCCACCGTCTCCCATTCCCCCACAGTGGACATTACTCCCTTTTTGAGCCCAGGGAGCAGCAAGAGGACCATAGGAGAAGTTGGCATCCTAGAAGGCCTCCTTGGGGAGGTGAGGCCTGAAAGTGAGTTTTGAAGGGAGCAATGGCTCCTGAGCTTCAGACAGTCCATGCCCCTTGTGGGTCTGTGCCCACCTGCCCATGAGTTTTACTTAACATTGCTCCTGAAGTGGTGTTATGTAAAAGTTATGGGCAGGTGGGCATAAACCCAAAACGTTTACTCTTGACATTACTCTTGAAGTCAGCCAACCCTTTGTGCTTAAGTGGATTTGGAGAGGCACAATGTACATTAGAGTGATGTGGAAGTCCAGTGCCACTCAGTGGGCTTGTTAATGTGTTTTCTACCAGAAATGTATTTTCCTGTGTGACTCATGGCATTAGGACATGTTGGTCCAGGCACAGGGGGGGAGAGTGATAGGAGTCCCTGAGGTCCCAACTGGGGCCCTGAGCCGAGGCAGGACAGGGGGCGGGGTGGGGTCAGGGCAAGCAGGTCTGTGGGGCCTGGATGCCAGAGAAGAGGGGTGGGCTCCATTCTAGAGGCGATGGGGAGCCAGAGAAGGTTGTTATGGGCATGTCGAAGCGGCTAACGTGCTCCCATCCTTGGGGCCAGGGAGGCTCCTGAAGGTGTGGGGTGGGGTCTCCTAGGGACAGTGTCGCTGCTTCTGGCCTGTCCACTGTGCCCTATGGCTGCTGTCACTGTTCTCTCTTTCTCTGTTCCTGTCACACCCTGAGCCTCTTTCCCTTTGAAGTGCCAATCTATCTGTCTGTCTGTCTTTTCTCATGTCTGTCATTTTTCCTCTGAGTTCCTGCCATGTGCACACCTTCTCCTCCACCAGGCAGGATAGGTATCTCCTCCTCCTCCTTCTCACTTCTCTCCCCCTGCTCCCCCTGTCAGCCTTTCTTCCCAGTGTCTCTCTTCTGTATCTGCCTTCTCTGCGTCTCTCTGCTTCTCAGTCTCTTCCCATCTTCCTTTCTGCCTCTCTCTTCCTTCCCTCCCTTTGTCTCTTTGTCCATGACCATCTCTCTGGCTCTCAGTCTCTCTGGATCTAACTCCACATCTCTGTCTTTAAGCCTTTCTCTCTTCCCCATAAAACAAGGCTGCCCCCCTCTAGGAATAGTGATTCTCCAGGACCCCACAACACACTGTCTCTAAATGCACACTCAAACCCTAAATGCCCATGGTGTGCCCTCAGCTCATGGGTCCCCCACTGCAGCCATCTCATCCAGGAGCCCACCCTGTCTTCTGTGGGCAGAATGAAGTTCTCCCTTGACCATCTTAAGGGCACCCCCTCTGAGCCCTCTTAGCCCAGGGCACAGCACACGGTAGGTCTTTGGGAGTGGTTTGAGGAGAGTGACTGTGACGGGCGCGGATGTTCAGGCTGGTCCTGCTGCTATGTGGTTTCATCTCTGAGAAACTCACCCTCCCGGTGTGGAAAAGAGAAGCAAACACACCCCCCCCCCGCCCGCCTGGCTCCCCCTCACCCTTCCTTGACAGTTTGCCTGTCTCCGGCTGTCTTCCTTCCCATCCATCATTTCCTCTTTTCTGCTCCCTCCCCCCAGTCCCACACCTCGTCACTCTTACTGACTCCCGGTGCCCTCCCCCAATCTCCATCTCCACTGGCCCCAAAGCAAACAGTCTCTCCTCCTTGCAGGGATCAACAGTCTCTCCTCCTTGCAGGGTGATGGGGAGGGAGGTGTCTTGAGAATCAAGGGTAGAGATGATTCCGGGACATGCAGAGTGCTCTGTTGGTTAATAGCCCAGAAGCCTCCCTCTCCCCTGCACCTCTAGTCACAGGGAAGGCAGGGAGCAGAATTTCCATCTGAGATTTCTCAGGGTTTCCCATCTTAAGAGAAGACCCAATACCAGCCTTTAAGAATGATAGTCAAAGTTATACTGTGATACTATAATGTAAGCATTTATCCATGCTTAGATCTTTAAGAAGTGATTTATGAAATTTAAATGCAGAATGATCCAGACCCCAACAAAAGCAAAGCAAAACTCCCAGACACAGAAAACAACCTGGAAAGAAATAAGCTGTCATATTAATGTTGGTGTTCTTTGAGTGATGAGACTCTAAGTAAAACACATATACTGTTAAATCTTTTTCTGTATTTTCCAAATGTTTCTTAGTGAGCCTTTTAAAATTAATTCATTGTTTTCAAGTGGCTATGTTTATCAATGCAGCTGTGTATATGCTTAACATTTTGAACACTGGTTTAACAGTGCTATTTTGAAAGTACTTTATTCTCATGTTTATATTTTATTTATTTTTGGAGTAGGTAATACCTTTGCATGGTTTATAACTCAAAAGCTACCAAAAAAGTATAAAGTGAAACTGCTACTTCTTTCCCTCCCTGGCCACCTGGCTCTCCTTCCTAGAGGGAAATGGTAGCACCTGTTCCTTATGTGTGCTTCCAGCGACAACATCAAGTTAGGAATTCAGAAACATACATACTCCTTTAAGAATAGAGATGACTCAGGATTCTGTAACATCACTGAGTTTTCCCTTCTGCTTCAGGAGACTTAGTTCTGGTCCAAAGGTTGGAATTTCCCTAGCACAGACAGGTGGTCTCTCTGGCCAATGTCCTGCTCCAGAACTCTTCCTTCCAGCCCTCCTGGCCTCTCATACTGGCCAAGACACAAAATATCCATTTTTCTTTTTCAAACCCTCTAGTATTCCTGATTACAAAAGCAATGCTTAAATGAAAACATTCGGAAACAGGCAATATAGAACCTTCACTGTAATTGTACCCTCAGACATCATCAACAGGAACATCTTTTTGTTAATACTTTGCTGTGGTTTGATGTGTCTCCCAAAATTCATGTGTTGGAAATTTAATCCCTAATGCAACAAAGTTGAGAGTTGAGACCTTTAAGACATGATTAGGTCTTGAGGGTTCTGTCCTCACGAATAGATTAACATTGTTAATGTGAGAGTGGGTTTGTTATCAAAGTGAGTTCAGCCCTCTCTTACTCTCTCTATCTCTCTCACAGTGTGATGCCTTCTGCTATGTTATGATGCAGCAAGAAGGTCCTCACCAGATGCTGGCCCTTGATCTTGGACTTCCCAGCCTCCAGAATCTTAAGCAAGATAAATTTCTGTTCATTATAAATTACCCAGCCTGGGGTACTCTGTTACAACAGCAGGAAACAGACTAAGACATATTTCCTCAGTGTTTCTTTCTAGGTATATACTTTTAGATAGTGGAGGTGGATGGAGCAGAGTGTGTGGCATTTTCCAATTCTTCACTTAATGTATCATCACTTAATTTATCTGTCATGTCAGTACAGAGAAATATACTTCATTAGTAAGATCCATTTTTGAGACATGGTTTGGGGTAAGAGAAGGGAACCTTTTGTGCTTTGTCTGATGTTCCTTGTTTCTTGCTTTTCCTCTTCTTTTCTTTTTATTCTTTTTCAGGGACTGGGACTGATGAGGTCTAGATGGGTGATATTAGTAGTCAAGCTAGGGTACTCTAGGTACTTCATGCCTCAGCAGAAGGAAAGGGACCCAGAGGTGCCCAGAGTGGTGGAGCAATGCTCTCCTGCCAAGTAGGAAACACTTATTTTGCTAGAAATGATGAAGGGCTGCCTTGGTCCAAGCTAGCAACTGTGGTCCAGGCTCATGCTGGCTCAATATTAGCTGGAGAGGCCTTAAAAAGAATGTGTAGCTCACCTTCCTGAACCTTCCATAGACCTCAGGCTGCCAGAGCTGGCTGGGACCTGGGAAATCTCCACATGAAAATGGCTTTGGATCCAGGAGACCTTATTGAGTTGCAGCTTGATGAGACCCACAACACATCCTGCTCCTCCTTGGGCCTCAGTTTCCCATCTATAAGAAAAGAGAGTGTAGTGGGTGTTAGCATTAAATGAGTGCTTAGTAAATGCCAGGTGCTGTGCCAAGTTCTTTACATTTGATGATCTCATTTTATCCCCAGCAACTCAGCAAGGTAGGTACTGTTAGAAGAGGAGCCACGGTTCAAAGAGATAAGAGAATTTCCCTGAATGCATCCAAATTGTAAATACAAGGGCCAGGATTTGAACCTAGAATTGCCTAACCCCATAGCCCAATCTCTTGACCCAATGGCCTAAGAGTCCATGCTGTAAGCTGACTTTCCCATAAAGACAGCCACCAAGGGGATTGGGGGAAGTGTATGTGACTGTAGTGGGCTTGGGTTTGACTGTCTCTGCCATTGTGTTCCTTACAATCTTCTGATGCTCTTGACCTCTTGGAGACCAGGGTTTGGATCCTGCTCATTCTAGCATCTCTAATGTCCTGTGCATTGCCCTGTGCACAGAAGCTCTCAAGAAATACTTTTGAAGTTATTTCACTGGGCATCTTTTGAACTTCTCTTATGCATTGGGTGCTGTCCCAGGTGCCAGGGATAAACGGTGAAAAATAATAGTGAGTAATAAAAGTATTCTTTGTCTTGTGCTAGGTAGTTTGCTAAATGTACATAGAAATGCACATGCAATGTCAACTTGTTTAGTGCAAACCTCAAAACAACTCCACTATGTCCTCAATCTTCATATGAGAAAAAAGCTCAGAGAGGGCAAGAACTTTGTTAAGGGCACACAACTGATAAATAGTAGTGCTGGGATTTGGAGCTGTCAAGCTCCAAAGTATTCTTTGTCCCTAAATTATATTCTTCCATCTCCCCAATCTCTGGCCTCAGGGTGCTCACAACTTACTTCAGTAGATAGGATATAGGCACAAATAACTATAATAAGAGGTAAGAGGGGGGTAGGCACTTTCAGAGAACTGTAGAGAATGAATGAATGATGCAGGTTGTGTGAGCTTAGAAGATGGGGAACCTACTTGTGGTTGGGAAAACAAGAAAGGTTTCAGAAAAACACAGTGGCATTTGCACTGGGCATTGGGAAATAGGTAGGATTTGTAACTGCAGAAATTGCAAGGGATAAAGTTTCAGAGGCAAGAAATTGCAGAACAGGAGCAAGAAATGTAGGATGCAAGTTTTGGTGGAGGGAAAGAAGAGACAGGGAAGGAAATGATAATGATTTGGACACAATGTGTCTTATTAAATAGTCTGTCAGTTGCTTCTTTTGCATTTTGTACGTAGACATATCACATAAACATAATGACAAATTTGCCTCTACCTTTCCAAACATCATAGTTTTGTGCTCTTTTTTTTTCTTGTCTTATTGCATTGGTTAATGCCTGAAGTACAATGTTGACAGAAGTGGTGATCTTGGGTAACTTCATCCCCCGTCTTATATTTAAATGGAAATATTTTAAACATTTCACTAATCTGT
This sequence comes from Ateles fusciceps, assembly GCA_036589455.1. Classification (NCBI taxonomy): domain Eukaryota; kingdom Metazoa; phylum Chordata; class Mammalia; order Primates; family Atelidae; genus Ateles; species Ateles fusciceps. The sequence goes on along the minus strand of JAZHEH010002159.1, from coordinate 609,679 downwards.
ATGTCACTTGATGAGATTTCATTAGGAACTGGAGTTGAAACTAATTGCATCTGACACATATATGAGCCTCATCAGATTCTCTTGTCTCACCTGCTTCCCAGTCCTTAGCTATTTGCTCAGCCTTCGCCACCAACAGCAGCCAACCCACTCCACATAGTCTCATGCAATTTGGTTGTCTAGGGCTGATCAGCTACTAACCCTGAGTCTCTGGCTTTTCTTGTCACTTCTGGACTTAGAAGTAATATCACAACACAGTGTATGGCTTCCCAAGGAGCTGCCAATAGGGCTGTCTGATGCAGCCCAGAAATGCAGGGGAGTTAATCCAGGGGAGAATCTTTGACTAACAGGATCAGAAGATAGGGAGGGGAGCTGATCTAATAAACTCTCCTTCCTCCTCTGGTGCTCTATTCAGAGGCAAATCCACATGGAGGTGCCCTGCAAGGCTGAGTAGCCCAATGGCCAAACAACCTGCTTTGCTTTTCCAAGAAGCAGTGAGCAGCACAGCAATATATCACCTTGCCTTGCTCCCATCTGCTCTTGCCTCAGTTCCCTCTTCCCTCACTCTCACTGCTTTGGGTTTGTACCTTCTAACAAGTTACTGTTTTCTGAAACCTGGACAAGGACATTTTCCATATTCCTATTCAGCATTTATTGAGATAAACATATCATTTTCCTTTAATCTGATAATGTTGTGAATTTCATTGACACTTTGTTCCACAACATGCTTGTATTCCTGGGATAAACCTGACTTGGTGAGCAGATCTTTTTGCAGATGTGGAAGGGTCTGTTTTCCATACTGTTGTATACCTTGTGAGTGTGGCTACATGGGCACACCTGGACATACAAAGTAACACAGCCTCTCTTGCTTCCAGCCGTGTTTCTCCTCTGCAGATGGAGTCAGGCAGGCTGGCAGCTGGAGATGATGGAGGTGGTGGCAGAAGCTCTGAGGACAGCAGGAGGGGGAGAGAGTGCAGAAAGGGTGGTAATTAGGAACCAGGCGGTATCACAAATCTCCTAGCCTCACTGACACCCGGGGAGAGTGATCACACACTTGGAGTCAGCCCAGACAAGTGTGAAAGCTCTTCACTCCATCTCTAGGCAGTAAGAAGAAGGGGAAGATGAGGGTTTGGGTATCCACAGCCCCACCCCCTGCACTCAACCCAAGAAAGCCATGAGGTCATCCTTGCACTCCCCCTCCCTCAGCTGTGACCTGGGTCAGGGAGCTGTGACTCAGAGGTGTGTAGGAGCAGCTGAGAACCCTGCAAAGATAAGAAAAGGTCCTGGGATGATGTGGCCTGGAGAAGGAAAGGTGAGGAAAGACTTCATCGTGGCATCCAATCAAGGCTAGGCAGATTTTAACAAGCATACTCAAACTGGCTCTCATCAGAAGTGGCAAAGCATGCTTCCCAAGGTTGAAAAATTAGTCCTGGAGGAAATTGGAAATTAGTATGGGTTGAAAGGCTCCTGTGTGTGTGTACCAGGGATGAGAGTTAGGTTATTTTTTAACAATCCTTCCATTTGCTGAATGAGGAAGTGGCAGCTCAGAGAGGCCATGTCCTTGGCCCAAGGGCACACAGCTCTGCAGTGGTGGAGGGGAGATCTCCCTACTTTGGAAGCCATTCATCTCCCTTTCCCTCATGAATAAGTGGAAGCTCTCCCTCTATGGGACAGGTGCTTGGAGGGTCAGGGTGTTTTCAGTGGCAGGGAGGTGGGCAGGTGGACTTTTGATTCCAAAACAATAAGCAAACAGGAATGTAATCCCCCACCCACCAGGGCTAGCTTCTTTTTGGGCCAGTGACTTTGGTTCCAAGGGAATTCTAGAACTAGGGATTCTTCCTCCTTCTCTGGTTGCAGCAATTCCCAACCTGGCAAGGTGGCCCGAGTGAGCAGCCTTCACTGGCCACAGTGTGAGGCTCTGTGGGTGATTCAGGCTTGCCCTTTCCTTCCCTTCTCAGGTCAGCCTCCTCCCCAGAGTGGACACCTGGTAAGGAATAGGAAACTGGAGAGGTGGGGCCAGCCCATGGAAGGCTTCCAAAATCAGCCCAAGAATCCACACTGAGGACCTGGAATGGGGTGCCCCAGCCTCTTACTGACCTCCTCGCCTGTCACTTGTCTCCTTGCTTACTCTGTTTCCAGAACATTCCAGAATGGCTTTCCAGCATGGTGTTACAGGAAAGGAGTCCCAGTCTAGACTCCAAGGGAGGGTTCTTGGATCTCGCGCAAGAAATAATTCAGGCCAAGTCCGTAAAGTGAAATTGAGTTTATTAGGAAAGTAAAGGAATGAAAGAATGGCTACTCCATAGACAGAGCAGCACCAAGGGCTGCTGCTTGCTCAATTTTATGATTGTTTCTTCATGATATGCTAAACAAGGGTTAGACTATTCATGCTTCCTCCTTTTTGGCCTTTTGGGTAACTTCCTGATGTTGCCGTGGCATTTGTAAACTGCCATGATGCTGGTGAGAGGGTAGCAGTGAGGATGACCAGAGGTCACTCTCATCACCATCTTGGTTTTGGTGGGTTTTGGCTGGCTTCTTTACTCAACCTGTTTTATCAGCAAGGTCTTTATGATCTGTATTTTGTGCTGACCTCCTATCTTATCCTGTGTCTTAGGATGCCTAACCATCTGGGAATGCAGACCAGTAGGTCTCAGCCTCATTTTACCCAGCTCCTATTCAAGATAGAGTCACTCTGGTTTAAACACCTCTGACAATGGGGCCACTCTACGCCTGCTTTTCCCCTTCTCTTGTAACACCCTTAGTTTAGGTCTTTGCTTGGCTGTTTTTCTGCTTGACAGCAAGGTCTCCACTCAAAAGCCACCTCTGCAGAGAGGACTTCCCTGACCGAAGTAGCTCCTATCACTCTACCTTTTCTCACCCCGTGGCACTTACTGCTGCCCGTAGGCAAATTAACAAGTAAAAACACAATAATTTTTATCTCCTTCCCATCCCATGCCCTGCTTTTAAGGATTTTGTAAAGTCTAGGATCTTGGGTATCTTGATCGCTGCCAAGGCTGGGTACATAGTAGGTATTCAATAAAATAGTTGTTGAATAAATGACTAATTGAATTAATGAATGCAAAGCATATAGGCTCTGGCACTTACTGGCTACATGATCTTGAGCACTAACTTAACTTCTCTGTGCCTCAGTTTTCTTATTTTTTAGAGATGGGGTCTCACTCTATTGCCCAGGCTGGAGTGCAGTGGCATGATCCTAGCTCACTGCAGCCTCCACCTCCTGAGCTCAAATGATCCTCTCAGCTCACCCTCTCAAATAGCTGGAATGACAGGTGTGTGCCACCATGCCCTGTTAATTATTATAATTATTTTTTTTGTCAAGACAGAGGTCTTGCTCTGTTGCCCAGGCTGGTCTCAAACTCCTGGTCTCAAGTGATCCTCCTGCCTTGGCCTCCCAAAGCTCTAGGATTACAGGTGTGAGCCATCATGCCTGACCTAGTTTCCCCACTTATAAAATGGGGGTGACAGCAGAAGCCTCTTTTTGTGATTGCAGCCATGAGACAAGGCAGACAACACTAGTATATCCCGGTCATCATTGGGTAATTCTCTTACGAAGGAGGAAAGTAGGGCACAGAGAAGAGTGGCTGGTCCCGGGTCCCAAAGAGCATCAGCTGCAGGTGGAGACTGCTACTTGGATGTCCTGGCTTCTGGCATTACTTCCTTGAGTTGCTAGGACTTGACTCAGTAGGCCCTAGGATGCCATCTTAGGGGCCTGAGCAAGTACAGCCATGACAAAATTTTTAAAATGAAAGTAGAGTTTTAGAAGAAAAGCATCTAGGCAGGGCACAGTGGCTCACGCCTGTAATCCCAGCACTTTGGGAGGCTGAGGTGGGCGGATCACGAGGTCAGGAGTTCGAGACCATCTGGCTAACATGGTGAAACCCCGTCTCTACTAAAAATACAAAAATCAGCTGGACCTGGTGGCACGCGCCTGTAGTGTTAGCTACTTGGGTGGCTGAGGCAGGAGAATCACTTGAACCCGGGAGGTGAAGGTTGCAGTGAGCTGAGATCGCTCCACTGTACTCCAGCCTGGGAGACAAAATGAGATTCTGACTCAAAAATTAAAAAAAAATGTAAAAAAATTTTAAAAAAAAGGAAAGAAAAGTAAAAGAGCATATAGCAGACAGATGAATGTGTCCCTAGAGAAAACTGGCCCCTGAGTTCCAGGTAGGGATGTTCATAGCAGCTCTGTTTGTAAGAAGCAAAGCCAGGAAGTGATCTAAATGCTCCAGAACAGGAGAGTGAAATTAATGGTGTTTTTCCCACTGGGCAGAAGACTCAGCTATTGTAAATGTGGATGAACTAGGGCTCCACAGAGCAAACGAGATGGATTTCACAAACTTGGCCTGAAATGAGAAGGGCAAGTATAGTGTAGACAGTGGTCGGTGCTTCCCAACCAGGGATAATTTTGTCCCCTACGCTGCTCGGGGACACCAGACAATGCCTGGAGACATTATTGGTTGTCACAGTTGGGAGGTTGGGGGGTGCTACCGGCATCTGGTGGGCAGAAGCCAGGGATACTACTAAACATCCTACCATGCACAGGATGGCTCCTCCACAAAGAACCATCCAGCCCCAAATGCCAATCAAGCTGAAGTTGAGAAACCCTGCAGTAGATCATGCTATTTAGATAAAGCTCAAAAACATCCTCAGCAAACTGTATGTTTAGGGATACGTACATTCTTAGCAAAAGTATGAGAAAATGCATTTTACTAGATTGTTCCATGAGAACAGGAGTTTTGTTTTGTGGTTGTTCACAGTGTAAGATGCTTCACCATCACCTTTTAAATGAGTGAAGTAATTACTGATAAACACCAAATTTGGGATAGTGATTATTTCAGGGTGGGATGGTGGGATGGAAATGGAAAATGCTTTTTTGCATATCCTTTTTTTTTTTTTTTTTTTTTTTTGAGACTGGGTCTCATTTCGTCACCCAGGCTGGAGTGTGGTGGCATAAACATGGCTCACTGCAACTTTGACTTAGGCTCAAGTGATCCTCCCACCTCAACCTGCCATGTAGCTGGGACTACAGGCATGTGCCACCATGCTGGCTAATTATTTTATTTTTTGTAGAGATGGGATCTTGCCATATTACCCAGGCTGGTCACAAACTCCTGGGCTCAAGCAATCCTCCCGCTTTGGCCTCCCAAAATGTTGGGATTACAGGCGTGAATCACCATGCCTGGCCTTTTGTATGTCTTAAATATTTCATAACAACAAAAAATTCCCTGGGGGAGGAGAAAAAGGTGTATTCTTCCTGCTTTTAAAGACAGATTCACCTCAGATATGGGATCCCCTACTAACTAGCTTTATGATCTGGGCATGATGATCAGTTTGAGTCTGTTTTACTCATCTGTAAACTGGGTTCCTACCTCCTGTATTTGTCATTTAAAAATGTAGTGTAGTGCTGACCGGGCTCAATGACATACGCCTGTAATCCTAACACCTTGAGAGGCTGATCACTTGAGGCCAGGAGTTGGAGACCAGCCTTGCCAACATGATGAAACCCTATCTCTACCAAAAATACAAAAATCAGCCTAGCGTGGTGGCACACAACTGTAATCCCAGGTGCACAGGAGGTTGAAGTAGGAGAATTGCTTGAACCCAGGAAGCAGAGGTTGTAGTGAGCTGAGATTGCACCACTACACCATAGCCTGAGTGACAGAGCAACTCTCCATCTCAAACAAACACACGAAAAAAGTGAGACTGTTTCAAAAAATAAAAAAGATGTAGCACAGTGCCAGTGAGATGCTGGCTGGGAAAATACTTGGAAAGATCTGAGGAGGAGGTAGTATTAATTCCTTTGTCCCTATGGCTCCCCCAGCCCCTCCCCTTCACCAGCCCTGAATCCCATGGCTCTATGTCATTGAGGAGGGTCACCACTAAATTTTCAATGGAGACACAGCATGTGCACAGATGCTACATACATGTAATGGATTTGCAAAACTAAGGAAGAATTTTTAAAATTTTTGGACAAAAGGCAGCCAGCAGTGGGGGAGGGGGTTGGAGGCAAGCAGGGCTGTGCACATATATGTGAATATGAGGACATGCATATGTGTACATGTGACTGCAAATGACTATACGTGTGTGACCCTATGTCTAGGCATGTGTGTGACTGTGTGCATGTGTGTGCTCTATGAGCACATATGTATCTATGTGAACATTTGGTAAGTGTGTGTGTGTGGGGGGGGGGAAGTGTATGGTATAGGCATCTTTGCATATGTGATTGTGTGTATGTGGTTCTGTGTATGAAAATATAAGAGTGGATGAGAGAGGTACACACAAGCACATATATACATAAATCTTCGTTCACACATACAAGCTTCGGAGTGTGTACCAGTGTATATGTATTTGTGATTATGTGCATGTAAGTGTCTATACTCTACTAAAGATACATGTCTGAGTATCTCTCTCTCTTTCTTCCTCCTTCCCACTCCCCCCACTCCTTTTCCTTCTCCTTTTGCCCAGGTGTGCTGGCCTAAGAATGACCACCTCAGGTGAGCCTCCTGCATCTCTGGCTTTGGGCTTTCCCAGCAGGTGGGAGGCAGCTCAAGACAGGCTCTTATCAGGTGAAAATCCAGCTCCAGCTCCCGCTGAGCCCCAATGAGAAAGGAATTGCCTGCAGGCTCTTCCCTAATCCCCCAACGGAACCTCCCTCACTTACCTCTCTGTGTGGTAACAAAAGACCTTTCTGCTCTGGTGGTCACATTCCTGACAGCTTAGTTTGGAATGGGGGGAAGGGACAGCAGGATTTTGGGGGGACAGTTGGGCAATTTCTATTGGCCTGAGTTTCCTACTCTGAGAAACTGACACAGAGTGGGAAGAAGACATGTAGCAGAAGGGTCAGTAGGCAAAACTGTATTGCTGATGTGGTTAAGTATGACCAACCTCTGCATGTCTCCATTTCTGACTTAGATGTGCTCAGCAAGTGTTTACTGAAAACCCAGTACTGGGGGCCAAAAACCCAGAGATGAACAAAAGGCATTTTTCTATTTTGGGGAGGTGGTGTTGATGGAAAAGGAACCTAGGGACACAGATCCCCAGAGTCCTCCTGGTCAAACATGTTGTACCCTGGGGCAGGTAGGGATTTAAAACCTTTCTGCAGCCCCATTTAACTGGCCTAATTACTGTCCATATTCTTTGCTGTAGCATTCAATGTCCTCTATTATGGGGGAAGGGATAACTAGGAAAGCTTTCTTGTAGCTGCAGGTATGTGAAAGAGAACTGGACCCCACAGAACAGGTAGAGTTTTGGGAAGTGAAGATGTAAGGAAGGGGCTTTTGGAAGAGAGGTCCTGACTTAAGAAAGGGCTCAGCAGCTGGACCTTGAGTCTGGTTGGTTGTCAACCAATGAAATTAGGGTGGTGACAAGGCTGAGCTAGATTCCATGTATTCATGTTGGTGCTTGGGTGGAGAGCGTTTCAGTTGGCAAGGTGACTTCATTCCTGTTACTTTACCTTTTCCCCTCAACCCAGAGGTGATGTTCATTTGACATTTGAAGAACTGGAAGATAAGGAAATAGTAGTGACTCACTCCAAGTCAGCATAGGGCTCAGGCTAGTGCTCTTTTCTCTATAACACAGCTGTCTGCTCTGCCCCTCTGTGAAAAGAAAGTCCTTGAGATCCCAGGGCTGGGACTCTTGGATGATGGCACATTCCTGTTTCTTTTGTTTATACCTGCTTATGTCTTGACTTTGCCATCAAATATCTGTTCCTTAATGTCATCACTAGGAACATGCTTCTGTTCCCATAAGTTCCCCCATTTATTCAGCCACCCATCTATCCACTTTTCTATTCATCTACATTTTTAGCACTCCTATACATCCACTCATCGATTTATTCATCTCCTTCTCTACCTACTCATCCACCATTCATCCATCCATCCACCCATCCTTCCATCCAACCTTTCATCCATCCATCCATCCACTCCCCCAACACATACATCCTACTTTCTCATTCATCTGCCTACTCACTATTCACCCATTCATTTCCCCCGTCAGTCCATGTATCCATACACCCAATTATTCATCTTTCATCTATCCATCCATATGTTCATCTACCAATGCCCTCCTATCTATTCACTCACTTATCCACCCACATGCCCACCAATCTATACTCCATTCATCCATCCAAATACCCACCCATTCACCCATCTACCCACTATCCATTCTCTTACTTACCCAGTCATCCATTTATATACCCATTTATCCACCCACACATTGACCCATCTACATATCCGCTCATCTATCCAGCCACCCATCTGCAAATTTAATGACCCACACTCATCTACTCATCATTTATTCACTATTCACCTATATTAACCTCTCCTTCATTTACTCACCACATCCATCTACTTACCCATTTACCTACCCACTCATCCACACACCCACCCAATTCCCAGTCAACCCTAGACTATCCACCTACCCATCTCTTTGACCAACCAATCAACCATCCATCCAAATACTCAACTCACCACCCTCCCACTAATCCATTCATCCAGTCACCTACCCACCCACCCCTCATTCCTGGGCACGGACTCATCACTCCATGTGAGAATCCAGGTTGGTCTACCCAAGCCAGTGCTGCCTGCTTACAGGGCTGCCATGACTCACCCTGCACGCAGAAGGCTGCAGGAAGGGGAGGTGGAGGGGCAGTAACTTACATGCAATCTCCCCTAGGATTTAAAGGTCACCTGAGTGCTCTTTCTTCCAGGCCCAGCGGTAAGAATTCTGGTAAATGAAAGAAGAAGAGAAACAAAGAGACAGAAACCCAGGGAAGGAGTAGAGAAGAGAGAGGAAATGATAAAGATCAGGGAGTGAACTAAAGAAGGGGAGGGAGGCCAGGTGCCGTGGCTCATGCCTGTATTCTCAGAGCACTGGGAGGCTGAGGTAGAAGGATCCTTTAAGCCCAGGAGGTTGAGGCTGCAGTGAGCTATGATACTGCACTGCACTCCAGGCTGGGCGACAGAGCAAGACCCTGTTTCAAAAAAAAGTAGGGGGATGGGGAGAAAAAGAAATGAAAATGTATGCAAAAGAAATAGGAAGTGGAATACAGGAGTAATGGAGAGAGACAAATAGAAGATCATATATTATGCGGGCGGGGGTGGGGGGTGGGGAGGAGGCGCAGGCTAGAGGGTCCCTAGCGTCACGCCCTGTCGCCCTCTCTTGAGCTCCCGGAAGCCCTTGCGGACTCGGCCAAGCTCCCCCGCCTCCTCGGGGAGAGACCGGGAAGCCTGGAGTCGCCGGGTGGGCGCGGCGCTTCTGGGCGCACCGGGGCGCATTGGCACTGGCGGCAGTTGCGCGGGCTCGGCCGGCCTCACCATCAATTAAGCGACCGCGGGGTCCGGCAAGCGGCAGCGACTGTGGAAATTACCTTTTGATTTCTTAATTACATTGTCCTCACCTGCAGCTCAACCTGCCTAGGAGAGACGCACGCCGAGCTCGATTCTCCGGGTGCCATAAATTAGGACGCCAGTCGCCGGCGAGCGCTGGGGCTTCCAGTACCTCCGAGCGCAGCCCGCCGGCTATTTTTTATCTCCCTCGGCACCTTGGAGGAGCTTCTGCTAATTCACTGCCCCCACCCCACACCGTCGCATCTTCCCCGCAACCAGACAGACCCAAGTCTGTTCCCAGATCTAGGTTCCAAACCCAGCCTCTGCCAGGCTTTGATGTGTGACTCTGGGCGAGTGTCTCCACCTTTCAGAGCCTCAGTTTCCCCATCTATAACATGAGAACAAAATATAGCTCCCATTTGTCTGGAAGGTAAGGCCTTGCGAAGGCTTAGTTCCGCTAAGCACTCTCATTCATTCGTTTCGTGAGTACACCTTCAGTGCCTACTGTAGATCTAGTGCTATTCTAGGCTTTGCAGATCAGGAGATGAGCTTTTTAAACAGTGTCTGCCTTCTTAAAGTGAGCAATGGCTATGATTTATAATAATAATAATAATAATATTATCAACAGGTTCCAGGCTTTTTGAGACTCTTGGCGGATGCTGCAGATGGGTGCATGGAGACATGAGGGTGGTGTTGCGGAGGGCGGGTGAGGATTTAGGGTGGAGGAATTGTCAGATTGGGGTGGAGCTGACCCACAACACAGACTCAAAGGCATTCTGGAGATCAAGGCGTTTGACAGATGGGGGAGTGACTTCTCCACGCCCGCTTAGGCACTGGTAGAGATTAGGTCTGACCTTTCAGGTTCTTCTCTCCCTATAGCTTGGTGATGCCCAAAGTGTGGCTCCAGACCAGCAGGGTCAGCTTCATGAGAATTTGTTAGAAATGCAAATTCTCAGGCCATACCCTGTAACCTCTGAAATTAGAATCTCTAGGAGTGCATCCAAGGAATCTGTTTTGACAAGCTCTCAAGGGGATCTTTATGCCCAATAAGGTATGATAAGCACAGTATGGCCAGGTGCAATGGCTCACGCCTGTAATCCTAGCACTTTGGGAGGCCGAGGTGGGCCGATCACTTGAGGTCAGGATTTGGAGACCAGCCTGGCCAACGTGGTGAAACCCTGTTCCTACTAAAAAAAATGCAAAAATTAGCAGGGTGTGGTGGTGCATGCCTGTAATCCCAGCTACTTGGGAGGTTGAGGCAGGAGAATTGCTTTAGCCTGGAGGCAGAGGTTGCAGTGAGCCAAGATCATGCCACTGCCTTCCAGCCTGGATGACAGGAAAAAAAAAAAAAAAAGAAAAAGGAAAGAAAAGCACAGAATTGCCCTAATGAACGCAGGGTTTCCCTTGTTCACTGCCTTGATCTCAGAAAATTGATTATTGTGCCTCCTTATAAGAATTCAGGTTGCACTGACACTGAGGCATCCCACATGCTATAAACGTGTACGTCAGAGGCTCCCAGACCCGCTGATGCCCAGGTTAGAGCCTGTGCTATAGCCCGAGCTCGCATTGAGAATACCTGGGGAGTTTGAGAAAGTTCAGATACCTAGGCCCCTCCTAAGACCAATTCAATCTGCATTGCTGGGAGATGTCCTGAGTGTCAGCCTTCCAAAGCTGTGGGTGACTCTGATGTTCAGGGAGGGTTGATAGCAACTGCCAATGTAGAAGCTGACCAGAATTGGGAGTCAGGGGTCTCCATTTCCAAGCCCAGTCCTGCCACCGACTCGCTATTTGGGGCCAAATGTCGTATCCCCTTCGACAGCCATCTAGGCCATATTCCATCAGTTTATCATAGGTCTGAAGCGATTGGAGGAACATGCAGAAAAGGCAGGTTCTACATGGGGGTTCCCCCTCCTAGAATTTGAGCCCTATGAAGGTTTGAGGTAGGGCCTGAGAATATGCTTTTTATTTTATTTACTCTTTTTTTTGAGACAAGGTCTTGCTCTGTTGCCCAGGCTGGAGTGCAGTGGCATGATCACAGCTCACTGTAGCCTCGACTTCCCAGTCTCAATGTGATCCTCTTGCCTCAGCCTCCCATGTAGCTGGAACTACAGGTGTACCACCACACCTGGCTAATTTTTTGGATTTTTTGTAGAGACGGGTTTGCTCAGGCTAGTCTTGAACTTCTGGACCCAAGTGATACTTCCTGCCTTGGCCCCGTGAATGCTGAAATTATAGGTGTAAGCCACCCTGCATGGTGAGAATATGCATTTTAAAAGAGCTACCAGATAAACTTTGCTACAAATGTCCACTTTCTGAGAGATCCCATGAGGGCAGCGGAGCAGGCAAGTTAAGGACCTGTTTGAATCCTAACTTCATTTTACATTGCAATCCTGGTTGTCACCTTTCTAACCCCTTCTCTCACCTAATTTACTTTCTTCCTCTTTTGAGCATGTTTATTTAAATTCCTTTAAATTCATGTTTTCTTGGCTGGGTATGGTGGCACATACCTGTAATCCCAGCTACTCGGAGGCTGGGGCAAGAGAATTGCTTGAACCCGGGAGGCGGAGTTCGGTGAGCCGTGTTATAGTGAACTCTAAGTTTCTCTTCAAAGAATCAGTATGTCAGTATGTTTAGCTCTCTTATTCTTTAATTCTCTGTTTTAAAGTTTAACTTCCTTGTAATTCCAGTAAACAACCTTCTCCGCCGGTTCTAATCAGTGGTTCACATCTGTTCCCCCTGGCCCCCGGCTCCATCCTGACTCATCCTGGTCACTTGCTAAGTCACCTATTCCAGTCGCCTTCTTTGACCTAGGTCACCCCTGGCTATCTGCTCTGACCTGCCCATAACCATCCTTCCCACCAAAACACCCACCCTGCCACTCCAGCTTAGACCCCAGCTCTCTTTAAAATAGCCAATCAGGATTAGTCTAGCTTGTGTGGTCTAACCCTAGCCAATAGGGGATGACACAACAGTAGGGACAACCCCTGTCAGGCATAAGTACCCCTTCCCCCCTTGTTCAAGGGTGCAGCCACCATCGCTCCATCCATGAGCTGCATCCTTCTATAGAAGTAAACTGCCTTGCTGAGAGGATTTATCTTCGAGTGCTATTTCTTTGGTGACATCAACATTTTATTTTGTAACAGCTGAGATCATGCCAGCACTCCAGCCTGGGCAACAAGAGTGAAACTCCGTCTCAAAAAAAATAAAATAAAATTATGTTTTCTTTCTCTTCCTCTTTTGAGCATGTTTATTTAAATTTCTTTAAATTCATGTTTCTTGATATTTAAAAAATATTAGTTGACAGCTGGGTGCAGTGGTTCATGTCTGAAACCCCAGCACTTTGTGAGGCTGAGTCAGAAGGATGGCTTGAGCTCAGGAGTTTGAGACCAGCCTGGGCAACATGGCAAAACCCTGTCTCTACTAAAAATACAAACGTTAACTGGGTGTGGTGACATGCGCCTGTAGTCCCAGCTAATTGGGGGGCCGAGACAGGAGGATTGTTTGCCCACATGGTTGAGGCTGCAGTGAGCTGAGATAGCAAAACTACACTCCAGCCTGGCTGGGTGACAAAGTGAGACCCTGTCTCAAATATATATATATTAGTTGAGGGAGACAATTTTTTGGGGAGTAAGGAGGAGAAGGTTTTCCCCCAAGTATATGTCTATAAAATATTGATCAAAATTCTCAAAAATGCTTCTACTAAGCTCTTGGTTCCAGAAAAGGTGGCATAACAAAGACCAGATTTATTATCCTGCCTTGAACAACTAGAAAACCAGACCAAACATTTATTTATCTACCTTTACTTATTTAATTTTAACTTTTATTTCAAGGTCAGGGGTACCTGTACAGATTTGTCATATAGGTAAACATGTGTCATGGGGGTTTGGTGTACAGATTATGTTGTCACCCAGGTACTAAGCTGAGTACTCAATAGTTACTTCTTTCTGATCCTCTCCTTCCTTCCACTGTCGACTCTCAAGTAGGCAGTGGTGTCTGTTGTCCCTCTTTTTGTGTCTATGTGTTCTCATCATCTAGCTCCCACTTATAAGTGAGAACATGTGGCATTTGGTTTTCTATTCCTGTGTTAGGTTGCTAAGGATAATGGCCTCCAGCTCCATCCGTGTTCCTGCAGAATACATGATCTTGTTCCTTTTTATGGCTGTGTAGTATTCCACGACATATAGGTACCACATCTTCTTTATCCAGTCTATCATTGATGAGCATTTAGGTTGATTCCATGTCTTTGCTGTAATGAATAGTGCATGAACGTACACATGCATGTTTCTTTATGGTAGAATGATTTATATTCCTTTGAGTGTATTCCCAGTAATGGGATTGCTGGGTTGAATGTTAGTTCTGTTAGCTCTTTGAGGAATTGCTACACTGCTTTCCACAATGGGTGAACTAATTTACACTCTCACCAACAGTGTATGAGCATTCCCTTTTTCTGGCAACCTTGCCAGCTCTGTTATTTTTTGACTTTTTGACAATAGCCATTCTGACTGGTGTGAGATGGTATCTCATTGTGGTTTTGATTTGCATTTCTCTAGTGATTAGTGATATTGAGCTTTTTTCCATATGCTTCTTGGCTTCAGTATGTTTTCTTTTGAAAGTGTCTGTTCAGGTCCTTTGACTATTTTTTGAGACAGAATCTCGCTCTGTTACCAGGCTGGAGTGCAGTGGCACAATCTCAGCTCATTGCAACCTATGCCTCTCAGGTTCAAGCAACTCTCCTGTGTCAGCCTCCTGAGTAGCTGGGATTACAGGTATGCACCACCATGCCTGGCAATTTTTTATTTTATTTTATTTATTCTTAGTAGAGATGGGGTTTCACCATGTTGGCCAGGCTGGTCTTAAACTTCTGACCTCAGATGATTCACCTGCCTTGGCCTCCCAAAGTGCTGGGATTACAGGCATAAGCCACTGCCCCTGGCCCTTTGACCACTTTTTAATGGGGTTGTTTGTTTTTGTGCTTGTAAATTTCAGACAAAATATTTAAAAGCAACAGTTTTAGGCATCAGTCAACAGGTAGTCTAGGTCTGTATCCCTGAGAGAAGGAAAACGAGGAGCCCTCTGGGTTTCCAAGCAATAGCACAAGGAGGGGAAACCCAAAGAGCTTGAGAACTTTCTGAGTCAACTCAAGATAGAGCTAGGAGTTCAAGGAGTCCAAGTGGGTAGAATTTATGGGACAGGGGGTACTAGAGAGTAGAGATCTTCCTGGGAAGATAACTCCAGAAATCAAGACATGAGTTTTCTTATGTCCTTGGTTCTGGGTTCTGTGCATGTGCCAGAAGTAACTTCCTGAAGCCAAGGAGAGAACCACCAAAAGGAGTAGGTAGAACAATTCCTAGATCTCACATAGGGCTGGGAATAGCTCATGTGACCATGGAAAGCCCTCATAAGAGACAGACCATGGGGCAGGATCCTCAGAAGAGTACAGCTGTAGTAGTGGGGGATAAGTTATCCCTAGATGAAAGGCTGCTGCTTTGACACTGCCCTAAGAAAGCATAAAAACAAGATTTGAAAGCTGCAATTGGCTAAGTAGCTTAACTGTTTGCTGGGACAAAACTCAGCACTATTTAAGACTATAACAAAACTGAGCAACCAAAAGTAAAACTGTTTTTCATGTAAGGTTAAATGTACATGTGTTATATCGGATCCAGCAGTCCCACACTGAGGTAGTTACTCAAGAGAAATGAAAATGATATTCACACGACTTATGCTGAATTTTTTACAGTGGTTTTATTCAATGTAGCTCCAAACTGAGAAGAATTCAAATGTCAACCAATTAGTAAATGGGTATCAATCAGTGTTACTTCCACATACAAGGGAATGCTACTCAAGAGTAAAAATAAATTTACTACCGATGTAAACCACCCCATAGACAAATTTCTTTTTTCGTTTTTTAATTTTTACCTTTTTGAGATGGAGTCTCACTTTGTTGCCCAGGCTGGAGTGCAGTGGCACGATCTTGGTTCACGGCAACTTCCGCCTTCCGGTTTCAAGCAGATCTCTGCCTCAGCCTCCTGAGTACCTGGGATTCCAGGCACATGCCACCACACCCGGCTAATTTTTTGTATTTTTCGTAGAGACGGGGTTTCACTATCTTGGCCACGTTGGTCTTGAACTCCTGACCTCGTGATCCACCTGCCTCGGCCTCCCAAAGTGCTGGGATTATAGGTGTGAGCCACCGTGCCCAGCCATAGATGAGTTTTAAAACCACAATGCTGAGTGAAATTAGTCAAGAATGAAAGTTTACATACTGTATGATCCCACTGATATAAAATTCTCGGCCGGGTGTGGTGGCTCACGCCTGTAATCCCAGCACTTTGGGAAGCTGAGGCAGGATCACGTGGTCAAGAGATCGAGACCATCCTGGCCAACATGGTGAAACCCCGTCTCTACTAAAAAATACAAAAATTAGCTGGGCATGGTGGCATGCACCTGTAATCCCAGCTACTCAGGAGGCTGAGGCAGGAGAATTGCTTGAACTCAGGAGGCAGAAATTGCAGTGAGCCAAGATGGCACCACTGCACTCCAGCCTGGCAACTGGTGACAGAGCAAGACTCTGTCTCACCAAAAAAAAAAAAAAAAAAAAAAAAAAAAAAATTCTAAAAAAAGGCAAAACTATAGTGATGGAAAGCAGAACTTTGTTGCAGGGGGGCTGCATAGGGGGTTGGGTGTGGGGTGGGAGAGGGAATGACACCCAAGAAGCATGTTTTCAAATGATGGAAATCTTCTTTTCATGATTATAGTAGTGGTGTATAATTTGCCAAAACTCATTGACTTGCACACTTAGAATTGGTTAATTTTATTCTATGCAAATTATACTTCAATAAAGCAGATTAATGAAAATGCTCATGCCCTCTGGCTGCAGAAGTTTACTTCTCAGAAGGTATCCCAAGGAAATATTCAGAATGTGGACAAGGATTTATGAACAAGGATGGCCTTCAAAGAATTGTTTATTATGGTGAAAAATTATGTACAAACAAAATATCCAATTGTAGAGGTGGGATGAAATAATGATGATATGTGCATAGGAAGGGTTGCTGTACAAGTTATTAAAATAATTTAATGACCTGGGAAAAATACGCATGATGAAATGCCTGCTGAAAGACAAAATGTGAGCTATGGTCTCTGGAGTACAGATACCTGTGTTGAATCCTGGCTCTGCCACACGCAGCTGTGTGATGTTGGGAAAGTGCTTAGCTTCTCTAAGCCTAGATGTTCTCATCCTTACAATGGAGATGCCAACAACACCTGCTGTACAAGTTGCAGTCAGGATTAAATACAATCACACTAGTAAAATCCTTAGCACTTGGCATATGATAAACATATAATAAATGCTAGCAGAGGTTATTTGCTGTGACCAAAGTCTATAAATGGCAGGACAGTTTTGTCTAAAATTCTCTGTAAAGGATAACACAGAAATATACAAGCATATTTATCGTGGTCATCTTTGGGCTATGGGAATGTAGTTTGTGTTATTTTTCCTCATTATACTTGTCTTTGTTTTCCAGTTGTTCTATAATAAGGATGCGTTACTTGTAGAATCAGAATCAAACCAATAAGCATTGTAAAGAGTTTCCTTTGCATTCCTGAAATTCTACAAATGTATATAGGAGCATCATTCTAGACACAGAGTAGTGATTCGGGGGTATGAGGTGGGATGAGAGGAATACAGGCTGAGGAAAATATGATTCTTGCTTTCAAAGTGTTAGGCAGGCATGGTGGATCATGCCTGTAATCCTAGCACTTTGGGAGGCTGAGGTGGGTAGATCACTCGAGGTCAGAAATTGGAGACCAGCCTGGCCAACATGATGAAACACTGTCTCTACTAAAAATACAAAAATTAGCCGGGCATGATGGCATGCACCTGTAATCCCAGCTACTAGGGAGGCTGAGGCAGGAGAATCGATTGAACCCAGGAGGTGAAGGTTGCAGTGAGCTGAGATCACACCACTGCATTCCAGCCTGGGCGACAGCGAGACACTGTCTCAAAACAAAAAACAAACAAAAGCAACAACAACAAGAAAAACCCCAAAGTGTTTGCAAAGTGTCTGGGTACCTACAATTGTAAAGCCTGGAAACAAAGAATCGTAACACAAACTGGAATGGACAAGAGGCGAGACTGGCAGAGGTACAAGTAGAATGACAGAAGTGCTGTGGAAATGCCCTAGAAGGAAATGTTGGTGTTGCCTGGGAGCAGTGGGGTGGCTTCCCAGAGGATGGGTGATCGAGTTGGCTGGGACGTAAACAGCACTCCTGGTGGAGGGCACTGTGTGAGCAAAGGTGTGGAGCTGAGAATGTGCAGACCATCTTCAGAGGATGATGAGCTCACTGTTGAGGCTCGATGGCGGGTGTGTCTGACGGAGGGGAGTGGGAAGGATACAGCCTGGCAAGTTGATGAAGGTCTCAGTTCTAGTTTTGTGACTGAAGTGCTGAGAACAGTGACCACGTGTCAGCACTGTTCTCAGCACTTCACATGTGTTTACACTTTTAAACTTACAGAAGTCTGAGTCAGGCATTATTTCAAGCCCCATTTTACAGAGAGCAAACCGAGGCAGAGACACACGAATAGATTTGGTCACACTCCCTGCAGCTAGCAGGTGATAGAACCGGGACTGAAATCCAGGCGGTGTGGCTCCCGGTCCCTGATGTCCCGACACAGCCCTGCACTATGACAATCAGGCTTGGATATTTTCTTTTTGCAGTAGGAAGCCATGGATGGTTTCATAAAAAAACTGGAAAGTGCCTTTAGCCAAGACACAGTCCTGTTCTCTACATCCAAGTAATTGCTTTCTCTTTCTTTGCTACACAAAAAGATGTTCCGGAAGAAACCAAAGGTGATCTGCTGGCCAGGGAACAGGAGACTTGGATTTAACCCTTCAACTCTGACCCTCCAAGACATTTCTATTCTGTGCTATAGATTTCTTGCCTTAATAAAGATGGAGCTGGAAGGAGGAGAAGAAAAGGGAGTGCTTCTAAGTGGGGACAAAAAAATCCCCACAAAACCCTGAAATTTTATCTCAGCCTCAAGTGGAGATTAACCATGCCAAAATATCTGTGTTATTGATAACAATAATGATGACGATTATTATATTTTATTTTTCAATCCTGGTAATTATTGTACATTAAATCATTAGCATTCATTATTCCTACAATGTGTAATTAGGACAATGGTGGATAGATTGCTCTTGACTGTAATGAAGTTTTTATAATTGTAATTTATTGGCATCAAATTACCTTTCTTAAAACGAATCTGAACATCACATTCTTAATTCTGGGGAGGCGGTGGCAATTATTTTTAATTAATGTTTCTTGTTTGTGCCACACAGGGGGAGCTGTCTGACCAAGCCAATTCTCTGTATCTGCAAGGAAGTTAACCAAGAATAGCAAAGGGATTCTTGAATCAGTCATCTATCATGAAACATTTTCCTTTTTCCTGTCCTCCACCCCAGTTCCATCTCCCTTCCTCCAAAGCAGTGGCCATAGGGAAAAAAAGCAACAACAACCATTTTCCAATATGATTAGTGGTGAAGACAGGAGGTGATGATGCAGGTTGTTTAAGCCAATTTCTTGCTAGGTTTGAGAAGAATATTTTTTTCTTCCTTCAGAGGTGTCTCAATTGGGCCAGATGCAGTGGCTCACACCTGTAATCCCAGAAATTTGGGAGGCTGAGGTGGGTGGATCGCTTGAGCTCAGCAGTTCAAGACCAGCCTAGGCAACATGGCAAAACCCTGTCTCTACAAAAAATACAAAAATTAGCTGGGCATGGTGGCCCATGCCTGCAGTCCCAGCTACTTGGAAGGCTGAGGCAGGAGAATTGCTTGAATCTGGGAGGTGGAGGTTGCAGTGAACCGAGATAGCACAACTGCACTCCAGCCTGAGTGACAGAGCGAGACTCTGTCTCAAAAAAAAAAAAAAAAAATTATCCAGGTGTGGTGGTGAGTACCTGTAGTGCCAGCTACTAGGGAGGCTGAGGTGGGAGGATGGCTTGAGCCTGGGAGGAGAAGGTTGCAATGAGCTGAGATCACATCATTGCACTCTAGCCTGGTTGACAGAGCCAGTCCCTGTCTCAAAATTAAAAAATAAAAAGAAATTAAAAAAAAAATAAAACAAAGAAATGGCTCAATTGCCAGCCTCTGTCTTAGGGAGTATGTGTGTGTGTGTCCTGGGGTCCTGGAGGGTGGTGGCTAGGGGATGGCTTTTGGTGTAAATTTAATTGTGATGATTCACATAATGTGACAAGCTCTTCTCTCTCACCACCCCATCCAACTATTGGCTAAGGTGGCCTCTCCAAAGATATGAATCTACTTAGAAAGGTCAAGTGAGAAGTCTTGGAGCACATGTTTCTACTGTTGTAATATGAAGTTGCCTGTATTTGACTGGGTTTGACCTACAAAAAGGGAAATTTAATGGTTCAAAGAAATCTATCCACCAGGATGATAATCAATGAAATGACTCCTTTCCAAAGATGTTGTTTAGGAGGGACAGAAAGGCCATTTGGTTTTAGGCAACTGAGTGAGCAAGAGAGTGTTTGTCAAGAAGGAGCATACGGAGAGAGGATGGGGCAGACTGAGGAATACACAGGGAAGTGACCTGGAGAGAGAGACTGACTTACTCATCACCCATTCTGCACCAAGCATAGGTCAGGCCCTTTCTGTGCACATGTTCAAGGTGATAAGTGGCACTACCCTGGGTCTCCCTGACTTCCAGACACCTGAACTTTCTACTGTTCCAGAAATGAATAGCTATCAGTCATTCACATCTTAGACTAGACACACGACCAGACTGACCTTTAGCCTCCTAAATTTAATCTTGGTTTCCCGGTAAAGGAGCATTAGACTTTGTTGAGCTGGAAGGGAAGTAGTTCTAGATCCTGAAGACTAAGGTTCTACTCCCCCTATAGTCAGACCAAAGGGGTAGATGTCTACTTCATCTGTGATGGTGATGTCTTCACCCTGGTTTGAACAGAAAGACTTTTGCCTTGTGCAGGATGGATCTGGTGTCATGTCTGTGCTGAGGTTCCAGGAGAACACACAACCTTTGATACTCTGTATGTGTAAGGGGCTTGTGACATTTGCAGTTGCCTGGTGAATATTGTTAAGGAGGACTGAATTCAAGGTAGACACTTCTGTTGTTTGTGGTGGCTGGGGTAGGGCTTGGATCTGTGGTCAGAACTCAAAGGATCCTGGCAAGTTACCAAAATCAGCACTTTGGGTCCAAATTAGTTAGTTGACAGTACCCATGGATAAAGCCATGGGCTTCTAGGAGATGGTGAGGGCTCCCTGGCTCCATGGAAATGTACTGAGGGTCTGAGATGGGCGCAATTTTCAGCACCAAGGACAGAGGCCAAATCAGACCAGGAGGGGGACATTCTAAGGTGAGCTACACATAAACCTATAGTTTTTTTTAAATTATTTTTTTATTTTTATACTCCCTCTGGTGTGTATCCTGAAAATCCTATAGTTTTAAGAGATCTCCTGGTATCCTTTTGTGCAAGCCTCTTCAGTTGGATTTGCTCCTTCTTGCCTCTTAGGGCAAGAATCTTGATGCTTGGATTCTGTTATCTTATTCTAGCTCTGTCACTTATGAGCTGGGAAAGTTTGTAGAATGGGTTAATAATTGGTTGGTTTGAAGATTAATGAAATCCTGCATATAAAAAAGCATAGCACAGTACCTGGCAAAGTAAGCACTCAATAGGGGGCATTTGTGGCTATTATTCTGGAGGTGGAATTAGTAGGTGTGATTAATAGTAATAATCATAGCAACCTCCACTTATTAAGTCCTTACTATATGCTAGGCTCTGTCTTAAATGCTGTAAATGCATTATCTCATTATCTACAACAATCTGGTTACAGATGAGAAATTGAGGCACAGAAAGGCTAAGGAACTTGGCCAAGGTCACACAACTGGTAAGTGGTGGAAGTGAGATTTGAATGAACCCAGGTGGGTGGAGAGAGTATAACACTTATACTATTATGCCAATGGCCTCAATAGCTCAGCTATAAGCATTCAACAACTGGAACAATAGAAATAATTACTATTATTATCATTACCATCACCACCAGCACCAACATCATTTGTCTATTATTATTAATTATTAATTGATTCTCTCCCTTCTCCCACCTCTTTCAAGAAGTTTGATCAAGGGACATGATGGGCTAAGGAAGAAAGTGCCATGACAGAAGGAAACATTTCCAAGGAAAAGCATGAGGCATGGTCCTGGGCACCTTGGAGGATGTAAAGACAGGTCCCAAATTTGGGGGACCTCAAAGCCTAGTAGAGGCAGACTTTTTCCCTTTTTTCTTTCCTTTTTTTTTTTTTTTTTTTTTGAGATGGAGTTTTGCTCTTGTTGCCCAGACTGGAGTGTAATGGCACAATCTCAGCTCATTGTAACCTTTGCCTCCTGGGTTCAAGCAATTCTCCTGACTCAGCCTCCTGAGTAGCTGGGATTACAGGCACCTGCCCCACAACTGTCTAATTTTTCATATTGTTAGTAGAGACAGGGTTTCGCCATCTTGGCCAGGCTGGTTGTGAACTCCTGACCTCAGGCGATCCACCCACTGTGGCCTCCCAAAGTGTTGGTATTATAGGCATGAGCCACCATGCGCAACCTTTTCCCCTTTTTGTGTGGGTCATTTTCTAGTGAAAACTGGAAACCTGCTAGATAAATTCTTTAAAAAAGCTGTAACACTTAGAAGGGAAGGTAGACAGTTGCACAAATAACCATAGCACCAAGGTATAAGCTACCATAGGTAAGATACCAAATGCTATGGGAAATCAGGAAGAGGGCTGTTTTCAGATAGGGGTTAACTTTATGGAGGTCTTCCTGGGGGGAGGAAGACTCTGAACTAAGGATGCAAATATAGGCCAGATTGGGACATCGTGCCAATGAAGAGATGTTGGAAACCAAGCAGCCTGGACTGAGCCACTTTACTTCCTCCTCTTCCTCGTTTTCTTCATCCTCCTCTCCATCTTGTCTTCCTCTGTCTCTTTCTCCTTTCTGTTCTTATTTTTCTCTTCTTCCTCCTCCTTTTGTTTTCCTTCTTTCTTCCCTCTGTCCATCTCCCTTCTCTTCCTCTTCTTCTTCTTATTCCTCCTTTCCTTCCTTCTCTTCCTCTTCCTTCCACCTTCCCCTAATTATTTTATAATTATCAATTGACTCACCATATTAGAGAATCAGCCAAAGGCTGAGGATATGAATGCTGGTAAACCTTTCTTCTAGCGGTTTGCTTCACACTGCAGCCTTGGAGTGGAAATGCAACTCCAAGTGGAAATTGGGACAAATTCTATTGCGGGTGAGGCAGCATTTTTGTCAAGGAGGACAAAGTTTAATACCCACCCTCAGGAAAGGCAATTAGAAGAATAAATCTGGTCAACTAGACCTTGGCACAGACCCAGCCCTGTCCTATACTCTCTGTGTAACCTTCAGCAAATAGCTGTACATCTGTTTCCACCTCTGTAAGATGAGGGTAAACTGGGATTCTCTCTTCACAGGGTTGTCATGAGGGTTAAATGAAATAATCAATATGAATGTATTTAGCATCGTGCCCAGAACATAGTAGATGCTAAAAAAAAAAAGCTCGATTTTCATCTCCTTTAATTAATGAATCTCTATATTTAAAATGGGGTCTGTGGCTTTGGAGCGGGAGCAAGTCGTGATGGGGTTGTGCCGGCAGAAGAGATGGAAGGCAGGAGAGAAGATCGGATTTCTGATGGGGTGAAGGTGGGCAGTGTAAATCTAATTTCTTGGCAAAAGCTGCAATTTTCCAGCCCTTTTAATTATTATTTTTTATTATGGATACAAATTAAAAATAAACTGTGTGTCTCAATCACAGCAGGGATTAAAATTGTTCCCTAATTGTTATCTTTGAATCAATCTAGCTTCTATTAGCTCTGCTTCTCAAGGTATAATTGAGGGGTGTGTGTGTGTGTGTGTGTGTGTGTGTGTGCGTGTGCGAGCATGCACGTGTGTCTCCTTGGTTTGTGGGGAAGGCAGCTTCCTCCATTTGATGCACTCTGTTGTATTCCAAATTCTAGTTTTCTTTTTCCTTCCTCTTTTCTAAAGATCTTGAGTTGCAGTAGAGTTGGCAAGGTTTGAACAATAGATTCCTGTCCCTATCTTGCTATTCCTAAAATTTTTATTTCAAAAATCAACATACTTTGTTCTATCCTGGGGGGCATTTTTCGATAGGGTTGAAGGTGGGAGAGGACTAATCTAAAATGGATACGTTGGTGATTGCTATACTCAGTTTTTTCCTGAATACAGAGCTCTAGACCGCAAATTCTCTAGGCAAGAAACAGGGCTTCTTGTTCATCTTGTTCTTGGCTACATTCCCAGCACCTAGAACAGTGTCTGGTACATGGTGGGTTCTCATTAAATTTTAACTGATTAAACTCAGTCAAGCACTTTGTACTAGAAGAAAATATGTGAAATGCATGGTGCACAACTACACGATCCCTGGTATATAGATAGTGGTAGTGATCAATATCACACAGCTCTTGTTCTTTTTATCAGATACCCAAGCTCAGACAGACCATCCTGAGACAATTTTTCTACTTAAATTTTATTTTAATATTTGCAGTCTTCCTAGTTGCCATTTGCCAAGGCTCTGCTATATATACTTGATGCTTTATATGTATTATTGTGAATTCTCAGGCACTCTTACTACACCCATTTTACAGATAAGGAAACTGAGGCTCAGAGAGATGAAATCACTTGCGCAAGCTCACGCAGCTGGTAAGTGATGAGGCTGGGATTCAAACTCCGATCTGTCAGGCTCCTAAACATCTATGATCTCTCTTGTCACTATTCTTCCCTACCTTGTGAGCTCCAACTGTTTATATTTTATTTTATTATCTTATACTTTTGGACACAGTATCTCTGTTGCCCAGGCTGGAGTGCAGTGGCACCATCATAGTTCACCACAGCCTCAAATTTCCAGGCTCAAGTGATTCTCCTGCCTCAGCCTCCCTAGTAGCTGGGATTACAAGCATGCATCATCATGCCTGGTTAATTTTTGTTTATTTTTATTTTTTTGTAGAGATGAGAGTTCTTGCTATATTGCTCAGGCTGGTCTCAAACTTCCAGCCCAAGCAATCACCCTACCTTGGACTCCCAAAGTGCTGTTACAGGTGTGAGCCACTGTGCCCAGCCTCCAACTTATTTATCTCTTCCAAGTAAGCAAGCTAAGTATTGTTGGCCTTATTCTTCACATAAAGAAAATGAGGCCCCAAGAAAATCTTAAGACTTGCCTGGGGGTGGGAGGTGTCACATGCATGGAGACCTCATGCTAGTGGCCAGTGTACTACCAACGCATGCTAACCAGGGCATCACCCTGCCCTCCTGTCCTGGTCATCTAACCCAACGGAAATTTAAAAATGAGAACTTCAGGCCAGGCACAGTGGCTTACGCCTGTAATCCCAGCACTTTGGGAGGCCAAGGCAGGTGGACTGCTTGAGGTCAAGAATTTGAGACCAGCCTGGCCAACATGGCAATATCCCATCTCTACTAAAAATACAAAAGCTAACCAGGTGTGGTGGCGCATGCCTGTGATCTCAGCTACTCAGGAGGCTGAGGCAGGAGAATTGCTTGAACCCAGGAGGTGGAGGTTGCAGTGAGTCGAGATTGCGACACTGCACTCCAGCCTGGGCAACAGTGTGAGACTTTGTCTCAAAAATAAAATAAAATAAAAACGAGAACTTATAAAAAACTTTAAATCTAATAAGTTCATATAGAGAGACCAGAGTGGCTGCATTGTGCTTTCAGTAAGAAGCTGAGCTGAGGTTGTATCACTAAAAAGGGGTTGCTTTTCCAAGTGCCACACTTGGACAGAATGAAGCATTTGTTCATTTATGCTTTGCATGAATACTCTTTAAGTACCTGTGACGTGCCAGGTCTGCAGGAAGATCTAGAAATACAGCAGGAAACAGAAGAGCCAGCTCCTGCCCTCAGAAGTTTATGAGCAAGGGGGTGAGACAGATTCAACAAAATATTCCCATAAGCATATAGTTACAAACTGCGATAAAACATGGGAGGAAAAAGTACAGGGAATTACTAGAGATTATATAATAACAAGGGGACACAATGTCCCAGTGAGGGTGGGGGTGTGTGTGTTCAGGAATGCTGGGACACGTTTGAGCATCGATTGTGGAGGAAGAGTTAACTAGGTGGCTCCTCTTTTAGGCAGAGGGCACTGCTTGCAAATGAGTCCAGGAAAAGGGACCAGGGCATCTTCTAGGAACAGGAGAGCCACTGTGAATGGGGCTTACAGGATGGAGGACAAGTGTGAGACTAACCCTGGGAAGGTAGACAGGGGCCAGATCACAGGGCCTTGAGGACAAGGTGTGATGGCAACAGGGATCTACTGAAAATCTTGAGCTCAAGAGATGCTTTAATTGGATTTGTATTTAAAAGACAAGATCAATGGAGACTGGGAGTAGTGGCTCACAGCTGTAATCCTAGCACTTTGGGAGGCCGAGGTGGGCTGATCACTTGAGGACAGGAATTCGAGACCAGCATGGCCAACAGGGCAAAACCTCATCTCTACCAAAAATGCAAAAATTAGTCAGGCGTGATGGCATGCGCCTGTAATCCCAGCTACTCAGGAGATTGAGGCAGGAGAATCACTTGAACCCAGCAGGTGGGGGTTGCAGTGAGCCAAGATTGCACCACTGCACTCCGGCCTGGGCAACAGAGTGAGACTCCATGTCAAAAAAAAAAAAAAAAAAAAAGATAACTTGGGGCCAGGAGTTCAAGACCAACCTGGGCAACATAAAAAGACCCTATCTTTATTTAAAAAGAAAAGAAAAGAAAAGACTGAGCCAGCCATGGTGATACACACCTGTAGTCCCAACTACTCAGGGGGCTGAGGTGGGAGGATCACTGGAGCCCAGGAGTTCGAGGCTGCACTGAGCCACGTTTGTGCCCCTGCACGCCAGCCAGAGTGACAGAGTGAGACTCAGTCTCAACAGAAAAGAAGCTTGTTAAAAGGACACTCAGAGCAGCTCTTCTGGTGTTTTGATATCTTGAGAATCTGTTTTGAAATGAGAAAGAAGGATCCATTCTGGCAGGGGGTGCTAAATTAGACTGATGGTGTGTGAGGAGGAGTATTTGCCTAGAATATCTTCCGGAACATGAGTGGACTGGGGACAGCATTCATGAACATTGTTTTAATTCAGAAAGTTTTCTATCTGCCATCAAGTTTTGGGAGTCATCTGTGGTGGTCATTAGGGCTGTTCCCGAATGTTTCCTCTCTGCCTTCCAGGCATGTGGCAGGAATGTGCTTCTGTGATCAACCAAAAAGATCACACTCATATCTAGACTGAGTTTTTATGAGCACTTACCTTTGCAGTCATGGAAGTTTGGGTCCAGATGATGCCTCCAGTCACCTGGATCCTCAAGCGAACCTCCTACAGTCAAAGCCTCCTTGCTGACCCACAGTAAAATGAGACTGGGTGAGAAACAAGCTGCTGGGGCTGTTTGTTACTGGAGCATAACCTTGCCTTCCCTGACACATACAAAAGCTCTCCCATACCCTGCTCTGCCCTCTCCTGCATCCCTCCTCACTCTCTCTCTCAGGAGGCTGCAGCCCCACCTGTATGCCACATTCCTTCTGATCCCAAGGCCTTCATACATGCAATTGCCTCCAACCTGCACAACCTGCTTTCTCTCATCCCCTGGCAAATTCGTACACTCCCTCAGGTCTCAGTTTCAGCGTCTCATCTCCCTGTTGGAGGTTTCAGAGGACATGAGATCTTCAGAGCACTGACCCAGTTTGTGATCACGTCTTTATTTGTTTTTTGAGACAGGGGATTGCTCTGTTGCCCAGGCTGGAGTGCAGTGCTATGATCACAGTTCACTGCAGCCTCAACCTCCTGGGCTCAAAGGCTCCTCCCTCCTTAGCCTCCCAAGTAGCTGGGACTACAGTTGCATGCCACCACACCCAGCTAATTTTTAAATGTTTTATAGAGATGCAGGGGAGTCTCACTATGTTGCCTGGGCCTCAAGTGATCCTCCAGTCTCAGCCTCCCAAAGTGCTAGGAATACAGGTGTGAACCACTGTGCCCAGCATCTAATGCTTTTTGAATGAATAAATAGATGAATGAAAGAAACCCATGTGATCTTGAATTGCCCCTCCCAGTATGGAGGAAAGAGGGCCCCGGACTTCCATTCCCCTTATCTTTGGCCAACTCCCTTTTCCGACCTAGGACCACATTACAACATTCATGAGCTCTTTTTCCATAAAAAAATTAAAAATTTTATTTTATGACTGTGTTGGTATAAACATGAATATAATCCAGGCTAGACTCATTAATATATATACACATTATTATTATATCATGTTTTCTTTTGACTTTAAAAGAAATTAACATTAAAACATTTAATTAACATTAAAACATTTTTATGGACCCCTTGAAGTATTGTGAGTCCTAAGCACCATGCTTCCTGTGCCTAATGGAAAAGTTGGTTTCTCCTGACCCAGTTTCCCGTTCATTCCTTCCTTCCTTCCTTCATTCACTGAGCAAGAATGTATAGAGCATCGTCTCAATGCAAAGATCAGCACCCGTTGGGCGGGGGCGGTGCTGGGATCCCAGACCCTGGTATTCCATTGTAGACAGAAGTAGCCACTGTCTCCTTTTTTGTGTCTCTGATATTTTAGTAGGGGGAGATAAGCACTGAACAAGTGCAACAAGAACTAAATGTGTAAGTGATTCACACATAATGTGTTTACACATTTATTTATAAGTGCATTTATACCTTATGAATTATAAATTATAATGGTTCACACATTTACTCTAAATTACCGAGTTCAAGTGTCTTTGGAGAGCCAAGAACAAGGAAGTGTGAGGTGGTCTGTGGGAGAAGGAGGGTCACTGAGGAAGCCTTCCCCAGCTGGAGCTGCAAGTTACCTGTGCCAGGAGGGTGGGGGCAGTGCATCTCAGGCAGAGGCCCGGCATGAACAAGGGTCCTGAGGCAGAACATAGCAGAGCATCTTTGAACAACTCCTCCACCCGCTTCTTCAGCATCATCAGAAAGCCACAACCATCCCAAAGGACTTCCGGATACTCACTTTCTTTCCAGGCCTATCCCAAACAGTTTGCAGCCTGGGCCACAAGCTCTGAGCACCAGGAGAGCCCAGGAGGGCTGGTTTGATTAGATCACTGTCAGCCAGGGACCGAGGTTAATTGCTATTCTCTTTGTGATTCTGGCTTGGCCCAGCAGCTCTGCCCACGGCCGCGGGTGTGTGTGTGTGTGTGTGTGTGTGTGTGTGTGTGTATGTGTATGTGTGTGTGTATGTGTGTGTCTGTGTGTCTGTAGGTCAGTTTGGCCTCGGCCTGGCGGGGAGGCCAAGGGGGCAGGGGGGTGGGTTGCCTGAGATTTCTCTGTGAGTTCTGAGCCTTGTCTTGTCTGGTGTGTAGCAAAGAGGAGTGCTTAACAAGCATTAAGGGACACAAATAATTCCCCTTTTCTCCTCTCCGCCTATTCTTCCCTCTCTCTTTTCTTGTAAATCCTGCTTCTTGCATGTGAATAGCGGAATGGCTTCATCTGGAACCTTTAATCAGATCCCTGGTAGGCTCTAGGAGGGCAAAGTGCCGGAGGGATTACCTTTTATTTTAGGTTTTTCTCCCCTAGTTTCGCCATTCCCCCTCTTCCCCTCCCCTGGCTATGTTTTCCTCCCCTGGCGTTTGTTCTCAGTAGAAGTAAGTAAGGAAGGCTTAAAGCGCGGGGGAGGGGGGCTTACAAACTTAAGGGGATCGGGCCCTATTCAGCCGGGCTTGTCCACAGACTTTCTGCTTTTGTTCTCGGCCATTCTTCAGCTGATTTCTTCACTCCAGCAAAAGCACTTTAATTCCCTTTTAGATACGGAGAATCCGTCCTCTTCCCCCTCGCTGCCCCCTCCCTCTCTCCACCCCACACACCCCATTTCACTTTTTTAGACCCTTTATGCTTCGTCCTCGTCCTCCTCAACAAAGACCCAACATCCTCGCAAAGTATTTCTTTCACCGACGGGGGAAGCTCTGGAGAATCAGGGGGAGGGGAAGGGGAAGAGGGAGGAGAAGAGGGGGCTTCTCCGGGATCAGACCTCCAAGCCGGGCCAGGGGGAGACCCGTGGCTTCAGACTGCACCCGCTTGGTCTCAGTTTTGCCTTGGCTTGAGAAGAACGACGCTGATGCCAACACGAGCATGTGGAAGAAATAAACGTCTGACGGTGTGTCTGTGTGATGGTGACAGGAGGCAGGAGACATCGGAGACCTGGTGTGGGCTTTGTCCGCATTCCTGAAAGGAGTTGGGGTGGTCCCGGAGAAAAGTCGGTGCGAGGAGGGGATACCGGGGCCTTCAGTCTCCGTCAAAATCCCCCAGACCTCCTGGGCGCATCCCAGTGAAGCATCCCTGGGGGGTGGGGGGTGGGCGCATCCCAGTGAAGCATCCCTTGGCGGCGGGGGGAGCATCCCAGTGAAGCATCCCTGGGGTACCAGAGGCGCTGGGTCTGGGGCCCTCGCTGGGGCTTTTCAGCAACCAGGAAAAGGTTTGAGACCTGGAGGAAAAGGGTTGGCTGCAAAATAGGGAAAGAAAATCCCCAACTCAATAAATGCTGGATTGCGAGTCTACACAACATATTGTACGTCAACTGCACTAATTGTTCAATTTGACATTCATAAAAATTTCATTGCATATAAAAACAATTCGTGGGGGCAGGTTTTCTTTCTCATTCCATTCATGACCTGCCTCTCTCTCCCTCCCTCTCTCCTTGCTTCCCTCCTTCCCAATAATCTGATGAATACCTGTGAACCAGCCACCCATCCCTGTAACACCAGAACGTGCTAGTAACTTCCGCCGACACGGCACACTCTGATTCTAACGCCCTCCCTCCTTGCAAGAAGTAACCATCTTCCTAAATTTTGTCTTTCTGTTTTTAAAATAGTCATTATCACCCATTTATATTTCTAAACAAAGTTCCCCTTTAGTTTGAGTTCAGATTTTCTCATTCTACCAGCACCTGTGGGATGCTTGAGCCACTCGACCAAACCATCGATTCAGTGAGTTCCTTACAACCAAATTACAAAAGGAAAATGTGAAAAGTTCTTTCAAACATTTTTTACAGCAAAACCAGCTCTAGGAAATGGGTGTGCTGTGCTTTTAGTGGGTTAATGATGCAGGGAGGAGCCTTCCAAGTAAGAGTGTCTAAGTGCCTGCTAATGGCTGAAAATGGTGCTGCCTCCAATCCTGCTTTCATTAGGGAGGTAAGTCTGTAGTCAATTACCAGCCTTGGCTTCCCCATCTATGAAATGGGAACAACAAATTAGCTCAGCTTTTTATTGAAAACATAAAAAGTGAGAGCACGTGAGAGTAGCAATCTCACTGCCTCACATCCTGGAAAGATAAAATGAGCTTTCCCATCTTCTCTTCTTTCTGTCTGAGGCTGAGAAAGATGAGTTTCTCTTCTTCGAAATGTCCACAGATCGACGCAGGGCCATTTAAGAGAAAGTGGGCCGGGGCCGTAATAGCCCAATTGGGAGTTTGAACGCCAGAAGGGCTGGCTCCCTCTCCATGCCAGAGGATGGGCAATTACTGCGAGGCATTTTTCGGGTAAAATAGAAGGCCGAGAAATAGCAAGTAGGAGCCCCAATTATTGGGAGTCATTCTCAGGACGAAAAATGCTGTCTCATTCTCCTGCAGCAAACTGTCGGTCCGACCTGGGGTGGTTAAAGCGGTTAGGAGAAGACGCTGGAGATTCAGCAGGGATAATGTCTGGCTTTTCTTAGTAGGGGAGGAGGAGGATGGATGGATGGATGGATGTTTTGGAAGCCGGTGTGGCTTGCATCTTTCTCCTGGATGCTGTGGGGCACAAGTATGGCGTTTTATTCTCTGCACTGTTTCTGTCTCCCCCACCTTGCCCCACCACAAATAAATCAAGGGTTCTTTCCCTCTCTGTGCTTCCAGCTATGCAAACAAGAAGGACAGTGCGTCTCTAGCCACCACCGGGGCTTCAGGCAGTGGTGTGTTGGTAAAATATTTAACAACCGGCTCCAAAATAAATGCCTGATTTGTAGCGTGTGTCAGTTTCTTCGGAGTAAGTATTCCCACCTGACATCCCTGGATAGCGTTTGAAAGAGATACGCAGTAGCATACCGTTATAGAGTAGTTCTACCACGCAGAAATGACAGATAGAAATAACCTCAGAGATTGAGAGTTCAAGACCAGCCTGACCAACATGAAGAAATCTCTTTTCTACTAAAAATACAAAATTAGCTGGGTGTGGTGGTGTATGCCTGTAATCCCAGCTACTTGGAGGCTGAGGCAGGAGAATCCCTTGAACCAGGGAGGCAAAGGTTGCGGTGAGCCGAGATCATGCCTTTGCACTCCAGCTTGGGCAACAAGAGCAAGACTCCATCTCAAAAAAAAAAAAAAAAAAAAAAAGAAATAACCTCAGAAGAATAGATAATAATGAAATGTAGACAAACAATCAGGACGTAGTGAATTTGGAGTGTTTATTATCTTTGCTTTAATATGACTGATTTAATTGTAAGCTTATTTAAGTTAATTTTTACTGGGTGGTTGAATACCCAGCTTGCCAAATTCCTGTACCTGTGCTGGTCGGCTCTTGGGAACCAGCTCGAGCCAGCTGCAGCTCACTGCCTGCTTGCAGAATATTTCCTGTTTGCTCAGGGCCCACACACTCCTGTGTGCTTGTCATTGCTACATGATGTCAATCAGCAAATTTATCACTTCGTGATAAAGGAAAATCAATAGGCACTTTCCACTCTTCTCCCTGAAAAACAGCCTTCCAGGGGACCCTGAGAGATTGCGTTTTCAGATCCGGAAAGTGGAGTTTGCTGCCTTCCCCTGCCTGGAGCTTCTATTTTAGATTGCAAGATTGTGGGCTTGCTCTATGCCTGTGTGTTCATTTAATAGCAAACCGTGAATGCCTACTGTGTGCCAACCTCTGGGAGAGGGAGATGGCAGACATTCTTCCCTCCACAGAGAACAATCAACTGGGGAGCAGATGGCAGGCAAGAAGGCAGCTTCAGCCTCCATGGGTCCTTGCACTTCTCTATGAACTGGGGTTCCCCAGAAAGCCTCCCTTTGAGGACCTGCACTTCCCTCTTGCGTCTCCCATCTTCGCTTTTTTTTTTTTTTTTTTTTTTTTTTTTTTGAGATGGAGTCTTGCTCTGTAGCCCAGGCTGGAGTGCAGTGGCTTGATCTCAGCTTTCTGCAACCTCCGCCTCCTGGGTCTCGGTTCAAGCAATTCTCCTACCTCAGCCTC
Organism: Ateles fusciceps; assembly: GCA_036589455.1. Lineage (NCBI taxonomy): Eukaryota > Metazoa > Chordata > Mammalia > Primates > Atelidae > Ateles > Ateles fusciceps. The sequence goes on along the minus strand of JAZHEH010002159.1, from coordinate 577,059 downwards.
CCAAGTAGCGGGGATTACAGGCGTGAGCCACCATGCCCAGCTAATGTTTGTATTTTTCAGTAGAGACGGGGTTTGACCATGTTGCCCAATCTGGTCTTGAATTCCTGACCTCATGATCTGCCCGCCTTGGCCTCCCAAAGTGCTGGGATTGCAGGCGTGAGCCACCACGCCCGGCTGCATCTCCCATTTTCTAACAAGGTTTTTTCCCTTTGATCCCTAGACTGTTCCTAAGTTAGCTGATAGACTTAAATATAAAAAAGATTCCTATAACTTAATTGCAGAGCTACTGTTTGCCACCTATGAGATTGGCACAGATTAGAAAGCTGAGAAATACAAAGTGTTGGTGAGGACATGGGGACACGGGAACCCAATTGGGTAGCTATTCTGGCATGACTTGGTCAGATTAAGTGTACAAATACTCCATGTCCCAGTAATTCTACTGCTGGGCATAGGGTCCAGGTACTTCTCTTCCTAGGACCCTCCTTCCTGCTTCCTGGGACCACCGAACCAATAAGGGTATAGGATGGGCGGAGAGCAACATTGATGGCTTTCCTTGCTTTCATCCCACCTCCTGAATTTGTGTTCCCTGCATAAAACCCATTGAATGAGAGAAAATATAAATATTTTAATTTTAATTTTTTATTTTTTTTTAGAGGTAGAGTCTCTCTGCTACCCATGTTGGAGTGCAGTGGTGTGATCACAGTTCACTGCAGCCTTAACCTCCTGGGCTCAAGCAGCCCTCCCAGCCCAGTCTCCCAAGGGACTGGGACTAAAGTTGTGCACCATCACACCTGGCTAATTAACCCCCCCCACCCTTTTTTTTTGGTAGGGATAGGGTCCGGCTATGTTGCCCAGGCTGGTCTTCAACTCCTATCCTCAAATGATCCTCCCAAAATGCTGAGATTTCAGGTGTGACCACTGTGTCCAGCCCAAAAATAATTGTTTTAGTTCCCTTTTAGCAACCATAATAAAATTTATTGAGTGCTTACTATGCTACATGTGTTATCTTACGGAATCCTCACAACCATTCCAAGAAGGGACACCTATGATTCCTCCCAATTGAATGTCAAGGAAACTGAGGCTCCAAGAGCCATTATTTCTTGCCCAAGATCACACAACCAGTAGATGCTATAGCCTGCTGGGGCATCAGGTCTGTCTGAACCTAAAGTCCATGGGACCTTTCCCCTCACTTGTGAAATTGAGTTACAATTCTCTGTTTATGGGTTCTTGAGGGCATTGTCTGGGCACATTCACTGCCTAACCATAGTGTTGGCATGGTGTAGGTGCTCAATAAATGTTTTTTGTTTGTTTGTTTTTGAGACAGGGTCCTGCTCTGTTACTCAGGCTGGAGTGCAGTGGTGCAATCATAGCTCACAGCAGCCTCAATCTCCTGGGCTCAAGCAGTCCTCCCACCTCAGCCTTTGGGGTAGCTAAGACTGTAGGTGTGTGTCAGCACACCCAGCTCACTTTTGTTTATTTTTTGTAGAGATGAGGACTTACTCTGTTGCTCAGGCTGGTCTTGAACTCCTGACCTCAAGTGATTCACCCACTTTGGTTTCCCAAAATGCGGGGATTATAGGCGCAAGCCACTGTGCCCAGCCTCAATAAATGTATGTGAAGTTAGCAAGGGGTTGGAAGAGACCATTTTTCCTCATCTTGATATTGGGAGGATTAAAGGAGATAATGCAAGCAAAATACTTAATACATGCTCGACATTTTTTTAAAATTAGATGTAAGATGGTCTTGATCTTCAGGCAGTCTTATAAATAACCAGTTTTTTGGGAAAAGTCCCAAGCATAGGAAGTTAGGAGGGAATTTGGGGAGCAGAAGATTTTCAACACTGAATTGTTGAGTCCAGGAGCAAATGCACAAATCATGGACCCAAAGAAAACCAGGCCTGGAAACAAACATATGAAAAAATGCTCAACATCGCTGACAATCAGGGAAATGCAAATCAAAATCACAACGTGATATCACCTTACTCCCCGCAAGAATGGCCATAATCAAAAAATTAAAAAAAAAAAGATGTTGGCATAGATGTGGTGAAAAGGGAACACTTCTGCACTGCTGGTGGGAATGTCAACTAGTACAACCACTATGGAAAACAGTGTGGAGATTCCTTACAGAACTAAAAGTAGAACTAGCATTTGATCCAGCAGTCCCACTACTGGGCATCTCCCCGGGGGAAAAGAAGTCATTACATGAAAAAGATACTTGCACACACATTTATAGCAGCACAATTAGTAATTGCAAAAATATGGAATCAGTCCAAATGCCCATCAGTCAATGAGTGGAAAAAGAAATGGTGGTATTTATAGATATATGATGGAATATTACTCAACCATAAAAAGGAATGAATTAATGGCATTTGCAGCAACCTGAATGTGATTGGAGACTATTATTCTAAGTGAAGTAACTCAGGAATGGAAAACTAAACATTGTATGTTCTCACTCATAAGTGTGAGCTAAGCTATGGGGATGCAAAGGCATAAGAATCACACAGTGGACTTTGGGACTCGGAGAAAGCATGGGAGGGGGATGAGGGATAAAAGGCTACAAATTGGGTTTGTTGTATACTGCTCAGGTTATGGGTGCACCAAAATCTCACAAACCACCACTAAAGAATTTACTCATGTCACCAAATTCCCCAAAAACCTATGGATAGAAGAAGAAGAAAAGAAGAAAATCAGGCCTGGAGTGACCCAGTCTCTGCTTCACGGTGACAGAGGAGAAACTGCTCAGAGAGCAGCACTAATACCTGATGTCTGGCTCCTGGGCCACTTCTTACTGCCATCTGGATGTCCTATGAGTGTCATTCCTCTCCAGAGTTGGAGAATAACTTGCCTACCCCAGGAGATTTTTCTCTAATTTCCTTTTCTCTTTTCCCTTCAAGGACTGGGGGAAGAACCAGACTCCTGAAATTTGATTTGAGCATCCATTGAGGAAGCTACTTTTCTGGGGAAGAACTGGGTCTACAGCCTACTGAAAACTTGAGGTCTCTGTGTGAAGAAGGTAGAACAGGGGCCATCTCTCTGTGGGGAGTGAGGCTGTCTTCTACACGTCACATAGAGGTCTTACGGTTTCTTTGAGGTCACTTCTGGGCTGGTGGATGGAGCTCTAGGAAGAGCCAGAAGGCTGTTGGTGACAAAAAATACAAACTATGGCAGCAACTTGTCAAAGACACCCAAGTCCTGCACGGCTGCTGGAGGCAGCCTCTGAGTGAGGAAGGCTGAGCGTGAGATAGTCCCCTAAACAGATGGACATGGGGGCAGTGAGGGGATGGACGAGGGGGAATGACAGGGATGCAGGAAGCCAGCCTGGCTGCTGAGAGCCTCTCTATCCTCCCTGTTCCTCTCTTGCAGAAGGAAGGCCCCCTCACCGGGCTTCCTCCTGTTCCTTGCCTGCTCCAATCTTCCTCCTGCTGTGGGTTCTTTGCCCTGCGATTCTTTCTACCTAGAACACTGTCCGCCCAGATCATGGCTGGCTCCTTCACATTGTGTGAGTCTCTGCTCAAATGTCATCGCCTCTGATCAGTGAATCCAAAGTCATCTCCTGGCCAGTCACTTCCTAGAACACCCCTTTTCCATTTCCTTTGTTGCTCTCAGCACTATCTGCAAGGACCTCCCTCATTTTCTGTATGACTTGGACAGTTTCTTAAACTCTCTGTGTCAAATTTTTCTTATCTATAAAATGGGCATACTAGCACCCATCTCATGAGATTGTAATGCTGATTAAGTGAGATGATATGTGTAAAGTGCTCAGAATGCTGCCTGGATGGAGTAAGCCATAGAGAAGTGTTTCTTATTATTATTATTATTGTGTTTGATCCATTGTCCTCCACCCGCAACTACAGCATCATCTTAACGAGGACACATACTTTGTCTTGTATTCTAATGCCTGGTACAGGGTTTGGTTCATAGTAGGTGCCCAAGAAATATTTTTTTGAGCTAATGAATGAATGAATGAATGAATAAAAGTTCTAAAGGAAACTAAACCACAGTTTTAATGAAACCAGGCAATGGGTATTAAAAGCATTGGGGTTTGGATAGGCTCTTGGATACATAGGTGGAGATAGGCATGGTGAAGGCAGGAAGCTGGGGCAACTCCAGATGCCTGCCCTTGGGGCTGGGCCCTTCTTTCAGGTAAAGAGGCAGGAGGAGGAAGGGGCTTTCAGGAACATGGTGGGGGGTGCAATGCAGATTTAGTGGGGGGTTCTGCTGGGGCTTCAGAGATCGCCCCCTGTTCTAGGAGCATTTGCTGTCTCAGGCACTCAGTGGATCTATGAGCTGGAAGGGACTCCAGAAGGAGATGCAGTGAACTCAGGGACCCCAGTTTATCCTCTGCCCACCTACCATCTTGAAGAAGAGGAGGCTGAAATACAGCTGCAGGATCAATCTAGCATCCTGGCCGAAGGGTTGGGTCAGCCCTTCCCTGGCCCTACATCCCTGGTGTGTGCCTGGTCTTCATGTGGCATTGGTACCTTCCCAGAATTGAGCCCCTCCCTTTCCCCGAGTGGTGGGTAGTCTAGGGTCTATTTGGAAGATGTTGTGACCTGACTTCCGTAGGCTCTGTACCGGAAGCCCTGTGGTCCCTGAAAGGCCAAATCTTGGACTCCTGGAAGACCTTCTCCTGGTGCTGGAATCCATCTGCTACCCTCTGCCCTCTGGGTCTCCCACTGTGACCAGACCCGAGGAGACAGCAAAGGGGCCGGGCCTGGAGAGGGAGGGGCCTGTGGCCAGCCCAGGTCACAGATGGTAATGGCTATGACCCCTCTGCTCCAAGTGACAACAGTAACAGCGTTAACAGCACTGATTTAAAAATTCATAATACTGGGTCAGGCATAGTGGCTCACATCCATCATTCCAGCACTTCGGGAGGCTGAGGCAGGAGGATCACTTGAGCCTAGGAGTTCGAGGCCAGCCTGGGCAGCATAGTGAGATCCCTTCTCTACAAAAAAATTTAAAAATTAGCCAGGTGTGGTGGTGCGCACCTGTCATCTCAGCTACTCAGGAGACTGGGGTGGGAAGATTGCTGGAGCCCAGGAGGTCGAGGCTATAGTGAACAATGTTTGTGCCACTGCGTTCCAGCCTGGGCAAGAAAACAAGATCCTGCCTCAGAAAAAAAGTTGATATTTGCTGAGCACTTACTATGTGCCTGGCACTGCCCTAAGGGCTTTAAAATATTGCTCTTTTATTTCTCACAAAAGGTGTGACATGTATGTTAGATAAGAGAACTGTGGCAATGGCAAAGTTCCTGAATTTGACAGTTACATGGTGGTGGCGTCGTGATTAGGACTCACACACTGAAGAACTTCATGGTGAAGTGGTGCAAGACTGCAACTCCCTTGCAAATGGCTCCACAAAATGCAGTAGGTAGGTACGCAGACAGATGAAGTCATATAGAGAACAAGTGTGTCCAAATATTAGCAATTGGGGAATACAGATAAGAGTATGCAAGTGTTCATGGATCTTGCAACTTTTTGATAGGTTTTTAAAAAATTTTAATGAAAAGGAAAACCAAAAATATAAGGGCAGCACTATTATTGTCCTCATTTTACAGATGGGGAAACTGAGGCACAGAGATGTTAGCACCTGTCGTAGATGCTCCAGAAATATCAGCTGTTTTTTAGTCACATGTGATGAGGCCAAGGCTCAGAGACACTCCGTAACCTGTCTGCCATCGCACGGCAAGAAAGTGGGTGTTTGCCTTTGAAGGGTCCTGTCTCTCTGACCTGCTAAGGTTATGTGGACCTCAGGTTGGCTTGTCTGGGACAAGGGCGAGTGAGTGGATTCTTCTCATGCCTTCAAATCAGGCCCCCAGTGTCCTCTCAGCCTTGTCGGGCCCCTTAAGACAGGGCGAATCTTTGTAGTGCCCTCTTTCCTCCCTCCCTCCTTTCCCCTTCAGGAACCTCTCCCGGGAACCCTTGCAGCCCTCCCTGAGCTCCCGCCTCCTCTGTGCACCAGCAGCCCCAACGGAGGGGCCTGCAGGGTGGGGATATTTGCCAGCAAATACGAGTTATGTGTTAAGCACTCCGCCTGCAGCTTCTCCACACCCGGCAATGTTTGCTGAGCAAACATCACTAATTTTCTGGTTTCTTGGGCTGTGCTGGAGCCCCCAGAGCAAAGCTTGTTGTTCATCAGCTCTGCTGACAGTTCCCTGTCCACATGGCCACCAACCAGGCCCGAGTGCAGAGTTGGGACCTCCTCCCAACATCAAGTCCCAAGAAGATCTGTGGGGAGAGAGAAGGGTTCTCTGGTTTTCTGGGACAGCATCTTTAACTGGAATTCCTCTAGTGCTGGGATTCTGGAATGTAGGGGAGAGGCTTCAATTATTTCTTGGCCTTGAGTATGTCTGGGGAATTCTTTTCCTCTCTTCTGGTCTCTGTCCCATCTATCCTCAAGATTTAGGAAGCCAGTTTATTCCAGTTCATATCCATCTGTCCATCCATCCATCCATCCACCCATCCATCCGGGTATTTTCTGAGCATCTATTGTGTGTCAGGGAGGGCTGGGTGCTGGGGGAAATAGCAGTGCATATAACCAACCTGACCAGCATGATTTCTTGCCCTCCTGAAACTGACATAATAAAGCAGTTAGAGGCTGGACGCAGTGGCTCACGCCTGTAATCCCATCACTTTGGGAGGCCGAGGTAGTAGGATCACTTGAGGTCAGGAGTTTGAGACTAGCCTGAGCAACTTGACAGAGGGAAACCCTGTCTCTACTAAAAATATAAAAATTAGATGGGCGTGGTGGTGTGCATCTGTAGTCCCAGCTACTCGGGCGGCTGAGGCAGGAGAATTGCTTGAACCCAGGAGGCAAAGGTTGCAGTGAGCCGAGATCGTGCCACTGAATTGCAGTCTGGGTGACAGAGCCAGACTCTGTCTCAAAAAAAAAAAAAAAAAAAAAAAATCAGTTAGCAAATAAATCAACAAGGCCATTTGAGAAGGTGAAGAAAATAGTAGGCGGGGTGCAGTGGCTCATGCCTGTAATCTTAGCACTTTGGGAGGCCAAGGCAGGCAGATCACTTAGGTCAGGAGTTTGAAACCAATATGGTAAAACCCCGTCTCTACTAAAAATACAAAAATTAGCCAGGCGTGGTGGCGTGTGCCTGTAATCCCAGCTACTAGGGAGGCTGAGGCAAGAGAATTGCTTGAACCCGGGAGGAGGAGGTTTCAGTGAGCCGAGATTGTGCCACTGCACTCCAGCCTGGGCGACAATAGCAAGACTCTGTCTCAAAAACCAAACAAACAAACAAACAAAAAACAAACAAGAAAACCAGGGTGATGAAGAGGGTGCTGCCGGCAAGCATGGCGAAGAAGGAGCTCCTGGAAGACAGGTTATGTGAACTCAGCCAGCACGACTGACTTTTCTGCCCCAGGCTCTGTATGGCTCAGCATGGCACTGTTACATGCCCTGTCTTTACTTAAAATGTTGATATCTTGCTCATCATAGATTTTAAAAGTGTAAATACAATTTACATAACACTAAATCCATTCTGACCATTTCAAAATGAACAATTCAGTGGCATTTAGGGCACTCACAATATTGTGTGACTGTCACGGCTATCTCACTGCAGACCATGTTCATCACCCAAAAAGGAACCCCCTCACCCACTCAGCAGTCACTCCCTCGTCCTCCTTCCCTCTCCCCTGACAATTGCCAACCTGCCTCTGTCTCTACAGATTTGTCTATTCTGCAGTTACACAAATGCAATATGTGGTCTTTTTGTGTCTGGCTTCCAAGCGTAATGTCTTCAAGGTTCATCCATGTTGTAGCACGTGTCTGCGCTTCATTCCTTTTTATGGCTGAGTCATTTTCTTTCACATGGATAGACCACATTTTGTTTATCTGCTGATGGACAAGTGGGTCATCATAACTTTTTTTGTATTCCTTTTGATTTTTAAAAATATCACATCAAAATTGCATCGGTCTATGGAAGAGGGTTTCAGAGAGAAGGAAACCTGTGTAAGGGCCTTGAGAGGGGGATTATGAGCTTGAAATAAGACATTCTGGGGAGGGAGCTCCAGGCAGAGGGAACCACCAGGGAAAACCCTGAGGCGGGAACATGGTGGGGCAGCGGAAGAACTGCAAGAAGCCCAGACTGGCTGGAGAGGAGTGAGCCGAGGGAGAGAGCATAAGACTTAGGCAGGGGTGCCTTTGAAGGGTCCTATCTCTTTGAGCTGCCTCAAAAAACAAACAAACAAAAAAACCCCAAAAAACAGGGAGGGATATAGGTGAGGATGACAGGCAGCTGGACCAGGTAAAGCTCTACAGGGCAGGGCAGGGAGCGTAGATTCCATTCTGAATGTGATGGAAGCCACTTGCTGGTTTTAAGTTGGTGAATGTATGCACTCTAGTTTCAGTTTGCAAAGCTCACTGGCTGCTCTGCGTAGGTGTGGACAGGCAGGAGGCAGGCGGGGTTGTTGAGGAGCTGTCCCAGGCATGGAGGTGAGACAACACAGGTGGGGGGGCCTGCCCCACCGTGGTGGTGATGGCAATTGACTTGGAGGGAACTGTCAGCTGCCACCTAGATTTTGAATGCGTACAGAGATGATCCATTAATCTATTCAGCTGGCAAGCAATTACTGGACACCAACTATGTGCCAGGCAGTGCTAGATCCTAGGAGTATAGGCAGACAAAACCAGACAAGGACCCAGTCTTCATGGAGCTCACAGTCATTAAACAAGTAATTATGGATAAGCTCAGCAGTGAAGGCCAAAGTGCAGGCATTTGGCCCTATTCATCTGTGGCTGTTTCCAGAAACGGAATCCATCGCTCAGAGGAAGGCCCGCTGTGTCATCGGGAGATGTGCCAAAGAAAATTCTTCTCTCTGGTGATGCCGTCAACCAAGGAGTCATTCCCAACGTCCTGCAACGTGGCACATCCTTGGGATAAACACTTTAAAGGGGGAAACCACCGCTTTGGATGTCTGAGTTCTGAGCTGTGTCAAGAAAGAACCAGGGGCTGGGCACTGTGGCACATGCCTGTATTCCTAGCACTTTGGGAGGCCAAAGTGGATGGATCACTTGAGCTCAGGAGTTTGAGACCAGCCTGGGAAACATGGTGAAACCCTGTCTCTACAAAAAATACAAAAATTAGCTGGGCATAGTGGCATGCACCTGTAGTCCCAGCTACTAAGGAGGCTGAGGTGGGAGGATCGCTTGAGCTTGAGAGGTTGAGACTGCAGTGAGTCGTGATTGTGCCACTGCACTTGAGCCTGGGTGACAGCGTGAGACTCTGTCTCAAAAAAAAAAAAAAAAAAAAAGCCACCAAAAACAAAACACACACACACACAAACAAAAACAGGGACTCTCAGCCCATCAGCTCCTCTCCCTCTCTGGTCTGTAGAGGAAATCTGGAGGCCTGCGGGAAGCTGGAAGAGGCCCATTAGTTCCCACCAAGCCCCCTTCCCTCAGCTCTCTTGGCCGCGGCCGGCTCCTCTGCAACTGATGAGTCGTCATGGCAGGGGGCTGATTTGGAAGAAACGAGGCCAGGAGACCCCTCAGCTCTCACACAGGAGACACCCCATTAATCTTTAACAAACATGAAGTTCCAGGAGGCCTGGCCCTCAACTAATGAGGCCTGGTTTCCCAGGGACTCCCCCCTGGGGAAGAGGAATTAACCACCAGAGGAACCAGAGAGCAGGGAGTAGATCTTCTGAATGAGGGTGGGTTTTTCCCTAGACTCACTCATCTGGGCCCCCCACCAACACTTCCCCCATAGACTCAGGCCATACATGCCACGATTCCCCAAATATGCCTCTTTATAGACACTCGCGTTAAAAACAGCCTTATGGAGGTGTCATTGACACAGAATAAATCATGCTCATTTAATGTGTACAGCTGAATAAGTTTTGATCTATTACACAACCGTGAAGCCATCGTCACAATCAAGATAACAAACATATCCATCACCTGCACAAGTTTATTCTTTGTGATTCCTCACTCTCATTCCTCTCTTCCATTCCCAGGCAGCCACTGGTCTGCTTTTTGTCACTACAGATGAGTGTGCGCATTTTCTAAGGTTTTATGTAAAAGGAATCATACTCCTTTTTTTTTTTCTCTGTCTTCTTTTATTTAGCGTAATGCTTTGCAAAATCATCAGTGTTCATCATTGTTCATCCCATCAATAGTTCCTTTCTTTTTATTTTTAATTTATTTCAAAATTTTATTATTATTGCTCACCGATGGTCTTACTCTGTTGCCCAAGCTGAAGTACAGTCGTGCAATCGTAGCTCTCCTGGGTTCAAGCAATCCTTCTGCCTCAGCCTCCCGAATAGCTGGGACTGCAGGTGCATGCCATCATGCCCAGTGTAGAGATGGGACCTCACTATGTTGCCCAGGCTGGTCTCAAACTCATGACCTCAAGTGATCCTGCTGCCTCAGCTTTCCAAAGTGCTGGGATTACAGACATGAGTCACCACACCTGGCCCATTCCTTTGTAGGGAGTAGTAGTAGTCCCTTGTATGGATATACTACCAGTTTATTTATTGATTTCTCTGTATCCATTTGTACATCCATTCTCTTTTTCTAAAAATAAATTTTGGGGCCGGGCATGGTGGCTCATGCCTATAATCCCAGCTCTTTGGGAGGGGCTGAGGTGGTAGATCATGAGGTCAGGAGATCGAGACCATCCTGGCCAACACAGTGAAACTCCGTCTCTACTAAAATACAGAAAATTAGCCAGGGGCATGGTGGTGCATGCCTGTAATCCCAGCTACTCTGGAGGCTGAGGCAGGGGGAGTCGCTTGAACCAGGAGGCAGAGGTGGCAGTGAGCCGAGATCACACCACTGCACTCCAGACTGGAGACAGAGCAAGACTCCATCTCAAAAAAAAAAAAAAAAAAAAAAAATCAACTTTTAATTTTGGAATAGTTTTAGACTTAGAAAGATTGTGAAGACAATGCAGAGACTTCCTATCACCCCCCTCAGTCTCCCTCGTTATTAACATCTTAGATGGTTCATTTGTCACAATTAATGAAACAATGTTGAAACATTATCATCATTAACTAAGTCCGTACTTGACTGAGATTGCCCCAGTTTTTACCCAATGTTCTTTTTCTGTCCCAGGATCCATCCAGGATCCCACATTACATTTAGTTCTCACGTCTCCTGAGGCACCTCTTGGCTGTGACAGTTTCTCAGACTTTCCTTATTTTTGATGGCCTTGACAGTTTTGAAAACTACTGCTGCAGGTATCTGGTAGACTGTCCCTCAATCAGGGTTTGTCTGATGTTTTTCTCATGACTAGACCAGGGCTATGGGCTTTAAGGAGGAAGACCGCAGAGCTGGCTTGCCATTCTCATTACATCTTATCAAGGGTACGTCCACTACCGTCATGATGCACCATTGTTGGCACTAACTTTGATCACCTCCTGAGGCTGTGTTTGTCAAGTTTCTCCACTGTAAAGTTACTCTTTCCCTGTTCTTTCCATACAGTATTCTTTGAAAAGAAGTTACTATGCACAGCCTACTCTTAAGAGCAGGGAGTGGGCTGGCTGTAATGGCTAGAATCTGTGATCCCGGCACTTTGGGAGGCTGAGGCGGGAGAATATTTTGAGCTCAGAAGTTTAAGACCAGCCTGGACAATACAGTGAGACCCCATATCTAAAAATTAAAAAAAAAAAATCAACTGGGCATGGTGGTGTGTGCTTGTAGTCCTACCTCCTCTGGAGGCTGAGGCAGGAGGATCACTTGAGCCTAGGAGGTTGAGGCTGCCATGAGCTGTGATCACACCACTGCACTCTAGCCTGAGCAACAGAGCAAGACCCTGTGTCAAAAAACAAACAAACAAACAAACAAACAAAAAAGAAGCAATGAGTTATACTTCACTCCCCTGAGGGCTGAGTATCTACATAAATTATTTGGAATTTTTTTTGCATGGAGATTTGCCTATTCTCACCCATTAATTTATTATTCAATCAATTATTTGCTTATATCAATATGAACTCATGGATACTTATTTTATATTTTGGTTTAAATCCAATTCTACTCTATTAATTTTGTTGCTCAAATTGTTTCACGTTTGGCCATTGGAAGCTCTTTCAGTTGGATACAGTGTTCCTTTGACATGTTCTCATTATTTGTGTGTGTGTGTGTGTGGGGTGTGTGTTTGAGCACTTTATTACTTCTTGGCATTACAACATGCTCCAAGCTCCTTTTGTATATTTCCTTCCCCAGCTGCAGAACGAGCCATTTCTCCATGGAATCCTGGTTCCTTTTATTGGAATAGTACGAAACCAAGACTTGGGCACTTCAGTGTGCTCAGTGCTGCTGCTTTCCCCACTTCCCTTGGAGATGTGCTAGACTGCACTAGGAGCCAGCAGCTGTGAATTCCAGCCAGATGGAACTGGGAAGGTCTCCCTCATCTCAGAGCCTCTGTTTCCATGTCTAAAAATGAGAAGTAATCTCACTAGTTATGACTCCAAAAGCAATCTCAGCATAGCCCTATTGTCATGGCCCTGTTGGCTGACAGAGCAAGGAAATGTAGCCATGCATACATCTCTGTCTCTCTCTTTTTTTTGACACAGGGTCTTGCTCTGTTGCCCAGGCTAGAGTGCAGTGGGTCTTACTAGAGTGCAGTGGGTCTTACTAGAGTGCAGCGGGTCTAGACACAGGGTCTTACTCTGTGGCTGAGGCTACAGTGTCGTGGTGTGATCACAGCTCACTGCAACCTCAACCTTCTGGGCTTAAGTGATTCTTCCACCTCTGACTCCTGAGTAGCTGGGACTACAGGCATGCACCACCACACCTTGCTGACTTTTAAATTTTTTAAGACATAGGTCTTACCGTATTTCACAGATTGGTCTTGAACTCCTAGGCTCAAGTGATCCTCCCGCTTTGGCCTCCCAAAGTGCTGGAATTACAGGTGTGAGCCACTGTGCCCGGCCTCTCTATTTTTATATGTATCTATCGGTATCTATATTAAGCTGAACATGAGTTCACACTGATGTCACCAATGCTAATGCATAATATTTGGATCATTTAGCCTCCTCCCCTTGATTATCTGAAACCTGTCACTCCAGCAATGAGAACTCTGGCTCCCACCATCTGGCTTTCATTTACTTAATTATTCAATTCCAGTATACATGTATGGTGTTTTCAGAGCTGTTAACCCATAGGTTGTGGGAAGCAAACTTATCAACTAGAGTTCTGTGCTTGCATACAGTTCCTTTTGCCTTTAGTCTTTTTTTTTTCTTTTCAAATAGGGTCTCCCTCTGTCACTCAGGCTTAGGCATGATCATGGCTCACTGCAGTCTTGACCTCCGCAGGCTCAAGTGATCCTCCTACCTCAGCCTCCTGAGAATGGCCTCCTGAGACTACAGGTGAGTGTCACCATGCCTGGCTAATTTTTCTATTTTTGTAGAGGCAGGAGGTGTCTCATTATGCTGCCCAGGCTGGTCTCAAACTTCTGGGCTCAAGTAATCCACCTATCTCAGCTTCCCAAAGCGCTGGGATTACAGGCCTGAGCCACTGTGCCTGGCCCCATTTTGAGTTAATTTTTGTGAATCATATAAGGTCTGTGTCTTGCTTTTTCTTATTATTTATTCATGTATTTATTTTTTAGCATTTGGATGTTCAGTTGTTCTAGAATTATTTGTTGAAACAAATTCCTTCATAGAATTGCCTGTACCATTGTAAAAACAAAACAAAAAAAAAAACAGTCGACTGTTTGTGTAGAATCCACTTCCTTTAAAATTTGAATTTACTTTCAGAAGAAACTTTATAGTCTTACCAGCATCTCTTGCCATAAATAGAAGGAGATTTTGAAAATTAAATAGAAACGGATATTATAGTTAAATACTCTGCTGTCTGCCGTGATTTGGGGCTGGGACTGGCAGCATCATTGCTGAGGGGGAGGTGAATGTATATGTTAGAGAGGTGTTCATGTACGTCTGCTCTCTGGTCCAACAATTCAACTCCTGGGTAGATATCCAAGAGAAATAAATGCTTACTTGCTTAAAACATGTACAGAAATATTTATAGTAGCCCAAATTCCAATAACAAGAGAATAAAACAACAAATTTTTGATGGAATGCTATATAGTTATAATATTATATACAATAAGTATATATTATATATTATGGTATTAGTATATAATATAGTTATTACTGCATAATATATGATATGGTTTGACTGTGTCCCCAGCCAAATCTCATCTTGAATTGTAACTCCCTTAATTCCCATGTGATGTGGGAGGGACCCAATAAGAGGTAATTGAATCATGGGAGCAGTTCCCCCATACCGTTCTTGTGGTAGTGAATAAGTCTCACAAGATCTGATGGTTTTATAAGGGGAAACCCCTTTTGCCTGGTTCTCATCCTCTTGTCTGCACCATGTGAGATGTGACTTTCACCTTCTGCCATGATTGTGAGGCCTCCCCAGCCACGTGAACTGTGAATTGATTAAACCTCTTTCTTTTGTAAATTGCCCAGTCTTGGGTATGTCTTTATCAGCAGTGTGAAACAGACTAATACAATATATGTAAAATGCATATATTATACTACTATATATTATATTATATAGTATAACTTACAACATGTAGTGTAATACTTATTATACTATAGTAAGTATATAATATATGATAGTAACATAGTAATAATACATAGTAATGAAAATGAATAAACTGCTGATGCATATTGTATTAGGCTGTTCTTGCATTGATATAAAGAAATACCTGAGACTGGAAACTTTATAAAGAAAAGAGGTTTAATTAGCTCATGGTTCTGCAGGCTGTACAGGAAGCACAGTGCTGGCATCTGCTTGGCTTCTGGGGAGGCCTCAGGAAGCTTACAGGCCTGGCAGAAGGTAAGCAGTGAGCAGGCGTGTCACATGGTGAAAAGAGGAGCAAGTGAGGGTGGGTAACTTTGAAATGACCAGATGTCGTGATACCTCACTATCAGGAAGAAAGCACCAAGCCATGAGGAATCCGCCCCCATGATCCAAACACATCCCACCAGGCCCCAGCTCCAGCATGGGGGATTGCAATTCATACTGAGATTTGGGAGGGGACAAATATCCAAACCATATCACATACAAAATGGATTAATCTCGAAAACACTATGCCAAGCTAAAGAAGCCAGAAATAGGAGTCCACACTGTATAATTCAATTTCAATGAAGGTTTAGAACCAAAACACCGAGCCGACATTGATTGCCACTGGGACTGCGCCTGGCAAGGCAAAACTTGAGACAGGAATGTGGCAGGCTGCTAGGCAGAGGTGGGTTAGAGGGTGATGTAATAATAACGAGGAGAAACATTTACAGAGGGTGAACTATGTGCCAGCCACCATTTTTAAAGACTTGGTATGCAATAATTCATTTAATCTTCCCATTCACTTCATGAGCAAGTGCTGTTACTATCCCCATTTTACAGTGAACGAAGCTGAGGTCAGGCCACCTTCCCAAGGTCACACAGTGAAGTCCAGGGGAAGTAGGATTCACACATGGCTTATCAAGTTCCTGTATTTTTCCACTCATTGTGCTGCTTCTTAAAGAAGCAAAAGGGAGACTGTTGGGGTTTAGTGGCAGAAAAAGATGGAGTTTTGGAGTCAACAAGCTCAGTGGAGTCCTGACTGGGCCACTTGCTACCTGTATGATCTTAGGCAAGCCTCTTAACTCAATTCCTCATGTGTACAATGGTGCTACCAGTCACTCCTACCATGTTGGGTTTGGGGGATGACACCCACCACACGGCCACAGCCCAATGAATGGCAGTGAGAAAACAAATCATCTACATTTCTACAGCTATGCTGGGATTGCTTTTGGAGTCATAACTAGTGAGATTACTTCTCATTTTGTAGATGTGGAAACAGAGGCTCTGAGATGAGAGGGACTTTCCCAATTTCAGCTGGCTGGAATTCACAGCTCATGGCTCCTAGTGCAGTCTAGCACATCTCCAAGGGAAGTGGAGAAAGCAGCGAGCCAGGAGAGGGCCGCAGAGAAATTCTCGCACGTCACTAGTGCACCCTCCAGGATTTTCTAATGTGACAGCACATCAGAAAGAGTAGCCATAGAATGAGGTAGGAGAGATGACGTCAGATGAACAGGAGGGGAAATGGAGAGACTTTGTTCACTTGTTTATTCATTCCTATTTATTGGGTGCCACTGCATACCAGGCATTGAGCCATAGGCTGAGGAGATAATAATCCCTGCCATCATGGAGCCTATAGTTTCAAGAGGGAAGTTACTCAAGCAATTATACAAGTAAATGTGAAATCCTAGCCGTGGCAAGTGTCACAGAGGTGATGAGAAACATGACACCATGAGCACCAACAACAGGAGGCTCTGACTTGGTTGAGGAGGTGAGGGACAGCTTCGTTGGGAAGGCAATACTGAGCTAAAATCTGAAGGAAGAGTAAACATGTGGAGTAGTCATCAGGATTGTTCATAAATATTTGATTCGTTCTCTTGTCCAGGAACATGCATGGTAGGGTTGCACTTTCCTGTCCCCTTGAGCCCAAGAGTGGTTATTGCTTCAACCAGTGAAATGTGAACAGAAGCAATGGCTCACTTCCAGGCAGAAGACCTCAGAGACAGTACACATTTTGCAATAGTTTATTTTTCCTCTACCATAGTTGCTAGCATTATTTCAGATAGTGCTTGCCCAGGGGCCTGGATTCCAGCGTGCAAATGAGAGTAAAAATGCAGGGCAGAATGCCCTGCTAAACCATGACAAACATGTGATGCGAGTGAGAAGTAATCCCTTGTTGTGTTAAACCATGAAGACGTGTTTGTTAAAGCAGCATCACTTAGCTTGTGCTGACAGATACAGCTCGTGAAGGAGGAAGAAGCAATATTTCAGGTGGAGGGAGTAGCTTGAGCCTAGGCCCAGTGGGGGATCAGATGCATGATGGATTTGATGCAAATATGACACGAGATGAGGATGGAGAGCTGGGTAGGAACCAGATCACCCAAGGTCCTGTAGAAAGGGTTTCATTTTGTCCTAAGAGCATGGCAGTCCATGAGAGTGTTTAAGCAAGAGGATGACATGATTAGAGTTGCCATTTTGTCAAGAATCCTTTAGTTGCTGTGTGGAGAACAGATAGTTGGAGCAAAAGTAGAAGCTGGGAGACCAGTCAGAAGACATTGCAGTTCTCAAGGGGAGAGATTCTGATATTTTAGTCCAAGGTGTGAGGTCAGTGGAGACATGAAAACGTGGGTGAATTTGAGGAGTTTAAAATCTACAGGATGTAGTGATGAGTTTGCCATTAATTCAGCAAGTATTTGGAGTGCCTACTGTGTCCCAGATACCAGCTCTAGCAGATTCATCCTAGGTGGGGTGACCACGGGGAGAGTGGTATGTGAGCTAGGCTTTGAACAAGACATAGGATGCTGGCTGCTTTAGAAGAAAGGAGCTGGGGGAGGCATGTCAGGCAGGATAAATACCACTGGCAAAAGTGTGGGTATACGAAAGCTATCAGCTTATTGGAGAGCCAGCGAGGAACCCATGTAGCTGAAATGAGGGAGGAGTACAAACTGAAGACAGAAATGCAAATGGGGCAAGGCCTTGAATGCCAAACTAAAGAAATGAGGGCCTTTCATCAGAGTCATAGGAACTCACTGAAAAGGTTTGTGCTGAGGACGGTCATCACAGAAGCTGTGCTTGAGGAAGTGGCTATGAAGCAATGCCCTGTGATGGCAAGGGTCAGAGAGTGCATATGGAAGCATTTCAGCATGGGGAACTGTTTGGAAACTGATTCTTATAAATTGCTGGGGAGGAGAGAAGAGTCCTAGAGGGCTGTGATCATTGACTTAAAATGTTCAAAAAGCTCCAACTGGGTGGGTGAGTGAGTAGGAATCATGAGTCGTCTAAGAGAGCAAAAGTGAGTTCAAAGATAGTGATGGCTGGGAGGCAGATTCCTTCCAGCAAGCAGAGCTCCCTAACAATGATAGCAACTACCTTCATTTCTATTGCTGCCCTAACGAATTACCATAAGTGTAGTGGCATAAAATGACACAAATAGATTTTCTCATAGTTCTGTAGGTCATAGTTCAGATGGCCTTGACTCGTCTCCTGCTTAAGTTTTCACAAGCCCAGGATCAAGGTATCATCAGGGCTGCATCCCTTCCTGGAGGATCTAGGGAGGAATCCATTAATATAGTGGGACAAATTCAGTTCCTTGCCATTGTAGGAGTGAGGTCCTCATTTCCTTGGTGGCTGTCCTCTGAGGGATTGTCTTTGCTCCTAGAGGTTGACCACATTCCTTCCCATGTTTTCCATGTGCTTCCCTAATCCCCTCCACCACAAAAGCAGGTGGCATTTTTCTCATGCTTCACTGTGCTCAGGCAGGTGGAGACAAATTTGACTTTTTTTTTTTTGCCACATCTCCCTGACTCCAGCTAGAGAAAATTTTCTGCTTTTAATTTGTCATATAATTAGATTATCTGCCATCTGCATAATCCAAAATAATCTCCCTTTCTTAAGGGTGAAATTTTAATTACATCTGCAAAATTCCTTCTGCCATGTATTTACAGGTTCCAGAGAATGAGATGGGGCATTATAGAGTTTATTACAGCAACACAATAGACTGCCTCAAGTTGGTAGCGAGCTCCCATTTCTGGATGGCAATAAACATTCATTCATTCACCACACATCCACTGGATACTACTCTTTTTAATGTCATTCTCCTTAAGTTCCATGGTGTATGTTATTAAGATGGTATTCTAGTTTTGTTTTTGTCAGTATTTGCCTTGTGCCTCATTTTTAACCCTTTAGTTGTACACTGCTGTCATTTTTTGAAACAACATATAGCTAATTTTGTATTTTATCTGACTTAAGAATCTCAATCTTTTAACGGGTAAATTTAGATCATTTACATATATTGTAAGTTATGTGGTTGTAATTATTTCTGTTATTTTATTTCTTATTTTCTGATTACTATATTATACTGTGGTGTATGTGTGCTTGTTTCTGATTACTGGGCTTTTTCTCTTCATCTTTTCCTTTCTCTGTTTTCTGTTGAATTGACGAGATCACTGATTTCCTTTTACTGTTTTGGAAATTATAAACTGTGCTTTTTCCTTTCAGTGATTTTACATTTAAAAAATTCCTATTTGCTTGTACTTATTGAACGTCTATTCAGTGCCACCCTACTTGTAGTTCTGCCTTAAGTTGGCAATTCCCTTTTGGCATTGCTGGAGAAGTAACTGCTACCTTTAGAATATAGTTAGATAGAATGAGCTCTAGAGTCCTCCTGACTTTAACATCTTAGGATTTTAAAAGTCTGCAATTCTAAGATTTTAAAATTCAGTAATTCTCACACCCTCTACATTTTATTCTAATATTCTACTAGTTTAATATTCTAAAATTCTGCGGTTCCCTGTTCTTAATATAATTCTGAAATTTCAAGGACATGAGGTACCCTGTATCTAGTACTTATAAAATTAATTAGCTTACTATTCTAGAATTTTTTTTTTTGGCTTTTTTTTTTTAATTGCATTTTAGGTTTTGGGGTACATGTGAAGAACATTCAAGATTGTTGCATAGGTACACACATGGCAGTCAGAATGGCAATCGTTAAAAAATCTGGAGACAACAGATGCTGGAGAGGATGTGGAGAAATAGGAACACTTTTACACTATTCTAGAATTTTTTAATTCTAAAGATTTACTTAGGTTTTAATTAAATTAGTAGTTTAAAATTACTTGGTTAAAACTAAGGTTTTAAAATTTTCTCCTTAAAACTGAAGGTTAAAAGGGGTTTCATTTTTAAAGCTTTCTCCAGTTCTAAAATTCTATGGTTCTAAATTTCCTATAAAGCTAGAATTTTAGAATTTATTGGTCTAATATTATAGAATTTTATAATTTTAAGATGTTATTGTTGAGTCTTCTAAAATAGTATGGTTCTAAATGTCTCTTGAGCTACTATTTTAAAATTCTCTTGCTCTAAGAGTCTAAGAAGATTCAATCTTAGGTCTCTTGCAGAATCTGCATCTGGTCTCAGCCTAGGTCTCTTGCAGAATCTCTGAGGAGGCTGAAGCCAGTTAGTCTACCTTCCTCACACTTGATCCCAGTGCAACCAGCTCTGTCCCAGGTTCTCCTGGGACTGACTAGTCCAATTCTGGACTCAAGCCAGGCTCTGGCACCTGGCCCTGGAATAGTACTTGAAGATCAGCAGCTTCACGTGGCTCCATCACAGGCCAGGTCTCCTTAAATGCAGTGAGGCCTGGTACCCCTGGACCCATGAGCCTTCACTAACATAGAGGTACTGAGCAATTTCATGAAGTTACCAACATCTGGTGGATGATAGGACACAGGACCAATATGTTGTGCTGAAAGTTGCTTAGATGGCAGGCTCTCATACCTGGTGTGGATGGAGATATGACATGTTTCTTCTACAGCCTTTCCACCTTTCCTATTTTCAAATACTGCCTGGAGCCAGTCCTTGCTAAAGGCCAATTTTCTTCTCCATCTACCTACAATTTATGGTCCTTCCAGATTGTTATCTTTGCTAGGTAATAGAGATGAGGGAACAAGGTAGGTGATCGTCTTGGAGCAAATAGAGAAGTCAAAGCAGTTTCTCCTCATCCTACCAGTTTCTTCCCCTCACATTCCTTACATATTTTGGAGAAGACACATCAGACAGGAGCTTTTCAGTTGCAAAAACAGAAACCCCACCCTGTCAGTTAGAATTGTGCTCCCCTGAAGTGCAAATACAGTAGCTTAAATAAGCAAAGTGTTTATTTTTCATAGGTATTAAGAAATCCAAAGATAGGTATTGCATTTGTAATTTAGGCAGGAAAAAGGCAAGAGGGCAAATAGATTTCTTTTAGGGTCTTGTCTTTTTATTTGGGAATGACATTTCTCCCAAGGAGTCATTGCTGAGAACTGAGTCACAAGGCCACTTAGAGCTTCAAAGAAATACAAACAAGTTTTTCAAAGAGCTGCATTGCTATCTGAAGTGCTGATAGCATTGGAAAGGGAAAATAAATGCTGATAGGTGACCAGCAGCATCTGCCATACCAGTTAAAACTTATGTAACTGGAAAAAAAAAAAAATCTAGGTGTATGCAGGCTTCAGGCATCGCTGGATCCAGGGGCTCAGTGTTGCTAGATATAATGGTTACTCTGTGTGGCTCCATTCTTGGTGACAAAACGGCTCACAGGCTGGGTGTGGCAGTCACACCTATAATCCCAGCACTTTGGGAGACCAAGGCTGGAGGATCACTTAAGCCTAGAAGTTCAAGATCAGCCTGGGCAACATAGGGAGACCTCATCTCTATTTTAAAATAAAATAAAATAAAATAAAACAACAAGTGGCTCCCAGAAGCTGCAAACTGACATTACATTAGTTTAGCAATCCCAGGAATCAAGAACACTCATTTTTTATTTTTCTGATAGTTCCGGCAAAAAGCCTAGCCTTGAGTCTCCTTGTCCTGGCTTGGATCACCTGTCCATCCCTGGATAATCCATTAGGCTTGGGGACAGAGCTTGTGGTAGAAAATATACTCTGTTTGGCCAAGGTTGGGCAATGCCTCTTCTTTGGAACTTTGGGGTAGGGTCAGCCCCACTGAAAACATACAGACTGAGACCAGGTGAGGACCAGGCACAACAAGGGGAAAGGGATTTTGGGCAGGTAAAAGTCACTAGTTCCCACTTGGGGATGTGAATGTGCTTTCTTCATTACACCAAATCCGTATCAACAGAGGATCAGCCAAGTTATTGGACCTTGAGTCACAGGTCACAAGGTCTGGGTTCTATTCATCCATCCATCCATCCATCCATCCATTCATACATCAAATAGTCCTTACATTTCCTGTGTGATTCAAGCTGGCCACACTCCTTTTCAATGGCTTCAGTGACCCTTCTGACATAGGAGTAGATACTCTCATAAAATCTCATAATTGTTACGAGGGTGAACCCTGGGCTCAGACAGCTTTGTTTCATTCCAGGTTCTGCCACCTCTGTGACCTTGGCAAGTCATTTCCCCCATTTGGATCTGAGTTTTCTCAGTGTCCATAATCCCACCTACTCATTGGTTGTTGTGAAGAGGGTGAATGAGGTCATGAATATGAAGCAGGTTACCCGGGTCCTGGGCTATGGTTTGCATTTCCTACCTAGTTGCAATCATCCTCATCCCCATCACCATCATCAACATTATCATCGTTACCTGCCTCAGGACCCTGGCAAGGGATAATTGAATAGAATTGCAAAGCATCTCAGTCAAAAACAAACTGCCAAACACCAAAGCTCAGTGCCCCCTGTCTACCACCCCCTGCCCTTTTCCAGCTTTTCCTAGGCCAAGAGGAGTCTCCCTGTCCCAGGAGCTTTGAGGATGGCACGCTGACCCCTTCTTTAAATTCATCTCCCCTCAGTGTTCCAGGCCCATCCCTGTTGGAAAAAATGACTCTCACAAAAGATCCCTCAGCAGCAATTATCTAAATGGGAGGCTGCGAGGGGGGAGAACCATTTAGAATCCACTTCATTGCGGGATTAGCTAATTAATTAACGGTTTCACTGACAACTCGCTGGAGAAGTGTATGTTAAACAGGAGCACAGTGGGGTGTGATTTATAGACTCTGACACCCCCTCCCATCCCTGGCCTCTCCACCCAGGCTCCCTCCTTCCCATTCACCCCACAGCCCCCACCCTTCTGCTCATCCCCAGAGCAGGGAAACCTGTGGGGGGACCCTCTCGCAAGCTCCCTCTGGAGTTCCAGGGCTGGGCGGCTGGCCGAGGGGGACCCTGTGGAGATGACAGAAGGGCGGCTGGGGAGGGGACAGGGGACAATGAAGAGATAACAAGAGGGCTGAGGCCCCAGGGGTGGTTGCATCTGCCCCTTGCCCCCAGCCCAGAGCCCCTCCATCTGTGCCCGTCCCGGCACACGGGGCCCTGTAGGCACCTGCTGGCCCCGGCTGTTCCCTTGCTCCTAGAGTTTAGGGCTTTCCAGAGCCTCACCCACTCTATGCTTGGAAGAGACAGCACTGTTCAGGGAGCCCAGAGACTTGGCTTCGCCTTTCTTTTGGGAAGGGGGCTTTCAGAGGATGTAAACTAAACTAGGAAGGAAGGGCAGGATGTCAAAACAGGGTGAGGAAAAGAAGAAGCCAGAAGTGAGGATGATGGACAAGAAGCCATCATCCTGGAAAAGGGTTTCTGAAAACACGTCCCATGGGCCACCTGCATCAACCTCATTGCAGTGGCACGTGATACACACAAATGTCTGATCCAGACAGAGCTCATAGCAACCCGATATCAGACTCTGGTGTGGGGGCTGAGCATCTGACTTTTAACACCCTGATTCTGAATGCTGCGGATGTTTAGGAGCCTGACTTAGGGCCGGGAGCAGTGGCTCATGCCTGCAATGCCAGCACTTTGTGAGGCCAAGGCGGGCGGATCACTTGAGGCCAGGAGTTCGAGACCAGCCTAGCCAACATGGTGAAACCTGTCTCTACTAAAAAGAAAAAAAGATGCAAAAAAAAAAAAAAAAAAAATTAGCCAAGTGTGGTGATCCATGCCTGTAATCCCAGCTACTCGGGAGACTGAAGTAGGAGAATCACTTGAACCCAGGAGGCGGAGGCTGCAGTGAGCCGAGATGAGTCACAACACTACAGTTCAGCCTGGGCAACACAGTGAGACTCCATCTCAAAAAAAAAAAGAGCCTGACTTAGAAGCTTGCTAAAGGAGAGGGACAAATTTGCTCTATACTGAGCAAAAGCGAGCCTGCATTCCAGTTTTGGATTCTTTCTGCTACCAACGAGGTTCTAATCTGGGCTTCAGGGGTGCTAGGGTGAATGTGGGAGCCCCCCAAGGCTGAAGACAAAATGATCTGAGTACAGACAATTATTTTTCTGGGGAGAGGATCTGGAGCTTCCATAAGATCTTAAAGGGGCACATAACCCCAGAAGGGGTTAAGCATCTTCAAATTAGCTTCTCTGTGCTTCAATTTCTTTGGCTGCGATTCTAGAACAATCACCTCCGTCTCGCACGCCATGGGGGAATGTGACTGAAAACACTAGCAGAGATATATATGATCTCCAATGCAAGGGATGAGGTGCCCCAAAAGGGATCCTCTCGCCCGGTCCTCGGAGAGCCCCAGTTCTCAGTTATTAGGGGTTTGCTCAGCAGGATCTGAGAGAGGAGAAAGAGGAGGGAACCTGGGCTGGGTCATGTCACCCAGGGAAATCTTTCTCCAAGGAGGAATGCATCACAGGCAGCTGGATGGGAACCACTTCGCCAGGGACTCCCAGGGATGAGGGCGGACAGGAGAAGAAGAAAGGGGCCATATCTGCCAGAGCCCAGCATCGAGCGTCTGGAAGGGAAGGAAAGGAATTCACGGTGCCCTGTGTGTCTCCATTTTATAGATGTACAAACAGAGGCATTACTAGATGAAGTGATAAAGCCAGTAAATAATGCATTTCCATAAATGTTTGATATATTATAAACATTCAGTGAATGCTTAATATCATAAAATACATATCAGAAGATCAGAATAGTGCCCGGCACATAGTAAGAGCTCCGTAAATGTTATTATTATGCATTATGCTTACCTGGATGCACAGACCCCACTAGGAGGCCGAACATTCAGTGTTCACAACGGCCTCCTGAGATAGACAGTGTAATGTTCTCCACTGCAGGGGAGGAAACCGAGAGGGTAGGGGACTGACTCTTCTCAGCTTCACCTTGGTGGGGCCTGTCTGAGTGTTTCTCTCTATGTGAAAGGACAGGTTGGGGGGTCCCAGCCTGGCCTCATTGGGCGCTCCAGAACCGAGACGGGCACTGTGCTGCCAGGGCTGACACTGTGCGACCTCGAGGCCTACCTTTCTCCCCAGTCACCTGTGAGACCCCTTCCAGTCCTCTGGTTTTGAGCTTTTTTTTTTTTCTGAGATGGAGTCTTGCTCTGTCGCCCAGGCTGGGGTGCAATGGCCCCATCTCTTCTCACTGCAACCTCCACCTCCCAGGTTCAAGCGATTCTCTTGCTTCAGTCTCCCGAGTAGCTGGGATTACAGGCATGTGCCACCATGCCTGGCTAAGTTTTGTATTTTTAGTAGAGAGGGGGTTTCACCATGTTGGCCAGGCTGGTCTCAATCTCCTGACCTCAAGTGATCCACCTGCCTCGGCCCCCCAAAGTGCTGGGATTACAGGCATGAGCCACCGCATTTTATATATATATATATATATATATTAATACACACACACATACATACATGCATATACATATATTCATTTTTCTTTTTAATATATGAGAAGGGGTCTCACTATGTTTCCCAGGCTGGCCTTCAACTCCTGTGCTAAGTGATCCTTCCACCTCAGCCTCCTGAGTAGGGGCTACAGGTGCTTGCCACCATGCCTCGCTGTTCGGCGGTTGCTCTTCGCTTGATCTTAGCCAAAAGGCCGAGAAGCCGTTTTGCTGTTGTTCTTGTTGTAGAGATGGGGTCTGACTATGTTGCCCAGGCTAGTCTCAAACTCCTGGGCTCAAGCCATCCTCCCGCCTCGGCCTCCCAAAGTGCTGGGATTACAGGCGTGAGACACAGCCTTGAGCTCCCGGCGCGCCCGGCCCACCCTCTGGTTGTCAGTTGGGGAGGTGGGGCTCAGAGAAGTCCAGGCACTTGGCCCAGGTCACACAGCACGTCGTGGCGAACGGAGAACCTTGACCTCCTCCTGCCCTCCCCCTCCTCCCCTGCTCCCGCCGTCCCCACCCCGACCCATTCCCCCCTCGAGTTCAAGGACGCAGGGAGGACAGGAGGGGGTTAAAGCCCATTCAGACGCGCAGCCCCCCCGCCCCCGCCTCGGCCCCCACTCCCCGCCGGCGGCCCGCATCTGGGCGCGCAGAGGAACAGATTTCGCGTTTCACACAGCGCACAATGGCCGCCCTCAAAGGCGCGCCGCCCGCATTGTTCGGCCCGGCGCCCGCGCGTCCTACCTCCGCGCGCGAATTAACCCCGGTCACCCCGCCATTGTCGCCGCGCACTTCGGGGCCGGCCACAAAGGCGCCAGAAAACCCTGCAGTGTTCGGAAGGGAGGGGCGGGGGAGGGAAGCAACAGGGACGGGAGGGAGGGGGGCGCTGAGGGGTGGGGAGGGCTTGGAGGGGGAGGGAGGCCACCGGGAGAGGTGGACGCAGACTGGATTGGGGGCCTGAGCAGGGCGTGGGGCGCGGGCAGGAGAGGGGGCGCTGGGAGTCGGCGCGTGGGCGGGAAGAAGCGGTGCGCAGGCCGGGAGGGCTGGGGCTCTTGCCGGGTAGAAGGGCTGCTGGGGGTCGGGGGGCTGGGGGCTGCCCGTCCTCCCCCTCTGCCTTCGGGTCTGTGATTCGCCTCCTTCATCTGTTCTGTCTCTGGCTGCCCCGTCTCTTCCGCTGATCGTCTCGCTCCGCTTTCCCTTGCTGTCTATCTCTGTATTTCTCCTCGCCTCTAGTTCTCCCTCTATCTCCGCCTCTGATTATTTGTCTCTCTGTCTCTGCCCCTCTCTCCATCTCTGATCTGTTTCTTTCCTTCCTTCTTTTCTTTTCTTTCTTTTTTGAGGCAGGGGCTTGCTCTGTCGTCCCGGCTGGAGTGCAGGAAGGGATACTGGCTCATTGCAGCCTGGACCTCGCTGGCTCAAGTGATCCTCCTGCCTCAGCCTCCTGAGTAACCGAGCCGTCACACCGCACTGGTTTTTATTATTTTATTATTTTTCGCAGAGACGGAGTCTCACTATTTTGCCCAGGCTGGCCTTGAACTCCTGGGCTCAAGCGATCCTCCCACCTCGGCCTCCCGAAGTGCTGGGATTACAGGCGCTAGCTGTCAATTTCTTAGTGTCTCTCTCTGCCTCTCTGATGATCTTTGTCTCCCTGTTTCTCTAGTTCCCTCCCCTACTCTTGTCAGTTTGCCTATCTCTCTTTGCTCCTGACAGTGCCTCCCTCTGTTTCTCTTGGCCTCTTGACTTCTCTGTCTCTGAATATGTGTGTCTGTCTCTCTTTCTCCAGGACAAAGAATACTGTCCTTGGTGGGCAACCGCAGCCCCTACACTTGGACTAACCCTGCTTCCAGCTCCCATTAACAGTTTGGCTGATACCCTGAGGTCTAAAGAAGTTCACGGTTGGTCCCCAGTCCCAGTGGGGTCCTCATGTCCCGTCATGACCCCCTCAGGACTGGGACTGGTATTCTCTAGGGACTGGGTTTCTATAGTCCCTAATCTGGTCCCATGTTAGAGCACTTGCATGTGCGCATTTGCACGCGGGTGCACACACACACACACACACACACACACGCGCACACACAAACACACAAACACGCACACACAAATGCACACACACGCATAAACACAAACACGCACAGACACACACACGCACACACAAACACACGCACAAACAAACACGCAAACACACCCGCACAAACACATACAAACACACACACAATTTCACTTGCTCCTCCATGCTGGCAGAAATTTTGTCCGTTGTACACATGGTGAAGCTGAGATTCAAAAGATACTGCCATCCACCAGGGCCACACTGTGATTAGAGGCCCTCTGACTCCCAGGCCTTTGCACTCATCTATAGGAGGATGGCCAGACCTGGTTGGTGAAATTGAAGTACCCCCACTACCACTCAGGGCCAGGTCCTCTAAGCGTGGGGGCCCTGTCTGAGGAGAGACCTGGTAGGACTCCACAGCCTCCCAGAGGAGACGTCCTGCTCAAGTGACCTTAGCCAGGGTCCCGCCTCCAAACCAGTCCACACCCAAGGGACTTTCAGACGTGCCCCCATCACCTTCGTCAAAGATGAGGCCACAGCTGCATTTGAATCCTCTTCCGGTGCCGGCAAATTTCCTTCTGCATTCAGCCTGGGTTGCACATACAGCAGAGTGCCCTCAGGCCCCAGACTCTGGACCTGGCTGGGAAAAGCCAAAGTACCCATGCCAGGGGGAGTACTTACCATGTGGTGGGCAGTGTTCTAGGGAATCTTTAACTCATTTTCATATCGACTTAAGAGGTTACCGATGTTATCCCCATTTTTCAGATGGGAAAACTGAGGGTAAGTAACTTGCCAGGTTTACGCAAAGCTGGTGGTGTATACTGATGGCATAAACAAGGTAGATTTGGTTCTAATATGTATGTGTATATATTTATATGGATGGATACGGATATATATGTATATGTGTGTGATTATATGTAAATATCTGTATAGATGGATATAGATATATATGTATGTGTATATATTTATATGGACGGATATGGATATATATGTATATGTGTGTGATATATATGTAAATATTTATATAGATGTATATAGATATATATGTATGTGTATATATTTATATGGATGGATATGGATATATATGTATGTGTGTGATATATATGTAAATATCTATGTAGATGATATAGATATATATGTATGTGTATATATTTATATGGACAGATACAGATATATATGTATATGTGTGTGATATATATGTAAATGTCTATATAGATGGATATAGATATATATGTATGTGTATATATTTATATGGATGGATACGGATATATATATATATGTGTGTGATATATATGTAAATGTCTATATAGATGGATATAGATATATGTATGTGTATATATTTATATGGATGGATATGGATATATATGTATATGTGTGTGATATATATGTAAATGTCTATATAGATGGATATAGATATATATGTATGTGTATATATTTATATGGACAGATATGGATATATACGTATATGTGTGTGATATATATGTAAATGTCTATATAGATGGATATAGATATATATGTATGTATATATATTTATATGGATGGATATGGATATATATGTATATGTGTGTGATATATATGTAAATGTCTATATAGATGGATATAGATATATATGTATGTGTGTGTTAGTATTGCTGTTGTTGTTGTACAGTTTTTAGACCTAATCTGTTTGAATAATGGACTGATTCTTGAGCACATTTCTGTTCCTCTAAGGCTTTGTGATCTTTTCCCTACAGGGGCTTTGGGAATCTGGGGCACGGACCTGTGGGGCCCATAAGAATTTGTATTTTTCCGCCTCTCGATCTGATGAGCAGCTAAGAGAAGCCTCTTTTCTCCATTTCCCCAATCATGGAGGCTCCAAGTGGCCCCTAGGCCAGGCCCTTGAAGGAAAAACCAAACCCTAAATTTGAAGGCCATTGAAGCTGTCCCTCCATCCCCTGGGAATTCACTAAGAGAGGGCTGGAGGAAAAGTAACCCCTTCACAGCAACGTCCAGACACATGAGTGTGGCCCTTGGTCATGAACCAACATGGTTCTATTATCTCATGTAATCCTTCTAACAAGAGAAGACAGGCACGGTTAGGATTTCAAACCCAGGTCTCCTCCAAGCCCCTGGCTGATGAGGAGCTCTAGGTGGCTCCTCTGTTCTCTGCCCTCTGCTCATGCCGATATCAGTGATGCATGATAGGAAGTTATCTACTGTGTCCTAATGAGTTGATTTACCAGTCTGTAAAATGGGCCTCATGTTGCCGCTTCTCTCTAGGGCCTTGTGAGGATGAAATGTGGGGAGGCAGGTGCTCCCAGAAACTGTAGCTTGGACTGTGTCCTCTCCTCCTCCCACCATCTTCCTCTGTCCTACCCCTCATCTGCTTGTTCCCTCCCGGTATCCCCCATCCCTCCCTTCCTCCAACTCCCCCCCCAGCTCCCCAAGTCAATATTCATAAAAATAACCAGGTTGTCCAGGTGTGACCGGCAGCATCCTGGGACATTCTTCCTTTCTGGCTGGTGCCTTGGGTCTCCTGGGCAGGCAGGTCCCTACCTCCCCCAGCCCCTCCTATTTGGGGGGACAGCTTGGTGGTACCTCAACTCACTGTCCCCTGCTCAGTTGTGAATGCCCTTCTGACTGCCCTCACCCCTCGCTCGGCTCTGGTCCCCCAGTGCACCCAGCTGGGATGTTTCCCTGCTGGAGCCTCTGCTAGGCTGGAGGCGGGTGAAGTGGAGGGGGGACAGCCGGCCAACGTGGCTGCACAGCGTCCTCCCCCTGGAGAGAGAAAGACCCAGCCAGGCCTGCTGCAGGTTAGATAAGGAGCGAAAGCCACGCAGCTCGTCCTCTTGTTTGTAATCTCCTCCTCCACCTCCACCCCTCCCCGCCACCGACTCCCCAACTTTTTTTTTTATATCATCTTTATGGCTTTGGAATTATCTGGGCTGACACTGCATTCACTTAGCCAAGGGCAGGCGGGGTCGCAGGAGACAACTTACTGCTACGTGTGTATATTCATGGAGCTGATAAGGGAGCAGTCCCACCCCCTTCCCTAGCGGGGGAAGAGGGAATAGGAGACTGGCTGGAGGAGAGGTTGGGGACACGGTGACAAGCAGTTCAGGGGCAGAAAACAGAATGTGAGTGCCAGAAGCCCTGCAGTGGCAGAGGACAGCTCTCAGGCAGCTGTGGCCAAACCTCTGATGGGGAGAATCATTTAAGGTCAACAGAAGCACTGATTGGCAAAGAAACTGAGATTTTAAACTTATTTTGTTTTTCTTTTCTTCTTCTTTTTTTTTTTCTTGATAGAGAGAGAGAGAGAGAGAGAGAAGTGGAGCCTTTCTGTTGCCCAGGCTGACCTCAGACTCCTGGGCTCAAGTGATCCTGCTGACTTGGCTTTCAGAGTAGCTCTGTCCAACTCGATGAACTGAATTTTCTCTCTAAATACTCTTTTCTTCCTTCCTCCCTCCCTTGCTCCCTCCTTTCCTTCCTCCTTCCTTTCTTCCCTCCTTTCCTCTCTCCTTCTTTCCCTCTCTCCTTCCTTCCCTCTCTCTCCTTCTTTCCTCCCTCCCTTCCTTCCTGCCTGCTTGCCTTCCTTCCTCCCTCCCTCTCTCCCTCCCTTTCTTCCTTCCTCCCTCTCTCCCCTTCCTCTCTCCTTCCTTCTTTACCTTCTTCCTTCCTTCCTCCCTCAAGCAATAGACCTTGAATTTCAGAACATGGTTTTAGTTGTTATCTGGTTCAAGTCCTGGCTTTTGCAGGCTGTGTGACACTGGGTAAGTGGCTTCACCTCTCTGAGCCTCAGTTTCCCCATCTATAAAATGGAGACCATAATAGAGCCCACTTCATTCTATATTATGAGAGCTAGATGAAATTAATGAAAGCTCTTGGCGCATAGTAAGGGTGGACTCATTTCTGCCTGCTATTTTTCTAAATTATTATTTATTGCATGCATCTCATGTACCAGTGGGGCACAGGGACAAATCAAACAGCCTGTGCCCCCAAAGGTGCTCACTGACATGACAGCTCTCATAAGCAACCCCAAGTTACGTTTTTAAAATAGTATTTTATGTCTGGGCAGGAATACAGATATGTTCACAGCGCTCAAAAGAAAAGTGATACTGAACTTATGAAGCAGATAAATTAGGGGTGATTATTCTCATCACAAAAGGATACACTACAGGGATTCTTTAAGTGGTAAGTCCTCTAATACTGGAAGCGTGGAAGCCTTAGTTGGAGCTCTCTCTGCCCTGGCTCCCCCACAGAGCAGTTAATGGTGGTGAAATGAGAGAGCCTGGCCTGAGACAGGAACTCCGAATTTGCACCTCATCACTGGCTGGCCGGGCAGCCTGCGGCAGGCGGTGTCCTCTCTCGGACTCTCAGTTTCCCTGATGACAGGACAACTGGATGGGATCGCATCTCTGCAGTGTCCCCATCTCCATCCGAGGCCAGACGACAGCTTTCCTGCTGGCCTGTCTGCTTCCACTCCTCCCCCGGTCCCTTCTCCATATCACAGCTGCAGGGATCTTCTAAAAGCCCAAATCAGTTTCCCCTACATAAAGCCCTCCAGTGGCTTCCCCCTCGCCCTCAGAACCTTATTCTTACTTCCAGCCCAGCTCATCTCATCTGCTCCCCCTCTCCACCTTGCTCCTGTGCCTCTAGCCACTCCCATGCATTCCTACCCCAAGCGCTTTGCACCTGCCGGTCCTTCCTGGAACTTTGCCCCAGTTCCGCGGCCCCTCCAGGCTCTTTTCTTGTTACTAAGTTTCTAGTTGAAATGGCACCATCTCAGGATCCGCCATGTAATAGACATCTAGTACTCACTGATCGTCTTTGTTTTATCTTTATTATCTTAACTGTTCTTGGCAGGATATGAGCGTGTGTCTTTGCTTGTTTAGTGCTTTTCCTTTCCCAAGATTATCAGCCAAGGACAGAGACTGGGTCTGTCTTCACCTTTGGCTTCTCAGCACCTTACACAGGGCCTGGCACACAGGTGGGGCTCAGCAGGTATGTGCTGAAGTCATCACTGGACTCTGGTGTTTCAACATACTAATTTTAGGTGTGTTTAAGTTGTGTGCAAAGGAGTGAATGATTGGTTTCCTAACATTTGGAAAATAAAGATGGTGTGAATTCAGTCATATACGACAGTCCCCTTGATGTGCCTGTGGGTGGGTTGGTGCTGTCTTAGGTAGAAAGCAAAGGAGGGTACTCAGAACCGGCCCCGAGGGGACACATCATCCTTTGGTACAAATAGCATCAGGATCTGGGGCTGCTCGCCACAAAACCCTGATAGAGAAAATGGTTACCAGTAACTGTCTGGGCCACATGATTCTTTAATTATTTTTATTTTCATTTATTTATTTTGAGACAGGTTCTCTCTCTGTCACCCAGGATGGAGTGCAGTGGCTCAATCATAGCTCATTGCAGCTTCGAACTCCTAGCCTCAAGTGATCCTCACACCTCAGCCTCCTAGGTAGATGGAGCTACAGGTATATGCCATCACCCCTAGCTAAGTTTTTATTTTAAAAAATATTATTATCATTGTATTTTTTGTAGAGATGGGGTTTCAACATGTTGCCAGGCTGGTCTTGAACTCCTGGGCTCAAGGAATCCACCTGCCTCAGCCTCCCAAAGTGCTGGGATTACAGGCGTGAGCCACCACTCCCAGACTTTATTTTTATTTTTTGTAGAGACGAGATCTCACGATGTTGCCCAGGCTGGTTTTGAACTCCTGGCCTCAAATAATCGTCTGCCTTAGCGTCCCGAGTTGCTGGGATTACAGGCGTGAGCCAGTGCACCCAGCCTGGCCACGTGGTTCTGTGGGTGACTTTAGTCAACCAAGACAGCAGCAATGCAAAACAAAATGAAGGCACTCAGAGAGGTACATGGGACATGCTGAGGAGCCCTGGACGAAGCGGAGAATTATTCTGATGAGTGAGACCTGGAAGATGAGGCTGGAGTGAGAGGGAACGGTGGAACAGCAGGCAGGGGATTGGGCTTGCTGGTATCCAGCTCGGGGGAGTGGAGGCTGGGTCTTTTCTTTCAGATTCCTCTTGTTTGGAATTGATTCTGGCGCTTTTAAAAGATGGTTCACGGCCAGGCATGGTGGCTCACGTCTGTAATCCCAGCACTGTGAGAGGCTGAGGTGGGTGGATCACGAGGTCAGGGGTTCGAGACCAGCCTGGCCAACGTGGTGAAACCCCATCTCTACTAAAAATACAAAAAATTAGCCAGGCATGGTGGTGCGCATCTGTAATCCCAGCTACTCGGGAGGCTGATACAGGAGAATTGCTTGAATCCAGGAGGCGGAGGTTACAGTGAGCTGAGACCTCATCATTGCAC
The DNA here is from genome assembly GCA_036589455.1 of Ateles fusciceps. Classification (NCBI taxonomy): domain Eukaryota; kingdom Metazoa; phylum Chordata; class Mammalia; order Primates; family Atelidae; genus Ateles; species Ateles fusciceps. The sequence continues at coordinate 543,583 of JAZHEH010002159.1, read as the reverse complement.
TCCTGCCTGGGTGGCAGAGCAAGACTCTTTCTCAAGAAAAAAAAAAAAGATGGTTCCCCTGATCCCCTTGAACTGATCATACTGAATTAGGTACCAGAAGGGACCAATAGTTACCAAGAACCTACCATGTGCTGGACCCATATACAATATTTTACTTGCGCTGTTTGACCTAATCTTCGCATTGACTGATGCCAGCCAAGTGATGATATCCTTGTTTCAGGGATTCAGAAACAGGCTCAGAGAGGTTGTGACTTTTCTAAGCACACACAGCAAATAAATGCTGAGGCTGGGATTTGAACCCAAGTCTGCCTGGTTTCAGAGTCAGTGTTTTTGGGAAACATCAAGAATTCCGGAAGGGAGGAAAGGTGACGCTGGGTGCTGTGAGAGCAGGGATAAGATTTAGGAACAGAAGGTACAATGAAGAGGGGCATCAGTGTGGGTTCAGTGGTGGAAGGGAAGAACATTCTGGCCCCAGAGAAGACTCCTTCCTCCAAGCTCCCGGCCCCACTCCACCCAGCCCTCTCTGCCCCTGGCCCGAAGCAGCCCCGGGTGGGGGACGTGGGGAGGAGAACTAAACATCATGTAATTGCCCGGGCTCTTCTGTGAAATTTGTTTCGGGACACATTAGTTCCAGTGAATTTAGCCGAACAGCGGGGAGCCCTGAGAAATGATTTGCAATTAGCCGCAGCCCCATGGCCCCCCGTTGGGATGCGAGGCTTGGGCACTGAGTGGGAAATGGCCAGGGGGGTGGAGCCGCCACCCAGTGCCCGTGGAAACGCCAGACGCCTGACGTCTCTCTGAGCCTGGCAGAGGCGGACAGGGCTGAAGTAGAAGCATTTGACCCCCAGACTGTCAAGGCCAAGACTTAGCCAGGCCAGAGGGGCATTAGGAATGATCAAATCCAAATCTTATGCTTTGCAGAGGTGTTACGGAGGTGAGCATTGCACGCGTTCGCCTCTGCGAGGATGGCTCCTGGAGTGTCCCCTCACAATGACTGGGCCCCTCTGTGTCCCCAGCAATGTGCCGGGTACTTCTCTAATCATAAATCCTCCCCAGCACTCGGGGAGTCAGGGAAATGATGCCCATTTTGCAGGGAAGGAAATGGGTGCCCAGAGAGTTGAAGGGGCTCTTGCCAGGTTAACTGGAATGTGGCAGGAGGAGGACTTGAACCCAGGCCTCTTGGACTCTCCACATCGTTATAGCTGCTTCCTATTATGGCCTCTAACAGGAGGCAGAATGGTGGTCATTAGGGCCCTGAAGCCAGGCAAACCTGGTACAAGTCCCAGCTCTGCCACTTTCTGGCCTTGTCACCTTGCACAGGTCACTTCTGCTCTCTGAGACTCAGTTTCCTCATCTGAAAAATAGGAAGACGCTACCCATGTCATGGTGCATCTCCTTTTTTTCTTTCTTTCTTTCTTTCTTTTTTTATTTTTTTATTGAGACAGAGTCTGGCTCTGTTGCCCAGGCTGGAGTACAATGGTACGATCTCAGCTCACTACAACCTCTGACTCCCGGGTTCAAGTGATTCTCTTGCCTCAGCCTCCCTAGTATCTGAGATTACAGACACCCACCACCATGTCCAGCCAATTTTTGTATTTTTAGTAGAGAAGGGGTTTCGCCAGATTGGCCAGGCTGATCTCAAACTCCTGACCTCAGGCCTCCCCAAGTGCTGGGATTAAGGAGCCAGTCACAGTGCATCTTCTAGGATTAAATGAGAATATAAAGTGTTACGGCAACGGGAAGGGCTCAATCAATGACAGCCATTATTAATGCTATCATTGATGGATGGATGGATTGATTCATTAGAGACAGGGTCTTACCCTGTCACCCAATCTAGAGAGCAATGGTACAACCTCAAACTCCTGGGCCCAAAGGATCTTCTTGCCTCAGCCTCCTGAGTAGCCAGGACCACAGGTGTACCCCACCATGTCTGGTTAATCTTTAAAACATTATTTTGTAGAGATGGAGTCTCACTATGTTGCCCAGGCTGGTCTTTCACTCCTGGCCTGTAGTAATCGGCCTGCTTCTGCCTCCTTAAGTGCTGGGATTGCAGGTGTGAGCCACCATTCCCAGCCGTTATTGCTATTGTTATTATTGCATGCGGATCAAACTTAACTGGAGCAGAGAAGGGAGTGGAGAAAGATCCCGTGGTCCCAGTAGGTGGCTGCTTGTGCACATACATAGCCTTCTCAGCTAGTCAATCTCCTGTGTCCTAGACCAGTCACTGGGTGGGCATGGAGATGATCAAGACATAGTCCTGGCCCCACACAGATGCTTCTGGAGTGAGCTGAGCAGCTGGAGCTGTGCTCCTTCACGCACGCAGAGGTTCGTAGACTGGGTAATTGGGGGTGGGGCACCCGAGGGGAGGTGGCTTTGTCCCAGTATTGTCCCTGTTATTTTGGTGGATCCCCCACGGTACAACCCCAGGGGGCGCCCTTCACATTGTGTTTGATGTCAGGCAACGCAGTGGCTGGGATTTTGATAAAAATAGCAGACACTTGCTACATGCCAGACACCATTCTAAGCAACTTACACATTTTATTAGCTAATTTACTTCTCACAATAATCTTACTAGGTAGTCCCTATTATAATCCTGCTTTTCAATGAGGAAGAAAATAAAGCCAAGAAGGCTTTCGTGCATTCCTTCTCTCTGGTCACACAGCAAAAGGCATTGCTGAGGATCCACCCAGGCTAGCTGGTTCTACAACCACCCAAACCACTAGGCTACCCTGCCTGCTCCCCAGGGCCCCTTTCTCTCCTGCTGGGCACTTGCCATACTTTGTCCTCCCTGTGAATAAAGGAGGCAGGACAAGAATGTCAATCTGGGCCAGGCGTGGTGATTCTCGCCTGTAATCCCAACACTTTGGGAGGCCAAGGCGGGTGGATCACTTGAAGTCAGGAGTTTGAGACCAGTTGACCAACGTGGTGAAACCCCTTCTCTACTAAAAATATAAAAATTAGTCAGGTATAGTGGTGGGCGATTGAAATCTCAGCTACTTTGGAGGCTGAGGCAGGAGAATCACTTGAACCCAGGAGGTAGGGGTTGCAGTGAGCCAAGACCGTGCCACTGCACTCCAGCCTCGGCAACAGAGAAAGATTCTGTCTCAAAAAAAAAAAAAAAAAAAAAGAGTGTCAATCTGGCTTCTCAGGTGAGACCCTCAGGGGCTTTGCCCAAGGTCCCACATATGCCCTGAGAATCCCAGGTAGTGACTCAAGAGTGGCAGCGGCCCCATCCTGGGGTCTGATCTGAAAGCCAGCATGCTTCCTGTATGGCACGAGGATGTGACCAGGCATTTAGCTAAGGGAGCTAGAGTCCCACAGCTGCTCAGGGATTTTCCAGAGAAGAGGAAGAGGAGGAGGCAGAGGAAGATGTGGCTATTGCATGTCAGTGGTCACCCTGCTGGCTGCTGGTGCAGTGCCTGGCACACAATAGGCCTTCAGTAAAGTGAACTTGGGAATTCTGGAGAAAAATCATTTCCTCCCTAGCCTGGCGTCTCAGAGATTTGTCCAGCCTTAGATGGTAGCAGGGACAGGAAACTCCTGATTTCAAAGTAGGAGTGAAAGAGGGAAGCTAGTATGTCTTAAACTTGGTTAAGTATGTGTGCCAGGCACAGTGGCTCATGCCTGTAATTCTAGCTCTTTGGGAGGCCGAGGCAGGTGGATCACTTGAGGCTAGCAGTTTGAGACCAGCCTGACCAACATAGTGAAATCCCATCTCTACTAAAAATACAAAAATTAGCTGGGCATGGTGGTGCGCACCTGTAGTCCCAGCTACTTGGGAGGCTGAGGCAAGAGAATCACTTGACTGCAGGAGGTGGAGGTTGCAGTGAGTCGAGATTGTGCCACTGCACTCCAGCCTGGTGACAGAGCAAGACTGTCTCAAAAAAAAAAAAAAGTTTTCGTTTCACTCGGTTCTAGAAGAAAGAGCCAGGCAGTTGGACCTTCATAGCATGCAGAGGTCTCTGTGGGCTGGGGTGGTCAGGGAGGGTTTCTAGGAGGAGGGAGCCTTGATGCGGAATTGTCCCTGTTATGGTTGGGGCTTCACATTGCCCAGCTCCATGGGGCTTTCACCTCCCTCCATGGAGGCCAGTGAGGTGGGTCTCATCTTTCTCACGTCTACAGTTGAGGAAACCGAGGACCAGTTGCCCAACGTCATGCAGCTAAAATGTAGGGTGACCAGCCCTCCTGTCTCGCCTGGGGCTGTCTGGGTTTAGCAATGAAGTTCCCACATCCTAGGAAACCCTTCAGTCCCTGGCAAACTAGGGTGGTTGTTCACCCTAATTTTAGGGACAGCGCTGGGATTTGAACCCAAGACTGGCCGGTCCCCACATCCCCTGTCCCTGTGCACCATCCTGTTCTTTTTGAATTTGCTCCTTCTTCCTCTTCTGAATTTATCAGCTCTGGTTCTCTTGGTCCCCGGAGAACTGCCCTGTCCCACGCCTTCTGCGGATCTCCCAAAGCCTGGGGCTGTGCTTTCTCCCTCCAGCGCCTTATCTTCCCTTGTCTTCTTGTGGAAGAAGAGATAAAAGTAATTCTTATGGCCGCTTCTCCACTGGCGACGGCCAGCCCCGTCCCCCCTCCTGCTGCATTTCCCTGGTCCGGCCAGATAAAGGGTTAGGCCTAAGCACATGTCATTTTCTTTGTGTGAAATCAATATTCAGCAAAGTTTATCTGCCCGCCATAGCAGGAAGTGCTAATTTCATCTGCGTCAATTATTTTGATGAATGTTCATAATGCCCGGGGTGTGAGCAGAAGATAAAAGAATTACTGGAATAACGCACACGTACACCTTGCGCACACACACACACACACACACACACTTTCCCATGAATTCACACTAGGGCACACACAGGCCTGGCCAGGGGAAGGTGCTGACTGACAGCTGCCCTGTCCTCCCCGGCTGCTGATGGTTCAAAGCATCTCTGAAAGAGGAATCAGGAGAGGGGATTTGTGCAAGAGTGTTATCAGTCCTTGATTTTTAGGATAGAATAGAAGTTCTCAACTAGGGGGCGATTTTGACCCCCCAGGGGACTTTTGGCAGTGTCTGGAGCCATTTTTCTTTGGGGAGGGGAGATGCCCCTGGCATCTGGTGGGTAGAGGCAGGGTTGTGCTAAACGTCCTATAATGCCCAGTATAGCCTGAAAACAAAGACTTCTCCGGCGCACACTTCGGTGGTGTTGAGGTTAAGCTATATTAGAATGGAGTTTAAAAATTTTTACTTTTAAAGCATGTCTCTGTAAAGACATGTTTCTAATTTCTAGCAGTACTGACAAGAAAATATTTGTGGGTTTGCACATATATTTCTAAGATAGAATGAAGAAACAAGAAATCAGATGCTAAATGCAAGTAGAGAAATGTTTTTACTTAGCTAATTCTACCTCCTGGTGATTCCCTGTGACATTTAAAAAGACATAGTAGAAGGCAGGGCTCGGTGGCTCATGCCTGTAATCCCAGCACTTTGGGAGGCAGAGGTGGGCAGATCACCTGAGGTTGGGAGTTCAAGACCTGCCTGACAAACATGGAGAAACCTTATCTCTACTAAAAATACGAAAATTAGCCAGGTGTGGTGGCACATGCCTGTAATCCTAGCTACTCAGGAGGCTGAGGCAGGAGAATCGCTTGAACTCAGGAGGCTGAGGTTGCGGTGAGCCGAGATCACGCCATTGTACTCCAGCCTGGGCAACAAGAGTGAGACTCCATCTCAAAAAAAAAAAAAAAAAAAAAAAAGAAAAAAAAAGACATAGTAGAATAAAGACAAATCTGAGTTTTCAAAACTGGCCTGGTAGAAATTCTCACGGGATATAAGCCATGGGCCAAGCCATAGTCAGCAGAGTAGGAATGCTAGGGATGAATTCTGGGGGCCCGAGGGGCTCTCTTGGATGTGTGTGTGAGGCTGTGCTGGTGAGAGGGCACTTGGTCTGCTCCTGGGATCCTGCCACGTGAGTGGAGTCAAGCATCATCCCACGCATGTTTGTCATTGCAGGACAGGCACACAGACCGGAGGACCCCCGTCTTCTACTTAGAAACAGCTAAATTAGAGCGTTTTGCCGGATAGCACGTCTGAAACTAACGTGCTCACAGATCACCTGGAAATCTTACCAAAACGCAAAGTCTGATTCAGCGGGTCTGGGGTGGGGGCCGAGGTGCTGCATTTTTGACCAGTTTAGTACAGGAAGCCAAATGCCTTTTCTATGAGTCTGGCCTAAACTATGTGTCATCCATGAGGTGCTACAGGCTATGTTGTGCTGGGATTTTTCTACCTTCCTTCACAGCAGCCTCCAGAACCTGTAAAAAACTCCTGGTCTTCTAACAAAAGTCAGCAGCACATATACATACATATATATTTTAAACAAATATATCTGAAGATGCCCCTTCAAGGATGAAATGCTGCGTGTCGATCACATAATATATGATGTTGTGAGCAGATGTCATGATATTATGTGATAAAATATTATGAGCAGATGATATGCTATTTATTATGAGCAGGTGATATATGACGCCATATTACGATTATGGCTGATGATGTATTGTGTATCCTGGCATATGCAGGAGATTATGTATTCACACGCTCTGGCACAAAGAGTCTGATTTAAGAACTTCCTTCAACTCACCTACCTCTGGCTCTGCCAATCAAAGTCTCTCTGCTGAGTGGGACGGAGGAGCAAAACTCTTCAATCCTTAGGACTAAGCCATGTGTGGATTTGAGATTTCTAGGGATTTAGGCCTGCAGGCCACAAATTCTGAGTATTCTGCAACCTGCTTAGGGTTTTGGGTCTGCAAGAGCTGGTTCTCAGATCCATGTGTAGCATGAATAATATTAAGAATAAAATTTCTGCAAGCCAATGGCCAGTCCAAGTCGTGTAAAGAAAAAGCTGGATATACCCATGATCTTGAAACTAAATTATAACAAGTAAAAATGGAATCAAGAGGGAATTCTGCAAGTAATAACAGGAACCCTTCAGAGTTCATTTCATCAAAGCAACCATCAGGTGAATACCAATGCAAATACTCTGTAGATAAACAATCACTCCTCACCGATTTGGAGGGACGGAGAGAGCAAAGAGGAGTTTGAATGAATAGCAGGTCTGAAAACTAAATATCCTCCAATCAATAAAAATTCATTTCCCGCATATCAAATTCTAAGGTCTTGCATTTTTCAATGCAGAGATGAAATTCACTGGTAAATAGCAATTGCAGAGGCAATAAGGGGCAACGCCTTGGGGTGCACACTCTGGAGGGAGCCGGCCTAGGTTTAAATCCAGGTTCTACCACTTCCTGGCTGGGTGACCTCAGGCAGGTTGCAGAATGCTCTGTGCCTCTATTTGCATGCCTGTAAAATGGGCATTATGGCAACCCTTGTCTCACAAGGTGGTTTTGGGGAGTTAACAGACACAAAGTGCTTGGAGCAGTGCCTGGCATGCATGAAGCATTCACCAAATGCCCAATTTTTATGTGATTACCAATAAGCCTATTTACCCAGGAATTAAAATGCTGCATTCCTTAGATAGTTCCTCTTCTGAAGAAGCTGAAATGTGCTCCCTGAAATCTGGCTTCCACATCTAAAGAGTGCCCAGCGCACTGCTGCTGTTGGTGGAGTGGAGGTGGACCTTCCCCCAGTACAAGCGGCATTATTGTCAGCGGTTGACTGAGTGGAGGCTTTGGTAACTTCAGGGTCAATAAAACACTGAAAATTTATGTTGACAGTTACTTGACATTAATTACACTCCTCATTCATGAAGTCTCTATTAAAATGAAAATAACCCAAGACCTAGATTCAAAGCTTAGGAGAAAGGGCTTTCTTACTGATTCTCACTAAAGTGGATATGGCTACCTTTGGTGACCCAAAAGAGTGGTTTCTTTTCTTTTCTCTTCTTTTTCCTTTTCTTTCTCATTTTCTTTTTCTTTTTTTTTTTTTTTTTTTTGAGATGGAGTTTCACTCTTGTTGCCCATACTGGAGTACAATGGTGCAATCTTGGCTCTCTGCAACCTCCACATCCCAGGTTCAAGAGGTTCTCCTGCCTCAGCCTCCTGAGTAGCTGGGATTACAGGCATGTGCCGCCATGCCCGGCTAATTTTTTTTTTTTTTTTTTTTTAGTAGAGATGGGATTTCTCCACATTGGTCAGGTTGGTCTTGAACTCCTGACCTCAAGTGATCTGCCCACCTCAGCCTCCCAAAGTGCTGGGATTACAGGTGTGAGCCACCGCACCCAGCTAAGAGTGGTCTCTTTCATTCCCAAGCTCTCTTTGCACCTAGTTCTGCTCCCCCTGAGGCTCCCTCCCATAGGTGGCTTGTTTTTTATCTAAAGCAGTATTATTCAACCTTAGCACTGTTGGTGATTTGGGTCGAGTGATTCTTTGTCATAGGGGTGCTGCCCTATGTACTTTAGGGTGTTTATCAGCATCTCTGAACTCCACCCATCAGACTCCAGGCGCGTCATCTCCTTACCCACAGCACATTGGAATGACTACAGCCATTCTTCTCAAGTATTCAGTACTAAGATGTCGTCACCACTCACATGGCACCTCAGCTAGGATGGTTCTCATGGCACGGTTGGCTGCAACTGTTTCACTGGGGTCACATGTCTGGGGGCTCAGGTCTTGCTCTTGGCTAAATTTCTATGTCTTCCTCTATGACATCTCAGGTTCTCTTTCTCCCCCACATACCCTCTCCATGTAGTCTTTCCAGAATTGTGGCCGGACTTCTTATAAAATAGCTCCAAGAGGGAACATTGCAAGTGGTAAAGAAGGAAGCCGGAGATCTCTGGAGGACCAACCTTGGATGACTACACAGCATCATTTCTAGCACATTTTATTGGTCAAAGTGAGTCATGGGGCCAGCTCAGATTCTATGTAGGAGAGAACTGCACAAATGCATGGCTACCAGGAGACCTGGCTCACGAGGGACTGTGTAGCAAAGTTAATATAGCAGGTCTGATTATAGGGCTGGCTCTTGGCTGGCATCTGGGAACTCGTCTGTTGGAATGTTCTCTATGCGCTAAGGTTGTTTTGCCAAGCCACAGGCACCAACGCCATCTTTCTTTCTGAGAATCTGGACTTTTGAGTATTGTGGCTGTCTACATGATGAGCGCCCAATAAAAACACAGGTGTGGAGTCCCAGGTGGACTTCTCTGGGCAGAAACATTGCACATGTGTTGCCTCCTCTTGCTGCTGGGGAAAGGAGCACTCTCAATGTCCTTTCTTGGGGAGGGAGGGAAGAGCATCAGAAGCCTGAGTGTGGAGCCCTCCGGATGTTACTTGAGGTGTCTTTCTCTCTTGCTGATCCTGCCATTGTAATAAACTACAGATGTGAATATAACAACCTCCGTGAGTCCTAGCAAGTCATGGAATGTGTGGATGATCTCAGAGACCCTTGAAACAGGGAACTGTCTCTCAGAAACAAGCTACCACAAATGGGTGCTAACAAGGCCCATAATGGGAATCCGGATTCCCTTTGGAGATCAGATGCCAATACCGGGTACTGCCTTATGTCTCTGACCTGCCCCACCCAGCTTCCTGGAAAATGAGTCTCGAACTCCCGACCTCAGGTGAGCCGCCTGCCTCGGCCTCCCAAAGTGCTGGGATTACAGGCGTGAGCTACCTCGCCCCACCAAAATGAGGGTCTAAGAGGGCTGATGAAAAGGAAGAATATGAGTACTGCTTGATACTCCCCCATAGGGGGCATTCTGCCCACACATGGTTGAGGGCAGCATCTTTACAAAGGTGGTACCAAAATTTGAGTCACCTCCAACCCCTGCAATCTAATCATATGGCCATATTATCGACATGAACAAAAAATAGAAAACAGCCTAATGTCCAACAGTAGAAGACTGGTTAAGAAAATTACTGCACATTCATCAGACGCAGTTACCGAAGTGAGATTTGTGGAGAGTTAATGACAGGGATGTGCTTATGATACGTTATAAGTTAAAAAAAAAAAAAGATTAGATAATTGCTTAAGTGGAATATTATCACCATGGATCTCTGCTGATGTCATTCTAATGAATGAATGAATTAATTAATTATAATTGCCTCTCTTACCTGCCAGGCTGTGAGCTCTTTCAGGTGGAGATTTTTATTTGCATTTTGTGTGAATGGTAAACATTTATTGGGCACTCACTATGTGGGTTGCAGGTACTCTGTTAAGTATTTTACATGGTTTAATCCTCATAACAGCATCAATGGCCCCATTCCCTGTATCCCCCTACTTTGCAATGTGACTTTGTAATTCCTCCCCTCAAGTGTTGGAGTTGATTTCTCCTCCCCCTGAGGCTGAGCTGGCCTTGTGACTTGTTTTGACCAATAGAATGAGACAGAAACGATGACCATGGTAGTTCTGAGCCTAGATCTCACAAGAGACCATCTGCACTTTGTTCTCTGGAGCCCTGTCTCTGAAATGAGAACAAGCCTGGGCTAGCCTCCTGGAAAATAAGAGACCATGTGGAGCAGAACAGCCATTCCAGCTGAGTCAGCGCCCAGCCAAGCCACCACCTGATTTTAAGCTGCTCAACTGACCATAGACTTAAGGACCATGATAAATAGTGATTGTTGTAAGCAATTGAGGTTTTTTCTTTGGGGTTGGGGGTGGGGGAGGAGTTGGAGTTTGTTACACAGCAATAGCTAACTGATACAATAGCTAGGAGGTAGGTTCTGCTATCCACATACCAATCTTACAGATGAGGGAAGTGTCAGAGGCATTAACTAATTTGCCTCATGAAGCTAATTAATGCTGGAGTGAGAATGTAAGCTCATGCAGGCCAACTCCAATGTCCTACCTCTTACCTTCTACACATACTGCCTCTGTGTTTCCATGACAGCATAGGACTTGGCATGTAGTAGGTGCTCAGTTATTGTTACTTGAATGAATGTTTTACTACTCATTCTAAATTTTAAGCAGATCTTTACCAAAGCATTAACAATGGAGAACACTAAGTGGAGGAATCATGGATTAAAAAAAAATCATTCCTTTTAAAGCAAATACATATGTTTTTGCTTTAAAAGGAAACCCATAAAAGTATTATTTACCCCAAAAAAAAAACCCAATACACAGAGATCAGAAGAGTAGGGGACACAGCTGGCCTTGGGTAGGTCCAGAACTGATCATTTCTTGTACAATGTTGTCAAAGGCAGGTGGCAAGTCTTAACTTTCCGAAGTCTTCTCAGTGCTCTGGTGGTCTCACTCAGAGGTCAGATTCCCACCCCAGCCTCTCAAATTCTCTGTTTGAGGGAGCAGAAACCATCTCTCTATTTCCTCACAGATTCAAGAGCATCCTGCGAAATCCAAACACGGGCGTTTCCCTATTAGTTTTTGTTGCTCTATTTTTTCAAGTAAGGGAATAACAAATGTTATATAAATTACACAATTTAGTACACAATGTAATTTAGCCTCAAACAACAGCTGACAAAAAGAAAAAGAAACTCAGCAGTCTACTGAAGAACAATTTCATTTAGCAGATAATTTAAAATCACTAAGTATTAGTTTTCTTAAAATCAAGAAATGCTAACAGTATTTCAAGGATCTTATTGCTGTTACTAACTGGGAAAGTCTTTGCATAATTAGCAATGTGGCTCTTTGCAAGAACAACATGTCCCTTTTATGTGGAAAGATGGGAATGAATTATCTGTGGGGTCTTGTACATGTTTATGTGGGCTTTTATAAGTGTCACTACTGATACATCCCTGGACTTGAGCCAGACCATGTAATGTTTGGCAGGCATTTGGTGCAGGCAGGAAGGAGGAAGTTTGGTGAATGGCTAGAATTACTTCTGCAATTCTTGGTATTGGCAAGGGAGGTTTGAATCCTTAGTTTCCCAACTGAGATTTGTGTCTGGACAATGCACTGAATCATGATCTGGGTAGGAGTTGAAGTTTTAGGGGTAGAGGAAGGTTAATGGCCTTAGTGGGTCCAGAGCTGATTATTCAGCAGTAGTGTGAGGTGCAGGCATCAATTTAGGTGATAGTCTAAATTATTCTTCTTGTATGCAGCCTTTGGGAAAGAACTTACTGGATTGTATTAGTCAGTAGAGGCTAGGTCATGCTGCATAACAAACAGTCCAAGAATCTCATGGTTTAAAACAAAGAAGGTTAATTTCTTGCTCATCTCACTTGTCCACTGCAAATCAGTAGGTGCACCACTGCTCATTGAAGTCACTCAGGAACCCAGCTAGAGGAGCAGTCACTATTTTTAGGGCACTGCTATCTCAACATATGTTTCCACAATCCACGCAGCAGAGGAAGAGAGTGCTGGAGAGTCAAGTACAAGCAATTAAATGTTTGACCAAGAAGCAACACAATTACTCTTGTTCAAATTTAATTTGGACAAACAGTCACATCACTACATCTAATTTCAAGGGAAAGAGGACTTGTCACCCCACTGTACCTGGAAGTAGAGACCTAGCTGTTAATGAACATTAATGATGTCTACCACATGGAATAGAGATTTTTGGGGTCTGGGAAATTGGGTGCCCAGGAGTGGCTACCTCTAGATATGAACCTTATTAGTTATTAACAGCAGCTTCCCACCATTTATTATCTTTGTACTTCTTTATATTCTTCAAAGGGTATCCACGAACAGCTCACTCGATCCTTTCAATAATAATAATAACTGACATATATTTTTAAACCAGAAACAAGGTAGCTACCAGGCACTTTACATATGTGGTCTCACCTAATTCTATGAGCACTGTATTACTAAAAATCCCCGTTTTACAGACAGAGCAACTGAGGCTCAGAGAGGTTAAGTGACTCACCCAGTATTACACAGCAGTAAGCAGCCATGCTTCCAATTCTAGCTCTGTTTTTCTCTTAGGAAAGGAAGAAAAGGGTCAGCAAGTGACTGAGATGGTTGATTATGTGAAACTAGTCACTTAAGTTAGCCAGAAAACCTCTTCTTTGAATGACCAAGTAGACTCAGTGATCATTTTAGGCAAAATCTACAATTTCCAAGTTATCTGTTTCTCCCCTTCCACCAGATGTGTCTTGATCTGTTTTGAAGACAGGCATCCATGAACAGAGCAGGGGTGAGTTCGTTTTCGGGATGCAGTGTGGTGGGGTGGGGAAAAAAAGGCTTTGAAATGGTGCTGAGCAGTGCCCATCTCGGGCACAATGAGCAAGTGTCCAGAGGTGGGAGGGGGCTTCTTAGCAAGTTGAGCGTGATCAGAGGTGATGCCCCATCTGTCTCACTGCTGTCTCCAGGGGCTGCTGACCTGACCCCTTTCACCAGCACTTACAGGAAAAAGTTTTCAAACATGCTGTCTCAACGAGTCCCCCAAAACTGTGAATCAGAAGGAAACGTTTCATTTTAGAGCAGCATTGTTCAATGGAACTTTCTGCCACCATGGAAATGCGCTTCTTCACCGTCCCAATACGGAAGCCACCTGCCACATGTCTTGAAACGTGGTTAGTGGAAATGAAGAACTGGATTTGTCATGTTATTAAATTTACATTAATTTAAACATAAACAGGCACGTGTGTCTGTGGCTACCCTGTTGGAAAATGTGGCTTAGGAAGCACTTCCTCAAGAGTAAGACATACCTTTAAGTAATTCACAGACAACAGTTCTGTTTTGTTTTGTTGAGACGGAGTCTCACTGTCGCCCTGGCTGGAGTGCAGTGGCGCGATTTCGGCTCACTGCAACCTCTGCCTCCCGGGTTCAAGCGATTCTCCTGCCTCAACCACCTGAGTAGCTGGGATTACAGGCGTGCACCACCACGCCCAGCTAATTTTTTGTATTTTTAATAAAAACGGTTTTCGCCATGTTGGCCAGGCTGGTCTCCAACTCCTGACCTCAGGTGATCCATCCACCTCAGCCTCCCAAAGCGCTGGGATTACAGGCATGGGCCACTGCACCTGGCCAGACAACAGTTTTAAATAACCCGAAATCACATGGTGAGATGTTGTCTTTCTCCAATTTTGGGATTCCAGCCAGGGGGAGGTCTTCTTTGTGGCTGATGGGTCTTTAACACTTTTCTAACAATTGCTCACCTCCCTTTCCAACAAAGAGGGCAAAAGCAGGCCGGGGGCTTCCACAGGTGAATGCATTTGGCTTACACTTAATAGCATCGTTTTGTTATTTTTTACTTGTATGTATTTGTATCGTTACCACCAATTTGTGGCAAGAGAAAAAGATTTTCCATTTATGATAGTGATACAGAGTTTCATTGTGAAATAAAATCTTTAAAGTAGAAAAAATGAATCCACTTAAATAAAAATATTGAATTGTGGGACAGTGACCATATGGAATACAGATATGAAACAGATTATGGTGGTGGTATACTGACGGCCAGATTTCTTCCTAAGCCAATGTAATTTTTTTCAAAATAAACTTTAGATTTGCAGAAAAGTTGCAAAGCTAGAACAGAGACTTCTCATATACCCTTTGTCCAGATCTCTGCTAAAGTGACCATCTTACATAAGCCTGGCATTTTTGTTGCAACTGAGAAATTAACATTGATGCAACACCATTAACTCAACTCCAGACTTTATTTGGATTTCACCAGTCTTTCCATTCATGTTCTTTTTTTTTTTTTTTTTTTTTTTTTTTTTTTTGAGACAGTCTTGCTCTGTTGCCCAGGCTGGACTGGAGTGCAATGGTGCGATCTAGGCTCACTGCCACCTCCGCCTCCTGGGTTCAAACGATTCTCCTGCCTCAGCCTCCTGAGTAGCTGGGATTACAGGTGTTCACCATCATGCCTGGCTAATTTTTGTATTTTTAGTAGAGACGGGGTTTCACCATGTTGGCCAGGCTGGTCTCGACCTCCTGACCTCATGATCCACCCGCCTCAGCCTCCCAAAGTGCTGGGATTACAGGTGTGAGCCACTGTGCCTAGTTCATGTCCTTTTTCTATAACAGGGTTCATTCCAGGGTACCACATTGCATGATCTAAGCCCATCTCTTCCCACCTTTCACCTGCCAGGATGATAGGCCTGTCTGGGAGAAGATGCTGGAACCAGCCCAGAATCTTCCCAGAATAGTCCTGCAGCCCCAACCTGATCATTCTCAAGAGGATTTCATAACACAACACAGGTTGATGACCCTGAGCCCGGCAAATGAAAACATTTGCCTTTGTTTTTCGCCCCTAGGTTGCGACTTGGCATCTTATCCATCCCATTTTGACTTGCGTTTGTTAGCTTGGTTTACTGTTCTTCTCCCCCAGCCCCTTTGGGAGCCATTGGTTTCACGGGTCCCAAGTACAAAACTTTATAATTATCCTTCTTGTATTTCACTTCAGTAGATTCCAGAAAGACTTGAAGAAGAGCCCCAGGAGCCTTTTGGTTCCAGTGAGGGGGAGAGTTCTGTGGGAAGCCGTGAGGAAGCTTTTTGGGGAGGAATTAGAAGAGAGAAGCTAAGAGTTTTCCCCGGAAGCAAGGGAGATTCTTATGATGGAAATCTTCATTTTATACAGCATTCCATCCCCACCCGATGGGTATCATAAAATCTCTGCTTGCATGCCACTAGCAACGCGGGAGGTCACTCCCTCCCAAGGCAATTCTTCTCATCTTTGAACAGCTCTGATTTGGATTCACAGATTTTCCCTATTTCTCTGTGTCATTCACTTGTTGGTTCTCTTCCAAGTGGCAACCTTTTCTCTGTTTCAAGGCATACATTTTCCAAGAGCCTTTTCATTTCTAAGTAAGGCTGCTCTTCCCAGAACAATCTCAAATTTACAATCCAGAATAAAACAAGATATAAGGCCGGGCGTGGTGGCTCACGCCTGTAATTCCGAGCACTTTAGGAGGCCAAGGTGGGTGGATCACCTAAGGTCTGGAGTTCAAGACCAGCCTGCCCCGTCTATACTGAAAATACAAAATTAGCTGGGCGTGGTGGCGCATGCCTGTAATCCCAACTACCTGGGAGGCTGAGGCAGGAGAATCTCTTGAACCTGGGAGGGGGGAGGTTGCGGTGTCCCAAGATTGCACCATTGCACTCCAGCCTAGGCAACAAGAGCAAAACTCTGTCTCAAAAAAAAAAAAAAAAAAAAGATATTTTGAGTGTGGGCTGCCCAGTTCAGAGTAGAGCAGTAGTTTTAAAATCGAGGGAGATTTTGCCCCCAGGCAACATTTGGCAATATCTGGAGACATTTTTGATCATTACTCTGTGTGTGTGTGTGTGTGTGTGTGTGTATGTGTGTGCACGTGCATGTGTGCTACTGGTATCTGGTGGGTAGAGGCCAGGGATGCTGCTCAACATCCCATAATGCTTAGCCGCCTCCTACAACAAAGAATCATCATGGCTGAAATGCCCACGGTACCAAGGTTGGGAATCCTGGAGTAGAGAATTCCAGTCTCTCTCTTCTCGCTCTCTCTCTTTTAGAGACAGGATCTTGCTCTGTGGCTCAGGCTGGAGTGCAGTGGTACAAACCACGGCTTATGGCAACCTCTGCCTTGTGGTCTCAATGATCCTCCTGTCTCAGCCTCCTGAGTAGCTGGGACTACAGGCAGGCGCCACCACGCTTGGCTAATTTTTGTATTTTTTGGTAGAGATGGAGTTTCATCATGTTGTCCAGGCTGATCTCGAACTCCTGGGCTCAAGCGATGTGCCTGCCTTGGCCTCTTAAAGTGCGGGCATTACAGGTGTGAGCCACTACACCCAGCCTCTGATCCCTTTTATGCCTCCATTAACGCAGCAAAGGATGGGATTAGCCTTGCAGTCAGGCATATCACTCCGTTGATTTGGACTAAGTATACTCCAAAAGTCTTTTGGCCTTTGTCTGCCATAGGCTAGCACTATGAAACATCTCCACCCCAAACCTGAGTAGTCTTAAGGGAGAAGAGAGTCTGGCTCAGGGTGCAGAATATTCTCCAAATGTGTCTGTGCACTCTGCTCCGTCTCTTCTGTCACCCCCCAACTCGAGCCACCATCTCTGCCCTGAGTTACTAGAACATTGCCCACACAAATGACTACATAGCACTTATTAATACAACATGCGCCCATATGCCCTAGTTGTTTACATATATGGACTATTTTAAACTTCATAATGGCCCTGGGAGGCGGGTATGATTGTCATTATGTCCATCTTTTAGATGAGGAAACTGCGGTCCTGGGGAACCAGGGTAACTTGCCTGAGGTCACACGAATGGGAGTTGGACAAGTGTGGTCTTCCATGCCAGGCCATCTGGCCCCCAGGTCTGTGCTCATGTTAAACTCGTGGCCTCTTCTTTCCTCTGCAGTGGGAACTGTGGTGAGGAGCTTTGTCAAACTGGAAGTGCAGAAGTCACCACTGGAGGGTTTTATGCAGGGGAGTGACGTAAACAGGATCCTATTTGCATTTTTACAAGGTCACGCAGGTGCTGCGTAGAGAATGAGTTACTTAAGTTGGCTGGAAAACCTCCAATTTGGAAGATCAATAGACTCAGTGATTGCTTTGGGCACAATCTATGATTTCCAAGTTCTCTCTGTTTTCCCACTGGGCTCTGCAACCGGACCTCCGGAGGCCTCCCCCTTGGCACCCATGCCCTGTCATACTTCTCACACTCACCCAGTACCCCTCCTCCTTCAGGTCTTTGCTCTGGCTGGCCCCTCCTCCTGGAGTGCCTTAGGGCTCCAGCTCAGGGACACCTCCTCAGGGATGCCTGCCCTGATTACTCTTTCCTCACAGGCGGACCTCCCTCCCCCAGTCCTTACCCCTTGTTAGCCTCAGCCAGCACACCCTGTTTATGTCCATTATCACGATGTCACAGTCTGCCACCATTTTTACCCTGCTGTGGTTTGTCTCCCTGACTCTGTGAGCTCTGAGAGGAAAGGGAGGGAGCCTACTCACCACGGCTGCTGTATCTAATCCTGAGCACCCAGAACAATGCTCTGGTGCTTGCAGTGATAATAATAATAATAAATAGCATAGCCATTGCTATTTCTCGTTCCCATTTTACAGATTAGAAAGTGAGCCGGGCACGGTGGCTTACGCCTGTAATCCCAGCACTTTGGGAGGCCGAGGCAGGCGGATCATGAGGTCAGGAGATCGAGACCATCCTGGCTAACACAGTGAAACCCTGTCTCTACTAAAAATACAAAAAAAAAAAAAAAATTGACCAGGCATGGTGGCACATGCCTGTAGTCTCAGCTACTTAGGAGGCTGAGGCAGGAGAATCACTTGAACCTGGGAGGTGGAGGTTGCAGTGAGCCGATATCGCCATTGCACTCCAGCCTGGGCGACAGAGTGACACTCTGTCTCAAAAAAAAAAAAGTCAAAGAGTTAGAGAGGTTAAGTAACTACCCTCATTAACATATCGTGTGTGTGTGTGTCTGTGTGTGTGTGTGTGTGTGTGTGTGTGTGTGTGTGTGTGTGTCTGTGTGTGTCTCGCAGGGGACAAGTTGTCAACCCAGGCAGTCTGAAATGGGCATCCAGACTCCACCCTTACACCATCTCGCCTCGCCCTGGGCCTCCTGGCTGCACCCCGTCTCTCTAATGCATCAGAAAAGCCCTGGCTAGGCAGAGACCAGGGGCAGAGCAGAACGAGAGAAAAGGAACAAGAGGGAGTTAAGGAAGGACCTGAGAAAAAGAGTTGGGAGCATGGAGAGGAGATTGTGGGAGGGGATATGTAGGGGAGAGATTTTTCCCATCAATTAACACAGGCTTCATAGAAACAGAAAGTATTCCTGGCAGTCTTGCCCTCTTAATACATCATATCTCTAATCCCCGGAGCCCTCTGACCTTACCCATAATCCCTCCTCTTTGTTCTGCTGCGTAAAACCTCCCTATCCTGAACCAAGTATTACATCCCTGGTGAGGTCTGAGCAGAAGAAAGAAGGTGGCAGGGAGCAGGCCTGGGGGTTGGGGGAAGTGGAAGAATACATCCTTCTAAGTGTTTGACCAACAAAATCTAGCTAAATTCCCCAGCCGGAGCAGTCAACTGTTCCTCTGAAAGGCCCGGGAGCCTCACCCTGTCTCTCTGGAGCCTCCTCGGCCCCTCCCCCTTCCCTCCTGGCTCCCCTGCCGTAGCTGAGACACAAAGCTGGGCCCTGGATTATCTTAATTTCCATATGGAGAGCTGTGTAAGCCAGTTCAATGCATGGCCAGTCATTTTGTTCACAACTTTGCAGCAAGCAGGAGCAAAAGCCGCTGGGAAATTAGCCATTCACCCTATCTCACCTTGTGTGTGCATGCATAGATCAGTAAAAACAGAGGCACGGGGAAACCGAGTCTCCTTTGTTAATTACCGCGGTGGGCCCTGCCGCTTCCCTGAAATTCGCTACAACTCTTCATTCTTGAGGAAAAAGCACACACACACACACACACACACACACAAACACACACACATATGTACATGTGTATATATTTTGTACTCACTTTTAAGCAGCACTGGGTCACTGAGGCTTATGTATTTGTGTTTCTCAGAATTGGGCAGCCAGGGGGGTCTGGGACTTTCCATATCTGTCTCCCTTGCACACACAGACACAGTACACCCCAACCCCTATACACACACAGGGCCCACCCCAGCCCCTATACATAAACAGGGTTTACCCCATCCCTATACACACACAGGGTCCATCCATCCCTATACACAGGGTCCACCCCATCTTACTTTCTTACACACTCAAAGAATCTACCCTGTCCTGCTACACACACACACCCCCATCTCCATCCTATTCACACACACACACACCCATCTCCATCCTATTCACACACACACACACATCTCCATCCTGTCTACACACACATCCTATACACACACACACACCATCTCCATCCTATACACACACACACACACCTCCACCCTATCTACACACACCTCATCCTATACACACACACACCCCATCTCCATCCTATTCACACACACACACCCCTCCACCCTATCTACACACACCTCATCCTATACACACACACACCCCTCCACCCCATCTATACACACCTCATCCTATACACACACACACCCCATCTCCATCCTATTCACACACACACACCCCCTCCACCCTATCTACACACACCTCATCCTATACACACACACACACACACACACACCCCATCTCCATCCTATTCACACACACACACCCCACCCTATCTCCACAACCTCATACACACACACACACACACAGACACACCATCTCCATCCTATACACACACACACACCCATCTCCATCCTATACACATATGCACACCCATCTCCATCCTATACACACACACACCCACACCATCTCCATCCTATACACACACACCCATCTCCATCCTATACACACACCCATCTCCATCCTGTACACACACACACACCATCTCCATCCTATACACACACACCCATCTCCATCCTGTACACACACACACAATCTCCATCCTATACACACACACACACCCATCTCCATCCTATACACACACACACACATCTCCATCCTATACACACACACACCCATCTCCATCCTATACACACACACACACATCTCCATCCTATACACACACACATATACATCTCCATCCTATCCGCACACACACACACATCTCCATCCTACACACACACACACACACACACACACCCCTCCATCCTATCCACACACACAGTGCACACCATCCTCCCTCGAACTCACACAGTCTGCCCCTCCCCCCTCCACCCCGTCCTCAGTCTGGGACGGTTGTGTGTGCCCCCAGCCTGCCTTTCCAGGGATCTCTGCACAGGGTTGCATATCACCCGCTCCCCACACCAAACTCAGGACTGGGGGAGGAGTGAGTGCCCAGGCAGGGGGAGAGAAGAGAGAGCAGCGGGGTATTTGGGAGGACCAGGAGAGAAAAGGAAAGATGGCTAAAGAAATAGCCCAGACAAAACACCATGCAAAAAGCTTCCAGGAAGTTCAGAGAGGCCCAGGTGTGGAGGGAGGGGGAAGCTGGAACTAGAGAGGGTGGCAGAGCTCAGCATGGCTTCCGAGGTATTTGGGGGTCGGCCCATCACCATCACCATCACCACTGGTGAAACTCCTACATCACTGTCCTCCATCTATTTCCTCACAGTCAATGCAGTTCAGGGAGCTCTTGGGGAGCACTTGGGGAGCACTCTCGGGAGTTTGGATGCAGAGGCTGCAGTGCAGTTCCTAGCTCTGCCTCTTCCCAGGGCAAAATCCTGCGTGTGTCTGAGCACCACTCGCCTGATCTGAGAAATGGGCCAAGGCTGGGACCCACCTCAAGGAGTTTGCATCAGGATCTAGGGGTGATGAACCAGGGCGAGTGGCGGGTGGTGCAGTGGGCACACTCCCTGGGCAGGGGAAGCTGGGGTGGTGGCTGCTGCTGTCACCTGGGAATCTGGGATAGAGTGAGGGTTCAGTGAACAGTAACAACCAAAGTCTTTGCCATGGCAACACCTCACATCCAGCGGGTGCTTCAGGATCACGGGCTGCAACTGCTATTGTGGCTGTGAGTGTCGTAGTTGCTATCCTCACACTTCTGCTACTAGTAGCACTTCCGCTATGCTACAAAGTCTGAAATCCAGTAGGTACTTAATAAAGGGTAGCTGACACCATACCACAAATCAAGAAACCCAGGGAAATGGCCCGTGCACAGGATGTCCTAATACAGGGGAGAAATGACTCCGGATAGGGGCCAGTTTGGCTGGAAAAGCTTCCTGGGGCAGGCACTTTCCACCTGGGCCCGGGAGGCTGAGTAGGAGCTGGTGGGCAAAGCAAGGGAGGGGAGCCTTGCTGATGAGTGCAGCTGAGAGGGTGGGACAGGGTGAGGCCACCTGAAAGTCTGGGGAGCTTCCACCTTGTCTGGGGGAGGGAAGACTCACCAGATCCCTGGGAAAGCTCTTAAGGCAGGGAGGACCTCTGTTTTTTGCAATGGCTGAGAGCTTGGGCACTGGAGTCAGATGCTTGGCACATGACTTCACCTCTCTGAGGCTCAGCCCCCTCATCTGTGGGGTGGGGATGATAATAGAGGCCTCTCAGAAGGTTGCTGGGAAGAGATTGATAAGAGATGGGAAGCATGAAGCAGTGTCTGGGCCCAGCAAGTGCTCAAAGAATGGTGGGTATCATCACCTTGCTCTCGGCCAAACTGCCCTCCCTATCCCTCCAACGCTCAAATATCCCATTTGAGCATTTCTTATGCTGCCTTGATCATGAAGAGCTGGAACTTTTCTCTACCAGGCACAAGCCTGTCGTCAAGTCGATTTGCAAACCCCCAACCGCAGCAGGGACCCCATCTCCTTCCCCTCCCCAGCTTCCCGGTATCCCCAACTCCAGCCTTTCCCCCCTCTCCCCAGCCTTTGCACTCACTTGCACGTCTGTCTAGAATGCCTTTCCCCCTCTTCTCTCTCTGGGTTGCTGCGTCTCATCCTCTGGGTCTCAGCTGCCATGATGGGTCCTTCTGGAAGCCCTTCTCGGCTCTGCAAGCCGGGTTGGGGCCCCTCTGAGGGAGCCCCTGTGGTTCTCTGTGCCTTTCCATCAAGCATGTGTCATTCTATGTGACTGTGAAAAATATAAGGGCAAGGTGTACATAGTAGGGGGCTGGCACAGAGTAGGTGTTCAACTGAAAAATGTCCACAAAAACCAAAAACACACACAAGAAAAATGTCACATGGCCCACTGATTCTAGGGAGCATTTCAAGATTTCTAAACCACCCCTGTTGTGAGCTCAGATTAATGGCCACAATGTCTTGGGTCTCTCTTTCCCAAGTTGCATCCAGCCAAATGAGGTGCTGCAAAGTCCCTGCCTGGCTTAGATGTCATCTCTGGATGAGTCCCCCTCTTTCACCTCCTCCTCCAGGAAGCCTTCCCTGATACTCTCAGCAGCATGGGCTTGAGTTCTTTTCTGATCTGTCAGAGCCCGTTGGGGTGGTCTTTCTATTTGGATGGTGCTAATTCTTCCCCATACTCTACTTAGGGGTCTCCACAGCTGACCTCCCCCCTTCTAGATGGCGAATTCAGAGTGAGCAAGAGCGTTATCAGGCAAGGCAATTTGTGTCTCTCTGTTTCTGGAGTCAGACTGCCAAGGTACAGTCCTGGAGGCCACATGTGTGAACTCGGTGACTTTCGGTCAATTGCTTAACGTCTTGGTGTCTTGGAGTTCTTATCTATAAAATGGGAATAATGACACCAACTTCCAAGAATCAGTGGGGGATTATCTTGGCCATGCATTTAAATGCTTAGCAGAGAGAAGGGCTCCTAAAAACCCGGTTGCTAGCTGGGTGACGCCGGGCAAGGTTCTTGAGCCTTAATTTCTGCCTCTGTAAAATAGAAATAATAATTGTACCTACCTCGCCTGGGTGTGTTGCGGAGGGTAAATGGTATAATGTGAATTATGTAAATAAAACATCGGCCCTGTGTAGGACTGGAATGAATAAAACTATCTAATATTTAATTGATGTTTCCTAAATGCCAGGCCCTTGTGTTATGCATTGAATCCTCCTAACCATCCCACAAGGGAGGACCTATTATTGTCACAGATGAGGAAACTGAGGCACAAAGAGATGAAGCCACTTGGCCAAAGTCACGCAGCTGGAGTGGCAGAACCATGAGGAAGGTTAGCACTGGCTGCAGAGCGCCTCCCCTTAGCCATTGCGCTCTCTCGTCTATCGCGATGAATACTCCTTTCTACCCTCCTCACACTTCCCATTAGACCGCCCACTTTAACAGGTGGAGCAGAGGGGGAATGGCTGCTGCACATCTCATAAAATCTCCCTGGCCGGGCGCGGTGGCTCACACCCACGATCTCAGCACTTTGGGAGGCCAAGGCAGGTGGATCACCTGAGGTCAGGAGTTCGAGACCAGCCTGACCAACTTAGTGAAACCCTGTCTCTACCAAAGATACAAAAATTAGCTGGGCGTGGTGGCAGGCGCCTGTACCTGCTACTTGGAAGGCGGAGGCAGGAGAATCGCTTGAATCCGGGAGGCGGAGGTTGTAGTGAGCCAAGATTGCACCACAGCACTCCAGCCTGGGTGATGGAGAGAGAGTCTGTCTCAAAATAAAATAAAATTTAAAAAGAACACTCCCTGCTCAATATCTAGAACACAGTTCTGCAAATATTGGACTACCAGCCAGTGTCTGAAACATCTAAAGCACTCCACTCACCTGCAAAAGCAGGTTATGGGGAACAGCATCGCATGGTGTTTTAAGACCACAGGCTTTAGGGCGGACAAACTTTTGTTTGAGTCCCAGTTCTGTCTCCACAATGCTGTGTGACCTTGGGCAAGTGACTTACCCTCTCTGAGCCTCAGTTTTGCAACTACACAATGGAGTATACAATAAGCCACTCTCCCCCGACAGGTTTGTGAACCAGGAGACCCTAGGCATAGGGGAAGAGCCAGAATGAGCCTGGGCCGCATTCGGGGATCCCCCATCCCTGGTCCCTGCCCTGCTCACGGAGGGGGCAGAGTGGAGATTCCGAGAGTGGCCGGCCCGGCTTTCCGGCTGCCGCCCGCGCGGTGTCAGGCAGCGGGTGATGGATCGGCTCGGACACACTTCACAATAGCTCGCAGACACTCTATTACCCGGTGATTGTCTGCCCAGCGGCCCCGCTCGAGCCGCGCTGCTACAGATAATGGCCCAGAACAAAGATGGCAGCTGCTTTGTAAGGGAACAGATTTGTGGCAAGTTGAGATAAAATAAAGAGGAAGGAGAAAGGGGAGAGGAGACGGCAGGGGGGCAGGGAACATAAAAGGAAGTAGAGAGGGAGTGAAGGCGAGAGAATGGAGGGACCGGAGCCAAGTTGTTGCCGGAGAGAAGGGTGGTGGGGTTGGGCTGGGGACATTCGGAGGCTGGCTTTGTCCATAATGACGGTGATAATGATGGTAATAATAAGAATTATGGTAATAGGCTGCAAGCTCTTGGTGCTGTCCTTGGAAAATGACCCAATAGCTTAGGCCGGGCTGATGCTTTTGATTCTTGCCCGAACTCACGGATAGCAGTGGCTCTGGCCTCCAGCCTGGGGCCTCTGGAAGTGGGTGGGGATCTGAGCCGAGGGTTCCTCACCAGCTGAGAGATCCAGCTTCCAACTCCCATCCTCATTCAAAGCTCAAAGAAGGTGGAAGGGTGGGAAAGGCAGGGTAGGGGAAAGGACCTTCCTTCCACTGGGGTAGTTCCTTTTAAAGTTCTCCAAGCCCCTCACTCAGTGGCTGACACCTCATTGACCACCCTAGCTGCAAAAAGAGTTGGGAAATGTGTTCTTTCAGCTGAGCCCAAAGCTGCCTAGGATAAATCCAGGTTCTTTGGTAAGGAAGGCAGGGGAATGGATATTGGGAAGGCAGTTAGCTGTCTCCATCTCAGGTACTTAATAATGAACATTTATTGAGCATCTATTATGCTCCTTGGCCAGTGGTATTCTACATAATGCTTTACCTAGGAAAGAGGCAGTGTGCTCATCTATTTTGCAGATGGGACAGCTGAGGCTCAGAGAGGTAGACTGAGTGCTGAAGGTCACACAGCACACACAGCACTCAAGCCCAGCTCTGTGGTCCGGTTTTTTGCTAGATTCTCTTCCTTCACCCAAAGAGTCTCTCAATGAGGTCAGCATCCTGATATTCAAGGGCTGGAGTGTGGCAGGACAAGAAAGTGGATTTGATAATTTCAGGAGGGAGAAGGGTGAGAGAAAGCTTGGACGAGGGGCGGACTGAGGGCAGAGACAGGGTGCCGAATAAGGACAGCAGCGACAATAATATTTGCCAATAATTTTCACTTTTCACACTACTTCCTGGCTGCCATCTCTGTCCACATCCTGAAGGCGAAAGGACAAGTCAAGCCCAGATCTGCATCTGGGTCTCCCCATGCATTTTCTCCTCATTCTTCAAGGCCTGTTGGGATGCCAGTTCCTCCAGGAAGCCTTCCGGTTTCCTCCTGAAAAAGGATTGTGCATGCCTAGATGAAGAGGAGTAGGTCTCATTTCCCTCTATGTCCTCATGCCCAGCACAGCCTGCACAGCACTGGGTTTAAGGGGTGGAGACAGAGCACCTACTCTGTCATGACTTAGGGACATGTGGCTTTCCTTCCTAACTGCTGCCAGAACCAGACTCCCCAGGCACAAATCCCACTAGCAGAGTAAACTTGGGCAAGTGTCTTCACTTAGTCAAGCCTCCGGTTCCTCATCGTCAGCTGGGGACATAACTGTAGCTGCCTCAAGGATGTGGCTGTTGTGAGGACAAGAGAGGACACTCGTGTTGAATGTTGAGTGTGGCGCAAAGTTAGCACATAGTAAGTGCTCAATAAACACCACCTCTCCAATCCTTCCTGATCTCCACTGCTACCGGGGGAAAAGACTGACCCCACCTCTCAGTGCATTGTATGGATAAACAAGGCCACCTGAGTGATGTGTTCCGAGAAGAGCCTGGCACGCAGCAGGTGCTCTGAGCCCTGGGTGGCACAAGCCTATAGGTCTACACTGAAGAGGTCCAGGCCTCACCGTATTGGCATTTTGCTAACCCCTGAGCCAAGCTGGCACTTAAAAGCTGGAACAAATTCCACTAATTTGCTCCACTCCTAACCCATTGGATTCCATGGCTCTCCAAGCACCAACTGTGTACAGACCCAGTATTTAAAGCCGGGACACTCAGTAGAAATATAAAGGAAGTCACACACATCATTTAAAATATCCTAGTATCCATGTGTTTGAAAAGTAAAAATAATATATGAAATTAATGTTAATAATACACCTGATTTCAGCCAGCATATCCAAAATATTTTCATTCCCCATCATCAATGTAGAAATATTGGCTGGGCATGCTAGCTCACGTCTGTAATGCTAGCACTTAAGGAGGCCGAGGTGGGGGTATTGCTTGAGCCCAGGAGTTCGAGACCAGCCTGGGCAACATGGTAAGACCCCATCTTTACAAAAAATAAAAAAAATCAGCCCAGGTATGGTGGCTCTCGACTGTAGTCCTAGCTACTGGAAGCCTGAGGTAGGAGAATTGCTTGAGCCCGGGAGGCAGAGGTTGCAGTGAGCTGAGATCGAACCGATGCACTTCAGCCTGGGCAACAGAGTGAGACTCTATCTCAAAAAAAAAAGAAAGAAAGAAAGAAAAAGAAGAAAAAAATAGGAATATCTGTAATGTGATATTTTATGTTTTTTTAACTAAGTCTTCCAAGTCGAGTGTTTATTGTTTTAGTTTTTGTTATGTTGCATCCACAGCACATCTCAGTTCAGACCTGCAACAATTCAAGCACTCAGTAGCCACATGTGAGGAGCTGCCACGTGGCAGTGTAGTCCTAGATGAAAAGATATTTTCCCTGGACTATAAACCAAGTTGTTTTTTTAAAAATTAAAGTTAAGGCTAGGCGCGGTGGCTCATGGATCCCAGCACTTTGGGAGGTCAAGGTGGGAGGATCATGAGGTGAGCAGATCGAGACCAACCTGGCCAACATGGTGAAACCCAGTCTTTACTAAAAATACAAAAATTAGCCAGGTGTGGTGTCACATGCCTGTAATCTCAGCTACTCAGGAAGCTGAGGCAGGAGGACTGCTTGAACCTGGAAGGTGGAGGTTGCAGTGAACCAAGATCACGCACTGCACTCTCGCCTGGGTGACAGAGAAAGACTCCATCTCGGAAAAAAAAATTAAAATTAAAATTGTATATATTTTAAGACAGCAAGTGCTACACTTCCTTCCATAGCTAACCTGTCTATGTATATATTTTAAGCCGTGGCTCCAGCATGTTCTTCGAACTCACCCTGAATGGTTGGGTGATTTTATTTATTTGTTTATTTTTGTCCAGAAGACTGAGCTGCAGGGCCACATTTAAGAGAAACTGGGGCGTCCTTGTCACCCCAGAGCCTGAGTGCAGCGCCCGCCTCCTCTCTGGAGAAAAAGATATATAATGCTGAACGCTGTGAAATTTGCCGCTGTGAGAACAGCTAATTTTTCACACCCAGACGAGCTGGCTGGGTTTGTTAAAGCCCAAGATAATCAAATAATCATTATAACTCATCTTCGCCCCTCCTGTCTTTCGCTCTTTGTACCATTAATGTCCCAGTGGGGGAGCAGCTCTGGGTTAGTTCAGACCTAGCCTATTTAGATAACCTTCTGGTTGGTCTTCTGAGAGCAAAATCTCCCTCCTGGAGTATCTTACAACAAACGAACCAATCCTCTCTAATCTTCTTATCCTTGTAGCCTCTGCTCCAGGCCTGGTTATCTCTCAGGCTTGCAAAGAGAGAAGAGAGAGATTTATACATATATATTTATGGTGCATAGAAATTTATATAAATATATGTATATGCATAGAGATAACAAAAAGGGAGATTCCAAGCCAGAGCCTAAGCTCTTTGCTGTCTCCCCGGCGAGGCGGCTGGGCTGCAGCTGGCTGGCCCCTCTGCCTGGCTAGGGGGGCGTGGAGAAGCTCCTCATGGGGCGGCCCCACCTCCCTACACCTGCGGCAGTGGCTGGCTGGGCAGGAGAGAGTGGGAGGCTCTGCGTATGAAACCCAGGGTGGGGGCCTGGCCTGATCACTGAGTGGCTGGGAGCAGCGACCAAGTGGCTAGCATCCCTGGGGACCCACCTCCCCTGTCACCGAGGTTCCTACCTTGAGGTCTCTCCTCTGCCTTCCTTCTTTACTCTTCTCTGTTTTTGTAAAAGTTTACTTTATTTTCTTTTGCTTTCAGTCGAGATGGGGGTCTCACTACATTGTCCAGGTGGGGGCTCCAACTCCCTGGGCTCAAGCAAGCCTCCCTCCTTGGCCTCCCAGAGTGCTGAAATTACAGGCGTGAGCCACTGTACCTGGCTCTCTGTTTTTAAGCCCTCTCTCGTTCTTTCTCTCTCCTTCTCTGTCTTTTTCTCTCTCCTCTATTTCACTGACTCATCCCCTCTCTGTCTCTCCTCTCTGTCTCTCCTCTCTGTCTCTCTGTCTCCCTCTCTGTCTCTGTCTCCCTCTCTGTCTCTCCTCTCTGTCTCTGTCTCTCTGTCTCCCTCTCTGTCTCTGTCTCCCTCTCTGTCTTTCCTCTCTGTCTCTCTGTCTCTCTTGTCTCTCCTCTTTGTCTCTCCTCTCTGTCTCTGTCTCTCTGTCTCTCCTCTCTGTCTCTGTCTCTCTGTCTCTCCTCTCTGTCTCTGTCTCTCTGTCTCCCTCTCTGTCTCCCTCTCTGTCTCTGTCTCTCTGTCTCCCTCTCTGTCTCCCTCTCTGTCTCTGTCTCTCTGTCTCCCTCTCTGTCTCTGTCTCTCTGTCTCCCTCCCCACTGGTTTGCTTTTCTGGCCTCTCTCTTCTCTCTTTCTGCATGTCTCTCTTGTTCTCTCTCTCCTCTCTCCTAGTTGCTTCCCTCTCTCTGCCTCCACCTCAGCCTCTCTCTCCTTCCCTCTCTCTGCCTCCACCTCAGCCTCTCTCTCTCCTTCCCTCTCTCTGACTTGATCCTACTCTTTCTCTCTTATTCATTCTTTCTCTTTCCCTTCATTGCTCTCTTCCCCCTTCCCCCATTTTCCCTCCTTTTCTTTCCACCCCTCTGACCAGCTCCCCCTGACCCCAGCATTGTCCTCTCTCTCCAGACCCTCCTCTGGTGTCCTCTGAGTCCCCTTTGCCGGGCCCCCCAAATTGCCATCGTCCCTTCCAGAACACTGGCCCCTCTGGCCTCCCTCTGTCACCCCTGCTGCCACTCACACCCACGTTCTCCCCCTCAACTCCCTCCACACCCCTGTTCTCTCACTGTTCCCCACCACTTTCACCTCCGTTCCTCCATCAGCCTTAATTTCTGAATAATATATTCTTGGCCAAGGAATGAGAGAGAGAGAGAGAGGGTAAGAGAGAGAGAGAGAGAGGGCGGTGTTGGGAAATCTTCTAAATAAATCATTTCGTCATGTGAAGAGCTAATCTGCAAATGACGGTGGCTGTTTATCGAGTTTTTAGCAGTGCATGTTAAATAGTGATATGGAAGCTACATTTTAAAAACACCATCGGAGTGCTGGGAAGGGATTTTTAACTTCATTGCCCAGGAAGAAAAATGGTAAAGACCAAGATAAGACTGCTTGGAAGCGCTGGCCCTGAACCGTTTGTGGGAGCAATTAGCAGGCTGGGCGGAGGGCGTGAGGCTGCGGGTCTGGCTGGCTGGCGAGGACCCAGGCCCCCCAACCCTCCCCTCCTCCAGCCCCAGACGCAGTCCCCTCGGCTGCCTCCGCTGGAGCCATCCCTTTCTCTCCACCCAGTTCTGTTTCATAGCCGAGAGATTAAAACACAGGTCTTGAGTAGACTGGTGGCGTTTGAACACAGCCGCCACCACTGTGTCTCGTTGGGCAAAACACTCTGCCTCCCCCGGCCTCATTTTCCCCATCTGGCTTCCTTGAACAGGAGAGCTTGAGATCTGAAGAGGGGAAAAAGACTAGCTCTATTATACAAAAAGGAACTTCAGGAATCAAAATGCAGCATAATGTCCGAAGCAAAATTACAAAATTCCTTCCAAATGATTTTCGCAGAAAATTGTCTTTAATGCAGGATATGGGTGCATGTTAGTGTATTGGCTACGCTGGGACAGGGGACTTTCAAATATGAGCATGCTTAGGGCCCTGGAGTCCTTAAGACCGCCCCAATGCAGCTTCTGATAATAATAATAATAGAATAATCATGGTAATAACATCTGCTTCTCCTTCTTTGAGTGTGTGTCGAAGCTAGGGACGATGGTCCGTACTTTGCATATGATATTTTGTGTGATTTTAGCTTATTTCCTCATCTTTCTGCCTGTCCCCAGAAAGATTAGGTTGAGTTTTTATTGCCTCAGAGACCAAACCAAGACTGGGGTGTAAATTTACAAGGGGAGAGACTGACTGCGGCTCCAAATCATCCCATCCGTGAAGGGTGGACCCGGCGCTGGGTTCGGAGGATGCTAAGCTGAGCAGGACCAGACCCAGAGCTTCGAACACTCAACAGAGCTGCCCAGCAGTGGACTGAGAACCTTTGCAAGGTAGGGAGTCTCCCATCAACTGGGGGCAATCAAGCTCAGATGCCCTAAAAGGAATTCCTGCCTTGAGGGTGAACGAGGAGTTTGAAGATTCTGGGGTCAAACTGACCTGGATTTGAATCCCGACTCTGCCACTTGTGTGGGGAAGAAACTTAAGCCTGTTTACCTCAGTCTTCTTCGCTGTAAAATGGGAGTAGGTAAACCTCACAGGGAGGGTGAGTTCAAGAGAGTTTCTGCAAAAGGCAAATCATCTGCAACTAGCATTTCCCAATACACGGCAGTGATCCTAATTGCCTGCCTTTCTTCCCGCCGACCTCCAAAGAGCTAATGGAGGAGAAGGTGACCGAGGCTGGCCCCAGCAAGGCAGCTGATGTGGGTCTCTAACTCAGCTCCAGGCTCCCATTTTCCCAGTGATCATGCACCCGCTGGGCCTCAGTTTCCTTATCTGTAAAATGGGGATGATTGGGTAGCTATAAAGACCGTACTCACACAAAGGGAGAATAATCAGCAGGAATAATATAAACAGAATACCACGAATAGTACCAGGGGCAGGAATTTGCAGATGCACTTAGATTAAGGGCACAAGCCCTGGATTCCAGTTCCGCCACTGCCACTTACTAGCTGTGTGACCTTAGATAAGTCACTTCACCTCTCTGTGCCTGCGCATCTCATCTGTGAAATGTACCTGCATCACTGGGCTGTACTGAATGTTTCAGTCTGGACTCCTTAGGTAGAGGTTTTGCTTAAGGAGGGCAGGGCTGAGGTCTTGGGCTTCTCTGTGTCCCTTGAAGCTCAGGGCTAGAGACACAGGGTTAGTTAACAAAGTGTTCGTTGACTGGCTGATTTATAAATATGCAAATAGCAACTGCAGCAAGAAGCCATAATAGATGCTGTCGGTTGCCATATCTATTGCCTGGCACACCCTGGGCAGTTCAGATGACAGTTCCCAAAGATGTTGACGGCATCCCACCTCCAAACCTGCCTCTCTGCCCGAGGGCTTCCGACAGCCATGGGCATGTGCTTGGTCCCCCGCACGGAGTACATGAGAAGTGCCTGGAAGTTAATTCCCCGGGAGCAACATTCAGTCAACGACCAAGGGGGCTGGTGGACAAATGTCCCCCGCTTCCGTGTCCTCAGAGCTGTGATCTTAGTGGCCTCCCAGGCACCCACCTGGGGACTGAACCCAGCCACCCACAGCAGTCCCCTACTCCTACGTATATCTGCCTTGGTTTCTTCTTCCTTCTGGTCTCACTCTGGGAAGAACCCAGCCTTCCCCGGGGCAGCTTACATTTCCTTTCCTCAGAGGCTCCTAAATTCACCCATTGACAAATATGTGTTCTCACATTTTTGCATTGCCAACTCCTATCGGCACTCTGAAGGGATACAAGGTGTGCTGAGATCTTCTGAAAGGGTAGACCTGCCCCAGTCTTAGTGGGGGAGGTGGCTTCTGCAAGGAGGTGACATTGAAGGAGATCTGAAGAATAAGAGTTTACAAGGGATGGGGTGAAGGGCATCCCAGGTAGGGGGGAATAGCCTGGGCAAAGGCCTTGCAGTGGAAGATCATGCTGAGTTTTGGGCAGGGATTGAGGGCGGCATGTGCTTCCTAACTTACTGTGTGATCCAGGAAGTCCCTTCACACCTCTGAGCCTCAATTTCCCCCATCTGTCAAATGGCCCAAAGCTACCTACTCTTGCCCATTGCTTCTGCGGAACAGGATGTGGAACTTGGAAGCTGAAAGTGGTGAAAGTGACCTAGGGATGGACCCAGTAATAACAATTAATGTCTTCTTCCAATGGCCAGTGGTTGAGGACCTACCATCAACACACTAAGCAAGGCTGGGTTTGATTCATGTTTTTCTCCAAAGTTTTTGTCCTGACAGAGTGACCGTTTAGTGGGGGAGAGTGTCAAAGAAACAAATACACAAACAGCTGCAAAGTACAATATATGCACTAATGAATTTTGTAAAGAAAAATGAAGCAGGAAAGACAGTGTGGGAGACAAGACGTGTTTTAGATAAAGCCTCCGAGAGCAGAGACTTGAAGCAAGTGGAGACTACTGAAAAATACCAGGGTCAGAGCAAGCCAGGCAGAGCTGAGAGCAGGTGCAAAGGTCCTGAGGCAGGAGTGACTCACTGGAGACATAGCAAGGAGGCTGGTAGGGCTGAGAGATAGTGGGCAAGATGGAGTAGGGGTGGTAGGAGCAGAGGTCAGAGAGGTTATGGGGATTCAGATCTCGCAGGACTTTGTGAGACCAAGGTGGGGTGTTTGGCTTTTAAACTGAGTGAGCAGGGATCTGGGGGAGGAGTTAAAGTTGGTATGGATGACGTCATGTGATTTATATTTAAGGAGCATCCTGGCACTGCATGGAGAATGGCCCAGGAGAGGGCAAGGTTGGAGGCAGGGGAGGCAATTGATGAGCCCCCCTCCCTAGCCCACTTCCCAACCCAATGCATTGGACCTGCTCCCCTACAGAGACGTCCCCTCCAATGTCCAATCCCTAGGCCGTGCTGGCCAGGGAGTGATGGGCTACAAATGAGTGGGCAGGCAAGCGCCTCTAATTTCCACAAGCACCGTGGGTAAAGGCTGTGGCAATGTGCAATTAAGCTCCGAGCTTTAAAAACATGGTAATAAGGGAATACGGGCCAAGGAGGCAGCCTGGTAATTTAAATGATATCCAGCTCGAATATGGAGTGTCTAAATGTTCTCTTCCAGAGATTTATATCAGCATAGACCTGCCTCATTCATTTATTTAGCTAACTGGCTACTTATTGGCACGTCCTCCCAGCCGTTCTCCGGTGGAAGAGATAGAGGCCTGGGTGGCTACTGGGGGTGACTCGGTAGAGGGCTGGCCAGAGGGGGAATAATGACTGCAGTTATCACTGGCGTGTGCTGAAGGCCTACTGTGTGCATGCTGAGGATCTAATGTGAGAATCAGAAGTGACGCTTGCATGAGTTCATATGACCCACCTCATTATGGACATGAGGAAACTGAGGCACAAGGAGGATAAATGACTTGTTCAAGTTCACACTGCTAGTGAATGACGTGCCTGGGATTCAACCCAGGTCTTCTGTACCAAAGCTGCAGCTTTGCCCATGATCTAACATTGAATATCAGTTCCTTGGTTCTTGGTCAGTTTCTTGATACTGGTCCTGGCATGCGTGGCTGTTTCCCATCTAATGGTTGTGCAGCCATCAGAACTTATCCCGGCCAGATGTGGTGGCTCACGTCTATCATCCCAGCACTTCAGGAGGTGGAGGCAGGAGGATCACTTGAGTCCAGGAGTTTGGGACCAGCCTGGGCAACAAAATAGCAATAACAACAACAACAAAATTAGCTGGGTGTGGTGGTGTGCACCTGTAGTCCCAGCTGCTTGACGGGCCAAGGTGGGAAGACTGCTTGAGCCCAGGAGTTTGAGGCTTTAATGAGCCATGATTGTGCCACTGCACTCCAGCTTGGGTGACAGAGTGAGACCTCATCTCTAAGAAAAAAATTATCTTGAGTGATTCCTGTGTATAAACCCATCACCGCATTCAGACTCTCCAATCTGGGTGGGACTTTATAAATCACATAGGCCAGGGCTCTCATTTTCAGGTACCTCCACGGGTAGTAAGGTGATGAAGGCAACCTACAAGGATTGTGTGCAAAATAAATAAATAAATAAATAAGTAAATACATACATACATAGTTTCTCAGTTTTGTTAGAGACATGAATATAAAAAACATGTCACTTTCATCTTTACAGAAACAGTGGTGAAAGTGCAATGGTCGATGGAGCTAACACTCCTCTTCAGTGCTGGAGATGTGATGGGGAGTGGTGAGGACTGTGGCATTCATGGGAGCAGCTGCAACTCAGCCCTGGCCAACTGTTGCCCCCTGAAATATGGATCCAGAACTTTAAGTAATCGAAAGATGCTGGAAGTCTAAAGCGGCATCATAAAATTTCCTTTTAGTTGTGAGTTCAACTTGTTTAAAGACACTCCAAATAAAAAATATATTCAGAGGCTGGAGTCTGTTCAGGACACCCTGTTTGAAGCTCTTGTCCAGTCCAATGCCTGCATCTTGGAGATGACATGGCTGAGGGCTGGAGAGGGTATGAGGTTCTGAAGATTGCACAGAACCTGAGAGGTGGAGCCTGAAACTAGAAGCCAGGTAGCCTCACCCCGCAGCCAGACTGCCCATTGCTCCTGTACCACTCCAGCCAGGGAGTGAGTCCTCCTCTCTCCTCCTGCATCGCTGGTTCTCACCCATCCTTCAGGTCCAGGTTATGTCCCTCTTCTGCCAGGAGGTCTGCCTGACCACCCCAACATATTCTTCCTGTCCAAACCCTAAATCGATGCTTCCCCAAACTTCATTCATTTGGGTATCACCTTCATGACTTTCACTTTGCCCAAGACTTGGGGTCAGTACTGTAGACAGAATATCCCTTTGCCACAAAGAGAAAGTGATAGATACACTAAATACAGTGAAAACGAGTCAGTCAGTGTTATTACATTCCAACAAGGAACAGTTTGGCAAAGGCTCAAAACCTGAGGCATGCTCTCTCTTTGTTCAAAAAGGAGCTGAGCAAGCATATATCCAATGACCCAATGATCAGAAATTCCATACTTAGATACATCCAGCCAAAACAAGGTCATCAAAAGAATATTTATGGAAGCATTATTCATAACAGCATCAAAATGGAAACTACCCAGATGTCCAGCAACAGAACAAGGGGCAAGAAACAGGGGTATGTTCATTGACGGAATATTATGCAGCAATGAAAAAGAATGAACTGTGAGCACACTATAGCGTGGATAAATCTCACAGATATAATACTGAGTGAAAAAAGCAGACCCAAAAGGTATGTACATGTCTGTCTACTGATGAATGGGTAAATAAAATGTAGCCTATTCATGCAATGGAATACTAGTCAGCCACATGAAGGAGTGAGCTATTGACACCTTCTGTCCCCCTGGATGGACCTTGTAAACATCACATTAAGTGAAAGAAGCCGGATGCAAAAGGTCACATATGTATAATTTTATTTATATGAAACATTCAGAATAGGTAAAGCTATAGAGACAGAAAGCAGATTGGTGGACTGCATGGGAGAATGGAGGAGACTGAGGAGTGTTGGCTGAAATATGCTTTTTGAGGTGATAAAATATTTTAAAATGGATTGTGGTGGTGGCTTTACAATTTTGTGAATATACCAAAAGCTACTGAGTTATACACTTGAAATGGGTGGATTGTGCAGTGTGTGAATTATATCTCAATAAACTGTTTAAGGGAAGGGTCCATACCATATGATTCCATTTGACTGAAGCTCAAAAATAGGCGAAACTGGCTGGGTACAGTGACTCACACCTGTAATCCCAGCACTTTGGGAGGCTAAGGTGGGAGGATTGCTTGAGCCCAGCTGAGATTGAACCACTGCACTCCAACCTGGGTGAATAGTAATAATAATAATAATAGGTACAATTAATCTTAGGTGAATAGAATTCAGACTAGTGGGTATGCTTGGCGAGGGTATTGACTGGGAGGGCATGTGAGGGCCCCCTGGGGGCAGTGAGATTCTATATCTTAGCTGAAAGATCACTTTGGTGGTGGAAATGTAAAGCTATTGAGTTATACATGTAAGCTTTGTGTACACTTTCATGCATTTAAGCTATACCTTATTTTTTTTACGATGGAGAAAACTAGAAGGTGTTAAAGATGGGGCCGCACCAAACTGAGCCTTTCTCGGTGATGACATTGGAAGGATCAAGGAGAATAGAAAAGGAGTGACTTTCCCTCTGTTGCTCAACCTTAACCAATGCCCTTCTTCTGTGCCACCTAAAACTACCTTGAGTGCCACAGGGAGAGTTCCTGCCTTCCATTCTTAGGATTAGTCCCACAGGAATAATCCTGGGCCAAGGGTTCTCCACATCTCCTCTTGTTAGAAACACACCCCCTTGATGATCCCCTTTGTACGGATAAAGAAACTGAGACTCAGAGAATTTGGAGAACTTGTCTGAGGTCTCCCAGTTACTAAGTGGCAGAGCTGGGATTTGAACTGCGTGGAGCCCTGAGTGTCTTTGTCACTCCTTTTCCTCCTCTGAAGCTTGGACATCTCACAAGAGCCCTTCTTGTTAGTCTGTCACGCCGGCAATTTGAATACCCCCAGGCAAGGAAGCTGACTGCTGTTCCACGTGATTTGTCTGATAACTTGGCACTGAGTGTCCATCCAGCCCTGTTGAGCCTTGGCTCTCGTGTCTTCTATGGCCACTCTTGATGATGCGACCAGCCTGGTGGCCCTTGAGGTCACTAAGCCTAACAGCTGGGTGGAGGGAAATCCTACCCACCCCCCAAACAGATTCCACTGGCCATGCCCGTTCACTCCTCCTGTCCCAAAGACTCTGCTGCCTTGAGGGTCTGGAGTCCTTGGCCTAAGCAGGGCTTTATGCTGTGTTGAAAATGACCACCCTGTAGCCTCTTTGATCATGGGGACACACAGACAAAGCAGAGACTTGTCCTCTTCATGAAAACCCTTTGTGGGATTGCTGGGTAACCTGACCTTTTATTATTGGGTATATACCCAAAGGATTATAACTTGTTCTATTATAAAGACACATGCACATGTATGTTCATTGTGGCACTGTTTACAATAGCAAAGACTTGGAACCAACCCAAATTCCCATCAATGATAGACTGGATAAAGAAAATGTGGCACATATATACCATGGAATACTATGCAGCCATAAAAAGGATGAGTTCATGTTCTTTGCAGGGACATGGATGAAACTAGAAACCATCATTCTCAGCAAATTGACACAAGAACAGAAAACCAAACACCACATGTTCTC
Organism: Ateles fusciceps; assembly: GCA_036589455.1. Classification (NCBI taxonomy): domain Eukaryota; kingdom Metazoa; phylum Chordata; class Mammalia; order Primates; family Atelidae; genus Ateles; species Ateles fusciceps. The sequence continues at coordinate 505,992 of JAZHEH010002159.1, read as the reverse complement.
ACTCACAAGTGGGTGTTGAACAATGAGAACACACGGACATAGGGAGGGGAACATCACACACTGGGGCCTGTTGTGGGGTGAGGTCTAGGAGAGGGATAGCATTAGCAGAAATACCTAATGTAGATGACGGGGGGGATGGCAGCAGCAAACCACCATGGCATGTGCAAACCTATGTAACAAACCTGCATGATCTGCACATGGACCCCAGAACTGAGAGGAAAGGAAGGAAGGAAGGAGGAAAGAAAGAAAGAGAGACAGAGAGAAAGAAAGAAAACAAGAAAGAAAGAAAGAGAGAGAGAAAGAAAAAGAAAGAAAGAAAGAGAGAAAGAAAAAGAAAGAAAGAGAAAGAAAGAAAACCCTATCTGTGTGGGACAAGCCCTTTGCTGTGTAGAGAATCACTTCCCCTTTTCCGAGCCTCCGTTTCTTGATCTGGAAAAATGAGCATTATAGTAAACTTTCTCAGTGGCTGAAGGTGAAAGTCAAATGAGATCTTGGTGTGACCATGACGCTGTTTTAGTTGTACCAAGAGAAAGTGAGTGCGATAAGACCCTGAGATTTGGTGTAAGACAGACCTGGCTTGGTACCCAGCACTGTGCCTGGTGTGTGGCTGCTGATGGGAGGACTTGCTGGAGAAAGGTGTGAATCAGGCATCTGCCTCTTCTGTCTTCTTGCCGTTGTCTTGGGCAAATTCTGCACCTGGCCGATCCTTGGGTTCTCCTGTCAAGTGGAGAGCATGGTACCTTCCCCATCACTTTGTGTGAGACTTCAATGTGAACACACCTTAAAGTTACACTTCTCAAACTTCAACCTGTGCACAAAACACCTTTTATTAAAAGAAATGCTGCTTCTATTCAGTAGATCTCGGGTGAGCCCCCGATTCTGCATTTCTAATCAGCTTCCAGGTGACGCTGAGGCTGCAGGTCTGCAGACCACGTTTCGAGTAGCGAGTCATTGAAGCGCTTAGGACATGGCAAATGCTCAATAAATGCAAGTGATTTTTCCAGCAAAGACTGGGCCTCTCTACAGCCTTAAATTTCTGTCTTTCCAGAGTCTTCTGTCTTCCAGCTTCCTTCCCCCCACCCCCTGGTCCCCAATTCTCTTCCTGTTCCTGGGAGGCAAGGATATCAGGGCCCCCTCCCCTGCCAAGAGTCCCTCAGCCTCAGGCCTGTCGCCACATGCTGCAGGGCGCATTGTACCCCTCTAGCCGCAGGGGCAGGTTCCTCTGCCCATGGCTGCCTTGGGTAGGTTTTCAGGAACAGCTGCCAGCAACTGAGATATAATGACTGCCTGGAGAGTCGTTAGGAGATAATTGATATTTGCAGCACAGAGCTGTGACTGCTAAGCCACTCCCTCCCACAGAACTGGGGCCTCCAACTCTTCCCGGCTGAGGGCCCCAGACCGTAAGAGCAGCACATCCTAAAAGCAAGAGGGGGACCCTGGAGGCAGGGGCTGCGGCATGGCCATTGGGTTCTGTCTTGGGAGGTTCCGTTTCCACCCAGCTGCTAGGGTTGGTGAACTCTGGAGGCTGCCAGGCTGGACACAACATCAAGAGTGGTCAACGAGGGCACCAGGGCCAGGGCTTAAGGTAGCCACAGCCCCTCCTTGCACCTGAGGCCAGCTGGCCTTTGGCGGTTGCCATGGTGATGGTCGTCCCCAGCAGCTGGGCAAGGACGTTGTAGCAGCAGCAGCAGCTGTGTGTGAGTGCACGAGAGAAACACGGTCCATCTCAGCTCCCGGCTCCCCTCCGGGTCTCCATCTGTGAGGGGCGAACATCTCAGCCACCCAGAGTCACCCCCGTTGGTGCTTATGTTAGAGACAGCTCCAGTTGGAGGGCTGGGCTTTCGTCTGCCACCGGGCATTTGGTTTGGTGTGGTTCGCACTGTGACTCAGCCAGAGCCTGATCACTCTCCCAGGGTACATGCTTAGCAGCTGTGGGACCCTGCTAGACCATCACACTTTCCAGGCCTCAGTGGTGAGGTCTATAAAATGGGGCTAATCACACCCAGAGGGTTATGGTTAGGGTTGAATGAGACATGGTTTATAAACATGTAGTTCTCTTTGGGAATAGAAGGTTATTGCTGCCAGATGGTGGATCTCAGAGTTTTAAGAGGGGAAGGGACTTCTCCTTCTATGGCATGGATTCACTTCATTTATTAAGTGTCTTCTGTATACCAGCCTGTGTTCCATTTATGACATATATTCCTTCATCTGTTGATTCCTTCCAGGACACCAGCTGCCTCATCTCAATTAATTCTCACAGTGTGTAGGAAGGCCTTGTCATCCCCCACTCCACAAATAAGGATGCCAAGGCTCAGAAGGTGACATAAGGCTCAGGAGATCACAGCCCCACAGTTACACAATGAGAACATTGCAGAGCCGGAGTTCAAACTCCCAAGCCCACCCTTTTCTCTCCACGTCACAGTTCTAACTTGCCTTCAGTTTGCCAGGCAGACCTGCATCCAAATCCCAGCTCAACCATGCCCTTGCTGTGTGACCTTGGCCAAATGAACTCTCTGAGATTCAGTTGCTTCTCTGTAGAATGAGGATAATAGCAAAATCTGCTTTATAGGCTACTGCATGGATTAAATCAGATGCGTGTTAGGTGTTTAGTATACAGCAAATGTCCACTCATGGCAACGATGATTTTCATTGTTGTTATCATTATTATTTCTCTCCCTGTGGGGGGTTGGACCCCACGATCTCCAAGTTCCCAGCTTGGGCTCACATCCATGTGTGGGATGGAGTGCCCCTTATCTTTAATATTTTGGGGTTTGGGCTGGCTCCTGTAGCCAGGAGATGAGCCTTTCGGGGACGATGGCAAGAGGGTCTGCCATTTCTGGATTCCCTCAGCCTGCTTTCTGATTATCTGCCTGTTCCTGCCACGCAGCATTAGGCCGGGTGTGTGAGCATAGAGGGGTGCCGGGAGGGAAGGGGGGTGTCTTTCCCTGGGAGGCTGCCTTCTGTCGCTAGACAAACAAACACGCAGCACCCATGCTCGCTTGGAAATGGAGCGAGGCATTAAATACAAGCAAACAGCGGAGGCCGAGGCGGAAGGCCAGCTTCCTCGGGCTTCCTTGGACTTAGCTGGCCGCAGCCGATGGCAGCAGCTACTTAAGAAGCAGCTCCACGTTCCCTGGTGCCTGCTGCCTGCAGCCCAGGCTGACCCAGCACAGCTTCAGAGAGCAACTGGAGGTTCGCACGGGCTGCAGTGTTTGCCTGGCATCTGCCACGGTCTAACTGGAGGACAACGAGGGACCTCCGGAGGTCATCAAGGTAGCCCCCACTTCCAAGGGGCGTTTTCAGACTGAGTAGTAGCCACGGTCTGCCTCATGCTCACATGACCCCTCCAGCATGACTACTGCCCGCCACTACTCGGGACACACCACGGTATGGCCTGGGGAGGGACCCTGGCTGGAGAGACAGACAGGCCTGTGCCCACAGCCATTCTGCCACTTGCATGCTGTGTGACCCTGCACAAGTCACATCACTTCTCTGAGCCTCCCAAATGAACCTCCCTCTGTGTAAAATGGCAAATGTACTAGTATCTCCTTGTTGGCCAGTTATGAGGATTAAAAGACAAACACACATCCAGCCTGGCCAACATGGTGAGACCCCATGTTGGTGGGTGAGACCCACTAAAAATAGAAAAATTAGCTGGACATGGTGGCATGCCTGTAATCCCAGCTACCTGGGAGGCTGAGGTGGGAGAATTGCTTGAACCTGGGAGGCAGAGGTTGCAGTGAGTAGAGATTGCGTCACGGGACTCCAGCCCGGACGAAAGAGAGAGATCCTGTCTCACACACACACACACACATCACACACACATACCAAACACAGCATTCCTGGCACACAGATTGGTTGATCAGTGATGTCAAGATGGCCATGTTTTTTACTATGTGATCTTGCACAAGTGACCCAAACCTCACTTTCCAAATCTGACCAGTGAGGGTAATCACACCCCTGTCTTGAAGGATGGTGAGAGCAGGAAATGAGCAGCCCATGCTGCTGAATCCATTTTCATTTTACTCTTTTCCTCTCCTTGACAAGTAACATGGTAGCAATCGTAATAACAATAAGTTCATAATCAGCCTGAGACCCCATTTCACAGATGAGAAAACAGAGGCTCATAATCAGCCTGAGACCCCCGTCCCTACAAAAAATACAAAAAATAGCCAGACGGGATGGTGCATGGCTGTAGTCCCAGCTACTCGGGAGGCTGAGGTGGGAGGTTAGCTTGAACCCAGGAGTTTGAGGCTGCAGTGAGCTATGATTGTGGCACTGCACTCCAGCCTGGGCAACAGGGTAAGACCCTGTCGCTAGTTAAAAAAAAAAAAATTCAAAACAATAACAATAATAGCTAACATTCTGGAATATTTATATTAATTTAAGCCTGTGTTATCCAGTAGGTAGTCACTGTGCTGTGGCTCTTTAAGTTAAAATGAAAACTGGCTGGCGTGGTGGCTCACGCCTGTAATCCCAGCACTTTGGGAGGCTGAGGCGAGTGGATCACCTGAGGCCAGGAGTTTGAGACCAGCCTGGCCAACACGGTGAAACCCTGTCTCTACTAAAAATACAGAAATTAGCTGGGTGTGGTGATGGGTGCCTGTAGTCCCAGCTACTTGGGAGGCTGAGGCAGGAGAATCGTTTGAATCTGGGAGGTGGAGGTTGCAGTGAGCTGAGGTTGCGCCACTGCACTCCAGCCTGGATGACAGAGTGAGACTCTGTCTCAAAATAAATAAATAAATAAATAAATAAATATGAAATGAAATGTACAATTCCTCCATCACAGGAAGCAGATTTCAAGTGCTCAAAAGCCACATACGGCCAGTGCTGGTGAAACCAGCGTGTCTCAGACTTCATGTACATAGGCGTCACCTGGGAATCCGGTTAAATGCAGATTCAGGTTTGGGAGATCTGAAGTGAAGCCCAAGACTCTGAATTCCTGAGGATCTTCCAAGGTCTGCGGACCACACTTTGAGTAGTGCCCGTCTGGAACTGGGCTGCTCAGGATGGGGATCAGTACTGAGCACTTGAAATAAAGTGAGTCCAAATTGAAATGTATGGGAAGAAAAAAATACACACTGGATTTCAAAGGCTTGGTATAGAAAAAGTAAAATATCTCATTAATACCTTTTAAAAATTGACTACACATTAAAACAATATTTTTAGACAGAGTAGGTTGAAGAAAATTTATTAAAAATGTAATTTTACCTATTTATACTTTTTAATATAGCAGTAGAAAGTTTCAAATTAACTATGTGTGACTCACATATTTCTATTGGGCAGCACGAATCTAGGCCTAGTCTGCATGCTATTTATATATTCATGTCAAAGTCAGATGTAGATAGTTTTTTTTTTCTTTAGATCAATCTTGCTTTGTTGCCCAGGCTGGAGGGTGGTGGCCCGATCTCGGCTCACTGCAACCTCTGCCTCCTGGGTTCAAGCCGTTCTTGTGCCTCAGCCTCCCAAATAGCTGAGGTTACAGGCCTACGCCACCACGCCCAGCTAAAAAAATTTTTTTGTATTTGTTTTTTCAGTAGAGAGAGGGTTTCACCATATTGGCCAGGCTAGTCTCGAATTCCTGACTTCAACTGATCCACCCACCTTGGCCTTCCAAAGTGCTGGGTTTACAGGTGGGAGCCACAGGGCCTGGACGGATGTATATAGTCTTAAGGAATGCATTTTCACCTTTGCCCTTCCTGGTTTTTATTTTTTTCTCCCCCCTGCCTCTGAATTGTTTCTTGGGCATTTTTCACTCCAACCAGAGGGTATATTTTTTTGGCAGGAGGGGCTTTGCCAGCCGGCCCCCCTTGACTCACCATAGCACAGAACGTTGTCACCTCCATTTATTTCAGCCTGTCCAGGAGCAATTGATGTTCCTGAAGAAACAGCATCTTTTTATTCCCTCTTGGAACTCCCCTTTCCCCTATGCTTGGGCCATGTGTCTTGAAGGGGGCTCACCTTCCTGAGCTCTGTGATTGGTTATGTGATCCAGGTCTGGCCAATCAGAGCATTCCATTCCATTCTCAGATTATTGATTGGTTAGGTGACAACCACATGACCTGAGCCTGGTCAATGAGAGGCAGTCCCTGAACTTTGCGGGAATTAGCAGGAGATTTGGGCTGGACCTGAAAGATATAAAAGACGTAAACCAAGGAGGTACTAGGCCACCCTGTGGAGGGAGTCTGAGGATGAAGCCTACTTCTACTGAGGAGAAAGAAGAGAGCTGCCCTGAGGTGGGAAGAGACGTGTGCCTGACAATAGCTGAGCTCTGGACCCAGCCTTCCAGATCATCTACCGTCATATGGCTTTTTCAGGGTGTGGAAGACAGATCAAGTCTAAAGTCTTAATTGAAACTGCTAAGAAGAAGAGACCGTCTGTCAATCTTTTCATTTAATGGGAAAACACCAGGCAGTGTGGGAAGTGTCTCTATCTCTGGGTATTTGTGGTCTATGTGGTACATTCCATTTTCCAAAAATGGCAACAGCCGTATTTCCGATCTCACGTGTTTTCTCAGAACCTCGCCACTTCCCAAGCAAGAGATGGAGTCTATTTCCCCCTCCCTTTAAGCCCATGTAACTTTGATGACCTCAATGAATGAGGCAGAAATGACACTGCACGATTTTCAAGGCTAGGTCATAATAGTTAATAGGCTTTCCACCTGCTCTCTCCCCTCTCTGTCTCACTTTTTTTCTCTCTCTTTCTCAGGACACTTGCCCTTGGAATGGAGCAACCTTGTTGTGAGGAAGCCCAGTCCACGTGGAATGGCATATGTAGGTGTGCTGGCTGACAATCCAGTTGAGGTCCCAGACAACAGTCGGTGTTGGCCACCAGACAGGTGAGTGACATGAGTAAGCTGCCCTTCAGGTGACTCTAGCCCAGCCTTTGAGTCTCGTAGCTGATACCAGTGAAACAGAGACAGGCCGTCCTCACCAAGCTCTGTCCAAATTGAATATTCATGAGCCATTGTTTCAAAATAAGTGTTGCCATTGTTTCAAGCCACTTCATTCGACCAATAGATGTTTGCTATGCAGCAATAGATGAGCCAAACAGGCATCCCCTATGCTGATTGCAACTAGATTTTTGCTATTTTATTGTGTCTTTTCTGAATGAGGAAGGGCGGAGGCTCCCTGGCATAGCTTTTGTTTTCACCATCTGCTATGCACAGTATTTCTTGTGTTTTAATTTATTCCATCAGGGTTCTTCACATTGGAACCCCCAATAACCCGGTGAGTTGAAGAAGGGTAGGACTGATTGTCTCCATTTCACAGATGAGAAAACAGAGGCTCAGAAAGCTACAGAGCCTTGCCCAGGGTGACTCAGTGGCGAAGGTGACGGGGGATCTGGAAGCCAGATCACGTCAGCCTTCCATGGGGGCTCTGACAAGTGAACCTCGTGATTGGGTCTGGAGGGGATAATGGGGGTCAGGGGAATTCTTTTTTTTTAATTGAGGTGAAATTACATAACAAAAGTAACAATTTTGAAGTGAACAATTCAGTGGCATCAGTCATTCTCTGTTCCTCCTTTCCCCCAGGCCCTGGCAGCCATGGATCTGCTTTCTGCCCCCTGTGGATTTGCCTATTCTGGATATTTCATAGAAATGGAATCATATAATATGTGACCTTTGTGTCTGGCTTCTTTCATTTACGATGTTTTCAAGGTTCATCTTCTCGTATCATGTGTCAGAACTTCGTTCCTTTTCATGGCTGAATAATATTCCATAGTGTGGCTAGACCACATTTTGTTTAATCCATTTATCTGTGAATGGATACCTAGGTTGTTTCCATCTTTTGGCCAGTGTGAGCAGTGCTGCTATGAACATGCACATGCATGTACTTGAGCACCTGTTTTCAATTCTTTTGTGTACATAGCAAGGAGTGGAACTACTGAGTCCTACGGTGACTTTACGTTTAACTTTGCGGGGGAGCCGCCAAATTGTTTTCTATAAGGCTGCGGATTCTCTCTTAGCTTCATGACCACAGTGAGTGAGCCACTCTGAGGAATAAATATATTTGGTCAAAGGAGAAAGAGAAGAAAGAGAGAAAATGTGAAAACCATATTGCAGTCACTCATTCGACAATTACTTGTTGAACTCGATTCAACAGCAGGTTGCTAAGGAAGTACAAGAAAGAAAAATTTTCTGCCACCATTGAGATGTGAGATGATGTTCTAGCTGTAGTTGGAGAGAGAGAGACAATTTCAGAGTCACAGGTGCTATGAGGAGAATAAAGTGAGATTCCATGATAAATAGGGATCGGAGATGCTATTTTGGGGGTTGTCAGCGAAGGACTGTCTTGGGGGGTGACATTTAAACTGAGACTTGAAGGATGAGACAGAGCTAGCTGTGAAGGCAGAGAGGATGGAACAAGAACAAAGGTCTGAGGCTGAGCGTCCTTAAGCTTTCTTTGGTAGGCTCAAGTTCCAGCTCCATTACTAATTCCCCATGGGCGAGTCTCAGTTTCCTCACCTTGAAAATGGGCAGATGAAATATGGAATCAACCTAAGTGCCCATCAATAGATGAATGGATAAAGAAAATGTGGTGGATATATCCACAATAGAATATTAGCCTTGAAAAGGACATGCAGCAGCAGGACAGAACTGGAGGTCATTGTGTTAAGTGAAACAAGCCACGCTCACAAAGACAAATATTGCATGCTGTCACTCATGTGGGCTAAAAATAGTGGATCTCATGAAGACAGTAGATTGGAGGTTACCAGAGGCTGGGAAGGGTGGGGAGGAGGGAGGATGAAAAGAGCTTGATTAATGGGTACAAATACATACTTAGATGACAGAAATAAGCGACTGTAGGGTGGCTATCATTAAGATTAATTGATTGTACATTTCAAAATAGCTAGAAGAGAAGAATTCAAATATTCCTGGAATAAAGAAAAGAGAAACATTTATGGTGGTAGATACCCCAATGACCCTGATTTGATTATACAAATGTATCAAATGATCGACATGTACTATAAAAATACAACGAGCTATTATATATCAATAAAAGTGAAAATAATTATTACAAAGTGGGCATCGTATCCAAAATCGACCCTACCTTCCTGGGTGGGGTAGAGACGATAATGCAGGGGAGATGACTGAGGCTCACAGAAGTGAAGATACTTTCTCAAAATCGCAATTCAATGAGAGGAGGGGCCAGGATTTGAACCCTGGGCTGTTGGAAATGTTCAGGATTAACCTAGTCTTACCAGTTGGGTGCATGTTGGGGTAGGGGTCAGGGGCTGGTACAGCTATGAGTTTGGGGAAATGGCCTCCGGGATACTCCATGCTGTGAAGGAACACCACCTTCCTCCCTCTGAGGACACAGCGTGAGGGCATTTGTCTTCCTGCTTTCCAAGTGCGGGAGATGGGGATTGTGAGGTTTGCCAAACAGTGAGCCCAAGGTGGAGCCGAGTTCTCTTGGCTTCAGTCATCATGCCAGCTTCCAGCTACCCAGGTCTTAGGGGGTGCTTGGTGCTGTGCTGAGTGTTCCAGCATGCTATGTTACTTCTAACACTCTCTGGGAGAGGTACTGTGATTATCCCTATCTTCCAGAGGAGATGACTGATGCCGAGAGAAGTGAAGACACTTTCTCCAAGTCAGAGCTTAGTGAGGGGAGGGGCCAGGATTTGAACCCAGGCCCCTCTGCCTTTATAGCCTGTGTTCTGAGTCATGGGCTAAGTGCTGTGCTGCCTCGCATGGACTCAACTGCAGGCTGGGCTCCGGGGGATGCCATGGTCAGAGGAGGGGCTGCAATCTCCAGAAAGAGGGTGGCTCAGGAGCCCGTACATACCCCGGCATGAGAACCCATGGGCACACACACACTCTGACACATGCATCCTCCAACTCAAATAGGTGGACATGCTTGGGAAAACCATGGAGAAAGTGAGCCCCACAGAGAGGGACCATGAAATCCCTGTCACCGCCCGGGCCACCAGTGTGATCCTGACACAGAATTCTTCTCTCTCACTGGCTCTGTGTGTCTCATTCTCCGCAAAAAGAGTCTTCACCAAGAGATGCATTGGAAAAGGAAAGCAATGTGTTCAAGTATGTAGCCACAGCAGTGGGGCGAAGGAGATCCGGGAAGGACATGTGTGTGAGTGTGTGTTCAAGTGTGGGCATGAGTGCAAGTGTACGAGTAAAGGCGTGGGGGGTGTGCAAGTGTCTCAGTGGTTGTGTGTGAATGAGTGTGAGTGGAGATCATGTCCTGGTGTATGTATGGTGTGTGTACGGTGGGTATAAGTGGGTGCACAAGTGTGTATGTGAGTGTGTATGCATTCTAGCATGAATGCTGTGAACATGTATGAGTGGTGTGTGTGTGCTGGACAAGGTGGGGGAGACTGAGACCTGGCCTCAGGGGCAGGGGACAGAGGCTCCACAGGCTTCCTCCCCCCGACATGACTGGGGACTCTGATTCCCAGGGAGACCCCTACGCCTGCTTTGGAGGGGCACGAGGAGGTGAACAAAACTGCAGCCTCTCTTTCCAGGGCCCACAGTCTCATGACCTCTTTCTTCCTGGCCCTTCACTCCCTGCCTGGGTCCCGTCTCTCTTGAGAGGAGTTTTTCCAGCTGATCTGATGGACTGAGTGGCCCGCAGAAATAATAACGGTGGTAACAATGGACACTCAGGAACCTAAGTGCCAGGCACTGTTCTAAGTGCCGTATTCTGCCCACAGCAACCCTAACAGGTAGGCACTAGTATCGTGCCCATTTTACAAACAAGGAAGCTGAGTCTATTTCAGGGCAGGGTCATTGGGTTTCTTAACATAGGGGCAGGCAAACTTTTTTCTGAGGGGACGGATAGTAAATGTTTTAGGCTTTGAGGCCATAGTGTGGGTCTTTGTCACAGCCACTGCACTCTTCAATGGTAGCCACAATGCAGCCACGGAGATAAATAAACAGCACTTGCTGGCGGGTTGTCGTGTACTGACCTCCAAGAGTGGTGAATGGTGGGATTTTAGGCACCACAGTAGATATGTTAGTGGGATCTATTCATTCATTTGATCACTAAGTCATTTATTGCATGCTGTGTGTCTGGCTCTGTGCTGTGGACTAGACAGACTCTGTTTCTCCCCAGTACACCCCATCTATTTGTCGGCAAGCCCCAGGGCTATACTGGGGAGCCATAATCTCAGGGTACAAGCACTTAATCACATGTTGTACGCAGGGAAGGCTTCCTGGGGGAGGTAACGTCAAAACTGGTACCCAAGGGATAACTGGTTGAGGAAGACAGTGGGCTGGGGGTGGGGTTACAGCAAGCCTCCCCCCACAGTAAGAATAAGGGGAAAGGCAAGAGGTCAGGCAGGGCTGGTGGGAAGTGCATCTGATCAGATATTTGAGATGTGGGTGGGGGCTTGTAGTCTCTGGTGTGGGAATGGGGGAGCCATGGAGGGATTAAGCAGGTGAGCAGCCACTTCCCTGGTTTCTGAGAGGGCTTTCTCTGGCTTCCATCCCCAGGCCCTGTTCTCACCTGGCACATAGAACTTGACCATGTAGCTGTTGGCTGAGAGCAGGGACCCTCCCTGTTTTCTGCCCTGCCGCCCCCTGTATCTAACATTTCCTGCCACAAACTAAGCCTTCCTACACAGCAGCAGCTATTAATAATCTTCACATTATTTGTGTGCGCATGTGGCATCTGTCCCTCTTCTGCACAAGACTGGCAGCTGCAGGAGGGCATATGTGCTGTCTATTTTGTTCATGTCTGTATCTCTAGTGCCTAGCACAGCTCTGGGCACAGATTGGGGTGCTCAGTCAATATTTATTGAACCCGAGATTTTATGTCCTTGGCTGAGTCCTGGCTAATCATGGGGTGAGAGCCTTTTACCTGGTCCCTTAGGAACCTCACCTTCCCCTTCCCCCTCCTCTTGTCCTAGAAGTTAATTAAGTGCTCTGCCTCTGGAGGGTTAATCCCATTATCAGCTGCACCCCCCACACCCCAACATCAGCTGTATGCTTACTTGTTTACGGTCCGTCACCTTCCACCCCCCAATTAAGCTCTGGGACCTATCATCTTATGCACTGCCCACAGCCAACACATAGTAGGTGCTCAATTAGCTTATGTCGAATGAATGACTTGACATCTCCCTTAATACACACCTTTGCAAGGAAGAGAAGAAAGACTGAGAAAGTGTGCTGGGAAGGGGTGATTTGGCAAGTTCACAAAGCAAGCTGGGGCTGGGTTATTTGCCTGGCAGCGGGGTGGTGTGGGAGAATGGAAGCATGCCGTGTCCCCCTGCAGGGGTCATGGACACAGGCCTGTCGAGAGGCAGGGGCAGGGACGCAGTGACGTTTGGCGTTCCTTCTCCAGGTGCAGCGAATCATGTTTGAGAGATGAAGCCATGCAGGGAGGCTTGCTTTCTGGCTGAGACCTTCCAAGCCAGCAGCCTCTGAGCTCATCCAGGGTGCGTGTTTCAGCGTTTCCGACGTCCTTGGCTCAGCCGGGCCATCTTGGGTGACAGCTGCCCGGAGCTGGAGGAGAACAGGCCTCAATGTCCCCTATTATTGCTGGAACGTGAAGTACCCCTGAAGTGGAGGGCAAGGTTGGCCCCGTCTGCCAGTGAGAGGGGCGCGGTAACTTAGCCACCTGGGACCCCAGCTGCTCAGGCCTGAGGGTGAGATGCTGATGTCCTCCACCTCCCTTCCTGACGGGCACAGCCGCCTGCCCTGGTTCACCCGGCTCTCTTACTTCCCCTCCCCGGCCATCTCAACTTCCTGCTTTCCTGATGCCCTCATTATCCCAAAGGGCGGCTTGTGTGCCCTCACTGGCAAAGGTCTTTGTGACCCAGGCCCCCTCCAGCCCCCAGACCTCCCAAGTATCCTCCTCTTGGCTGCAATGAGCTTCCGCAGAGGTCAGCCAAGCCCGGCATTTTCTGAGACAGACCCGGGTCAAACCTGTGCCTTGTGACCTTTCCTCTCATCTGTCATAGGGGCTTGTCTCGGTGCCAATGTTCCGGGGTCACTTTGCAGATTGTTCTAGGTCGGGCCCTGGAGAAGGGAAGCCTGGGACAGGGATGGGGTGCATAGGATTTATTTGGGGTGTGGGCTTGGAAGGAAAACCTCAAAGGGAGGGGAGACACAGGATAGGACCTGGGGAGGGGCTGAGCGAGGGTGTGGTTCCCTTCAAGAAACTGAAGCTCAGAGAGGCAGAGTGACTTACCCCACATCACACAGCTAGTGAACAGAGAAGGATGTATTAGAAACCAGGTTTCTTTGATGCCAAGTCTGTGCTTGGAGCCACCCTCACTGCAGCTCGGTGACAGTCATCAGTAATCATGTGATTGCCTGGGGTTGGGTCAGGAGGAAATGTCAGGTGCAGGGAGGGGCCCAGCACATTACTGTGGGGTCTCTTTTGCATTTCAGTGTGCCTGCCCGTCAGCTGGTTCTGTAACGAAGCCTTCACTCCTGCAGCTTTGCTTGGAGAATTGCCTTTAGATGCTTGGAGCTGCCTTCCTAGAAGTGGCTTGGAGTTGCATCTGCCTCTCCCAAATGCCTTGGGGGGTGACCTATAGCCAATGACAGACTCATACGGGGGTACAGAAGTTCTGTTTCCTTGCCTTGAAGTGGGACAGACTCTGAAGTGCAATTTAAACTCCAGAGCTTTCTGGGGGGATAAGCCTGGGTCAAGACCGCACCTGCCACCCCATCCTCGAGTAGCTTCTCTGCCGGCCCTGTCCCCATCCCTCGGTCCCTTCTAGGTGTCACCCAAGAGCCTTCTCTCAATAAATCACTTGCATAAGAATTCTCTTCACAGGCTCTGCTTCTAGAGAACCTGCCAAAAGTTCCCTAAGACAGACAAACTCTTGGAAATGAACTGACCATATAACAATAAATTGGGTCTAATCACCCTGTTTTGACCAAGCATTTCCATGGTCTTCTCAACGGGCCAAGAAAATGTCTTGGAGAGTCAGAAACAGCGGTCAGATGTTACTGACAATTGCTAGTGGGTCTAGGACAGGGCCTGGCATAGAGTAAGGTGTTTAATAAATATTTGCTGAGTGAAAGGCCTGAATGAGTAAACATTGCTGGTGCTGGGGAGGTGGGGGTTTCTGGAAGAGAGAATGTAGAACAGCCTTCCTGGGGCGGATCCCCAGGAAACACGCAGGCTCAGGAACCAGGCTGGACACATTGAAATGCGGGGTCAGGTGCTCACATATTCATAGCCCCATCAGAGGCTTAGCCTAAGAGGCTGCAAGCCCCAGAGGAGCGCACAGACCCAGGAGGTAGTCATGATCACAGCAAAGATTACAAGAGCTTGTTAAACAGAAATCCCTCCTGGCAGATGGTCAGCTGGCTCCTGGGACCCAGACGTGGGAAGGAAAGCCGTTTCCTACTGGGAATTCCAGAAGCCTTGAAACCTGGGGAGGACATTATGCCTTCATGAGTTAACAATACAACCATCATGATGATGATAAAAATGGCAAAGCAATTATCTGACGGTTACTACAGCCAGGACTCGGTATGTAGGATGGTATTGAAGCCTCCCAATAACCCCTGCGAGATACACACTGCCATTCCCATTTCACAGATGAAGAAACCAAGGCTCAGTGAATGAAAATGACATGCCCAAGGTCACACTGCCAACAGGCGGTACTTGAACCCAAGTAGCATGACAGCAAAGCCTCGGCACCGTGACAAGTGCTGATTTAAGAGGGTAGTAGGGAAAGGGCTGGGTACAACTGAGGCATAAAAATTATACAAATGGTTGGTTAGTGGGGCTGGGAGGGGCAATGGGGGTCGGGGGAGGTGGGGATGGTTACTGGATACGAAGAAAAAACTAGAAAGAATGAATAAGACCTAGTATTTGATACCACAACACGGTGATACAGTCAATACTATTTTAATTGTACTTTTGTTTGTGTTTGTTTTTGAGATGGAGTGTCTCTGTCACCCAGGCTGGAGTGCAGTGGCGGGATCTTGGCTCACTGCAACCTTCGCCTCCCGGGTTCAAGCAATTCTTCTGCCTCAGCCTCCCAAGTAGCTGGGGCTACAGGTGTGTACCACCACACCCAGGTAATTTTTTGTATTTTTAGTAGAGATGGACTTTCACCATGTTGTCCAGACTGGTCTTGAACTGACTTCAAGTTACCCACCTGCCTCAGCCTCTCAGAGTGCTGGGAGTACAGGTGTGAGCCACCATGCCCGGCCTAATTGTACATTTTAAAATAACTAAAAGAATATAAGTGGATTGTTTGTAACACAAAGAATAAATTGCTTGAGGGGACAGATGCCCCATACTCCATGATGTGATGACTATGCATAGTATGCCTGTATCAAAATATCTCATCTACGCCATAAATATAGCCACCTACTATGTACCTGCAACAATTAAAAATAAAAAAAGTAAACAAAATTACAAAAATGTTGTAAACTCATAGAATATCTCTGGGTGGATACAGAAGAGACTCACAGCGGTAGTTGCCATGAGTTGGACGTGGAGGGAAGACTTTTATTATAAAGTTTTCCTGTCATATTGAATAGTGAAGGGTTTATATTCCTAGTTGAAGTATGGTGGGCTAGATCACAAAATTGGCCCCCATGATGCATCCCTGTCCACACTCACACCCACCCTTTGCTGCCAATTTTGTCGACTTTACCCATTCTGACTCTGGGCACAGGGATGCAACTGGCTTTGACCAATGGGATGTTAGTAAAAGTAACACGGGCAGATGCCTGCAAATGGCTTGTGCAATTGGGCTCACTCTGACGCTGCCCTTCCGCAGGGCCATGAGGACACACTCAGGCTTACCTGCTTGGAGATGAAGGCTCGTGCAGCCCAGCCAAACTGTCCTCGTCATCACAGTGGAGGCCATCCCAGAGCAGCTGTCAGCCAGCTGACTCAGACACATAAACGAGCCCAGTCACGATCAGCAGAGCT
This sequence comes from Ateles fusciceps, assembly GCA_036589455.1. Taxonomy (NCBI): domain Eukaryota; kingdom Metazoa; phylum Chordata; class Mammalia; order Primates; family Atelidae; genus Ateles; species Ateles fusciceps. The sequence goes on along the minus strand of JAZHEH010002159.1, from coordinate 490,123 downwards.
GCCTGGCCTGCTGTTCTGGTTTGGCTGTGTCCCCACCCAAATCTCATCTTGAATTGTAGCTCCCATAATCCCTACATGTCATGGGAGGGACCCGGTGGGAGGTAATTGAGTCATGGGACCTGGGTTTCCTTGCTGTTCTCATGATAGTGAATAAGTGTCACAAGAACTGGTGGTTTTATAAAAGGGGCAGTTCCCCTACACTCCCTCTCTTACCTGCCACCATGTAAAATGTGACTCTGTACCTCTCTTGCCTTCCGCCATGATTTCGAGGCCTCCCCAGCCATGTGGAATTGTGAATCCATGAAACCTCTTTTTCTTTATAAATTACCCAGTCTTGGGTATGTCTTTATTAGCAGCATGAGAACAGACTAATACACTTGCTGACCACAACAGAAGTTTGGTTTTGTTTGAGAGACAGGGTTTCATCTTGTCACCCAGGCTGGAGTGCAGTGGTGCAATCATAGCTCACTGCAGCCTTGAACCCCTGGGGTCCAGTGATTCTTCCACCTCAGCCTCTCCAGTAGCTGGGGCTACAGGACCATACCACCATGCACAGATATTTTAGCTTTTTAATTTTTTTGTAGAGGCAGGGTCTCAGTATGTTGTCAGACTGGTCTCAAACACCTGGCCCCAAGTGATCCTCCTGCCTTTGCCTCCCAAAGTGCTGGGATTACAGGCATGAGTCACTGCACTTGGCAGGTCTTGTGATTGTTACAGAGCATTACTGAGGCTATAGATAGCTAATATATGTAGGGAGGCATTGCACCTTCCAAGATAAAACACACACACACACACACACACACACACACACACACACACGTTTAAGTTTATAAGATGGTTTCTGCCCTGTAGAAGATCCTGAAATCTGGAGGCTCTCCTACTCCCTGCAAATGTCTTTTTCATTCTGACTTTGGTGCTTTCAGTGAAGCCATTTCTTCAAAATCAAATTCACTCATTCATTTCTCCAGACCCCACCTTCTCCAGCAAGCCCTCCGAACCTCGACAGTCCTCAGCCTGGCTGCCAGGGTGATTTCACTCACGTGAAGCATTATTACAAAGAGCAGCTCCTGTACAGTCAGTGCTGACCACGGGCCAGGCACTGTGCAAGCCCTGTCGCACCGAGTCATCACTACACCCTGTGAGGGAGGCGTGCCTAGTGTTTTCCTCCAGTTGCAAATTAGAGACGGAGACCCAGAGAGAATAAGTCTGCTGCTCAAGGTCTCACAGCAAGCGAATTCCAGAAGCAAGATTCAACCATGCAGCTGCCCAGCTGTGCTCATCGCACCCACCCTCATGGCTTTCTCCCTCCAGGCTGAAGGGAGCTGTCCTTTGATTAGATCTGAGTCAAGGGCAGGGAGGATAACACTGTCATTGGATCACCCTGGCGTTGAAAAGTGCAATTTCCCCTCTAGTCCTCAGAACAGCCCTGTGAGGCAGGGAAATGGGAAAACAAAGACCACCTTTGAGGAATACACTGACTTGCCTAAGGTCACATGACGAGTCACAGAGTGGGGACTAGAATTTGGGAGTCTCTTCTACCTCTCTCTGTCCAACACTCATCAATCATATATACACCGCACAAGGTGGAGGTCTTTGCATGTGCTCACTCTTCCTGCCTCTGTGCCTGTGCTCAACGTCTCCCCCTCTCACAGCGTACCTTTCACTGCAGAGCAGACAAGCAGAAATGTGAGGGCAAGCATGCTGGGGACACTGGGCTATACGCTCCTTCCTTCTTTCTGGTTCCTACCCTCGCCCTCCCTCCCTTCTTTCCTTCCTTCCTTCCTCCATACCTCCTCTCTTCTTTCCTTCTTTTCTTCCTTCCTTATTCCCTCCCTTTCTCCTTCCTTTCTCCCTCCCTTCCTTTTGTCCTTTCTCCCTTCCTCCCTTCCTCCCTCTCTCCTTCCTTTCCTTCTTCTCCCTCCCTTCCTTTCTCCCCCCCCCCTCCCTCCCTCCCTCTCTCTCTCCTTCCTTCCTTTTCCCTCTCTCCCTCCTTCCTTTCTTCCTTTCAAAGTTTATTCTGCAAATATTCACTGTGCACCCACTCTCTGCTAGGCACTCTGCCTGACTCTGGAGATGCAATGGGAATGAAACAGATGTGGACCTTGGCCTTGATCTCGTGAAGCAGCAGGGAAGACAGGACTTAATCATATAAATAATTAACTCATTGCAGTCGGAGGACAGGTAGAGAATAGCAAGAACTGTGTCGGACTTGAGTTGGAATCTGAGCTCTGCCTTTTACATCGCTGGGTTGCCCCCAGTTGGTTGCCTAATCTCTCTGTGTCTTGCTTTCCTCATCTGGGGATTAATGTCTATCTTTCAGGGTGGCTGTGAGAGTTAAAGCAAGCTGTGGATCTACAGCAGGGAGCACGGAGCCGGGCACAGGGGAGGCGCTGTGACAGCAGCTGTCTTCGTCGTTGTTGCTGTTGTTTCTGCTGCTGGATCCCGGCTGCCCTTGACCCGGAAGGTCCCACCTGCATGACCGTCTTATCTGCGAGGGGAGGTGGCTTCACTCACCCTTCTCTAACTCTCTGAATTATAATCCATCTTTAATGCCTCTAGAGGAAGGAGCTTTGAACAGAAACCAGCTCCAGCCACTCACTGCTGTCCACCCAGCGAACGCTTGCCTTTCAAAGGCATGACGGGGGCCGCCAAATCCGCCCCAGGGACCTAACGCGATTGTCTCGCTTCTGTAACTCTGCTGGGAAGCTGCGCTTGGGGTTTCTGGCTGGGTTTCCAGAGGCTCTCAGGGCTGGTGGGGAGCCACAAGAGAGGCTTATGGGAGACCATCAGGTCGAGGAACCTAGCCTGGGAGGGACACAGCCAGGGTGGAGGGGCCCGTGTCCAGCTGAGCACCATGATGTGCTTGGCAAGATTCCCTCTTCTGCTCAGCCCATGAAAAGACCCCTCCCCAGTGTTTATGGGGGTCAGGTAGACATAGTCACCTGTGATGACAAGCACATCCTGCAGGGAGCCCCAATACCCAAGTGAAATCCTCCACTGAGTAAGTGCCCTTAGGACTAACACAATCTGTGTCTCAGCTTTTCATATCTATAAAATGTGTGTCTCTTTTATGAGGCAGTATAGCTCTTTGGTGTTTAAGAGCTAAAGCTCTGGATCCATCTGTGTGACCTTGGGTCAGTTGCTTACCCTCTCTGTGCCTCAGGCTCTGAGATGATAAAACCTGGAGAGTAATACTATCTGATTCTGTTGCCTACTAGCTGGATGACCTCAGGCAAGTTGCTCCACGTCTCTGAACCTCAATTTCCTCCTTGTGAACTGGGAGCGATGAGAATGCTTACTTCATAGGGCTGTTGTGAGTATTGAATGGGATGACCCATGTCGAGTGCTCCAAACCGCACTTGGCATGGAATAATCATGTTAGCATTGATTGAACACCTGCTATTTTCTTCTCCTTCATTCTTCCTTTTCTCCGTCTTTTCTTGTTTCTCTCCCTCCTGCCTCTTTCCCTCACTCCACAATTGCATACTGGACACCTGCCATGAGTCAGGAACTTTTCTAGGCACTGCCCGTCTTCAGGATGGCTTTCAGACCCGAATCCTAATGGGGAAGTGCTTTGGCAACATCGAGGCTAATCTGTCATGGAAGAGAAGAGGTGATAAATTCACACTGTGGCTTGTGGCGACTTCTTTTTATGCTCACTCTCATCTAGGGTCATTAATTTAGAGCCTTGACTAGGATTTCTATCCTATGCAGCTGCCGTGACATTAATTTGATATTCGCTAACCTCAGTTACTTGTGTGTCACCGTCATGATTATTTGCCACAGCCGCATACCACATACAACTATGCCTTAATATTTTAAGTCACTCTTTTTAAGAAACTCAAACCGATTTTAACCTAAGCAATACTATCCACGAAACCAAAAGTCTTGGTGAGCTGGCACACATTAAGCACTTAACTATTAAAGAAAATTTTAAAAGTTCATAGATGACCCCGAAGCATCTCCATTTGTACCATATTATATCAGTAAGTGGCTATACCAGACACTATCCTCTAGCCTTCAGCTAACTAGAAAATCCTCTGATTCATTGCTTCGTATTTATCAAGTCCTATCTCCTTTTTCCAAGCCTAGGGGTTTCTATCATCTGCGACTATCATGACATTCACGTGAAAGTCATCAACCTCGGTCACTTAGCTATTGTGGGCATAACAAACGTTTGCGTTGTCTTGCCATAGCCACATGCCAAACACAACGGTGCTTTTGCTTAACTTTTTGTGTTGGATCTTTTTTTTTTTAACTTAAATTTAGCCTCAACCGAAGCAATCGTATCTAAGAAATCATGAGTTCAAGGAGCTGGTTGTACATCTCTTTCTAGCATACATTAAAGTAAATACGTAGCTATTATGTAAAACAAAATGTCACCCAAACACCTCTCTATATGCACCTCTTTCCTACAGTGGTCTGCTGTTCCAAGCATAACCCTGTTATCATTCAGCTGGTTTGGAAATTCTTGGATTCATTGCTTCCTAGTCACCAAGTGTCACCCCTTTTGTCCAAGTCTTGAGACTCCATGAAGGCATAGACAGGTCAAAGCCAAGGCCCTACGGGACAGAGTGAATCCCAGAACCCAAGAGTCCTGCTCCCTGATTCCACCTCGAGGCCATGCAGGGTGCCCAGCCCCATCCCAGCCTATCTCCTGGCTCATTAAAGGCCTTGGAGCTTGCATCAGCTCTTTCGTTTTTCCAACCTTCTCTTTTTCCTCTCTAGCACTCGAAGACACTAAAAGGGTTAACATCCATCTCCCACTCTTCTTGACACCTCCCATCCAGGGTTGCTGTGGGTAATCGCCAGCTTCCCTTGAGGAATGACCTTGCCCCCCACCATGGGGGCTATCGAGAGACAGATATAAACACCTCAAAGTTCCCAGCTAGCTCTCTTAATTGGCACCTTTCTGTTCTGCTTTAAATTAATCAAAGCCAGTCCGATATTAATACTGTAGGGGGAATTAAAATCATGCAACGCATTAAAGATGTAATTTAAAATTAATAACTCATAATTATTTATCATGGCGTATCAGCGGAGCTATGAATTTTCCCTTCTAAGTCCGTGCACAGTCTCCTGCCTTTGCTTTTAATAGCATTTGGACCATTACTGTGCCCAACCTTGGTTCCCGCAGACACCCAACCTAAGAGACGTAATTCACTTAATTTAATTTTGGGGGGCTTAATTGTGGTAAATCACTACTTAAGAAAAGACATCTATTTGAAAGGACAAATTGGGATAATTTAATAAAAGCTGGAGTGAGGAAGCCCAAAGACTTAATGATGCGCTGTGGGTTTTGACCAGAGAATCCCCTACTCTTCAACTCATTCACTGAGAGTTGCTAGGCTTGGTTCCCAACTCTTTAAGACCATGGCAGCATTCAAAAGGTTTGACAAACCGTCCATCAATATGGGACTGAGCAGAAAAGCTATGATGGATCCACCCAATGGAATACTATGCAGGCATATAAAAGAATGACAGGTCATATGTGTGGATATACAAGAATCAGCAGGATATATTAAATTTAAAAAATGCTAGAAGAGTCTATAGCACGCACTTATGACAAAAGGAAAATATATATACACATATAATTGCATATATGGTATAGAATATCCCTGGAAAGAAACAGGAAAACTCTGGGGATGGGATTAGGTAACTGGGGGACAGAGGAGGGAGGGAGAGTTGTCATGCTTTGTACACATTTGTATCTTTGAAATTTTGTACCACATGCAGGTATTAGCAACTCTAAAAGATTAGACAATTAAAATAGTAATGGTAGGAAAGATTTGCTGACCTGGGTCTTGCCATATCTCGCATGCCCTCACTCCTATTTCCACATATCCCTACTGATCATAATTATGGCTGCCATGTGTCAAGTGTCCTCTCTGGAATGGTCACTGTGCTGGCTTCATCCCACGAGCTCTTCACATCAGCCTGGTGAGGCAGGTCCCCAACATTTCATGATGAAGTTTCGAACAGAAAGGCGGAAGAGTTTTTCAGTGAATACCCATATATTTGCCACCTAGATTCTACCATTAATGTTTTTCAACACTCTCCTTATCCCAGACTGACTCACTTACCCCTCCCTCTATCCATCTATCAGCCCATCTATTTTTTATGCAATTCAAGGAAAGCTATAGACATCTGTACATTTCTTCCTAACTACTCAAGCACGCCTCTCTTTAATTGAAATGCAATATTTGGTTAGGGTTCCTTTTGTAAGGTAAAATTCACAAACGACAAAAAGCACAGACCTTAAGTGTACCATTCGATGAGTTTTGACAAACACCTGCACTTGAGCAATGTACATCCAGATGATGATATAGAATTAATTTCCATCTCCCTAGAAAATACGCTAATTCCCTTCCCAATCAATCCCCGACATCCAGAGGCAACACTGTTTCTACTCTTTTTTTTTTTAACCATCACAGATTAGTTTGGTTATTGTAAAACTTCATATAAGTGGAATTGCACAAATGGACCCTTTGTGTACAGATTTCACTCAGCATAAAACTTGGAGATTCATCCATGTGTTATGTTTATCACCAGTTTGTTTTAAAGGGAACTACTCAACAGTAAAAAAAAAAAACAATCCCATTAAAACATGGGCAAAGGACATGAATAGATATTTTTCAAAAGAAGACATACAAATGGCTAACAGGTATATGAAAAATACTCAACATCACTAATCAGAGAAACACAAAGCAAAGCCACAATAAGATATTGTCTTACTCCAGTTAGAAAGGCAATTGTTAAAAAGACAAACAACAACAAGAGATGCTGGTGAGGATACAGAGAAAAGGATACAGAAAATACACTGTTGGTTGGGATGTGAATTAGTACAGCTCCTATGAAAAACAGTATAGAGATTTCTCAAAAAACTAAAAGTAGAATTAACATATGATCCAGCAATCCCACTACTGGACATTTATCCAAAGAAAAAGAAATCAGTTTATCAACAGGGTACCTGCCCTCCCATGTTTACTGCAGCACCATTTACAATGGTAAAGATGTGGAATCAACCTAAGTGTCTATCGGTGGATGAATGAAGAAAACATGGTATAAATACACAATGGAATATTATTTAGCCATAAACGAGAATGAAATCGGCCAGGCGCAGTGGCTCATGCCTGTAATCCTAGCACTTTGGGAGGCCAAGGCGGGCAGATCACTTGAGGTCAGGAGTTCAAAAGCATCCTGGCCAACATGGTGAAACCCCATCTTTACTAAAAATACAAAAAAAAAAAATTAGCCGGGCATGGTGGTGGGTGCCTATAATCCCAGCTACTTGGGAGGCTGAGGCAGGAGAATTGCTTGAACCCAGGAGGCGGAGGTTGCAGTGAGTCAAGATCATGCCACTGCACTCCAGCCCGCGTGACAGAGCAAGACTCCCTCTAAGAAAAAAAAAAAAAAAAAAAAAGAATGAAATCATGTCGTTTGCAGCAGCATGGATGAACCTGGAGGTCATTATGTTAAGTGACATAAGCCAGGCATGGAAAGACAAATATCACATGTTCTTGCTTATAAGTGGAACTAAAACACTTGATCTAATGAAGGGAGAGAGTAGTACGATAGATAACAGAGGCTGGGAAAAGGTGTGTGGGTGGAAGATAGAGAGAGGTTGGTTATAGCTATAGATATAGATACAGAGGTGGAAGATACAGAGATATAGTTAACAACAATGTATTGTATATTTCACAGTAGCCAGAAGAGAGGACTTGAAATATTCTCAGCATGTAGAAATGGTAAGTAGTCAAGGTGATAGACACCCCAAGTGCCCAGACTTGATCATTACACATTCTATGCAAAATATCATCTGTACCCCACAAATAGGTACAAAGATTTGTATCTGTAAAAATAAATAAATGGAAGAGTTTGTTTCTTTTTATTGCTGGGTAGTGTCTGTTGCATGGACAAGGTCACAATTTGTTTATTTATTGACCTATTGGGAGACATTTGGGCTGTTTCAAGTTTGGGGCTATCAAGAATGAAGTTGCTATGAGTACTTTTTTGTTTGAGACAGAGTCTTATTCTGTTGCCCAGGGTGGAGTGCAATGGTGCGATCTTGGTTCACTGCAAGCTCCACCTCCGGGGTTCAAGTGATTCTCCTGCCTCAGCCTCCTGAGTAGCTGGGATTACAGGCATGTGCCACCACGCCAAACCAAATTTTGTGTTTTTCTTAGAAATGGGGTTTTACCATGCTGACCAGGCTGGTCTTAATCTCCTATCCTCAGCCTCCCAAAGTGTTGGGATTACAGGTGTGAGCCACTGTGCCTGGCTTGCTGTATTTAAACAAATCTTTTTGCAGACATGTGTTTTTATTTATCTTGGGTAAATACTTAGGAGTGGAATTGTTGAGTCATGGGGTAAGTGTTGGATTGGTTTTTACTAAAAAAAATTGTCACAGAAATTTCCAAAATGGTCATATCATTTTACATTCCCACCAGCCTTAACAGGTGACAGAATTAGAAACCAGTGTGCATCAAATACACTCTTCACTAAATGATGAATTGTTCAAGTTGCTCCACATCCTTGTCAACACTTGGTGTTGTCAGTCCTTTATTTTAGTGGGTTTATAACAGTCTCTCACTGCAGTTTTAATTTGCATTTCCCCTGATGACTAACAATATTGAGTAGCTTCCTTGTAAAGGTCAGAGAATGGAGGCTCTGAGAGGTTTAGTAACATACTCAAGGCTCCACAGACTGAAGAGCCAGTGCTCTGATACACGCTGTGGATTAAATGTTTGCATCCCCCCAAAATTCATACCTTGAAACTTAACCACCAACATGATAGTATTAGAAAGTCAGCCCTTTGTGGGGTGAGTAGGTCATGGGGATGGAGCCCTCATGAATGGAATTAGTGCCCTTACAAAAAAGTCCCCCAGAGAGATCCTTGGCATTTTCCACAGCTAGAAAGGGCCATCAATGAACCAGAAAGTGGGCCCTCACCAGACACCAAATCTGATAGCACCTTGACCTTGGACTCCTGCCTCCAGAACTGTAAGAATTAAATTTCTGTTGTTTATAAGCCATCCAGTGTATAGCAGCCCAAACAGCGGACACACCCACTTCTCTTGACTTTAAAACTGTAGATTAAAACTACAAAGATGTGCTGTTTTAGTCTTTCCATGAATTCTTTCAATCTCTCATTACAGGACACATTTTCTGGGCTCTCCTGAGGCTCTGAGCTGCCTGGCGCCCAGAACATCAACCACCTAAAGAAATGTGGTACTGAGAAAGAGGAAGGAATCCCACAAGGGGCAGAAATCTTGCGTTTGAGAAACTGCTGCTGATTACTCTCTACGGCATTTTCACAACAAATTTTCACTGTTAAAATCCCAGTTTGCTGAAGACAAGTCTACCTGACGTTTCTGAGCCAGATCCCCCAAGCTGGATCCATATGGCTTGATTTTTGTTTTCCAGCCCTCCTTGGAGGCAGGGGGATGAGTCTCATGACCTCTGGAGCCCCCTCTTGGCAGGGCTGGTATGGTTTTTTTGTGAGACATCACTAGCTTTGCAGCTTGTGGGACTCAGAGCATCCTCCCCCTGCTAAGCAACCCCTTGCTGTTGCTTTTATATTGTTTCCGGTGGGTTCAGACTTGGCAGTGTTCAGATGGCCTTGGGGTTGATGGCTGAGCACAGACTTTGGAAAGTTTTATGTTTATGGTCCAGACTTCGTTTGCAAACAACTGTAACTGTGCTGTTCAAATGTACTTGCCCTTGACCAAGTTCTGTGAGCTCCTGGGTTCTCATTCAGGAAAACCAGTAATTGCAAAGCTACACGGGAATAATTCAGGCTGTCCTACTGCCCCTCCATTGGTCAGAGGTGGTCTGCGATCAACCACACCTTCTTCTCCTATGGTTCCCTACCATCTTCCCTGGAGGAATCTCCTTCCTCCTTTCTCACCTCCATGACTCGGTCGGGGCTGCCCCTCTCCCCCTCAGCTCCAGGGACATGAGACCAGCCCCAGGCAATCAGAACATGCCACACCTCTGCCTGTGATGATTGGTTAAAGAATGTGCACATGACTCAGCTAGGCCAGTGAGATTCCACACTGGTACTTTTGCTGGTAAAGAAGTGTTTTTGTTTTTTTCTCTTGGTTTTCTTCTTGCCGCCATGCAAAGAGAGCCTTCAAGACTAACAGTGAAGAAAGCAGAGCCACGTGGTGGAGAGAAACAGATTCCAAATGACCGCAGTGGGGTTCCTTGGTCCAGCTGCGCCTAAAGCCTGGCCTTTTCGATTTTGTGATCCAATCAACTTCCCTATGTGCTCAAATCAATCTGATGTGAGTTCTTGTCACTTGCAACTAAAGAAGATTCTGACCTACGTCAGAATCTAGGTGGCAGTGGGGGGTGGGAGAGTTGGGGGGGAGGAAGGATAAGAAATTCAGAAAACCTAAGCTCTCTCTTTAAAATCTCAGAATACAGAGGAAGTCTAGGGGTCACTTTAGGCTGCTCTGGTTTCCCCACTTGCCCACCTACAGAATGTTCTCTGCTTCATCCCTGACAGGGCATCAGGCTCTGCTTGTATACCTCCCATGGCAAGGAACTCAGTTTCTCTCCAGGTAGCCCATTTCATCACGGGACAACACTGCTGTCTGCAAATTAAGGCAGAATGTCTGCCAATAAGGGAGTGGAGAGAACAGAAGGTAGCCTTGCCTCTTCCCTTCCCTTCCTTCAGTCTATTCTCTTCACAGCAGCCAGAATGTTCCAGTTATAACTTGTCAAAGAATGTTGCTTCCTACTCAGAAACCTCTAATGTCTCCCATCTCATTGCACAGGGAAAGCCAAAGTCTTCACCAGGGCATAGGAGGCCCTTCAGGATTTTGCCTCTTACCTCTCTGGCTTGTCACCCACTTTCTCTGCTTTGTCACTCACTCCACCCCAGGAACACTGATCCCTTTGCTTTTTCCAGAACTTTGCAGCTGCCGTTTCCTGGTATGGACTGTCTTCTGCCAGGTTGCCAAGAGCTGACTCCCTCACCTTCTTGGAACAACTTCCGCCCTCTCTCACCTCCCCCCAAGTCTTTGTTCAAATGTTACCTTTGCTTCAGATGTTACCCTGACACCCCGGCTTAAAATTGTAGCTTTCCTACCTCCATACTCACTACCCCTCCCCCTCTGTATTATTTTTGTTTTTATCATCTACCCCCATGTGACCCATTGCTGCACACAGTTTGCTAATTTTTCTCCTTGTCTCCCATTTACAAAGGCAGAGAATTTTCATCTGTCGCTCACAGCTGCATCCTACCTAGAACAGTACCTATCACATAGTAGGTGCTCATTAAATATTAATTGAATGAACCATCCAGTAATTCAACTTGAGAATGGGGCCTGGCAAACACTAGGCACCCATACAATGCTGAAGGCATGAATGACTGACCCACCCAGTCCCCCAGGGAGTGACAGAGGAGGAGGGGGATTGGTTTGTTTCTCTCTGGAGCCCCATGGCAGCCAGGCAGCCAGGTCCCTGCAGCCTGATGTGACAGCTGGTGGCTGTCTGAGATGGGGGCTGGGGACTCTTAAGCAAAACTGACACGCTCAGTCTCTCCCAACACCCACCGACTACAGCTGGAGGTGGAGGTGGAGAAATCAATACAAAGATTGGCTTTGGAGGAAAGGAAAAGAAGAAAAGGCCTCTCTACTTCATTGAGGAGGCGGCTACAGAAAGGACAGGTGCGGACTGAGTGGTGGCATCACACGGTGCACACTGACCTTCCTTGCCCTGCTTCCTGTTCTGCCCCCCGAGCCGTAGGTGTGGATTCCCACTCCCAGGCCTTGTTCACAGAGATGCTCTGCTCCTGAAGCCTTGAGACTCCCTCCCAGACCACACTTTCCCCTGCTCAGAGTTTAGGCATTTATCCTACGTTGGAAGGTGCCAAGTGACTTATTAGGCCTACTAGTGTCTGGCTCCAGTGTGCAGGTGCTGGGGACATAAGGGTGAACACAACAAGACAGACACAAATTCCAGCCTTCATGGCACTGACGTCCTGGGGGAGAGAGACAGTGAGCAAGATAAATAAGTGAAATGTGTAGTGTGTGTGATGGTTGTAAACACCAAGGAGAGAAATAAATCAGGAAAAATATAAGAAATGTTGGGTGTGGAATTGCAATATTATATAGTGACATTTGAGGAAGGAGCAAGCCACGTGGTTATCTGGAGGAATGTGCCAGGAAGACAGAGCAGCCAGTGCAAAGGCCCTGAGGTAGGAACATACTTGGAGAATTCGAAGACTAGCAAAAGAGCCAGCATTGTTAGCGTGAATAAGCAACGCCGTTCGTGTCAATGTTAGAGAGGTAATGGGGATAGAGGAACTCTTTTAAGCATGGATATTGAGATTCGTATATTAGTCTGTTTTCACACTGCTGATAAAGACATACCAGACACTGGGTAATTTATAAAGAGAAAGAGGTTTAATGGACCCACAGTTCCACGTGGCTGGGGAGGCCTCCGGATCATGGCAGAAGGCGAAAGGAAAATGACAGCCAAGTGAAAAGGGAAACCCTGTAAAAAAATAGTCAGATCTCATGAGATATATTCACTACCGTGAGAACAGTATGGGGGAAACCACCCCTGTGATTCAATTATCTCCCACTGGGTCCCTCCCATAACACATGGGAATTATCGGAGCTACAATTTAAGATGAGATTTGGGTGGGGACACAGCCAAGCCATATCAACTGGGAAGACTTTGGAAGATCTTGAGTAGAGGAATTATAAAAATTCCAGCTTCCTTGCTGTTGGGTAAAGAGACCAAGTCTGCTAAGATCAGAGGCTGGGAGGCAAGTTAGGAGGTGGTCATGATGGTGGCTTTGACCAGGGAGGTAGCAGAGGATAGTGTGGATGCTCATTAATTCATCCAAAAACCTTTTCATTCAGAAATCACTTATGGGACACCTACAGTTTGCCAGCACCATTCTGGGTATTGAGGATGGTGATATGCAAAATTCATCCTGTTTAGATGGAGCTTACTATCTAGTGGGTGCAGGGCAAGAGCCATTTAATAGGGCGACCAATTGGTCTTGGTTTTTCTGGGACTATCCTGATTTTAGCACTGAAAGTCCCATGTCCCAGGAAACTACTCAGTCCCGGGCAAACCAGAAGAGTTGGCCACCCTAATTGTGATGTGTGTTTTGGAGAGTGAAGGGCTCAGTGGGAGAGAACCAAGCTCCAACACTACAGCCGTCTACCCTCGATGACCTGGCTGACCACCTCCTGTTGCTCACAGATGGAGAAAAGGCTCAGGGAGGAAGGCGTGGGTCCAAGGTGATGTGGCAAATTAGTGGCCAAGCTGGGCATCAAACTCAGGCCTCACACTTTAGAACTGGAAAAAATAAGAGCTTGAGAAAATGAGGCAGCGTCACTAGCCACTAATGAGAGGCAAAGGAAGTTTCCAGTGAGAGACTGGGACACAAGAGAGAATCCAAAAACAGGCATGGTCTTGAAGTTGACAGAGTAGACATTCAAAATCATGGGATGTCTGCTCACCAATTGGACTTTAATTCAACCAAATGGACTATTCACTGAATGGTGTTACTTTTCTTTTCTTTTTTTTTGGCAAGGGGTGAGGGGTAGACATAGGGTCTCCCTATGCTGCTCAGGCTGACCTCAAACTCTTGGGCTCAAGCCATCCTGCCACCTCGGCTTCTCAAAGTGCTGGGATTACAGGTGTGAACAACCACTCCTGGCATGAATTGTTTATATACAGGAAACAAAATGTGAATCCCTACCTCACACTACACACACACACACACACACACACACAACCCATACACACACAACTCCAGAAGGTTAAAGAACTTAAATATAAAAAAGCAAAACTTTCTTACAATTAGACAAATTAATTTTCTGATCTCGGGAGGTAGAAATGGATTTTCTAAACTATTCACAATAAACAAAAGGAAGGAAAAGTGATACATTAATAATTAAAATGTTTATACAACCAAACCACCATAGTCAAAGTGAAAAATAAGCTATAGACTGAGATACTTAGCAGATAAACAACTGTTTCTGAGTTAGTATTCAGTGTACAAACAAGTAAGGTAAAAAGCCAAACAACTCGATAGAGAAATAGACAGCAGATAGGAACAGGCAGTTCTGAGAAGAACCCCACACTGTTAATAGCATCAAAAGAGGCTCAATCACATTGGAAGGCAGACTCAAATAATGAGACACAATTTCTCTCCCATCAGATTGGCAAAAATAGAAATGTCATCAATATCTAGTGTTGGGAGAGGTGGTGCCAGGGAAATATTTATACTCCACAGGTGGGAGTATGAATGGGTAGAACTACTTTGGAGAATAATTTAGGACTATTTAGGAAGACTGAAGATGCACGCACCCCTGTAACCCACCGATTGTTTCTCTAGATTCTGAGAAATGTCACACATACAAAACATTCAAGGTTGTTGATTGCAGCATTGATTATTAAAGTGTAAAAACTAGAAACACCCTAAACGTGCATCAGTAGAAGAGTGGACTAATGAATTACATCATACACAGGCAGTAGAATGATATGCAGCAGTTAGCAAGTAAGCCTTAGGAGTCAGTTTTATCATGAATTAATCTTAAAAAGCATAATGTGTAAGAAAATACCCTCAGTACGGTATCACTTCACATAAAATTTAAAAGCATATAGACAAATGTAATAAAATATTACAAACTGCTCAAATCAGTTTTAAATATCACATTGAGGTGTTCCCTTTCCTATAGGAAACAAAGGGAGAGTAATGCTTTTAACATATCTGTAATGGTTAAAAAAATTAAGTGAAATATGGCAAAATGTGAAAGTTTGTTAAAGCTGGGTGGAAGTGTGTAAGAATTTCATTTGCTCTTTTTTTGTTTGTTTAAAACATCTTGTAAAAAGAGAAATAATAGGCTAGGTGTGGTGGCTCATGCCTGTAATCCCAGCATTTTGGGAGGCCTAGGTGGGAGGATCACTTGAGGTCAGCAGTTCGAGACCCGCCTGGCCAACATGGTGAAACCCGGTCTCTACTAAAAGTACAAAAAAATGAACTGGCGTGGTGCACACCTGTAATCCCAGCTACTTGGGAGGCTGAGGCAGGATAATTGCTTAAACCTGGGAAGCAGAGGCTGAGTGAGCTGAGATCACATCACTGCACTCCAGCCTGGGTGACAGAGCAAGACTCTGTCTCAAAAAATTATATGCTTATTTCTGGGAAACTCCAAGAGGTCCAACATTCTTACTGTGGCATTCACACATCCAAGAAACAGTCACTGAGTGCTCACTGTGTGCATGCTTTGTCTACTGGGTTAGATGTTATAAGCACAGAATGATCGTCATCTTATTTATAATTTGTTGAGTGCTTATATATACAGCAGTAGGGCTGGGGGCTGTACATGCATTTTTTCACTTTCCATTTATGAGACTCCAGTGATATAGGTAGTATTATTAGCTTTTTGTCTTACAAATGAAGAAACAGAGGGTGAGTAGGTGATGGTGGCAAGGTATCACCCTAGGTCAGTCTGACTGTATTTTAAAGATGGCCACCATCCTTATAATGTGACCTTTACCTTCTCCCACAGAGTGGTAGGATCTATGTCCCCTCCCTTTGAACTTGGCGTTTTTGACTGCCTTGACTGATGGAGTATGCTAAACCGAAAATGACATTATGTGACACCAAAAGCTAGGCCCTAGGAAAGTGATCCACTTCTGCTTTGTTTTCTTGGGATGCTCACTCTTGGAATCCAGCCACCATACTGTGAGGAAGCCCAATTTAGCCCATGCAGAGGAACTAGTGAGAGGCCACGTGGAGGTGCTTCAGCTGACAGCCCCAGGTGAGGTCCCAGCAGAGAGCCTGACTCAGCCACCAGACATGTGAGTGAAGGAGCCTTTGAGGTGACTCCCGTTCCAGCCTCCATCCACCTGTGGCTGCATGAAAGACCATAAGCAAAACCACTCAGCTGAGCCCAGTCAACTCTTGAGACCAAGAGAGATAATAATAAAATGATTGTGGTTTTAGGCACTAGGTTTTGGGATGATTTGTTATGTAGCTAGAGCTAACCAGAGACTGTCTCCAAAAGCTATTCTTCTAGCCACTATGCTGCACGCATCTCCTACCAAAGCGGCCAGCCTGGAGGGAGAGGTGAACAAGTGGCAGGAGGTTCCATCACAGGTGGATGGCTACAGAGTGGGCACAGGCAGCCCATATTTCCAGCCCCACCTGGATCTGTACCAGGAAGATTCTGGAGCGCTCCAGAAGTCTTCCCAGAGGTGGTGACACCTGCTCGGTTTCCAAAAACAGGCATTCCTAGGGCATCTCAGACACAAGGAAGAGCACATAAAAGGGTCTCGGCTTCAGAGAGCTTGGCATCTTTGCAGAGTGGCCCCAAGGCCCACCCAGGTGAACGGCAGCACCTGCTGGGGAGGAAGGTAGGAAGCAAGTGGTAAGGCTGGTGCGTGCCTGGCTGTGAAGGGCCTAGACCATCCCTCTGAAGAGGTAGAGGGTGTTGCCGAAGGAGCACTAGCTCTATGTTCATGTTCGGGTTCAAATCCCGGCTCAGGTGACCTTGCGCAAGTCACCGTATCTCTTCAAGTGCCATGAATGCTAAGCTAGAAACCAATGCTAATACTGTAGTTACGGTATCTGTTCCTGTGCTGGGGCACAGGATGTGGGTTCCAGCTCTGGGTTCTCCTCACTGCCCATGGAATCTCCAACACGTCCCGTCCCGTCTCGGAACTCATTTCCTCCCTGGTCTCGCGGGAAAAGATCCCGGTTTTCTTCCCCCCACGACGCAGAGTGTGGCTCCGAGACGGGAACGTTTGAGGGGGCTGCACACACTGTGAGAAGGAGGCAGGCTGCAGAGGAGCCTGTGTCTTTATGTACAATTAAGTAAATAATGCCACGGGAGCGGGGGGTAGGGGAGGGGTCGGGGAGGGTGCAAATGAGGGTTCAGCGCTGTGGCCAATAGGTGGGGACGGAGGGGCTTGACGCTATGGAGAGGAAGGAAGACTCCACTCTGACCCCGAGGTTAATCATGATTACTTCATCAAATCCCACCAAATTAAAAGGAAGTGTGGGGGGGGGGGGGGAGGGGAGAGGGGAGGGGGGAGAGGATAAGGGAGCGGGGGAGAGAGAAAGAGAGAGAGAGAGAGACAGAGAGAGAGACGGTTGCCGAGGTGGTGCAATCTTGGCTCAATGCAGCCTCGACCTCCCAAGCTCAGGTGATCCTCTGAGCTCAGTCTCCCAAGTAACTGAGACTACAAGCATGCACCACCATGCCCAGCTAATTTTTTGTGTGTTTTTTGAATACAGAGAGAGAGAGAGAGAGAGAGAGAGAGAGAGAGAGAGAGAGAGGCTGCTTTGCAAGCTGTTGCTGGAGAACCGTGACAGTGATTTTCTGCGATGCAGATGGAACTGCTGAGAGAACAAGACAGTGCCGCAGGTTCTGACACTCCAATGTCCTCGCAGCTTTCCCCTCTCCCTACTGCTCTCCACCGGACCCACCGGACGGACCCACCTGCCCTCTTCCCTTTCCCAGGGCTGGGCTTTGGCTCCCTGGGGCTGCTCCTCCCTGGGGAGAAATGCTGACCTGACTGCACAGAGAGCACATCCTCCTCCAGGGTGCAGCTCCTGTTCTGGTAGGACTTCTCGGATTCCCCCAAATCCGAGGACAAACAGATGTCCCTGCAATGGTCCCTATGCTACTTACTATTACCTTGGCTGAGCTGGCCACAGGGGATGGGACATCTGTCCCCATCCTGACTGTGAGTTCCTAGAAGGTGGACACAGCACAGCTGGAGCCCAGAGCTCACCTCCAGAGAGCCCCATCTCTCCTGTCCAGGGCAAGAGGACACAGCTGGGGAAGGACTGGGCATGGGGGTATTGGGTCACGCCCAGAGTAGTGAGCTTTCACCTGCCCTGGAGTTGACGTCTGTCTTGCCCATCCCCACAGTGGCCCGCTGCACAGATGAGGAGAGACGCTCCCCGATATTGTGCCAGGCCTGAGCCTCAGCATTTTACCACAACTCTCTCGTTCCACAGAGAGCACAGTGCCTGTCCAGGCCCACCCAGCTGAGAGGGGACAGAGGATGAATTTGAGCCCAGGTAACTTGGTTCCAAGCCTGAGCTCTTCAACTCTGTGGGTCCTGAAGCTCAATCCTTTATTCTGGCATACTGGTGGAAGAGGTTTATTTATTTTTCAACAAACGGCCAGGGACGCACAGGTGAACAAGACGGAGATCACCCTGTGCAGGCGGGGTCAGGGTCTGGTGGGGAAAACAGTGACCCAATCATGGCGCTAAGGATGGAGGACTGAGGGCCTTGTGGTACAGGGGGACTGAAGGAGTCTCACTGCAAGAGCTGTCCTGGGGGAGGAGGGGACAGGGGTGGGGAAAGTTGTCAGGGAAGCTCCTTAAAGGAAGGGCTTGTCACGGCCTGGGAGGAATGTTCTAGCAGATTGGCAAGGAGTGCTGTCCAGGCAGAGGGAATAGCAGGTACAGGTGCCGGGAGGCTGGCAGGGGCATGCGACAAACAGCAGGGAGGGAAGAGGCGGGGGAACCCAGGACAGTATGTGCAGAGCCTTGGAAGTTTCTGGAAGGACTTTGAGCATTTAGGACTTCCTAAGCATTTCACATGATTTAAATCCTGACACCACCCAAGGAGGTAGCTTTTATTTGATGCCCATTTTGCAGGTGGTATATCTGAGACTCACAGAGGTGCACTCACTTGCCTGAGGTCACACAGCAACCAATGCCAGACCCAGGATGCTCATGTGACTCCTGATTATTTTCTCTTTTTTTTTTCTCTTTGAGATAGGCTCTTACTCTGGTTGTCCAGGTGGTGCAATCTTGGCTCACTGCAGCCTCCACTTCCCAGGCTCAGGTGATCCTATGAGCTCAGTCTCCTGAGTAGCTGGGACTACAGGTGCACGCCACTATGCCTGGCTAATTTTTTAATTGTATTTTGTGTAGAGACAGGGTCTCGCTATGTTGCCCAGGCTGATCTCAAACTCCTAGGCTCAGGCCATCCTCCTGCCTCAGCCTCCCAAAATGCTGGGATTGCAGGCATTAGTCACCACACCTGGCCTGATTCTTTGCTCTTAACATCCCCCTGTGGCCTCTTCTCTGGCTCTTTCTGTGGGAGTTTAGAACCAGGACAGGAAAGACCCCTGTCCTCCCCTGCAGCCTCCTCAGCCCTGGCTCCAGCACCCTTAGAAGGAGGATGAGGAGAGCTGTGGACACTGAACTCCACAGCCCAAGGAAAGGGAGGAGGCAAGAGAGGAGAGGGGTGAGGCTGGGGGTGTGGCTGCTGGTTCTGCCTTCTCTGAGTTGGAGTGGATTAAGGGCTTGCTAGAAATGATTTCCAGGATAACACGTGGTTCTTGGAGGACAGAAGTCCAGTGCTCCCCGCCCGCAGGACGGCACAGGCACCGCAGTCAGGGCAAATGGCAGGCTTGTTGTGTGGGACAAAGATGGAGTCAGAGTTCGTGGGAGGAGGAAGCAGGGGAGGAACAGGAAGGAGAAGAGGTGTAAAGGGAGGAGAGGGAGGGAGGAGAGGAGGGGGAAGGGCAGGCCTTTTAGTGGCTAATATTCGATTTCCAGGGTTGACCCATCTCCAGCAAGGACGGAAGATGATGGGCGTCATGCACAGCTCTCTGCAAGAACAGAGGAGATCATGTTAACACCAAGCCATGTGCCTCTCAGGTCCCCCCAACCACCTGCAGCCCAGCCACGATGCGTTAGAAACCACAGATGCAACCCACGACCTCGTTCTACCAGCTGAGAGCAGAGCCAGGGAAGAGGTAAGGCCCTTAATGGCGTGATGGCAATTCTAGCTACGGTTAATTGAGCACTTACTCTTTGCCAGGCCTCGAGCTCAGCACTTTCTATTCAACAAATAATGCAGCTTCATTAACTGTCTTCTATTTATTTACGTATGGCCCTATCCATTTACTTATTTATATGCCTTTGTGTTTCTCATATAAATTCCTGAGGGAGGTGAAACTGTCCCTTTGTCTCCTGGGGAAGCTCATGCTGGCATGCTCAGCACCTGGTGCATATTATGTCACTTAATCCCAACAACAATCCTACAGTAATCATGATTTCTTATTTTTTGCTTTTAATTTTTTGAGACAGAGTTTCGCTCTGTTGTCTAGGCTGGAGCGCACGGGTGTGATCATAACTCACTGTAGCCTCGAACTCAGCTCAAGCAATCCTCCTGCCTCAGCCTCTGGAATAGCGGGACCACAGGCATGAGCCACTGCCCCCAGCCCCATATTCATAGTTATATCTGGTGTCGATTTCAATCTTGCTGCCTGCCCAGCATCGTGCTAGGTGTTTTTCCATGACTGGCTTTGTTTAACCCTTATAATAATTCTGTGATGCGTTAGACAGCTTTGCTGTTGCCATTTTGCAAATGAGATGACTGAGGCTCGAGGGGAACCGATTTGCCAAAGGCCACTCATGAGTGGCAGAGCCGGGGCCCCTGCCTGACTCCAGCGCCCTAAGTATGATCCTGAATATCAAGCGCGGTCTTGGGTGTGCTTGTGCAGGGGTGTGAGGACTGTGGAATAGGCCCCCGCTGGGAACAAGGAGACGTGGGCTGCAACTGCAGCATGTGGATTTAGGTTAGCTTCAAGAAGGACTTCCTGGCAATCTCATGGGCCCGGAGGAGTTTCAGAGGTGTCCCTGGAGCAGGATCAGGCTGTTCTTTCTGGCTCTGCCAAAGGCAGGGAGGTGGTCCCCAGGGCCTCTGGAGGCGGCTTCCAGCCCGGGCTGGGCTTTGGTCTCCTGCTTCTCCCCTTCCCCCGACAGGTGCGCTGGGGTCTGCCTGGCTTTCTGTTTGGGTGGGGGCTTTCCTCCCAGCTCCAGGGACCTCTCAACCCCTGTTAACCTCCCCCAAGGTCACCCTTCTCTCTGTGCCCACCCAAGCCAGCAAGGTTGAGTTCCTTCCCTTTGCCCCTCTCTCCTCCCTCTTTCAGGACACTGCCCACCCAGCCCGACCTCTCAGAACATTCCTGATGCCCAGGGCGTGGCCTGGCTCAAAGAAGGCGTTACACACACACACACACACACACACACACACACACACACAAAAGGCTGGAGTGCATGGTGCATCTCAGCTCACTGCAACCTCTGCCTCCCAGAATCAAGTGATTCTCCTGCCTCAGCCTCCCGAGTAGCTGGGACTATAGGAATGCACCACCACGCCTGGCTAATTGTTATGTTTTTATAGTAGAGACAGGGTTTTGCCATGTTAGCCAGGCTGGTCTCGAACCCCTGACCTCAGGTGATCCACCCAAGGTAGCCTCCCAAAGTGCTGGGATTACAGGTGTGAGCCAACACCCCCAGCCTGCTGAATATTATTATATGGAGCCAGGGGTGGTGGCTCATGCCTGTGGTCCCAGCTATTTCAGAAGCTGAGGCAGGAGGTTTGCTTAAGCCCGGGAATTTGAGGCTGCAGTGAGCTATGATTACACCAGTGCACTCCAGCACACCAGTGTCCCAGCTGTTTGTGAAGCTGAGGCAGGAGGATCTCAGGAGTTTAAGGCTGCAGTGAGCTATGATTGCATCACTGGGGTCCAGCCTGGATGACAGTACAAGACCCTAAAAAAAAATAATAATAATATTCAGCATCTACTTGAGGCATGCACCACTATGTCAGGCTAATTTTTAAAATGTTTTTGTAGAGATAGGTCTCCCTACATTGCCCAGTCTGATCTCGAATTCCTGGGCTCAAATGATCCCCCCGCCTTGGGCTCCCAAAGCTTTGGGATTATAGGCATGAGCCACTGCCCCAGCCAGTTTTTTGTTTTTGTTTTTGTTTTTTAATTAAATTAAGGCCAGGCACAGTGGCTCATGCTTATAATCCCAGAGCTTTTAGAGGCTGAGGCATGAGAATCACTTGAGCCCAGGAGGTAGAGTCTGCAATGAGCTATGATTGCACCATTGCACTCCAGCCCGGGTGACAGAACGAGACCCTGTCTCTAAGAAAAACAAAAGACAAAAATGAAATCAGCCTTGGAAGCCTCCTTAGATTCATTTGTTCATGTACTGCCCGAGCATCTCCTGTGGGCCAGCCAATGTTCTAGGTCCTGGGGACCCTGCAATGAACAAACTGGACAGACTCTCTGCCCGCGAAGCTCACTTCTCATGGGTGAAAGGCAGAGAGCAAACAAACAATAAGCAGATGCTATAGTATGTCAGAAGGTGGTGGGCAGGGGGTGGTAACAGCAGGGCAGGGGGTGGTTACAGCAGGGCAGGGGGTCAGGGAGTGCCAGGGGAAAGTTGGATGCGTTTTTAGGTAAGGCCAGGGCAACCTCATAGAGAACATGTTTTTAGCAACAACTTGAAAAGGGTGAGGGAGTTTGCTATGTGATACAAAAGGGAAAGAATTGCAGGCAGAAGGAAACAGCCAGTGCAAAGGCCCTGTGGTGGGCAGCCAGTGGCTGCAGGGAGGGAGGAGGGGGTGGGCAGCGGGGGGTTGGGGCGGCCAGAGGGGCTGGCAGCAGATCATGCAGGCCTTGTCTGACATGAAGAGGACTTGGACTTGGGCTGTTTCTCTGAGGGAGACGGGAGCCACAGGAGGATGCTGAACACGCGGGGTGATGATGTATTAGTCTAACAGGATTCCTCTGTGGGTTGTGGGGGAAGCGAACTGTAGGGGCCAGGGCGGTGACACAGACCAGAGCTACTGCAATAGTCCAAGCAGGAGGTGATGGTGGCTTGCACCATGTGGTGGCGTGATGGCGTGGGTGGAATTGGATCTGTTCTGAATTTTTCATTCACTCTTTCACTCACTCATTCATTCCATTATCCATCCAACCCATCCTTTTTTTTTTTTTTTTTTTTGAGACACGGTCACTCTGCAACCCAGGTTGGAGTGCAGAGGCAGCATCTCAGCTCACTGCAACCTCTGCCTCCCAGGCTCAAGCCACCCTCCCTGGTCACTCTCCCGTGTAGCTGGGACTACAGGCATGCACCACCACACCTGGCTATTTTATTTTTATTTTTATTGTTAGTAGAGATGGGGTTTTGCCACATTGCCCAGGCAGGTTCCAAACTCCTGGGCTCAAGCAATCCGCCCACCTCAGCCTCCCAAAGTGCTGGGATTACAGGTGTGAGCCACGGCACCTGGCCCGACCCATAACTCTCTATTGGGACCCTCCTATGTGACAGACACCAGGAATACTACACAGTAAGCAAAATAGACCTGGAGCCTGCCCAGATGGAGCTGAGGGTTAGTGGAGAGACAGATATTCATCCAATAAGCGTAAAATAAACATACTGTTACACACTGCAGTGTCAGGAAGGAGAGGACGGGGCAACCAGAAGACTGTCACAGCCACAGGCCTCAGCCCAGGGACCTTCTGCCACAAGCCCCTCATCACACATGTGGAGAAACAGGCACACAGAGGGAGCATGACTGGCTCAAGGTCACACAGCGTGTCCCTGGCAGAGCTAGGAAAAGAACTCAGCCCGTGCTTCCCAGCAGGTGGCTGCCAGCACCCCCATCACTGTTTCCAGAGCCCAGGCCTCCCCCGCTGCCTGCCGCAGCCACCCGTAGTTTATGGCCCCCGGAAGCCCCTCTGAAGTGTCTTGTCAGCGAGGCCCCGGGCCACAGAGATGGGCTCGTCCCGGCTCCGGCCAGGCAGCTGCCGATCGATTGCGCGTGTGCCGCCCTGATACTCTATCTCATTAGGCCTTCGTTTTCATCTCCCGGCTTCCTGGCAGCCTTCAAATTATCCCATAAAATTTATTTACTATTTCATGAATACATAAGCAGCAGGCAGGCACAAGCTTTTTATATATTTACACTGTATATATTTCACGGGAGACTTATAGCTGTCTCTAAGGCAGAGGGGGGAGAGGGGAGAGAGACTGAGCAGACGGAGCTGGCAGCTGGTGGCAGAGGGAGGAGGTGGGAGGGAGGCGCGTGGAGGGCAGGCGGGGACCAGGGGCCCACAGCGCCACGGCAGCCCCGGGGCACACTGGGCCGACCTGAGGCTGCTGGGCAAGGGATGGGGGAAGGCTCCACTTTGGGACACGCTTCCTGGGGCACTGGAGGTAGGGCTCCTGGGCTCTGAGGCACGGGGCTGAGGTTGATGCTGCAGGTCAGTGGTGCTGGGTGTGAGGCTCCAGTCTTGGAACATTCTGTTATGGGGGTACTGATGGGTTATAGGGGGATCCTCATGCTGGTGGAGGGCTGGACCCTCATACTGGCTCCAGAGTAAGCCCTGACTCTTCTCCAGACTGAGCCCTGATATCAGTTACAAACAGTCCTGATCCCAGGCACAGACTGAACCCTGATCCCAGGCACAGACTGAGCCCCCGATCCCAGGCACAGACTGAGCCCTGACCCTTGTTACAGCCTGAGCCTTGAGCACAATCACAGAGTATCCCAGTTACAGGGTGAGCCCTAATCTTAGTCCCAGCCTGACTCTTGAGCCTACTCCCAGACTAAGCCCCAACTCTGGTAAAAGACCGAGTCCTGACCCCAGTCACATACTGAAGCCTGATCCTTGTTCCAGACTGAGTCCTAACCCTAGTACAGACCGAGACCTGACCCTAATCCCAACTAAAGCCCAATACTGGTCATAGACTGAGCCCCGATCCTAGCCCTAGACTGAGCCCTAACCCCATTCCCCGTACTCATGACTCCTCACCCCAGCCTGCCATCTCTCAAGGTTCCACTCATGTACACAAGCAGCCTCTCCTCTGCCCTGTGGGTCTGTATGGGGACTGTGTGTGGTGACCACATGGTGGCATTGCCCTCCCTACCCCCTCCACATGAGGCATGGCCGTGTGACTTTCTTTGACGTATGGAACAGGAGCAGAGTGAAGCGTGGCCCTGTAGGCTGAAGTCCCAACATGGCAACATGTGCTTCCACCTCCCTGTCCCCCATCCCATCACCTACCAGCCATGTCCCACCATGGGGAGCCCCCATCAGCCTGGCACCTGGTGGGGGGAGGACGATGTGGGGTATAGACCTCACCAAACCACGGAGGGGGTGAGATGTCAGCCTATGATGAATTGTTTTCAGGGGCTGAGATTTGGGGGCTGCTTGTCATAATCGGACTGATACAGCCAGAAACCCCTTTTCCTCTGAAGTCAGCTGCTCAGGGTTCTGCCCATTCCTAATACCCAAGGTTTTGCCCTACAGAAGGCAGAGAGCAGGTGCAGAGAAATCACTCAACATGTCAGAAAACCCCTAGCACAAGACCAGGTACACTGTAGGTGCTCAATAAATGCTTGCTGAATGGGAAAACACTACTTCTGTCTCAGTCCTTTAGAAAATCTGCTCATCCCAATACAGTGAAATGCCAGTCCAGGAGCCCTGAAGGACAGTGGCTGTGCCCAGAAAGCTGTTCTGGAATGGAATTCTGTCTCCAGCTATCAGCCGTGTGGCCTTGGGAGAGTCTCTCTCCACTCTTGGTGCCTCCGAGTGCCCCATCTGTAGAATGGAGAGAGAAATCCAAGCCTCTGTATGTCTCACATCCTGGCTTCTCCAGAGATCTGGCTGGTCAAACCCTCCAAATGTCAAGCCACTCGTTCCACCTGCTGTCATTCTTGTAGTTCTCCGCTCAGCCGTTCCATCTTCATTTTCTTCACTGTCTCGACTCATCATCACTGCTAATGTTCACTGAGCACTTACTATGTACCAGACCCAGAGCCTTTACTCACTTTAATCTTCTTAATGACTCTCAGGGTCAGTTCTCACTCTTTCTTCTATCCATTAGTTCATTTATGAACTATGTTAGCCTAATGATTTCTTTTATATCCCCCTCTCTCCTCCTTCCCTCCTTCCCTCCCTCCCTTTCTTCCTTCCTTCTTTCCTTCCCCTCTCTTCCCTCCCTCCCTTCCTTCTTTCCTTTCCTCTCTTCCCTCCCTCCCTTCCTTCTTTCTTTCTTTTCCTCTCTTCCCTCCCTTCCTCCTTCTCTCCCTTCCTTCCCTCCCTTCCTCCCTCCCTCATTCCTTTCCTCCCTCCTTTCCTTCCATCCTCCCTCCCTTCCTCCTTCTCTCTTCTCCCTTTCTCCCTCCCTCCTTTTTCCCCTTCCTTCCTCCCTTTCTTCCTTTCTTCTTCTGTCTCTCCCTCTTTCTGTCTCTCTCTCCTTCCCTCCTTCATTCAAAAGCAGCCTTTTACAAGGTTAGGAACATGGGCTCTGGACTCACACTATCTGGGTTCAAATTCTGGTGCTATCTTTTACTAACTGTATGACACAGGCAGATTAATTCCTCCCTCTGCTCTGGTTTCTGCACCTGTAAAATGGAAATAGTAACCTTTTTTTTTCCTCTAGGAATTGGTGCAAAGATGAATTGAGTTAATAGATGAAAATGCGTCAAATAGTACTTGGCAGAGTTAGCAGTGAGTAAATGCTGGTCATGATTATTCACGGAGCCACTGATAAACTCACATGTACCAAGCCCTTTCTCTGTGCTGCCTGCCAGGGTTTCAGTGAGGGACAAGACACGGGAAAGTAAACATGACAGTGAACACCGGAACACTCACTATGTACAAGGCCCTTCATGCCCATTGTTTCAGTTGTCACAGAAGCCCCGTGGGATGGCACTGTTGTTATAACCATTTAGGGAATGAGTGAACAGAGGCCCAGAGAGGCTAAGCGACGTGTCTGAGGACACACGGTTCATGGGTGATGAAGCCTGGATGGGAGCCTGGGTGGTCTTGTTGCTAAGCTCGTGTGCTCACCATTAGGCAGCGCGGCCACTGTGCAACGCATGCATTCAAGGGCAGCAGTGCTCCCCAAGAGCCTTCTGCATCGAGGACTGAGCAGAGAGCTCTTCCCCCACGCCAGGGGACAGCGGGGTCCTCTGAGCTGGCCCATCCAAGAGAATCTTCGGGAGTCACCTCATAAACTACCAATACCCTGACCTCCATCCAACTCCGGAAAGACTCGCTCTCCCTGTGGGTCCCCTGCCTGCTCCCACTCTCCCAGGAAGGCTGTGAATACACATGCCGCAGAAGCAGGGGCTGTCAGAACCCCGCCTTCCCTCCCCGCTCTCCTCCATGAAGAGATCAGCTCCATCGCTGCTCAGGCTCCGTGTGAAAGGCTCCGAGGCAGGTACCCATCTCACATCGAAGCTTCTTTGTCCAGACCAGGTAGCATTTATTATTAATGGTAATAATAATTATAATTGCTTATTGATCTCCCCCGACGCGCCCAGCACTCCAGCCAGCACTGAATTCGGGTCACTGCCCTGCAGACACACAAATCTATGCCCCGTGCAATGCATCGCACAGTGTTAGTGGTCAACAGACATCCAATAACATGACCAGGTCCACACGGATGGTCCTGGCCTGCCGAGTCCTGGCGCACAGGCTTGTGAGGTTCATGGCTAACCAGGGAGCCCAGTGGAATCAGTCTTTGACCCACAGGCATTTATTACTTGCTTTTTTTTTTTTTTAACATTTGCATTGGACCAAGAAAATGATGTCCTGGAATATGAGAAATAAAAGGAAGATGCTGTCCTTTTCGTCAAAGATGGTCTAGGACAGCGCTTCTCAGCTTTCCACATGCACACACATGCCCTGGGGACCTCATTAAAATGCAGATTCGGATTCAGCAGCTCTGGGAACGGGGACTCTGTATTCCTAACAAGCTCTAGTAGCTGCTGAGGCTGCGGAGCTGTGAAGTTGCAGGCCGGGCCCTGAGCAGCAGGATCTGGTTGAGGATTGACAGCGTTCACCTGCAAATAAGCAAGCGTCCAGAGGGGCAATGGGAGAAGGCAGGAAAGAACACATTTTAAAGCCCAATGGTTGGGTTACCTATTTAGCTGTGTGACCTTAGGCAAGTGACATCACCTCTCTGGGCCTCAGTTTAGAAAACATGGATGATGTTACCTACTACATAGACTCCTCATGGTGGTTTTAATGAGATAATAGATATGAAAGCGTCATGCACATGGGAGGTACTGAATGCCCTTACCCTCTTCCTCCCTCCCTTCCTTCCTCCCTCTCTCCCTTCCTTCCCTACCTTCCCTTCCTCCCGCCTTCCCTTCCTTCCTTCCTCTCTCCCTCTTCCTTCCCTCCCTTCCCTCCCTCCCTTCCTTCCTTCCTTCTTTCCTTCCCTCCCTCCATCTTCCTTCCTCCCTCCCTCCTCCTTCCTCCCTCCTTCCCTTCCTCCCTCCCTTCCTTCCTCCCTCCCTTCCTTCCTCCCCTCCCCCACTTCCCTCCCCCTTCCCTTGCCTTCCCTCCCCTCCCCTCCTCTCCCCTCCCCTCCCCCTCCCCTTCCTTTCCCTCTCCTTCCCTTCCTGTACTTCTCCCCCTCCCTCCCTCCCTCCAGTTTTGTTCAGCACATGTAACCTAAAGCCATCAAAATGATTCAAATTTATTGCCACTTTTTAAGGGGAAGATGGTGAAGGTGAGGGAGGGGTGGAGAAGCCTTGGAGGCTGGGAGGGCTGGGGTTGGCTTTGAAGGACGGGTCTGGTTTGGCTTAGTGAGGCTGGACAGGCACATACTGTGAGAGCCACAGAGGCTGGGCATGCCCCACATCCCCTTGCTGAGCCAGAACTCACCTGCAGCTGGCGAGGACATTCTGTGAGCTGCCAGCTGCCCCTACGCCCTCCATGTACTCGCAGTCCCCTGCTTTTCTGGCCGAGGGCTTTCTCCAAGGTGCACAGGGCAACCAGGAAATGCTGGGGATCTAATGTCTCCAAAAGCAATGGGAATTGGTGGAGAAATGCCACAGCTTCCATGCCCTTCCCTCGGTGGAACAGTTCTGAGGCGGGATCCGCATGACTCCTCCGAGGGTCCCCACGGACTGGCCCTCTGTAAGTAACCTGCACCTTCACACAATCTGCACCGTCTCCCCCTTCTCTACCCTGCTTTCCCACTTTCTCCTCTCCCAAATAAACAACCCACATCCAAGTCCCAAGATCTGCTTTTGGGGGACCTCAAACTAAGGATGGGCAGGAAATTATCCTTCCAGGGGTTCAGGCGCAGAGAGCATCACTGGGTCTCCCTGGCCACAGCTTGCCTTCCTTGGCTCTTTTTTTAACATGAAAGTGCATGCTCTCTGTCTTTCTGTCTCTGTCTCTCTCTGTCTGTCTCTGTCTCACTCTCTCTGTTTCTGCCCTGTGTACCTTCTATCTCTCATGTCATTTTCTGTTGCGAGTTCCTACTCTGGCCATACTTCAACCTCAAAAGTTTCAATATTTGTGAAATCACCTCAAAGAATGGTGAGCAAGGTGGAGATGATTATCCCTCCCATTTCACAGATGAGGAAACTGAGGCCAGTAGAGGTTTTGCTTGTTTAGGTGTTCATTCCACCAGACTGTCAGGTGCCTGCTATGAACCAGGGACTGGGACAGGCAACACCTGAGACGGGGGCTCACTTAAGGCTTCTGAGACATCATCAAGCACCAGAGCCCTTCAGGGAGCTTGTTAAAATGCAGATTCCAGGCCGGGCATGGTGGCTCATGCCTGCAATCCCAGCACTTTGGAAGGCCGATGCGGGAGGATTGGTTGAGCTCAAGAGTTTGAGACCAGCCTGAGCAACATGGTGAAGCTTCATCTCTACAAGAGATACAAAAGTTAGCTGGGCATGGTGGCATGTGCCTGTAATCCCAGCTACTTGGGAGGTTTAAAAACAAGAATCACTTGAATCCTAGAGGCGGAGGTTGTAGTGAGCCAAGATCACACCACTGCACTCCAGCCTGGGCAACAGAAAAAGCCTGTCTCAAAAAATGTAGGTTCCAGGCCCCACCCCCAGAGATGGCTATTCAGTGAGTATGATTCAGGAGAAGACCAGAAATCTGCATAGTAAACCCCTGACCTCGCCAAGAACTGCAGGTAATTCTGGGACAAGGAGTCGTCCCTGGAAAGACTCAGAAACACCAATTCAGAAAAAGAGGGAGATTTGGGCCAGGACAGGAGGAGGCACAGGATCCGCGGATGCAGCAGAGCTCCACCCCAGGGTCGGGGCAGGGGCTCTCCGGCCTGTGGTTTCCATGCTGGGGCCCTGCCCTTCCAGCCATCTGGTCTCCTCTGCCAAGATCTCAAGCCTGTGCATCCTCACCACAGAGCTGGACCAACCAAGCACTCACATCTCCCCAATGGAAGGGTTACCAGGTGACTTGGGCCACACAGGGATCAGAAGCAACAAGTTTTAATTTTGCAATGTCCTTTTCAGTGGATAAAGCACTCTACAGTGTATAAAGTGCTGGGTCACATTGTGAAGAACTTCCCTTGTAGAAAGGGCTTTAGGGTGCTTCTGCCCTCCTTGCCTTTCATCCTCACAGCTGCTCCTGGTGTGTGGGGGGGGGGGTACTTTTTATTACCATTTTGCAAGTGGGGAGACTGAGTCTGAAGTAGCCAGCCCAAGGGCCCCAGCAAGTGAGCCGAGATTGGAACCCACGGGCTCTGAATCGGAATTCTGAGCTCTTTTGATTCGGGAGGCCACGGAGGACAAGATGTGGCCTGAGGGTGTTTCTTTTTTTCATCTTTTCTTTTTTGCTTTTGAGGTGGAGTTTCACTCTTGTTGCCCAGGCTGGAGTGCAATGGTGCGATCGTGGCTCACCACAACCTCCACCTCCCGGGTTCAAGCGAGTCTCCTGCCTCAGCCTCCTGAGTAGCTGGGATTATAGGTATGTGCCACCATGCCTGGCTAATTTTGTATTTTTAGTAGAGATGGGGGTTTCTCCATGTTGGTCAGGCTGGTCTTGAACTCCCGAGCTCAGGTGATCCGCCCTCCTCAGCCTCCCAAAGCGCTGGGATTACAGGTGTGACCCATGGCGCCCAGCCCACCTGAAGGTATTTCTAACCTCAGATGACCAACGCTGCCACCCACTTATGGGAGAAATGCCAGCCAGGGGCGTCTCGCCATGCCTTCCCCCTCTCCTAGCATCCTCTGGCTCCTGGCACTTGTAGCCACAAGTCCGTGTCACTGGTTGAGGTCAGCTGC
The DNA here is from genome assembly GCA_036589455.1 of Ateles fusciceps. Taxonomy (NCBI): domain Eukaryota; kingdom Metazoa; phylum Chordata; class Mammalia; order Primates; family Atelidae; genus Ateles; species Ateles fusciceps. The sequence continues at coordinate 459,237 of JAZHEH010002159.1, read as the reverse complement.
CTGCATATCCTCCCCACTAGCCCTGCTATCCATTTTTGAAAAGGCTCCCATTAGAAGAGCAGCCCCACCCCTTTATATCTAATCCTCACACCCCTGCAATATGGTCAGCTTTATTCCAGTTTCACAGAAGAAGAAACAGAGGGTCTGAGAGGTCAAGTTGCTTGCCTGAACTCACATCCACTGAGCCAGTGTGGCAGGCCTGAATCCAGGTCTCTCTAAGTCCTATGTATGTGCCTTCCATGGCTGGGCTGCATTCTCTACCCTGTCTTTGAAGCCTGGATCCCTGCCGCAGTCCTCAGGAACATCCTCAGATGGGCAGGGACACCGGTCGGCCCCTCTATCCACACCTGTCCCCAGAGCGGAGGGAAGGGGGCCATCACATCATTCAGACTGCCCCCTGGTAGAGCCCTCCTCAATGAGAGTTTTGGGATGTTGATATTGCTGAATTCTATGACGGTTAATTGCCGAGACAGATAAACTGCAGATGATTCTGGGAAGCGGTCCTTCCAGGAAAGACTCAGAGAAACACCAATTCAGAAGGAGAGGTAAATTTGGGCCAGGACAGGAGGAAGCACCAGGCCCATGGATGCTGCGGAGAGAGAGACGGAATTAATTGCAGACAGAAACAGAGAAACAGATGGAGATTGAGACAGAGAGAGAGGAGGATGTGCTGAGAGGGCCCTTTGCTGGATTCCTCTGTTGGCTGCATAGAAACTAACAACAGATTTTTAGGCCAGGCGTGGTGACTCACGCCTAATCCCAGCACTTCGGGAAGACAAGAGAGGCACATAACTGGAGGTCAAGATTTGAGACCAACATGGCGAAACCCCATCTCTACTAAAAATACAAAAATTAGTTGGGTGTGGTGGTGCACACCTGTAATCCCAGCCACTAGGGAGACAGAGGCAGGAGAATCACTTGAAACCAGGAGGCAGAGGTTACAGTGAGCTGAGTTTGTGCCACTGCACTCCAGCCTGGGCGACAGAGCGAGACTCCATCTCAAAAAAACAAACAAACAAAAAAAACAACACAAAACAAAAAAGCACCAGATTTTCTCTAACTTGATAAGTGAGTTTCTGTTCAAGAAATGACCAAAGATAAAGCAATAAAGGTTAGGTTGGGACCCATAAGATGTGGCAAGGCCCCCGGTGGCTCAGAGCCTCTGAGGCTGAAACACACCAGCCCTGGGGGTCAGAAGAGGCTGCCATGTACAGACAGGCAGGTTAGTCCCTGCAACAAACGTGCTGGGCCAAGGAGATGCCTAGTGAGGGGGAGAGGTTTATTTACCAAGCCATTGCCCCAGGCCCAGGGTTGTGCCAGCCTGGAAGATGGGGAGCCTTTCTCTAATTTGTACAAAGATGCCATATGGGCAAATAATAGTCCTGGTTCAGAGGGAGTGGGAACCTGGTGACCGTCAGTCTGGAACTATCCCCGAGCTAGCAAGAGTCTGGAAGGAAAAGGTTCTGTTTCAGCCTCATCGAATTATAGGGGAACCCCAACCTCCCACAGGAGAGAAACATGGAGCAGATAAGAAGGAGATGACTATCATTTTGTTTTGATTTTCAAAATGTCTTATTTGCTTGAACATCAGGGATAAGCCATGGTTGCCTGGTAAATGCTACTTTAATTTTTTTTCTTCTTTTGGGAGACTTGCCTTGTTTCAGTTTTGATGAGAATATTTTAAAGTGGTTTTCATTGGAAACTTTCCTTTGAATGTTCAAAGTCTAGAATGGGACAGAAAACCCTTTCCAGACCCCCAGACTATCTAAATTCCATCCATCCATGCATCTATTCATCCACACATTCATTCATTCATTCATTCATCCATCCATCCTTATCCATTCATCAGTTTTCCATCCATGCATCCATCCATCCATCATCCATCCATGCATCCATCCATCCATCCATCCATGCATCCTTATCTATCAATTTTCTTTTCTTTTCTTTTTTTTTTTTTTTTGAGACGAGGTCTTGCTCTGTCACCCATGCAGTGGCGCAATGTCTGCTCACTGCAACCTCCACCTCCCAGTTTCAAGTGATTCTCCTGCCTCAGCCTCCCGAGTAACTGGCATTACAGGTGTACACCACCACGCCCAGCTAATTTTTGTATTCTTAGTAGAGATGGGGTTTCGCCATAGTGGCCAGGCTGCTTTCGAACTCCTGACTTCAGGTGATTCTCCCACCTCAGCCTTTCAAAGTGCTGGGATTACAGGCGTGAGCCACTGCACCAGGCTTATCAGTTTTCCATCCATTCATCCATCCATTCATCCATCCATCCATCCATCCATCCATCCAACAAATGCACTTATTCATTCATTGACTTACATACCTATTGAGCACTCACTGTGTGCCAGGCCCTCTCTAGGAACTGGGGGTCTAGTGGTAAACTATGCAGGTGGAATCCCTGCCCTTCTCCTTTTCTTTTCTTTTTTTTTTTTTTTAATTTTTGAGATGGAATTTTGCTCTTGTCACTCAGGCTGGAGGGCAGTGCCACAATCTCAGCTCACTGCAGCCTCCACCTCCCAGGTTCAAGCGATTCTGCTGCCTCAGCCTCCTGAGTAGCTAACATTACAGGTGCCTGCCACCAAGCCTGGCTAATTCTTTTGTATTTTTAGTAGAGATGGGATTTCACTATATTGGCCAGGCTGGTCTCGAACTCCTGATCTCAAGTGATCCACCCGCCTCAGCCTCTAAAAGTGCTGGGATTACAGGTGTGAGCCACCGTGCCTGGCCTGAATCTCTGCCCTTCTGGGGATGACATTCCAGCTGGGGAAGACAGACAAAAGACAAGTCAAATAAGCAGCATCATATCAGTCAATGACAAGTGCCACACCAAGAGTTAAGACACGGTGATGTGCTAGAGAAAGACAAAGACCACACTGAGACCACCTGGTCAGAAAAGGCCTCTCTGAGGGAGTGACACATAGACGAGACCTGCCTGGCAAGCAGGAAGCTCTTCCGAGCAGATGATCACCCAATATTTGCTAATTACAATATGGCGCACCAGCATCATCAACGTGAAAGTTCTGCAAAGCTTTTTATAAATCCTAGAAATATTCATAGCCGGGCTCATACTGGTTGGCAAGGCCAGGCTCTCAAGGTGACTGAGAATACACGCCTGGTCCTTGGTAACTATCTTCAGCTGACATCAAAAACCATGTATTGATTATCACTGATGACAATGATGTCCTCACTGGAGGGGTGAAGTGTAGTGTGGTGGAAAGATCAGAGGGATAAATTCTCTCATCCCTTCCTCTGCTGGTGCCACTCCTAACCCCTCCCTTTGAAGCTTCTGACAGCATGGCCCTTGGAGATCTGGCTCTATCATTTTCAAGCTGTGTGACCTTGGACAAGTAACTTAGCCTCTCTGAGCCCCAACTTCCTCATTTGAAATGGAAACCTCCCAATGTTTATGATTCTAAAACATGCACTTTCCCCCATATTTTAATGATGCCAAAATCAAGGTAGGGTTTGTAATCCAGTGCCTCTCAGACCTCAACGGGCACAAAAATGCCCTGGTGGTGGTGTTAAAAATGCAGATTCTGATAAAAATGCAGGTCTGGGGTGGATGCCAAGATTCTGCGCTTCTCTCCAGTTCTCAGGTGACGTGGATGCTGCTGGTTCACGGACCACCCTTCAAGTAGCCAGGAAGCAACGGACTTATACATTTAATGTGGTTGTTATTAAATCTAGGGCAAAGCTACAATTGATGGAATTTTCGATTTCAGGAAATGTATTAACCCTGTGTTTCATTTTATTCCCCAGTAACCCCATAAAAATGTTTGTAAAGCACCCAGCACACAGCTCGGTACGTCGAAAACATTAATAGATGTTAGCTCACTCCTTTGAAAACCTCAGGAGCCGGTGCGGGATGAGAAGGCAGACGCTGGACTTTGAGGTCCATCTATAATTGGATGCTATCCCCATGAGGCCGAATGCAGGAGGGGGGCGGGACGCCGGCAGGCTCGGCAGAGAGAAAAATGTTAATTCCTCTCTCCATACCCACATCTTCCAGCTCAGGGACGTGTTTGATCAGGCCTGCATCAAACGACACATTTGCAACAAGACAAAACAGAGCCCAGGGGACTTGAGCCTGTTTGAATTGGTCCCACTCACCCCCCAGCCGCCGCCCACCCTGATCTCCTTCAGACAGACACGTGCAAAATCTTGTTCAAGCCGCAAAAACTGACAAGCACCTGGACAATTCTGCCTGCTATTGGAGGCTCCGAGGGGAGGGGCGGGCAGGAGAAGCAGGAAGGGGAAGCTGGATTTTATTTAGGGACTGGGAACCTGGGAGCAGAGAAACAAAGAGAGGAAGAGAGTTAGCTAGAAAGGAAGTTGAAGAAGCAGGGTACTATTTTATAACCCTCCAACCACTCATAACAGGAATGATGCCATCTTGTAAACAGCATATTCAAGTTTGCACCTTCCGGTCCATTCTTTCACCTGATACGGGCAAAAGTGCTAGGAAGAGGCAGTAAAAGGCTTTATTACCTTTTATTTTTCAGCTGAGGAAACGAGACCTGGAGACTTATATGCAATTACCCTTGAGCGAGCGGTGAACTGGATTCAGTCGACGCAGATGTCTGGGGTGGGACCCTGAGATGCTGTGTTGCTCACAAGCTCCCTGGTGATGGGAATGGACCTGGTCCATGGGCTACACGTGAAGCAGCAGAGATGGATCGACGTGTCCATTGAAGAGACACAGACCAGGAAATCGATCTGCTGCCACCCCAGAACTGTGTCATTTCTTTATCCTGCCCATATGTATTGGGTGTTTCTCCTGTCCCAGGCATTGTATTGAGACACAGTAGAAGACCAGAAGATGAGACAGGTGTGCTCCCTGACCTGGTGGACTTTAGACCTAAAGCAAATGAACTAAACTCTTACAAAGTGTAATAAGAGGGGCTTTGCTTACAGCACACAGAAGTACATTATACTGTAGGGGTGGATGTGATGTGCACAGTGCCGCTGCGAGGAGACACGAGTTGGTGCAGCAGCGGCAGGATATTTGCAGATGTGCTTGAGTACCAGACCCTCACCTCTCTTGAGAGTCTCCGAGAGTCGTATACCTTGGCCTGCCCATACGTCTCTCCATCCCCCACATCCTCTAGCTCAGGGACATGTTTGATCAGGCCTGCATGATCAAAATCACCCCAACCACAGTATGGACGCTGACGCCTAGCCCTCAGTTTACTGTGAGACTTACTCTTTGGATTGTTTTGAATTGCAAAGGGCGTCATTGACCCCAATGCTACCCCATCTTCACTGGTGCTCAGAATTTTCTGGGCATATGGTTGCCAGAGGTGGCAGATAAAAACAAAAGATGGCCAGTTAAATTAGAATTTCAGATAGACAAGGAGTAAACTAGGGGACATATAAGTATATCCCATGCAAAATTTGGGAGATACTTATACTAAAAAATTTTTTATTTATTGTTTATTTGAAATTCAAATTTAACTGGGTGTCCTGTATTTCATCTCGCAACCCTACCTGGGAAGCTTTTAAAAATACCAGTGCCCTGGCCACAACCCCAGAGATTTGGGGTCAACAGGTATTAGCATTGTTTTGAAACTCCCAGGTGATTTTAATCAGTGGCAAAGCAGTGAGATCACTGATTTGAAGGTGGCAAATCTAAGCTGGTGACAAAAGCTGGTTCCATGTGGCAGTCAACACCTGGCCTTATTGCTATGACCCTGAAGAGGGTAGGGATCTCCTACATTCAATTTTAAAAGCAGTCTTGGGGTTAAACATACAACAGATGATTTTCAGCCGCTAGCCAGTGTTAAATAAGAACTATTTTGATGGGCCAGGTGTGGTGGCTCACACCTGTAATCTCAGCACTTCGGGAGGCTGAGGTGGGCGGATCACCTGAGCTCATGAGTTTAAGACTATCCTGGGCAACATAGTGAAACTCTGTCTCTACCAAAAATACAACAAAACATTAGCCAGGCATAGTGGTGTATGCCTGTAGTCCCAGCTACTTGGGAGGCTGAGGTGCGAGGTTGGCTTAAGCCCAGAAGGCTGAGGTTGCAGTGAGCTGAGAGCATGCCACTGCACTCCAGGCTGGGCAACAGAGACAGATCGTGCCTAAAAAAGAAAAATAAAAGAACTATTTTGCAGGACTAGCAGTTGTGAATGAAGGCAGCAGCAATGAGTAAAATAGTAACCAACTCCCTAGTCTAATATTCAACATTTTTATTACCGTTTTTATTGGGCCCTTACTGTGTACTGGGTACTGTGTTTAGCACTTTCACAACATGCTGTTAGTTTGTTAACTAACCCTCACAGCAACACTATAAGATAGGCACTATTATAATGCCCATTTCAGAAATGAAGAAGTTGAAGCCCAGAGAGGTTAACTATCTTTCCCAAGGTCACACAGCCCTTTGATGAACCCTGAGTCACCGGCCAGCCTGATGTGACTGGCCTGGTGGAAATCCAAAGGTAGAGGGGCTGGTAGAGTGGGGAGTGTACTCCCTGCCCTTATCAGCCCTTTACTGGGCCAGCTCTGTAGAGGATGACAAATCCTCCAAGACTTGAGGCTTTCCTGGCAGAAATAGTTAAAGCTGACATCACTATAGTTCCAGACTTAGTAGATTCAGAAGACCTGTTGCAAAATCTTTTTTCTCGAAAATTCTAGAAGAGAACCCTGGACAAGAAGGAAGCAAACTTCTTGGCTACTGAGAAGGACAGCGTGTTTGCTGGTTCCGAGGACAGGAAGGAGAGCTGGCTCTTGAGTCCCATGTAGCAGGGAATGGGAGGTTGTCAGGACTCCATGCACTGAGCTTCTCTTCTGTATTCCCTGGTCTTCCCTCTCCCCCAACCTCCTTGCCTGTCTCTCTCTTTCCCCACTCCCGGCTTCTCCATACCAGTTAAAACTACTTAGATCTACACATATGGTTTAATGTGGTCACCTTGCACCTGCTGAGTTTACATATCCTCAGTCAGCAGTGGATAATTTAATGTGATCAGAACATGGACAAGGGAAGGTGTATGAGTTTGGAAGCTGAAAGGTGTATTAATTTCCTGTTGCTGCTGCCATTTGGGCACTTGGCTTAGCCCTGAGTCACTTTCCTTTTTTTAAAATAGAGATGGGATCTTGCCATGTTGCCCAGGCTGGTCTAACTCCTGGGCTCCGGCAGTTCTCCTGCCTTGGCCTGCCAAAGTGTTAGGATTACAGGCATGGGTCACTGCACCCAGCCATTTTCTTTTCTTTTCTTTTTTCTTTTTAAAAAATAATAGCATGTTTTCAGCTGAGTACTATCATCAGCCCATTTCCTGCCTGTAGAATTTTGAGAGACTTTTTCAGTTTGTCCTCTCTCTGTTCCTCTTAGTCCAAGGTGATAGTGTTTCTGCTAACATAACAGTCTCAGAAACCTTGTGGGTTTCCCATGTATGTTACAGGGATTCACTTCATTAGGTAAGAGGCTCCTCCATAAATCTTTCCTGGATCATCTCATGTCTATTCCTGGCTTCTGCTGAGATGGCTGAGGGAATCAGCAAGTCACAAGTTGAATCCCTTTAAAAAGCCCTCTATGTGACTCAATACTTTGTGTCCTTTTTGGTCTTTCTGAGGCACTAATAAGGTGTTTTCCGGCCATACCCTTAGCTTTCTCTCCAGAGCATGCCTTGCTGACAGTGAATCTACCAATTTTAGCATCATTTGCAATCCAAATAGACTGAGAATGTCTCAAATCTTCAAGTCCTGGTTCCTTTTTGTTTAATAGTTCTTCTCTGAATCTCTTTCTTTCCTCTTACATTTTACTTTAAGCAGCAAAAAGAAGCCAGGCTACACTTTCAACACTGCTTGGAAATCTTCTCAGCTAAAATACAGAAATTCATCATTTGCAAGTCCTGCTTTCCACATAATTGCAGGACAGAATTCAGCTAGGCTTTCTTACACTATATAACAAGAATCCCCTTTCCTCTACTTCCCAAAAATGTGTTTTTATTTCCTTCTTAGGCTTCATTGGCAGAATCTTTAGTATTCATATTTCTATCATCAGAGAGTTTTTGATGATTTAGATACTCTCTAAGAGGATGCAGGCTTTCTCCATCATGCCCCACTATTCCTTCTGGGCCTTCACCAGCAACAGCTCTAACATCCACATTTATTTTCTTTTCTTTTTTCTTTTGAGAAAGAGTCTCACTCTGTCACCCAGGCTGGAGTGCAGTGGCACAATCTTGGCTCATTGCAACCTCTGCCTCCCAGGCTTAAGCGATCCTCCCATCTCAGTCTCCCAAGTAGCTGGGAACCACAGACATGTGCCACCACACCTGGCTAATATTTGTATTTTTTTGTAGAGACAGGGTTTTGTCATGTTGCCCAGGCTGGCTTCCAACTCCTGGGCTCAAGTGATCCACTTACTTCAGCCTCCCAGAGTGCTGAACATCTACATTTGTATCAACAGTCTGTTTAAGGCAATCCGGGCCTTTTCTATCATGTGCCTCAAAATTCTTACACATTCTACCTATCACCCAATTTCAAAGTCAGTTGTGCATGTGTAGGTATTTGTTACAGTAGCACCCCACTCTTGGTACTAAAATTTGGTAATGGTTTTCTATTGTTGCTGTGAAAAATTACCATGTACTTAGTGGCCAAAGACAACACAATTGTTCTCTCTTACAGCTCTGGTGGTCAGAAATCTAAAATCAGCCTTACAGGACTAAAAGCAAGATGTTGATAGGACTGACTCCTTCTGGAGGCTCCAGGGAAGAATCCATTCCTTGCTCTTTCCAGGTTCTAGAGGCTGCTTAGGCATTCACTGGCTCATACCTGCATCACAGCATTTTTTCCATCTGTCTTCACCTTGTCTCCTTCCCTAACTTGGTCTCCTCCTGCATCCCTTTTATAAGGTCATTTATGGTTACATTAGGACCACTCAGATAACCCCGATAATCTCCCCCATCTCAAGGCCCTTAAACTGATCATATCTGCAAGTCATTTTATGCCATATAAGGTAACACTCACGGGTCCCACATGGGTATCTTTTGGAGACCGTCAATCAGCTTACCACAAAAAATTATACCTCAGGTCATGAACTGGTTACTAGGGTTAAGTCTGTGGTGGGGGAGGGGGTAAAGAAGTGGAAGGTAAGGAAGAAGAGAAAGTGAGGAAAGAGAGTGTGAGGGAGGAATAAAGAAAAAAACCCTTTATTATAAGAAAAGAAATGATCGTATTTAATCCAGCACATGTGACATGAGTCCATTCATTTAAAATTCCATTTATATAAAATTAGATACATGTGTGTGAGTTAATACACAAAGAAATGAATGAAAGAATTGTCACCAAATATAAACGGCTAATAGGATGATGGGGTAATTTTTATTGCCTTCTATTTTATGTAAAAGCTTGAATTTTTTTTTACAATCAGCATGTATTATTTACATAATTTTAAAATAATAAAACTATTTTATGTGACAGTTTTAAAAAATTAAAAAGAAAAAAGATTAGATTCTCAATTCCAGACTTTGGTGAGAGAGGATCTGATTAGCCCATCTTGGATCAGGTGATCACCCTTGATCCAATCAGCCTGGGAGGCAGGGTAACATGACACCAACATGGCTCCCAAGGCTCTCTCCATTAGGGGATGAGGGAATGTGAGGTTCTCAGTGAAGAAGGGTGTTGACCTGGCACACGCCTAAAAAATATTGACTACTCCATGTTGGGGATTTTGTTACAGAAGAACTATATGTGAGCCATGATCAAAGTGTTATAACCTTGAATTTGCTATTTTAATTTCTGATGCACTCTGAGTCAAGAGCAGCCATCTTGATGGAAAGCTCAGCTGTAATTCTCAGGCTCTCCTGGGCATGGATGTGATTTCAGGCATTCTTCCTTAGTGAAAGGCTATAGCTAAGATGATCAGTGGTTTCTGCTGAGACAGTGATGGAGCTGGCCCCTGAGCCAGGTTCCTAGGGAGGAGTGCCTTATAGACCAGAGTTCTGGCCCTAACTGGGCTTCCCAGGGCTTCCCAGTCTCCCTTCTGTGACAGATCAGTGAACTGAAGTTCCAGAAGACCTTGCTTCCAGCCCTGCTTCATGTTTTACCAACTGTGTGACCTTGACCAACTCACTTAACCTCTCTCTGCCTCAGTTTCCTCATCCGTAGAGTGGGGGATAATAATGCCTACTTCTTGGAGGCACCCAGAGGACATGAAGCAGTTAGTACAGAGAAAATGCCTGATAATGTTTTATCTTCATGATTATAATAATCATTATCATCACTATTAACAGCCACAATGTGCTTAGATTCCAGAAAAGTCACACATAAGCATCCTGGGTCCAGATGCAAATAAGGACCTCAGAAAGAGATGCTGGGAGCCAGGAGCAATATCTGCCCCACTGGCTGTGTGAGGACTGAGGAATGAATGTATGCACATATGTGTAAAGAGCTCATAACAGTGTCTGGAACAAAGCACACACCCAGTGAATTCTAGCTGTAGTGCACACCTGTAAAGAGAGAGGAGAGCAAGGGAAGGAGGCAGGAGGAGGGGAGAACAAGTCAGACGGTCACATCTACACCCAGAGAAAAAAACAGGAAGAGAGAGGGAGGGAAGGAGAGACAGAAAGAGAGGGAGAGAGAGAAGGGGAAGGGAAAAGAGGATGAGAAGGAGGAATGAAGGGAAGAGAAGGAAATGGACAAGAGAGAAAAATGAAAACCAAACAGAGAGACAAGGAGACATTGGCAGAGACGGGGAAGCAGAGAACGTGAAAGTGATAGTATGTATCGAGGGGTCTCTTGTCCTCTGCCCAGATCATTGCCCAAGCTGTTCCCACTGCCACCCTTTATCCACCTTCCCCAGCCTTGTTCTGAAAATCCTCACCTTCCACCCATCCATGCCAGGTGGCACAGTGCTGCCCATCCTGTTCCCAACCCACTGGCCTGCTGATGGGGCTGTGGTGGGGGCTGGCTGTCTCTGCAGTCGTCTGTCTTGGACTCATCTAGATCCTATCGGCTGTAAGTACTACCGAGCACACTGACCTATCTCCTGCCCCCGCTGGTCTCCAACCCGGCGTCCCTATTGGTCCATCAGAACAATAAATGTCCTGCTGTCACCTTCTATCTGCCCACCACCCCTCCTGCTTGGGTCCAGGACAGGCAGGGCCACAAAGGAGATTTATACAATAAGACCCTATCCCTATGCAACAGTCATCCCCCACCCATCTGCAGAGGGGACAACTAGGGACAGGAGGGCTCTTGGGGGGGGGCACCTGCCAGGGGCCCCACTGTGGTTCTCATTCCAGGGCAGCAGCCGCGGCGCTGGTGGACAAGGAGGCCAGCTCCCCTTGCACTGTCTGCCTGCACTCCACTCAATACTTCTCGGAGTGGCTCTGTTTGTATTGGGTGATATATAGGTCTGTCCAGGCACCATTGGAGTCGATCCTGCTGCCACCTCCCCCCTCGGTCAAAAGGGAGGCAGTGAATTCAGCCAAAGCGCTTCAGCGGCCTTCTGCCTTCTGGTGCCCAGGGCGGTGAGCATGCCTCTCAGGGCTCTGGCTTCTCCCAGCCTCTGGGCCATGTCACATGCAAGAGGGCATGTAGAAGATGGGTCAGTTCAAGAAACATGTGCACCTACTATGTGCCAGGAACTGTGTGATACGTGCGGGATCTAAGGATCTGTTAGACATGTTCCACGCCTTTGGGGAGTCTGGAGAGTTAGGCAGGGAATGTGTCCAAAACCGAATAAGGACGAAGGAGGCACCACAGTGAGTGTCCCTTTGTGTGCCACTATCACTTGCTTATCCTTCAAATATTCAGAATGAAACAGTGACAATAATGTCTGCGCTTGGTCACTGAGAGGCGGGGAGGATGAAACATGGAGAATGCTCAGCGCGGCGCCTGGCACCCGACAGGCCTTCAGTAAACGAGAGGCGGCTGGGATGAGGCTCCCTGGGTGCAGATTCCAGCTCAACCTTGAGCAAGCCCTTACTGTCTTTTTACTTCTCTTTCCTCACCTGTGAAATGGGGAGACTCACTAATTCCCTCAGCAGGTAACTGTGAGAGCGAAATGAATTAACGTGCATGCAAAGCTCTTAGACTACCTGGCACGTCCGAATCTTGTGGAAGTGGAAGCTGTTTTTGTTGTTACAGCAGTCCCCCCTGACCTGAGGGAGATACACTTCAAAACTTTCAGTGGATGCCTAAAACCATGGATAGTAATACACAGATGGTCCCCAACATATGATGATTAGACTTACAATTTTCAGACTTTACAATGGTGTGACAGTGATATGCATTCAGCAGAAACCATACTTACAGTGCCCATACAACCATTCAATTTTTACTTTAAGTACAGTATTCAATATGTAATAAGAAGCTGGGCATAGTGGTTCACGCCTGTAATGCCAGCACTTTGGGAGGCCAAGGTGGGAGGATCACTTGAGGCCAGGAGTTCAAGACCAGCCTGGGAAACATAGTAAGACATCGTCTCTACAAAAAAAATAAAAAATAAATAAATAAATTAGCCAGGTGTGGTGGCATGCACTTGCAGTCCTAGCTACTCAGGAGGCTGAGGTGGGAAGATGGCCTGAGCCCAGGGTTCAAGGCTGCAGTGAGCCATGGTCACGTCATTGCACTCCAGCCTGAGTAACAGAGCAACCTGTCTCAAAAAAAAAAAAAAAAAAAAATTAAGAAATAAGATATTCAGTCTTTGTTACAAAATAGGTTTTGTGTTAGATAATTTTTTTTTTTCCAACTGTAGGCTAGTGTAAGTGTTTTGAGGATGATCAAGGTATGCTAGGCTAAGCTATGACGTTTGGTAGGTTAGAGGTTTTAAATGCATTTTCAACTTAAAGATATTTTCAACTTAATGAGGGTTTATCAGGACATAACCCTACTGTAAGTTGAGGAACATCTGTACTGCTTTTTTCCTATATACACACACCTATGGTAAGGCTTAATTTATAAATTAGGCACAGCAAGAGACTAACAACAATAACGAATAAAATAGAACAATTGTAACAATATACTGCAATAAAAGATATGTGAATGCGATCTCTCTCTTTGTCAAAATATCTTAGTGTACCGTGCCGCGCCATGGGTAAAGGGGACTAGTGAACATGGCAGCTATTGGTTTTACTTTCCTCAATGCAGCAGTTCTTTGGAAACTTGAGGTTTTACCTGCTAAATGGGGGATAATAGCAGTATCTACCTAATAGGTGAGGGTGAAAAGAGATAATGTAGGGAGATAACGTATATTCAGGGCAACTTGAATCTATGTTCCTGGGTAAAAACATTATTTTTAAAAAGAGATATAATGTATGTAAAATGCTGTCTTAGTCCACTTTCTGCTGCTATAACAGAATACCACAGACTGGGTAATTTACAAGGAAAAGACATGCATTTCTCACAGTTCTGGAGGCTGGGAAGTCCAATATCAAGGTGCCAGCATCTGGTGAGGGGCTTCTTGCTGTGTCATCCCATGGTTAAAGGCAGAAGCGCAAGCTAACAGGAGAGACAGACAGCAAGAGAAAGGGGGGCCCACTACTGCCATCACAGTATTAATCCATTCACGAAGGCAGAGTTCTCATGACCTCATCATCTCTTGAAGTTCTCACCTTGCAACACTGTTGCAATGGCAATTAAATTTTAGCAGGATCTTTGGAGGGGACATTCAAACAACAGCAAATGTTTATCTCAGGCGTGGTGCTTAGTGGGCACACAATATGCTCTTAGTGATCATTATCTGTTCACCCAAGCTTGTGTTGGAATAATTAAGGTATTTGACTTCTCTGTCCTCCAGAGGAGGTTCCTAGTGACATGTGTGGTAGCCAATATGTATCATAGGTACTGTAACCACATAAAACAAAGGCACGTGGGTCTGGGCAGCTAGGACGGACAATTCTAGCCTCATCTACATCTACTCTTCAGGCAGAGGAGGCATCCTGGCATCTCCATGCCTTTCTTCTGGCAGGCTTTTCCTCCCTGCATTCATTTCCTAGGGCCACCATAAGGAAATGTTACACACTAGGTGGCTTAAAATAACAAACATTTATCATTTTACAGTTCTGAAGGCCACAAGTCCAAAATCAAGGTGTTGGCAGAGTTGATTCCTTCTGGAGGCTTCAGTAGAGAATTATTCTCTGCTGTCTGTCTTCAATCTCTTTTCTCATTTCTTTTTTCATTTCTTTTGTTTCTATATGCATTAAGACTCAATCTGGCTTATGGCAAAGGGTATTTATGAACTCAAGTAACTGCAAAGTCCAGAGGACAGTGGTGGCTTCAGGGGCTCCTGGGTCCAGCTGCACCTGAAGCCACCAGTTGATATTTTCAGGCGTGTACTCTCCCACCATCTCTTGGCTCTGCTCTTCTCTTATTGGCTTCATTATGAAGCAGGTTCTCCTATCATGGATGCATGTATTATCCATAGCCCAGCAGAAGGAAGAGTGGCCCTTTCAGAATAGTTCCAGGCAAAGCCCTGCATGTCACTCTCTTGGTCTGGCTTGAGTCACAGGTCCAGAGTTGAACCAATCACCATGCAGCTGATTGTCAGGCTTGGGACCTGCACTCACTCATGACTGGGGGAAGGAGGTAGTGCCTTCGAAGGGAAATTGGGTTGAAGTTTCTAGACAAAGGGGGAAGGTATGATGAGCTTGCCAAAATACTGACTATTCCTTCCACTCTCCTTCCTTTCCTCTGATTCCACTTCACATGCTGAGCTGGACTCATGACGTGTGCTGAGAGCCTGAGTCCTGGGTGTTCTCCAAGAGCACATGCTAAGTGGTGGGTCGGGTGAGAGAGACCAGTGTTTGAAAGGTGAGATGCCAGGGCAGGAGAAGACCACTCAGCACCAAGAGTTTCTTCTCAGGGAACAAAAATATTGAGACTTGAGGCCATCAGGTCCACTGCCTTAGTGGTATAAATGGAGAAACGGAGACCAAGGAGGTGAAGGGACTTGCTTAGAGTACCCTGTGAGTGAGTGGCAGAGCAAGAAGCAAAACATTCATCTCATGTTCCTGGGCTGGTCTTCATTCCCCCACACACTTGCATGGTCAGATGGGTGGTGGCTCTGTGAGATGTAGCTACCTGCTTGAAGGAGACACTGGAGATGGTGCCCAAGAAGAAGTGTCATTTTGGATGCGCACTGAAGGATGAGTAAGCGTTTGCCAGGGAAGGAGGAATAGAACCCATACATCCAAATCCATACATCCTTCCATTCTCCCTCCTTCTCTTCCTTTCTCTCCTTCTTGCTTTCATTTCATTCTCCCTCCGGCCCTCCTTTCGAAATGACTTGGGAGGAGTGATCCTGGCTAGCACCTGGGAAGAGAAGGAAGAAGTTGTTGCCACCTCCAGGATTGGACCCATGAGAGCCCGAAGTGGAGGGGCAGCAGTAAGACCAGAAGTCATAGCATGCAAAAGCTTCCCAAGAAATGCAGGTGTTCAGTCATGGAGTGTGCTCCTTTCCAGGAACAAAAACAAAGCAAAACAACATCAAAACCAGGAACTGCACCTCCCTTGCCCAGGGTGACCACTAAAATAATTTATTTGATTGTGGTAAACATTTTGCAGTGTATTCATATATCAAATCATCATATTGGACATCTTGAATTTATGCCATTTTAACTTTTCAATTATACCTCAATGAAGCTGGGAAAATAAGTAAATAAAATAATGGAAGAAAAAAATTCAAATTCACCAGTGAGTTCAGGCACAGTTCCCTGGGGGATAGCAAAGCTTGTGGGTTACAAAAGCTAGAGGAACAAAAAGGGAGACCCTGGAGCTGGGGAAAACCATTTAAAGCTACATGGCTTCCTCTACTTTCCCTCTGTCCAGCCCCATATAATTTATAATCCCAGTCTTCCTGGCAATTAGCCCAGATCTCCCTCCACGGGGAGGGGTAGTTAGAGCTGGTCATGTGACCATGGGGTCACATGGCCCAGAGCTGGGTAGAAGCAGTCCAGGTCCTCAAAGTGCTCCACGTGCTTTCCTCTGTGGGGCTTATTTGTCGCCCCTCTGTCCCAGCTTGGTCTGCTTGGAGGGGCACCTGGTGTGGTGGGGTCTGCCTCTGCACTTCCCAGCTGGGTGGTCTTCTCCTGTGCTAGAGGGGAATGACTGGGAGAAGAAGCTGGCGTGGTAGGCTTTGTGGCCTTAGACAAGTCCTTTGCTTTGTGGCCTTGGACAAGTCCTTTATCCTAAAAATGGAGGCTCCTAAGTGAGCCTTAGTCCTCTCCTAAGTGAGCCTCAGTGAATTATCTCCTAAGTAAGCCTTAGTCATTTCCTAAGTGAGCTTCACCATGGCTTTTCTTTGCTGCAAACTCCAGGCGCTGCCTTTCTCAGGGACAGTATCAGCTGAAGTCCTCATGGAAGTGGGGAACTTCTCCACCCTCATGCCATCACTCCCTGCACTTCTGGGGGGGGTTCCTTCCCCACACCAAGCTTGTTCCCTCCCCCACTTCAGGTTTCTGCATTTGCTGTTTCCTCTGCCTGGCACACCGTTCTCCCAGCTCCTCCAGTGGCTAATTTCTTCTCATCCTTGAAGTCTCATTTTAAATGTCGCGTGTCTTGTCACCCAATTATTGCCTATCCTTACCCCAGTTGCCATCACTGCCTCATCACCCCATTTCTCCGTCTTCATCACACTCGCCCTATCTGAAACTATTTGTTCATCTATCTGTCTGTTGCCCTTCTCCCTTCTAGAATGTAAACTCCATGACGTGTGTCCCATCTTACTTGTCTTATTCACAGCTGAATCCCGATTCCGGATAACCATGTTCAACGCAGTAAGTACTCAATAAAGTTCGTGAATGACCGACTGCCTCATTTTGTAGATGAGACAGCTAAGGTTCAGGGAGAGTAAGTGATTAGCTTAAAGTCCACCACAAACCATCTGCAGACCCTGAAGTCCTTATTCCTTCCTTTAGGTTACACTTTCCCCCCCTCACTGTAATATGGGGACAATTATGACTCCTGACTCTTTCTAATGAGAAAGTTACAGAACCTATAGTTATCCCTTCCTCTATGTGGGAACTCGAATCAGAACAACACAAGCCCAGGTTCCTTCTCCCTCTTCAGCTGGGAAGCCTTTCAAACTCACTGCCGGCAGTGCCCAGAGAAGGAAACCATAAAACCCATGACAGAATGGTTTATTGCACCCATGCAAACATGGCCCCAGGCCAAATCAAGTTTCTCCCAAATCATAAAACCCTAGAATGTCAGTGCTGGCAGAGAACTGGGAGACTGTTTAGCCTGGAGGTTCCCAGACCTCACTGAGCAAGGGCCTCACTTGGGGAACAATTTGGAAACTCAGATTTCTAGGCTCTACCCAAAGCATCTGTGTTAGTTGGAAATGCAAAGGGCTTGCTGGGTTCTAACACCTGGGAAAAACAAAGAGAGGAAGCAGGATGGGGCATGGGGTGGGGTCAGACCACAGATGTGCACATACGACAACTTTCTGCCAGCCCAGTAGGGGAGCTGCAGAACAAAAGTGGTTAGAGGAGTCCTGAGTTGGACGGAAATGACCACGGCCCTGGTGCCACCACCATGGTCACTGGCCAGGTGCCACCCTAAGGAAAACATGCCCTCAACTCCCAGGACCTTGCTCAGCCACTGGCCAGGGGCAGCCCAGAAAAAGCATGACCTTGAAGGAAGCAAACACAGATGGGCTGGAAGTTATCCGCAGACCACACCCCTGCAGCTGGGCAAGGAGGCTTTTCTTGAAGGGAAGGCGGCTCATCTCCATGCTACTGCACTGCTCAAATCCGTGCCCCTGCAGGGACCTGAGATTTGGTATTTTAGTAAGTTCTCTCAGTGCCTTAAGCTCCTACATGACTCCTTTTCCAGTGCTGTTTCCTCTGCCCAGGCTTCTCCAGGCCAGCACAGTCAAGCTGACCATCCCTCCCATTTCTGGTAGCCACCTTTCAGGAGAGATGGAACAAAGCAGGTGGCCTAGGCTGCAGGACCTGAGAGAGATGGTTTAGGGCCTTGTTCTCAACCAAGGATAACTGTGTCCCCCAGGAGACATTTGGCAATGTCTGGAGACAGTCTGGTCATCACAACTGGGGCAGGAGGTGCTAGTGGCCTTTAGTGGGAAGAGGCCAAAGATGCTGCTACCATCCTACAAGGCACAGGACAGTCCCCACCCCAAATAATGATCTGGACCAAAATGTCAATAGAGCTGTGGTTGGTAAATCCTGGTCCAGGACTCTCCTGAAATCGGGGTGGTATCTGGTGAGTACGAGGTGCATTTTTCTGATTTTGGCTTTCCCAGTTTGGGCTGTGACCCAGACTAGGTTAGGACCTTCTGTCCTCTGGGCTCTGGCTTGCCAGAGCCATCTGTGCCCAAACCTGCCATCCTCGTGTTCCCTGCAGGCCTTTGCACTTGCTGTTCCCCCTGCCAGAACAACCTCTCCTACCCACCCCCAGCCTTCTTCATCCCCTGATGCCTTTATTCGTCACTTACTCTGTGCCAGGGACCGTGCTCAGTACTTGCCTGGTTTTTCTCATTTAGTTCTCAGAAGACAAACGTCACCCTCTGAAGGTGGTGTGATTCTTGCCCCCCATTTAGAGATGAGGGAACAGAGACATAAAAGGGTTAAGTGGCTTGCCCAAGGTCGCACAGTCAGGGAATGATAAAGCTGGAAGACTGTTTAGCCTGGAGGCTCCCAGACCTCATTGAGCAACGGCCTTACTTGGGGAACAATTTTGAAACTCAGATTTCTACGCTCTACCCTGAGCATCTATGTTAGTTGGAAGTGCAAAGGGCTTGCTGGGCTGTAACACCTGGGAAAAACAAAGGGAGGAAGCCAGATGGGGCATGGGGCGCCCCATCACACAGGAGATCACACAGCATCACTTCTTCCATATTCTTGGTTATAAATGAGTCACAAGCCCACCCAATGGAGGCAGTCTGCGGAGCCCAGAATCCTAACCACTGCACCATCCTGCCTCTTCAACAGCTGCCTTCCCACCCTGTCATTGTCTGTGCACTGGTCCGCAGCCTCCTCCAGGCTCTGGGCTTGCTGTGGGCAGGGACCTTGTGACCAGCATGGTTCCTTTTACAGAAGCGGCCCTCTGGAAATATTTGGTGAGTTGAACTCATAGCATTCTGGTCTCCATTCCTGAAGCTCCATGGCTACACTCATGTCAGCATCTGAAGGCAAAGAGCCTGTGATCCACCGTCGAGTTAGAATTGAGCATTCGAGTTCCTGGTTCTCACTGGAGGGTGATGGAAGAAGTGTCACTTGAGGAAGCCTTCTCTAGGTTTGGTGGAAGCCATAGACACTTGCGTTCATGACTGTGACTTCATGCCCCTTCTGTGAATAGTCACAGGATAGAGCTTACTTTCCAGGACACTGTGCCTAGGGAAACACAGGGCACCTTCCTCGCCTTGGTGTTTTTAGTGCTGGTTGTGGTGCCTGCCGAACAGTGGTGCATTCGCTTCCGAGGGCAGCTATAATAAATTACTAAAAACCATGTGGCTTAAAACAGCAGAATTTTATTCTCCCATGGTTGTGGAGGCCAGAAGTCCCAAATCAAGGTGTCAGCAGGGCCGTGCTCCCTCTGAAGTCTCCGGGGGAGGATCTTTCCTTGCCTCTTTCAGCTCCTGGTGGCTCCAGCCTTTCCTTGGCGTGTGGCTCCATCACTCCAGTCTCCGCCTTCATCTTTATATGGGTCTGCACGTGGTTTTCTTCCTGGTGTTGGATGTCTTCTCCTTTTCCGTATCTTATAAGGACACTGGTCATTGGATATAAGACCCACCCTAAATCTAGGATGAGCTCATGTTGAGATCTTTGACTACATCTGCAAAGCCCCTGTTTCCAAATAAAGTCACATTCATAGGCATCGGGGGTTAGGAACTGGACATATCTTTTTGATGCCACTATTCAACCCATGATAGTGAAGTAGTTACAAAAACAATAGTTTCTCCCCCTCCCAGGTGGTGGGAGCGCACTCCGGGATTTCCCCTCTGGAATCCCCTTCGCACGCTTCATGGAAGACTTTCTCTTCTTCTCCTTTCCTTCTCTTTCTCTACCTAAATAAAATCACCTTTCTGCAAAAACAGCAACAACAACAACAAAAAACCCACAACAGTTTCAGTATCAGTGATGCTGATGTCCACAGTTAATTCTTCAGTTCCAATCCTGAGTCCCTTCCATGTGCCTTGGCCTTATTAGAGACTTCACCTGCAGCATCTTCTTTGATACTGACACCAACCCTCACTCCTTCCCAATTCACAGACAAAGAAACTGAGACTCAGAGAGTGATGTGACTCTTCCAAGGTCTTAAATTTCCAAAGCTGGCTGTGCATCTGAATCACCTGGGGTGGGAGGGCTTGTCTTTTTTGTTTGTTTGTTTTTTTGACAGAGTCTCCCTCTGTTGCCAGACTGGAGTGCAGTGGCATGATCCCAGCTCACTGCAACTTCCGTCTCCTGGGTTCAAGTGATTCTCCTGCTTCAGCCTCCCAAGTAGTTAGGAGTACAGGTGTGCACCACCAGGCCCAGCTATTTTTTGTATTTTTAGTAGAGACAGTGTTTCACCATATTGGCCAAGATGGTCTCGATCTCCTGACCTCCAGATCCACCGCCTCGGCTTACCGAAGTGCTGGGACTATAGGCATGAGCCACCGCCCCCGGCTGTCTTTTTTTTTTTAAGGTATAGAGTGCAGATTCTTATACCTTATCCACAGAAGATTCTGACTTACGAAGATTTTGGATTCTAGGATAAATTTTAAAATCCTCATTTTTATCAAGTTCTTGGAGGAAATTTCCTTCTAGTTAGGTTTGGGAATGTGTCCTGATTACTATTACTGTGTAACAAATTACCCTGGTCCTTAATGGCTTAAAACACTTGTTTTATTTTGTTCTGGGTTTTGTGGGCCAGGAATGTGGGAAAGGCTCAGCTGGGCGGTTCTCGCCTGAGGCTCTCTCATAAGGTTGCAGTCACATGTTGGCTGGGGCTGCAGTCAGTTGAAGGCTCAGCTGGGCTGGATGTCTGAGATGGCTTATTTCTGATTGGCTCACTTCTGGTGACGGGCAGGTGATGCTGGTTCTCTGTCAACAGGGGCTTCTCTACGTGGCTTCTTCAGCATGGTGGGCTCAGGGGTGGTGGACTTCTCAGAGAGAGGCTCACAGGTTCCAGGCATGAGGAGATCACACAGCATCACTTCTTCCATGTTCTTGGTTATAAATGAGTCACAAGCCCACCCAAATTCAAGTGGGGAAAGGAGAAGGACACAGACCTCACCTCTCAGTGAGAGGATGAATTTATGTTCATTTCAAAAAAAAAGGTTATGACAGAGTGGCTACACACTACTTAGCAATACCTTCCTCTTTTCTTTTGGCTGAATGTTCATTGAAGTAGGTTATTTTAAGATGAACATTATCCTGGGAAATGGAGGTCAAGACAGGCTGGAAGACCTCACTCCTATCCTGCCCCATACACCAGATTCCCACCCCAACCAGACTGGAGAAATGTTGTTTAGTCATCAAGTAGGAAAATAAAAAAGAAAATGGGAACTTCTATGCCAGCACTGAGACTTTCTCTCCCTCAATCCCATCCATGCCATCTGCTGTGGTCTAATGTTAGTGTCCCCCTCAAAATTCCTAGTCCTTAATGTGATGGTATTAGGAGGTGGGGCCTTTGGGAGGTGGTTAGGTCATGAGGGTGGAGCCCTCATGAATGAGATTAGTGCCCTTATAAAAGAGACCCCAGGAAAATCCCTTACCCTCCCACCATGTGAGGATACAGCTAGAAGGTGCCATCTATGAACCAGACACCTGATCTGCTGCCATCTTGATCTTGGACTTCCCATCCTCCAGAACTAAAAGCAATAAATTTCTCTTGTTTATAAGCTACCCAGCCTATGATATTTTTGCTACAGCAGCCCACATGGACTAAGACACAATCCCTAGCACAGGAGAGGGGGAGAAAAGAAGATCTCTGTGTTTCAGTATGAACCAGTTCTAAAGGCAGCCACAGCCTCTGGTTCCCCAAAACAAAAGTAGCTCAGGAGTCGTCTGTCCCTTACCCTCCCTTGACAAACGCTTCTCCCTCTATCCTTCAGGGTGATCGGCTCCCCCTTCTCTTTGCCTCAGTTTCCCCTCTATACACTGAAGAAGTTGGGCTGGAACACAGGTTGCAAACTTGCTAACAGGCAGATTTCATGTATCCCCTTTAGTGCTTTTAATCTGAATGTGCTGTCATTTTCAAAAATCAGAAAATTTCACCTTTAAGCAAAATCTGGTTTAAGCAAAATCAGCACATCTGGCCTTTCTGAGCCCCTCGTCCTGCATGGCAAAGACTGAACAGTGGCCACCCCCATACAGGGGCCGGGGCTCACCTGCTGCCCATCCCTCAAGCCGTTTCACATGCCTTCCACTTGCCCCGTCCCTGCAGGTGTTGGAAGCTGCAAGCCATTGTGTACATTGTACCTTGTGAGTTAGATAGCGTGATGCCCATTTTGCAGATGAAGAAACTGAGGCATAGAGAGTTTAAGCAACTCCCCTGAGGCCAAATGCACAGGCGATTGCAGGGCCCAGATTCAGGACTCCTTCTTCCTTTTCTCCACAGGAACCGCCACCTCTGAGTGGTCAGCACTGCCCTGCAGAGAGAGGCCTACCTGGTTCATTTCCCAGAGAAGCACTGGAATGACGCTACTCCCTGCTTGTCTCTTCAAGAGGCTGGGCTATTTCAGGGCCAACCTCCTCGCCATCTTCACCTGCAGGGCATTTCTCCTACATGCCAGGAGAAGCCTCTTTTGGAGAAGATTCAAGAGACAGAGCAGATCCTGCTTAATGAGCAGTGGGCAGCAATGGAAGAATGAATGTGCAGAGGAGGTGGGGGAGGGGACACTGAAAGGAGAGCCAGTGAGGGCACCCAATGACTCCATGGAGCTGGCTGCCCTCTCTCCTGTTGGTGCCTCAACCCATGGGAGATCCAGGTAAGAGCTACCTGATAGGGGTTCTCAGCCCCTATCAGGCTCCTCCTGTGCCTAGTGTCCCCAGAGATCAAGGGGTCCGGGGTTACTGCCATTCATTCACTCATTTGCTCATTCATTTGTTAGTACAAAGTGTATTTACTGAGCAACTACTATGTGCCAATGCCAGGCACTGCCTTAGCACTGGGAACACAGCTGAGAATAGGTAGAAAGAGAATTCCTGCCCTGGTGGAGTTTATAGTCTGTTGGAGGTGGCAGACGGTAAATAAATACATTGACACACAGCATCATGTCTAGGAGGATGCACTGTGGAGGAAGAGCAAAACAGAATATAAGACCAGACAAGAATGATAAGGGTCGCTATTTTAGACGTTAAAAAAAAGGAAAAAGGAGAGGAGAAGGGAGGGGACGGGAGGGGAGGGGAGGGGAGGAGAGGAAAGGAAAAGGAAAGGGAAAAACCCACCTCCCTGCAAAGGGACATTTGTAGAGACAGGGGTCTTGCTATGTTGCCCAGGCTGGTTTTGAACTCCTGGCCTCAAGGAGATCCCTCCACTTCAGCCTCCCAAAGTGCTAGGATTAAAGACATGAGCTGTCATGCCTGGCTGGGGCAAAGGGACATTTGAGAAGCCACCGGCATGAACTAAAGGAGTGAGCCATATGGCTATCTGGAGGTGAAATATTCCAGGCCAGGGACAGCCAGGTTGGAGTCCCTGAGTGGGTGGGTACCTGGGGCACCCAGGCTGGGGTGGTAGGGATCAGGGGAGATCCAAGAAGCCACAGGCAGGATCTCGTAGGTGCTTGGTTTTAGCCTGAGTGAGATGGGAGCCGTGGAAGGAGTGATAGGATCTGACTTAGGTTGTCAGAGGCTCACCCTGGTCACCAAGTGGGAAATGTGGGGGGGCAGTAAGGCCAGAATGGAATCAGGGAGACCAGGGAGGAGGCTCTGGTGTCATCCAGGCCAGAAGCAGTGGGGGCCTGGACTCATGTAGGGGTAGAGGCAGTGGGGCAAGAGGTCAGGCTCACAGGGAAAGTGACAGGCTTGGGCACCTCCACCTCAGCCAGTTGTCCTTCCTCCCTTTCCCAGATTCCTGGATGGGTGAGGGAAGGGCCCAGATTCCTGGATGGGTGAGGCAAGGATGAGGGAGGAAATGGATGAGGCCCATTTCCCAGATTCCTGGATGGGTGAGAGAAGGGCCCAGATTCCTGGATGGGTGAGGGAGGAAATGGATGAGGTCCATTTCCCAGATTCCTGGATGGGTGAGGGAAGGACTCCCAGTTCCTCAAAAAAGATGCCCTGCTGGGAATCCACTCACCCTCCCTGGAGATGGGGCCTGGGAAGTCAAGTTGGGGTTATCTGCAGAGCTGGTGAGTTCAGTGCTTGGGTAATGCTATCAAGTGAGACCCATGCTTCCCCCACAGCCACCCTCTCTAACGCTGGCCAGCCATCTCGAAATGTATGTCTTCTGCTAGAAGGGTCTATTGTGACTCATGACATGAGGGCCAAGTCCCCCACTCTGCCACTTACTAGCTGTTCAACCTTGGGCAAATGGCTGCACCTCTCTGAGCTTTAGTGTGTTCATCTATAAGTTGGAGACCCAAATGGTGCTTATCATCTCAAAGGGTTATTATGAGGATGGAATGAGATAGTGTCACAAAAGCACTTAGCGCAGTCCCTGGCACTGGGCCTGTGGTGGATTGGAGAAATGGCCATAAAATGTAGGAGCTCTTCCTATCAGGAGGTAGAAGCTGTTTCCCCAGCCTTTGAACCTGACGGGGCCCTGTGTCTTGCTTTGTCTCCTAGAATGCAGGGGAAGTAATGTTGCGCCTATTTCAAGCCTCAGCCTTAAGTGGCCTTGTGGCTTCTGCTCTTGGAACCTGATGCCTACAAGTGAGGAAGCCTGAGCCAGCCTGTTGGATGATGAGAGACCCCTAGCCCTGCAGCCAGCCAGCCAGCCAGCCACCAGACATGGGAGTGAAGCCTAGATCATTCAGCCAGTGTTCAACCTGCCAGCTGCCTGCAGACTCATGAGCAAGACCAGCCAAGACCAGCAGAGCCAGCCCACACCAAAAGTCTCACCCAGCCAACTCACAGAGTCACAGACAAAATCAATTGTTATTCTGAGTCCTAAATTTGGGAGTGGGTTGCTGTGTCATAAACACCAGCTGACCCAAAGCCCACTCAGCTTATGTGCCCTCTTGTTGTCTAGGTTTAGCATAAGTGCCACACTAAATAATGCCCCCAACGAAGGTCCACATCCTAATCCCCAGAACCTGTGACTATGTGACCTTCCATGGCAAAAAGGATTTTGTGAGTGTGATTCAGTTAAAGGTCTTGAGCTGGAGAGATGATCCTGGATTATCTGGGTGAGTCTGATGGTGCCACAAGGATCCTTATAAGAGGGAGGCAGAGTCAGAGAAGGAGACGTGATGATGAACACAGAGAGAGGCTGGAAGATGCTACACAGCTGACCTTGGAGTTGGAAGAAGTCGCTACAGGCCAAGGAATGCAGGTGGCCTCTACAAGCTGGAAAAGGCAAAGAAACAGACGCTCTTCTAGAGACTCCAGCAGGAACGTAGCCCTGCCAATGCCTTGATTTTAAGACTTTTTATTTTTTTACGATATAGAGTCTTTAAAAAAAAAAAGCCCTATCAAAACTTAGAACAATGATTTTGTTTGTGACTCTGTGAGTTGGCTGGGTGAGTCTTTTGTTGTGGGTTTGACCCTTGGCTATATTGCCGGGGCTGGCCTTGATCTCTTGGACTCAAGCGATCCTCCTGCCTCAGCCTCCCAAGTAGCTGGGACTGCAGGCCTGCACCGCTGTGCCCAGTCTCAGGACTTCTGATCTTCAGAAGTGTAAGAGAATAAATGTTTGTTATTGTAAGCCACCAGGTTTGTGGTAACTTGTGACAGCAGTAACGAGAGATGAACACAGCATACTAGGTCTCTGTGCCCGCTGCACTTCCCACCCTCTGATTAAAAGCAAGCTGGGAACCCATTTTCCTTGAGAAAGATGGCCCTGAAGATTGACAAGTATAAGGAATCAGAGTAAAAATAGCAATCCTAGTAATAGTGACTATGAATTCTTGAACCCTTATCAGATGCCAGGCACGTTAGGCTAATGGCTTTGTATCTGTTGCTTCATTTAATCTTCACCTAAGGCATATGAGGAAGTCCTATTACCATCCCTATGTCACAGATGGGAAAACTGAGGCTCAGAGAATTTCTAAAACATATCCAAGGCCACACCACTAGAAAGTGGCAGGAGAGAGTCACGTCCAGGTCTGTGTGATCCCTGACGACCAATGACACTCAAACCTTCCCTGGGCTCAGCTCTCCCAGGAGGGACCCTCTTCTCCCTCCCATCTCCGTTTTGCCTCTTCCCCGGGTGGGGGGAGGGGAGCTTCCCATATATTTCCCTTGTTCTCAGCCTCTTTTCTTTCTCCTCAAGCCTCAACAAAAGGCTCTTTCACTCTTCACATGCCATTTTTTCCGGCACAGGCTGGCATTTTTGAGAGGAACTTTATTTTCTTTTGGCTTTCTCTCTGCATTGTAGTGAAGAAAATAGAAATTGCAAAATTATAGACAAGTTCTCAGACTGCAGATTTCTGATCCCAGGAATTCCCTGCAGTGGGGACCAGTTGGCACTGAGGACTGGCACAACGCCTGGCTTCCCCCTCCTCCCAGCTCCAGGTCTCCACCTGCTGGGCGGTATCTTGTCTCCCATCCTTGAGAGAGATTTACCTAAAATCCACAGTACATGATGATCTCCCTTGTAGAGGACCTGTGCTTTGTACCTGACTCCTGGTTATGTGAGAAGCACTCCAGCTTTTTAGGGGAACCGCGGCTTGCTCGCTCTCAGGCCAGGTGGCCTTGATGTAGCTGACTCCATCCCCAGCTCCTGGGGAGAGACAGGTAACCCAAGGCCAGTGACAATGCCGCATCCCCTGTCCCTTGGCTACATTGCCGAGGCTGGCCTCAAACTCCTGGACTCAAGCGATCCTCCTGCCTCAGCCTCCCAAGTGGCTGGTACTACAGGTATACACCACTGTGCCCAGTCTCAGGACTTCTGACCTTCAGAACTGTAAGAGAATTAATATCTTATCATAAGCCACTAGGTTCGTGGTAATTTGTGACAGCAGTAATGAGAGATGAACACAGTATATTGGTCCAGGCACGGACACGTGCCCCAAGATGAGCCAATCAGAGCTGAGGAACAAGGATGCCTGTCTGTGCCTTTCCTGGCACTATCGGGTAAAAGTCACTCTCATTTTTGCTGCGGTCAATGGCTGAGCAGCTGGCAACCATCGTTGCCAATGTATGGAAAGAGGGTGCCTGAGACTGAAGCCAACACAGAGGAAAGAACAAGTGAGGTTTCAAAAGAGACAAACTCTTGAGGCCATCGTTTGAGGACATGAATCCAACTGTGCCTGAAGTCCTAGATATAACCGTGAACTTTTCAGTTAATGAGAAAATAGTTTTTTGCTTAAGCCACTTTGTGCCAGGTGTCTATCACACCCAGCTTGACCAAAGTAATAGCCAGCATTTACAGAGAGCTGTTTATTTTACTTTATGTTTTTGAGACAGTCTTACTCCGTCACCCAGACTGGAGTGCAGTGGTGCAATCTCAACTCACTGCAACCTCCGCCTCCCAGGTTCAAGCGATTCTCCTGCCTTAGCCTCCTGAGCTGAGATTACAAGCACCCACCACCATGCCCAGCTAATTTTTGTATTTTCAGTAGAGATGGGGTTTTGTCATATTGGCCAGGCTGGTCTTGAACTCCTGATCCACCTGCCTTGGCCTCCCAAAGTGTTGGGATTACAGGCATGAGCCACTCCTCCCGGTCAGAACTGTTTTAGTTTGGCTTCCCCTGAAAGCAGAGCTTGAGACAAGGACTTGGGCACAGATAACTTATTTGACCAGTGATCTCTGGAAGTAGGAGTGCGGGATAAGGGAGAGTAAGTCAGGGAAGGAGGAACATCAATATAAAAGTACATGACGGAAGTCACCGATACAGACAACAGAGACTCGATTTCTCTGGAACATGCTGAGGGGTGTAGAGAATGCTTTCCAGAATTGTCTACTGAAGACCAGAAGACTGCAAAAGCATCCACGGTCCTTCGCTGTCATGAGGGGTTGACCCCAGAGGTGATGTGGTAGGCAGAATGATGACCCCTAAAGCTATCCATTTCCTAATCCTCAGAGACTGTGAAATGTTCGGTAACATGGCAAAGGGAATGAGAGTTGCAGATGGCATGAAGGTTGCTAACCAGCTGACCTTAAAATAGGAAGACCATCCTGGGCTATCTGATGGGCCCCGTGTAACCGCGAGAGCTCTGCTAAGTGGTAGGGAGGGGCTGAGAGAGGAACAAGCAGCGATGGCAGTGGGAGAAAGACTCAGCCCAAAACATTGCTGGTTTTGAAGATGGAGGAAGGGGCCGTGAGCCAAGGATTAAGGGTAGCTTCTAGAAGATGGAAAAGGCAAGGAAACGATTCTCCCCTAAGCCTCTAAGAGAAATGCAACTTTTGATTTTTAGCACAGTGAGTCCCATGCCACACTTTTGACCTCCAGAACTGTAAGATAGTAAAGGGATATTGTTAGAAGCCGCCCAGTGTGTGGAAATTTGATACAGTCGCTATAGGAAAGTAATACAAGTCACGGCCCTCCACATCCAGGCTGCATGGTGCATGGGGGTTGAGTGGACTCCCATCGCATCCAACAGGGCCTAAGACCGAAAGAGGAAAGGCACGCAGCTCGTGCTGGAGGCTGTGTGCCGTCACCACGGTGAATCTCAGTTTGCTTGCATAGAATGGCCCACCGCAGCTGCAACTTAATTAGAGTTGGGCAAAGGGGACACCACGACACAGGGAACCAGAGGCAGCTGCCACAAGCAGTTCCCATATGCCAAGCACTGTGCAACTGAGTAAATACATCCCTGCCCATGGCAGACATCACTAATCGATTACAGCATTCTTGCTCCATAAGTCCAGACATGGCTGTAACATCATTCCCCACACAGTGCTCCAGGCAGGCAGTACCAACGTGATTGGAGTGGAAAGGGTCAAGAGGTTCCATGGCCATTATCGGTTACTTCTCATATATGAATCCACCATCAAACTCCTAAAATTGAGGAGGGAAAATACTCTTGGGAACATAGCTTTGCCTAAGAGAAATGTTGCTCAAGTGACTCCAAATTCTTCCCTGTCTCCATATCACCCCAAGACTTGCCTTGTCCCTTGGGTCTTCTTATTACTTATATGACTACCACGTGCTAGCAGATTTCTAGTGTCTACAGCCATGAAAATTGCTTCTACTTACTGAGCACCTATTCCATGCCAGACACTGTTATAGACCTGTCGCCTAAATTTTGGAACATTCTCAGAATGAAGGTATTAGCCCTACTTTGAAGGTGAGGAAATTGAAGTTCAGAGACACTAAGTGCCTCTTGCTAGCCTGGGATCACATCATTGCCACCCCCCAGTTAGGGAAGTGCTCCCTTAAATGGACAAAACGTAAAAGCAAACTGCTTGCATTTAATAATACAGCATGAGGATCCGGGCGTGGTAGCTCACATCTGTAATCCCAGCACTTTGGGAGGCGGAGGTGGGAGAATTCCTTGAGCTTGGGAGTTTGAGATCGGCCTGGGCAATGTGGTGAGACCCCATCTCTACAAAAAAATAAAAAATTAGCCAGGCATGGTGGTGCACGTCTGTGGTCCCGACTACTCGGGAGGTTGAGGTGGGAGGAGTGTTTGAGCCTGGGAGGTTGAGGCTGCAGGAGCTGTGATCACGCCACTGCATTGCAGCCTGGGCAGCAGAGCCAGCCCTTGTCTTAATAATAATAATAATAATAATAATAATAATAAAGTATGAGGACTGGGCTCATATAGCTTTAAAATACTCAGAGCAAAAATGGGAAAAGTAAGAAGTATGTGAGAAAAGGGGACTCATTCCCTCATTTATTCATCCAGAGCTTTCTAAGCAGCTACTATGTGCTGGGTGCTGGGGCTGCAGCACTGCTTGTGCCAGATAGAGTTTCTGTCCTCATGGAGTTCACAGTCTCCTCGAGGAGGAGAGGCCACACACACAGGTCGATAAACAAACAACAAACTTCCAGATTGTGACCAGTGTCCTAGTGGGCATGAGGAAGGTGCCAAGATAGGGAACTTCAAGATGGCCTCTTTGAAAGCAGCTCTTTCCCTCCTTACAAATTCCCTCCCATCTGCTTCCTGGGATTCTCCCAAGCAGGTCACTTTTATCCTCAGTGCCCAATGGTGCAAGTTCATTTGCTCAAAAAGCTACCCCATTTGCCATCATAGTTCTCATTTCAGTCTCCCTATTCATTTTGGCTCATTTTCCTGTATTAATTAAACATTTATTGAGCACCAACTGTGTGTATGAGGATGGCCGTATAGTTCACGCTGACTCTGTGATTACCCACACGAACTCTATTATCCTGGATGCCCAAAACCATGGTGACTGAGGATGAGGTCTACAATCCATATGTTAATAGATCACTAGAGCCACGAGGACCCTGGAGCTTATTCGCAGAGTTTGAAAGTTCACCAGCGCTTTGGACGCTGAGACGGGAGGATTGCTTAAGCCCAGAAGTTGGAGACTGGCTTGGGCAACATGATGAAACCCCATCTCTGCAAAAAATACAAAAATTAGTGGGGCATGTTCCAGCTACTCAGGAGGCTAAGGTGGGAGGATCACTTGAGCCCAGGAGGAAGGTTGAGGCTGCAGTGAGCTGTGATCATACCACCGTACTACAGGTTGTGTGACAAAGTGAGACTCTGTCTCCAAAAACCACAAATTTCTATAGTGGGCAGGCAGGATCCATGAAGGTGTGAAAAGTAGCTGGGTATGAGACAATAGGGAATGGTGGAAACTGTGGTAAACCAGAGACCTCATGCTCTGCTTAAAAGTGGGGATGACTGCTCATTTCCAGCACATGGCTGCCAAGCAGAAATACAGGCCCAGCACGCATAGATTTTCCTATTTTTTTAAGAACCCAGAAATTAAACATTTTTTGCTAACTCTCCCCAACTTTTAAATGCTGGCAACTAATGCAACTAAAAATAAAAACTGAATGAGGAACAGGGGCTCACTGCCCATAGGCTGATCTGACTCTCCATCTACAACACAGGAAGTGTTATAGATGGGGGAAACTGAGGCTCAGAGCAGTGAAGTGGTTTGTCTAAGATTTTACAGGGCAGCTCAGTAAAACTGCTCCTTTTTCCTTAGGGCCAGAAGCCCATGGCACCTCTTTTCCAGGGCCACTAACCCCTGGCCAGGAACTCCGGGGCTAGGGATTCTTCCCATGGATGGGGACCGGAGTGGGAGGTGGAGGCAGAGCATTTTCCATGCGCAGGACTCAACGTGGGCACCCACATTCCTACGCACTTTTCGGAGGCTGGAAAACGATTCCGGGTGTGTGGACACAGGAGTCCTCGCTTTCACTCCAGGTCTCTGCCCCTGTGTCTCTCCGTCTCCCGTCTGTGTCTGTACTGTCTACCTGGCTCTCAGTCCATTTCCTGGTCTCTCTTCTCTGTCTCTCGCATCGTTTCTGCCCATCTGCGTCTGTCTGTCTTCCTCTCCTTTCCCTCTCTTCCTGCTTCTCTCTCCCACTTCCGTCCCTCCGCTCTGTCCGTTCCTCTCTGTCTCTCCGCATCTCTCCCTTCATCTCTGCTGCTGTCCCTTACTCCCCTCCCACGCCCCCGTCCCCCCCCCAGGCCTCTCCTCTCCTGCCCTCTGAGTCCCTCCGGCCTCCATGGAAAGGTTACTGTAAACGGGAATGAAGCTGAGGGCAAAAGTAATCAACCCCCTGGCTGACCTCCGATCCCGGTCCCCCCCGCCCAGGCTGGCTCCGGTGGCACCCCCTCCCCCCGCCACAACCCCGGCCCCCCTCCTCTCCCCACCCCCAGGTCCCCTTGCTGACAAAAGGCCTATCTTCTCTCTGCCTAAATGATTTAAATTCTAATCAAACATCATTTATAGTACATCTCGGAGCCGTCTCCTGGGAGCTGCTCCCACATGAGACGTTACCATGGCAACCGGGGGGTCTTGTTTCAGAAATGTCAGATTGTATTATTGTCTTCACACTTCTCTGATAACCTGGTGTCTCTCCCTCTCTCTCTCCCGCTCCCTCACTCACACCACCATCCCCCAGGATTTTATTCCTTCTCTTTCTCTTGCCCCCCTCGCTGCCTCTCTAACCTCCATTCAACACCCCAGACTCTACCCAGGACCCCCCAGCCTTCCTCCAGCCCCAGGACAAAATGGCCTGATCGATTTCATCCTCCAGCCTCTCGCCAGGCCCAAGGCCCCCTCCCGTGCTTCTGGCCCTGGGGCCTCCTCCCTTTGGGAAAGGTGTCTTCCCCGCCACCACCCCCTCATCTTCGGCAGACACACTCCCCCCTCAGGGCTTTGCTGGAGTGCTCTGCTGTCACTTTATTTTGCTAGATATGAAAATGAGACATAGATTTTTTCCAGCGATGCGTGTGTGAAGTTCTAATCTGGCTTTTCAGATTATTTTTTTCTTTTGGGGAGGAGGTAGTGGTGGGAGAAATCAGGCACCAGGCTCTTAACAGGATCCAAACGGAGAAGCAGAGCATGGGGCAGATGTGATGGGTGTATGTCCTTGTGTACGTGTGCACGTGTCTGTGTTCATGTCCGTGTGTGTGCGCGTGTGTCTGAGTATACGCATGCAAGAGCATGTGTGCATATGTGCTCATGCCCATGTACGCCTGCATGTCCATGCTTGTGTGTGCACGTGTGTATATGCATATGTGCATGTGTGTGCGTGCAGGCCAGTGCTTATGTGAGTATTCATATGCATGTGTTCATGTGTGTCGTGCATGTGTGTACATGCATGTGTGTGTCCATGTGTGCATTGCGTACATGCATGTGTGTTCGTGTGTCCTGTGCATGTGCGCATGTGTGTGCATGCATGTGTTCGCATGTGTCCATGTGCGCATGTGTACATACATGTGTTCCAGTGTGTCCTGTGCATGTGTGCGTTGTGTACATGCATGCGTGCTCACGTGTGTGCGTGTGTACGTGCATGTGTTCATGCATGTGCATGTGTGCACGCATGCGTGTTCTTGTGTCGTGCGCATGTATGCATGTGTACATGCATGTGTTCCGTGTGCGCCTGTGTACGTGCATGTGTGTTCACGTGTGCCCATGTGCGTACATGCATGTGTTTACATTGTCATGCGCATGTGTGTGTACATGCGTGTGTTCGTGTGTGCACATGTATGTACGTGCATGTGTGTACATGCATGTGTTCGCATGTCATGTGCATGCGCGCATGTGTTCTCTGGTACATGCATGTGTGTGCGTGCATACATACATGTGTTCAAGTGTGCACACGCATGTGTGTGCATGTGTGCATGCATGCATGTTTGTGTGTGTGCACGTGTGTACATGCATCTGCTCACGTTTGCATGCGCACATGTGTGTGCATCCATGTGTGCACATGTGTGTGCATGTGTGTTCATGCGTGTGTGATCGTGTGTCATGTGCATGCATGCAGGTGTGCATGCATGCAGGTGTGCATGCATGCAGGTGTACATGCATGTGTTCGCGTGTGTGCATGTGTATGTGCATGTGTGTTCGCGTGTGCGCATGTGTGTACATTCATGTATTGCGTTGTCAAGTGCATGTGTGCATGTGTACATGCATGTTTGTGTGTGCGTGTGTGCATGTGTGTACATGCATGTGTGTATATGCATGTGTTCTCATGTGTCCTGTGCATGTGCGCATGTGTACATGCATGTGTGCACGTGTGCACATGCATGTGTGTCCACGTGTGCACGTGTGCACACGCATGTGTGTTTGTGCGTGCGTGCATGTGCGTGTGTCCGTGTGCACATATGTGTACATGCATGTGCTCTCATGTTTGCAGTGCACGTGTGTACATGAATGTGTGTTCATAGGTGCATGTGTGTATGCATGTGTGCATGTATGTGTGCTCACGTGTGTCCATGTGCACACGTGTGTGCATGTATGTGTCTGCGTGTCCATGTGCACGTGTGTACATGTATGTTTGCATTCATGTGTGCATGCGCCTATGCCTGTTGCATGCATGCATGTGTGTGACACAGGAGACGTCTTCCCAACCTGGCTGTTGGCATCTAACAGCTCTCAGGAGCTGCACGCTTGCTCTGGTCGTCACACTCCTTCCTGTGCAGAAATGGGCACATTTCGATGAGATGTTCGCATTTAGATTAAATTCTTCACCCTGTCTGCTGCTGAGATGCATTAGCCCTGCAATAGCCCAGAGAGAGTTTCTAAACCCAATATTCCCCTCATTCCACAGAAGGGTAAGCTGAGCCCCAAGCAGGGTCAGTGGCGTGTTCCAGGTCCAAGGTCACAGGAGGGCCAGAGGTGGCACTGGAGCAGAAGTCTTCCTCTGTCAGGCCACTCAGGAGACTGGCAAGGTCTCAGGGCTGGAATTGATGGACTCCACTGCCCCTCAGAGATGGCACGTTGGAGGCACAGGCTGACAGCATTTGCACAGCCTCTGCAGTCTCTTATAGGGTTGGCAATGCTGCTCACTGCATGCCAGTCACTGCTAAGCCATTACAAGCATTATGACATTGAATCCTCAGAACAACTAGGAGGAGGGTCTATCATTATCCCCATTTTGGAGCTGGAGAAACTGAGGCTCTGAGAGGTGAGTTAAGGCAGCCTACATTTTCAGAATGCGTTGATGGCAGAGGTGGGATTGTCTGTGGCTCTAGAGTGCACCTTTGCCATTCACCACACTGCTCCCTGCGGTGAGGGGCAGAGAAAGCCCTGCTCTTGAGTACTCCAAAGATGGGGAAGTGTGTTCAGCTTTGTCCCTGACACCCTGAGTGTCATATCAGCGAGTTCAGGGACCACTTGCAGTGGCCAGGAGCAGCAGGGTGGGGTGGAGGGCCTGGGATGGAGCAACCACAAAACGCGATTCAAAATGTCCCCCAAGAATCTTCCTCCCCTATTCCACAGATGAGGAAACTGGGGCTCAGGGGAGGGTCAGGAACTTGTAAAGGACAAGGATGGTCCCCAGCTGGGTCTGAGCAACTCTGGTGATTTCTACTGTGTGATGAGTAGCAGACAGCCTGGGTCTGCCCCTCCCTCGTTGAGTGACCCTAGGATCATTCCCTACCTACCCAGAACCTCAGTTTTCCCATCTGTCAAATGGTGATCAAAATAGCACAACCAGCCAGGCGTGGTGGCTCACACCTGTAATCCCAGCACTTTGGGAGGCCGAGGCAGGGGAAGCACGAGGAGTTCAAGACCAGTCTGGCCAACATAGTGAAACCCCGTCTCTACTAAAAATACAAAAAAATTAGCCAGGTGTGGAGGTGTGCACCAGTAATTGCAGCTACTTGGGGGGCTGAGGCAGGAGAATTGTGTGAACCCAGGAGGCAGAGGTTGAAGTGAGCCGAGATCGTGCCATTGCACTAAAAAAAAAAGGTATGACCTACATAGGATGGAAGTGAGGATGACATGAGTTAACTGGCCAGCACCTTGAAGGCCTGGTGCAGGGGAGCCCTGGATGAAGTCTTGCACGTGAAGCGTGTTTTGCAGCCGTGAACGCCTCCATTTGGATCTAGGTCTCTTCCATGGCTGTTTTCTTTCTGCCCCTGCCCCGCAGCTGTGTGGGGTCAAATCCTTAGCAGATGCCAGATTCCCCCTTCTCTCTCTCTTTTATTTGCCCATCTCCCCCAGTGCATGGGACCTGGAGGAGCAGCAAGTGGGCTCTTACGGGCCTTCCAGCCCCCAGCCCCTATGCCTGGCACCTTTGCAGCCCCTGCACACATAGTAAGAGAGACAGGCTGCCAGGGACCAGGGCGTGCCACCTGCGCAGCCACACATAGGAAATTCTTATTAATTTTTGAACATTTACATTTCTCATTGGATCTCATTGGACCCAGTTCTGACCTAGACACAGCCAGACAGGGAGAAACATGACCACTGTCTCTCCGGGTCTCTCACTGTCTCTCTGGTTTCTTACAGTCTCTGTATCTCCCTGGGAATGTCTCTATATTTCTCTATGTCTCTCACTGTCTCTGTGTCTCTCTCTGGGTGTCTCCTTGTCTCTGTCTCTCTGGATCTCTCAGTCTCTGTCTCTCTGTGTCTGTCACTGTGTCTCTCTCTGTGTCTCTCACTGTCTCTGGGTCTCTGGGTGTCTCCCTGTCTCTGTCTCTCTGGACCTCTCACTGTCTCTCCTTACCTCTCTATGTCTCTCACTGTCTCTGTGTGTCTCTCTGTATGTCTCCATATCTCTGTCTCTCTGTGTGTCTCACTGTGTGTCTCTGTGTGTCTCTCACTGTCTCTGGGTCACTCTGGGTGTCTCCCTGTCTCTGTCTCTCTGTGTCTCTCACTGTCTTTCTGTATCTCTTGGTGTCTGTCTGTCATTGTCTCTCTATGTCTCTCATTGTCTTTGGGTCTCTTTCTGGGCCTCTCACTATCTCTCTGTATCTCCCTCTGGGCCTCTCCCAGGGTCTCATTGTCTCTCTGGATCTCACTGTCTCTCTGTATCTCTCTCTGGGTCTCACTGTCTCTCTCTGGATCTCACTGTCTCTCTGTGTCTCTCTGGGTCTCACTGTCTCTCTCTGGGTCTCTCACTGTCTCTGGGTCTGTCGCCATCTCTCTGTATCTCTTTCTGGGTCTCTCACTGTCTCTGTCTCTGACTGCGGGCGTACCACTGAGCCCCAGGAACAGCATGCCGAAGCGAGAGAGACTGGGAGAGAGGAAGGAGTCCCCAAGTCGCCGGGTCCGGCGGGAGATCGAGGAGGCGCCCTCGGGCCCGCCGCCCCCACCCGGCCCAGGCCGCCCCGCGCATGTTTGTCCAGGGCAGGCCGCATTGATCCGCCGCGGCCGCGCCACCGTCTGATACATCCCGGCCGCGGTAATGAACCTCCCCCGCACACCGCTCACAAAGCACACACTAGCCCTGGCCCCAGCGGTTAATATTTAACTGAATAAGGGCCATAAATATGGAAAATGGGACTTTTAATTAAATAAGCAGCTTTTAAAAGGGCCCTTGGGCGGGAGAGGCTTTTGTTTAAATATGATTGATTTGACATGTCCTTTCACTCTCACACTCTCCCGAGCTCCCTTTCGACGTTAACTCTTGGCCCCGGGCCCCAGCAGCAAGTTGGCGAGGCCAGACCCTGTCCTGCTGGAGGGAGGGGGCTCCCTGCTGGAGGAAGCAGGGTACCGTGGGGGAAGGAGATGCCCTGGGGACTGCGATGGAAAATCCAGCTACCCTGGCCTCTCGCATTTGGCTTCACCCCCATTGCAAGCTGCCTCCATCTCGCAGGATGTGTATTTCCTCCTAAAAGAAGGGGCTAGTGGGATAAGATGCCTCCAGATCCAGGGGCATAGGTTCCCTTTTAAAAGCCACGCCACCAGCTGCCTGTCCTTTGGCGGCTCAGCTGGTGGTCGGTCTCTCTGTGCCTCAGTTTCCCCATCTGTAATAGGAGGACAACATAGCACCTACTCCACAGGGCTGTGTTCGGATTAAGCGTGTCCCAGACCACGGGAGGTCCCACAGCATTTTCCAGGATTCCAGCCCAAGGCTCTGTGACTGCTGCCGGGCCGAGGCAGCTTGATGGGCACATGCTGGTACTTAGTGCTGACCCCTCATTTGCATTTTGCACTGAGCCCTGCAAAGGAAGTAGCTGGTTCTACCCATGCTCACCCAGAGGCTCACAGTCTTGGTGGTTTATGACTCATTTGAGGAGCCTGGAATGCTCCAATTTCAGGTCGGGGAAGAATTCAGCAGTCAGGGTGGTCTGTCTTCTGCCCTCAAGCTAATGGCCTTTACCTTTCAAATTTTTTCAAAAAAGAAAGAAAAGAAAAGAAAAAGAAACCATGTCCTATTATAAATTTAATAATATGAAGCACCTTCCATATGCCAGCTTCTGCACATGCCTCGCCTCAGAGCCCGTCATCTGCCCTACTTCCTGGGTTAGGAGGGATCTGATGCGCAGAGAAACCAAGTAACCAGTCTAGAGTTGCCCAGTGAAGCAGCAGCTGGGATTTGAACCCAGGCTGTTTTGCCTCCAGTGCCTTAAGCCCGCTGTGGGCCTAGCCTGGTGCAGGTCCATTCCCTGGGACTCATGTCTGATCTGGTCCTGGCTTCTCTGGGCTGACATAGAAGTTACTTCCCTGGATAATTCTGACATCCTCCCTACCTAAGAAGGGGGATGATCGTGGTCACACAGCCTCCTAATTTATCAAGACTCTGCCTCCTATGCCCAACCGCCATTTCTTCCTCTCCCCAAGTCAGATAAGTTAGTTTTTGCTTATTCCCACTCACAGCCTGCCTCTTCCGGGAAGTTTTCCCAGATGCACTCTGCTTGTTATGGTGGATCCTTTTTCTAATTCTTCCAGTATTTGTGAGCATAGTGAGTATTTGACTGTGTTCTATTGTACTGTAATTTCCAGTAACCATTCATTCACATAGTCAATTACCGTTTATTAATGACCTATTATTTTATTTCTCCAGTTTGAAGATGAACTCTTTTTTTTCTTTTTAACATTTTGAAACTGGGATCTAGTACATACATAACACCCATTTTTATTTGCTGCGGCACTTTGGAAGGCTGAGGCAGGCGGATCACTTGAGGTCAGGAGTTTGAGACCAGCCTGACCAACATGGTGAAACCCTGTCTCTACTAATAATCCAAAAATTAGCCAGACTTGGTGGTGTGTGCCTATAGTCCCAGCTACTCAGGAGGCTGAGGCATGAGAATCGCTTGAACTTGGGAGGCGGAGGTTGCAGTGAGCTGAGATCACACCACTGCACTCCAGCCGGGGTGACAGAGGGAGACTCCATCTTAAAAAAGAAAAAGAAAGAGAAATACTCTAATTAAATGGATGGTCCCTCTTATAATGGATGGCATTTCCAGACTGTGGAAATAAAAGCTTGTGCCTAGCCCTGTGCCGGGTGTTGGAAGGATTGGAGGAAATCAGATAGACTTTTACTTTTCTTTCTGCTCCCTGAAAACTTACTGTCTAGTGCAGAGTGTATTAAGAAAGCACCCTTCTTTCAGGCTTAGTGCGGTGGCTCATGCTTGTAATCCTAGCATTTTGGGAGGCCGAGGTGAGTGGATCACGAGGTCAGCAGATCAAGACCAGCCTGGCCAAGATGGTGAAACTCTGTCTCTACTAAAAATACAGAAAGTAGCTGGGAGTGGTGGCATATGCCTGTAATCCCAGCTACTCGGGAGACTGAGGCACAGATTTGTTTAAACCTGAGAGGAAGAGGTTGCAGTGAGCCAAGATAGCGCCATTGCACTCCAGCCTGGGAGACAGAAAAAAAGAAAGCACCCTTCTTTCTAATTCCCAAAACTCAATTCTCACTTGTGCACTCTTTTACACTTTTACTCGGTCCTCTGAATTCTCATAGCTCTGTAGCCAAAAATGTGTTCCTCTCTTCCCAGGAATGGGGTGAATTTGGTGAGGGGAAGAGGTTATGGACAGTAAGTGTTTACGTTCCGCCAGGCCCTGTCCTAAGATTTATTATGTATTATCTCATTTAATCCTCACCACGACCTAATAAGGTGATTGCTGCTGTAATCACTTCCAGTTTGCAGATGATGAAAGGAGGCTCAGAGACATTAAGTAACTGGCCCAAGGCCACACAGCCAGAGTGACAGAACCGGAGTCAAATCCAGGCAGGTCTGGCTCCAGAGGCCTCCCCCTTAACCTCAGTTCTTTTGACACTTCCTTCATTCTCCACCACTGCACCTATAAGCCCCAGGCCCATCGCAAAGGAGGTTCAGCCAGTTGTGTATCCGGGGTTCAGAAGCTCATCCTCAATCAGCAGCACAAGAGGGAGAGAGCCCCGAGGAGAAAATGGAAGCAGACGGTCTCCCAGAGGGGCTGTAATAAAAGGCATCATACAGAGAAAGCTGGAAGAGCTGGAGAGCTCCATCAGGAGGTTGGCCTGGTGCTTGTGTCTAGTGACTAGTCTTAGGAGACCTCTCCTTTGGCAGGATGTCCAGGGCCAAGTCTCCAGGGCCAGCTTCAAGGACAGTTTATGGTTCATGTACCCCACTATAGAGGCGGCCAGCGGGCTGGGGATGGTCAGCAAAACTCCCCATCTCTCTCTGTGCCATCACATATGTTGCCATGGTAACTCCTCTCAGGCATCACCCGATTCTGGGTCTGTTTCCTGGGCTCAGTGTTAGGGTAGGTAGGGCTGAGGCTGGTTTTGGGGTCGAGGCACAGGGCTGGTGTTGGTGCTGGGAAAGAGGCACAAGGGCACCCACAGCGGTGGCAGGGGGTCGGGGGAGCACTGAGCGAGGCATCTGTATTCCTTCCTTGTAAGCCCAGAGCAACGGGACAAAATCCCGTGTTGAGTACATTTGAGAAGAGACCTCCTCCCTAGAGAATCTCCTCCCTCCACTCCTCAAGCTAAATGGTCGGGACCCTGTACATTCCACCTTCCCGGTGACTCTCCTGCCCGCTCCGTTTCTCACCAGCACTCAGGTGCAGTCACTATCATCTCCTCGTGGACTGTTGTCCTCCTAACGGGTCCCTGTCTGGCAATCTGTCCCCACAGATCCATCCTCTACAGGTGAGCTTGATTTATCTATTTATATAGAAACAAGGTCTCACTGTGTCGCCCAGGCTGGAGTGCAGTAGCGCCATCGTAGTTCATTGCAACCTTGAATTCCTGAACTCCGTGATCCTCCTACCTCAGCCTCCCAAGTAGCTAGGACTACAGGCTGTGCCATCACACTTGGCTAATTATTTTTGTAGAAATGGGGGATCTTGCTTGTTGCCCAGGCTGGTCTCAAACTCCTGGCCTCAAGCCATCCTACCTCTCACTTTTGAGAAGCTGGAACTACAGGCATGCACTGCCATACCAAGCTAATTACTTTTTTTTTTTTTTTTTTTTTGAGAGACAGGATTTTGCTACATTGTCCTGGTTAATCTTGGCCTCAAGTGAATCTCCCACCACGGTCTCCCAAAGTGCTGGGATTAAGGGCATGAGCCACCGCACGCGGCCACAGGTGTGTTTTCCTGAGCCACAGGCCTCCACTTGCCCAGTCCCTCCCTAATCCTTCCCCAAGTACTGGCCCATCCAGGCCTCCCTCTACTCACTCCAGGCCACATCTATGCCATGGGCAACATGACGCCCATCAGGTCCAGGAAACACCGGAAATCAGTGTAGCAGGGAGCAAAGGTCAGGGTGAGGCCAACTCTTTTGGTGTCAAAGGAGATTACGCGTCCGGCTCTCAGAGTTGAGAGCTGGGCCAAAATCAGCCTGTGATCCCAAGTGGGATGAGTTCAGAGGTCGCCAGCTGGCTTCTTTGAGTGTCAATATTAACATGAGAGTCACCTAATTGGGGTGGGTCAGCCAGTGACCAGAGCCAGGACACACATCAGAAGAGAAAGGGCCCAATCATGCCCCCGGCAGTGTTGGGTGCTTGACATAAGCCAGCGTATTCATTATATTAATATTACTGCTAATAATACTAATATAGGAGCAGCAGGAGGAGAGCAGTAGCCACATACATTGCGTGTCTATTAAATTCAGGCTTGGTGGTTGGCACGTAATTCATTAAATGGCCTCATCGTTCCAACCTCTCTAAGAATGAGATTCTGTTGCTATCTTATCCTACAGCCAAGGAAACTGAGGCACTAAATGGTAAACTAGTGGACCACGTTCACACAGGTGACTGGAGGAGCCGAGACTTGGACTTAGCCAGTGTCTCGCAACACAGGAATGACATCTCCATTTTATTGATGAGGAAACCGAGATGGATCAAGGCTGTCTAAAGCCAAACAGCTTGTCAGTGACAGGACTCAGTTACAAATCCAGGTAGGTCTTCTCCAGAGCCCACAATATCCTTATTTTATTTTATTCTTTTCCTGCCTCAAGAAAAGAATAAAAGGCTGGAGCGCCTTTCATATCTCAAATGCTCAGTAGCCTCATCTATAAAATGGGGATATTAACATCCCCCTCACAGCACAGATGCAACAGGAAAATATGTGTGAAACCTTTGCACATGCTGTTCCTTCTGCACAGAATGCTTTTCCTTGTTAAACTTGGCATCTTCTTTGTTAACCTAGCATCTAACCCGCACTCTAGGCTGGAGTACAGTGGCATGATCACGGCTCACTGCAGCCTTGAACTCCTGGGCTCAAGTGATCCTCCGCCTCAGCCTCTTGAGTAGCTGAGACTACAGGTGTGTGCCACCGGTCCTGGCTAATTCTTAAATATTTTTGCAGCGACAGGAGTCTCACTATGTTGCCCAGATTGGTCTTAAACTCCTGGCCTCAAATGCTCCTCCTGTCTAGGCCTCCTGAGTCACTGGGATTGCAAGTATGAGCCACCACACCCAGCCTTCATCTCGTTCCTTTTAAGCTCATCCCTTCTATGGGTTCTCTGAGGGCCACTTGTCCTTCTGTGTGCCACTGTTCCTGCCTTCCTGGGCCTAAGGGAACAGCGACTGTCCATTGGCTGATGGATGAAGACCTGCCATGTGCACAGCTCAGGCTAGCCATATAGAGACCAACGCTCATCTCCGTTGGTTTTGGGTCGAATGAACCCACGTGGACACTTGCTGGAATCTTAGCATCCCAGCAACTTCAGACACTCACTTCTATGTAGGTTGAGTCCAAAGAAACACTACTTACCAAAAACTTTTTTTAATTTTTAACTCTTATCTTTAGAGACAAGATCTTGCTCTGTCACCCAGGCTGGAGTGCAGTGGCAGGATCCTAGCTCACTGCAGCCTCTAACTCCTGGGCTCTAGCCAACCTCCTACCTGAGCCTCTCAAGCAGCTAGGACTACAGGGATGTGCCACCACACCCAGCTAACTTTCACATTGTTTTTGTAGAGATGGGGGTCTCGCTATGTTGCCCAGTTTGGTCTCACCCTCCTGGGCTCAAGCAATCCTGCCATGGCCTCCCAAATCACTGGGATTATAGGCCTGAGCACCCAACCTCCTAAAACTTTTGATTAGAGTCTCATGCAGTAGCAGTTAATGCATTGACCATTTCTCAAAGGCCTGCTCTGTGCAGGGTACTGAAGACATAGTGGTTAGCAGAAACTGACACTTCCCTGTCCCCATGAAACTCACATTCCAGTGGGGGAGGTGGAGATTAATCATGCCTAGAATGACACATTGATTCTGTGATGAAAGTTCCCAAGGATGGGACAATTTAATGGAGCAACTGGCCTTGGCCAACAAGGTTAGGAAGAGAGCCCTGACAAAATGACTTTTGAGCTGAGACTCTGAAGATGAATAGATGCTAAGTCAGCAAAGAGAGAAGGAAGAGCATTCTGTGCAGAAGGAACAGCGTATGCAAAGGTTTAACACACATTTTCCTGTTTCATCTGCCCTGTGAGGGGAGATATTAATATTCCCATTTTATAGATGAGTCTACTGAGGCTTTGAGAGATGAAAGGCCTTGCCCAAGGGCTTTAGGTTGGGAGAAACTAGCAGAAATTTGATCCAAATCCACCTGCCTCAGCCTCAGCAGTCTGATGCCACATTTGACACTTTCTTCCACACTGGTGCTTAGAAATAGCATCATATGGCCGGGTGCGGTGGCTCACACCTGTAATCCCAGCTCTTTGGGAGGCCGAGGCAGGTGCATCACTCCTGAATGCAGGAGTTCAAGACCAGCCTGGCCAACATGGTGAAACCCCATCTCTACCAAAAATACAAAAATTAGCGGGGTGTGATGGTGCATGCCTGTAATCCCAGCTACTTGGGAGGCTGAGGTATGAGAATCCCCTGAACCCGGGAGGAGGAGGTTGCAGAGAGCCCAGATTGTGCCACTGCACTGCAGCTTGGGCAACACAGCGAGCCCATGCCACACATACAAAAAACAAAAACAAAACCAAACCATGGCATCACATGATGATGGGAGGAAAGCTTCCTTTGGGAAAAAAAAATAATGCAAACAGGCCAGACATTTGTGTCAGACAGAGCTTTTTAAGTTGCTGTGGTAGAAACCCAACTCACACTGACTTAAGCGAAAAAAGGAAATGTATTGTCCCATGTAACAAGAATCCAGGAATGTAAGACTTCAGGTTCAGCTGGACCGCAAGGCTCAAACAAGATCGTCAGGGCTTTGTGTGTGTCTCTCTCTTCCCCTGATCCTGCTTCCTAGGTGTTGCCTTCCTTATCAGGCCCCACATGACGGCCCCTGGAAGTCTCTTGCTCACCCCTTCCTGGCTGTTAGCAGTTGCAGAATATTGAGAGACTCCTCTTTTCCAGCCACTCCAGGGGAATGTCCCAGGGTTGCCTCCTATTGGACCAACCTGGTCATGTTCCCATCCCAAAGCCAATCAGTGTAGTTAGAGTGCTGAAATGTTTTAATTGGCCAAACCTCAGTCTCATGTCTATCCTGGAACCAATCAATGAGGCCAGGGCCTGGACTCCTTTGGTGGGTGCCTGGTCATGTGTATCTAAAGATGATTCGGCCTCACCTAAGGTCTTGGACTGAGAATG
The DNA here is from genome assembly GCA_036589455.1 of Ateles fusciceps. Classification (NCBI taxonomy): domain Eukaryota; kingdom Metazoa; phylum Chordata; class Mammalia; order Primates; family Atelidae; genus Ateles; species Ateles fusciceps. The sequence continues at coordinate 414,875 of JAZHEH010002159.1, read as the reverse complement.
TAGGAAAATAGGAACAAGGTAGGGAATGCTGGAAAGACAAAATAAAAAACAAAACAAACAACAACAACAACAACAAAAACCCATGGCTGGACCCCCAGAAATCTCAAAATAGAGAAGTCGGCCAGGCAGCTGACTCACTCAGGCCTGCAATCCCAGCACTTTGGGAGGCCAAGGCAGGTGAATCACTTGAGATCAGGAGTTTGAGACCAGCCTGGCCAACAAGGTGAAACCCCGTCTCTACAAAAAAAAATACGAAAATTAGCTGGAATGGTAGCATATGCCTGTAATCATAGCTACCCGGGAGGCTGAGGCATGAGAATTGCTTGAACCAGGGAGGCAGAGGTTGCAGTGAGCCAAGATGGCGCCACTGCACTCCAGCTTGGATGACAGGATAAAACTGTTAAAAGAAAAGAAAAGAAAAGAAAAGAGCTGGGCATGGTGGCTCACGCCTATAATCCCAGCACTTTGGGAGGCCGAGGCAGGCAGATCACAAGGTCAGGAGATGGAGACCATCCTGGCTAACATGGTGAAACCCTGTCTCTACTAAAAATACAAAAAAATTAGCCAGGCGTGGTGGTGGGTGCCTGTAATCCCAGCTACTTGGGAGGCTGAGGCAGAAGAATCGCTTGAAACTGGGAGGTGGAGGTTGTAGTGAGCCAAGATGGTGCCACTGCACCCTGGCCTGGTGATGGAGTGAGACTGTCTCAAAAAAAAAAAAAAGAAAGAAAGAAGAAAGAAAGAAAAGAAAACTTGGGTTTTACTGAACACAGGGATGCCCATGAAGATAATGTAATTTGCCCCCATGAGGGCTCTGTCCAGCGATACCCCAGGTAGTCATAGCATCATTTAATTTCCCAAACTTTTATGGTTGAATCTTCCTTTTTATCTCATACCCTGGGTTTCTCATTCCCAGTTTCTGCTGGAAATGAAGATGTCCCCTACTTCTGAAACTGTCAATTCTCCCTCTTGACGGTTTCTTTTCCTCATCTGGAAACTGGAGATCATTCTAATACCAAGCTTACAGACTTCAGGGGTCGTGTGAATAAATAAATTTAGCCCAATACATAGGCACTTAGCATTATGCCAGTGTTAGTGTTATGAGCTTTATCATGCCCATTTTTGCAGACACACAACCTGAGGCTGAGAAAGAAAGCACAGCTTGCTTTAGGCCACCTAATGGGTGGTGGAATCAGACACGCCAGATGTGGTTCTTCAAAGCCTGAGCTTTGTCATCTCACATCTGGAAGGGCAAATCTATGCTGTTTGTTGCAGTTTTACCATCAGCTGCTTGGGCCAATTTGTAGAATGGATGCATTTATGCACACCTCATTTTAATCAAAATTCTGTTGAGAAGATCCCTTAGACATGGATTCATCCACAAATGGGTAAGCCGAGGGAATGTATCCATCACTAGAAATTAATCATGTGTTCTACTGTGCCCTACATGAGAATCAGAATCATCAGGTCTAGCAGGTAACTGGGATGGGAGGACAAGGCAGAGATGCGAGGGAGACATCCCATGTAAGGCACTTTCAGAAAATTGCTCTAAGTGCTTCTAAAGGCTATTACAGTGGCTACCCTTTCTTGAGTACCTGCTATGTACAAAGTACATTCACACAATCTCAACAAATCTTCCAACAGCCATCTGAGGGAGGTATTTTCACGCACATTTTAGAGTTGAGGAAACAGGTTGAGAGACGTGAGGTGACTTGTGCAAAGTTGCAGTTACGTGGTAGAGCCAAGATTGGAACTAAAGTCTGTCTCCAGCTCATTCAGGAATGAATGTCATCACCATGACCTTCCATCTTCTGTTAGGATGTCCTGTGGTTGACATAGCTGGTTTTTGACTCATCGATGCTTAACTGGTTTCTGGTTTTTCAGCAGGGCTGGGCATTTGCCCGACTCCAAGAATGGACCTTTCCTTAAAGTTTGGGCCTTCAGCACCTCACTTACCTCACCTGGTCCCGGTCCCGGTCCCGTTCTTCGTTTTTGGAATAACAGGCAATATGTTGATTCAACAAGCGTTTACTGAACACCTGCGATCTTAAATTAGACTTCCTTTCTAGGAAGAGCCTTAGAGCCTCAGGATTCACAAGAAGTCTTTCATGGAGGCTTTGTTTGCAGGAGAAACCTGTGAGAGCTTAGGGAAGCAGGGCAGAACCGAAGAATCTGGGCAGACATGATTGTAACTAGGGCCCAACCGCAGTCAGATCCCATGGGTACATGTCGGGTGTTGCTGGTCTCACAGAGTTTCTCCCAACCCTGAGGCCAAGGGCTGGCCTTTTGTACCACAGCATTGGCTGTGGGCCGCCTTAGGAGCTGCACATGGCAAAACTTCCTATTCAATGACAGCTTCCATTAGCAGAGCTCTGGTTCCTTCTGCGGACATGGAAGATGCTGACAGCCTAGAGGAACAGTGGCGGACAGGTCCATGAGTAAAGAGCTCTGAAGTGGGATACCAGCAGCACCTACTCTATCTACTATGTCTTGGGCACTGTTTGCCCTTGTAATATTATCTCCATCATCGAGAAGGACTATCATTTGCCTAACATTTTAGACACATAGCCAAATTGAATTCGCCCTACAACCCTATGAGGCAGATACAACCCATTTAACAGATGAGAAAGATGAGGCTCAAGGAGATGTTGGTATCAGAGCTGAGAAAAACACAAAGCCCATCTTCTGTCCCTGAGTCCGGTCCGCAGGCCTGGGCAGCTCCCTGCTGTGCTGTCATCTGCCTTTGGGAAGGTCATCGGGGAGGCAGAGGCCCAGCCAGCAGCGGGCAAGAGCTGCAACCGAGGACGGCTTTAATGGCCCTGGCATTGGCTGACATTTGGGTTTTACTCTCTGTGTGAAGTGCACTAATTACTCCTGTTCACTCAGAAGTCCGACTTAACTACTGCTTGGGTTTTATGGAGTGCTTTGGGGTTGCCATTTCTCCAGACCACGATGGTGGCAGGGAGACTTGTCTCTTCCCGAGTCTTCAGTGGCAGCTCACATGTGGACCATTTACAAGCCAGATGCTACAGGAGCCTCTTTGATCTGTTCTCTCTGTGCCAGGCACATCACACACAGCTCGGTCACCCTCCCAACCATCCTAGGAGGTAGGTTCAACAAATCAACCCCATTTGGCAGAAGAGAAAACCGAAGTCCAGAGAGGGTAAATGGTTGTTCCAGCTCCCTGAGCTAGAGAGTCTACGTCAGAGCCTGGGTGGTCTAGGGCAGTTGGCATCATTGCCTCTCTGCCAGCCCTCAGCTCTGGCAGAAAGAACTCCTCTCAGTACCCTTGCTAGGTCTGCAAGGAAGGTACTGAGAGCCCCATTTGGTAGGTGGGGAAACTGAGTCAAGAAGACTTAGAGCGAAGAGGTTAAAAGCACAAACACCGTGGAGTCGGACTCTCCAGTTGGTAGCCTAGCCTCCCCCACGCACCAGCTGCATAACGTGCACCTCCCCTGGACCTCTGTTGTTCATCTTTTGGGAGAATGAACTGTAAGGACAATAAATGGATAAAGGAAAGCTCTTGGCATGTGCTGGCAATTACTAGGGTAATGAGTCCGAGGTGAGTTTGGGGCACTATTTTATGTCCCCACCTCTCCGCTATACTCCCTATCCAACCCCCACCTTAGTTCCTGAGTCTTTGCCCCAAAAAGCAACTGCTCTTAAGAAACGCTCCCACTTCATCAAGTGTCCTGAGTCCCTGTGACTGGGGACTGCCACGATTTCTGCCTTTGGGGAAAAATGTCGGGCAGGGAAAAGATAAAGGAGTGGCTTCCAGGGAAAAGGGGAAGGGGTTTCCCAGTCTCATGTTAGAGACGTGTTAGTTTCTCATTACATGTTAGACAAGAAGGAATTGTCTTATCCAAGGGTTCCCTCCCCCATGCCCCATTTTATAGGCGGAGAAACTGAAATGGCATCAACAAATATTCACCAATGAATGAATGAATGAATCACATGTGAAAACAGAAGGCAACACCTGCCAAGCCCTGGGCCAGAGGCTGGGATCTGGCAGTGAGCAGAGCTGCCTGGTAAGGTCACTCAGCCTGTGTTCTTCAGACCTTTGGGGATGCTGGTCACTGGTTACGAGGTGGCGGGTGCCCTCAGAATGGCCCTATGTCTAGGACACAGTCTTTGCTCCCAAGGAGTCCATGAATGGCTAGTGGAGACAAAAGACAACCATTCTACGTGATAAATGGAATACAGTTGGCTCTCCATATATCCATGGTTTCACATCTGTGGATTCACCCAAACTTGGATAGAGAATATTTGAAAAAAAAACCAAATACCAATATACAATTTAAAAAATGCAAAAAATACAGTAGAACAACTATTTACAGAGTGTTTACATTGCATCAGGTATTATATGTAATCTAGAGACGATTTACAATACACGGAGGATGTCTGCAAGTTACATGAAAATACTATTCCATACAGTATATGCCTTATATCAAGGACTTGAGCATTCATGGATTTTGGTATGTGTGTGTGTGTGGGGTCACGGTGGTGGGGAGAACTGGGTGTCCTGGAATGAATTCCCCATGGATACTGAGGGACAATTACAATAACAGTAGAAGGAAGCACCCACTCCATGCAGGGCACCACTCTAGGTATTAGGCTCCATCTTCTCAGTAACTCTCCAAGATGATGTTACCACTCCCATTGTATAGATGAGGAAACGAAGGCTCAGAAAGGTTAGGTAATATGCCCGAAGTCACAGGACACAGTTGATATGGAATCCAGACCCAATCTCTTTAGGTCCAGAACTGCGTGCCTGGGACTGGGGATTGCCCACCTCTTCCCCTCTGCCCTTGAGGGGGAAGTGAGTCTCTGAAGAGGCAGGAATGTGAGCCCGCTGAGGTTTCCCCCTCTGGAATGTGGTACCCAGATGGGCAGAAGTCAAAGCAAAGCTCATCCAAGCCAGAAGCTTCTTAGCAAACTCCCTCCTCCTCCCCATCTCCTCCTGAGATGGGATTCAGACTGAGCTTAGCCCCTTTGTGTTCCGTCTGGAAAGCGGACATCCTGCCCCCATGGGGGCTCCGGCTTCCATCCCACCCCCTACCTTTCCCCAGATTCCAGTGGCTTTCAGTGCCCCACCAGGCCTTCTAGACAACTGACATTTTACACCGCCCCATGCTTTCCCCTGTGGTCAGCGCAGGGCAGCGGTAACAGGATTAACCCCATGGAGGCAGATCACTTAATTAAACTTTGGGAGGAAGGAGGCTGTCTCTTCATCACAGCTCTGGGGGAAGGGGAGGGGGCTTCTAATGGGCCAAGTTGAGGGGCTGTGCCCCCCTGCAGTTAATGCTCACTCAACCAGTGGCTGAGAACATCCACCCATCATCTTCCACCTATACATGTGTCCAACAGTTACCGAGAGCCTCACCTGTGCCTGGCATGTGTTATCTCTACAGATAGATCAGTGGTGGACCCAACTGGCTTCCCTCTGTCCACTCTTCCCCACCCTTTGCCACCCTGCAGTTCGTTCCTCACACAGCAGCCAGAGAGAGCTGTATAAAGCGTAGTGGGATGACATCTCTGCCCTGCTTAAAACCTTCCATGGCTTCTGTGGCTCCAGCTCTTCCCCATCCCCATGTTCTCCCCTTGACATGTGACTTAGACTCCACTTTTTGATGGGAGGTGCTTCAATTTCCCCACCCCTTGAACGTGGGGTGGACTTAGTTTGACCAACAGAATGTTGCAGAAATGACACTGCGACAATCCCAAGACCCCATGGCTTCCATGCTCTCTTACTAGTAGCCCTGCTTCCACTTTGAGAATAAGCCTGGGCTGGAGGATGAGTGATCACATGGGGGAGAGACAAGTCCTCCCAGCAGGAGCCATTCTAGACCCACTGCCAGCCAGCTCACCCTTAAACAAGTGGGAAAGGCCAGCTTAGATCAGCAGAGCCATCTATGTGACCCCTAGCTGACCACAGAAGCATGACATGGCCCAGATGAAGCCAGAAGGACCATGACGCCCAGACTCAAGAACTAATAATTAATGCTATGTTTTAAGCCACTGGATGTTGGGGTGATTTGTTTTGCAGCATTATTGTAGCACTCACTGACTGAGACAGTCTCCTTTTGCTTTTTGTATGAAGCCACCCTCCCCCCTCGATCTCAGCTCTTCCCACTCCTCCCCCTCTCTCGCTCTCAGCCTCTCACTCACTTTGCCCAGTCACAGTTTTCTTGTATTTATTTCCTCATAAGAATCTCCCTCTTTCCTGCTTCCTGGTCTCCCCTGACCATCCAATCTGGCACATGGTAGGTCCTCGATAAATACTTGTTGAGTGAATGAATGAATTAATCAATCAGTTGATCAATGAACAGACACCATTACTCCTTGTTCTCATGGGGTTTACCATCCAGTGGAGGAGATGATATTACCAGATCACAGACTCAACCTGACATGAAGGAGAGTATCTAAGGTGGGAACAGTCAGGCTATCGAGAAAGGCTTCCCTGGGGAAGAGACGTCAGAGCTGGGATCTGAAGGATGAGTAAACATCAGTTAGGTATAACGGGCAGGGAAGGGTATTTCAGGCAAAGAGAAGGGCAGCTGCCAAGGCCTTAAGACAGGAGGGAGTGTAACACACTCAAAGAAATGAAGAGAGGCTGGAGTAGGGGCTTTTGGTTTTTTTAAGCAACGAGAGCCTTTAAAGCCCCATAGGATGGTTGCCCCTTCCCTCTCCTGCATGTGCACCCCTACCTTGGGAAGTTTGAGGCTGTTTGATTAGTATTGCCCCACTCTTCCTCTTAAGACAAATAGGGGACCTGAATTTCTAGAAAGCAGAAGATCCTAGGGTTTAGCTAACCACCCTCAAAGCTTCTCCCAGGATTTGCCAGACCCAATTTCTTCCATCTGGGCTCAAATCTTCCAGACAAAGCCATCAGAAGCCCAAGTTGGAGCCAGTAACCCCAGAAGCTCTCATTTATGGGGCTGTTAGCAACTGCCTGGTATCGTGCTAAGGATTTTACAAACACTTTTATCTCAGACTTCAGGACTTTCCTGGCCATAAATGAAACTAGCACTAAAGCAGCTATTCTCTTTCTTCTTATGGGGCCTGAATGGCAATTAGCTTTTATCACAAAAGCAGCTCTGTTTGATTTAATGGCTGCCTAAGGCAGGAAAGATTGTCTTGATTGATTAGTAATGTCTGCCTTGGTACAGGAAGGGAACTTGCATAACGTGTGGTCTGCATTTGCCATTTTGCTTTAAGTGGTGCTCTAGCAGTTCTTCAAAAATCTCAGCTCGGTATTTGAGCCAACTCTTGAAGGTCAACTGTACACTGACCAGCCAGGGAAAGAGTAAAGGCATTCCCACCAGGGGAAAACGTCACGGAACAAGTTTTTGGAGGGCCACAGGGCAGGAAGATGGGGCAGCAGGGAGTGACAGGAGGCATGCACTTGGAAGGGCAAGTCAGGGAGGAAGGACATCCAGGGCTGGCTTAAGGAAATGGTTGGGAAACTGATTCAGCTTTTGGAATTGCCTGTGCTTTCCTGCAGTCCTGATGCTCAAACACACAACTGGGGTGATTTCAGCTTGACAGAGTGCTGATTTCGGTGGGTTTCTCATGCTGTGGTTTTGTTCCATTAGACCAGGGGTCAACAAACTGTGACCCATGGGCCAAATCTGGCCTGTGGCTTGTTTTGTAAATATGTGTTATTGGAACACAGTCACACCATTTGTTTACATACTGTTCACGGCTGCTTTACTCAACTCTGCTACAGTGGCAGAATTAAGTCATTGCAGCAAAGACCATCTGGCCTGCAAAACTGAAAATACTCACTATCTAGCCCTTTATTGAAAGTGTTTGAAGAACCTGCAGTCGTCACTATACTAGGCAGTTTACACACAGTATTGCTAATCCTCCCAGCAACCCTGCGAGGTATTGCAACCTGCTCTTTGCAGATGGGGAAACTGAGGCCCAAGGAAGTAAAGTGACTTGCTAAGGGTCACACCATGGGTGATAGATCTAGGACTCAAACTAGATTTGTTTGATGATAAATTCTGCTTTTTTTTTCCCCTGCAACCTCTCACTTTAAAAGCTCATGAGAGCTTTTTATACACATGAGAAACGGTAACTCCAAGGCATTACCCACTGTCAGTTTGGGGCAGTGAGAATATGGGTGGCTGTTGGTAGTTTCTTTGTCATTTTCCATTATTTCTCTTATTGCTACTATTGAGTGATTACAAGGCGCCAGGCACTTTATCTATCATTCTCAGTTTGTCCTTACAATAGCCCGATGAAATAGAGTGCATTATTATCCCCAGTTTACAAATGGGGAAACTGAGGCCCAGATAGGGGTTGCAGTTTTCCCAGGTCCTCCTAGGGATGCCACTGGGATTTGAACCCTGGCTTGCTCTGGTCTCCGCCTGCAGTCTTCCTCTGTCTTTGGAGAACAGCGATCCTACTCCTCCCATACCTTTGTTTTCATGGTCCAGATTCTCCGAAATGTTCTCATCTGTTATGTGTGTGTGTGTTGTGCGGGAAGGAGTGCAAGTGGTGAGTGCAAGAGGGCATTATTATCCCTGTTTTCTCAATGGAGAAACTGAGGCCTGGGGGGAGGAGTGGGCCTGAGTAGCTGGGACAGGAGGGCAGGGCTTCACGTGTGTCTCGGTCCTTCCTCCCACCCTTCAATCAGAGTTAAGAGTCATCCTCTCCCCCTGCGGCCCCTCTCCTGCAGACTCATCCCCCACCAGGGAGAGCCGAGGAGGACAGTGATGGATTTGGGCCAGTCTTCATTTTCATTCTCGATCCCTGCATCTCGCGCGCGCTCTCCCCTCCCTCTCCATTTCTCCTCCTGCAGACGGATGACAAGTGAGAACGTCTGTGACCCAGAGAAATTATCTTCCCTTCTCTTTCACCGCATAATTTTCTGCCCTCTCGTCTGGACAAGCCTGGGTGATTTTTAGCTACAAAAAAGAGGGAAAATTATCATTGACGAAAAAAAATAGAAGGAGGCTCCTAGCCATACGATAGACAGGCTATCTTCTGGGTGAAAATGAGAATCTCCTGTCTTGTGAACTCGGGGGGAACTTTGCAGGGGGTGTTCACACCATACGATGACTGTGAGCACCCTGGAGGGCCAGGCCCATGCCCCAGCAGATTCTAGAGGCTTGAGGTACCTGTAGATTTTTCTGGGAGTACCCCAATGTCCAGCACATGTGGGTGCACACCTGGAGGACTTCAAGGGGGAGGCAGCACAGTCATGAAGCCCTGTGATTCCCTTGCATCACCTCACTCTCCAGCCCTGTGCCTAGGACCTGGCAACTTTCCCCCAGCCTGTGGCTTTCTGGAAGTTTCTTTTCCCCTCCCCAGCCATCACATACACCTGCGTGCCCAAACACTAGGCTGTATGCTCAGGGCCTGCTCCACAGGTCGACATGCGCAGTCTTCTTATTTCTTAAAAAAAAAAAAAAAAAACCCTCTATTTTATTTTTCTTATTTAAAATGTCAAACATTACAAGAAAAGGTTTAGCAAGTAAATGTCCAACTTTTTTTCTCAACCCTTGTCGTATAAACACTGCTAATGGGTTGGTATCTGTTTTGCCAGACTTTTCCATGCAAACATCATGATTATAAAAAGGTACACGTGTGTATGTGCACATGCACACACATGCACACGCACGCACACATGCACACACGCTCCACACATGCGCGCACACACGCTCCACACATGTGCACACACACACAATATGCATGCACACGCACACACACATGCACACATGCACACACACATGCACACACAGACACGCTCACATGGACACACACACATGCACGTGCAGGCACACAAGCATGCACACGCATGCACACACACACATGTGCGCACACACACGCACTCACACACACACTCACATGGACAGAAGCACATGCACGCACACAAGCACACACACGCACACAGGATTTACTGAGCTCCTCACCCAGCACTCCCCTTTACTGTGTGGCCTTATGCAGGTTGCTTAACCTCTCTGAATCTGCTTCCGCATCTGTAAAACAGACAGTTATAGATTGTAGATTGTAGGGAAAACTGAATAAATTAACACATGTAATGTGCTTAGAACACTGCTGAGTACATAGAAAATATGGAAGGAGAAGGTTGGAATACACTCTCCCCCAGCCCCAGGACTTTAATCAGACTAGCCTCTCTTTTGTTTTACATATTATGAATTTAGGAAAATAGGTTCTCTTGCTTAAAAAGCACACACACACATACACACACACACACCCCAGTTGCAAAGCTGCTAGCACTGGGGGCTGAGCAAGGCTGTAGTTAGCAGACTAAGCTGGTGTACTCCTACTGTGTGACCTTGGGTGAGTGACTTTGCCTCTCTGGGTCCCAGTTTCACCATCTATAAAATGGGAATAACAATAGCAGGGAGGGCTCTTGTGAGGAGAAACTTAGGTAAAGTGTGTAAAATGGACAGCAGTGCCTGACACATCATACAGGTTGCCCCCAAATAGTAGCTGTTGTTGTTACTAATTTGCTATGAACATGAATTTGCATTGAATGGATTACGGGGGTGTGCGTCCTCATTCAGGGCGTGGAAGCAACCGCGAGCTCCCTCTTTCCCAACCCCTGCTGTCACTTTGGGGTCAGAGATGGGCCTCACAGTGTTGGTGAAACCCCTGAAATTATACGCAGGCACATCCCTTTTGCATCCACTAAAAACGGTTTTCTTCCCAAGCAAAGATCTTCCTCTTTCATCAGATACTCAAAGTGGTCGTTAACCCAAGAGTGAAGAACCCCTGAGGCTTACCACAGGCTCTCTGCTTCCTGCAAAGATCGGCTTTTCCACTAAGAAGAAGTCAGAGTTTGAACTCTCTAAGCAGTGCTCTGAGGACTCTTGATGGTCCCAGAAACCCTTCCAGGGGACCTGGGGGGGCTTCTCCCTTTCCCACCTCATATTTTTGTGCAGCTAGATTTTCTTCATGTGTCTCAAGCAAAACAACAGATCGCAGAAGTGGGTTTGAGAATCCAGGTGTTGCCTGTAACCCCAACACTTTGGGAGGCCAAGGTGGGTGGATTGCTTGAGCTTAGGAGTTCAAGACCAGCCTAGGTGACATGGTGAGACCCTGTCTCTACTAAAAATCCAAAAAAATTAGCCAGGTGTGGTGGCGTGAGCCTGTGGTCCCAGCTACCCAGGAGGCTGTAGTGGGAGGATTGCTTGAGCCTTGGAGTGGAAGTTGCAGTGAGTGAGCTGAGATCGCGCCATGGCACTTCAGCCTAGGTGACAGAGTGAGATCTTGTCTCAAAAAAAAAAAAAAAAAGAACCCAGATGTTTTCTATTAAGCCAGACATTTGCAAAAACGTACAATGGCACTCTGCAACCTCTGCCTCCTGGGTTCAAGTGATTCTCCTGCCTCAGCCTCCCGAGTAGCTGCAATTATAAGTGCTTGCCACCATGTCCAGCTAATTTTTTGTATTTTTAGTAGAGACGGGGTTTCACCATGTTGGTCAGGCTGGTCTCAAACTCCTAACCTCAGGCAACTGCCCGCCTTGGCCTCCTAAAGCGCTGGGATTACAGGCGTGAGTCACCATGCCCAGCCCTTCTCATTAAATTTTCATTTTTAGAAAATGATTAGCTTTCTATAAAATACCTTATGTTAATATGTAATGACTTTGCAATTATTATTTTTAAATAATAAGTCTTTTAAATATTTCAGTTTTAAGTTCTAAAACTATGTGTATGGATACACATAGCTTACATAAATAAAAACTCTTTGAGCTCCTCAATATTTTAAGAGTGTAAAGGTATCCTGAAACCCCAAAAGTCTGAGAACTGCTATTCTATGGAAATCTACCTGGTTGTGATAGAAGGAGCTCTAACCCAGAGCTTTGGCTGTGGGGCATCCTGGGAGATGTGGTAGGCAAGGCAGCTACAGGCAGGAAAAAGGGGTGGATTAAGGATCAGGCCAGCTGAACAGATAGCCAGAAACAGCCACCCTTAAGGGTCATAAAATCAGCAATGGATGTGTAATAATATGGAGAAAATAGTGTTTTGTCAAATTCCTCTCAGGAGAGTCTTGCATGAGGCTGGTTACAGGGATACGTAGTGAGATCTTCAAGAGGCTTTCTCAGGTAACAGTGATGATTGCTAAATTGCCTTGTAAGGACTGTGTACCTAGTAACTAACTGCAAGGCCATTCTTTGCTGAAGAGGTTATGCAAGTTTGGGGCCAGAACAGAATTGCTGCAGTTCCTGGAGGAGAGGCTGAACTTTGCCACCAGAGGGCACTATTTCTTGCCATCGCTCCTAGAAGCTCTTTGCTGCCCCTTAAAACAGTGCAGAGCAAATACCTCTACTGGTTTTTACTTGAAGGGGCAGTTAGTTATTGGTTATACTGGGCAGAAAATTTGGGCTGACTGTAAAGAGAGAGCAAATGGAGAAGCAGGTGAAATCAGCCAAGAGGCAAATCAGGACTCCTGGGTAGGAAAGGGCTCCCTTGTTCATCAAGAATGAGATTGTGGCTCACTCTGTAACACTCAAGACCCAAGGTAAAAACATGAACTCTCCTGTCAGGAAATGATGCTTGCTGAGAAACATTCTCAGGGGCCATAAGGAAGGTGAGATTCCCAAATCTGCCCGGGGAAGGAGGCTGGGAATAGGAAGGAGGTTTCTTGGCCAACCAGCATGGATTATTTAATATGGAATGCTTTATCTTTAAGAAATAGATTCAAAGAATTCAAACCCAAGGCTGATTCACATGGAAACTGGCTGTCTTTGGAGGTTGGAGATTGATAATCAGGACATCTGTGTGCCTTGTTAAAGAGGCTAAAATTATTCTTCCTACCCTCTGTCCCTAGTTTTCTCTGAGCAAGTAGTGCATCTTCTTTCCACCTGAGGAAATTCTGAATGCTCTTGAAAAGGTTCTGGAATGCAGTTGTGAAGCCAGAGGTATTTCTTTCACAGATAAACTCCAGGGCAGTTAGCCACAAGAGAGGTAAGCCATGCCAGGCTCTGCCAGTGGGAAGGGTAGAGGTTTTAGGATTGGGGGAGCTGTGGATGAATCCCAACTCTCAAATCTTACTTCTAGAACATCCCAGAACATTCCTGTGGTGTGGTCTTGGTTCCATCACTGAATTTCCATCAGTTAGGGTGCTGGCAGGAATGAAATGGTAATTGAGGAGGGTTTAAAGGAACAAATGTGTGGGTGAGGTAAAGAGACATCAGAAAGGGGAGTGAAGCTCCTTGGGACTGGCGGCAGTGAGGGGCCATTACACCTTGTTCCTAAGGCAAGGTGAGGCAGAAGCTACCGGTGGTACACAGGGAGCTCATGCTTTCTTAATGGGGTCAATTTCACTCCCAAAAGGGGACAAAAATTGGTTCTTGGGAGGTGAAACAAATCTTACTGTCTGTATGTGGGAAGCACAAATACACATACAGCACATAAACAGGAACACAGTGTATCTGCAGTATTGTAATTTCATGGGGAGAAGGAGTGATTAGAAAAAGTCTAGAAAGTCTTTTTAGGGGGATGATCATTTTAAAAAAGGTTGACTGAGTGCAGTGGCTCACACCTGTAATCCCAGCACTTTGGGAGGCTGAGGCAGGCAGATTGCTTGAGCCCAAGAGTTCAAGACCAGCCTGGGAAACATAGGGAAACCCCCATCTCTGCAAAAAAATAGAAAAATTAACTGGGTGTGATGTCACACGCCTGTGGTCCCAGCTACTCAGGCAGCTGAGGTGGGAGGATCACCTGAGCCCAGAAGGTCAAGGCTGCAGTGAGCTGTGATCATGCCACTATACTCCAGCCTGGGCAACACAGTGAGACCCTGTCAAGAAAAAGAAAGAAGGAAGGAAGAAGGAAAAGAAGGAAGGAAGGAAGGAAAGAAGGAAGGAAGGGAGGGAGGGAGGGAGAGAAGGAAGGAAAGAGGAAGAAAGAAAGGAAGGAGGAAAGAGAAAGGGAAGGAGGGAGGGAGGGAGGAGAGAGGAGGGAGGAAGGAGGAGGGAGAGAAGGAGGAAGGAAGGGAGGAAGGGAGGGAGGGAAGGAAGGAAGGAAGGAAGGAAGGCAGGGAAAGAAAAGAAAGAAAAGGAAGCCAAGAAACATTGCTGCCCCTGCTGGAGAGAACTGCTGGTCAGGAGCAATGGCCTCTGGCAGAGGATATGGCCAACTCATTGTGCTCCCACAGCAGGACATCAGGGGCATTAATACCCCAACCTCTTTCTTCCCCCTGCCCTCCCATCTTCTGCTAGTGCCTCCTATTGGCCAAACACAACCAGAAGCCTGAAGAGGGCCAAGCCCACATGGGTTGGCCTCCCAGGCACAGAGCAAGGTGGAGAATTGTGCAGTGTGGATCAAAGGCAGCAAACAGATGATGTCCAGATCTGAGTCAGTTAATTTCCACCACTTACAAGCTGAGCAACTTTGGGCAAGATCTATTAGGTTCTGTGGTGAGCCCCACTTCCCAGCTCTCCATCAGAAACTCTCCCTCTCTCTATCCAAGAAACTGGGGTAGAGTTGGGTAGTTTGAAAGTAACTATGGCAGTCTCAGTATTTGGGAAGCTTATGGTTTAACAGGGAGACAGACTCGCAGAAAGGACAACTACCCTGCAGAGCAGTAAATCAAGGGATGTACAAAGGTGAGGTGAGGTGAGGAGGACGTAGAGAAGAGGAAGGGGGATCCCAGCTGGGCTGGGCCCTGAGAGATGGGTAGTGCCCTTCATACCACTGAGGCTGAGCTGCCTCTGTGCCTCTGTTCATGCCATTCCATCCTAGAATGCTTATCCTTCCTCTCTCTACTTGCTTAGGTTTGACCCATTGGAGCCTTTTCTTCCCCGATATGAGGTCTATGCCACCTTCTCTCTTGGTGATTTCTTGGAGCCACAGACAATCCCATTGCTAAGTAATTTCTGCTGCCTTGCTTCCTTTAACAGGCAGCAAACACCTAGAGGGAGAGAGGGCAGGGCTGCTTGAGATAGAAGTCCTGGGGCCGGGGCTAGTTTAGACGCTCAGGACTCCGTAAGTAGCTGTGGACTTGCTCGTTAGAGCAGCAGTTCTCAGCCTTGGCTGCCCTTCAGAATTAACTTAGAAACTAAAACATCACCAATGTCCCAGATAAATTATTCCAAAATCTCTAGGGGTAGAGTCAAGGCCTGGATGTTTTTTTGTTTGTTTGTTTTTAAGACAGGGTCTCACTCTGTTGCCCAGGCTGGAGTGCAGTGGCATGATCACGGCTCACTGCAGCCTCGACCTCCTGGGCTCAAGCCATCCTCCCATCTCAGCCTCCTGAGTAGCTGGGACTACAGGAACAAACCACCCATGCCAAGCTGATTTTTAAATTTTTTGTGGAGACGGGGTTTTGCCATGTTTCCCAGGCTGGTCTTGAACTCCTGGCCTCAAGCAATCTGCCCGCCTCAGCCTCCCAAAGTGCTGGGATTACAGGTGTGAGCCACCTCGCCCAGCAAGGTATGGATGTTTTTCAGAAACTCCCTAGGTGATCTTGATATGCATGTAGGTTCGATCTGAATCATATGATATGCTTTATAACTCACTGTTATCTACGTGTGCACATCTCTATCCTTCCTGTGGTTTTTAAACTGAGGTATAAACCAGATAATGTGCACATGTTGATAAATTTTGACCTATGTATGCACTGTGTACCTATCACCCACATCAAAATATAGAATGTTTCTCTTCCCCAAAGGCCATTGCTATCCTGTTACCGCCTTCAGTTTTGCATGTTCTTGAACTTCAGGCCAGTGTCGCTGTGGATGTCCGTGGTTTCTTTTTCACTGCTGAGCAGTATTCTGTCGTGTGAATATACAACCCTTTATGTATCCATCCTCTGTTGACAGACATTTGGGTTGTTTCCAGTCTTTCGCTGTTGCAAATAATGCTGCTATGGACATCTGTATATGGATCCTTTGTTCTCTATGTTCTCATTTTAATGACATTTTATTACTTTCTCCTTTTGCGTTACACTCCAAGTCCAATTTTCTTTTTTTTCCCACATCTGCAACAGATTCATTTTTCAAAGGAATGGATTTTGAGAGAAAATAACATGGGGCAGAAATAGGGAATAGAAAATAAATACAAAGCCAGGTGTGGTGCTCATGCCTGTAATCCCAGCACTCTGGGAGGCCAAGGGAGGCAGATCACTTGAGGCCAGGAGTTCAAGACCAGCCTGGGCAACATGGAGAAGCTGTGTCTCCACTAAAAATACAAAAATTAGCTGGGTGTGGTGGCGGGGTGCCTGTAATCCCAGCTACTCGGGAGGCTGAGGTGAGAGAATCACTTGAACCCAGGAGGCAGAGATTGCAGTGAGCCAAGATAGTGTCACTGCACACTCCAGCCTGGGTGACAGAGCAGGACCCTGTCAAAAGAAAAGAAAAGAAATACACATGTAGGCGATTTTGCTAATTGTTTTATAACCATAACAAACTAGTTCAGGGACTACCCTGTATAAACCACAATGAAGGTTCCAAGATCAGGGCTAAAAATTTCAGTCTCTGGTTTTTAGGAATTAGGCCGCAGTCCTTGATTTTGAATAGATCACTGGGTGTGTGGCACAGCCCCCTGCTTTTAACCAGATTTGAGCAGAAGAGTGGCCACTTGGCCCAGGTGGAAGTAGATGAACGTTTGCCTTCATGTGTCACATAACTCCCGAAGTTCCTCCCCACGATGCAAGCCGCATGGGATTGGACCTCTTGTCAAATTCCTTCTTAATATGAGCTGCCATGTCCTTCTCTCTGTTCTATTTCTCTAGCCCCCGAGTAGTGCACTCCACCGAGTCCTACTGCATCTCTTCCAACATGTTAGCATTTCTTATTATCATCTTTAGTCGTTCTGCACATGGTTACCTAGGGGGCAACAACCCTCCTGCCTTGGCTTCCCAAAGTGCTGTGATTACCAGCATAAGCCACCAGGCTCAGCCACCTCTGGAGTTTTCTAGGTGCAGAACAACTATGTCTTGGTTGAAATGCAGCTGAAAGCACATTCCCTAGAGGCAAACATGGCCACATTGCATTGTGGGGAGGAGCTTCAGGAGTTATGTGACACATGAAACCAAAAGCTTCATCTACTGCCACCTGGACCAAGTGGCCACTCTTCTGTTCAAATCTGGTTAAAAGCAGGGGCTGTGCCACACACCCAATGATCTATCCAAAATCAAGGACTGCAGCCTAAATCCTAACATTCTAGATTATTTCTGGGACAGCTACCTTGACATCCATCTTTTATGATAATAATCCCTTGGTCTTAGATGATTCCAGCACATGGGGCAGTATGTGCTTAGTAGGCAGGTGTCTCATCAACAAATGTTTGCTGGTGTATTAGTTCACTCTCACACTGCTAACAAAGACATAGCTAAGACTAGTAATTTATAAAGGAAACAGGTTTCATTGACTCACAGTTTAGTATGGCTGGGGAGGCCTCAGGAAACTTACCATCATGGCGGAAGGGGAAGCAACCTTGTCCTTCTCATGGCAGCAGGGAGAAGAAGAATGAGTCCCTAGTGAAGGGGAGAGCCCCTGACAAAACCATCAGATCTTGTGAGAACTAACTCAATATCATGAGAACAGATGGTGGGAAACGGCCCCCATGATTTAATTATCTCTACCTGGTCCCTCCCCACAACACGTGGGGGATTATGGAAACTAAAATTCAAGATGAGATTTGGGTGGGGACAAAGCCAAACCGTATCAGCTGGTTACATGTCAATATGCCACACACTTAGGCAGAGAGCCGCATATTTAGCGTTTATACTACAGGGCTGATGCTGTCTCTTTGGGTATGATGGTTTCTCTTGGCCCAATCGGACCTTAACACTTGCTGGCATTAGATTAAGTGGGCAGGATGGGGACTGCCCAGATGCCAGGTTCTTGGAGCCAGGGCTCACAGTTTCCAGCCTATCCCATGTCATTTGTGCTCTCAGTCTTCCATGATTTTGCGACCTTAACTCTGTGATATCTAGAGTTTGTGGCCACCTGTATGATTTATATTTCAATGCATACTTTTACTTAACAAGAATTTACATGGACCTTTTGAGAGAACACAGAAACTAAATAAATGTTCTTTTTTGTTTTCTAACATTGTATAATGACTTTGCACATCCCATAACTTTTATTTCCTATTCCACAAAACGTTTATTGCCACAATATACCTGAAATCCTGGAAGCCCAGGGGATAGCAGAGCTCATGGGGAAAGATGCTCTACTTTTCACTGTTTTTCATTTTCCATCATCTTCAGCCCTTTCCCATCCAGGCTCAATGGATACACAAATTAAACCCCAGAAAGCAGTCTTTCTCCAGTGGTGCTGTCTGTCCACCAAACTTCCTTTTGGGTGAAATAAGGATCACATATAAAATAAGGATCCATGCCTTTCTTGATTCATTTCATCTTAGCTCTTCCCACAAAATATGGAACTTGAAGTAGAGATAATTAAGTAAGTAATAGATTGATTTTACCATCAGAGATGGCTCTTTCAATCCTGGTGTCTATCTTAGAATCTTAAGGCTGCTCTTTTTGATTTCAGACGCACCCATATTGTTATCCCCCCATCCACAGCCTCAAACCCTTACTCCACACATCAGCTCAAGAATGCATTTCAGAGCAAGTAAGAGAAAAGCCAACTATGTCTTAAACAGATGGGAGCCATTCTTCCTATATACTGAAGAGTCTGGAGCGAGGTGACTGGTGTGGATTAAACAGCTTGTTTGTTTTTATGATTCTTTTTTTTTTTTGAGACAGAGTCTCACTCTATCACTCAGGCTGGAGTGCAGTGGCATGATCTTGGCTCACTGCAACCTCCATCTCCAAGGTTCAAGCAATTCTCCTGCCTCAGCCTCCCGAGTAGCTGGGATTACAGGCGTGCACCACCATTCCTGGCTGATTTTTATATTTTTAGTAGAGATGAGGTTTCACCATGGTGGACAGGCTGGTCTTAAACTCCTGACCCCAAGTGATCCACCCACCTGGTCCTCCCAAAGTGCTGGGATTACAGGCATGAGCCACCACGCCCAGCCAGATTTCTGTGTATGTCTGATTGGCTAAAACTCTGTTTTGGACAGCCCCTGGCTGCCATCAGGGCTGAGAAATCAAGTGGAGGGCAGCACTGGTGAAGGCGATTGGAAATAACCGGTGATCCCACAGTGTCTGCCGTGTCCTGTTTTCACCTCATCTCTTGCTCCTCACTGTGGTGTCATTTAACCTTCCAGTTTCGATGCATGCCAAGCTCTCCACAGTTGCTTCTACCAGTCTAAATGTCTCTCCAGTTGATTCCGTACGTGTATTGTGTTCCAGAAACCCAGGCCAGCTTTACATTCTCAAACACAAAGTCTCCCCCGCTTCTGGGGAACTTTCTTGTCCCTCCACCCCAGGTACTGCCCCAGCTCCATTCTCAGCAAACATGGTTGGTATCTTCTTGGCCTTCAAGTCTTGGCTGAAATGTCACCTCCTCAGGATGACCTTCCTGGGCTACTGCAATCTAAAATCAGGCCTTTCTGTGCCCTTCATCCCTATCTGAAATGATACATGCTTTTATTCCTGGCTTATTATCTGCTTTGCATGAGACCTCAGAAAAACTTTCTGTCTGACTATAGTATGCCCACGTGCAAAACATAGTGTAAAAGTGTTGATGAATATTTGTTGAATGAATGCATGAATACATGAACGGGAGGAGGGAAGAATTCCAATAGCCTCCAAATTGTTGGCAAATATTGTCAAGGGGGGACCATGGCTCAAATAAGTCCAGAACTTTAAATGGTTACCACAACACTCTCCAGGAGTAAAATGCATGTACATGCATACACACACGCACACATGCACACACACGCACACACACGCACAGGCGCACGCACACACACATGCATGCGCACACGCACACACACGCACACACACAGACACAAACACGCACACACACACCAAAATGAAACAATAAAAGAAGAAGAAAAAAGCAGAGGAGGCCAGGCAGTGGCTCACGCCTATAATCCCAGCACTTTGGAGGCCGAGGCGGGTGGCTCATGAGGTCAGGAGTTCAAGATCAGCCTGGCCAAGATGGTGAAACTCCATCTCCACTAAAATACAAAAAAATTAACTGGGTGTGGTGACGGATGCCTGTAATCCCAGCTACTCGAGAGGCTGAGGCAGAGAATTGCTTGAACTTGGGAGGCAGAGGTTGCAGTGAGCCAAGATCGCGCCACTGCACTCCAGCCTGGGAGAAGAAACGAGACTCCATCTTGGAAAAGAGAAAGAAAGGAAAAAAAAAGAAAACAGCAGAGGAGTATTGAGGTATGGGAAAGAAGTAGAGGCAAGTTTCGTTGCCAGCCTTATGGCTTCACTATTCAATCTTAAGGAGTACCAGGCTGAAGGCAGGCAGCTTCACCGAACAGATGACAGAATTTGTGTTTTGCAGTGGCCGCGTGATTTTTAGATCCAAATGCCTTTCTTTTAACGTGGACTCCGTGTTGCTAGCTGTTAGCCCATGCAAATTGGGCCTTCCTATGGAGGGACTGGGCCCTATTTTGCATGTAATGCACACATGCACCTTTGTTTGTTCGAAATAGGTTAGCTTGAAAACTGCCCAGCTCCACCCAGCTACAGGGGGCTCAGTGCACGTGTGAAGTTGGTCCTTCATCACCATGGCAACCTCCCCACCTGGATGCCCCCTTTCTAAGAGGTCATTCCCAGGACACTTCAGCCCTCCAAGACCAGGGACTGTGTCTCTCATCTTTGCCACCCTTGTACCCAGCACCCAGAACTCATCTTGCTTATTAAATGCAAGGAGTTCAATATCTGAACCCCACCTTGTTCTGATCTTTCAGAAGCCTCTGCTCCTCTTGCATGGGGTTCATTCAATTCGTTCTTGTCTTCTGAACCCCACGCCCCATTTTAACCTCTTTCACACACAGGGTCTGCATCTCTGCCCCTGAGCGCCAAACCCTGGGCCTGGTCAATTGTAGCACTCCGCAAACGGCAATTCCAGAGTTGATGCCCAGCTTTCAAAATGCTGAGTGCAAATTCCCCTGCTTCTGTGAACTCTGAACAAAGAGAGGTGTTGCTTTTCGGCAAAGGAGGTTGGCAAGAAGTTTGGGGAAGAAGTCTCCCTTTGGCCCCCAACCTCCCTGAACCTTCCTCTGGCCCATCACTGCTTCTGGAATATTCTGGATTTGGAGAACATCAGTTACACATGAAAGGAGACGAGAGAGAACAAAGTGGGTGGACAGACAAACAGAAATCTGTCTCTGCAAAGGCAAGGTCTAGAGTCTCCCTGAACCCTCGGGGCAAATCCCCCAGACCTTCCTTTATCTCCATCCTCCCTGGACAGTCTCAGCAGCTGGGACCTCCTCCTCTCCATGCACACTGCCCAGCCCCTCTTCCTCCCATTGCTGGACTCCAGCCATCCAGCCACGTTTGCTGCTGTGGAAATTTCTGCTACCCAAATTCTACTCTGGCCCCAACTATCCTGGCCACGAAGAAAGAGTGAGCTCCAGGTGGAACCAACTGAGCCTGCTTTGCAGAAGACAGACCTTGCCTACCTAGCAGGAGGGCAGAAGCGACCTCCTCGCAGGCCCAAGTGGACTCAGGTGCTCGTTGTGAGGGAGCAAATGGTCAGGACCTCAGTGGCATCCTCCTTCTCTCTCAAGGACAGGAGGGTGACCATCTGGGCTTCAGCCAGAGTTCCTCCGAGGAAGCCCCAGCCTTTTCTCCTCCAGCAACGATGCTGTTATCAAAACCAGGAGAGGGAATTTGAATAAAAAGGAGAGGGGAGAGAGAGTCGCCCCCCTACTGTGGTTTCCAGGCGACACATCGTCTGTTGCGGTCGCTGTCATACAAACCCTTTCCCCGTAAGACGGCAGGTCCCACGGGGAGAAGGGGGTGAAGAGGAATATTTTATCAGCCGTGTACATATGTAACCAGAAACGGGGCTGAAAAGCAAGACCTCGTTTCCCTGAATAGGGGGAAGGAGGGAGGGGGTGGGGACGCTAGTGGAGGTGGCAGAAGGGACTTATCTCTAGGAGGTCAACAGCGGGAACATGCGGTGACTGATTTCCACCCTCTGTCTTGTCAACGCAGGGAGCATCCGCACAGAGGGCTGTTTGGGGCACAAAGTTTAAAAGGCATCTTGTTTTTGTATTTAGCTATAAGAACCCAATATACGTATCATAGGTGAAAGAAAGAATAGTAAATATTCTAAAACCATGCCAGAATGTTTGAGTTGAGTCTTTAGAGACTGGGATGTGCATTTCTCATTCATGGGCTACTTCTCACTCGTGGTTTGAAGATGACTTTGCTCCTTTGGGGAAGAAACCCGAAGCACTGGGAGGCCTGCCTTCCTCTTGTGTTGAAGTCTCAAGTTCATTCAACAACACGGGGCAGTGCGGCACTGGCTGGAGAAGTCCCCGCTTCCCCGTCCAGGCCCAAGAAGCCTGGAGGCCTGGTCAGCATTGAAAGTCCAAGCGTGCAGGGCAGAAGAGATGATTTCATCTCTGCTCGGCAAAGGGCAGCCGTCTCGCCCCTTCCCCACTGAGCACTGTCCTTGGAGGACCTCAGCAATGAGTTAAAAGAAAAAAATGGTGATGAAACACTAGCTCTGCCCGAGAGTTTAGTGTAAATGCCACCAACCCTGCAGAGAGTCACCAGCCCGCTTGCCTGGGGAAAGTGACCACTCACAAGGCACGAAGTCAAGGGGGCTGTTTTATTTTTTATTTTTCTTGAGATGGAGTCTTGCTCTGTTGCCAGGCTGGAGTGCAATGGCTCATTGTAACCTCCGCCTCCCAGATTCAAGCAATTCTCCTGCCTCAGACTCCCGAGTGGCTGGGACTACAGGTGCGCGCCACCACGCCCAGCTAACTTTTGTATTTTTACTAGAGGCAGGGTTTCACCATGTTGGCCAGGATGGTCTCGATCTCTTGACCTCATGATCTGCCTGCCAAGGCCTCCCAAAGTGCTGTGATTACAGGTGTGAGCCACGGCGCCGGGCCAGGAGACTGGTTTATTTATGCCGCTTTGTTTATTGTGCCGGTTGGGGAAGTCTAGCGGGAGAAGGTGAACCCACATGTTCTCTGGGAGGCATTTTTCTGGTGACCAGTCTGTAAGCCCATTTCCCAAGAACCTGGCATGAAAATAATCAGATGCAAAGACAGGCAGCCATCCTCCAACCACTCCACCCAACGCTCAGGTGGGGCTCCTGTCACTACCGGCTCATTCAAAAGTTTGGGGGGGTTAAGAAAATAAAAAAGTTAAGCAAAGAGGAATGGAGACAGCACGAAAGGGAGACAAGAGGAGAAGAGAGAGAGAGGTGAGAAACGCAAGAACCCATCTGGACCATGCATCACATTGAAATTGCCCCTGCATTAAAAATTCACCAGCCAGTGAATTTTCAAGGGATTTGTAGTAATTAGATGACAAAATGCTGGCAAATCTCAGGCTTGCCAAAGATGTTACTCAGGGGTCAAAGACTCGACACTTTCGGCTGGGTAATTTGTAAGTGTCAATCACTCACAGCCATCAGAGAGGAAGCAGCGATCTAACGGCTGCATTCTAAGTAAGTCAGGCGAGCCGCCGCCGGCCGGCTGCCACCAAGCCCCCAGACCCCGCGGCCTGCCGCTCTCTGCCCTGCTTCCGGCTCAGGCACAGACATCGGCTGCAGCCTCGCCAGGGACTCGGAGCCAGGCAGGCCAACCCTGGTTTCCAACTTCTAGTTTGATTTGATCCCCCTTTACTCTTTTTTTGAAAGCTGCGGAGGCTTGTCAGGAGTCGCACTGCCCACCTTTGTGGAGGACAGAGCTCTCTGTCGCGCTGGTACCATTGAAGGGTGACATGGGGCTCTCTGCATTTGTGCAGAGTGGCCATATCAGCGTCAAGGAGACTCGGTTCTCCCGCTTCGAGCTGCATGATACTCTACCCCTGGGACTTCAGTTTTCTGATCTGTGAAGTGGGGGATAAAATGACTTACCTTGAAGGGTGATGATGACTAGGAGAGAGCCCGCAGCTCTCTGCCTATGAATTCCTTCACTCCATACCCATGTGCCTTTGTCCAGGTGCTGTTCTGGGCACTGGGGACTCAACAAAGACCAAGATAACACGCCCCCCCTCTCATGGAACATTCTAGTTGGGGGAGGGCAGAGAAGCAGGCAATAAACAAATAAATATAAAGTATGTCTGAGGATGGGCCAGGCACGGTGGCTCATGCCTGTAATCCCAGCACTTTGGGAGGTCAAGGTGGGCGGATCACTAGGTCAGGAGTTCGAGACCAGCCAGGCCAATATGGTGAAATCCCATCTCTACTAAAAATACAAAAGTTAGTCAGGCATGGTGGCGTTCACCTGTAGTCCCAGCTACTAGGGAGGCTGAGGCAGGAGAATTGCTTGAACCCGGGAGGTGGAGGTTACAATGAGCTGAGATTCGCCACTGCACTCCTGCCTGGGCGACAGATGGAAACACCATCTCAAAAACAAAACAAAACACAAAAACAAACCAAAAGATGTCAGAGAAGAATAAGTGCTAGGAAGAAAATCAAACGCTCTGGGGACAGAGCACGTCGGGGGCGCTACTTTACACAGGATGGAAGGGAAGGTCTCTCTGATGAGGCCACATCTCAGCAGAGACCTGGAGAAAGAAGGGGACAGCGGAGAGCATAAGGGGACAGAGAGCATAAGGGACTGCAGGGTGGCCCTAGTGGCTGGAGCGGAGCAGATGATTCTAATCGCAATGAGAATTATTACTGTGAGGTTGGAGACCCCTGGACAGAGGCAGCAGGGACATGGTGGAGGCTCAGATCCCCAAGCCTTTGACACTGTGAGGCTCCAAGAAGCTGGACTCGTATTGCCCAGCCTGATGGCCACTGGAACCCTGATTCCAGAGCCCCATGAGGGCAGAGAAGGCACCCGAGATGCCCACGTGTGGTGCTTGACCCTGCCTGTGGGCCAGGGCTGACACCGGCAGGAGAGTCTCATTCCAGCTCCTCTTGCTGATTGAAAGTGAGCTGCAAAGGGGGCCAGTAAGCCTGAAGGTAAATTGATGCTGTCACAGCTGTAGCCGGCCAGGACTGCCTGGACCCAGACCAGAAGCTGTTTGCAAGACGATGGCCCATTTTCTTCCTCACTGCCCTGGCCCATCAGGGTATGTTCTGGAAAGAGCACTGACTTCAGAGCGGGGAATAAGGGTGGATGGGCCTGAAGCCTGAGGCCCGAGTCTGTTGTTTCTGTGCTGTGTGACCCTGGGCAAGTCACTACACCTCTCTGAGCCTCAGTTGCTGCACCTGAAAAATGGGCATACGAGCCTCTCTCACTTGGTGGACTGGAATTGTTAACAGGCAGCTGAGCCAGGGCAGACGCTCACGAGTACACTTCCAACCCCCCATAATGAAAAATGATCCCACGCCCCTGACTATCGCCATCAAAGCCAGAACTCTACAGCTGAAGCACACTTTAGGGAGATGAACCAGGGGGCAAATTGCTCTAAAAGACAAAGAGCGGCAACAGGAGGCCTTTGTGCAGTTTGCTGTTCAGTTTGCAAAATATATGTCCCAAAGTGGCATCTCTGCGTGGTGTCTTTTTTTGTATTTGGGGAGCTTGTCTTGGAGGCAGGGCCAGGGTTTGTAAATCACATTCTCCTCTGAGCTTTTTCTGGCCATTTCATATTTTGTGTGTGTATGGTGGGGGCAGGGCACAGTGTGGGGTATATTTGCTCCCCCCTCACCCACCTCCTTCTCGGGCCTGGGTCTCCATCCCAGCCAGCTTTTGCTGCAGGTTTAACTGGGCTGTGAAACTACTCAAGGGGAAAATGAGAAACTACCCAGTGTTTCATGGGAGGCAGTGGGCTGGGCCTTCTGAACTCCGATGGCAAACTCTCTCTAGCCGCCAACCACGGATGCAGAGAGCCCCTGGATGCCCTCCGACCAGGGGGCAAGTGTCCCCTGCCCCCACTGAATCCTCGTGATGCTTCCCCCACATCAGGAAGGCGACAGGACCCACTTGAGATGCAAATAAAAATTAGCAGTGGTGGCAAGCTGGCCTATCTATTCCCCATGGCCCCTCATGAGTATCGCTCATCTTTGCAGTTTAGATGGGGAAATTTCTAGCTGACCCGGCATCTGCTTAAGAATCGATGGGACCGGGAATAGGAATGCAAATAACAAGAACAGGCACCACTCCAGTGGCGGCCGTTTATTGAGCACTTACTACTATGCTGAGAGGCCCTGGACAAGCTTCCTCCCGGTCATCCTCAAGGCGGCGGTAGCATGACGGTCACCTCGTTGGCGAGGCTGTGCCTGGGCCCCGAGTGAAGGTGCTCCCCGACTGCTGCGGTGCCCTCCCTTGCTCTGATGACATTGCAGCCCCCTCTGCCTGACATTACGTTCTGACTTACTGAATATCTGTCTCCCGGAGTGAGATGTGTTTCAGGGGGGCAGGGCTTTGTGTCTGTTCTCTTCACCGTGGTAACCCCAGTGCCTAGATTAGGGCTTGGCACTTAGGTGGTTTTCAATACACATTTAGCCAAATAAGCGGATGCCACTTTACAGAGACAGAACAGGGGCCACAAGGATCCCAGGGGCAGGCGGGCAGGTGGGCACGGCTTGATCTCGGCCACAGTACAGGGGCCCGGGGCAATGCCCTGGTTCTTGGCCTTCTGCCTACGCATTCCTCGACATGTCCTTTAGCATTGATTGCGAGAGGGGGATGCTAACCCAACCCATGCCCTGTTTCCTCACAGTTCAAACCTTTCCCCTCTGGCTGACTCACACCTTCCAGCAAAGGGCCAGGTGACTCCACAAGCTGGGAGATGATGCTCAGAGTGTGCCTCTGAAGCTCATCTCTTGATGGGCTCTGACTTCCACAGGCTGAGTGGTGCAGATGCAGGCCCCTGCCAGGGGCACATGCAGGCGTGGGGAGGGACCAGCCCAAAGCCACAGCGTGCTGTGGTCAAGGGTGTGGACCCTGGAGCCAGATTCCCTGACTTCTAAGCCTGGTATTGCCACTTAGAAGCTGCGTGATCTTGAGTACTCCGCCACACCTCTCTGTGCCCGGTTTCCTTGTCTGGAAAAGGGGAGAACACTACTATCTGTTTCAAAGCTGAATGAGTTCATTCACCCGGAGGACTTAGAACAGGGTCAGTACTCATGGAATTCATGATCCAGAAGGACTGGATCTCACACGTGCTAGAGTGAAATGGAACACGGTGCACTCGGGGTGTTTTTTTCCAGTGGGAGAAATGCCGCTTGTGTATTAGGGCAGGGAAACTGAGGCTGATCAGTCCTGAGCTGTCCCCAGCCTGACCGTGTGCCCCAAACACTGCTCCATCCGACTCCCAACGCCACTGTCTCGTTTTCCTGGGGCCACTCCGGGCATAACACCCAGCCCACTGTCAGCAGCGGCCTTGGGGAAGCCTCGATGTCTCCTCCCCCTCAGGCCCCTCTGCACAAGACTTGACGTCATGCTCAAGACGTCCTGGCTGGAGGTATCGAACTGACGCAGCTTGTCTGTCATGAAGGCGGACAACCTGCTCACCTGCTTCCCTGGTTACAAAGTCTGCTGGTTTTTGCCAGGCACGGTGGCTCGTGCCTGTATTCCCAGCACTTTGGGAGGCCGAGGCAGGAGATCACTTGAGGCCAGGAGTTCAAGACCAGCCTGGCCAATGTGGTAAGACCCCATCTCTAATAAAAATACAACAAGAAAAAAATTAGCCAGGCATGATGGTGCATTCCCAGCTACTCCGGAGGCTGAGGCACAACGATTGCTTGAACCCGGGAGGCAGAGGTTGCAGTGAGCTGAGCTAGAAACGCTGCACTCCAGCCAGGGCAACAGAACGAGACTCTGTCTCAAAAATAAAAAACAAAAACACAAAACAAAACCCCCCAATTTGCTGGTTTTAAAACTACATTTTATGTCATCTCACATTAGAAAAACAGGCAGTGTGACTGGGGAGGGGCCCTATAGGGCCCTGAATCCATATACTGGCTATGGTTTGGATAAGGAAAGGCAGTGAGTGCCTGGTGCTTTCTGAAGGTCAAGGCTAAGCTTGGGATGACCGCAGAACCGTGTGTCTGTGGCTCGCTGACCCTTCCACGTTCAGGTGCACATATGAACACACACGTCCAACAAGGCCCTCGGCATTCTCAGTTCTCCATAATCACCAGAACTATCTGCTCCCCTGCCAGCCTGTGGCTCCCTCTGTGTCCAGGGGCTGTGTCCATCCTCTTCCCCGTGGACGCTAAGGCCAGGCCCAGCAGGAAAGGTGCTAGTCAACCTCTAGTCAATGTCTGTCTGACGCAGGCATAAATGCACTGGGCTCTCTGTCGCCGCCTTCAGCTGGGGGTCCAGTGTTGGGGCTGGAAGTCAGAGACACCCAGCAGGAATGCCACGCCAGCTTATTCCAAGCCGTGTGGTGCTGAGACGCCCCCGGAGCAGCCCTGAATCTCAGCTTCCTCAACTGTGAAATGGGGAGACAGCAGTACCCATGGGGCTGTGGGGAGGATTCGATCATGGGGCGATGGATTCAGTTTATCATTGAATCCGCAGGGCCTTGAATTGAGCTCTCCAAGAAGGCTGGCTACCATCTTTAAGATGTAATCCCCACCCCGAGAACCTGTCAAATATGTGCCTGGATGGATGCAGCATCTCCTAATTTGAGCCCCCACATTTCTCCTGTCCCTACTCTGGGCTGACCACATCCCTGACAGAAGGGAATCTTTGGAAGGCAGAGAAGCTGTCCTCTCCTGGAACTAGGCTGTGGCAGGCAAGGTGAGTGGGAGCGTGCAGCCGCTCCTGGGAACTGGTCGCGTCCTAACGGCTGGGGACAGTGGACCAAGACAGCGCTGCACCGGGAAAATAAAGGATTCCGTATGATTGATTCTCTGCAAATCCCCCCCATTAGCTCCTGCTAAAACCCCAATGCTCCTTCTGGCGCCTGAGGGAAGGGGAAAGTTCTCTTGGCCACCAGCAGCCTGCAGCTGTGGGCTGGAGGGAGATGTGCAGTTTCCAGAGCCTTCTATTTCTTTCTCCAGTGGGCAGGAGGGCATGCCTGTATGTGAGACATTAGGTACAGACTGACCCAGCCGGCTGAGGGGGTACAGTGCTGGGTGGAGAGCACAGACCCTAGGGTGGGGCTGCCTGTTCTAAGCCTGGCTCAACCATGAGCTGTGTGGTCTTGAGCAAGTGACGGGTCCTCTCTGGGCTCCTGCTTTCTCACAGGGGGGGGTAAAGATGGCAATAACGGTACCCATCTTGCGGGATGGCATGAGGGTTGAGTGAGTTAACCCATGGCTAGGGCAATGATGACAATCACTCCTCAGGGTAGTGGATGCACCAGGACTCCAGTGGGGGAGATTGAGGGAAGGAGGAAAGTGACCCTCGTCCAATGCCCATGGTTCAGGGGGCTTTCTACATCTCATTTCAGTCTCCTGACCTCACCCTACAGATGGGGATGTGGCTCAGGGAGGCACAGTACTTGCCTGGGTCACACAGCTGGGAGGTGACACACCCAGGCATGCTCAGCTAATCCTTGGTGGTGAGTGTTCCTCTCATCCCCCCTTTTACAGAGGAGGAAACTGAGGCACAGAACAGCCAGGTAACCATCCTGAGGTCACAGAGCTCGTAAGCGGTAGAGCCGGATTCTCATCCAGCACGCTGGCTGGTTCCCCGAAACTGTCTACAGTTCAGACTTCCAGGTGATTTTGGTGAGATTGAGCCCATGGCTCACAGGAAGTGCTCAGAACAAGGCTGGGTGCCTCGACTCTCAGGGTGCTCTCTCTCCTGGAGCATGCCTTGGGGGTCTCACCCCTCCTGGAGCACTCTGGCCAGGCAACTCATCTCTCCTGGATCCCCAGTTGGACCCCACAACTGCAGAGAGAAGCACTAGCCTTCGGCCGGGACTGAGGAGAGACCCACAGGGCTCATGTTCCTGATGCCAGCCAGACACTAGGGTGGGCATCAGACACCCCCCAAAGGCTGCAGCCGTTTCTCAGCCGTGCCTGAGGCCGACAGCTTCTACCCTGAGGAAGCCCACCAATCCCTGGCCCCTAGTCACACTGCGGGGTTTTTTGAAGCATTCCTGTGGGCTGCACATGCTCTGTGCCAGGGCTCAGTGCCTCCTGCCTGTGAGGGGACCCCTGCTGCCCAGGCTGTTTGGCGGCCCCTCCAGCAGTGAGCAGGCGACCACGGCCACCTTGCTGCCTGTGGCTCTGCTGCCGGATTTTCCAATTCTGGTCACATCATGCCCACACCTGCCCGCTGCCCGCTGCTGCCACTCTCCTTCCCCAGACCCAGTTTGGGGTGAAAGCCTTGCTTATTAGTCAATCTGGATCTCACTTACTGTGAATTACCAGGCCTCATTGATATTCATGAGTGGACACATCTGAAACCTCAGTCAGCTACCACGTGACTCTCTGCCTCGAGGAGGAGGCCAGTCTGAGGACAGGGACACCTGCACAGCCCTGACCCAAGGCGCTGGCCCCCAGAGAGGGACAGCTCCGTGTCCTGGGAGCAGCCCCTGGCTGGTGGCGCTCCATCCTGGAACTGGAGGTGCCAGCAGGGCTTTCTATCCAGGGCAGATGATGGAGAAGAGGGGCTGGGGGCTGGGGTTGGAGGGGAGCCCGCAGCCAGGCACTCAGGTCCTGCCACTGCACCTTTGCCCAGGCCACTCCTCCCTCCGGAACCTCCTCTTCCCTTTGCTCAGCTGCCTCCTACTCTCCTTTGGCTGGAAAGTGACTTCCTAGAGAAACCTGCTCTCGCCGCTCTGAAGGAGGCGCCCCAGCAACCTTCTCTCCTGGCACATGGCACCATCCCGGCACACACATTACACAGGTGTCACCAGTTGTCATTTTGGGTCTGGGTGTGTGGGGATGACTCCCATGGGGGCCTGGATGTGTAACCTCGGCTTGCCAGTCGGGGCCTGGCACTGGGCGGCGTTTAGCAAAACTCAGTGGAATGAATGGTTTCAGTGTTTCCTGCAAACCAGGCACTCTGCGGCGGCTCAACACTCCTGGGTCTTCCTACCTGGGGGAGGAATGGCCACATTATCCCTGTTTTCAGATGAGAAAGCAGATGCAGAGATGCGGGAATTGGGAAGGAGAACCTGGCTGGGGCGATCTTCCAGCCTGTGTTTCCAGATTAGAGGAAAGAGCTTGACATCTCACTCCTAAGGGACTGGGTTGAATTTCTTTGACTTTTCTTCTTTTCTTTCTTTCCTTTTTTTTTTTTTTGAGATAGAGTCCCACTGTGTCACCCAGGCTGGAGTGCAGTGGTGCAATCTCAGCTCACTGCAACCTCCATCTCCTGGGTTCAAGTGATTCTCTGCCTCAACCTCCCTAGTAGTTGGGATTACGGGCACCCACCACCACATCCAGCTAATTTTTGTATTTTTAGTAGAGATGGCGTTTTCCCACTTTGGCCAGGCTTGTCTTGAACTCCCGACCTCAGGTCATCTGCCCACCTCAGCCTCTCAAAGTGCTCGGGTTACAGGTATGAGCCATCATGCCTGGCCAGGGCCTGGGTTTCTTGGAAGCAGAGGAATCTCATCTTGAGGGGCTAATGGCTTCTGCTCCAGAAGCCAGGACTCTCAGGCAAGATGCAATAAAAGTAAAAAGAGAGCAGTCAACTCAGAAAACACAAACGCTGGCCGCACCCCTTCCCCATCCCCCAACCTGCCTCGTTTTGAAAACTGCTTTACTGAGTCCGTTGGGTGGAGGGCGACGGGGTAGGTATGAATACACAATTCTTCTACGTAGATCACCTACCTAACCGGAGAGAAGAGAGACTGAAGAACTGGGACTGCTTTTAAGACACCAGGAAAGTAAAAATCTGGGCTTCTCTGGGTAGGAACAAGGACGAGTTGGTTTTTCATCTCCCCCCCCAGAAATGAGGTCGCCCCAGCTGGGTGGCAAGGCAGGGTGGTGCAGCTCGGCCCTGATTCAGGGCTCCATAGCCAGGGCAGGGAGGCCTTGGGAATTGGAAAGGAACCTGAGTGCACAGAAATGAGGCTACATCCAAAACTCAGATTTCTAAGTTCAAAGGTTTCCCAGGGAAAATGGGGTTTGAAATGACTGAGTCTTGGGAACCAGAATGAACTGGATCCAGCTGTTGAGAGCCCTGGGGCACTTTTTAAACTGGGGATGGGCACCATTTCCAATCCACACCACGGCCAATCTGAGCAGGCTGGGAGGGCAAACGAAGGTGTGGGTGCGTGCAGGGTCTCCTACAGAGGAGGTGGGGTGGGCAGGAGGGGTTCCGGTTCTCCGTCTGCCCTGGCAGAGAGGAAGGGATTGGCCTGAGCTCGCTTGGCAGGCTTCCCTTCCTTAAAGATGATTGGGACTGGTGGCTGCCCGGCCAGAGGGAACCTGCCAGTGACCTTTGGGTGGTTCTGGGACCCACGTGGCTGTGATGATCAAGTCGGATGGACCACAGCGAGGGAGAAAGACAAAGAGCACAGACCGTTTTTGACAGGAGGGAATTAACTGGCCGGCCCACTCACACTCAGGGCTTGGGGAGTGCCATCTGGGTCCCTTGGCAGCACAAATGCTCCTGAAGTCAGAAGACAACCGTGGGTGAGGCTGAACTCACCTGCTGGCCAGAACTTTCCCGGTTTTGGCAATGACAAGTGTCTGAATGCCCCATTTCTCAAGGGGACAGACCAGGGGCTACCTGCATGCTAGCAAACACTTAGTGGGTGCCTCTCGCTTGTGGACGCTGCTGTGAATAAGACATGGTTTCTGTCCTCAGATTGCTGGCAGCAGAGCGGCAGAACACACAGACTTTACAGTGCGGTGAGGGAAGTACCCTACAGCAGTGGCAAGCCCTACAGAGGACCAGAGGGAGAACACCTGTCTTGGGTGGTCAGGGGACTGCTCAGAGGAAGTGATGCTTAGATCTCAGGGATGAGCAGGTGGTAACTGGGAGAGTGGAGTGAAGGAAGAGGAGAGGGAGATTGTCCCACTAATTTAGGCAGCACATGGGGACTGGCACTGAGATGGTGCCCAAGGAAGATGATGAATGCAAGATATATTTAAGAGTTATGTGGGAGACTGACTGCATTTATGATCCCAATTTTTTGCCCCTTTCCACCCCATATCCATGCCTTCTGATAGACCCCTCCCTTGATGACTTGAAGCTCCCCCCATGTGACTTGCTTTGACCAATGGGGCAGTAGCAAACTTGGCACAGGAGGCTTTGAATAAACTCTTCCTCTCTGGCTCCTCTGCCTTACCCATGAAAAGATGTGTAGGTTGGCCAGTTGGAGGATGAGAGAGCACTGAGTCAGTTCAGCCTGAAGCCAGGCCAGACAAGGAGACAGCTCTGAGAGATGGAAGAGCCCAGCCAAGATCTGCAAAGCCACCTAATTAACCTGCAGCTGAAGGCAGAGGCATGAATGACCAAGCTGGACAAAGACTGCCCACCTCACCTACAGACTCCTGAGCTAAATAAGCATGTCATGTTCTAAGCTACTGAGTCTTGTGATTGTTCATTAAGCAGCAATAGATAACTAATACAAGACAGAACTGGCAGAGCTTAGTGTGTATGTAGTATATATTTAAGGCTATGACTTTTCCTCTAGGCATAGCTTTAGCTGTCATCAGAACCATGAGTGTTTTGATTACTCCTGTTTTTAGAAGATATTATGTAATTTCAGTGTTTATTTTTTGACTCAAGTTCTTTGAGAGTTTTAATTTATAAGAGCTTTTCTTTTTCCTGTTTTGATACAAATTTCTACTTTTACTGCATGTAGTCAAAGTATGTAATCCATATTATTTCCTCTTTCCAGAATGTATTGAGGTTTTCTTTGGTAACCTTATATATGGTACTCTTTTATACATGCTCCCATGACTGTTTGAAAGAAGGTACATTACATTCTATGTTTACAGCAAAGAATCTGATACCTGAAGGCAGAAAATATACACATACACTTCACAACAGTAGATCCCAAACTGGGATACAGACAAATTGTAGAGGTGGGGTGTATTTGCATTCTCACACTGATATAAAGAAATACCTGAGACTGGGTAATTCATAGAGGAAAGAGGTTTTAATTGGCTCATGGTTCCATGGGCTATACAAGAAGCGTAGCAGCTTCTGCTGCAGGGGAGGCCTCAAGGAACTTACAATCATGGCAGAAGGTGAAGTGGAGGCAGGCACATCTTATGTGGCCAGAGCAGGAGGAAGGGTGGGGAGAAGGTGCTACACACTTTTAAACAACCAGATCTCACGAGAACTCACTCACTATCACGAGAACAGCACCCAGGGGGATGGTATTAAAGCATTGGTAAGAAACCACCCCATGATTCAATCATCTCCCACCAGGCCCCACCTCCAACACTGGGGATTACTATTTGACATGAGATTTGGGGGACACAAATCCAAACCGTATCATGTCGGTAGGGGAGAAGGTGCCTGGTTCAATACAGAGTCTTAAGACTCAACCCCATTAGTACTCATTCATTTGGTACAAGGAGGGTCTGGTAATTGGGATTTTATCCCACTCCATCCCAACCACAGCCAGGTTCCTACGTACAAGGTCACTGACTGTTCTTTGAATAACATTATTCTTTATCTTTGATTGTTTATTGCTTTCTTGTAGACAGAGAAAGGGCCCTTAAAGTCTCTTGACTCCTCCCACTAAAAGCCTTGTGAATTTGGGCAAGGCTTGCCACCTCTCTGCATCTGTTTCACTTGTCAGACAGGGACAACAACCCCATCAATTCTGGCTATTGTGAGGACTCGCTGGCTTATAGTTCCTGGTTCAGAGTAAGGCTCAGTAATGGTGACCACTGCTGCTCTGATGGCCTTGGATTCCCGTATTGTTCCTTAGGTTCTGAGGCCGGAACTGGTTTTCAGGCCTCTCTGCTGGCAAGACAACGACCTTCTGTCTCTTGCAATGAATCAGCATTTACAGTTGAAATGAGACTCAGCACCCACCCACATAGTCAGTCTTCAGCAAACCAGACATGTTTCTAGATTTTATACACAGATGATGTAAACTCACTCATTAAGCAAATACTCTTCTTTCTGGATGGAGTCTCACACTGTCACCCAGGCTGGAGTGCAGTGGTGCGATCTCGGCTCACTGCAACTTCTGCTGCCCGAGTTCAAGCGATTCTCCTGCCTCAGCCTCCCGAGTGGCAGGGATTACAGGCGCCTGCCACTGTGCCCGACTCATTTTTGTATTTTTAGTTGAGACGGGGTTTCACCATCGTGGCCAGGCTGGTCTTGAACTCCTGACCTCGTGATCCACCAGCCTTGGCCTCCCAAAGTGCTGGGATTACAGGAGTGAGCCACCGCGCCCGGCCAGCAAATACTCTTTAGCTCAAAGTGTCCTGTGCTGTGTGGCTGCAAGGCATGGTCCTGCATGAAGGTAGCCTCGCCCTCAGCTGAACCTGTCCCCAAGTTGCCTTTCTACCTATTCCCATTCCCCACAACTCATTCCTGGCCCCCTGCAGTGGTGCCCACCCCACTCTTAGGAACGTGCTGTGAAGTTATGCTTTCATAGTTCCAGAGTCCCACAAGTCTGAATTTGGGAGTGAGCAGGGCCGTGCTCCCCCGGAGGCTCTAGGACAGGATCCTTTCTCACCCCCTCCCAGCTTCTTGTGGCTCCTGGCATTCCTGGTCTTGGCTGCACCGCTCCGGCCTCTGCCTTCTCTACCCATCATCGGAATCCACCCACTCTGCTGCAACCATGGCTTCCAAGTCGGCCAGCGAGAGAACAGACTGGGCTTCGTGGAGTGAGTCAGGATGTTTCTGCAAAGGTGGCGAAGGGCCACATGGTTGTCTACAAAAGGAACCAGAACCACTACAGGAATGCCTTCCCTGGGAATGTGGGCTGTGGGGGTGTGTCCCTGAGTGTCAGAGTGTGGAGGGAGAGAAGGTGGCGACCTCACAGGCAGCTGGACTTTGCCGCTTTCCAGCTCTTGGACCTTCAGGGGCTCTCCGCTGCCTTCAGGGTAAGCCTACCCCTCAGAGTAGCCACTACTCACCTCCTGGGACACAGTTTAGAAGCTACCTCTTTGGGAAGCTCTCCCCCATCCTTCCTTTGGACATGTTCCCCACCTCTCCCTTGGCATCATGACCACCTGTTACTTGGCCATCTCCCCAACAGACTGTGAACTTTCACGGCAGCAGTGAGCCTATTGTGTTGTATATTTGTTTGTTTTTGAGACAGAGTCTCGCTCTGTCACCCAGGCTAGAGTGCGGTGGTGCCATCTCAGCTCATTGCAACCTTCATCTACCGAGTTCAAGAGATTCTGGTGCCCCAGCCTCCCAAGTAGCTGAGACTACAGGCACCTGCCTCCACGCCCGGCTAATTTTTTGTATTTTTAGTAGAGTTGTGGTTTTGCCCTGTTGGCCAGGCTGGTCTTGAACTCTTGATCTCAAGTGATCCGCCCGCCTCAACCTCCCAGTGTTGGGATTATAGGCATGAGCCACTGCACCCAGCTAATTTTTGTATTTTTAGTAAAGATGGGGTTTCACCATGCTGGCCAGACTGGTCTCCAACTCCTGACCTCAAGTGATCCACTCGCCTTGTTCTCCCAAAGTGCCGCGATTACAGATGTGAGCCACCAGGCCTGGCCAACCCTGCTGTGTGGATTGATGGATCCCCGACCACCAGTTCAGGGCTGGCTAATAGGAGGCGCTCATTAAATGCTTGTAGAGCAAGGAAAGGGGACTCAGATGGTCTGCAGAGGGTTGAATGGTGACCTCTCCCCAGAATATATGTCCACCTGGAACCTGTAAATATGACCTTATTTGGGAAAAAGAGTCTTTGTACATATAACTAAGGATCTTGAGATTATGGGTGGGCCGTAAATTCAATGCCAAGTGTCTTCAGGAGAAACACCATTTCCCAGCATCTCTTGCAGCTAGGCTCAACCAGGTGACCATATTCTGGCCAAAGTGACATAAGAATGCCCAGGCTGTGTCCCTGAAGGGCAGGGCAAGTCCTCTATTTCCTCCCCCACTCCCGGTGGCTGGGTGGTGGCAGCACAGTGGGATGCTGTCTGGGCCGTGGAGGCACGGCAGAGTGACAGTTCAGAGGGGCTGGGCCCCTGCTGCTTGCCGTCAGACCAGGCCTGCTCACCTTCTGACGGTCAGGTGACACAGAAATCCACCTCCATCTCATTTAAACCCACTGATATCTGGGTCTGTCACAGCAACCAACACATTTCCTGACCTATGAACACAGCTGGCTGTCCCCTAGCACTGGGGCAGCTGCTGTTTTCGGTTGAGCACTGGGTGAAGTTGTTGACTTGCGTGTAGGGTCCACAAAATACCTCGAAGCTCATAAGGATTGCAGCGAGATGCTGACACTGTGAGGGTTGGGCAACTCACCCAAGAATATAAAATCCTGGGAGGTGGAGGAGTTCAGTGCTCTGGACTCCACTCCTTCAGCCCGCATCTCAGCACCTCTGGGGAATGCACTCTGAGAATCGTTCACGGGACGCAGGGTTTCCTGCTATCCCTCGCACAGAGTGCCACGTATCCAGCTTCCTCTCCTCTTCTGCAAAGCCGAAAGGGAGGGGAGGAGGGGCTTTGACTGTGGAGCCACAGTCTGGGCCTTTTCTCTGGAACACTGGCCACGGGCTGCTCCCCCTCCTTTCCTGGAGCCTCAGTTTTCTCATCTGTGCGACGGCAGCGACAGCCCCTGCCTAGTGACCCAGCTCCCACCTGCAAACGTGCTTTGTAAACTGCAGGTGTACAGGTTGGCATCGATGTTATCACCTGGAATCTTTTCGGGACCAGGAGAAGGGAGAGGCTCCTGACAGTTCCAGGAAAGGCGGGAGCAGCTGCTATCTGGAAATCTGCACAACAAAGTGTCTGCTGTTGGCCTAGGCCCAAGGATGGGACATGGTGGCCCCAGTGGACCGCTTCCGTGAAATCTGCAATTATGGGGAAGTGGGGTTTATTAAGGAACCTGGAGGGGAATACGGCCCTGGCTTCTGGCAGTTCTATAATTAGATTGCGGGGCCCCTCCCAGGGCTCATGAAGTACCCCGGCTTCCTGGGTGGCGGGTGATGGGCCAAGCCTGTCGGGGTGCAGGAGGACACTGCCTTCATGTTGGGGGGGGATGGCGTAACAACAGCTGAGGCTTGTGTAGTGCTCATGTGTGGCCGGGACCATTCTCAGCCCTCACCTCATCCGTGCATCCGCAGGAGACTGTCCGTCTGTCCTGTTGTTGGTTCACAGGCGAGAATACCTAGGCACAGAGAGGCCAGGAGCTTGATCAAGGTCACACTGTGGGTAAGTCAGTAGCAAAGTAGTAAAGAAGGGACAGGAACGATCAAACTTTGAAATCAGGGGTTGGCAAACCATAGCCCATTTTATTTAAATTTTTGCTGCTACTGTTGGCTGGTGTTGGGAATAAAGTTTTACTCAGCACACGTGCCGAGGCAGCATGGCAGAGGTGAAAGCCGGGGACGGGGAATTCGGCCACAGTGTGATCTCGTAGAAGCCACTCTTGGGCTTTCTAATCTAGTAATGACCGGGGTTTGGTTTAGATCAGGGGTTACTACACTTGATGCAAAGGGCCAGATGGTAAATATTTTTGCCTTTGCAGGTCATGAGGTCTCTGTTGCTACTCAATTGTGCTACATGCAGCAACTATTGACAACATACAAACCAATGGGCGTGGCTGTATTCCAATAAAACTTTATTTACAAAACCAGGCAACAGCAGCAAATAAACAAACGAAATGGGCCATGGTTGCCAACCCCTGATTTCGATCATTCATATCCCTTCTTTACTACTTTGCCTCATGAAATTCATGTTTTTAATATTTTTCTTTATATGAATTCACTGGTATTCCTTAGAACTTAGCAAAACCATAGGTTTGATGACCTAAACAAATATAGGTTTGTATTTGTGGCATACATGTAAAAATAAACTTGTGAGTCAAAAATTAAAAAGAAAAGCGTGTGGGCCACCTACACCATCTCCTGAAGCACACAGGTCCATGCTCTGTGATTTGAGAGACATTTTTTAATTGAGTGCTTTTCAGATCACTGAGGTGTGTCAGGGGGAGGAGCCTGGCGGGGGGAGGTCAGGCCCTGTACCCTGACTTGGAACAAAGCAGCTCTCACTTAATCTGTTTAAGACGTTTGTTTGGGAAATGGGTTCTGGAGCCAAAAGGGTTTGGAACCATTTAGAAGTGGCTTCAAAATGAACTTGAGGCCAGTGCAGTGGCTCACGCCTGTAATCCCGGCACTTTGGGAGGCTGAGGCGGGAGGATCACCTGAGGTCAGAAGTTCAAGACCAGTCTGGCCAACATGGCGAAACCTCATCTCTACTAAAAACACAGTACTTAGCCAGGCGTCGTCGTGCGTGCCTGTAATCTCAGCTACTTGGGAGGCTGAGGTGGAAGGATTGCTTCAAGTGAGAGAGGTGAGGGCTACAGTGAGCCAAATTGCACCACTGCACTCCAGCCTAGGCAACAGAGCAAGACTCCCTCTCAAAAAAAAAAAAAAAAAAAAAAAAAAAAAAAGCAAATTAAAAAAACCCCCAAAATTAACTTGAAATTTTGGAACTATGAGCTAGGATTTCCCAGTTCTATCTACACGGGGCTGTTAGTTCTCATCTGACTCTTAGATTTCTATTTTTTCCTTTTTTTTGGAGACAGCATCTCACTCCATCACCCAGACTGGAGTGCAGTGCTGTGATCATGGCTCACTGTGGCCTCGACCTCCTGAGCTCAAGTGATCCTCTCACCTTAGCCTCCTGAGTAGCTGGGACCACTGGCCCACACCACCACAGCTGGCTAATTTTAAAAATTATTTGTA
This sequence comes from Ateles fusciceps, assembly GCA_036589455.1. NCBI lineage: Eukaryota > Metazoa > Chordata > Mammalia > Primates > Atelidae > Ateles > Ateles fusciceps. The sequence continues at coordinate 375,178 of JAZHEH010002159.1, read as the reverse complement.
GAGATGGAGGTCTCCCTATGTTGCCCAGGCTGGACTCAAACTCCTGACCTTAAAGCAATCCTCCTGCCTCAGCCTCCCAAAGTGCTGGGATTACAGGGGTAAAGCACCGAGGCTGGCCCTTCTCCATTCTTCAAAGAATTTCCCATTATACCTCGTCCAACCCTCTCCTCAACCTGAGATACATATCCTCCGGTGTGATCTTTACCTCTTAGCAACAGCTTACCAAGTTTAAAGCCAGTTCCTGCCTCCCTCCTAGCCGGCTCTTGCTGCAATGGTCTCAGTGCACACCAGCTTCCTTCTTCCCACTGCCTAGGCTACAGCCAGAGCGCGAGCCTTGGTTGTGCACACCCTACATCCAAACCTTCAGGCCAGTGGCTGCATCTTCAATCTGTCTACCGGCTTGGGCCACCTCAGCCCTCCACAGCCACCTCCCGGCTCTGAGTCAACCCCATCTCTCCTGCTCACTGCAATGGCTTCTGAACATCTGTCCCTGTTTCGGTCCTTGTCCTTCTGCTGTTGATCGTCAACATGGTGGCAGACTGGGGCAGCTCTGTTCCCCCTCCATAGGCCCAGACTTGATACCCAAGCCTGAGCCGGATTGGAGGCCCCTTGTCCATTCTCCCTGGCTTTGTCTGTGGTCTGGGCTGGCCCCCTCACTCTCCCTTGAGCACATAGATCTGTCCCCCTTCCTCCTGGCTCTGCTCACATGCCACCTCCTCAGGAGCCCTTCCTTGAGCCCGCCAGACATCCCCAGAGAGAACAGAGCCTCAGCAGTGCCAGGGGAAACAATCCTCTGCCCACTTGTGGCTGGGTCTCCCCACATCTGGCCACCAGCTGCTTGAGGCCGGGGAGTCTTATGTGCTGTGTCCACTCCTGTACCTCCAGCATCACGGCCATGCCTGGTACACACGAGCTCAACACACATTTGCTGGGTGTTTTAGATCTGAACCTCTCCCTTGGGCTCCGGGACTGTGTGAGTCCCAGAGGATGAAGCTGAGGGATCAGTCCTTAGAAGCTGACAGTCCTGAAGTTGGTCTCAGGGCTGTCCCCATCACCCCACTCTTTACCCTGGAACCCTATGATGCCTGGGCAATGCCTGGCACTGTCAGTCCACAGCCATAATGAGCTGCAATGCACGCCCACTGGCCTGGCACTGATGGCATTTGATGATATTCAAAAACAAATCAAAAAGCACACTAGGGGTGCCATGGCAGGCAGGAACTGAACAGGAGCACCTCATCGGGGGTGAGGAGAGAGGCCTCCATCCACGCTGCCTTGAGGACAGGGCTCGAGTTGGTACACACTGGGCCTGCCCCTGCTGTGAAGACAGTGTCCCAGGCCCTGGTGCAGGAGCGAGAGTGCAGGGTGAGCCTCTAAAGCCCAGCGTAGTGCCCGGCCCCCTGCCTGTGGGAACTGCCCTCACTACTCTGGGGAGGAAGGGCTTGGGCTTGTGCCAGAGTGAGCTGAGCATGAGGCTGGTGGCAGCCCTCTGTGCAGCGCCGTCTTGGGAACGTCACCCACCTCTCCGTTTCCACATCTCCCATAAACTTACTCTCACAGTTGCTAAAAGGACAAAGTTGGGGCCACTGATGCCTTCATCAAGTATTTACTAAGCATCTACTACACGATGCACAAAACAAGGACTGACCCTGCTCTCCGGGAGCTCACGGTCCAGAGAGGGAAAGGTCAGACATGAAATAAACACACAGAAACTGTTCACAGCTGTAAGGAGCTAGCGAGACAACTGGTGTGACGAGTACATCTGACGCAGGGCCTGGGCTTGCCTGGGATGGGGCTTGGGAAAGTCATGTAGGCAAGGTGCCTATTTCAACAGCCCAGGCGGCATGGGTGAATAAATTATTATTACGCAAGTATTCTATTAATCTTTTATTATTGGGACGACTGGAAGAAAATGATGACATATTATTAGTGAAGCTCAGCGGAAGAAAAGTGGGTGGAGAGCGCTAAGCTCGAGAGGCCGCTTTCCCAGGATGGGAGGAGGTGCTACATTTCCGAAAGGTGTACCAAAGGGTTAAAGTCATTTTCATTACAATTTAAATTTCAGCAGGCGCTCACTCTCCCTTCCCCCGTCCTTTGAACGTTTGACTGGCAACCATTTCTTATTTCAATCTCGGCAGAACAAATTGAATTAGATGTTGAAACCAAGCTCGGCTCTGTTCACCAAAGCCTGCATGCTCTGCTCACACTAATCCTTTCCTAGACGCCGCGGAGCACACACGGGCACTGCGAGAGGCGGCTCTGCACAAAAGACGAAAAAAGACCACGGCGGCAGGGGAAAGGAGAGGAGGAGAAACAAGTCGGCAGAGGCTGCTGGAAATTGTCTTCCACCTGATGCATGGGGCTTAAAGCCTAGGAGACTGAGCCTGCGTCCACCCAGCAGGGAAGGCCCGTGATGAGGCACATGGGGTGACCCGGGTTTTGGTCCTTGTGTCTGGAGTACCCAGCACAGAGCCTCGCACATAGCAGATGCCCAGCAGGTGTCTGATGGATGAATGAGGACTCACTCTACCAGCCCGTGTCTCTGGCCTGTGCCCGTTCCTCCCCCTCTGCAGAGTGGCCCCAGCTAGTCTCCTCACCCCCACAGCTTCCCAAGAAGTGACAGCATGCTGAGCTCAGTGGCCTCATGGCCCTCCAGCCCCTGTGCCCAGTGCAAACCAGTGGAGGATGGCAGCTCCAGTTTCTGGGGAGAAAGGCAGACCTCCAGGCCTGCTCTGGGATCCACTGGCACCCCAGGATCACCCCATGTTCGCTGGTTCTTTCTTCAAACTGTGTAAGTCTGTGGACTGGCCTAGAGGCGCTGATCCAGGCGTCAGGGAGGCTGGTTTTCAGAAGAGACAGTTCTGCTACTGTGGCCGTGGAGTCCTCACCCACGTGGGACCGACCCCCACTTGAAAGGGTTAGGTGAGTACGGTGGCTCACGCCGGTAATCCCAGAACTTTGGGAGGCTGAGGTGGGTGGAACACTTGAGGTCAGGAGTTCAAGACCAATCTGGCCCACATGGAGAAACCCCTCCTGTACTAAAAATACAAAAAATTAGCTGGGCGTGGTGGTGTGCACCTGTAATCCCAGCTACTTGGGAGGCTGAGGCAGGAGAATTGCTTGAAGTGGGGAGGTAAGCCCAGATCATGCCACTGCACTCCAGCCTGGGCAACAGAGCGAGGCTTTGTCTAAAAAAAAACAAACAAAAGGTTAGGAACAGACACATCAGACAGAGCAACAGACCGGCAGCCACTCCTGGGGGTGCTCACCTGTTCCCCAATAGCCGTTGGTCCATCTGGGTTTAAACTTTGGTTCTGTGCAGGAATAGCTAGGAACACAATGTGCTGGTCTGCCCACTGCAGCCAGAGGGCAGGGGGCACCTCCTTCGGCTCCTTCCTGGATCACAGGCTCCTCCCCAACACGGCGCAGTGCCCTGTGAGTCTCCATCCCGCCCCAGCCTCTGGACGTGAGCGCAGCTGGCCTGACATCTGCTGGCTGCAGCCCCACAAGCTTGCTTTGTTTTGAAGTTATGTTCACAATAATGATGGCAACTACCATTACTAAGCACTCACTAGGCATGACACAGTCTGCTAACTACTTCCATTCACGACCTTCTATTTCTGCCTTAACCCATCCAATGCGGCAGGAATTCCTGGACCCATTTGGAAGACCTGGAACACACGGCGCAGAGACACCGAGAGCCTAGAGATTCCAACGCAGGCCTTGGGAGTCGGGGCCTGTGCATTCCGCTCTCCTCGTCTCGTCCCCACTGTCCCTCACTCCTGTCCTTCCTCCCCTCCCTATTGTCCCTCACTCCTGTCCCTCCTCCAGGCCCTGTCGGACCACCCCATCTCCCTCCTGCAGTCTGACTGTGCGCATCCTACAGTAGAGAAGCCAGGGCCCTCCTCATCCATCCAGGGGTGACCTTTGGTGGAGATGCCACTTGGGACAGAGCGAGAGGGAGGATGCCTGAGTTTCTCTTCTGCCAGCCCCCTAGGTGCACGCTGGTGCCCACCACTGGCCAAACTGAATACAAGCCTCTTGACAAGGGAGCTTCAGAGACGCAGCCCAAGGCCCCTGCGGTCCACAGTGGGTGGGGAATGCAAGTGAGGACAGCAGATGCCGTTCCAGCCAGCCCCCCACTCTGAAAACAGCCTGTCCCTGTTCCCCCCGGCTAACTGAGCCGCACTCTGAACACCAGGCCGCTGGCCTTGTCCAGATGTGTATCTCTGGCTTTTCTGAGGCATTTGTCCTGCTGACCTCCCCACCTCCCTGTGTCCCTCCGGCCCCTCTGGCCTCTTAGTGTCCCCCTCTTTCTCCCAGGTGTGTGCTCTGCTCCAACCTCTGTCATGGTTCTCTTCCTGGCTCTCTTGTGACCATATGGGTGGGGAGGGGTGGTTGTCACAGCCCCTCTAAGATGTGGCTGAGCCTGTTTCCTGCCCTCTGCACCATCTTGACCCTGGTCAGGAGGCTCACCACCCTGAGCAGTGCTCCTTCCTCAGCACCACCTCTGTGGTTTATTTCTGCAATTTCTCTCCAGATCTTCTGGGTGTCTGGGTCTACCAACGTCCCATCATTGCTTCAAATGCAACTGAAGCTGCCTTTCATAAAGCTCCTGGTCCCCCTTCCAGTGACAGCGCTATCAGTCCCTTGCTGCCTTGGATTGAAGGCTTAGAGCCTCCCAGTTCAACCCCCACATGCTGGATGGAGGAATTGCCCACAAAACGCTTTCACCAGTCCCTCTTCTCCAAAGGAGGAAGAGACAAAAGCTCCTCCTCCGGGCCAGGCCTTTCCGAGCTCTCCCGTTACGACCACCTGGCTGAACTTCACTGCATTCTAGAACAATGATGATGGTTGTAATAAAAATCATAATCGCTTTCCTAGTTCCTGTTATTTTCGAGGGGTAAAAGGCTCAGGGTCACTGAGATCTTGCTCAAACTCCAGGTTGTCCCTGTACTGAGTGCTGTGACTGAGGGACAGCGGATGGAGGACAGGGGGTGGGTGTGGGTGTGGAGAGGAGCTGGGCGTGGCTACTGCAGTGAACTGATCAGGGGGCTGCCTCCCCTCCGAGAGGAAGCAGAAGTGAAGCTGGTGGCGGCCAAACTTTTGGCTTCCCTGGGCCACACTGGAAGAATTGTCTTGGGCCACACATAAAATACACTAACACTAGTGATAGCTGATGAACTTAAAGAAAGAAAAAAAAATCTCGTGTTTTAAGGACGTTTACAAATTTGTATTGGGCCGCATTCAAAGCTCAAGCTTGGGTTGGACAAGCTTAATTTAAACTAAGATCTCAAAGGAAAATAAAAAGGAGCCACACAGGAAGACTGCGGAGGAAGGGCATCCAGGCAGACGGAAGAGCCAGGGCCAGGGCCCTGGGGTGGGGAGGCTGCTGGGAGGAAGGCCGGGGACAGTGGGCGCAGGGTCAGGTGAGTCGGACCTCAGTGCGGGGGTGAGCAGAGGGGCTTGACTTTCCGTGTGTCGGGGAGGCCCTCAAGGGTTTGAAGCTGCAGACTGACACGATCCAGCTCACGGATCAGTCAGGCCACACTGGCTGAGCCGGAAGAGAGATGAGGGTGCAGTCTGGTGGGCGCGGCATGAAGGGGCACCCAGAGATCTCTGTGGGAGTGGACTCCACTACTCCCCCTGTGCTTACAGACCTGCCCCTTCCAGACAGGGCGGCCGGGGCCAGGCTCAGCACATGGTCTCCAGGCTGCCTGACTCTCCACCGCCAATTCTGGGCCAGGCCCGGTGAGAGGCTGGAAGCTCTCGCTCCTCTTGCCACCTTTCATTCTCCTGCAGTTCCCGAACCTCCCCCCGGCTCGCCAGCTTTTTCTTTGGCCACAGGGGAAGGCAGCTACGCAGGAAGGGCCAGACAGCCCTGATTCCCATCACTCCACCGCGTGAGCTCGGGCAAGCGCCTGCAGCTGCCTGGGTCTGACGATACCTTTGTGATGGAGATGCTACTTGCATCACCCCATTTTAAAGATGAGGAGACTGAGGACTCAGCAGGTGAAGTCACTTGTCCAGGCTCACGAGGCTGGAGAGTGGTGAACCGTTATGGAGCCCAGGCAGGTCCGAATGCAGAGCCCACGCTTGTTCCTCCCGCACCAAGCCCTGGACAGGGCTGAATCCTGCTCTGAGGGAGGTTCTAGAAGCATCCTCCTGGCCAGTTAAGTTGGTGCCAAAAGATGCCTGCCTCTGCACCAGGCCCGTGGGTCTACACCTTATTTCTGGTGACCAGCTGGCCATCCCCCGCTGGCTCCGGTGGTATGGAAACGTGAGTACAAATTATAGAGACCACAAGGTTCAGCCAGAAGGAGCCACGTGCCGCCGAACAGGACGAGCAGTGGGAAGCCACGAGGTCGGTCTCCAGCCCTTTCATTCCATAAGACCCATGGCAACTTGGGAGCCTGGTCACCTGAGGGTCAGCCTGGGTGTGGTTTAACAGCAACCTCACTGCTCAGCCCCCACATCCAGAAGGCTGTGGTCAATATGACTCTGTGAGCCACCCCACTCTAAAAGCTGGAGAATGTGGCTGGGCGTGATGGCTCACACCTGTAATCCCGGCGCTTTGGGAGGCCAACATGGGAGGATCACTTGAGGCTGCAGTGAGCTAGAATTGTGCCACTGCGTCCTGTCCCTAAAACTTAAAAACAAAGGGCTGGGGAACAAGCCATTCTGTGTTTTTGGTTTCCATGAATTCTCAGGGATGAGCTCGGATGGCTAAGGGGGTGCCTCCCCTAGAGGACACGAGGTGCATGCCTGGTCTTGCAGGCTGCCAGGTCCATGTGGCCTTGTCTGGGCTCTGGGCCACTCCGAAAACTGGATGAAGACCGGAACCTCATCCCCACCAACACGCACAGACCACGTTTTATGCACAAAGTCTGATGATTCCCGAACTCTCACTTAGAGCCCCACCCAGTGATTATAAATGAAGCAAACAAAAGCGCCGATGAGAATCTTCTCTGGGCTTTACTTGGCTTGACTCACTTAATTCTGGCACTATCTATCTGAGGTAGGTACAATTATCACCCCCATTTCCTAGAGAGAAAACGGAGGCTCAGACAGGCTGCCATTAGTCTGAGGTTACACCTCGGGCAATGGTGACGCCTGGATTCCGACCAAGGTGAGAGGCCCCGCAGTTCTTGCTCTGCCCTCTCCATCTTGCCCTCTGGCTGGTGCTGGCACAGGCCCTTCCAGGCAGGAGGCTGCGTCTCAGGCTGGAGGAAATGTGCCCACAGGCGCCTGAGAGAAGCCTGGGGATGCTGTTGGCCGGTGGAGAGGACCTCGATGCATTTCACAGGGCTCCAGGCCCGTGAGCAGAACACGGCCGCCAGGAATGACATCATTCGGCTCAGCAGGGAAGCCTGGCATCTGGGCTTGGAGCTGGATGCTTCGTGAGCCACTGGGAGGCTTCCCTGGGTGACAGAACCAGGGCTTGTGGTCCCAAGTGACAAGGATGGGCAGGACAGAGGCCAGGTTCCAAGCCGTGAACAGTCCCTTAGAAAGATGTAGGTGGGAATTCTAGCTCAGCAGCCCTGGAGGGGGAGGAGGAGTAGGGCTCAGCACCATGCCTGGCACTCTTCATGCATTATTGCGTTAATTTCTCTTTAAAACTGTATGAGGTAAGAACTAGCTAGCAATGGGGAGGCTGGGCCCCAGGAGGTAGGAAACTGGGCCGGGGTCTCCCAGCTTGAGCTTGGACATGGAGTTTCATGTCCAGGCAGCCTGATGCCAGATAGCTGGCCCTCATCCCCTTACTCTCCTGGGGTGGGACGGGGCAGCAAGGGTCCTCGCTCCCTGTGTAGCTGTGCAGCTCCCTGTGTAGCTGTCCCCAAGTGTCTCATCCTAACACAGCTGCACCCTGCCCTGCTCCCTTGCACTCTTCTGTGTCTGCTACAGAGCAGGTGCGCAGTCAGCGTCTGTCAGAACGCATCACCGGTGAAGCCTGGGAGCCCTGGGCCGCTGGGCAGTGGCCTAGGCCTTCCTCATTCCCTGTCCCCTCCGACCTTGGACCAGTGCAGGGCGGGACCGCCTGCTGCTCCCCACCCCGCCCTGCTCCCCCGACATGGTGGGGAGTGCAGAAGCTGGAGCGCCTGTCCCCAGGGCCCCGGAGCCACACACCCTCTCGGCGCCAGCTCACAGCTGAAGGGTCTGCTCCTCGCTGTCGCTGTCACTGCCTTCCAGCTGCTCCAGGATCTCATCCAACACCACAGACCGCTTTTCTTTGGGGGCTCTGTGGGAGCCCAGATGGCAAGAGAGGAGAAAAGAACAGCCGAGAGGGTTGTGAGGCAGGAAGAGAGAAATGGCAGAGGAAGGAGGGAGAGCAGAGATATGAGCAGAACACCGGGGCGGGGAGACAGAAGAGAAGCCAGAGGATGCGAGAGCGGGAAGTCGGGGGAGAGTGGAGGGAGAGAAGATATGGAGGGAGGGGGAGAGAGGACAGGAGAATAAGGAAAGACGAGTAGGGGAGAGAATCAAAGGGGGAGATGAGGAGAGAGAAACACCAGGGTTAGTCTCAGCATCACCACGGCGGGGCTGCCTCCCGCGAACCCCCAGAAACTCTGCTTCCCTGGCCATACCCTCCCCATCTTCCACCCGCAGGGGAAAGGATTCCCCTCGAGAAAAAGAGGGAGGAGGTCTCCTGTGTTGCTCTCCTCCCAGCATCAGAGCTTGGCTTGGAGGAAGCTGAAACCCTTCAGAGAGGCTGAGCCAAGCAGTGGGCTGGGGAAACAAGTGGAAGCTGCTTCTGTTTTCTTGGAGGTCAGGCTAATGGTGTAGTGCGTGGCTGGCATACAGCAGGTGCTCAATAAGTGGTGGGTGAACAGAACAAAGGCAGAGCTCAAGGATTCCAGAGGAGCCATGGAGGGAATGACAATTAGAGGTGGCTTTGAAGAGGAGTACTATCTGACTCGGGCTTTGAAGAATGCAGACGTTTTTCTGTGAGGAGAGGGGACTCAAGGTCATGAAGAAAGCACAGAGGTAGGAAAGGGCACAGTGGGCTCAGCCCCACACGCAACTCCTGAATTAGGCGCCATCAGGAGCACGGCTCCACTCCTGTCAGTATCCCCCACAGGCAGGTGGTATACTACCTCTTGCTGGTGAGGGAACTGAGGCACAGACAGGCAGGTCTGTGGTCACCCAGCTAGGAAGTGGTGGAGCCAGGATTTGAACCCCAGTCACACCGAAGCCTACAGTCTTTCTGCTTTTCATTAAAGTCTCTGGCACTGGCCAGAGAACTCCAAGGAGATCAATGGTGGCAGGAGAGGACATGTGGGACCTCTTGGCCCTCTGGGAAAGAAGCGAGGCTGGGGGAGGCTGCAATCCAGGCTGGCTTCCTCTGTCAGTCTCTCTGCTAGTCTAACCACCCGTCAGTGGGCAGCCAAACTTGCAGTAAGGCTTGATTTGTACAGAGGCAGTGTAAAGAGGCTGTCCAAATCTCTCACTTTCCATGGCTCAAGCACCTCCCCCAGTAAATCACCCTGAGGTCCTTTACCTCCGTCTCTCCGCAGGCTGGGAGCTCCCTGGAATTCACAGCAGCGGCCTAGCCTTTTCTACTGAGACCTCCCAGGGCCAGCACAGTGCCTGGCCCAGATATGAAGCCTTGGTTCCCCTCTGCGTGGTCCTGGGTGAGTGACTTCATCTCTCTGAGCCTGTTTCTTCAATCTCATCCCTCCCAAATCAATTCAAACACTGCCCCGTTTCTCATCATCTCCTCGGCTGCATTCCTGATCCAAACACCTCTCATCCCTCACTAAGAGACCCTCCTCCCACCAAGGGATCCCTCTAAAACATGTGCATCAGATCCAGCACTCCCTAAGAAAGCCTCAAGTCCTCCGGAGGCGTCACTGGAGTGGGCCTACCTGCCCCTGCTCGAGACCTTTGCACCGGCAGCACCCAGATCTCCCTCCACACCTGAGCTCCAATGCTACCCCACCCCCTGGCACTTTTTAGTACCCATGCTGCTGCAGGCCTTTCTTTGTGTGGGATGTTGTCCCCGCTCACTGTGTCCCTGGCCTTAGCACACTGCCTGGCACCTAGCAAGTGCTTGTGAAATATCCCAGAAAGGGGACTGAGCGACTGGAGCAAGGGTGAGAGAGAGATGGCAGAGCCTGCCCCACGGCGAGGGTGTGGAAAGTGCGGGAGGTGCCCGCCTGGCCGCCACCTGGGAGCCTCAGGCCTGGCAGCTGTACCCATCATTGCTAATCATGAAAAGGGAGAGGGGGAACAGGGTGGGCTGGGGGGGGTGGGGTGGCAGCCTAGGGCTCAGACACGGCTTCCTCTCCTTCCTCACGCCCTCCTAGACGCTGTCGGTTTCCTTATAATCGCCAGCCCTGGAGGTGTACAATGGCCTCTGGAAATTGAATTTGTGGGCAGGTAATAGGAGCTGGAAAATAGAAACACAATAAAACAGGGCCTGCAGGCGATTGCTGGTGCCCCTCCCATCTGCTAACATTGGTTGAAGGTGGCAGCTCACTCCTGGGCGGGGTCCCTGCCTTTCTAGGCCAGGTCTGGCCTGGGGTCTAAGGGGTGGCCAGCGGTGGTGCCAGCTGCCTTCTTCGTGGGATTTTTTGTTCTCTCCCACATCCTGACAACTCGGAGGGGCTGGCTCAGGGGCAAGTTCTGGCCCCATCCATTGTGTCAGTTCAACCTTTGAGACAGACCCAGACTCGAACTTCCCCGCGCTCCTGCACCCCTGGGCCCTGCCATCATCGCCTCTGGCTTCGTCTGCCTCCCCTCCCAGGAGTCTGCTCTCCAACAGCAGCTAGGGGGGGGGCTTGTTAAATCCTCCAGCACAGCACGCCGCCCCTTTGCTCAAGGCTCCATGGGCACCATCTCACCTGGAGAAAAGCTAAAGCTGTCACGTTAGCTGCCAGGGCCACCGCGGAGGCCCCCCACCTCTCTGCTTCGCTCCCACTCTGCTTTAGGCACACAAGCCCTTTCCTGGCTCCTGGCCTCCAGCACTCCCACCTCAGGGCCTTGCATCTTTTGTTCCCTTGGTCTGGAATGCTCTTCCCACGGAGCCACTCAGGGGCCTTAGCTTTCCAGCGAAGCGTCCCCTCCTTATTTAAAATCCCAAGTCCCCCAGAGTGCCCTGATGTATACTTCCTAACCCCTTTCCTGTCCATTTCTCCCCACAGCACATCTCCCCCATCTCACCGTGTCGTGTTTCCACCTTACTATCTGTCTTCCTGGCTGGAACGTCAGCTCTAGGAGGGCAGGGGTTTCTGTCTGCTTTGTCCACTGTTCCATTCCCAATGCCCAAAACTGTGCCTGGCACATAGCAGATGCTCAGTAAATGTGTGCTGAGAGACTGAGGGAGTGAATGACAGGTGAAACTGAGGGTCAAGGAGTGTAGGTTGCTGAAGGACAAACAGCAACAGATGTCCAGGGCCTTCATTCACGCTCTCACCCCCTCACACACCAGAGACTCCTACAGCACCAGCTCTGAGCCAGGCGTGCTGGGGAACAAGTCTGGCTCGGTCCCACCTATGGCCTTCTGGTCCAGCGGGGGAGATGGAGAAAGAACCAGATAGTTGTGCCTCAATTTCTAACCTGTAAAATGGGAATACTTAGGGGTTGTGGTGAGGCTGAAATGAGTAAAAAGGGAAACGCCTGGCCACTGGTTAGGGCTCAGTTGATGGTGCCGAGACTAATGCCTGCGTTACTGTTACTGATAGGAAAGGTGTTAATTTCATGTCTCTCTTGGCCACTGGGGCAGTGAGCGCTCACAGGGCGGGGGCTCTTACAGGGAGGCTGGCTTATGATACATGATCAGTACATAGTTGGCAGGTCAAGGAATGAGATGATATGGTTCATCAAGGCCAAGGGAAGTGCGGGTCCCACCTCCTCGGTTTGCACACTGGCTATGGGGGCAAGGGACGTAGATGGTACACTGGTGCCCGCCGACTCCATGGCTATGGAAGTCACATGATCCGAGATTCTAGCTCAGCCACTGACTGGCCAAGTGACCGTGAGACAGTCACTTCAGCTCTCTGGGCCTCGGCTTTCGGTCTATACTGTGGGGGATAAGAAATAGGCCCATCTCACCGGGTGGCTACGAAGATGATCAAGTTCACAGATAGGGCCTGGAGTGCCCAGGGGCCCACTACTCAGGAGCCACGACTGCTCCTGGGCCTGGCATATCTGTCAGGGTTCAGGCTGGGCCCCAAACTGCCCCCCCTGGAGGACGCGTCAGGCCCCAAGTTCCCAGCAAATGACACCCTGCACCCCCCAACCGGCCCTGCTTCCTTGAGGAGCACCCTGTTTGCAGGGAACAGCTGCTGAAATCCCACTTCCCCCGACATCAAAAGCCTCAGTGGGTTTTCACCAAACAAACATAATGCAGAACCGGAGAAAGGTGTAAAATAAATAAACGAAACAAGCTGTGCATTTTCTTTCAGTATCACAGCTGCACCCCGAAGATAAACAACAAGTGAATGTCACCAAACATCAATACCCGGGAAATTAACTTGACAAAAAGCTCAGCCGTCCCCCGACAACCCCCCAGCCCTGCCCCCTTCCCCCCACAACCTCCAAACACCATTTTTGCATTTCTGGAGTTCCCACCTAATGATTTTATTTTTCAATTAATTCCTTGACACAATGCCAGCCTGTGTCTCTCCCCTTCCCTGGCTGGCGCTGTCGGCCCTGCGTGGAAGGCACAGGCAGGCAGGGAGAAAGGCATGGGCGGGGGCGGGGGCTGTCAGGAGGACAAGAGAAAGCGCTTCATGGGGTTTTGTTCCGGAGGCAGACGGCGAGGCAAGGCAAGCCGGGGGAGAAGAGTGTGGCTGATAAGGGGAGAAGCGAGTTCTGAAAGGAGCCCTGGGAAGAGGCAGGTGTGAACAGCTCAGGGAGGGGAAGAGCGCTGGGCCAGGAAGCCCAGGGCTAGATTCTGAGTGGAGAGGCCTGAGGTGCAGGGTGAAGGGTGCTGGATGCCCGGTGCTGGGTGGGTGAGCTGTCAGGATCAAACCCTGCTGCTCCTGGCTGGGAAACCTCAGGTAAGCTGCTTCACCTCTCTGGACTCCTCTGTTTCTGCAGTTACTGAATGGTGATGAAATTTACATGTCGAGGTGCGTAGGGCTATTAAAAGAGTGAATATATGTATATAAGGCCTTCACAACAGTGCCTAGCACACAGCCAGCTGTCAGTACAGGTTGGTCATTCTTACTGCTGTGGATGGAATCTATTACTGAGAGCACAAGGGCGTGGGCCGCTCCCCTCCTCCTGCATGAGGACAAAAGCAGCAGCCATGGTCAGTGCCCCATCTCCAGTGCCAAGGTGTTCTCTGGCCATAGGTGGATACATGGCCCCAGCGTGTGGCAGGCTAGAAATGACAGGCATTAAAGCCCCCCCGGAGCAACCCACCAGCAGTGAGGGGTGAATGGGAGCTATGAATACACGTCCCCACATTCTTTGCGCCCCTGGGGGACAGTCCTGAGGTGTGTGCCACATGGTTTTTAGGAAGCCACAGTGAGCTTGGGTGTCAGCTGGCCACAGCAGGATCTGCTCATTCCAGCCCCCTGGACTGGATCCCTTCCCCTTCCCCCCCCACGTTCCTGGATCACTGCCCAGGTACCTGCTGGTTGTTCAAATCCACATCTCAGGGGCTGCTTCCTGGGGAACCAAGACCCCAGCATCAAGAGGTGACCAATGGGGGCCTGGCATGTTGGCTCATTCCTGTAATCCCAGCACTTTGGAAGGCTGAGACGCATAGATCACCTGAGTAAGGAGTTTGAGACTAGCCTGGCCAACATGGTGAAATCCTCTCTCTATTAAAAATACAAAAATTAGTCAGGCGTGGTGGTGGGCACCTGTAATCCCAGCTACTCAGAAGGCTGAAGCAAGAATTGTTTGAACCTGGAAGGCGGAGGAGTGAGCCTAGATCATGCCATTGCACTCCAGTCTGGGCAACAGAATAAGACTGTCTCAAAAAAAAAAAAAAAAAAAAAGGTGACCAATGGGATGGAGCAGGGCCTCCCACTGTGGACCCACGGAAGAGCGTCTGGATTTGCTGACATGATTTGCCATGAATAAAAAAAATCAGTGACTAATGTTGAAAAATGGAGATGCTACATGAGAATCTGCACCTCCAGTTTTTCTTGAACCTGGAATGGCTATCCTGTGAGTGTGGCAGACCTGTCCCCTCCCCCGCCTACAGGTAACTACGAGGCCGTGCACTAGCTGCCCCTGGAGACAGGAGGCTTCACTTACGGGGCTCTTCTACCTGTTCCTGGAGGATCCTGAGTAGCTACTTCCCGAGACAGAGGATAGGCAAGGCTTCCACAAACTCTGCTGAGCCGGAGCCAGAACTGACTTCAAGAGGCCGGGGTGAAGTACAGGGGGGCAGGGGCACAGGAGGGCGAGGGGGAGGAAGGAGGTTGGGGCAAAGCGTGGAGGGTGGAATTCTAGGTCAGAATGAGGCATTACAATCTTCAGACTCAGGGTCTGCAGTCCTGGACCACTGGGGGACACCAGCCACTTGTAGCTCCCACCCTTGAGGAGTACAAAGGTGCCATCGTGTGGGTACTGTGGCGGATGGGTACCCGGGGGCTGGCCTGGCTTGGGAGGCTGCCTGCTCTGGAAGGCTGGCCAGCCAGACCCCCACCCTCAACTGCTGGTGCCTCTGCCTGGGTCTCTCCCTGCCCTCCCTGGCTTCAGATCTCACAGCCCCCACTGGGCAGAGCCCTCGGATACCCCGATGGGTCTGCATCTCAGCGCTCTGTGTACAGCAGGCACACATTAGGTACACACAGAATAAAGGGTACTCTTCAGGAGATCGGATTGGCTCCTAAGACCAAGCCAATGGCCCTTTACGGATACAGGAGGCTGTTTTAAGGTTGTGCCTTTTTTTTTTTTTTTTTTTTAATAGATAGAATCACACCCTGTCACCCAGGCTGGAGTGCACTGGAGCGATTTCAGCTCACTGCAACCTCTGCTTTCTGGGTTCAAGTGATTCTCATGCCTCAGCCTCCCAAGTAGCCGGGATTACAGGTGTGCACCACCATGCCCAACTAATTTTTGTATTTTTAGTAGAGACGAGGTTTTACCATGTTGGCCAGGCTGGTCTTGAACTCATCAGCTCAAGCAATCCACTGGGCTCGGCCTCCTAAAGTGCTGGGATTACAGGCGTGAGGCACAACGTCCAGCTGGTTGTGCCTTTTTAAAACACAGCCAGTCCTTTTAAGAACTAGGTGTGATCTGAGAGAGTCCTTGCTCAGAGCTGGTGGGCAGAAGCCTGGGCCGCAGACCGGCCTTTGCCACTTATGGGACTCCCAGGAGCTGCTAAGCTCCATATCTCAGTGCTGTCACCTGTTAAATGGGGATGGTCCTTGCTCTGCTGATCTCATGGGGACCCTACGGGCTCCTGCCCTCAGTCACTCATAGCAAGCACCACCGAGCATACTCTGTGTGCCAGGAATAATGTGGGGGGATATGGTGGTGAACGAACTCCACAGGATAAACTAACCCACCAGCCACAGGGGCCACACTGGGGCTCAGGGTGGTCAGGACAAGGTGGGACCTGAGTACTGTCTCTTGGTGGTCCCAGCCTTCTTTGAGTTACCAAACTTACTCTTCTGTAGACAGGACACAGTAGTCGTACCCACCACAGGGGGATCTGATGAGATAGAGCATGAGTGCACTTAGCCCAGGGCCTGGCACAGTGAGGTGCCAGGCAAACACGAAAGCTAACAATCAAAGGGTCCTGCGAGGCCACGCTAGAGGACAGGCAGTGCCCAGCAAAGAGGGGAATCCAGCCGCCCAAGATAAGGCTGAGGGGCGAGCTGCAGGGACCACTCTTCAGGCACCTGCTGGCTTTGGACTTTTGGAAATTCCACCAGCTGGGTGACATCATTGTCCCACTTTTCAGAGGAGGAAGCAGCCACGCTAGGGCTCTCAAGAGTCAAGTGGCCACTCTCCAGGCAGGACCTTGAGCTCCGACAGGGCTGGCTCCAGCCTTGGTGGCACAGCACAGCACAGCCTGGCTTGCAGTGGGGGGGGCACCAGCCCAGCCGCCCTAGGAAGCGGGGGTCTCGACAGGAAAAGGGTGAACAGATCCGGGCCGGGCAGTAGCGATTTGCTTTTCAAAGGCCATTGGTTCTCAATTCAGGTGTCTGATGGCATCAGCTAGGAAACTACCGATGCCTGATCGTCCATCTAGAGGTTCTGATGCAAATGGCCTGGGGTGGGCATGGGATATTACGACTGCTATAACGACTGCTGTTATTAATCTTGGTGCTGAGGACTCCGGTTCCTGAATGGCCAGAGACTGGGGGGTGGGTGGAGTGACCACGCTTTGTGCTCTGGGTGTCCTGTGTATGTGCAGAACTCCACAACAGGCCACGCACAGCCCCATACACAGGGGCTGGCGAAGGCACTGTAGCCCGGATTCCTGCAGATTTATCCTGAGCTAGGGCTGTGGGCGTGGGC
Source organism: Ateles fusciceps (assembly GCA_036589455.1). NCBI lineage: Eukaryota > Metazoa > Chordata > Mammalia > Primates > Atelidae > Ateles > Ateles fusciceps. The sequence goes on along the minus strand of JAZHEH010002159.1, from coordinate 358,744 downwards.
TATGCCTGGGGGCTTCTGGCCTTGGTCCCACGTGTTTGTGTTAGTTACAGATGCTGGGAGACCTGTGCGGGCTGGGAAGCAAAGGGAGCATCCTGGTGAAGGTGGCTCACTGCAGAGGGAAAAGGGAAAAAGAACCAGGGGAAGGTGGGAAGGTGTCCCCGACTCCTCTGCCTCAGGCCTGGAGGACTTCCAGGTGCTAGAGCTTGGTCCACAGCAGCTACTGATCTCTTTTCCCTCAGCACAGGCCCTAGGTTGGAAAGCAGAGGCTGAAAGGGAGCAGCTGGTAACATCTCGCAGGGCCAAGGTGTAGTGATGTCTGCACTAGGACGTGTACGTGCAAAGGCCCGAGGGTCCAGGGAGGAAATCTGATGGCATCTCACAGTCCAGGGGGTGTGGGAGACTGCAGGGAGGGCTATGCATGGTGGCTGCTGGGAAGCCCAGCCCTGGTAAAAACCTGCAGCCATTCCTTGGGCCTGGCGCCCTGTGGGAATGTGGAACCAGGCTGGCCAAACCTGATTTTCCAAAGAGGTCAGCATCTTGAGTTTCAGGGCAAACCTTTCAATAGCAAAATAGTGATGATTCATTCAAAACCATTGTTTTCATATGTGGCAGGCAAAATAAAGATAATTTCAGCCGACAGCTTGCCAGTGTGGTCTCTGCTCTTTTCTCTCTCTTCTCTGTCTACCAAACACTAGTTTCACTGGTGGTCATGCAGCTGTATTAAAAACCTTGTCTGTGTGTTTTCCTTGGGTTTCCCCCTGGCTGGGCCAGCCTACAGTACAGAAATAAAACCACCCCCCACCACCAGCTACAACCCTGGAGGGAAACCCACCTTCCTCCCTGCCCCCCATTTCTAGCACTCTGGTCCCCAAGTCCCCAAACCGTCATCCAATCCCAGACCAGCCCCTGCCCCCTCCCAAGTCGCTCTGAAATTCTCCTTCTGTCAGTTTAATTCCGTGATCGATGAGGAAGAGCACGAGAGATGGCCCGGCACAGCTGGCTTCCCCGTTAGCCCTAGCAGGGATTCCTGGCCTCGCTGGCGACGGCTGAGTGAAATGTTTGCAGAACGCAGAGAACACAAGTCAATAACAATTTAGCTGGATTGGGAGCAAGTACCTTCCCTGCACGGACAGCCGCTCCCGGGGGAAGGGGAAGAGAGTGTGCGGGATATTGCCGAAGCACTTGGAATTATTTCCAAAACACCGCCCAGCGAGGCTCTGGTGTGGGGAGTGGGAGGAGAGAGGAGGGGGGTGACACGGCTATCCTGCTCCAGCTGGCCTCCAGGGCCCCGAGCTCTCTGATCAGGGCTCCCTGCACGGCCAGCCATGTGCACCACTTGGGTGCACACTTGAGAACTGCCTTGACCAAAACAATTCCCTCTCCTTGATTTTCCTTCTCTGGATTTGGCCTCCAGCAGCGGCGGTAGCCAGGGGTGTGAGAAAGAGTGGGTCTCCTGGCCAACCTCAACCTCTCCTGGAACTACTTGCCAACGTGACCAGGAGCTGGAGATAGATCAAAACACACTGTCCTGAACACAAAAAGTGATCATTTCTTTTTTTTTTTGAGACTGAGTCTCTCTCAGTCACCCAGGTTGGAGTACAGTGGCGTGATCTCGGCTCACGGCAACTTTCTGTCTCCTGGGTTCAAGTGATTCTCCTGCCTCAGCCTGCAGAGTAACTGGGATTACAGGCGCGCACCACCATGCCTGGCTAATTTTTGTATTTTTAGTAGAGGCAGGGTTTTGCCATGTTGGCCAGTCTGGTCTCAAACTCCTGGGCTCAAGTGATCCACCCACCTCAGCTTCCCAAAGTGCTGGGATTACAGGTGCGAGCCACCTTGCTCGGCCAAAAAGTGATCATTTCAATGAGGTCAGGGATAAAACACCTGCATATCCCCGGGCCCCACCCAGTCTCGGCCTTTCCCATCAGGACCTGCTGTGGCAATCGGGACAGTCTCCCTCTTTGCCCGCCTCCTACTTAGGCCTTCAATACCTCTGGAGGAAGGGCTGCCACAAGCAAGTCTTCAGGAGAAAACAAGAAGGACGCAGGCGAAGGAATGAAAATGGGAAGCTTTCAGAAAACCTCTGTCTCCAGGTGGATGGAAGGAACCATGACCAAGGGATATTTTGAATAATAAATTCTGTGACTTCACATCCTCACTTGAACTTTGCAGACTGTGGGTTTTAAAGCCTGATGATTATGTTTTCATGGGCAAGATCAAGGAGGCCTATTTGCAAGGGTTGACGTGGGGATAACGGGCTCTCTCGGTCTCCAGTCTTTTGAAAATGTGTGGTCCCGTGAGTGATTAAGTTATGGAAGAGGGGAGGGGGCTGACTCTTGCAGGCTTTAAATATCATCTGTCTGCTGATGACTTCCAAATTTATATCTCAGCCCAGACTTCGCCCCCTGAGCTCCCAACTCATATATCTATCTGCCTGACATCGAGGGGGAGTCCGAATAGTGTCTCAAATCCAACCCGTTCCGAACACCCCCGCCCAGTCACCTGCTCTTCCCCCGCTTCCTGGGCCTCCACTCGCCATGCAGCACCACCATCCTGTGAGTGGTTTAGAGCAAAAACCTATGTACCAGTTTTGATTTTTCTCCTCCCTTCCAGAAGCATGTCTGGCTGGCTCTATCTTCACCAAAAATGCCCAAGCCACCTGCTTCCCCCACCCCCCACAGCCTCTGCTCCCAGCCCTTGCTGGCCTGGAGGGGACCCCTGAGCTCCATCCTTGCCTCTCGACAAGGCAGGGGATGAGGTCTGACAGTGTGAATCGGGTCTTGAGACTCTTCTCCTCAAATCTTCCTGGAGCTTCCCACTGTACCTTGAACACACGCTGGGCTTCCTGCCAGGCCAGATAAGGCCCCAGGAGGAAGCCCCGCTGGCCCCTCTGCCTGCTCTGAACACACACTGCCCCCGGGACCTCAGCACCTGCGGCTTCTGCTACCTGGGATGTTTCCCCCCAGATCTTTGGCTGGTTGGTCCCTTTGAATCACACAGAAACACTGACTCAGTGGAAAGACTTCCCAACCACCACATCTGGAATCTCTCCTTTCCCTCTCTCTGGTCCTGAAGAGCTGATTATACCATCTTTTCTTTTCTTTTCTTTCTTGCTTCTTTTAAGGAAACAGAGTCTTGCTCTGTTGCCCAAGCTGGAGTGCAGTGGTGCAATCACAGCTCGCCGTAGGCTTGACTGCCTGGGCTCAAGCAATAATCCCACCTCAGCCTCCCGAGCAGCTGGGACTACAGGTGTGTGCCACCACGCCTGGTGAATTGTTAAATTTTTTTGTAAAGATGGGTCTTGCCATGTGGCTCAGGCTGGTTTCAAACTCTTGGGCTCAATTGATCCTTCTGCCTCGGCCTCTCAAAGCACTGGGATTACAGGTGTGAGCCACTGCATCCGGCCCTATGTTACCCTTTCTAATTTCCACCCGGACTTGGTATCATCAGAACTTTGTTGCTATTTAGTTTTTTTGGTGGGGTGGGGGAGGTGGGCAATCATCTGTCTGTCTCACTCAAGTATCAGCTCCGAGGGAGGACTTTCTCTTTGTACACTGCTTTACCCTCAGTGCCTAGGGCACAGCTTGATAATTAGGTAATCAGTGAAGAACTGTTGAGTCAATGAATGAATGAATGAATGGAGCCTCCTATTGGGGAAGCTGGAGATCTAAGCAGAGGACTCTAGTTGCCTTGGGGGTGCAGTTCCGATGCCTCTAGAGTTATATGCTCTGAGAAAGGGAGGGGTCACTGTGGGAGTAATTAGCCACCCCTGGCTTTTGGATAAAATAAGGGCAGTCATTTCACAAGGCCCAGGGGCTGCAAGCCCTTTCTGTGATGAGCCAGAAAGTAACTACTTTAGGCTTGGTGGGCCACAGGGTCTCTGTCACAACCAATCAACTTTGTCCTTGCAGTGGAAGAAAGCAGCCCTAGACAACATATGAACAAATGGGCGTGCCTGTGTCCCAATAAAACTTTATTTATAAAAACAGACTGTAGGCTGCGGTTTCCAACTGCTGCTGTACCTGGATTAGGGGCCCAGATCCAATAAACAGGGCAATTTGGGATTAAGTGTTCTGGGATACGGGGTGTGATGGAACAGCCAGGAACTGTCAGCCGCAGTTGTGCAGTGTGCAGACCTGTGCGCCTTTGGGCCGGGCACTACACCGCTCTGGGTCTTGGTTGTGCCTCAGTAATATGGGAGCAACATTGTTCTTAGCGAGACTGAAAGGAGACTGAGTTATGTAAAACCACTTGGCATTACTCTCTGCACACGGTCAGTCTGTGACAACACTCTCTTGCCCTCTTTCTTTCCTTTTCACCTGACTTGATCTTTATCAGAACTTACACGTTTGCTTTTTCAGACCAGCGGTGCTTCGAGGCACACGGTCAGGAATATCTGGCTTCAGACCACACAGGGCTCCAGTGCCAACTGCCCACCTGGGTAAGCGTGGGGCCTGTGCACATCAGCCAGCTTTCTGAGCCCCCGGCTTCCTTTCTTGTGGGGTGACTGTGAAGATGAACCGAGTTAACGCTCGCACAGTGTCCAGTACCTATTAGATGCTCAATTAAATTCTAATCATCATCCTGAGGATTAGGTTCTTATTTGTGTTCATTTTTTCACCCCACAAATGGTCACTGAGCGCCTCTTCTCTGTGCTAGATGCAGGGCCCAGGCAAAGGGCCCTGTAGCCCCCCAAAGGATAAAGTGTCACACGGAGAAGGATCTTAATTGCACACGTGAGCACCTGATGGCAGGCTGTGGCATTCGAGGAGGACGAGGGGAGGGGGGTGACGAGGGAATCATGAGAAGAAGGGGTGTAGGGGAAAGCTGCATCTCTGACACTCTGGCTGGGAGGCAGTGGGGGCTGGGGTCAGTGGGGGCTGCTGGGACCAGAGCTCTAGCAAGCAGGCTCCTTCCCTGCCCCCCGTGAGGCTTGGAGGGTGACTGTGTGCTAGAGGCCAGCGATTGACAGGGACAGCCACCTGCCTGTGCCAGAACAGTACTTTTCTGGGCGCTCTGCTCATAGATCCCCCGCCCCAGCCCAGCCTGGCTTGGGCAGGCGGGGGAAGGTGCCGCTGCCAGCCACTCACCATGCTGGTCATGTCTGCGCTTCCAGCTCCAGAGGTGAAAGGGAGAGACGCTAACCACAGCCCATCAGTCCTCCACAGCTGGAATAAGACAACACGGGGAAGCAGAGCTACGCTCCCAGCCAAATAAAAGCCTGTTGCCCGGCCTCCCTGGCTGTGAGTGCTGTAAAACAGAGGGTTCTGCGCACAGATTTCTTCCATACCATTATATTCTCTCAGCTGCGCTTGCAGGTACTGTGGCCTGCCGTGGCCCTGAAAGCTTCTCGATGCCGTGACCCTGCTGGGTTGTAACACGCTCGGGAAGAAAAGGACACAGCCAGTGGTGGACTTTCCTCTTTCTTCCCTCCTTGCTCTCTCTTTCAAACTCCCACGTGCAAGGCAGTGAAGAATAGCACTTCACCTACCACAGGGCTGCTGCGCTGGAGATGAGAAATCTGATTCTTGGCTGGCAAGGGAGGGAGGGAGGCGCGGGGCAGTGGGCAGGGGCAGGAAGAGGACAGGGGAGATGGGGAGGGCGGTTTAGTGGAAAACGTCTGTCTTGCTATTCCCTTTTGAAAGCATCTCTGTCTGGTGTCAAGGTCTTTACCTACTCAGGCCAACTTTTACATGACTTTCAAAGCCCTGTCCTTCGCTGTTCAATTTGATAGGTGTTTTGCAAGCATCAACTTGCAAGGAAAAATATAATGCCCTGCCATTATACAGGGACAATGGATAAAATGAAGGCTTCTGCTTGGTGGGGGAGGCACTGGGGGGGTTGACAACAAGCTTCTTTTGGCTGCCAATAAGGAACCTGGATGAGCAGAGAGCTTGAGACTGGGTGCGGAGCACAATGAGTTCTCGTAACTGCCTCGGAAGGCAGGACATCACGGTTGCTGCTCCAGCATCAACGGTCCTCTTCCCCCTCCTCATGGCACCTGGGCACTAGTAAGCACCTACTAGGTGCCAGGCTCTGTGCTATGTCCTGGACAAGGGAGAACAGGTGGCATCTGCGGCTAGATGTAAACAACCTATCCCGCGAGCAATGCTTATGTGCCAGGCACACCTGTCCTTCTACTTACTATACACACACACAAATACACACACATCCCAAGCAATGCTTATGTGTCAGACATAGCCATCCTCCTACTACACACACACATACACACGTCCCCAAACAAATGCTTCTGTGTCACGCACACCGTCCTCTACTACACACACACATATACACACATACACACATGTCCCAAGCAATGCTTAAGTGTCAGACATACCCGTCCTCCTACTTACTACATACACACACGCATCCCAAGCAATGCTTATGTGTCAGACATACCCATCCTCCTATGTACTACACACACACACACACACACACACACACACACATGTCCCAGGCAATGCTTATGTCAGGCATACCCGTCCTACTTACTACACACACACATACACACACACGTCCCAGGCAATGCTTATGTCAGGCATACCCGTCCTACTTACTACACACACACACACACACACACACACACACAGTCCCAAGCAATGTTTATGTGTCAGGCACACTCATCCTATTACACACACACACACACACACACACACACACACTACTGCCCAGGCTTATAAACCCCAGGGCTTGTCTCTGTGTCTCAGTCCTTTGCCCAGAGAGCATCCTCCCATAGTCTGGCCTGAACGGCTGGAGTGCAAGGAACGTGGGAGTGTTCTTGGCAACTTACAAAAGGAAGAGTGAGTGACCCCGGGGACAGTAATGACGCCCTGACAATTGTATTTGTGGACTGCAAGTGATGTGACAGGAGCTGGGTGCCATCTCCTTTACAGGCATCCTCCCCTTTGAGCCAGGCCCACAATTTCCCTAATGAGGTGGGCACCACGGCCCCATCGTACCAATGACAGAGCTGAGGCAGAGCGACTTGCCTGAGGTCACAGAATGGGTATGAGGACACACTTGGGTAAAACGCAGGGGGCAGCCACTCGGATCAGCTGGATGGTGGGAAACACAGGTTTGAAACCTGGCTCTGGGGTCAACAGCTAGGTGCCCTTACTTGCCCTCTCTGGGCCTGTTTTCTCATCTCTAAAACAAAGGACTGCGACCGTACAGTAAATGGACAGGTTCACAGGTTCTTGGAAATAGCAACTTAAGTGAAAAGATGTATAGCTAAATCAATGTCACCATAGGCTAATGGATGTAAGCAAGAACTACCTCCTAGGTGTATTTCCAGTAACAAAAACATCACCAAACTTCTGAATAAAGACACCAAAACCTCTAAATATTAAACACTGAAATAAATGGGAGCTAAGCATACATTCAAGACAGATTCGTAAAAATAAGGATGATGATGATTTACCCAAAGATTCCAGTTCCGGGCTGCAGGTGGCCAGAGTCTCTCCTGGCAGCTCAGGACACTGGGAGGGGAACCTGCCCCGGGCAGGGCGCCCATCGCACACACAACTGCACTCGCCCACTCTGGGGCCACTGAGACATGCCAATTCACCTAGTGTGCATGGCTTCGGGATGTGGGTGGAAACCAGAGGACCTGGAGAAAACCCACATGGGGAGAACACGCAAACTCCACGGGGGAGAACATGGAAACTCCAGGGGAGAACACGCAAACCCCACGGGGAGAACATGCAACCCCACGGGGAGAACATGGGAACTCCACGGGGAGAACACGCAAACCCCCACGGGAGAACACAAACTCCACGGGGAGAACACGCAAACCCCACGGGGAGAACACGCAACTGCACACAGATAGTGGCCCTGGATGGGAAGCCATTTTTTTTCTTATCAATTATGACAAATCGACGTTATCTAAGGACCTGTATTTACCTCCCAGGATTGTGCAGGATTCATACCCATGAAAGCCTGCAGATAGCACCTGCCCCCTGAGTAAGGTTTGATACATGAAGACTGCTAGTTACAGTAATAATAATCGGTATTATTTAGCTTGAACTGCAAATTGAACGTTCTGCTTTGACTTAGGTGCCTCAGGGACCCAGGGGAGATGAGGCCAGTCCTGGGAGCTGGGGAAGCAGCTGAGCCCAGGGGGCAGGGGCACTCCTGGGTAATTCACACTGGTGCCACCGACCATATCAAGGGCTTTGGCTGGCACCAAAGCTCTACTCTATTTGCTCTGGCCACCGCCAACTGCCCCTGAGTGTGGCTCACAGGCCACAGCGTCACCGGCATGCTTCCTGCCAGGACCTGAGGAATGGTTAAGATGCTTGCCTTTCATTCAGCGGCCCACATTCTACAGGGCCTTTACTGCAGCCTCAGAGCTCAGCAGCCTCCACCTGAGATCTGAGTGCCCTCCTGGCAGAGTTCAGGGCTGAAGCCAGAGCCGGGGGGAGGGAACTGGGCACAGACACCACTTGTCCTTGGGGTCTGCCAGGGCCCTGGGAGCTCTGAACAATGCGGACTTTGACACAAATGAGCTGGTAATTTTTCTCCATGGGAAAAGGCACAGAGTGGGGAGAAGGGTCTGGCTAGGAGGGCAGGAGGCCAGCGGGTCTATTCTGAACATTTGGGGCTGCTGCAGGCACCTCCTGTGTCCCAGAGACATCAATTGGACAATGGGTGTCTTGGTGGGTGAGAGAGACTGACACCTCTAGTGCGCCTGCTCTGTGCTGGACACGCTCCAGGCATCACCTCATTTCCCCAAGCCAGTGTCGCACTGCCAGGGGAGGACGGATAGATACAGAGGTAAACCCGAGTACTGTCCAAGTTCACCATTTGCTACCTGTGTGACCTTGGGCAAAGTGCGTCATCTCTGTGTGCCTCAGTTCCCTCATCTGTAGAATGGGGAGATGAATGGCGTCTCACTCATAGGGGCGGTATGTGAATGACATGAGACCCCGCACTGCGAGCGACATAGTAGAGTTAGTGGTCCCCAGTAAGGAAAGCTGTTACTATGGCTTTTGCTACTTTCCTGATCACTGTCAAATGAATTCCAGAAGCCGGTACCCTTGTTAACAGCATCTTCCCCGTGAGAAAACAGAAGCCCGAAGGGCGCAGCCACTCACCCTGGGACACACAGCCAGATGCAGAACCCGGGTCTTGCTGACGCTCTTTTCCCCTAAGCCGGTGCTTCCTAAACCTTTTGGGGCCCATTACCTCCTAGAAAATCTGATGAAAACAAAAGATCCTCTTGCCAGACACACACACAGACGCAAACTGTATAATGCAATTTCCAGGCGTTCCCAGCCCCTCTGAGGCCAGCCATACTGGGACCCAGGAAGACAAAGTTCCACGGATTCTGAGCTAAAAAAACCATCCCCCACCTTACATCTTGCCGTATTCTACAGAGTGTGTTCTTTTGTTCTTTGGAAAACAGTGCTGAAAAATGCAATGAGTAATTCAGACTCTTTGGCTCTCAAACTTGAGGCCACCTTCTTGCCTTCTCTTCCTGGTCCAGACAGGTGAGGCTAGCAGGGAGGTCTAACTCCGCTGTGCTCGGCCCTGACCCCTGTGGATGCTCCAGGCACTGTTCCCCAGGGCTGCTCCTGCCCCCAGGAAAGCACAACCTCTACCGCTGGCAACATGCCCTGACATGTACATAGGTCACTATACATGCTGGACATTCTCTGGTCCCGCCACATCCATCCACGGTCGTGTTCTGTCCCGGGAAAGCTGAACCCTATTGAATGCGTCACAGGGACAATCTGGGCCTGTGGCTGACAAGTAGCATGGCCTGATGGGTGGGAGAGAGATTGCAGCTGTCTGATTCCAGCCCCTTCCTGCTGTGCTGCTGTCCTCTGGCAGGGGCTGCGTCCCCTCCTCACTACGGTGCCCACTTGTAGCTGCTCTTAGGCTCCTGTCCTCACTGGCACCCCAGGGATATCACGTCCTTCTGCTGCCCTTTCAGCCCATGGGGGAGGTAAGAGCTCTGGCACTGCTCCCCTCTGGGCGCCCCAGCATCCTGTACTCCATTGGCACTTTCTACACCCTGTAAGCTGCCACTGCATGACAGACTCTTTCTATGAGGTGAATTCTGTTCCCCTCTTGGGGCCTCAGCCCATCTCCCATGGCACTGGGGAAGGGTCCCTTAGTTCTCACCTTTGACACACTGGGGAGCCCAGAGCTGATGTTTCCATCTAGAACCTAGGAGGGCAGGGCTCTTTCAGAGGGACTCAGAGGGGTGGAAACACGTGGCTTGGCTCTGACACTCCAGCCTGCCCTCAGTGGGCCTTATCTGACCTCTGCATGTCGGCTTTCCCGCATCTGTACCCATGCGGGACGGTGAAACACGCACAGGACAGGGCCTTCTAGGAGCACGTGCCGTGTGAATTCTGAAGGGCCGGCAGTGTTTGTCATTACGATTTGTTATTCATTCTCTCAGTTTCTGGAAGGAACCCCACAGGTCTTGGGTTCATGGTCTGGATGAGTCAGAACGGCCAAAGCCATGTCGTCAGTAAACACTCACACAGCCCAGATTTAACAAAGGCCTGGACTCCTTTCTCTTCCTTTTTTTTTTTTTTTTGAGATGGAGTCTTGCTCTGTCACCCAGGCTGGAGTGCAATGGTGTGATCTTGGCTCACTGCAATTTCTGTCTCCTGGGTTCAAGTGATTCTCCTGCCTTAGCCTCCCAAGTAGCTGGGACTACAGGCATGTGCCACCATGCTCAGCTATTTTTTTTTTGTATTTTTAGCAGAGACGGGGTTTCACCATGTTGGCCAGGCTGGTCTCAAATTCCTGACCTCAGTGATACACCCACCTTGGCTTCCCAAAGTACTGGGATTACAGGCCTGAGCCACCATGCCCAGCTAGGACTCTTTCTTGAGTGACGTTTGCCAGTATAACATGGTTAGAACAGGTGGGTGGGGTGGGAGGCTCTAGAGCCGGTCTGGAGTTAAAGTCTGAGCTCTGCCACTTCTTCGCTGCACAGACACAGCACTGCATACAGCTGCTACAGTTGCTGTGGAGACCGAGACAATTCCCATCTGAGGATGGCCTCCTGGTGCACAGTAAGTGCTTAATAAACATTAGTTGTCATAAATCACTGCAGTGCTTGGCAGGCCTCAGTTCTCTCATCTGTGAAATGGGGCTAATCATGCCCATCTTGTAGGGCTGTTGGGGAGTGAATGGGAGATGCAGGTGGATGAACAACGGTCTTTGTTATGGTTATCATTCTATCTGCCCCTGTCTGGGGCTTGGCCTGGCTGGAAGCGGCTGTGGAGAGAGCCAATCGCACAGAAATGCCGCCAGCCAAGTCTTTTCCACTGTGGCGAGGCAATAGTGCTGTCTTTAGAACTCAATTTATTGAAGGGGGCTTCTTTCTAAGGCTGGGCAGAACCGCTGAGCCTGCACTCCTCGGCTGGCCCCGGGGGTGGGGGATGGGGGTGACGAGGGGAGATGGGCGCCCCGCCTCCGCTCCGCTGGGGGAGAGTTCCTTACACAAACATTTGCCTATGGGCACATTTGGGCCTGTCAATGGTTGTCGATAAGGACAGGCTCTCTTTCTGCACATCAGGATTTGGGGCCTTATTGAGTTGTGAGCTTGCAACTGTGTATTTAGCCTTCATTTCTCTGGTTCCACATTTGCCTCAGCTCAAATATTCCCCACCCTGAGACTGGGCACCTGGCATGTGCCAGATACTGTCCTGGGCATGGGGGACCCAGGGGAAGAACTGATCACTAATAGAGATGAGAACGACACAGCCCCCCACATGGGGGAGGCACGGTTCCAGAGAGGCTAACAAACCACAAAGAAGTAAGTTACAACAGGGCAAGAAAGCACAGTGACAGAGGAGGAGCATAGAGGATGGAGAAATTACTGATACCTGTGGAGGGGGGAGGGGACCAGGAAGGCTTCCTGGAGGAGGTGTCATTCTATCTGGGTTTTGAAGGCATTTGCCAGGTTAGAAAAAAAAAGTGAGGGGCAAGGCATTCTAAGCAGAGGGAACAGCATGTACAAAGGCATAGAGTCCTGCCTGGAGTTTGGGGAACAATGAACTCTGTGGGAGGTGTGATGGGAGGAAGGAGGACCATGGGTGTGGGCAGGAGGCTGTGTTCTGAAGGGTGTGGCAGGCTGGGCTAGAGCTGGGGGGCTTCCCTGCTGTCTTTGGAGATTCCACTGTGGGGGGATGCAGTCCTGCTGCATCACTGAGACGCAGCTTCGCAGAAGTCCAGTCATTTCCCCCTAAGCAAGACCGGCGGCCCCACCGGAAAACTCCCATTTCAGTAAGAGAAACTGTTCCCAAGGTGCTGCCTGGTTCAGCAACAGAGCCATATGGTCAGGATAGAGGACAATCACTCCTGGCTCCAGGTTCTATGTCTACACAGAGGAGTGGGGTTGGGGGATGCTGGCTGCTAACACCCCCCTTTTTGTGCCCAGGTGGCACCCTTGGCCCTGAGCTGCCCCACAGGGAAGGGGATGGATGAAGGCACAATGGCGGTTCCATCTAGGAAAGCACCTGAGACCCAGGCGACAATGAGGTGGGAGGAATGCAGTGGTGTGCCGGGAAGACCTCAGAGCACCTTGGGTGGCACCACAGACAGGACTGTCCCCCCATGACGGAGCCTGGCTTTTCCGGGCATGCAAAAGGCAGAGAAGCTCCTTAGCTGGGTGACGCACCACTAAGGAAGCGGGATCCAAAGTAGGTGGAAAGCCGGCAGCTGCCCTTTGCTGCCGGGCCCAGGCTACAGCAGAAAGCACCTCTGCGATGCGTGGCCAAGAGGTGGGATGGGGTTCAAGGTCAAGTAACCCTTGCTATCCCAAGTTTTAGGGGAGCATACCAGACAGCAAGGGGCACCTGCCATGCCTTCCACGTACCCAGGGCAGAGCGATTCTCAGGGCTCTCTCACCCCTTCCTCACCTGACTCACAACAACCTCCTGGAGAAGATGAGGCCCTGCTGACCTCATCTCCTCCCGCTCTCCTCCTGTCAGCTCCAGCCATGCGGGCCTGTTTCTCACACACACTGAACTTGCTCCAACCTCAGGGTCTCCCCTGCCCCTGGCCTCCTGCTTGGGCGGCCCTTTCTTGGGTACAGATGCCATCTCTGCAGTGAGGCCTCTCTAGTCCACCTGAGGAGGAATGTGTCCCAGCCTCTTCCACCTGAGCCTAGGGCCCTGCTTGGTCACTGCCACGAGGCTGCATGAGGGCACAGCAGGCACTCAGTATTTTCTGGCCACCACCTGAACTGTCACTGAGGCCACATGATGCCACCAAGCTGGGTAAGAGGTGAGACCTGTGGGTATCAGGGCCCCGGCAGGAAGTGGATGGCCCTCCAACACGGTCACCGTGAGCAGCAAGAGTGTGGCCCCCAGGAAGGCCGTGAGCATCCCTGCCCTGCGGACACTGGAATCTGGACACAGAGCACCATGAGGACAGGGCCAGCAGCTGTGAGCTCTGGCCTGGCAACCTGGCAGGCAGGGAGCAGGATAAACACTCTGACCTCCGTCTCTTGCTGCCAAGGTCCCCAGTGACCCAATCCGACTATACCCTGAGAGCACACAGAACCTGGATGCTTCTACACAGACTAGGCTCCCGGCAGGGACTGCCCCAGGCAGGTGGAGGCAGGTCTGCGGGGCTGAGGGAGGATGCCCAGCAGGAGGTGCTTGGCAGCCGTTGTGCCACAGCCTGCCAGCCTGCCGAGTGGACAGCAGTTCTCTCAGAAGCCCCACCCACCTCTTGTGTTCCGCAGGGGGCCCATGAATCACCCACAAGACTTCCGGCTCCTACCGTGAAAGTGTGCGGCCGTCTTCCGCCGCAAGGCCTGCAGGGTCACCTCAGAGTCGGCCCACTCCAGCACCAGTCTCCGGCCGTACAAGTGGGTGCTGTGACACAGGGCGTTGAAGGCTCTCTGCAGAGGAACAGGAAACGAAACTGCACATCAGCTGCGTCAGCACAGCAGACACTCCACTCTGCCCGCCAGCTGCCTGCCCGCGGCACAGATGCCCAAGCCCACGTTCTGGCCCCGTGACATCTGATCTCCAGCGAGGGTTTGGGGAGCGGTTGGGTGCATCTATTTAATTAGTGGGTTGCGTTCCCGGGGAGAAAGCTGCAAGTGACTGAGCAGTCAATATATCCGCGTCTGGGCCGTAATTGGCACCCGGGCCAAGGCAGTCGTCTATTTGTAGTGTGTCATCCGATCTGTGGAGGGCGACCCCATTAGTGGGCTCACCTCCCACTTGGCTGTCTGTATGGTGGCCACTTGAGAGAGCCATGCCCTGGCCAGCCGCCGATGACAAGTGTACAGGCCCCTGGGTGTCACTTGGTGCTGCTCTCCTTCACCGCCCTGGTGAGCTGTCCCCCACATTGCTCTTGAAGGGGCCCCTTCTGTCTCTGCTACCAGTGCCCTTTGCCTCCTCGCTGGTCCCCCCGGCCCTGTGCTCCCAGCTCCCCCATTGGCTCAGCAGCCTGGGTCCTGGTGCAGGCTGTTCCCCGCTCACTCTTTGCTGTTCCTGACCCCTGCATGCTGCCTGGTTCCCCTCTTTCTACTTTTTAACAGCTATTCTGAGATAGAATCCACATACTACATATACGACTTGTCTGAAGAGGACAATTCAATGGGTTCTGGTATTATCATGGAGCCGTGCAAAATGTCACCATATGAATTTTACAAGGTTTTCATCAGCCCCAAAGGAAACCCCACACCCCTTAGCTAGCAGTCCCCCAGCCCCTGGCAACTACCTGTCTGCTTTCTGTCTCTGGATTTGTCTATTCTGGACATTTCATATGAAGGAATTAACATGGAAGTGATCAGTACCCTCTTAAACATTGCTAGGTCTCAAGTTCAATGGCACTGCCCAGGGACGCCCTCTCTGACTTGATGGGCTCATCCAAAACACCCCGATGGCACAGAGGCTGTGAGCTTAGTAGCCAAAAGCTTGGAGTCTGAGGTCACCCTGCCCAGGAAGGGCAGACCCTGCAGGTCTTAGCTTGAAGACCTTGCGCAAGCTAAAGAAATTGTCCTGGACTCTGCTTCCTTATCTATACAATGGGGATGTGCACACAGGCCAATCTCAGGGGTTTCAGGGACAAAAACGAGTTCACACAGTGTCCAGAACAGTTCGGGGTCTCCGTGTTACTCAATGCACGTTGCTTCTCGCCGCTGTTTTGTTACTGTAGACATGACATTTGCAGTTGCTTTCTCTCCGCAGAGTGCTTTTGGGCAGGCACGGTTTAAAGAGCACTAGCCCCAGGTGCTCGAGCGCCGGCAGTGGACAGCAACGGCGGCTAAGAAGGCGCTTTGCTCTGCCTCTGGGTTGCAGAGAGCACCAACGGGTGCAAGCAGAGGAGGGGCTTGCTGTTTTTGTTTCTTTGATGCCGTGAGGCATCGTGTAACCGGAAGGGTCTGGATGGGAATCCATCCAACTGTGCTCCTGATCTACAATGTGGCTCTTACGGTTGGACCATGTCCCGCAAGAGGGGGACAGGTTGAGTCCAAACCCCCTGACCTTCAGAATGTGACCTTATTTGGAAATGGTAGTTGCAGAGGTAATCAGTTGAGATGAAGTCACACGGGAAAATGGCTGGCCCTGAGCCAATGACGGATGTCACTGGATGGCCATGTGAAGACAGAGACATAGGGCAAATGCCGGGGGCGGGGGGGCAGGGTGGAGGCGGAGACTGGGTGATGAGTCTACAAACCAAGGATGCCAGCTATTTCTAGCAGCTGGGGGGAGGACACCACACAGGTTTCCCTTGGAAGGAACCAATCTGGCCAGCACCTTGATTTTGGACTTCCGGCCTCCAGAACCGTGAGACACATTTCTGGATTCTTAAAATGTTCTCTGAGGCAAGGTCTCGCTCTGTCACCCAGGCTGGAGTGCAGTGGTGAGATCACGGCACACTTCATCCTCTAACTTCTGGGCTCAAGCGATCCTCCCCCCTTGGCCTACTGAGTAGCTGGGACCACAGGCACATGCTACCATGCCTCGCTAGGTTTTTAATTTTTGTAGAGATAGGGTCTCCCTACATTGCCTAGGCAGGTCTTGAGCTCCTGAATGCTAGTGATCCTCCTGCCTCAGCTTCTCAAGTGCTGGGATTACAGGCCTGAGCCACTGCACCTGGCCCATTTCTGTGGTTTGAAGCCATCAGTCTGTGGCACTTTGTTACAGTTGCCCTGGGGAACTGATGCAGTTGAATCACTTGCCACATCTTGAGCCTCAGTTTCCCCATCTGTGTTGGGACTGGCTGTGGGACACACACAAAACGAGCATGGAACACAGCACATAGTATACAGTCAATGAACAAATGAATCCAACAACACGGGAGGGGGGTGACTAGAACATGCATCTTTTTAAAACTAGACATGTGGCCAAATTAAAGAAATGCTTTGTTATCCTCCGTGCTGTTCTGAGGAGGGCCAGGTGCAGAAAACTTTTTCTTTCCTTTTTTTTTTTAACTTTAATTTAAAAAACTCTTTCTGACTGCCAGCAGAGCCTCTGCATTTTTTTCCGTGTGGATATAAAAATGCATCTGGACTCCGAGCTGAAATGGCCCATTCAGAGCTTTAAAACACACGCGTTCTCAGCTGGCGAGGCAGAGAAACGGCTTGACTGGGGGAGCTGGGGTTTTAAGACGGGGGAGAGGAACTGGTGGGGGAGTCTGGTGTGGCGGATGTTCCATCCTCATGCCAGGGTCCCCGAGGAGTTGTGGTCCCTGGGACACGATGGGGTGGGGGTGGCCAAGGGGATGCATCTGGTGAATGCCAGGCTGGAACTCCGAAGAACGGAGTAAGATCCCAGGAGGTAGGTCCGGGTGAGAGGCCCCAGCCCCAGCCTCTCTGATTCCTGCTGTCAGATTTCCATGTTTCTTTCTCTACCTTGGAAACTACTTCTCCATTCCTGTACCACAGAGAGCCCGGGGAGGTCTCCATTTATTGCAGTAGTCACTAAAAATGCCCTCTCCTGGCTTCTTTGTGATGTCACCTCTCACAAATGTTCATCTCTTCCCTCTGCACTCCTCTGACACATTCTTGGCTTCTCTCTGGAAGAGCTCTTCATGCTAAGAGGGGTGGTGGCATGGCAGTTTAGAGGGTGGGTTCTGCTGCTGGCCTGCCTTGGTTCAAATCCCTGCTCCAGTGCTTACGAGCTATGTGATCTTGGGCAAGCTGCTGAACCTCTCTGAGCCCAAGCTTCCTCATATGTAAAAGAAGGGCAGAAGCAAAGAGTAATGAGAATTCAGAGAACTATGAAGTCTGACACTTAGAACGCTGCCTGGCACATAACAAGAGTCACTTAAGACTGGCTGTTATGCTAATGATGTATGCCTCCACCTTTCATCATCCTGCTAAAGAGCAGGGACAAGGGAAGGCAAGACACAAAAGCTCTTTTGTATTTGAGGTTAGAGCGCAATACGTGGTTCTCCAAAAATAGCAGAATTACCCTGCTGCGTTCTAGTCCCTGCAGGTTAATATGAAATAGGTTGCGTTCCCGAGTGCCCACTGCCTGGGTGGCTGGATGTGGTGGCCTCAAACTGTCGCAGGCGGTGGGAGGACAGTGATTTGAGGCTAAAATTGGCCTTGGATAATCCAGAGTAATTGTGTTTCATTAAAAGAGTGTAAGGACAGCTTGTTATATTTGACACATTCTAGGAGGCAAGGCGGGTGGGGAGAGGAGGAGGAAGACACAGGCCCGGGCCTCAAGGGGCTTGCGTGGCACAGGAAAGACTGTGAGGAGCTTGGAAGGGTCCAGGCACCGCAGAGGGAAACGTGCAAGCCAGAGAGGTCCACCAGCAGCTCCCTCCTTGGTCTCTGCCTACACTTGACCCCACTGACACTTGACCACCACCTTCCCCCAAGCGTTTTTCTAAACCTCAGCTGCAGGCATGGCGCTCCTCTGCCAAAACATCGCCCGGGCTTGTCTGTCTCAGGAGACTGAGGAGTTACTGGACCTCTGCTCCTCTCCAAGTCTGGCTCCTGCTGTCTGATTTTCCTTTTGCAGCATCAAAGGCCTTCTTAGCACGGATGATCCTATCTCCTAGCTCCACAGAACTCCAAGCACATGACCTCAGCCTACTCCTGAGAACAGACATTATTCTCCCATTTCAAAGAATGGGAAACTGAGGCACTGGCCAAGGTGTCCATGCAGGTCAACTTCCTTCTCCCTCTTCCTTTTGGCCTCTACACATTGTCTCTGGGCCCCTTCGACAGATGGCCCAGGGAATGTTCTGCCTCTCCTGCACAGGCAACAGCCAGGCACCCTCCCCTGTGCTCGGAACATCCGTCTCCACTTCCAGAACCTGCTCCCGCCCCATAATGCCTTCTGTGTGCCAGTCTCCCTGACTCAACCTTGAACCCTGGAGGGAAGGTGCTCCATGCTTAAGATCCTCAGCCTGGTGCTGGGCAGAGCCCATTCAGTCCATGTTCGCAAAGCACACTATGGCGTCTCTTTCACTAGGGGTCTTGAGAACACGTCTCCAGACTGGGGTAGATGGTTAGACTGGTCCTAGCTGGGGACGGTGGGATGGCTTACATGTCCTGCCACAGTTTCCTTCAAACCCCTGCACTTTATAGACCACAAACACGGTGGGGGATAGGAGTACGTCTCGTTCTGAGAGAGCAGGCAGTCCTCGACCATCCAGACGAGTGGGACATTTGGCCTTTTGAAATGATACACAAATAATCTTGGGTCTGGCTCTGCTCCCAACATGCCTGGCTTGGCGCCTTGCAAGATGGGAACAGTAACCTGCACCCCTAGGGCTTGAGAGACTGCATGTCAGACCCAGCTGGCTTGCTGGAGAGGCCTGAAGATCCAGCACAGAACCCCGAGGATGCAGGGGTCCAGCAGAACGAACGCTGCAGAACAGAGGCCACTCCCGCCCTTGGGAGCACTTCCTGCCATCAAAGATGGCCCAAGCTGCTTATTCCTGGTTCCCCCTCCCCGATCCTCTACGCTTTAGGAGCCGACTCTGTAGAGTGTGACCAGGGCTCCCTCGGCCTCTGGTTTCCACCGCGGTGAAGCAAATGGGTGGCACTGTGGGAGACTCCAGGGAAAGGGGAAGAGGGAGGGGAAGAGGGAGGAGAGGCTGGTGCTGCTTCCCTCTCACTCCCTGCAGGCCGCAGCTCCTGCTAAGGCCTCTTCTTGGCAGCCTCAGCCCTGGCTTTCCTTCCAACCCTTCTCTTGGCCTAAAGGAGGTGACAGTGGCTTCACCATCCCTGGTGAGGCCCTTAGCCCTAGCGACGCCTTCGTAAACACCTCCTCATTCACCCCACCTGGGGGTGGGGGTAGGTCCTGTCTCCTGCCAGATCCCTGACCCAGACCAAGATGGCTGCCTGGATCCCTCTGCCTTGACCGGGGGACAGGTAGACTTCTTACTTCAGATGGTGTGTCTTACAGGACTTGGCCCTACTCAGAATTTGAGGCCCACCTAGGAAAGCTCTGAGCAGGTCGAGCCAGACTCCAGGGCTGCCCTCATGATCCAGTTCTCTGGCTCTGCTGTCCTGAAATCACAGCTCTTTGAGCTCCTTTGACTCAAGCCTGGACTCCAGGTATCAAGAGGCCTGGCCTCCTGCCGCCTTTTCTGGATTCCCTTAGAAGGCAATCTGCTAAGGTGGTGTGGGGTTGACAGCCTCAGGCTAGACTACGGCCGGGCCTGGCGGCCTCTTTCAAGAACTGGGAAAGCACTGGAAGGCTGCCAGTGAGGCACTGGGCCTGACCTTTCTGCAGCTTCCCTGAAGACAGACCTCCTTTCACAGCAACAAAAGCCTGTGCACGCCCTTGGCAGGACTCCCGTCCCAAGGGGCCGCAAAGAACTGCCCCGGGCCGTGACTTCCGCGCAGAGCTGAGGACAGGATTTCTGTCTTGAGAAGTCCAAGGCATTCTCCTGGCCCCTTTTGCTCCCCAGGGAGCTGTCTCTGGCAAAACCAGAGGGCTGTATCTCTCAGCAGACACTAAATCTGTCCAAACAGGGACAACACCAACCCCTCCCCAAACCCGCTGTGCCCCCAACACCTAGAATAAGTGGCTGGCACTGTTGGGGGCTCTCTGTAGAGTTGGCCAAAAAATAGAGGCCAAGGACTTCTGGGAGGAGGGTCTGCCTCCCTGGGGTGTTTTAACACCCGTCACCCTGAGAGAGAGAGAGAGATCCTTTTCCTCCAGTCCCAAGGCCCCCACTGTCTTATGAGAAAGCTCTCAGCACACCTCACCAGCTGCTTCTGTCCTCACAGGGGTAGCTGCCTGCTAGGCAGGAGGTGGCCCAGAATAAGTTAAGCTCTCTGCACAATCCTGGGTGCTCTTATCCCGGTCCCTTCCCAGAAATGACACTGTGGAGCTGAGGGTGAGCTCCTAGGAGAGACATCCAGAGTCCCGTTTCCAGATTGAGCTGTCTGAACTCTTTAACAGAGACACCCCCTCCCTCTCATTCATTCATTCATTTCCTCACTTGCTCAGCTCAGTGCGATTCCACTCAGTCTCTGGAGCGGTGATGGCGAGGTAAACGTGAGGCGGAGACAAAGGTGGGACATACTTCTGACCTCTGCAAGTTTACTGTATCCCTGGGAGAGGAAAGAGCCACTAGGGAGAGGGGGAGGGCCAATGCCAGGGGCCCAAGGGCACCAAGCCACAAGGCCGCAGGCAGCATGGGCTGCTGAGGCTCTGGGCTCCCCTCAGGCACAGGTCTGGCCCTGCTGCTTTCAAGAAACTTCTCTGAGTTTTCACTTTTTCAGCTGCAAAACGATGGCGCTTCAGTCTCTCAGAGCTGCTGGGAAGCACAAACGAGGCAGCGTCTCTTCCTTTAGCCCACACCCGGCATCACGGGAAGGGCCTGATCTGGGACCTGCTGCTGGTGCCACTGGTGGTAAACTTTTTTTTTTTAATTTAAATTATTTTAGGTCAGGTGTGGTCGTGGGTCACGCCTGTAATCCCAGCACTTTGGGAAGCTGAGGTGGGGGAATCACTTGAGGTCAGGAGTTCGAGACCAGCCCGTCCAACGTGGAGAAAACCCGTCTCTACTAAAAACACAAAAATTGGCTGGGCGTGGTGGCGCGTGCCTGTGATCCTAGCTACCGGGGAGGCTGAGGCAGGAGAATCGCTTGAACCTGGTAGGTGGAGGTTGTAGTGAGCGGAGATCATGCCACTGCACTCCAGCCTGGGCGACAGAGTGAGACTGTCAGAAAAAAAATTTATTCGAATGCTATTAAAAGGGAGGAAGGTTGTCAACTTAGCTGGGATTTTTACCTTTCCTTGATGATTAGTACTGCCTGCCTGCCTGCCTGATAAATCTGAAATGAGGACATCTGAACCTGAGTCCCTCTCACTCTGATCTCAGTAGGACTGTGCAGGCCTTAATCCACACCGAGGCTCCAGGGACACAATCAGCAGAGGGGGCCATCCTGGCGCTGCGTCTTGGCCACAGGGGCTGCTCACCTGCCAGTCTGAGGAGGGAGGCCTATCCTGATCCCAGGACTCAGCCCATACATATGTGTGCTGGCCAAGGCTGCCTTGAAATGCAAGCTCAGGAGTCAAACACATTTTCAAATCCTCCTGGGCTCTGCTGAAGGAAACTTGGCAAAAGCCCACAATTACAACACAGTCATGAGCGCACACACCTCACATGTGCAGCAACTGAACAGAAAAGTGGGGACAAAACTCCGATTCCTGGATTTGCTTCCAGTTAACATTCTGGGACACACAAGACAATGGATGCCTAGGTTTCAGGCTGTAGCACCTCTGATCCCCGGGGGGCCCAGAGGCACACTCAGCCACCCTCACTTCTGTGGTGTCACGTGCCACAGCATGTGTTAAATGCTTTCCATGCAACATTCTGCTTCGTCTTCACAAACGCCTCAAGGGCAGCCTTATTATTGCCTGTGTGGGGGACGAGTCACTTGGGCTAGAGGGATCAGAAGTCTCTTGTCCGCGTCTGCACAGCTGCAAAGAGGCTGCTTGGTATCACAGGCCACACTAACCACTGTGCAGCACGCTCCTCCTTCTCTGCACTCAATGTAAGCAAACGTGTTGAACGCACGTCACTGACAATCTAATAGCGATCGTTTACTATGCACACAACACGGCTCAGCACTGTGCTGGGTGCTGGGCGCCAGGCGAAGAGGAAGGCTGTCCCTGCCTTAAGGAGCTCTGTCCGGCTCCCTCACCATCGGTCCCTTCCACTACAGGACTTGTTTTGCTGGAATCTGCAAGGTGAAGACAGTAGGTTCACAGAACATTCCTTGAGAGGCCCAATGCGAGCCCCTGCCGAAACACTGGCATCCCCCATGTGGGGGAGGGCCTGGGCCACATGTCCACACCCCTTCCTCTGCCCCCACCCTTGGCAGAGGGGAAATCGAGAAACGAGGAAGGAGACTTTAACTGTGCGACCCTCCATGAAAGCTGTGGCTGTTTACCACAGTGAGAACAGCCCTGCCTGCCAACACCAACCACCATCGCGCCTCCCTACTGCCGCTCCCCCCAAGTGTTTATTTAAGCCAACACATTGCTCTGCTAATTGGATAACATTCCATGTGAAAATAGACCTTTTAAAACAACAGCAGCAGCGGCAAATAAAAAACAGCTGCAACTGCAAAAGTACAAAGGCGCGGCGGGCCTGGGGAAGGGAAAAATTAAAGGCGCATTGCATGGGAAAAAGTTAATATTCTGGCTTCTGGGCTGCAAGTCTGTTCTTTGTGGTCTTCCCCTTTCGTGTTGCCCTTCCTTTCTTCCTCCAGGGCCAGCTCTGGCCTGGGTAAAGGGGAGGTGGCGGCTTCTAACTGGAATCCCGGTGGCTATTGGTGGCCACTCAGCCAATGGGGATGAGTGCACCTGGTAGGGAGCCCCCCCCCACACCTGCCCAGGTGGAAGGCCTCTGCCTCCTCGGTGAGGGGCTGCTCCTTGGGCTCGGGAGGGTCGGAAGACAGCACGGTAGTGTGGGCTAATGGGGGCAGCTCACTGAATGCCCACTCCTCCTCTGGGGTCTGGGGAGGAGTTGACTTCATCCTGGACTTGTTCCCAAGAGACGTTTTAAGGGGACAACCTCTTGGCCTTCCTCCAAAGTGTCCCTCTAAGTGGAGAGTCCTTCTCCTTGGTGAGGTGTCAGGGCTGGGTGAGAGGTGGTGGGCGTGACAGGGAGAAGGGGCTCTACCCGGAGCCTGGCGTGGAGATACATGGAATTTAAGTGAACCAGTGACTGAAGAAAGGAGGAATCCCTGAATACAAGCTTTGGAATCAGATTTTTCCCAGCTCTGTCAAGTACGACTATACGACCTTGAGCAAGCAACTTTGTCCCTCTGAGCCTTGGTTTCCCCCGCTATCAAATGGCCTCCTACCACCTATCTCCTAGAGTCCCATGAGGATTAAAACTCATATATGCAAATGTTCTACACCACCCCTGCCAAAGATGGACTTCCGGAAGTTGATAGTTTTTACCAACTCAAAGATATTGCCCTTTTGGAAACATCCTGGTTGCGGGGTTCCCCCGGCCGCATGGCGCTGATGACACAATAGACAGTCGTGTACACGGTGTAGACCCGGGTCACCTAGGAGACCGCTGCATTCAGGATGCAGTCCTGCTCGAGTCCTTCGCTTCCTGCACCGGCCCCCATTCTCCTTCCCTCATCAACCTGTCCCCCCTGTTTCCCTCCACACGTGGGGGAAGGCTCCTTGAGAAATGCCGGATCATCACACCTGGAGGTTTAGATAACACCAGCACTTTCGGAGGGACTGACATTTACTGCCCGGGACATTAGGGCTGATAGAATGTCCTAGGTTGGGAGAATATGCCAGCTCATCGATCCTGCTTCCTCTGAGCAGGGCTCTGGTCACCAGGGCCCGTGACGAGGGCAGATGGTCAGGACCCACCCTCGGTTCGCCCGAGCAGCTCAGTAACAGACCGGGGTCTGGGCTTCCCATCAATTCACAGGGCTCCGTGGTGTCTTCAGCACTGGAGCTTAGCAAATGTTTGGTGAGACTGGGGAGGGAGACGGGATGCAAATCTCCCGCCCGATGCTGGGGCTGCCGCAGGTTGGGGTGGGGCGGTGCGAGTGCGGTGAACGCCACATACAAAGCCGGCGCGCTCGAGGGAGCCTCCTGCTATTATCATCAGTTGCCTGGTTACTCTGAGCTCTGCCACAACAGCCTTTGAGGAACCTCTTGCTAGGATTCTCTTTCCAGTTTGGGGGTGTGTGTGCTTGATCCAGAAGGGGTCTGATGGATACAACAGAGCCCTGGAGGATATGCACGGTGGGACGTGGGTCTCATGGAGACAAGTCAGACAACTTAGAACCCCTCAGATCAGGATGGTGGAGACGGCACGTGCTCAGGGCCACAGCAGAGACTGTGGTATCGAGGGGGATGTCTTAACTCTTCTATGCTCTGCCAGCAGACAAATGGGCTGGTGGATGATGGGGAAAGAGCACTGTTCTGGGAGTCGAGATACCGGGGTTCAAGCCACAGCACCGGCCCCTCCCAGAAACCATTCATTTCTCCATTCCTTTCTAGCCTCAGCTTCTATAATGAGCTCAGCTGACCCCTTTCAGCCTATCCCCTCCCTTCTTTCCTCCCCATCTGAGGACTGCTTGGGGCAGACCTCCTGGCTCAAGAGGTGGCCGATGCCAACACAGGGGGGTGACTATTTATCTTCATTGAGGGTGCCATGGCAGGAAATGGGATCAATGCCCTTGGCGGGGGGATCTGAGTGGGTCAGGGTTGAACTGAGCCCTGGGAAGCGTTTCTAAAGGAGGTCTCCTTCCCTAAGAGCTTCCACGGTGGGGTGGGGGGGATGCACGGGAGCCGGCCCTGAGAGGCTGGGACCATGGAGGCTCCTCTACCAGCCCTGGGTTCTCACTAATTCCTTCTGCTGAGATAAAAACGAGGCCTTTTGACTCCATGTCTCTGGCAGTATTGCTCTCCCTCTTCAAACTCACACCTACCCTCGAGCTAACTAGATATTTACAATATTCGGAATTCTATTCACTAATATGCAGTGTGCACAATTCTTCGGGTCAGTGGAGAGTACTAAATGTTCCACTCAGAAGATAATAAAGTTCTCCAGACAGACCTGGAGCCAGGGGAGGGGCGAGAGCAATCGCAGCTTCCCCAGGAAGCAAAAAGAGCAAAGGGACCCTTACAGGAGAGATGTGCTTGTGGTGGGCTCCTCCTTCCCGGAGGATCAGCGTGTCCTGTGGCGGGCACCAAGGGCACGAGCCCCAGCGTGGGAGAGGGAAGAGTCGCCGCGGGGACGGTGGGACCAGAAATAGCCTCCTGACAGGGAGAAGGGCCAATCCTGGAGGGGCTGTGACTTGAGCCTGTACTGTCCTCAGCTGCCCTTTCTCCTCCCAGAGCCCGAAGTGAAGGCAGGGAAGGGATGGCGGGGGGAGGAGCTGCCGCCTCCATAAATCACCAGAGGGCCGTGCTGGGCTTCAGAATGAGCATCCTCGGCTGGGCCTGGGGGTGCCTAGCTCGGGCCACCTGGGCACTGGGTGAACTTCCTCAATGACACGCACTGCCCTGATTACCTGGGAGTCCACCTTCTGTCCTAATAAAGCCGAAGAGCAAAGTGTCAAAGGGCTTGCAGCCAGGGCCCAGCCCTGGTCCGACCCTCTATGTCCCAAGGGCTGGGTCAACTCGGCATCAACCTCTCGGTGCTGAAGAGAGGCTGTTGTGCGGAAACACGGCTTCCAGGGAAGGGGCTCCAATGCCTTTGCTCTCTGCCCTCAGCAATGGGTAGGATCCCTTCCACCACCTCTGACCAGCTATTCCTCAGAGCAGCAGCGAGCATTTCCTGGAGTCGCACCCACGGGGCTTTAGCAGGCTTGCATCTGTGGGGGGTCAGATAAGAGGCCCAGTGGGTGGTCAAATAAGAAGGGGAATACCCCCTCTTATTTCAGATCATCACCATCGTCACCACCAATGCCTTCCGCCTGCTCATCACAGCCAACAGCCAGGATGCAAACCTCACAATGACTCTGAAAATAAGGAAAGCCCTATGACTATTTTACGAGGTGGGACACTGAGGCACACAGAAAGGATGTCACTTGCCCAAGGTCACACGGGAGATTCAGGACAGCCCTGGGGTTCAAACTCAGGCTATTTGGGTTTGAAGTTTGTGCTCCAACGACAAGCTGTCACACTGGTCTTTGTAAGAGACATTTCTTAGGAGCAGGGAGTGAATCCCTCAATTCTCCCCTAAGCACAGCTTCCTACAGGAACTTTGCTATAACACGGATGACAACAGTTCTACACTGTCACCACTCAGTCCCCTTGGACACCCAGAGCTCAGTGGAATGCAGCGCAGAAAAGACACCGCCCTACAGCATCAAATGTGTGCACGAATCTGCAGACCAAGGGTGGCTCTGAAGGGACCCCGGCTGGTGGCAACGAGAAGGAAACAGTGTACTGGCATTGAGTGCTCACCACATGCCAGGACCGAGTCAGTGTCTCCGATGCATCACCTGCCCTAACCCTGGGGGGCGGGGCATGGCCATCATTCCCGTTTCGAAGATGAGAAAGCTGTGGCACACGGAAGGCCAGTGGGGGGGTGAGCTGCCATGCGTGGTACTCTGAAAGGCAGCCCTCTAGTGCGGCCCTGAGCCAACACAGGGCCCCATGTGCCTGGCCCACTGTGAGGGTGAGGGCCATGACCTGCTGCACACAAGGTGTGTCTCCTGCTGTCCCTGACGAGAAGCAAGGGAAAGGCTGCCAGCCAGGAGGAGAGAGGAGCAGATGTCCGGACAAACACAGCCATGTGTCAACAAAACAGGCACTTGAGCTCAAGACTCGGAGACAAAGGTGGCTGGCGAGGCTCTCCGAGGGTCCCCGTGGGCCTTCTCTGCCTGTGCATGTTCCCAGGGCCCACAAAGGCTACAGCTGTGTCCCAGAGCTGCCACCTTTGGCTTTGCGTAGCTGACCTACCCCCTGGGCCTCTTGTGATGCCAGCCTGCTAAAGCCCATGGCTGTGACTCCACGAAATGCTCACTATTCTTCCGAGGAACAGCTCATCAGAGGTAGAGGGGATCCTAGCCAAGAATGAGAACTCCCTGTCACTTTATTTCACCCTTGAGGAACAGTGAGGCTGAGAGAGGGGGACAGGCCCCCTGCGGGCAGAGCTCACAGGGGGCACCCCCACTGTGACAGCTCTGCTGCCACCTTCCTTCCGGATTCTGACCTGGAGCTTGGTGCTTCAAAGGCAGTGGCTTTGGGTACAGCTGGGGCCTTGTTCACACAGCCTCTGCCCCACATCTGCGGCTGGGCCCAGCACCCACTGTGGGAACAAAGCCTGACTATGCTGCACTGAGCCAATTTGGAGATGTTGCCTTACTTCAAAAATAAAAGGTTCTCTAGAAGGCGGGAGGGATCCTGGTACATGCTTGCACACGGCTGCACCTGCCTGGGCTACCCTCACAGATAACCCGCACAAAACAGAACCCTTGGCCACGAGCGGAAAAGGAAGGGAAAGACACATTCCGAGGTGGCTTCTCAGGTGCCTCTTGCTCTCCATTCCCAGTGCTCTGCCCTCTCTGCACTGTTCTGCACGGCATTTCCTATGCTGCCTACCCACGGGGCTACCGGAACTGAGCAATTTTCTTGATGACTTGGAGAGGCCTGGGAAACCCATTTGCTTCCCATCCCCAGTTTATGTGCCAGGCTCCTGCATATGTGAAATGGGGAGAGGGGGAAGGGGACACAAACTGTCCCTTCCTCCAGATACAAGACCCCTAGGATCTTCTCCAAGGACGATGTACACATTAAGCAAAATCAAAGGCAAAAATAGAACCCCTGCGTGGGGAGGGGACTCCGTGTGTGTCAGAGGCCTGGCTGCCTCTCCTACAAAGGGTCCCAGACAGGTGGGGAAGGGAGCCTCGGTCTCACCTTTGCATCCTGCTTGGTGAGGAAGTCTACAAAGCCGAAGCCTCTGTGTGTGCCTGTCCCGGTCATCTTCTTCGGCAGGCGGACCGTCTTCAACTCCCCCAAGGTGCTAGAAACAAAAGGCAAGACATGGGGGTTTAAGAACAGAGGCCTGCAAGGGAG
This sequence comes from Ateles fusciceps, assembly GCA_036589455.1. Lineage (NCBI taxonomy): Eukaryota > Metazoa > Chordata > Mammalia > Primates > Atelidae > Ateles > Ateles fusciceps. The sequence goes on along the minus strand of JAZHEH010002159.1, from coordinate 330,764 downwards.
GCGGGGGAGGCAGGACTGATTCGCACACGTGAATCCCTTTGGGTTATAAAAGACAAGTGCTGGCAGGCACACACAGATGCACGAACGTGTCAGCTCCGGGGCATGAGCGGCCTTCTCCTCCCAGGCCCGGGCCATCAGGCTGGAGATGCAAATGGAGAATTTTCAGTTCCTCTGCAACAGCTAGAGAGACTCTGCCCCGCAATGGGCCCCACTTCCCTGTGGGGTAACTTTGCACTGGGGAGGACCCTGCCTAGTACACAAGCAGCCAGGCTGGCGGGGGGCCTAGTCAGGGCAACGGGTCTGCCCATGTATGCAAGCTGGGGCTCTGGACATGGGATCAGCAGGGTCTCCTGATCTTTCCAAACCGCCTCTACGTCTGAGCTGAGCACACGGTGACCCTGGGTTGAGTGAATGGGATGGGGCCCCTTCTCTCAGACCTGGAACCTGGGACATTTGTTTCTTCAGTGCTCAAATGACACACAGCCTCTCTGTCTAAACCCTGCTTCCCCTCCCTCTGAGCTTTCATTTCGGTATCTTCTAAGCCAAAGTCAGGCAAAGCTCTGGAGAAGAAAATGGCTTGGCTCCTCCTGACAGGGATCAAACCGGTAACCACGGCCTTGGACCACCCCCCCGGCCCCCTGCCCCGGCTCCCTCCTCTCCTCTCCTCCAGGGTAAACCTTTGAGAAATTCTAGGACAAAGGGATAGGGCTTTCTCCAGGCCTCCCTTGCCTCCCTGTCTCACTTCCCACCCCCCCGGTCCCTTCCTAATGTCCATTTATCAAATATATACGCACAAATTGCTGCTGATAAATATTTAATGTGCACGGCATCTGAAGAGAGGTATTATTTTATTTGAAAATCTACACACACTTGCGGCCGCCTGGGCACACACACACATGCACGATGGTCTAGGATGCTTTGGGGCCAAAGACCGATTGGGTAAAAAACACAGTAAAGGCCATAAGCTCTCGTGAAATGATATAAGCTAAATCCGAGGCGTTAACCCACAGCCCTGCCAGCATGACCAGGCATCTGCCAGCCCAATTTCTGAAGGCAGGACGGTGTTTAAATGCAGCATTATGAATCCTCAAAATGAATCTGCACGTCTCCTCGGAGCTCTCCCCAGCAGCTCCGCTCCCCCCCTCCTGGTGCCTCCTCTGAATGGGCAACCAGAAACGGCAGAGAGGCACTGGTGACAAGGCCAGCCTTCCGGGGAGGGGAGGGAGCCAGGAACGTGGAGAGTGGAGTTCGGTCAGGCTTCCCCTGCTGGAGGGGGGCCGGGGCTGGGGACCAGCGGCTGGGCAGGTGGGGACAAGGTGAGGCTGGAAAGCTGAGAGGACTCAAGCCTGCAAACCCTGCTTCATTCTGCCACCTAAAGGCGGCTGCGTCACATGACAGACACTGCCGCTCTTCCCTCCACCAAAGCCCCTATGCCCTGCTGGCTTTGAACAGGGAGGGCAGGGTGTGGACAAATTTTCTTGTAAGCTCCTTCAGATGAATGGTTCTTTAGGTCCAAGTCTTCAGAGGGCCACTGAGACCGCAGGGATGGTACAGCTGGTGGCTATGGGGCTGGAACCTAAGAGCATTCAGAGCTGGTATGAGGCAACTGACGGGCACAGGGAGGACCAGGCTGGGTGCTTTCTCAACAAGGGCACAGCCAGCCACTGGGTATGCTGGTCCCTCTGTCCCTGGCCTCCCCTAACTGCACTAACCCTGAGATGTCTTTCCCACCCCCCACGAGGCTGGGGTAACTGCCCCCATCCACAGTGTCACTGCTCACTGTGCTCCCCGACCAGGGCTGTGTGGGGTACATGCCTGTCTACTTCTCTGCCTTGCATGGCCGGGGCTAGGGCTCCGCTCTGCAAGAGTCCAGGCCCCATCTATCTTGCTCATCACTGGACCTGTGGCAGTGAGCCCAGCGTCTGGCTCAGGGTAGAAACCTGAAGGTGTTTTTGGAACGAATGAAGAAGCAAATGGTAGCCCTGGAAGGTAGATGTTACGCTGGGTAAATTACACCTACGCTCAGAGGGCGGGGATGAGGGTGAAATGAAATACACAGCACAAATGTCAACTATCTTAGCTTTATCATCCCCATGTTACAGACGAAGAGACCGAGGCTCTGGGAGCCAGAGCAGGTCCTTGCTCACAGGCAGCAGGGTTAGAATGCAGACCCAGGCATGTCTGCCGTTACGCCTGAGCTCTCTTTCCGCTGCAAAATGACTCAGCCCCCTTGCATCATCTGGACGGGGACTGGCCACTGGCAAGAGCTAGGGCCTCTTTCTTTCCAAGTCTTGGCCAGGTCTGGGATAAAGCAGGAAGGCCCACTCGGGGTGGCTGGGAATGCCCCGTGCGGACTCCCAGGGGTCCGGTGACTTCCCTAAGACCACCAGGCAAGGGGAGGTAGACTGAGTCCCAGTTCCGTCTGCTCACACTGTGTGCAAGCCCTCTACTTCTGCCCACCAGGGCTATAAGTTCCTATCCCTTGATGGTCTTCAAGGACCTCTGCCCAGATTTCTTAGCTCTGTCTAATTTCTGGTAAGCCAGACTCTGTGTGTGTGTGTGTGTGTGTGTGCGTGTGTGTGCGTGTGTGTGTGTATAGGAAAGAAGGGGTTTTCTGGTAAGCCAGACTCTGTGTGTGTTTGTGTGTGTAGGAGAGAAGGGGTAGGGGAGAGAGAGGGGAGAGAGACTGTTGAGGTTAATTCCTCCCCTCTCTGCAGCACATCGCAAGCTGTGGATGCTCTGTGCATGGTAAGCAGCTAAGGGTCCGGAGAAAGGCGAGAAAAATAATTAAAAGGTAGAGAAAACGCTGTTGAGGAGAGGCTGCAGGAACCATGCTTTCGTGGCCTGCAGACGTGGCATTTGAGAGCACAGTGGGGAAAGCCAGGACAGAAGGGCACCCTAGATCTACCAGAGATGATGGGCAGGGATCAGGGGAGCTGGGGATCCCGTCCCCAGGCAGCTGAAGGGCCTTGGGAGGTCACAGCTGTGGTCGGGGTTTTCCAGGCAGACATCAGCACGACAAATGAAATGCCGCCTATGAAGACTCTAGAAGCTTCAGAAATCCTGTTGTTCTTCAGGGAGTCAGAAAAATGGCGATGGTGAGCAGGTTTCATCCTTCCTTCTAAGAACAGGACAAGAGAGAACTGGGGCTTAAAGAGAAACTGGAAGATTAGGGTTAGATCCTGGAAGGAACTTCCTGATGTCTGTGGACACTTCCTGAAATGCACGGCTGAGGCGTCAAGACATCATCATTGCTGCCAGCACCTCTGCTACCAATGAGTGCCTGGAATGTGTGAAGTCTTTTAAATACATCATCTCCATGCCTCTGTTTTACTGATGGGAGAACCAAGAGCCAGAGAAGAAAGGTGACTTGCCCACGTCCTATGGCCCCAAGAACTCAAAATCCAGGCGAGATCTTTCTCACCCCAAGCTGCTTCTCCCAGCCCAAGAACAACGCTGGATAGTGAGTGGCTTGGTCACTTGTATAACGGTGTGGGATCATATAAGGCCAATACTAATGATCTCAGAAAGCTATCAAAAGAGAATTAAAAAGAAAAAAAAAGGTTGGGGGAGAAGAAATCGATGAAGTACCTTTAGCTCCTTGGAGATAAGCGATATATAAATACCAGCCATTATTAAGGTTCTTATCTGACAGCGAGGTCTACGGAGCCGTTTCTAAGAGCAGCTTTTGAAGGAAGTTGAGCGCGAACCTTTGTCTTCTGGGAGCTTAGGCCACTGTGGGGGGTGAAGCTGGGCAGGGCCACCAGGGACTGGGGAGGAAGAAGATCATGGGGCACCCCAGGAACTCCTCCCTGAGTCCAGCTCTGCCGCTGGGGGAAGGAGACGCACACCACGCTCCCCCACTGTGCAGATAATAGAAACCACAAAGTAGCAATTACTGTATCAGAAGCTGTGAATAAAGAGGACATACCAGGCTTTTAAAGACAGCCCTCCTCCCCTCCCCCCACCACGCTCACACTTCGGTAACAAACTCACACCTCACTTTTCCAATTATTTCATTCACCCTGGGTTCACCAATTACTCCCCCAGCTTGCAGCCCCACCCCTCTGCCATGCCAGGAGCATGATTAGTGCTGGGTTTGTGGGTTTTCCGTAACTGGAGTTAGTTTGTTGTCACTTTTCTAATTTCTTTCGAGGTGTGTGGGGGTGTGGGGGGGGGAGGAGGTGGGATGGGGTGCCGAGGTGTTGCGTGAGGCAAGCCAATTATGCCCAGCCCTCATAAACAAGTCGGGGGATGTAAATCGTGTTTGCACACAGGCCTGAAGGCAGACACAATACGCGCGTGTGTGTGTGTGTGTGTGTGTGGCCAGTGTGTGGGTGGGTGGGGATTTCCTCTCTCGTGCAAACTGAGTGCCCCTGACTGATCTTGCCCCAGCCCCGGCCAGCAGCTGCTATGGAAAAGGGAAGAATCATCTTGGGTCTCTCTCTCCCTCCCTGATGGAAGCCATAGGCTCAGGGGGGAAAGAAGTGAGAGGAAGGAGGAAGCAGAGGAAGCGAGAACCCTCCAGAGATGCGGAGCTGGACAGTTTTGCAGCTGTGCTGGTACCTGGAGCCTGCGCAGGCTGGGAGGCCGGCTTAACCCCACAGCCCGCATGCCGGCTGCCACTCTGCTCCCAGGACATAAGTCCTCCTTACTATTTGGATCTGCTGGAAGCACCAGAATCGCAGCAGAAATGCTGAGTCATGTGGGGGAGTTTGTTTGCATAACTTCTCCCCCACTTGCGCGCAAGGCATTGTTGAGGGATAAAAGTCTGCCGCCACCCAAGAGATCCAGAGTCAGAACAATGGTGTGATCTGAACAAGACGAAGGTCCGGTTTCATGATAAGAATAAACTGTACACTTCTGCTCCTTCTAGAGGTGACAAAAAATGGCTAAATCTCTTGGCATTAAGCCTTTCAAATATGCCACCCCCACCAATTTTCTAACACATGACGCACGTACATGCACATCTGTCCATTCACTGGGTACGTCTCCCGCACTTACCCTGCGCTGCAGCATGTTAGCACGTGATAGACATGAACTCACAAGGCCCCTGTGAGCTAAGCAATGGCATTCCCATTTCCTAGATGGAGAAAACTGAGGCTCAAAGAAGTAACATAATCTTTCCAAGGTCTCAGTGAGTCCTTAGCTACCACCAGGGGTGAAGGGACTTGTTCAAGTTTCCATGGGTAGCATCAGGCTGAGCTGGGCTCAAAGTGGGTGGTGTGCCCCACGGGTCTACGCTTTGCTAAGAGCTCACACGACTGGTTCATCTATCCACAAGTAGCCAAAGACGATACAGAGTGCAGGGAGGGAGTCACCAGCAGGTCAGGCATTCACTTTGTTCCCGGGGGGGCCCTCGCCTGATTGGGGGCAGCTGTATGGGAAGTCTCTTAGCTGGGAGGTAGCCAGTGAGATCCCCCTCTTCCTCAGATGCACAAGATGACTCTGGGATAAAGCCACTCATCTCCACTGATAAAGGTCTAGAGCTGAGGATGCCTTATCTTTGCTAACTTCTCCCCTGGCCCCACCCTTAAGAAGGTTCCCACCAGTGAACTTACTGGATCCACGGAACAGTTCCCACTGGGCAACAAATATGCTAAGTTGGCAGCTGGCTTGCACCGTGTCCTGTCTCACATTCCCCTTTCCTTACGGAGTTCCCATGTGGCCAAATCCCCAGTTGTGGCAAGGTGGAGAAATACACCAACTGCACAGCTAGGGACAAACCTATCCCTTCATCTATAATGGGCAATTTCTGTAGTGGAGGGAGGCTTAGGAACAGGAACTATCATCTAGAATTCTCACTTTTCCTGATATATACAAACTAAAGTCTTTGGTGATGGGTGGTCTCAAGCCTGCCCCATCCAACTCTCTAACAGGCCAATCCAATCAATCTGGTGGATTTCAATGGGTACTAGTGCCCTGAGTTGCACAAGTATGCGCTAGTCATCACCACTCCCACAGTGGGTTTCAATGGCTACTACTGTCCCAAGTTTCATGAATACGTGTTAGTCATCACCATTCCCCCCTGTAGGTTTCAGTGGCTACTACTGTCCCAAGTTTCATGAATACGTGTTAGTCATCACCATTCCCGCTGTAGGTTTCAGTGGCTACGACTGCCTTGAGTTTTATGTGTATGTGCCAGTCATCACCTCTTCCAAATCGTTCAACTCTCTAGTGGTTTTTGCATCCTTAGAATAATTTCTGAGCTCCTAACTTGGGACCCAAGGCTGTGCCTGATCCAACTTACTTTTCTTGCTCTCCAGTCTTACCTCATTCCCTGAACCCCCTCATTTACTATGAAGAATCTGCACTGGCTTTCCCCATTCCCTGAACCCACCAAATGTATGCTTACCTCAGGGCCTCTGCACTTGCTTTCTGCATCACCTGGAACCCTGCTTACCTAGATGTTTTCACAATTGACTCTTTCTTGCCATTCAATTCTCAGCTTAAATGCCACCTCCCCCGAAGAGGTCTTCTGTGACCATTCTATCTAAAGTTGCCTCCTTTGCACACGAGCCCCGCTGTCACATCTCAGCATTGTCTGAAATGGCTTCTTTATTTATCTTTCCCCTCCTTTTGCTAGAGATTGAAAGTGCACTCCAAGATGTCAGGGCTCCTATACTCTGCTGTGTCTACAGAACCTGAGACTGTGTCTAGCACTCATTCCATCCATTCATTTAATCAGGGATTCATCAGTTGGCCTCTCCCTGAGTGTCAGGTCCCTATACTTCACACGCATTACTCATGTAATCGATATGCTCTTGTGGAAGCACAGTCGCATTTGGGGGCAACATATTCAGTCTTTCTGTCCCACAGGAGGATGTTCTTTAATGTAGCACAACCATATGCTATTACAAGGAGCGTTTGGTCCTCAAGAATCCATACTCTTTCCAAAGTGTCCATGTTTACTGCTTCCAGGAAATGAATAATCACAGCAAGAAAAAAAAAACGGGGGACAACTAGATCATTTATCAAGGGAATACTGTCTGGACGATGATATTCAAATCGTGTGCTGCTTGGTGGAAAGAGAAGACACTGGCCCCTCCACAGGCAACCCTGGCCAAGGTGCAGACACAAACAAGGAGTCTCAGCAGGGTTTGCCCTGCACTGAGATGCTTTCTCTCCTGCAGAAGGTTACATTGATGAGTGTGTAAAAAGTGCAGGGTTAAGCCTCCTCTGACAAGGGGCAATGGCTTTGGAAGCCATTTAACGGAGGCATATTTAGGTGTGGAGTTTCTTCCTCTTCTGTTCTTGCTCTCTCTTAGAGAGTACCTTTTAGACTGAACTTCTCCAGTTACTCACTGCTCATCATGGTGAGAGCCAGGTGTAGAAAGGTTACCTTATCACCATCAACATGATATTCCCTTTCATTTCTGCCTCCTGGAGGCTGAAAAATGGCCTAGTTTCCAAGAAAGTGAAAAGAGAGGTATGGAGGATGGCGTTTAGCTTTTCTCAATAGCCTTTCACTGGGGTCCTTTCCAGGCAAGCATGACCCTCTCGTTTTCTAGATGAGAAGTCCCAGAGATGAGCACTTAAATGGTTATTTCTGAATCAGAGTCGGGGCCTGCGTTTCAGATGGAACCCACGGACTCTCCTGAGAGGCTCTGGATGGGGGGGTTTTTGGCACTGAAGAAGTAGGCTCACGGCCTGGCTCTGCCCCTCACCAGCTGGGTGAACCTGGTAAAATCATTTCCAGCCTGGACTGATCCCTGGACTGGTAGCATCAGCATCACCTGGGGAGCTTGTCAGAAATGCAAAGTCTGCCCCGCTCTTGTCTTTCTGGATCAGAAGCTCTGGGGCTGCACCAAGCCCTCCGGGTGTGTGGGCCTGCTCAGGGTTGAGACCCATTGCCCCATGGGAAGGGGCAGGGGCCACTCAGCCCCAATCTAGACAGCCAGGTGGACATCTGGGTCCAGGACTAGCAGATCTTCCCCTTCTTCCAAAGAAGCCAGTGATCCAGATTCTTTTAAGAAGTGAGATTTTTAAATATTGGTAACAAGGTCAAGACACCATGTTGCCAAAAACAACAGAGGCAGTCTGTGGGCCGCCTCCATTTGAGCTCCATTCTGATTTTTTTATTTCAAGAGAGCAGAAGGGCTGGTCTATTTCCCAAAATGAGGAATCCTCTTACCTCCTTATGACTTGGGCTCAGGTCTTAGGACAAATAGCAGGGCCTTTCTGACCTCTCCTCTGACCCCTGCAGCCTACCTGCCCTCTCAGTTGTGTTCACATCCTGTAACCTCTGCAGCATTCTGGGGGACAGAGAGGGTCTTGCCACCGCAATTTGCCACACAGCATCTACCTCCGATGTGAACCCGTTTGTGGCTACACTTGCAATGAATGAATCACCCCTCACCGAACACCAGCACTCAAACCAAAGTTTGAAGGTTGGCAGGAATTTTCATGGGACTCATGATTCAGATACTATGGATCCTGCAATCACCAGGCAAATATTTCCCAAGCATATCCGGTGTGCAGGCACCAGGCTCTGGGCTGGGAAAATACAGTGGACCTGATGTGCTCTGGCCTCCATGGGGCAATGATTTTAACCCAGTGGTTTTCAATCCCCTCCAACCCAGGGTTGGTACATACTCTCAACAAAATAGTTTTCAGCATGCATCCCCATCATATGTACATTTTAAAACTCATAAATGATATGCGCATGTACTGCTATTTCATTGTCTACGCAGATCTTTAAATATTTAAAAATTAGGAAATTTAAGGCCTGGCACAGGGGCTCAAGCCTGTAATCCCAGCACTTTGGGAGGCCGAGGTGGGTATCACTTGGGGTTAGAAGTACTAGACTACCCTGACCAACATGGTGAAGCCCCGTTTCTACTAAAAATACAAAACAAAAATTAGCCAGGCATGCTGGCACACCCCTGTAATCCCAGCTACTGGGGAGGCTGAGGCAGGAGAATTGCTTGAACCTGGGAGATGGAGGTTACAGTGAACTGAGACTGTACCACTGCCCTTCAGCCTGGTCGACAGAGTGAGACTCCATCTCAGAAAAACTAAATAAATAAATATTAGGAAATTTAGTAGGACGAAATAAAACTTAAGTAGAAATGGACACTGTAATATTTTTCCTCCTGCTCCATCAGAGGCACTTTCTGTAGTCACCCCCTTTATTTGAGAGCATGTAACAGGCCTGGCAATGTGCTAAGAATAGTCCGTGTACTACTCTTATGTGTCCTCAGTGATCCTGTGAGGCAGCTGTGTGCCCATTTTACATACGGGAAAAATGAGGCTCAGGCTGCTTAACGGATTTACCAAAATGTACAAAGCTATTAAATGGTGAGCCAGTTCTCACACTGAGGCCTGATGAAACCCCAAAGCCTAGGCTCGCCTCACCTGTTGCCTCACAGTAGACAGGGCAGATCTGTGCATGGAGTTTAGAAGCAATCCAAGGGGGAACACTGTCTGCTGAACCTGAACAGAGTCCTCGGGCAGAGAATTTCATGAAAACAGAGTTTTAAAAATCAGAGATAACGTTTAAAAACAGTGTTTCTTGAACTTGTCCTGAAAGATATTAATAGGTATTCTGTGTGTAAAGGCTTCTGGGATTTGGTAAGTTTGGGAGACATCTTTTTAAACAGAGTTCAGCAAGCTTCTCTGCTGCAGACCTTGTCAGTGCCTTTAAGATATTAGGTACATGGAGGATTTATCTGGGAAAGGGAGGGAAAAGACAGAGTATTTCTCAAACTCCCAAACAAGAAAAGCTATTAGCATCTCTCAGGACACTGATATTCCACTGAACACAGCTGGGAGGTACAATGTGGGAGAGGAGAAGGCAGTTATTTCAGAAGGGCTGAGCATATACATCAAGGCACAAGGCCTTTGTCTTTAACTAGCATTCTGGTGACACTTCTAATTCACCAGGGATTGTATACAGCAGAGAGCTTCTGCAGAGCAAGCCTACCTCTGACAGCGAGGGGCTGAGTCGCAGCATCACCGAAAGTCTCAGCCCTTCACCTAAGCGTGAAGCCAGACTTTGCTTCAGATGTCAGCCCTGCACTGCCACCACCTTTCTGAGGCTCGGTTTTGCCACCTATAAGATTGGAATAACCAACCCCCGCCGCCTAACACAATGTTGTTGAATCCATGGTTCCTGGCTTATATCAGGAACTGAATAAATGGAAGCTGTTGTGAGTAATACCTTTGTCGCCTTTGTCCGTGAGAAGGATCTGTATTGGTGCCAAGCAGGTGACTCCTCCCTAAGCCCTTATGGTGTTTTGGGTCAAAGCGAGAAGGAGCTTGCGAAGCAAGTCGGATCCCTCCTAGTGAACGTCAGGAGTTCCCAGCAAAGAGCTGAGATGGCAAAGGGGCCAGATGTGATTCTGTGACTCGTGGAGCTCTGAAAAAGCAGCCGATCTCCCTCTTATCCACATGTCCTACTAGCTTTACAACATAATTGGAAGAAACTGTCCCCAAGGAGGCATCCCTCAGCCAGACCCAGGCACCCCTGCCATCCCTTGGGTGGAGCGAGCCCTTGGGACAGCTGTGCGTGCTCCTCCTCTCAGGAGAGGATGGAGACACGATTTCCAGCCTGGGGTACCACGGTCTGGTCAGTTCCACCCCCTCTGCCTGGGCGAGTTAACGAAACACACAGTGGACGCTCTCCCCCACTTTCTCCCCCTCTGGTCTTCAGCTGCCTCAAGTACAGCTAATCCCATTACAAGAAAATAAAGTGGATAATTCAGGCTAATGAAATCGTTGCTAGAATGTGGCCGGCCAGAGGTGGACATTCAGAACCAATTTAACACCCTTTGGTGTTGTTATCCTCAGTACAAGAAATGTTTGAAAAGAGGAAGGAAAAAAATTAAAGAGAAAAAAAAAACAACCCAGCCGCTTGCTTGTTAGCTTAAACATGGTTCAAGAATTAATCAGCCACATATCTTGCTTTTTGCTATTATCTCCATCAGGCCGGATATCTCCACGGTAACTCCAGAAACTCCAAGAGGAGACGGAGAGAATCCAGGGATCATCAGCTGTGGTGAACACTGTGCATAACTTGGCACCCTTTGCTTTGCCCATTTCTGCTGCTCTAAGAAAAGCCACTAAGGGGTGAACTTCTGGGCCCCTAGGGCTGCTCCACGTCAACACCAAATCCAGAAACCTCTGGTACTGGATTTAAGTACCCTGGGGTTGCTACCAAGACGCAGTGCCAGGATCCTGGAAGGCTGAAGGTGGAAACCAAGTTGGTGACGAGGCAGGAGGAGAAGATGGGGTGAGCTCCCTTGTAAAACAGAGCAGAGAGCTGGACCTACTGTTTCAGAGACAGCAGGTGGTGGCGAGCAGGGAGACACAGTGTTACCTGCTCACACCCACTTCTGCCACTTGCTGCCTGCTGATGGCCACGCCTCCTGAATAGGCTGGATTCAGGGTGGCTGCTCAACTTCACAGCACCTGCTCTCTCCTCTCTGTGCCCACTCCTTCCCCTGCCCCGTCTCCTACACACACCGAAAGGGCCCTATCATTTGGTTGGGATCCATTTCAATGCTCAGAACCCTAATGTGGTCTGCAGAGCATGAGTCCAGATGGCCTCGGGCTGCCTTGCACCAGCCCTGCACTGTGCTGCTCTCCTGGCCTGTTTTAACTCCTCGAGCTAAGGCCGGAATCCTCCAATGACCTGGCTCCTCCCACCTAGAGAATGAGGAGGGCAGGTGATGAGAATAAGGGGGCGATCAACGGAAAAGTAGAGCAACAAGATCTTACAAATACAGGGGAGGACTTACGCTGAGCTTGTAGGGTTTTGTAGGGATCAAGGGGCACAGGTGGGTAAGTAGAAAGTTCCAGTCCCTACAAAATTAGAAGACTCTCTATTTATCGTCTCCACACTAACAGCGCCAAGCAGCAGCCCACAGGCACCAACACCGGCTTCTGCTTACTGCCCAAGAGCAAAACATCCCAGGGAGATTTGAGATTCATGACATAGGAGTTTGTGACTATCAGGGTGCTGACCTCTCTGAGAAGCACAAGGTGACACACCTCAGCATCCAGACACATCTACATGGTTTCCCGAGGGCATCTCTCTGACAGGGGCCCTCCAGTGGCAGGGGGGAGCCCCCTGCATATGGTTCAGGGAACCAGATTCCTCTTGTGGGGCACAAATGGAATGTGAGCCAATGACATCACTTAAGGGCAGCACAGAGATTCAGGGAATAAGGAGCTCAGAGCAAAGCAAGTCACATCCCGTTAAGGCCACCTGACTACTACAGCCTGCACAAGGAGATGTTGTCACCCACCGATCAAGACTCCAGAGAAGCCAAAATAAAGAAAAGAGCCCCGGCAAACAAAATGACGCCTGAAACATACATACTAAGCTTCTGCCTGTCACCTATGGGAAAGCCCTCGGCCCTGCCCTGTGGCCCACTGAAAGCCTATTTACTTTTACTTTACAAACAAACTTGTTTATTTAATCTCTCATCCCAGAGGAGTTGAAAAGGGCACTGGGATTAATAGTGGCAGGTTCCTAAAAGGCTTCAAGAAGTGGCAACGGGCAGCCACGGATTAGACCAGGGATAACACGCTTTTTGTATAAAGGGTCAGACAGTCAATAATTTTAGCTTTGCAACTCCTCCACTCTGCCCCTGTAGCGTGAAGCAGCCCCCTGATGATAAGTAAATGAGTGGGTGTGGCTAGGTACCAATGAAACTTTATTTATAAAAACAGATGGAGGGGGGGGATGTGAGCTTTCGTTTCTTGACCCTTTGATTACACAAAAAGTATCAAAACATGATATTAAAACCACTGGAAAAGCACAGCAGCCTGGGTTATTTAGGACAGGGGCAAACAGCAGACACACCTCAGCAGATCTGGCCATGTCCCCCGACTGGGGCCTGGGCTCAGGATTCCTTGCACTGGTTAGAAACGGCACTGTGTATTTTAGGAAGATTTCTACCGAATGGTCAACATTTTCAGAGGGCTGATACTTAAAGGCATAAGGTGGCAAAGTCATTTACTGGGAAACCCCCTTATTCTTCAGTGATGGGAGAAATGAGACGCTTTGTGCGGGTGACGAGCTGAGTTATGTGTGTCTGCACCGAGTGGGGGAGGGCTGGGCCCCGGAGAGCCAAGAGCCAGGCATCTCACCATCACCCTGGAGACCTGCTCAGCACAGAGACAAACAGAGGAACCTATAAGCCCAGTCACTGCCCTGCTAAATGGTGACAGAGAACAGCATCATGGTGGAGGATGCCACCCTGAAGGCATTCCGACGCAGCCCGCCTGTCTGCACAAGACTAGCATTTGCTGTCACCCTGCTTCATCTGTCGACGTAAGGGACTTTACATTCCACTGTGCATTTTCTCCCCCCTCTATTTGTTTATGGTTGGTCTTCCTTGCTGGACTACTGAATGGCCGGCACCCAGAACAGTTCCAACAGTGCCTGGCATGCAGTAGGTGCCCAGTAAAAGTGTCTGCGGAGTGCTGGTGGATGGCGTTATTAATAGATGCTTGTCTTTTCCTGGCTTTTCTGATTTCTGGCCCCTCTCATGATCAGGCTCTTAATGCCTGAAACAGGAAACGGGGAGCGGGAGGAAGTGGCGCTTGCTGTGTGCCTGCAGTGCTATGCTGAATGCTCTTACACGTGCTGCTTCCCTTCAGGCCCAAAGCGGATTCACTGGGCGGCAGCCCCCTCCCGGGACACATGTGAGACCTTGAGGGGAGGTCTTATCTGAGGTCACGGGACTTGCGTCTGTGTCGTCTGACTGTGGATTTTGCTTTGTCACACGGTGCCCCACTCTTGACACAGTAACCAATTTCAGCCCTTGAACTCAGTCCTTCTGTTCTAGCTGGAGCCTGCCAGACACTGAGAAATGATGGCAGAAGTGGGAAAAGAGGCTGAGGAGATGACGATGGATAGGGAGGGTAGCTTCTGAAGAGCTTACATTCTAGAGGTTTCTGACAGCTGCCACGAGGAATACTCCAGAACCCCCATGACATCAGGAAGCCCAGTTCAGATGCTCCCCAACCCCTTGGCAAAAGGCCCAAGCAGCCAAATGGCCCTACTCACGGTTGGGAAGAGGGAGAGGGCATGGTCACCGAGTCTTCCTGGGAAGTCTCAGACCAAGAGGTCGCCGCCATGAGGGGACCACTTTTCCAGACCAGTGGGGTACAGATTGGGGTGTGTTTCAGGTAACTGAGTAGCTTCAACATATGAGCTTCTCAAGAAAGCCAGACCTACTGTCAACCAGGAGACGACAGTCAAGACGCCTCTGCAGAACATGCAAGCGGCAAAGCCACGTGCGGACCGTTCGACAGAAAGCGTTGGAGGCCTCCCAGGGACATGTCAGGGACAGGGAGCACGGGAGCCAGTGATTGATGCCGCAGAGCCTGCCAGCGCTCATGGGGAGGAGAGCAACTCGCCCTGCTGGGACAAATATTATTTTTAAAAGTCTGGGAAAGAAAACAACAATATAACAACTGGAGCTCAGGATGACTGGTGACTTTTCAGACGCAGGGGAAGGGCTGAAATGAATCTGTGAGGTGGACCATATGTTTGGGGCCAAATAAACCAACGAAGAACTCGATTCAATTACAAAAGTTTAGAATTGGATGGTCAGTCAGACGCTGAGAGCGCAAGGGGTCTAATCAGGTCCATGCGTGGCCTGGAGTCCAGGATCCAGAGGAAGGGACTCTGGAGGGCTGGGTCCTGGTGGCAATAGGAAAGGCAGAACATGTGAGTCAGAGCACGCAGATGCGACACCCCGAGTGGGGACTGCCCTTGGACCTCTTGGTGTATGTAGGTGGGAGGCGCTTTTCTTGATAAGCAACCAGGTTAGGATCAGATAGGATTTGGGGTGCAGCAAAACCAAGGGGCCTGAGGCAGAAGTGAAGGAAAGCAGAGAAAAATCACTGGTCAGGAGGTCCCTTGCAACAGCCCCTGTCTATCTCACAAGCGCGTTCAAGAGCATCATTTGCAAAGTTCCGTGCGGAGGCAAAAGTCAATGACTGTGTCTCTGGCGATGCACAAAGCCCAGAATGTGCTTCCTCTCCCCAGCTCCCTGTTTGTGTGAATCTCGGCCGCACCTCCCCCTGTCCTCACCTCCTCCTCCTCTGTTCCATTTGGAAGATGGGGAAGTGTGGCCACAGCTTTTCCTGAGGCACAGTGACGATTCCAGCAGGCCTGTGGTGACGTGTGTCTTGGGGTGAGCGTGGGGTGGGGAAGTATTGTTAGAGGAAAAATAATCAAAGGTTTTCATGCCCTCAGGGCATGAAACCAGACTCGGATTCTCTGGATGGATTCAAGCCCCCATGAAACAGAAATTCTGTCTGGATCAGATGCTGTGTTTCCTATACCCGGGTGAGGGTATAGGAACTCCTGCTCCTGGGGCTCCTACAACTGCAGGCCAGAGTCTGCAACCCATGCTGGGAGCAGCCCCACCCACACAGGGGAGAAGGGAGGTCTAGAGGCATAGGTGGGAGGTGGGGGTCATAAGTGTGAGCCCGGGAGTCCAGCTGCCTCCAATGCTTATGAGCCTCTCACCTCCACTCGGCCTCAGCTTGCCCATCTGGTAAATGGGGACAATGGTCTCCACACTCAATAGAGTTGTGGTAGCCTTAAAGAGATAATAATAAATCCATGGCAATGAACACAGAGCTGGGCCCCAAAGTGAGTATTCAAGAAGAAGTAAAACGGGGCTGGGTGCAGTGGCTCATGCTTGTAATCCCAGCACTTTGGCAGGATGAGGTGGGCTGATCATTTGAGCTCAGGAGTTCGAGACCGGCCTGGGCAACATGGTGAAACCCCGTCTGTACCAAAAATACAAAAATTGGTATTTTTTTTTTAACCACCCATTGGGCGTGGTGGTGTGCGCCTGTGTTCCCAGATACTTGGGGGGCTGAGGTGGAGGAATGCTTGAGCCCAGGTCAAAGCTACAGTGAGCTGAGATCATGCCACTGCACTGCTGCCCAGGTGACAGTGAGACCCTGTCTCCAATAATAATAATGAAATTTTATTTAGAAGATGGATAAGTAAATGAATGAATGACATGGATGAACTTCGGGATTACATGTGGGGCAGTTAAAGAATAACCCTTCCTCCAACGTGCTCTGACACCTGTGTCCTCTCCTGGACCTCGGAGCCAGTGAAGGGCCAGGACTGGAATCCCACTTTACAGATGAGGAAAGGAAAGGTGCCTGCCCCTGCAAAATGTCAAGCCCCAGAGATGGCACTTGGAACCCACAGATCAAAGCCCCATGACCCTAGCAGGCTGCCCCTGCCGCCACAAGGACGCTGGGCCTGTCTCACTCTCCCCAACTCAAGACAGGGAAGCTTCTCTAGGGTCTGGAGTGATTTTACTTGAAACAAGGTGTCCATCAGGGAGGGGCCCTCCTCTGATGTACCAGTGACATTTGGTGACCGTGAACCACAAAGACCCACAGGTCGGAACTGTGCTGTCCCGGGAACTTTTATTGACAGTACACTGGGGGTGGGGCCAGTTACCGCAGAAGAACCATTACCTGCTTCCCAAGTGTCTATGGCCGCCCCCACCCTTCCCAGTCCCTGCAGGGAGGTGGAGTTAGGGGAGCCCTGTGGCCAGATCTGGCCTGTGAGGTGTGAGCAGAGGCCTGAGTGTGGTGCTGAAACCTGGGGGCCTGAGTGACGATGCGGAGCAGAGCCTCCTGAACGTGTCCATACACTGTAGCTAGGGTAAACCTCTAAGGTTTGAGGCTACATTGTTACTGCAACACATCTAGTCCATCCCCGACTAAAACAGGCCTCAGAAGGGAATTGCTGAAGGGAGGATCAGGACTGCTATGAGCAGGCAGCAACAAAGGCAAGAGAAATGCAAAGGGACAGAAGCTCTAAGAACCGTAGCCCCAGAATGAGAGCTCATGTGGGCTAGTCTTCAGAATCCACGGTGGGCTTGGTTCTCCACTCAGCTCCAAATCACCTGCTATGTTCAGAATGCATGGGTGAGTAAGGCCCAGCTCCTGCTCTCCAATGTCCCTCAGCACTGGGACAGCAATTCCCATTTAAAATGATATCGAGGAAAAAGAAAAACATGACTGGTTCTTTTAAACCAGGGCTCAATAAACCATGGCCTACTGACCAAATCTGGCCTACTAAATATTTTGGGTAAATACAATTTTACTAGAACACAGCTACGCTTATTCTCTTATGTCTCGTCTATGGCAGAGGTGAGGATCTGAGACGGAAACGGCACAGCCCATGAAGCTAGGATATTTACTCTCTAGCCCTTTATAGAAACTTCGATGACCCTTGTTCTCAACATATCTCCTCCCCATCCAAACCCCGCTCCATCCCGAGGTGTGGGAATACACACCACCACTGTATTCCCAGCTCAGGGCCCCACTCTGCCACTATGTCCTCATCACGTCACCCTGAATGCCAGGTGTCTTGACCTCCTCACTCCCCGAGTTATTTGTTTTCCTTAATCAGGCACTTACAGGGGGCACTTATTAGGAGCCGTGAGAAGATCAAGTCAATTGGTAATTAGGGAGGTTAGCACAAAGCCTCATTAGACCTCTCCACCTCTGCCTCCAATGTGTCTTTTACCTGAGGGGGCCTTAATAACGGATAAGTTTCCAGAAAGCCTGCGACTGCAGATAGCCGAACCTGGCATCGGCCATCACAGCCCCAAGCCAGCTTTTTCTGCAAGTGAATGGGAGAAGGGATGAGCTACCTTACCACCCTGCCCCGAGAGTGCCGAGACAGGGCCCAGAAGAGGGTACACCTCTTCTCCCCCGCCACACACACACACACACACACACACACACACACACACTCTCTCTCTCTCTCTCTCTCTCTCTCTCTCCCTCACTCAGCAAACTTCCCAATAGCACGGGGATGGGAGGAGAGCAGCCCAAGGTCACCTATGCAGAGGGACATTAGAAAACTGCTCCCTCAACAGGACCATAGCCAACACATGCCACTGAGTGAAAAGAGGAAAAAGCCAGGTGCCAAAAAAGGGGGGAAAAAAAAGGGTGAGGTTGGGGAAGGAGACGTACGTATGTGTCTATGTGTGTGTGTCTGTTGTGTGCACACGTGTGAGTGAGTGGCACACAGAGAATTAGTTCTGAAGTGACTGCAGCGGCTGCCTGTGGGAGGCAGAACTCAGAACTAGAATGCGTGTCCCATCCCCCACCGTCTTGCAGTGTGGCTGCAGCTGTGGTGGACGGTTCTGTGAGCGCCTGGCTTCCCCGTCCCTGCCAGCGTTCTGCCCCTCCTGGCCACCCGTCCTGCCGTGGGAGTTTGCTCAATCCATAGGGAAGGAGAGTGAAAGCCTGGGGCAGTCCTCTGCAGGATCCACAAGGGCACAGGACACTGGTGGGCAATTCTGGACCACATCTGTACATTTCTTGCATGTTACGTTCATTGCAATGGCTGCCATGACACACCTATGTATGGAGCCGTCCCTTCCCTGTCCTTCTTTCCCAGCATCCTGGGGTCATCTGTACCTAAGTCTTCTGGTTTGGAGAGAACAAATTAAGATAGACATTTAGGATTTTTCCATACTTTTTTCTGTAAAAGTGATCATACATACATTTTATATATATGGAGTTTTCTTTTAAAAAAAAAAACAAAAAAACGGGGGGGTCCTTTCCACCATGGCTGGATGATGGCTCGCCCATTCCTTCCTCCTGAGAGTTTAGTACACAGGAAACACTGTTCTGCCTTGATCCCCCGTATCCACGATGCCCAGGAGAATCACTTGCTTCCCTTACTCCCTAGGCTGCCAGGGAGCTCGGGCTACATACAGCATTCCATTGCAGGAACCCTCCTTAGCCTAAGCCTCCTGGCACAAATACCACCTTCCTCCACCCAAGCTTGTACATGGCTCCATTTGCCCTTTGCCCAGACACCCGACGGAGGGCAGGACTGTGAGTCCTGGTGGACAGGCGGGAGGGTAAGCAGAGAGGGGCTACGGCATTTCTTCCTGGTGCCCCCTGCTTAGAAACCCTTCTCTGGCAGCAGCTCTGCCCTCCACAGTGACAGCTCCCCACGCAGCCCATCTTCTCTGCTCAATGGTGGTTCTGACTCATTGTCTCCCCCAGGCCTGTCACTCTGGTCCCAGGGGGTGGTGATGAGGGCCACCACATAAAATGAAGAAGGCCCACTTAAGTATAAATTCCAGAAAAAGAACAAATAGGTATTCCATGTACGTCCAAATACTGTAAGGGACATACTTATACCAAAAAAAAAAAAAAGAAAACCAAAAGACAAAACCTACTTAATTAGAAAATTTTATCAAAACTTCAAATTAAACGGGGAGTCCTGTCTTTTTACTTGCTCTATCTGATAGCCCCTGAGGTGACAGATTCTGTTTGCCGTGGCTGGTCTCTGGGTATGCTGGGTGCATCCCCCCACCCCTCACTGGTTCCTCATGGGTTCCATGATCCTGCCCACATCTGTAAAGTTCCATCCAGTAAGTACTGAACACAGTGACATGAATTCTGTTTCTAGCTGAGATCCTGACAGGTACGACAGCTCTTGTTCTGTGAGCCTTGTCGTAAACATTTTTCTGCATGAGGGTCATCTTTCAAGTGGCTTCCGAGTCTCAGGGGGAAGCAGGGTGATGTCACAGCTGCTAACGGTGAGACTCTGGGCTAGAGCTCTACTTACTCAGGGCTGGGGCACCTGACGGCTCCCCTTGCCTTGGTCTCTGCAAGCTTCAGGTCAAAGACACCTTTCCAGGGAACCCTTCCCTGCCCAACAAACTACACTCCCAGGCTCCCTCAACCCCATCCTCCCATAACAAGCCTACGCCATGGGACCACTTGTGATGCCTCCTGATTTACTGTCCCATTTCCCCCACGTGTACATCAGCTCGGTGACTGCAGGGCCTTACTGGTCTTGGCCAACAGCTCATCCCCTGTGGCCCTATCATGTGCTCAATAATTCAAGAAATGAGTAAGTGAGGGCAAACATCAGGCAGGTAGAGAGAAAGAGGCTCTCTCTGCCTTGTGCGCTTCCTGAAAACGCTGCTGTCTGCAAATGCCGGTGAGCTTCGGGCCGTGAACATCGTCACCCACATCACATCCTGAACACCATCATCTCCCCAGTTCGCTTCCTTACACATGCAAGGCTTGCCTCAACTGGGGCGCTGCTCTAATGGGTCCGAGGAGGCAGGAGGGAGATCTGGAACACACGCTGTCTTGGATTCCCCACCCAGCCCCGATAATGACTTTTCTCGAGCAAGTTTCTCGGTAGCTGCAGCTGCAGAACCAGACAGGTACAGTTGCCGTGATACGGCCGTTGTGGTAATTTAGCCTCAGAGCTCTGGCTCCCCTGGAATAATTTAACGATCTGTCATGGGAAGGGAGGAAAGAGGACAAGGGTCATGTGGCTTGGCGTCTCTACCTCCAAAAAATAATCTAAGTTCCTGTAGCCAGAGGAGGCCCATGCCTGGGGAATTGGAAGAGTGAGAACAGTTTTTACCAGGGCTCAGGTGGGAATGGCTGACTTCTCTACTTTTGGGGGAGGAAACAAGTGAATCAGAAAAACAGCAGGGACATCTACACCAAATGGTGTCTTCCTCTGGCCACTGGTTACCTCCCTTTTGTATCCAGAGCCTGGCGTGTCTTTCTTTAAAGTGACAGCTTATGTTAATAAAAACCCTGGTCTGGCAGCGTCCCTCCTTCCCTCAGGGGCCCACTGCATGGAAGACGAAACTATGGCCAGGACAGGAAGGCAAAACACTGCCTTCTCTATCAGTTTGGAGGGTGGGTATGAACAACTGTCCTGGCTCCCTGACTTCAGCAGTCTCTTCCGCAGGCTGGACAAAACCCTTCCTTCTAAAAACCACACGTGGCTTCCTTGCAACACCAATTCTTGGAAAGAACTGAGGCCTGGTACCGTCTCTTTTGGAGGCCCAGTTCTTCTGTGGGGGTGGAAGCAAAGCCTTCCTGCAGAGACTACCCACATGCTCCCCACCCACTGGGATGCACACACACCCTGAATGTCACTGACGGTCACTGACTGTGCTGCTCGCCCCTCGGTGCAGCTGGGCCCTCTTATAACGGAGCTTCTGTCCCCCAAATCCTCCAGGCCCCCCACGGGCCGGTCACAGAGTCCTGGTGGCCCCTGTTCTCTGCGAGTTCTGTCTCGGATCTGTCAGCTCGTGTGCTCTCCCCTGTAAGGGGAGCTGGGACGAGAGGAGACAGTGAAGGGCAGGTGTGCAGAGAAGACAGGTGCTGGGGCCTCATGGCTTGGGGTGAAAAGAAAGAGAACCCCATTCCTCTTGCACAGAACAAACACCAGGCGTCTTAAGGAGGGCATGGTTCTTTCTGTCTCAACTGGCCATTGAGAGTTGTCCCAAACTTGGCCTGTGGGGCCCAGTGACCTTGAGCAAGTCACTGACACCCTGTGTGAAGTGGATGGAATGGCCTGGCCACCTCTGAGGGAGTTCAAGACTCTGTAAACCTTAAAGCATGATCCTAAATCATGGGAATTCTGAGTTCTAGCAAACTCTTCCTCCTCCAAGGTAAAGAACCAGCATATTTTATTTGAAAGGAGCTCTAGGCTAATAGTAAAAGGAATCTCAAGGCGAAGGACCGGCACAGCCTGCTCAGTACTGAAAAGAACCGGAGAAGGCCCTGGAGTGAGAGCTGGAAGCACAGTGGGAGGGAGAGGACTGAGTTATGGGAAGTGGGGCCCATGCTGAGCCCAGGGGTGGCTCCAAGGAGCAGCTTGGGGCACCTTACCCCTCTGGACTCCCATTAGCCCCTCCCCAGCCACCCAAAATCCACATAAAAGCATGTGCTTACTGGGCAAATGGAGCTCCCTGGCAGGTACCCCCAGATGCCCCACACCACTGGAGGAATTCTGGAGCCACTAAGAGTCCAGAGATACAAGACTTCAAGACCCAGCTCTCAGGCTGAGTCTGTGAGCCCTGGGGGGCCACGTGTCAATACGAAAGCAGTCCTTTTTCCCAGCAGAGGCAGTTGGTGGCAACATGAAGCCCTTGGGATGTCTTGAAAAAATGGCCAAGCCTAAACAGTTTTGGGAAAAGGCAAAAGGCAAGAAAGAAAGAGAGACAGAGAGAGAAAGGGAAGGGGGAAGGAGGGAGAAGAAACAGATAATTTTGAGGAACAGGACACGCAAAAGGCAGGTCATCCCTCTAAAGAAAACTCCTGCCTAGAAATTTCAAGAAGTCACCTGTGGCTACCAGAGTGACAGTCACAGTGGGAAATGGTGAACAGACTGATTGCAGGTGGTGGTCTGGATAACACAGGCCTGGGCTGGTGTGGCCAGTTCTGGCAGGAAGGCAAGAGAGGCTGCTGCCTAACACAGATAGAACCCCCTTTGATGCCGCATGTGGGTCAGGGTGTCTGCTGGGATTAACTGGCTGAGCTGTCAGTCAAGGAAGAGGGAAAATAAGGGGCTTATCAAATTTGAGAAAGAAACTATCCCTCTCGTAGTCTGTCTTCTCTTTTCTTCTGGAAAATTCCAGCAGAACACTGCACACTAACAGGGCAGAGTAACGGACTCCAATTCTCAATCACAAAGACACCTATTATCTTTCCTTAACCAGTGATTCCGTAATAGTGCCTACAGACAATTTTCCCATTTTACAGATGAGGAAATCAGGCAGGTTAGGTAACCTGGCCAAGGCCATGAGACTGATCAGCGTTGAGCTGGGATTTGGACCCAGGTCTGTCTGGTTTCTGAGTCTCTGCTCTTCCCCATGATGCCATCCTGCTGTATGGGGCTGTCGTGGGAACTCAATTGCCTATCTGCCAGCTCTGGATAACAGGAGGAGGTTTCTCACTGCCTGAGAAGACAGCTATAAATATGAAAAGGGGGAAGGAGAGAATGAATGCTGTAATATAACCCTGGCAGGAACTGGAAGTATCAGTGTGAACAGAAATAGTGATAGAGGTATATGCATCTGTGTGTATATTTTAAAATATATATGTTGGGCACAGTGGCTTATGCCTGTAATCTCTGCACTTTGGGAGGCTGAAATGAGAGGATAGCTTGAACCCAGGAGTTCAAGACCAGCCTGCTCAACATAGGGATACTCCATCTCTACAAAAAAAAAAACAAAAAAACAAAACATCTAGCCGGGCATGGTGGTGCAAGCTTGTGGTCCCAGCTACTCAGGAGGCTGAGTAGGAGGACTGACTGCTTGAGATCAGGAGTTCGTGGCTGCAGTAATCCATTACAGCACCACTGCACTCCACCCTAGGTGACAGAGCAAGACATTGGTCTAAAAAAAAAAAGTACACACACACACACACACACACACACACACACACACACACACGTACGTACTGTCTGCTAAGAGGGCCTGGTTCTCAATCAGACAATTTTTCCCCCTGTCCCCCACCTCTATCCCTGCAGGACATCTGGCAATGTCTGGAGGCATTTTTAGTTGTCATATCTGGGTAAGGGGTGCTCCTGGCCTCTAGTGGGTAGAGGTCAGGTATGCTGCTGAACATCCCATAATGTACAGAACAGCCTCCCACCACAAAGAATTATTCAGCCCAAGATGTGCTGAGGTTGGGGAAACTCTGTCCTAGAGGCAATGAGACCCTGTAGCAATGAGCACATCTGGCACCCAGGTCTTGGCTTCTAAATACCATCACCCACTGTAGAGAACTAGGGCTCCCTGGAGAAATGGCTGATTCTAGGTGGGCACTGAGAAAGTACAAGATGAATCTGAAGTATCTTCTTGGAAAAAGCTTAAGAAAGAATAACAAGGGTACTAAAAAAAATGAGGGCACATCAAAAGGACACAATCTATCTTGAAGGGGTTCCTGCTGGTCAAATTGAGGACAATTTCCATAACAAAATAAATAATGATAATAATGGTTTGTAACTCATTAAAATAACCACTGACCTCACATTGATTAAAAAAAAATAATAAGAAAATAAATAGAGATGAGGAGATGGAATGTGGAGAAAAGCCCTTCCCAGGGGCAGAGTAGCCACTAATGTCATGTTGGAGGAATGATGGAATTACACAATCATCAACTGGCCACCAGCACAGTAATGAACAATTTAGGCAAGGATCTTCAGTGGAAGCTAAAAGTAGTAAAATGAGTCTAGACACAGGATATTTTCAGAGTCCTGAAGTACCTTACAACATATTTCTTAATTACGAAGGGACAAATCATAATGTAGTCGAGAAAACCTGGCTGAAACTACTTTAACCAAATGATCAAATATAACATCATCACCAGCAATGGGACAAATCTTTGATATTCTACGAGATAATCCTAACCCATCCAATCAGGATGAATCATCCCACAAACCTAACTGGGGAACATCTACAAAGCAACTGGGCAGTACTTTTCTTTTTTTGGTTTTTTTTTTTTTTTGCAATGGAGACTCACTCTGTCACCCAAGCTGGAGTGCAGTCATCTCGGCTCACTGCAACCTCTGCTTCCTGGGTTCAAGTGATTCTCCTGTCGCAGCCTCCTGAGTAGCTGGGATTACAGGTGCACGCCACCATGCCTGGCTAATTTTTGTATTTTTAGTAGAGTCAGGGTTTCACCATGTTGGTCAGGCTGGTCTCGAACACTTGACCTTAAGATCCACCCACCTAGGCCTCCCAGAGTGCTGGGATTACAGGCGTGAGCCACCATGCCTGGCCTGGCCAGTACGTTTCAAAACTGTCAGGGTTGTGAAAAAGAAAGCAGTACTGGGTAACGTTTCCAAATTTAAAAAGAGACATGAAAAGGAAACATAATGTGTAGTTCTGGATGGTGGTTCTGAATCAGTTGTTTCCAGTTCTACGAAGGACGTTATTAGAACAAGTGGCAGCATTTGGAATAAGGTCTATAGATAAGATGATAACATTGTCTCTAGGTTAATTTCCTGGTTTTGATAACTGTACTATAAGCTATAAAAAGAATCTTGTTTTTAAAAGAAATATATTCTTAAACCACCTTAAACTTCATGTGGAACCAAAAAAGAGCCTCCATAGCCAAAATAATCCTAAGCAAAAACAAACAAACAAACAAAAAAACAAAGATGGAAGCATCACGCTACCTGACTTCAAACTATACTATGAGGCTACAGTAATCAAAACAGCACGGTACCGGTACCAAAACAGACATATAGACCAATGGAATAGAACAGAGGTCTCAGAAATAATGCCACACATCTACAACCATCTGATCTTTGACAAACCTGACAAAAACAGGCAATGGGGAAAGGATTCCCTACTTAATAAATGGTGTTGGGAAAATTGGCTAGCCATATGCAGAAAGTTGAAACTGGATCCCTTCCTTATACCTTATACAAAAGTTAACTCCAGATGGAGTAAAGATTTAAACATAAGACCTAACAACATAAAAACCCTAGAAGAAAACCTAGACAATATCATTCAGGACATAGGCATAGGCAAGGACCTCGTGACTAAAACATCAAAAGCAATGGCAACAAAAACCAAAATAGACAAATGGGATCTAATTAAACTTAAGAGCTTCAGCACAACAAAAGAAACTATCATTAGAGTGAACTGACAACCCGACAGAATGGGAAAAAAATTTTGCAAACTACCCATCTGACAATATCCAGAATCTACAAAGAACTTAAACAAATTTACAAAAAAAAAGAACAACAAAACTCCATCAAAAAGTGGGTGAAGGGTATGAACAGACACTTTTCAAAAGAAGACATTTACGCAGCCAACAAACATAGGAAAAAAAAGCTCATCATCACTGGTCATTAGAGAAATGCAAATCAAAACTGCATTGAGATACCATCTCATGCCAGTTAGAATGGCAATAATTAAAAAAATCAGGAGACAACAGATGCTGGAGAGGATGTGGAAAAACAGGAACATTTTTATACTGTTGGTGGGAGTGTAAATTAATTCAACCATTGTGCAAGACAATGTGGCGATTCCTCAAGGATCTAGAAATCAAAATACCATTTGACCCAGCAATCCCATTACTAGGTATATACCCAAAGGATTATAAATCATTCTATTATAAAGACACATGCACACGAATGTTTAGTGCAGCACTGATTACAATATTAAAGACCTGAAATCAACCCAAATGCCCACATATATACTATGGAATACTATGCAGCCATAAAAAAAGGATGAGTTCATGTCCTTTGCAGGGACCTGGATAAAGCTGGACACTATCATTCTCAGCAAACTGACACAAGCACAGAAAACCAAACACTGCATGTTCTCACTCATAAGTGGGTGTTGAATAATGAGAACACATGGACACAGGGGAGGGGAACATCACACACCAAAGCCTGTCAGGGGGTGGGGGACTAGGGGAGGGATAGCAGGGGGTGGGTGGATTGGGGAGGGATAGCATTAGGAGAAATACCTACTGTAGATGACGGGGGGCGGGGCGGGGGAATGGATGTAGCAAACCACCATGGCACGTGTATACCTATGTAACAAATCTGCACGTTCTGCACATGTACCCCAGAACTTAGAGTATAATAATAAAAAAAAGTAGGTGTAAAAAAACAGAACAAAAGAATACCCCTAGATATTTACGGGTGAAGTAGCATCATCTATGCAACTTACTTTCAGATGGTTCAGAAAAACCAGTATGGGAATATGAAGAGAATGATAAACAGAGAAAAACAAACATTAACTTTGAGGAATATGAGTGAAAGGTATATGGAACTCTTTATAATATTCTTGCAACTTTTCTGTATGTATGAATTTAAGTTAAAAAAAAGTTGAACATCACGTGCTTTTATATTGCCTCTCTCAGTTTTGCCTTTTTTTTTTTTTTTTGGAGACAGGGTCTCATTCTGTTGCCCAGGCCAGGATGCAGTGGTGTAACCACAGCTCACAGTGACCTCTGCCTCATAGGCTTAAGTGATCCTCCCACCTCAGCCACCAGAGTAGTTGGGACTACAGGCCTGCACCACAGTGCCCAGCTAATTTTTAAATTTTTATACAGATGGGGTTTCACTATGTTGTCCATGCTAGTCTCAAATTCCTGGGCTCAAATGATCCACCTGTCTCTGCTTCCCGAAGGGCTGAGATTAGAAGTGTGAGTCACCGTGCCTGGCCAGCTGTGCCATTTCAACCAGTGACAGACCCAGGCCCGTTAAGATAGATGCAGACTCCTCCAACGCTTTTCTGAATAAGTAATCAAATAAAGGAACACACGAAGAGGTGCACTGGAGTCTTACTCCTGTGCTGGACGAAGACTCACAGCTCTGCACAGTCCACCGTGGACCCTGCCACTATGGTGTGGCCTTTCTCAGCAGTCTGGACCTAACAGGCGCTTTTCACAATGTGGTTGTTTTCGTTGCTTCCCACACACAGTGCTCCCCCCCACTGCCAAAGATTTGCTCATTGTTTTGGGATGGGGAGAATCCTATGGGGTCCACCTCCAAGAGAATCTGTTAGTTCCAACTTCGACACGAGCTTCTCAAATGGTAAACGTCACGCAGGCCACGCAGCCCAAGGACAGAGGGGTCTAGGTGTAAAAGCGCACAGGACTTCAGAGAAGAATGCCTGTTTTCAGAGGAACGCAGAAAGCCTGCACTGAGAGAATTCAGTGTTCATCTAGACCAGGGGTTGGCAAACTGTACCACCCGTTTTGTCTAGTCAGTGAAGCAAGGGTGGCTTTACATTTGAAAAATATTTTTTGAAAAAAAAAATCACAAGAATAACATTTTGTGACACAAGAAAATCATATGAAATTCCAGTGTCATCATCCATAATACAGATTTCCTGGAAGGGCCATACCCACTTGTTGACTTCTTGTCTTTGCTTCTGGAGCTGTAGGCAGAGTTGGGTAACCCTGACGGAGAGCTGGAGGCCCACAAAGCTAAAACGGACTGTCTGGCCCTTTATGGATAAAGTTTGACAATCTGTGATCTAGATGAGTCTTTCTCACCTATGGCTGCATATCTGAATCACCTGACAGGGAGGGTTTTAAAAAATGTCAACATCTAGTGGATTTGATTTCAGTGATGTTGGGTGGGCCCCAGGCATCCTGACTTTTTTGTGTGTGACAGGGTCTTGCTCTGTCACCCAGGCTGCAGTGCAGTGGTGTAATCTCAGCTCACTGCAACCTTCATCTCCTGGGTTCAAGTGATCCTCCTGCCTCAGCCTCCTGAGTAGCTGGGACTCCAAGAGTGTGCCGCCATGCTCAGCTAATTTTTAAATTTTTTTGCAGAGATGAGGTCTCACTGTATTGCCCAGGCTAGTATTGAACTCGTGGGCTCAACTGATCCTCCTGACTTGGCCTCCCAGAGTGTTGGGATTATAGGTATGAGCCACTGTGCGTGGTTTGTCAACTTTTTAGAAGTTCCTGAGGCCACCTGAATGGTTAGCCAGACCTGTGGTCAGCTCCCTGGACTTGCTCCTTACTCCCCTGGCCAACCATCAGAGAGTTGGGGTGTTGGGGGTCGGGGAGAGAAAGAAAGAAAGAGGGAGGGAATAGAATGCTGCTCTGTTAAGATTCTGAGTCAGGAGCCTCTGCCAGCATGTGCACTGCTTTTAGTGAAAACAAAAAACAATGCTTTATAAACATTCCCTTTGAAATGACATTATATAACCAATCTGTTTAATGACATAACAAATAACAGAATCCCGCAGAAGCCGACATAACATCAGTCAAAGACTCTTTGGTTCTGCTTTGCAACCACTTTGTAGATTTCAGCCCAAGTCTCATTTGGCTTTAAACCTTGACCTTCTAAGTCCATAGTCCAGTGGGCCACTGTCTCAGCTGTCAGTGTGTGGCCCATGAAGAACGCTCTTCACTGTTCAGGTGATTTTGGGTTCTTTCCAGGAACAGTGTGGCATTTCCTTACATTGTATACTATTTTTTTTAAAGCCCCTTCATGTACATTCTCTCTTAAGATTCTTAAGAGAAACATGTGAGAGGACAGGCATCAGTTACCCTGTTCAACAGATGAGGAAACTGAGGTTCCCAGAGGAGCAGTGCTCAGCAGAGCAGTTAAAAGCAGAGACTGGCCTCTGCCAGGGCTGGGCTTTCAACCTGTCTTCCCTGCATTTTAGCTGCAGCAGGGACATTACCTCTGTAAACCCTACTTCCTGTCTTCAGCTCTAACATGAAGGTAAAAACTTCAACCTCATGGGACTATTGTGAGGACCAAAGGGATCTCAGAGAACTTAGCTTGGCATTTGGCATATGGTCAGCACCAGAAAAATAAAATATAGATAGAAATAAAGGCAGGGGTTCTTAACGGGTGGAACTGCCCCCCTGAAAGCCTTTTGGGGGTTGTTCTGGATGTCACGACTGTGATCATGGCTGGGATTTAGTGGGTGGTGGCCATCCATGTGAATGCCTACAGGCAGAGGACAGCCCTCTCCCCCCATACCGATAGAAACACTGGGATGCTCCTGGCTACTCTGCGGTTTCCTCCACACATTTCCCTCTGGTTCTTTCCCTAGAGACCACAGACTCTCAGCTCCATCTGTCCTGTGCACTCTAGGATGTTGAGAAGCACCCCTGGCTTCCACCCACTAGATACCAGCAGAACCCTCCCAGTTGCAACAACCAAGTGACTCTAGACATTGCCAAATGTCCCCTGGCAGGCAAAGTGTCCTAGTGGATCAGGATTGCTGTGGGGAAAGGCACCCCCAGAGTTACAGCTCCCTTCCGCTCTTAGGTATCCACAGGCAAGGAGAACCCACGGGAATGCCGGGGCTGCACTCTGTAACACCCAACTCAGCTCAGCCCCAAAACTGGGTACAGCAACTGGAGCCTGAGTCAATCTGGGGAAATTTTGGGGGTAGCAAACAAAATGATACATAGTCTCCCTTGTCTGGAACACAAAGATGACATTCTCCTGTAGTCGCTCTGCCTTTAAGACCAGCCCCACGGGTCCTCAGTTGAAAGCAGAAGTGTGCCTACTTCCCGATCAGCAAACATCTGCTCTCTAGTGTCGCTGACATTTTTTTTACACTTAAAAAAACAAAACAAAACAAAACCCAAAACCCAAGCAAACAACGAATGTTAAACTGCTTAGGTAAAAGGCAGAGAATATAAAGCATTAATTATTCCTTTGCCTGGATGCACGGCTCTTGGAAAGAAACACATGTGGAATGATTTATATTATGGCTAGAGGAGTCTTCAAGGAAGAAAGGAAAATACACACATTCCATTGCATTTCAATCAAGCCGAGGGAGAAAAAAAAAGCAAAGAAAAGGTGTAATTGATCAGAGAGCCTCGGCGCTCAGATCTGTACCTCCTTCTCCAGCTCCCCAGTTCCCTGTTCCGAGGCTGCAGCTACCTCTCTGGCTCTCCGGGCTGGAGCCCAGGCAGCTGGGAGCCCGGGAATGGTAACCTCACTAATTCAATAAATGAACTCTGACAAGCCTAAATGGTTGTTTGGATGGATCCTCTCTCATCTCCCCCTCCCTCGCTGCCCAAAACCTCAAATAAAATAAATTAAATAAAACACAAGACACAATCTGAGTCTTTTACGCCCGCCTTCTCTAGTGGGAGTCAGAAAAATGCTAATGATTCTGAGGCTGCCGGAGCCGAGCCAGGCTGGCTCTGTGCCGTGAGTGGCCAGGGTGTTTTCCTTTTCTCTCTCTGCTGTTTTTCTTTTCCTCCCCTGGCACCCCCTTTCCTCCCTGCCTTGCTCTCTGGCGGGGGACAGGGGGTGGGCTGGAATATTATTCAGCATCCTGCCATAGGTGTCTGCGGCCAATCGGAGGCGATGGCAGCCGCTTGCACCTTGCTGACAGTTGCTGTCAAAACAGTCTCACAACCGGCGGCTCGATAATAACTTGGAAATGAGATACAAATGAGTGACTCTTCATGAGTGGAACATGCTGCCGATCTCTCCTACCCCACTGGCTTCCGAGCATGTCGGGGAACGCTTGGGGATGGCAGAGAGCAGCTCTGGCCTCGGTGGAGAGACTGGTTGAAAAACAAAAACCAACCAGCAGGAAGGGCTGGCTTCTCCCTATTCCACGTCCCTAAGGCGGGGCGGGGGGTGTCCCACAGTACTCTCAGAACAGGTCCCAGATCCTTCCCCCAAGGGATGCTGTGTGCTCCCCAGACACAAATGGATGTGCCTGTGGAATACAATTTTTGAGACAGGTGTTGCCCAGGCTGGAGAGCGGTGGCATGATCACAGCTCACCACAGCCTCGAACTCCCAGGCTCAAGCCATGCTCCCACCTCAGCCTTCCAAGTGGTTGGGACTTCTTTTTTTGTAGAGACAGGGTCTTGCTATGTTGGCCAGGCTGTTCTTAAACTCCTGGCCTTACGTGATCCTCCTGCCTCAGCCTACCAAAGTGTTGGGATTACAGGCATGAGCCACTATGCCGGGCCTCAATGGAATATTTAAGTGGAAACAACCCATGAGGGTATTTCCTAGTCACCAATCTAGGAAGGCTGCATCAGGATCTCCAGCAGGATAAAATAACTTCTCCCCCAGGAAACATCCTGCCATCTCCCGCCCTATCCTGTTATCTACCGCTGAGATGCCTGGGCTGCTTTTATTTGTCCAGCCAACTTTCTCTTGCTCAAACTTGGGCTGTTCGTCCCACGGGGAAGTCAACATTAGCACAACTTGTTTAGAAAAGCACCAATAAGCCCCAGGGAGTAGAGTGTGTGTGGTCGCACTTCTCCACATTTCTCCAGCAGGGAGGGGGTTGCGAGCAGGAGAGGGCCGAGACTCAGGCAGATCTTCAACTTCTTTCCCATTTGCCAGGGTTGGTTTGGACCTGGCATCATTCTCTGCTTCTCAAGGCAGGGCTGGAATCACCCAGGTGGAGAGGGAGGGAGGGGCTGTCATGTTCATTTACTTGAGGATATAGTAAGCCTCTGAAAATTGCAGAGTGCACACCACATCCATCCATGAGGTTTAGAGGCCCTTAAAAAAAATTCACTTTCTTTTTATAATAGCGCATTCTGGGTTGCAGGTGCTGCTCTGCTGTATTAACAGAAGGCGAGGTGATGGTTCAGGCTGGGCTGGAAAAAAAAACGTTTGCGAATACGCCTCTGTTAAAGGGACTTGACTGAAATTTAAGGTAGGCAGAGTATAATTGCCCCACAAAGTGTAATCACACTGCCTGGATTCAGACCTTTCCCATGTGATTCCCTCTGTCTTCCCGCTCATTTCCCTGCAGAAAGCCTTTATTCCTCCGTCGTGTGTCGGGTAAACATTGAGATCATTCTGCTTGTGCGTGACAACGCACATCCTGAATAACCCTGTCTGTGTCACCCATGTCTACTTTAAATAGTAAACTCCTGTAAAGAAAGGATCAGCCCGGTGTAACTTACTCTGTGAGCTGAGCCATTATAGAAGGCTTTTAAGCGCTGCACTTGGAAGGATAAGAGGCTCTCAGCATCCCATGAATAGGTGAGATGCCTATTTGGGGGTTACATTAAGCCTCACCTACAATGCTAGGCAAAGAACACAGACTAGAACTCAGGCTCGGGCCTCGGTTCTGCCACTTAACCAGCCACGAGACCTCAGGTGAGTCACTTAACCTCTCTGACCTGCTATCTCCTCAGCTCTGCGGTGGTGGTGTTAATACCAGCCCTGCCTCCAGAAGCATATGAAAAAATGATGAGGCCAGGCAGATGGAAACGGGATTGCTATTGTTGCCCAGTGAAGACAGGGGTGGTTTTCTTTTGTATTTGCTCCATTTCCCAAACTCTTGGGAATGAGATTCGTTTTACAATCAGGAGAAAGAATTTTGAAAGAGTAAAACTTTGACTTGCTAATAGGGTAAGATTCAAAAGAGTTTTGTGTATGAAAGAGTTTTGAAATGATAAAGTGCTGGGCAAAAAGACAGCACAGCAGTATTGTCCTGGCTTTGCTTAATGCAATTAGGTTTTTAAAAGGGTCGGCTTTGGAGTTAAGAGGGATGCTGAACAGAGATGGGGAAGAGAGAATGCAGACAGCCACTCAAAAGGTTTATTAAAAGTGAAATGGGTCTTGAGTTTGAGCCTGAGTATCTCATGAAACACTCTCATTGCCCTCGTCTGACAACTCTGATAGAGCAATGAACAGCTGCCTTATTTTGAAGAAATATTTTTTCTTCTGATTCTAAAGTGATATCTGTGTTCGGTGTAGGTAATTTGCCAAATGCACAGTAACACAGGGAAGGAAATAAAAAGTGCCTAAAATCTCACCAATAACGGTCCTTGTTTTGGGTGCATTTCCTTCCAGTCTTTTTTCCTATGCATATATGTCCATGTGGGTCTACTCAGTGGTCACACTGTATTTACTGATTCTGATTCTTTTTTTTTTTTTTTTTCTGTTAGAGAGATGGGGTCTTGCTCTGTTCCACAGGCTGGAGTGCAGTGGTGCGATCTCGGCTCACAGCGGCCTCCCCCTCCTGGGCTCAGTCTCCTGAGTAACTGGGACCACAGGCACATGCCACCACACCTGTCTAATTTTTAATTCTTGTGGAGACACGCTGGTCTTAAACTTCTGGGTCTAAGCAATCCGCCTGCCTCAACCTCTCAGAGTGCTGGGTGACAGGCGTGAGGCACTGCAGCTGGCCGCCTGTCTAACTTTTAACTTTACAAGAGAAACGCTGCTCTTGAACTTCTAGGCTCAAGGGATCCACCCGCCTTGGTCTACCAAAGTGCTGGGATTACAGTGTGAGCCACCGCGGCTGGCCTACCATTTTGATTCTTGCTTTCTTCCCTTGATTGCTGGATGGAAAAGCGTTTCCCTTCTCAGTGACATTCTTTATAAACACTGTGGATGTCTTTTCCTTCCATCATTTACCCCGCTCCCCTTCTCAGTGTTGAACATGTGTAGCGTTTCTAATGTTTTGCTATCATAAGCAACCCCAATGAAGATCCTTGCATTTAAAAACTTTGTCCAAATTTTGAATTATTTCTTTAGGGTAGAGCTCTAGGAAAAGAATCCCTAGATCAAAAGGTATCAACATTTTAAAGAGTCTAGATCTGCGCTGTCCAGTGTGGCAGCCTCTGCCAGATGCGACGAAAATGATAAAGAAATAGGTTTTTGGCTCTTTAAATTTACATTGAATAAATGAAAATTCAATTCCTCAGTCACACTCGCCAGATTTCAAGTGCTCAAGAGCCACACAGGGCCAGCAGCTACTGTACTGGACAGCGCAGATGGAGAATTACTTTCTTGCAGCAGGAAGTTCCACCGGATGGTGGTGTCTCGGCACACACAGCAGACTCGGAGAGCACAGGCGAGCAAGGTGAGACGCGCTTGGCACCGAAGATCCGCGCTGCGCACGCCACCTCTTCCTGCTGTACACCACCTTCTCTCTTTCATAGCCCCCTTTTCTACCTCTTTCTTTCTCTCCATTTATGAGTTAGGTCAAGATGTCATCTTGTGCTTATTTGAACCCTGCATGCCAACTTTCCATCCTGTTCCACAACAGGGCAGTATGTGTGCAGTGCATACAAAAAATAAGTTTGTGCTATATTACTGAGCAAAACTCATGCTGCAGGAGGCCAAGCCTTGTTAATCTTGAAGTTTTAGGCACCAAAATACAGACAGAACATACCTTCTCCAGCCTGAGAAATACAGGCTTAATCTAGCCTGCCAGATCCCCTGGCACCCTCTGAGGGAGGGGCATCTCTTTAGAGGGCTGGGTGGCAGAGTAAGAGTTAGCAGGCACAGGGCCTCTTCCCTTCCTTGCTTTGGTTGCTAGGGAGCTCAGACTTAAGTTTTGTGCCCCCGATAAACATATTCCTTAGGCTGGGGGCTGCAATGTAACTTTCTTTCAACTGACATTTTTCTCAAATTCTGTAGGGATGAGTTAAGGTCTTAATTATTCTGGAAGTAGATGAGGAATCTACCTGCTTCCAGAACTGCATTTTCCTGAAAAGAGAATAATAAGCTACAAACCTGCTTCTCCAAATGAAGGTCTGGGCTAGGACTCAAAGCCTGTGCTATCTGAGAGCAGAGTCCAAGTGCTGGCTAAAGTGCTTTGCAGATGGTTGGGTGGGACACACCCTGGTGAGATGACACTATGGCCACAACTGGGACAGCCACATGCCTGAGCATTTTGATACTGGACAAGGGCTGCCCTTCACCTGAGCAAAGCCCCGCCCCAAGCCTGCTCTTCTGGCCAGAGGACAAGGCCCATGACAGGGGACATGGCACACATGAGAACCACTTAGGCCAGGAGCCAGGGAACCTCATTCATCAAGGCTTCTGTGCAGCATGCACAGTGATAGCTGACATTCGCAAGGATGAACCAGGGCCCAGCAGGTCCTGAATCGCCTTTTGGATCATCAGAGATTTCAATTACACTCCATCGAGTTCCCATGTTAAGTATATTTTATTATAGTCTAATTCCCTGGAAAGTGGCCATCTATGGTATTGATGGTAACTCTCCATTAACCTGCAAGGTGTCTGCCAGGAAGCCCAGTGCCTCACCTTGGTTGGGCTGGAGGGAGTGTGTCAGTCCACGAGGGATGAGGGGTAGGAGGGTGAGCTGCTGGGAGGGACACAGTCAGGACCAGCTCTCAATCACACAACGTGCCTGGCTCCAAAACCCTCTCCACATCTGTGAATGGGCTGCCTGGCCTCCTCAGAGTGTAGGACAGGTAGGGTATTATAAAAGATGAGGAGAGTTACATGGGTGAAATCGTCAAGATTGCCAGACACGTGTCAGAGAGGGGACGATGCCTAATGACACGGAAAACACAACACCGTCATCTCTAAATGGACACACTATCACATCCCAGCAACAAAAACATATTCATGTTTTAATTGTGCAACTAAATGTTATTTTTTAAAAAAGAAAAATCCTATATATAGAATTATATATAGGAAATACACTATATCTATAGGATTATATATAAAATATATATCTATATAGGATTACATATAGAATACATTTATACAGTGTGTGTGTGTATATATATATATACACAAATTCAAGATATACATTTTTTGCTTTCTCATACATACATGGACCTATCTATATATCTCTCTATACACATATCTATAGATATATATGCAGAGGAGAAAGGGAGAGAGACGGTTCAATAAAGGATGGACGATTATAATTAGGCCATTTTTGCATGTCAAAGAGGACCACATATTAGCATTTTTCTGTCATTTAATCTGTCAAGGGTCAGCTAAATGGCATCCCAATCCATGAGGTCGCTGCACGTAGCCAGAATGAGGGCAGAAACGAAAACAAAGCAAACCAAACAGAAATACCCTGGGGCCCTGGGTCCACCTATCTTCCTGGTAATGTGCTTTGTTCGCTTGCCCCAGTGTAGGGAAAACCCGGCGAATCCTCCGGAATGTAAACGGCCCCATCACGTGTCGCGCTTAGAGCTCCCGGGAATTTCTGGGCTCGGGGCGTGTCCGACTTAAAGGCTCCGGACAAGGCTGTCCCCCACAGGCTCCGCCCCCCATGGGAGGAGCCACACCCCGACTCCCACCTGGAGGATCAGCCCTTGCCAGGAACACTGGGAGGCACGGACATTACAGTGAAGAGAATTAATTTTCTTCCAGACTTTTATGTTTTGGATGCTCTTGTGACACGCCTTTGAGATGTCTGCAGGCAGCCTGGGGATTTTTCCAAAATCCAGGCTGAGAAATCAATGCTCTGAAATGCATTTTACAAAAGAGAATGGAACAGAACAGAGGTGAGGAGAAGGGAGGCGGGAGGAACAGTGATAACCCTGGATACCAATCCCAGCGCCCCCAAGACGACGGTGAAATGTATGAAGAGTCGAAACAAAATGGAATCCTGAGGCCCACACTGCCTTTCTGGCTTTACTACGACAAAAGCATCTCTCCTATTTATTGAGTGCTGATTCTGCACCAAACACCAGGCTGCAGGATTTTTTCACGGCACTCCTAGGCCAAAAGAATTACCTAACAGTTTGTTTATTAAGTAGTTAGGGCTAAACAATTTGACAGTAGCAGTTTACACCATCTCTGACAGATGTGGCTGTTTTTCTCAGAAATCTGAAGTAGCCCACAGGGAAGCTGTCAGTTCACTGTGGCACCCTGAGGTGCCTTGGCACACAGTTTGGGAACCATGGCTCTGGGCCAATGGCTTTACTTCAATTACTTTACTCAGCCCTCCCAATAGACCTGGCAAGTATTTATTATGACCTCCATTTTACAGATGCAGATACTGACAGTCAGTGTTTTTTTTTTTGTTGTTTTTTTAAATGTTTTTGAGACAGTCTTGCTCTGTCGCCCAGGGTGGAGTGCACTGGTGCGATCTCAGCTCACTACAACCTTTGCTTCCTGGGTTCAAGCGATTTTCCTGCCTCAGCCTCCCAAGTAGCTGGGATTACAGGCGTCCACCACCACACTCAGCTGAGTTTTGTATTTTTAGTAGAGATAGGTTTTCATCCTGTTGGCCAGGCTGGTCTCGAACTTCTGACCTCAAGTAATCTACCTGCCTCGGCCTCCCAAAGCACTGGGATTACAGGCATGAGTTACAGTGCCTGGCCCAGAGTGTTTAAATAACTTGTCCAAGTGTGACAGCTGAAGGAGGTAAGATTCAAACAGCAATCAGCTACTCAGGAGGCTGAGGTGAGACGATCACTTGAGGCCAGGAGTTCAAGACTGGCCTGGGCAATACAGCCAAGACTCTGTCTCTTAAAAACAAACAGAAACACCAATCTGATAGACTCTCAGGGCGGCCACGTTTGGTCGTGCAGGTTGAATACTGCACAATCCTAGAGGCCACCACTCCTGCAGATTACAGTACTGACCATCTGAATCGCTCTGCTAGCAGTTGTGGCTTGAATGAGCACAAAACCTCCAGCTGCAGTAGCCCTTCTCTCTTCACTGAGCAACCTCTTGCTTTGACTTCTATGATTACCTGATCGGAGCCTCTGGCCACATCCCATTCCCAGGTAAACAGACTCACAGGACATGCCAAGGAGCACCAGAAGCTTCATTTACCCTTGGTGGCCAAGTAGCAAAATGACCAACTCCAGTAGGTAAATTGCATCAAAACCAGCTGCATTTCAACCACACATGGGCTTGGCTGGGAAAATGATCTACAGGTCTAAGTGAACCTGAGAGGTATCCTGGACCTGAAATCTGGACTAAAGTAAGAGTCCACATAATGGAACAGTTTCCCTAATTAGGGACTGCTGCCTTTCAGATACATCTGGCCATATATACCTGTGCATGTGTGTTGAGGGTGGGGTGGGGGTGGAGAGGATTTGCTCTTTATGTAGGTTAAGTTTTAGATTTTTCTGTTTTTATTTAGGCAGTCTGATTTTTAACATGTGTACATACATGTGTATCATGATAGAACCGTGAAGAGATGTCAGAGCCTGTACTGGACCTCAGTAACAGGCAAGTGACATCCTCCAGACATGCCGCCTTTGGCCACTGGAGTGTTCAGATGCTGTCTCTGCACCTAACCAACTGGCAAGAAGAGATCAATTCACTGGGATGAGCAATGCAACATTTTTCTGTTCCTAATTCCAAGAGGAATTGGTTATCCATTCGTTCATAATTTCAATAACACTACAATGCTAACTTTTCTTTTTAAGTGATCAGGATAGAACCAATAGGCAACGCTGCATGAAAAGGGGTGTTTGATGACCAGCAAGACTCAGATAAGCAAGAGGTCTAATCGTGCTGAACCAGCAGATGAGGACTTCAATTCGGTATTCTCATCCCGCACGAGCACGTACCTATGCAAACAGGCATTCTCTGCATTAGTATCACTGACGTAAAAGAACCGAAACAGATTATGGATCTGGACCTGAGGCTACATCTTTCTAATACTAAAACCCACGTTCTGAATTTAGTTCTGCAAAATGACATCATCCATCATGCTAAAATAATGTTGTTAATTTGAATTTTATTGATTTTAAATTTTGTTTGTATTTAACGTGAAATTGTGTTTTGGTTTTATAGTCTGAAAAGAACCATAAGCATGAGTTGTCAGTTTATTCCGAGTTTTATATTTGTACCTAGTTAAATAACATAATAATAAAAATATTTACATTATCACAATGGGGAAGGACAGTGAGATTTTTATTTTACTCTAAAAGGGCTCTCTATAAATTGCTAAAGTTTGAGAAACACTGTGCTGGCCCAAGATTCCATGCAGTGTTCCTATAGAAATGAAACTCAGAGACCATCACATTGCTGGGAGTTCCCTTACTTCAGTTTCCTTGGGGGAGGATCAGAAAGGTTAGGTGATTTTCCTAAGAGCACACAGCTAGTTAGTAGCAGGGCTGGCAGTCACAGCCTCGTCCCAAGGCTCCTTATACAGCCCTAGTATATTATAGAAGTGCGAGGCAGGAGCCACAATAGAGATGACAGCAACCTTAAGCTGGGAGTGATACCAAGTGCTTTACCAGCCTCACTGACCTTGTATTTTACAGCACACCAGACACAGCTGTTACTCCTGCTATTTTACAGAGACAGACACTGAGTCCCAGAGAACTCATCAGACCAAGTTACTAAGGCAAGACAAAACACCATGTACAACCCGGCCACTACCCTGAGGGTTTTAATGGGGTGAGCCTTGTATCCACCTCCCCCTAAACCAAGACAGTTCCTTCCCGTTCTGGAGTTCATGGTTGTTTCTGTCATCTAGTACCTGGTGCAGTTCCTGCCTCATCAGAGATGCTTTGTAAATATCTGCTAAACTGACAAGTTATTTCTTAACTAAAAAGCAGTATTTGAGACCTCCCATTTCCATGGAAAGCTCTGTGACGCGTGAGGGAAGAGAGGCTGTTCCTAAAGAGAAGTCCCCCAAGCTGTCTGGGGCTCCCTGCTGCCTTTCAGCACCCAGAATGCTGGGAGACAGGGCGCACAATTATCAGCTCCAACAACAAGCCGATGGCGGCCCTCTGAGCAAGCCTAGACAAAGCACAGAGACCTTGCAGCTGAAAAGGCTCTGAATGCAGACAGCGGAGGTGTGAAAGCAAGGTTATAGTGAGCTGCTGCGGCTGCTGGGGACAGGAGGGGAGGAATGAGGGCGCACAATGCCACCCTTCCCCCGCGGACATGCACGCTCTCTCTGGGCACCCCGTTTCACTGTCTGAGCTTTTGTCGCCCACTCTGGGACCAGTCTAGGCGTGCAGTGAGGGAAACTGCCAGCTGCAGCAGAAGACCGAGTCTGCGAAACCTCAAAGGAAGGATAAAAACAACAGTAAAAAAAACCCTTCTCAGTGCTCAGGGTTAATTTTTTTTTTTTTTTTAGGCTAACTAGGAGGCTTCCACGTGGCCCTGGCTTGGGATTGCTCGACCAGTTAGTCTGGCAGATGGAAACGGTCTCATGGCAGATAAATGGCATATTCTTAGGCAAGTACGTGCAGCTGTTGACTTATCAAAGATGCTGCCCCCACGTCTGTGGCAGACATCACCAATCCATTTCGATGCCACTTTCCGTGGAGCCCAAATAGTTTCAATCCTCCCACACCGGGTTCCAGGCAGCCATGACCAATGGGTTTGTGTTGGCTTAGAAATGGCAGGCCTATCCCAAACCCTTCATGGAATCATTCAACAAATGAGGCCCCAAGAGGTCATGTAATCACAGGAGGTCATGCAACAGGGCCCAGGCCAGAATTCAGGTCTCCTGAATCCCTGGCTGGTGTTTTTTTTTTTCACTTGGAAAATCACACGGGCTCCTTTCCAAGCTGACAGCCAACTCCTGATGAAAGAGGAAGGATTGCATGAGGACAAGAACTCAGCTAACCCAGGTATGTCCTCTGAGCAACTGGCACTTCTGGCTTGAGCAGCAGTAAGTTTTACAGCCTCTGATCATCCCTGGTGGACATATTTGTAGGACGATTAAAAAGGAGAAGGGTCGGCAAAGCCAGCTTCTCCAATGAAGAAGGTATCACTCAGTACATATCCCTCCCAAACTCCTTGGGGCTGCATTCCCAGAGCTCTGAAATGGGGAAGGGCATGTTCTGAGAAACAGGGCTTTGTGCCCATCCTGAAATACGGAGAATCTGGAGAGACACAGACAGACAGGAGCCTAAGCAAGTTCCGCACTGGTTTCTTTGCTTTCTGAAAAGGTCTGGAAAGATCCCCAAACTGTTTCCTCACACTGCAAACTGAAGCTTAATATTTTCTACGTTTGTTATAGTACAAGGTTCAGGCAGGAACCTACTAAATACAGATCCCAGATAAAATGTACCTACTAGGTCAGCCTTTTGACTTCCTTAGGTACAGTTAGCTTAAGTAATAAAGTGTATACATTGTCTATATGGAGTATAAAAGCTGGGATGATTTCTCTTCCCCCACTTTTCCCCCGTCTGTTGACTCTGTGGCAGCTAAATGTTAGGTTCCTTGTGATCAAGGAACCACCACCCACAGCTGACCCAAAGCCTAGAGGATTCTACCTTCTTTGACCCCATACAAGAGGAAGTTTCACATAGAGAGTAAGCCTGGCTTCTCACTCCATCAGGAATTCTTTATTTATTTATGATGGAGTCTTACTCGGTCGCCCAGGATGGAGTGCAATGGTGCGATCGCGGCTCATTGCAACCTCTACCTCCTAGCTTCGAGTGCTTCTGCCTCAGCCTCCCAAGTAGCTGGGACTACAGGTGCTGACCACCACACCCAGCTATTTTTTTTTGTATTTTTGGTAGAGATGGGGTTTCACCATGTTGGCTAGGCTGGTCTGGAACTCCTGACCTCAGAGATCTGCCCACCTCAGCCTCCCAAAGTGCTGAGATTACAGGCCTCAGCCACCATGCCTGGCTCCAGGAATTCCTTCTTAAGTATCCTTAACAGACAGTTGCCCTTGACATCACTTGCTTACCCCAGATGATGGGCAACTCATTACTGCAGGAAATGGCCTTTTTCTAATGCTTTATGGTTTGGGATATTTTTTTTAAAAAAAACCTTTTAATTTTGAGATAATTATAAATCTGTATGTAGTTTTAAGATAGAATCAGAGAGATCTTATATATCCCTTATCCAGTTTCTCTCAGTGGTGACATCTGGCAAAACTAAGTACAATACTGTCATCAGAAAATCAACATTAATAATTCACCTTATTCAGATTTCACTAGTTTTACATGCAGTCATTTGCATGTATGTATTGAGTTCCATGAAATCTTATGAGTAGTTACAAGTGTTTACCTCAGTGAAAACACAGAATGGTTTTATCAAAAGGACCCTGTAAACTACCTTTTGATAGACACAGCCACCTCCCTCACTCCTGCCTCCCACTCATCTCTCTAATTTTGTCATTTCAAGAACATTATATAGCTGGGCATCATGGCTCACACCTGTAATCCCAGCACTTTGGGAGGCAGACAGAGGAGGATTGCTTGAGCTCAGGGAGGCAGACAGACGAGGATTGCTTGAGCTCAGGAATTCAAGACCTGCCTGGGCAACGTCCCTATCTCTACAAAAAAATTGAAAAATTAGATGGGCGTGGTAGCCTGTAATCTCAGCTACCTCAGGACACTGGGGCAGGAGGATCCCTTGAGCCCAGGAGTTTGAGGCTGCAGTGAGCAATGATTACACTACTGTACTCTAGCCTGGGCAACAGAATGAGACCCTGTCTCAAAAAAAAAAAAAAAAAGATGTTCTATAAGTGGAATCACACAGTATGTCCTTTTCGGGATTAGCTTTTTCTATTCAGTAAAAATCTCTGGAGATTTAGCCGCATTGTTTTGTGAATCAGTTTGTCCCTTTTCACTCCTGAGCAGCATCCCACGCCTTGAATATACCAGTTTGTTTAGCCATTTTCCTACTGAAAGACAAGGGTTGTTTCTATGTTTTGGCTATTTATGAATAAAGGTATTATGAACATGTATAGATTTCTTTTTTTGGAGGGAGGGGTAGCAGCTTTATTGAGATATAATTCACATCTCATAAAATTCACCTGTTTGAAGTGCACAACTCAATGGTTTTTGCTGTCTGTAGAGAGCTGTGCAACCCTTCCCACAGTCAATTCTAGAACATTTTCATTACCTCAAAGAGAAGTCCTGTATCCTTTATCCAGTACCTCCGACCTACCTTCCCCTTCCCTAAGTAACTGTGAATCTACCTTCAAGTCTCTATAGATGTGCCTACAGTCGTCCCTCGGAATCCACAGGGGGATTGGTTCCAGGACCCGCATGGGTACCAAAATCCAGGGATGCTCAAGTCCCATCTGCATATTTTTGATCTGTGGTTGGTGGAATTTGTGGGTGCAGAATATGTGGATGTGGAACCCACAGATACAGACTATATTCCGGACCTTTCGCAGAAGTGGAATCATAGGATACACGGCCTTTCACGTCTGGCTTCTTTCACTCAGCATCATGTTTTCAAGGTTCATCCACGTTATCAGTGGTTCATTCCTATTATGGCCAAATAACATTCCACTCTATGAATTGTTATCAACTCATCAGTTGATGGACACGTGAATCTGTTTTTGTGTGAATGTGAGTTTTCATTTCTCTGGTATTGGTGCCTAAGAGTGCAATCGCTGGGTCATAGGAAAAGAGCACATTCTACTTTGTAAGAAACTGTCCACACAATCCAGTTTCTCTGCATCATTTTCAGCATTTTGTGTCACCACTATTTTTTATTTTAGCCATCCTGACAGTTTCATGTATATTCGTTTAATTTTGCCCTCAGCAGAAATCTGATTTTCAGTGACATTTGCTGCAAGTCAGAGCCCTGAATACTCCTCTTGGGCATTCCTTCTGTAGGCTGGCCAACCCTAGATCTTCTACCTTGATATAATTTGGGTAGTTCCTGTCTCCCTGCTAAAACAAGAGGATATACTTACTTTACCCACTAAAAGATGGATTTAAGATGTGGTCATGCCATAGAGGAGTTGAGACCTGTGGGATCTGGACCATGGGATTCTGTTGAGCTACATCCCACAGCTGGTTAATGTGAACCCTGGAGTCCACTAAGAACTCCAGATCTTTTTCTTGAAATAAGAAGGTAACAGGCAAGGACACCTACATTCTGTCTTTGGGCCATTCCCTTAGTGGAACTGATTCCTTGGCATTTTGTAGTCACTACCTGGTACCTGTGCTCATATCTTCCAGGTGGGCCATCATTTCCTTGGACTGTGGTTATCCGGAGGGTAGGAGGGGGCTCTTTGAAACTGGCAGAGTGCTGCACTGCCAATGAGCATGTGGTATTTGTGGACTGCCCTGGATTAGCACTGTGGATGGCAAAACCTCAGG
Organism: Ateles fusciceps; assembly: GCA_036589455.1. Classification (NCBI taxonomy): domain Eukaryota; kingdom Metazoa; phylum Chordata; class Mammalia; order Primates; family Atelidae; genus Ateles; species Ateles fusciceps. The sequence continues at coordinate 286,758 of JAZHEH010002159.1, read as the reverse complement.
GGTGATGCTTGCTAAAGATAGGCATGTTGTAAGGGCTCAACAGATACAGGCTGAGTGGGAACATGAAAGAGTTAAAAAAACTCTCCCTTGAATTCATAATAGGAAACACAGCAAAGGAAGAGCACCTGCGAGTGCGAATACGACTTTGCCACTTGTGCAGGGTTTTATAGCTGGGAAGCCATCTAACTGGTGCGCTTTAGTTCCCCAGGCTTCTTGGGGGGAGGAACAAATGAAATCCCGAGCACAAAAGCACTTCAGGCCCTGGCAGGGCCCTTGGGTAAGGTGCTGTGCAGACATCGGGAGCTAATGTGAACGGTGCCTCGCTCACGCAGGCAGAGAACGCAGCAGCGAGGACCATCAATACTGCAAATGCTGGCGCTGTAGCTGACATGCATGGATCCCCGACAGGAATGCTCACAGAAGCCCCCAAACACACACACACAGCCAGATGAGCTGGGGCACACAGCCTTGGCAATACGACTGTGGCCAGTGGTTACTTGTGCTATATGATGGGTGAGGAGAGGGTGTGTGTGCGGAGTGGCTGCGAGGGACGCACATTCCGCCAAGATGGCGCCTCTCTCAGACTTTCCCATCCCCCAAAGGTGGCCAGTCATCCAGCTAACTGCTTAGGACCTAAATATAGGCGTCATCTGTGATCCCTCTCTGTGCCACAGCCCTCACCAAAGCCACCAGCAAACATATTCCCAAACTGACCTGGCCACTTCTATGGCCAACGCCTAGTCCAAGCCATAATCAGCTCTGGCCCAGGTGAGGCAAAAGCCCCCTCTTGGGTCTCCTCCCATCCGCTCATCCCCCTGAGAGACTTTTCTCCCTTACAATATCTTTTACAAATGTAAGTCAAGAAGCGCTAACGGCCAACCCCAGCCAGGCAATCATGAGAAAGAAGAAAGCCACTGGATATCAAGTCTATTACAAAGCCTTGGTAATTAACAGGGTGGTATTGGCACAGGGCAGACAAATAGACCTGGGAGCAGATTAGAGTCAGAAGCAGACCCTCACACACAGTCACCTGATTTATGACAAAATCAATGCTTCAGAGGGAGGAGAAAGAATGGTCTTTGCAATAAATGATATTGGGCCAAATGAATATCCACATGGAAAAAAAACTGCTCCTTGGTCTCTACCTCACGCCATATACAGAAATCAATGCCAGATGGATTGCATACCTTGACGTGAAGGGTCAAAGAGAAGCCTTTCCTTTTAAGAAAAATATAGGTGGCCACCTTCATGAGCTCAGAGGAGGCAAGGATCTCCTAACAGACATAAAAAGTTCTAACCAGGAAGGAGAAAAAGGGCAGTGACAGCAACTAAAGGAAGAGCCTATGTTCATCAAAGGACACCACTGAGAGGATGAAGGCAATCCACAGAATGAGAGACACTGTAATCACACAGTCCAGAATACAGAAAGTTAAATAAAAAGTAATTAGAAAATTGAAAAGAAAAATAAATTTAAAAAGCAGACAACCCAGTTTTTTAAAAATGGGCAAAAGACTTGAACAGACATCCAACAAGAGATGATAGGTATCCAAATGGATCATAAACGTACAAGAAAACATTTGATTTCCTGAACTATCGGGGAAGCACAAATTAGAACAATAATTCGGTAATACCACTGCAGCCACTACCCACCTACCAGAATGGCTAAGGGAAAGACACACAGCACCAAGGGTGGACGAGGACGGGGGTCACCAGAACACCACCAACTGACCGTGGAAGGAAGCACAAACTGATATAACCACTTTGGAAACTTGCCTGGAAATAAATGTTGTCTACTAAAGCTAAAATATGCATGCCCTGTGACCCTGCAATTCGTACTACATACACCCAACAGAGACGCATGCATATGGTCGTCAAAAAAATGCTCGGAGGAACAGTATTTGAAATAGCCCGAACTCTGCCAACTACCCAAATGCTCACTGGTAAAATGGGTAAGTATATCGCAACATACTCACAATGGAATTCTACATGGTCACAGGAATGAACGGATTACAACTGCAACGTGACGACACATGCGAATCTCAGAAACAGAACGATGAGCAAAGCAGCCCGACACAAAAGAGAATATATGTTCCAGCTCCATTTACAGAAAGTACAAAAACAGGCAACATTAACACATGTTTTTAGAAGTTAAGAGAGTGGCTGCTCTTGGTGGGGGCAGGTAGTGACTGGAAGAGGGCGCTGGGCAGGGGCCAGTGGGAAATGTCCTGCCTCTTAAGCCGGGTGCTGGTGACACAGCTGTGCTGAATTTGTGACCACCTGCCACACTGTCCACGTAGGATCTGTGCACTTTTCCGCATGCATGCTAGCCACAATCACACAGGCAAGGCTGGTCCTGCCTCGTCAGGGCTCAGCATTTACTGCCTCCGATCTGCACATGCTCACTCCTTCACACCTCCAGGTCTCCATGTGAATGTCCCCTGCTTGGAGAAGCCTTAACTGACTGCCCAATTTAAGATTCCTTGCACTGGGTGAAGAGTGTCTCCCAAATGACGTCCACTTGAAACCTGTAATGTGACCTTCTTTGGAAATAGGACCTTTGAAGATGTGATTAAGGTCAGATGGGGTCATGTGGATTAGCGTGGGTCCTGGTGTCCTTATCAGCAGAAGGCACAGAAACAAGAACACCAGAGATGACAGAGGCAGAGACAGGACTGACACAGCCCCATGCTAAGCAACAGCAGGACTGGCAGCAGCCCCCAGGAGCAGGAGGAGGTGAGGAAGGAACTCCCCTGCAGCCTGCGGAGGCAGCGTGGCTCCCCCCACCCCTTGAATTGTGACTTGTGGCTTCTGGAACTGTGAGAATACCCGTCTGCTGTTTTAAGGCCCCTGTCTGTGGCACGTTGTCATGGCAGCCACAGACACTGGTACCGGTCTCATTCTCATCCCGCCTAGCTCTTGCTTTAGCTGTCTTCAGAGCGCTCCTGCCACCATGTCACAGGATTTATTTGTTCATTTGTTTGCTCTCCCCACCCCCAACCACCACTAGAACGTAAGAGTCATGAGGGCAGGAACTTCGCCATCTTCACAGCCACCTTCCCAGTGCTGAGCAACCACCTGGTACAGAGAGAGGTTCTATCGACGCAGAGAAACAGCAGGGGAATAAATCTGCGTCTCCCTCAGTGCAGAGGAGACAGAAGCACCCCGGTGTACACCAAATGAATGAAAGCACGCATCTGTTCCGTCCTTTCAAACCTCAGCAAAGCAGGTAGAGCGAGAATACCCTGGTAAGAAAACAGGGCAGAGTGGGGAAATGACCTGGTCCTTGCAGCCAGTCCTCTGAGGGGTCAACAGGACTTAGATTTATTTGTAACCCCTGTATGTTTTATAAGGGGGAGAAAAAAAACCACCTTATTTGTGTAACTGAAACTAGAGAACCACAAACCCCCATCTCTGATTTCAGGTTTCCCATGCTCTGTGAGGACGTGCCACATCCCCCACTTAGGCCTTGTGTTTAACTGAGCCCGGGAGTTGGCAAACTTTTCCCAGGAAGGGCCAGAGAGTCGATATTTGGAAATAGGACCTTTGCAGCTGTAATCAAGGTAGGATGAGGTCATACGGACGAGGTTGCAAGCTTATCTGCTGCGGTAGCTCCACAGCACCAGGTAATAATGAGTGAGCGTAGCTGGAGCTGGCCAATGGCTGTGATGCCCCCTGACCTAGGGCCTCTCTGTGGAGGTGGATTTGGGAGGAGATGACCTGTGCAGAGGAGAGACACCTGGGGGACAGACCCATCTTCCTCACCCATCCCTTTGAGAACTTGGCTTTACGGTTTTCTCCTGCCCGACACACCCCACTCAACCCATCCTGCCTGGCTGGCTCTCAGGAGCTGCCCGAGCCTGAGTTTTGCAGAGCTTCTTCTGGGAAAGCCTGGAGAATGGGAAGTCCTTCCCCATCCTGCTCTGAGTCTCTGCCCTGGCAGATGAAGGGGCTCAAAGCTTCCGGAAAAGTACTTCTGACAACTAGGAGTCAATTGGGCAGTGACCCCACGCCTGCACGGGGGAGACAAGGAGGTGTGTGGGGAACGTGGGCCAGCGAGCTGTCCTCAGCCCTCCCTCCACTGTCACAGCCACTGCAAGAGGAAATGAGAAGGCCAGGAGGCCAGGGACAGACAGACACTGCCCACAAAGCAGGTACAACAGGTGCAGGGATGGGGGTGGGGACAGGAGACGCAAGCCATGTAATTAAGATCTCCAGACACCTGTTGTGAACTCTCGCCCATTCAGACCCTAACAGGTGGTTCACACCTCGAGGAAGAAAATAGCAAAAATAAAAAAAAAAAGAAAAGATGCTGAGATAAAAGGAGAAAAGTAGCTTTCCATCTGCAACCCTCAGGCTGCTATCACCAGACATCCCTGACCCCCTGGGGGGCAGTTCCAGGGGGATGAGTGAAGCTCTGGAGGGAGAGCTGGTTGTGCTGCTGCAGAGCTGTGTGACCTCGGGCACACTACTGAACCTCTCTGTGCTCTAATTTGCGTTTCTACCAGGATTACACTGAGAAGGGCTTCGCACAGTGGGTATGCACTCCACAAACATCATCACAGCACCAGCTATGTAGCAGGCACCTGCAGACACGGCACTGAGCCTGTCAGAGTGTCCAAGCTTATATTCAGGGGTTGGCAGTCAGTACACTAAGCAACCACATGGAGCAGCTCCAAGGGGAGCTGAGGCAGCTGGGGTGCCCCTGGTCAGGGGTTGGGAGTTAGTGGAGGAGGGTGCTGAAGGCCTCATTTTTTTATTTTTTTAAGAGTCAGGGTCTCACTCTGTTGCACAGGCTGGAGTGCAGTGGCACGATTATAGCTCACTGCAAACTCAGACTCCCAGCCTCAAACAAATTTCCTGCCTCAGCCTCCGAGTAGCTGGGACTACAAGAGTGCCACACAGCTCAGCTAATTTTGGTATTTTTGGTAGATATGGGGTCTTGCTATGTTGTCCAGGCTGGTCTTGAATTCCGAGCCTCAAAGGATCCTCCTGCTTTGGCCTCCCAAAGTGCAGAAACAGACTTTTAGCACATGCTACCTTGGTGACGGCCATGTGGGCAGTTTTCTCTCAGGGGCCACACTCAAGGAAAAGCTGAAACCCCAACCAAGGTTACTCTCTCACAGATGTCCACCTGACTCCAGTGGCTGGAAGGCAACGTGAAACACCTGTCGGTAAAAAGGAAGGGAGGGAGCAGTGAAGGAAGAAGAAATCTGGTCTGGACTGTGAACCTGTGGATGCCAGCTTCCCATGGAGAAGACAGCGGAAACTTACAGGTGGAAAGTGAGCCGGGGGACTCTGGAGTACTGTGTGGGGGACAGGCTAAGTGTCAGCCACCCAAGCCTTCCTTCTCACCTCCAGACCCTCTTGACTCTGTGTTCATAAACCTAACACCAAATGGTGTTCCTGATGTGGCAGGTCCCGGGAAGGAAACCCGGTAATAACAGCTATGCTGGCCGGGAGCTTTTCATGAACCCGGAACTACGCTAGCTGTCTCACATATCTGACTCATCTTTGATCACCCAGCTGTAAGGCAGGTTCTTTTCATCCCCCATTTTACAGATGAGGAAAACTGAGGCCCTGAATGCTAAAGTGACATAGCATAGGAAGGGAGAGAAGTGCATTGAGCCCACAGATTTATCGCCAGAACTGACTCTTCACCATGACTTGACCTGGCCTGGACTGCAGAGCTGCCTGGACGTTCCCACGCCATCCTCAGAGAGGCAGGTCTGAAACGCGTTCCTTAGCAGTAATCCACAGAGGGCCTTAGTGATGATCATGACAGTGACAGACACGCTCCCGTAAACGCCTCCCTCCTCTGGTCAGCCTGTCCACCCATCCTCTCCCTGGGCCTTTCACCACCTGGGCAGGGAGGCAGGGGAGGCAGACACACTCTTCCTTCCCATCCTGCAGACGAGGAAACTAACCTGGCCAATGGCCACACTACACCCTGGCTCTAAACTTCCCAATCTTTCCACTGGTTCACAGGCAAAACTGGCTACATAATTTGCAGGGCCTGGTACAAAATAAAAATCCGGGACCCCTTGTTCAAACATTACTAAGATAAAATTTCAAGATGGTGACAGCAGTGCCTTTAACTAAGGGTAAGGCCAGCCCTGTTTGCAGAACCTCCTTCCTGGAACATAGAGGGCACCGCCTGCCAGAATCCAGTGGCTCAGACCAGGCTGCCCCATGGACTATGACAGAAATGGGCAAGCCGAGGGTCCTCCTGGGAATAGCTCCCTTACTGTCTGTACCTCAGTCTCCTCATCTAGAAGGCAGGCTGAACAACAGGCCTACCATGTCGGGCTGCTGTGGGACAAACTGATAAAGACTGCGTGGACATGGTTCGCCCCGTGTCCTGTGCCTCCTGAGCGCCTGTATTAGCCAGCTCTGTTTTTAACACCACTTCCAGCTTTTGAAATGGGGGCAGAAACAAGACCCTCTCCACCAAATGCTTGAGCTCTGCACACGTGTGCTGTGCTGTGTATCAGCAGGAGGGCCCCAAGTGCAAGCTTCATCTGCATGTATAGACGCAGGCCCGATCCAGGCCCAAAACTGCCTCTCCGCCCTGGGCTCTCCCCGGTGGAGATGGGGAAAGATGAAAATAAACAACATGGCAAAACACACGTGTGCAACACAGCTACCCCAGAGCAAACCCAGATGTGGGGAGGCGGGGGAAGCCCAGTCTCCACCTCCTGCCTTCCTTCTTTCAGATCCATACTGACCTAAGACTCTGGGCACCTGCCGGGTAAGCTGAGCACCGGCCATTTCTGTCCTTGCTCGAGTGCTGGGGTGAGGAGTTCACATGCATATGCATACTTCCACAGTCTAGGGTGCCCCATTTGTATGTCTTCCACATTTCCTTTTGGGGGGTAGATGGGGACTGGCCCAGTCTCTCCCTCAGGGTCCTTCCTGACTCTCTGCCCCAGAACCCAGATGAATGGGACAGAGAGGATTACAGGATTACAGCCTTTCTTTACAGGAAGGCTGAGAAGGAGGAAAGGCAAAGAAAAAAACCTGGAAAATGCTGCCCAAGACCTTCAAGGCTTCAGCACTGCTGTTGACCTGGGTTCTGTCTATAAAGTCAGATTCAAACCCTGGGTTCAAATCCTGGCCCGCTGGTTTGGTGCTGTTGAATACCATAGTGAACACTTATTAACTACCTGCTACCCTGCCAGGGCCTGTATTAGGTGCCTCATCTCCCCAGTCATTTCATCTTTACAGTCCTTGAGGCTGCTGAGTGGGGTGGCGGCCTGAGGCATCTGATGACCCAGTGGGTGGAATTTGGGCTCCAGAGCTGGTATCTTCACTTTGACACAGAGACATGAAACTTCTCTACTGGGCCATGGTGATGAATGGGCCCCTAGAAACATGGGGCACTGCAGCCCACGGGGCCAGGGACATGAGAAAGAAATCAGCACTCCCATATTACCACGCCATCATCACAAAGGGTGGCATATGTTATCACTAGTGTTACTATCGCTAGTTTATGCCTGGGGAAACTAGGTCCCAAAGGAGAGTCACAAAGAGGCTGAGAATCGCTGTTTACAAATCCACTGCTGTGCCTCTAGTTTCCGAAAGCGTAATGCTTGAATCGCCCCAACAGCGATCCCACAGAAACACGGAAATGCAATCCCTCCTGACACCTGTCTGCTTTAACCCAGGCCTGGTTAGTTAAGGGCTGGAGTGAAGCGCACAGAGGTCCGGGGTGGAAGGCTGGTAGCCTCCGGGAAGGGCCCCGGTGCTGCTGCCTCAGGCTGGGAGGCCACCTCTCCCCCTCCAGCAGGCGGGTGGCTCGGCCCGGCCTGGAGAATGCTCTCTGGAGCCCTGCACTCTCACCTGCACATTTGTCCCACTGGCCGTCACTGTCAGTTTCCTCTCTGGTCCTCCACAGAGAGAGACGTGGGTCTCTCCTGAAACGCCTACATGCCCTGTGCCCAGCACATTGCATGGCACAAATGACACGCTCGCTGTGGGACATGGTCCCACTGGAATGATCTGGAAGAAGACAGCTCCTTTGAGACCCAAGAGAACAGGTGGCAGAGAGGAGTGGCTCCGAGCTGGGGCTTTGGGTTAGACTGACTTAGATCCAAATCCCAGTTCAGCGGCGTGGTCCCGGGCAGGACATTTCCTCTCCCCCAGTTTCTATCTCCAGTTTCTGTCTGGGTGAAACAGGGATGACAGCATCCATCCCTCGCAGGGCTGCTGTGCGGGTTAACAGAGGTGATTCTGCACGGGAAGGCGTCCAACCTCAGAGCTCAACACACAGCAAGTGCGTCATAAAAGGGAACTGTGATTTTTATTACACCTGCTAGGACAAACCCACCGAACCTGCCTGGCCAAATGGACCAGACTAGTTCCCCGAAACCCTGAAACTTCCCCCTGGCTAATGATCTTTACTAGCCAGTGGCTTTGTCTGAAATCCTGTCTGGGGCTTCCCTGGACAAGCTCTGAGAAGTCCCTGAGAAGGCTCACAGCGACCCCTGCTGTCTGCGACGAGGAACTGCCTCACATCCCCCAGCCGGAGTGCACAACAAAAGCAGGTAGGGCCCTCCACGCAGGGCTTATGTTTCCAGGGGTTTAAGAAAACTCTCCTCAGAACAATGGCAGGGAGAGGAGTCACCACATGTAATTATGTTCAGTGGACACTAATTCCCTGTCTTCTAAAAATAAATATAATACGTGAGATCAAACAAAGTGCTCTCTCTTCCCTTGTGGTCTTTTGTTTCCCGGGATAAGTGTCATCCTAAATATACTGCAGAACCAAGTGAAACTGTCATTTGGGCGGGATATTATTTCCCCCATCAACAATGCGCTCTTCTTAGCAAGCCTGTTTTAATCTGGCAGTTCTTAAATTGGACTCCTTTTAAAAAGCAGAGCATGTGAAAACAAGCAGACACACCGAGAGGCTACGGATATGCACCTTCCTGGAGTGACGACCTGATGTATTCCTCCACTGATCAACCGAGGTTTGGGGAGATGGGAAACCTCCCCCTAAGTCATGATCCCATCTCTCCGGGCCGTTCCTGCTGCGTAGGGTACCCGGGGATCAGAGCCAAGATCCTGCTTCCCAGATACAGGCAGGAAGGGTCTCTGACTCAGCTCCCAGCTCACCACACACCACGTCTGTTAATGAACTGCATACCAGTGTGTGATTTACAGCAAACAGAGGGGAAAAGAGAACGAGGATTTTTGAAGTTCCCCAAATGGGTTCTTATTCTTTAAACTACAGAGTGAGAGCAAAGAGGGTAGATGCCACACAAAGATAATTCTTTCTCATCTCCAAAACACAAGACTTATTTTGTATCTATAGTTTACCTTGCAAGATGCCAATTGGCAACTCTAACAGAGCCTTCACTCTCGGATCCTCATGTGAGCACAGAACGAAGGAACGAGACCTAGTATGTAGAATCCTAAATGTTCACCCACGTGCAGGCCACGGTGCTGCAGGTCCCCTGAACCGTCCTGGATCCCACCCAAGCCTCAACAATGTGTTTGGGTGACGCTGACGTCATATGCCGTTATATTCTGAGAGCTACATGGTCCCTCTACTACCCCGCCCATGGCTGGGGAGGACCTTGGCTTCAAGCATTTCCTTTTCATGCCCTGGTATAAGGACATTTCTTTCATTCGGGGCTTGGTGCTGGGTGATGCCTGCCTAATCTGAAAAGCCAAATGCTGTAACATGCCAGTGTAGGGGTCACCAACTAGGGGCCCTGGGACAGGCCAGATTGTCTTGTTTTTAAAAAGTGAATTAGTTGATGAATTTCCCTTAAGAATTAAGAATCTACATGGCTAGTTTCTCTTTCAAAACATGGGAATTGGTCTTATGAAGCCCGAGTCCTTTTTGGCATCCCAGCAGGATGAGCAGAGATAGGCCCTCCCGCTGCTCAGTGCCCACCTAGCCTGCTGCTCAGTGCCTACCTAGCCCGCTGCCGTTACCTGCTGAATCGAGGCAGCTCCGTTTTCCACCCCTATGCAAGCAGGTGCTGGGGGGGCTGCTTCATGTGTGCAGGTAATTCATCTTCATTTCCATAGAGCCATTTAGGCCTGTGGTCCCCAACACTGGCTTGATGGACATTAGGATCCCCTGGGGAGCTTTTAGCAAAACACCTATGTCTGGACCCCACTGTTGAAAAATAGAATCCAACTCTCTGGGGGTGCAGCCTGAACAAAGGTATGTTTTAGCAGTCACCAAGTGGCTGGAATGTGTGGCTAAGGTGGAAAACCAGCATCTTAAACCAAAGGGGTGGCCTGGATGGAGGGAATTTCAAGCAGATCCTGGGTGGGGCTGGGCTTTAGCCACTAGGGCCCCTGCCACTCTCGCACCTTGTGGGTGGGAACAAGGAAGCCTGCCTGCCCTTTCTCTGTCTGCCCCAGAGAGGAGGAAGCTTGGCTGTTTTGACTTTTTTCCTGCACAATGCTCTGGGGAGCCACATCTGAGATTAAGGGAGATAAATCAAAGGCAGCCAAAAGATGACCTTTGAAAGATCACTGCACGGGGCTGCAGCGGAACCATCCAGGACCCGAAGGCCACTTCTCCGAGACTTGGGCAGGCTCCCTGCCCACACGCCAGTCCCCTGGCCCGAACGAGTGCTTCTCACCTGAAGAGCTCTCGGATCTCCCGGCTGTGGGCCTGGAAGGGGATGTCCGCACCAGGATCTTGGAGGTGGTCTGCTTTCTGGGAACTTGTTTCTTCCGAGCCGATGTCACGGCTGGCCTGGAGGGTGGAGGGGAAAGGGTTCCAGTTATTCGGGGCTTCAGCAGCTCCTGCCCCGCGCTGGCTCCACTGCGCCCCCATCAGAACATTCAGGCGATGGATTCCAGGAGTGCGCGTGGGGCTGGGCGGCCAACATGAAAGGACAGGAAGGCCGTCTCCCGCGGGCCATAGGACCCAAAACAGCTGCAGACGTCAGAGGACACATCCATGCTTCGGCGGCTGCTGCCCTTCATTTGAGAGACTCTGGGGCCACCAGGGACTTAAGGAGCCCGCTAAGGGTGGGGCTGGTTTCTCAACAAACCCAGTCTCCACTGTGCCTTTCTCTCCAGATGCAAAGACCCTGGTTGGTTTCCAAAGGTCTTGTTTGTGACACTTTGTCAAAAACCCAAGGAAAAGCATGTGGGGGCCTAACCATGGAGATGGACCAGGTGTCTTGTTGTTCTGGGGCTGTGCTCATACGGCAGCCATCAGCCACATGTGGCGAGTTAAATCTAAATTAAATGAAGCAAAACTAGGCTGGGTGTGGTGGCTCACACCTGTAATCCCAGCACTTTGGGAAGCCTAGGCAGGCAGATCACTTGAGGTCAGGAGTTCAAGATCAGCCTGGACAACATAGTGAAACCCTGTTTCTACTAAAAATACAAAAATTAGCCAGGCATGGTGACAGGCACCTGTAATCCCAGCTACTCAGGAGGCTGAGGCATGAGAAGCACCTGAACCCAGGAGGTGGAGGCTGCAGTGAGCCGAGATCACACCATTGCACTTGAACCCAGGAGGTGGAGGCTGCAGTGAGCCGAGATCACACCATTGCACTCCAGCCTGCCTGGGTGACAGGGTGAGACTCAGTCTCAAAAAAAACAAGCAGCAAAATTACAAATTCACTTCCTCGGTTGCTGGGGTATCAGCCTCCAAGATGGTGCCCAGTGATCCCTGGCTTTTGGTGTTCACGTCCCCTGTAATCCCCTCCCATGCTGTATCGGGGCAGGTCTGGGTGACCAGCAGGATACAGCAGAGGGATGGTATGTGAATTCTAAGACTAGGTTGTAGAAGACATTGTGGCCTTGTTCTTCCCCCATTCTTGGATCACTCACTCTGGAGAGACCAGCTGCCATGCCATGAGGACACTCCAGCGGTCCCAGAAAGAGATCCCTGAGGTGACGAACTGAGGCCTACTACCAGCAGCTATATGAGTGTGTCGTCTTAACGACAGATCCACCTGCCCCAGCTGAGCTTTCAGATGACTGCAGCCCTGGCCAATATCCTGACTGTAACCTCATGCGAGACCCTGAGCCAGAATTCCCAGCTAAGCTGCTCCTGAATTCCTGACCCATGAAACTGCGAGAGGATGTTTCGTTTTCAGCTGTTAAGTTCTGGGATACTTTGTGATGCAGCAACAGAGAGCTGAAACAGTTCTGCTTGCCACATCTCAAGGGCTGAATTGCCACACGTGGCAGCTGGCTATCATCTTGGACAGAAGAGATGTAGAACCTTTCCACTGCTGCAGGGCTTCTATGGAACAGCACTGCCCTAGGGCGTCAACTCCCAAGGAAAAGCCATCCCCCAGTGCCTAAGAGGAGTGCATGGTATGCAGTGGGTTTGCTGTAATTCTTTCTTGAGTAAAACAATGTTTCCATGAACACTGGCTAGGAAGTGAGACCCTGCAAGGCTGAATTCAGGCTGGGTCTCTGGAGACAGGGTACTGGAAGGAAACCGCTGGCTCAGCGCTCACGCACTGAACACACAACCTCTAGTTCGCACGTTTCGCTTCAGAGTCAAAGTCACCCACTCAAGGTCACAGAGTTCCTGGATAAGAATCTACAGGTGTGGGGCTCAAAGGTGTGGGCTCCTTCTGTTATACTGGCAGCTCAGGAACCCCCATCAGACTCCCGAGGGCCCCCATACCAAGCCTTCTTCCTGCCAGAGATGCTTAACATAGCACAGACCACAATGGGTAAAAAACACCAGAGCTGGCCCAAGCTGGATTTGCAAGAAGCATTAACAAACCAGGAGAGAAGGAAAGGTCAATTCACTGGCAGCTAATTTGCTGGATGACCACAACAAATGACCAACTTGTTGAAAACAGCCGAATAAATATCCGAAACCAGCTCTAGGACTGTTAGAGGCAGTCATTTTATCACCCGAGGCAAGTAGATGATAATGACAATAACGGCTTACGCTGGGCACCCGTTATGTGCCAGAAACTTGCAAGCACCTCGGGTGTAATAGCTCATTTAGATGTACGAGCAGGTGGAAATGGAGGAGCAAAACTAAATCTCCAAATAATCCCCCTACTTCAGTATACTGGTCATTGGGCAAATTGGTCTGCCTCCATCTCTAACACCTACTGAATCTCTTTCACATTAGCTGGAGGCCATCCTAGGCACTGTCATTCAGCCCTAAGAAAACACGTCCCGTAAAGTGGAACATCTAGGTTTCACAGCTGCTTCTGGTTTGTCCACAGCAGCAGCAACCTCCAGCTCTTTGCCTGTTTCTCCTTCACTTGTTCCTTTTCTTATTCAAAAAAAAAAAAAAAAAAAAAAAAAAAAGGTGCGGCCAGGCATGGTGGCTCATGCCTGTAATCCCAGCACTTTGGGAGGCTGAGGCAAGCAGATCACGAGGTCAGGAGATCGAGACCATCCCGGCTAACACTGTGAAACCCTGTCTCTACTAAATATACAAAAAGTAGCCAGTGTGGTGGCATGTGCTTGTAGTCCCAGCTACTTGGGAGCCTGAGGAAGGAGAACTGCTTGAACCTGGGTGGTGGAGGGTGGAGGTTGCAGTGAGCTGAGATCACACCACGGCACTCCAGCCTGGGCAAGAGAGTGAGATTCCATCTCAAAAAAAAAAAAAAAAAGTACATTAAACATTCACCCAAAGGACTAACATGATCGTAGTTCATCGGGAAAACTGGGGTTGGAGTTGGCAAATGCCAACTTAATCAGGTATCTCAATTAGGCAGAGTCCTAAATGTAAAGGGGTAGGTGGAAAGGACAGGGAAGAGTTGTGAGACAGCCTCCAGGGTGGCCGGCACTGAGAACAGAAAGCACGAGCTCGTAGGGAAGGAAACTGAGGACACTGAAGACTCACTTAGTGGCTCGTTCCGAGATCCTCACTTCCAGGTTGTGGCCGTCCACGATGTGTCCCTAGAGAGAAGACAACACAGCTCGTCTCTGTCCTGAGAAATACTCACCCGAATCCTTGTCCTTCACCAGAGCAGAGCCCTGGCTCGCAGATGGGAGACTGACTGTTCTCCAGAGAGCGGGGCTAGCTGGCCTCGAGGACAAGAGGACGGCTTTTCCTCAAAATGGCTCGCATGGAGCCCAGGCAGCAGCTGCTGGTCAGACACTCAGCCCTTGGATGCTCTCTTAAGCCATGGGTAGGCCTTGACCTTGATGCCACTCAAGGGACATGGAATTTTCCATTGTTTATAAGCATGTTCAGGCAAAGTAAGGCTCTTAGGTCTGGCTTGCAGAGAGAGTTGGGTTTAGTTTGTATGTTCCTGAAAAGTATTCTAAATCATAGCGGAGTTGTATCTAAAGCTAGGCTTTAACACGGGTCCCTCAAGGCGAAACTGGTGTATTAGCAAAATTACCCTTGAAAATCCCTTAAATCTCCCATAAAATACAGCACGCATAGCTTTGTAGGAACAATTCTTGGAGGCAATATTCACATATGCACTCATACAACGAAGTCCAGAACATAATACAGTACACGTGCAAAGAGAAATTTCACAGCATCTTATATCACATGAAAGAGAAATATGGACCACTGAATTTGCAGAGCTGATTTTAAGTTAAGTGAATATACAGCCCCTGATCAGGAAGGGCCTAGGATGTGGGGCACTATGAAGGGAGCAGAGGACACCTTCTCAGGCCGCGAACACCTACTGAATCTCCTTCACATTAGCTGAAGGCCATCCTAGGCACCATCATGCAGCTTTAAGAAAGTACATCCCATAAAGCAGCCCATGCGAGGTCACAGAGCTCTGGGATTAGAACTTACAGGTGGTCCAAAATTTGCCCTTTGGGATGGTGCAAATCCCAGGCTGCTTTGCTCTCCCCGGCCCCAGCTCCCCCTCCCGCTAGAGGGTCCTGATCTGTCCTTGTACTTAGGATCCAGCAGGAAGGTTCGTCTCCCTTCTCTGAACAGGATGTTGAGTCTCTGTCCAAACAGCTTTTGGTTCAGCCTTGTTCTCCCCCACCTTCTCCCACCCTGGCCAAGCCTGGATAAGTCAAGGTTCTCCTACCTGCCCCACTCAACGTCCCCTCTCCATGCCAGCAGCTGGAGAGGCTGGCGCAGAAGCCAGTGTGCCCACAGCCCTCTAATGGTCTCCCACTGCCTTTAGGCTGAGCAGTAAAATAGCCTAGAAGAGCCTGCCCTGCACACCTCTCTCCTCATCCTGCGCCCCTCAACTGCACCCATGCCACCCTTGCCATAGTGGCCTCTTTGTTTTTCAAACGTACTAAGTTCATTCCCGCCTTACAGCCCCTCTGCACACAGTGTTCCCTCCTCCCCAACTAGTTCCCTCCTAGATCTTGGTGCAGCTCAACTGTCACCTCCTTAGAGGTGACCACACAACCTACATACCCTACCTCCACCCCCAACTCGCAGCTTTGTCTTCATGACCTGGTCCTGCATGTTTATTCAGAGGCCCATGGCCTGTCTACCCCAGCAGAAAGAGGGGTCCACGTGAGCAACCTCTCCCAGGCCCAGCACCATGCCTGGCACACGTCAGGCCCTTGATAAGTGCTACGGATGGAGTGAATGCACTATGGTGACCATGGAGTGCTGGGAAAGGTTCTTCATTTTCTTCTTGGGCTACAGTCCCCGAGACACCTGGCAAAAGCAACGAGCCCAGTCAAGTGTAGACTTCACACACATTCCCACTCAATTTCAGAGGGCTGATGGGACCTCACTACCTGCCAAGCGCCTCCGTGACCCTCAGCTGAGAATCCTCACTTTACCTGGAGCTGCTTGAGAAGCTTTCTGGGCTTGCTCCGGCTTCCTGTATTCCACAAATCCAAACCCCATGGAAAGCAGCGCTCCTAAGAGAGAGAGAGGTGGAAATCACACCAGTGGGTGGGTCAAGTGGAAGCACAAGGCCAAGTGCAAGGGCTGTGACAGCCCTAGACCTGCGCCGTATTTTCTCTTTTCTTTTCATACCCCTCTTCATTCCCCCGAAATTTCAGCTCCTGGCTTGCTGTTTATTACTAGTCATCTTGATGAATTGGCCAACGAGGTTATATGGCTGCCACCTGAGGCCCATTTGACTATTAATTAACAGATGACTGGCATAATAATTAACTTCATAATAGAATTCTGCTTTGGGAGGAAGTCTGAACTTAAGAGACATGACCATCGTGAAGGCAAGTGGCAAAGCTTCTACCTGGGCAGTCCTCTGCCGCCGCACAGAAGGCCTGAAATGAACACATGCAGAGTCAAATGCACCAAAGGCTTGCTCTTCACAAATATTTCTCACCAGCCAGTTACATTCAGTTCCTGGCTTTCAGATATAAAATCTGGATCATGTTGGCGACCGCATTATTCAAACTTCTCTGGTTCCTTACTTCTAGGTTGCAAGTAGCAAGAGTGCAGATAGCAAAGAATACTGCAACAATTTCATCAGAAAGTTCTGCTTCCTGACTATGTATAATTGGGGAGGGAGGGGTGTTTTAAAGGGCACTAAAACACATAAGATCCCTAATCACATCTTGCCCTCTTGACATAAGACCTGATATCTCCCACCTTTCACCCCTACCCCAGCATCTCATACATATTTGTTAGGTTTATTCTTTATTGTTTTTTCACAGTTGAATTCAAAGACTGACTTCAGTCTGATGGGTCCAGATGAGGCTTGAGGCTGTCTCCCTCTGCCTCGCTTTGCAGTTCCTATCTTTACCTGTCCTGTGCTGTTTGTGAGACCCATGCTCCGCCTTATTGACAGCAGGTGTTATAAAATCAGAGCCAAGTGCACTGAGGAATTCCACTAATTGCCCATACATGGCTCAGACAGAACTAACAGCCAGTGCCACCCCATGGTGACTTTAAATGTTTGTTCTTCAAGCAGATACTTCTTGAAAGCTCTCTTTTGGAGGCTTGAGGCTGCAGGTGGTGGGCTGGCGTGTCTGTGCACCTATGGGATTTTAAAAGCCCAGTGACTGTGTGAAAGGCAATCGTGAGAAGATCAAGTTCATCTCTGAGTGACCGACACTATGCAGATCCATCTCTGCCACCTTCCTCTGTGGGAAGCTCACCCCTATAGACAGCTCTACCTGGGCTCCCCAGATTCCTGGCTTCCTGCTGGGATGAGCCAGCCGGAGGCTATGATCTGGGATTGTGGGGGGCAGGTAGCTGGGTGGAGGAGAGAGGCTGGAGTACTGGATCCTTCCACGTGTCACCACCTGCCTCCTTGCTTCGGGTGGCTTTGCAGTGGCCATGTCCAATCCACGGCCACTACGCCTGCAGGTTATCTTCTGGCTCACACTCTCAGCTAAGCTCTGGTCACACCCTTTCCTCTAATGTCCCTCTAGGCTCCGCAGGGGGAAAGGCATTCTTCCTGTAGAACCCACTCCCTGGATATCCCCCGTGGGCTCCCTCAGTCCAGCCACACCTCAGCTCCTTCCTTACAGACATCTCTGCTCCAACCCCAGCTCAGAGTACTGTTTCCTGCTGCAACGCTGACTGATATACTTTGTCGAGATTTTCCCCAACCTCTCAAATACAGGCCCTTGAAAATGAGTGTATGCTTTAAGAGCTGCTTATGACACGGAAAGATCAGATAACCACTTCTAAAACATGCTGAAGAGTGCTGCCCAGGAGTAGGAGGCCGGCCCCACAGAGCATCTGACTGGGCGCAGTGAGAGGCAGAGACAGCCACCTTCACCTGCTGGCCTGGGTGTATCTCTGCCTAGTCTGACCCCCATCCTGGACTTCAGCAACAACTTTTTCTTCCCTGAAATCCCCACAACTGGTCCTTCTCATCATTAACTCGGTACTTAGCTGCCTTTCCTTGCATCCCAAACTGTATCTGAAGTCCCTGGAGAACAGGGGTATTAAAGGGTGAACTGTCTCTTCCAAGATGAGACATTTCTACATTTCACATGTAGAAATCGTGATCCCCCAGGATTTCAGATGTGACCTTATCTGAGACAGGCTCTTTACAGAGGTAACCAAGTTAAAATGAGATCATAAGTCAGGCGCAGTAGCGCACGCTTGCAATCCCAGCACTTTGGGAGGCCAACGCAGGCAGATCCCTTGAGGTCAGGAGTTCGAAACCAGCCTAGCCAACATGGTGAAACCCCAACTCTACCACAAATACAAAAATTAGCCAGGCATGGTGGCGGATGTCTATAATCCCAGCTTCCGGGGGGCGCTGAGGCACGAGAATCATTTGAACTTGGGAGATAGAGGTTGCAGTGAGCTGAGATCACACCACTGCTCTCCAGCCTGGACGATAGAGTGAGACTGTCTTGAAAAAGAAAAATAAATAATGCGGTCATTAGGGTGGGCCCTAAATCCAATATGATTGGATGACTGCTGTCCCTTTAAAAAAGATGTGAGTGGATTTGATCACAGGATGGGCATATACAAGGATGCCCTGTGAACATGGAGGCATCTATAAGCCCAGGGGACAGGCATGGAACAGATCTTCCCTCACAGCCCCGAGAAGGAACCAACTGTACTGGCACCTTGATCTCAGACTTCTAGACTCTGTGAGACAACACATTTCTGTCATTTAAGCCACCCATCTGTGGAACTTTCTTATGGCGGCCCGGCAAACAAATATAATGGATGCTCTGACTTCTGTGCCGTATGTCTGCTTAGAACCCTCCATGGCTCCCAGCACTTCTGGAGAAAAGTCAAAACTCATCTGTGTGTGGCATAAAAGCCGCTTCATGGTTTGGATCTCGCCTACCTTTCTAGGTGTATCTCCTGCCTCTTGCTCAACAAATTCCCCAGGCTCAACCACTGTAGTGAGTGGCCTCTGCACGCCTTGTTCCTGCCGCCTGGCTGCTCTGCCCCCAACGCTCCTGGCCTCGGGCTGCTGTCCCGTGCTTGACTCCTGTCCCCGGCCCCCTAATCCCTTGCTGCACTGTGCTGTAACCATCAGCGTTATGTGTCTCTCCAGCTAGACTATGTAAGTGCTGCAGGCAGGGCTGCGTCTCCCTCAGATTCATATAACACTGTGCCCACTTCCTGGCAGGGCCTGGGAACTGTCTGAGGAATAAGTCAATAGCAGACATCCTGGTCACCCAATACTTTGCATGCAGCAGGTGCTCAGGACACAGTTTTGGGCTGACATGTGTGGCATTCCTACAAATCCTGCCAAACTGAAGGGACTCAGGATAGGGCTGGCATGGCTGTGAGAAAGCAAGGATGTATCCCCTGCAGGAAGCCAGGGCTGGAGAACAGCCCAGCAGAGGCCAGGAGACTCAGGACAGCACCCAGGGCCGAAAGAGAGATGAGGGTGCTCCCTGCCTGCCCACGTACCCACTGGCCTGGGTGATGCATGGTTAACCACTCAAGAAAATCTGTAAGGTTAATGACTCGGTAGAATGTTCCAGAAGTTCTAGAACTGGGTTATCTCCCTCAGAAGGGAAGATGGAAAGCACAAGACTGGTCGTTTCTTGCTATTTCCTAGGAAACTTCCAGAACACAGAAGTGCTGGGAGGATGCAGAGGCTCCTGATACCAACCAAGGTCCTCATTATCTGCCCACAAATGGCACGGCTCTGAAACCACCCCTGATGGTTTGAGGTGGTGGAGGCTCTAGGTTCAGAAGGACCTGACCCAAGAGGCTGCTTCAACTGGAAAGCAGGAGACTCCGGGGAACAGAAAGAGGGGCTACTTTCAAAGAGTCTGACACTGACCATGCTTCAGAAAACAGAGAACCTTCAAAATACGGAAGGGAGACCTCCCCCAACCCCTTGTCTGAAGCTGAAGCTTGCTTTGGAATCCACTCTTTCCGACTGAGATTTCATGCGGAATACCTGCTTTGTTCTTCTTCTTGGAGATGGAGCAGCTCTTCACTGTCCCCACTTTGGAAAACACCTGGAAAAGAAAGTAACAAGAATCATCAGCATCTCCAGGCCGGTCCTGCGGCCTGTGCAAGCAGATCTTGAAGGACAGAGGCCACATACTCATGCAAGGCAAGAATGAAAGTAGAAGTGACACCTGGCCGGTGCTCACTGTGGCCAGGCCCTGTCCTGAGCCCTTCACATGCACTAATTCATTCAGCGACCCTGGAGTAGGAATCATTGCTCCCCACTTTTCAGATCAAAAAAGTGAAGCTCAGAGTGGTTAGAGATGGCAGCAGGGTCACAGAGCTGGGAAGTGCTGGAGCTGGTTAGGACCCAGGGATTCGGGCCCCAGAACCCAGGCGATAAACTATGAGGCAGGAAAGGGCCCCTGTCAAACATTACACCCCCAAATTTGCCATATGGACAACGTGGGGTCCCAAAAACATTTTGAGGTGACGAGTGATGACCTAAGTAACCTGGACAGTCCCTCAGGGTTCCCCATAAGAGCAGCTGGGCTTCTTTCTTGTTCCAGTTTTAGAAGAAGGAAGTAGGACACAGAACAGTGAGGGACTCACCGCAAATCATGCGATCGGGAAGCGGGTATAAATTCCCAAGCATGGGCTCTACCGACCCCGGTCCGGACCTTTCTCACTGCCCCCTGCACCAGATGCCAAAATGATTTTTACAAAAATTTTAAGTCATAGTGTATTCTATTTTTCTCTTTACTTTTTCTGTCTTCTTTGCTAGAATTTGAAAGCCAGTCAGGGAAAAAAATCCATGTTTACCTGGTTCCTGGCTATGTGTTCAGCACCACACACACACAGGACCCAGGGAAAGGCAGGCACCCAATGAACGTTCACCACGTGAGCACTGGGGAAGCCGAGGGGCAGCGGAGGATCTTTAGAACAAATACCACAAGCAGCAGCTGCTTACTGACTCTCGTGTTTAAAGTGTCAGATGCTTTTACTTGGAGTATCTCCTTTATCTTAATCAAATCATCAAAACTGCCATGAGAAGGGTCTATTAACATCCCCATGTTACAGATGAAGAAACTGAGGCACAGAAAGGCTGAAGGACTCACTCAGGGTCACATTAGCAAGGAGCAAAGCTGGGATCCAAGCCCAGGCAGCAGGATGGCTAACCATGGCTCTCCACTCAGGGCGCTGAGACAGGAGCCCTGGGAGCTAGGGGCTCTCTCCACCAGGGCCTCAAGTGGGCTGTGTGACCTGAGGACAGTGAACCAGCCTCTCTGAAGCTCAGTCTCCAACCATGTTACATGAAAAGACTGAACTAGGTCATCTTGGCTGTGACTTGCAGCTCCAGAATTCTTGAGTTCGGAGGCTGCTCTTGGGCTGATGTCTGAGTGCCTCTCTCAGGGAACAATGATTCTGGACAGTGATGTTCCCATACCAGACCGACACCGGAAAGAAAAAGAAAACTAATGTCCCAATCTATCCGACATGTTCACATCTATCTACCTTTTGGATGCTACTAGCATATGCTGCTGTTTAAAAGCAAAGCAAAACAAAAATGGAACCAGGAAGTAACCAAAGACAAGCCTGCAGGTGAGTCTCCAATTGCTTAATGTGGTGAACCTTGGCTCCTTAAACGCTGCTGCTTTAGCCAGGGTATCTCTGCTGTGGGGGGCTGTTCCTCTAACAGGCAAGGGGACAGTCACAACACAGAGGCTGAGCCAGATGGTGTCAGAGGGGTTCTGACCCTCTGCCTCTCTCCCACACCACAATGTTGGCCTCCATATCATCGGCCCACAAAGTTCCCACCCCTGAGGCTCGGTGGACACTGACTCCTCTCTTGACCCCATGATAGAATTTTAGGGTTGAGAGGGATTTTTAGAAATCAAATCAGGTCAATTCTTATGGCCAGCTTCCTTCCCAGAACAAGCTGATGGCTATCAGCCTGCTGTTATTCATTAAAACAAACAAAAAGCTAAAAACCCATTGAGTGTTTATTCTGTGCCAAGCCCAGTCTCTAGAAATAAAGGGTCTCCTGAGGGAGGCGCAGCACAGTAAGGGAGCCTGCAGAGCCCACTCCTTTGGAACTGGAGGCCCGTTTCCCGATGGCTGGTCCGATTCCTCCTAGAAGCGCCTGGCCCTGACTCAGCGCAGCCCTCGTTTGGCTTTTACCAACTTTCTCTTTGGAGCTCCCTGTCCTCTCATCCCTTCCCTCTTCCCATAAATGCAAAAATCTCACCCCATCCCGGAATTCCAGGTCAGGCCCAGACCCTCACTCACTGATGTGGCTTCTCCATTATTCCCGGTGGGCCGAGAAGATTGTGCTGACCTTTACTTTTGGGTGGTTTATATCAGAGAAACAATTTTGGGGGGTTTTCTAAATACATAATCCAAACACTGACTATCGCCTTTATATTCCACAGTCTCCCTAGAGATTCTGGCATGCTTCCAAAGCATATGTGGTAGCCCCTCTCAGGCCCCCTGGCCGGCCTTGCTACTGTTCTAGTCTTCAGTTGAGCCATCTACGGGACACCCCAGGAGACAGGGTCAAGTAGGTGGTGCTGGTTGTTGCCGAAGTGCATATGAACACGCTTCACGTTTAAAGGCAGAATAAATGCAGTGGCCACAGTAGTAGACTGGGGTTTCCCATCCCATGCCTCTCCCTCCTGGGCTGAGAAACCACTCACTTCCTTTAGCTTCTCCTCTGTTGTGTCAAAATTGAGATTCTTAATAAACAGAGTACACCCTGGGAGGCTCTCCTCTTCTTCCTCCTCCTCCTCCTCCTCTTCCATCTTTGCTGAAGAATTGTCGGCGTCTTCCTCCGCTGGATTTTCATCTTCTGGGGTTTCACCATTGGGCACTAGACCCCCCCATCAAAACAAAAACATCAAATCCACGAAATAATGTGTAACCCACCAAAGCCCCAGGACCAACTGCAAGGAGCCTACTAGGTAAAGGGGGTTCTGCCTCTGCAGGCAGTGTCAGGAAGGGACACTGTGATCCCCAACTTGTGCTGAGTTTCAGCGACTCCCGAGACAGAAAGTCCTGCCCCCTGCCTGTGTTGTGAAGAGAAAGAAATAGGAAACACAGCCCCTAAATGGGGACTTAAACAGGACCAACTCACACTCATTTCAACTTCAAAATAAATTACCACGTCAACTGTTTTGCTGAACCATGAGCCTAAGCAAAATGTTATGTTTCCTCAAAAAAACCCACAGCATTTAGTGAACGTTCAAACTGAAATGCAACTTAAAACTGTTCAAAAATTACAGACTGGGGGCTAAACTTGGGAAGAGTCTAAATACCCCTTGAAACCAAAGAATGTGACATGCAGTTGAAATCCCCTCATATACATTACTTCAGGATGCAGGTACACAAAAGGTGTGGTTTTGTCTAAACATATTAAACACAGAGTTATGCATCACAGGGAAAAACTGAAAATACTCTGTGTTCGCAAACAAGAGACCAGGTAAGGTAGAGTACCACCACAGGCTGGAATAATATGTAGTCATGAAAAATGATGTTTCCGAAGAATGCTGAATGACACACAACAAAGCTCATCATAGAAAAACTAGAGAAAAATTAAGATATTAAAAATAAGTGTATACTGTAATTTTAGAGACTGTTCAATGTAATTCAAATCACGATCTAAGCTGGGTATGGTGGCTCACGCCTGTAATCCAGCACTTTGGGAGGCTGAGGTGGGTGGATTACTTGAGATCAGAAGTTCAACGCTAGCCTGGCCAACATGGTGAAACCCTGTGTCTACTAAAAGGATAAAAATTAGCCAGGCATGCCGGTGGGCACCTATAATCCCAGTTACTTGGGAGGCTGAGGCACGAGAATTACTTGAACCTGGGAGGCAGAGGTTACAGTGAACTGAGATCATGCCACTGCACTCCAGCCTGGGTGACAGAGCAACACTCCATCTCAAATCAAACAACAACAAAAAGACTTGTATAGTATTCATGAGAAAACATACATGTGTGGACACACACCCCCAAACACACCCACACGAAGGAGATGCATAAAGTGCTCCTGGTTTATTTCTGGAGAATGGCATTAGGGACGGTTGTCATTCCAACCTGACACTGCTAGCACTTTGTACTGCTCCTACTCTGAAGTAACAGCATTTTAGGGAGAGGGGAAGAGCAAATGTGATGTGAAGTTGTGAGTTAGCAAGGGGTGTGTGTGTGTGTGTGTGTGTGTGTGTGTGTGTGTGTGTGTGTGTGTCTACAGCTCAGGGAGATGGGAACAGGGAGACTAGACCTGCTAGCCTGCAGTGGCGCTAAGCATGTGGATTTCATTCTCAGCTGACGGAAGCCTCAGGAAGTTGGAATAGGGCAGTGTCATGATCTTTTGCGAAATCCTAGGAGGAAATATGTTCAATTTGTTTCAAGCTCCCCAGTTTCCCCAAGTCACATGATCAGGATCTGGAGACAGATTCCTCCTCCAAAGACAAGGCTTCTGAAGCTATTCTCACATCCTCCAGGAAATCAAACTGTCTTAGCAATTCTTCAAAGCAGTTCTCAGGCTGTGCCTTCACACCCCTCATCTTCAATGTTTCCAAGCAGATGACCAGTGACTTCCCTTAAGATTTAAACCCTGCACCCCAGCCTGGCTGAAGCACCTGGAGGTCCCATGGGCGGGCAGGCTGGAACTGATGGAGACAGCCCGCTTCTACTCACACCCTTACTTGGATAGTTCAAACTTCTGCATGATGTGAGGGGGCTTCTTGGGGTTCAGCTCCATCCCACACACTCTTACCACCAAGCACCAGTGATACCTCTGTCTGTCCTGCCCTTCCTGATGTAAGCCTAATGCTTTCAAGTTCGAATTAAGCTTCAACCACTTTATCATAAAACTCTTTCAAGCCCTTACAGAAACAGCTACCGTGATAACGCTCTCTTTAACATCAGTTGAACCTGCTGCCTTCATCCCTAGAGCAAGCCCAGAACCGAGACTCAGGCCCCAGGACAAAAAGAAGTCTACACAAAGGCTCCTCCTCCAATCAAGAAACGAACACAATTTACCCAGCAAGAGGCACTCCATGGTATGGTCCTTTGTACTCAAAACCCAACTTTCAAACAAAGTTTGAAAGGAAAAGTACCACTAGTGATGAGAACGAAAGTTATGCAAAGCAGCTAAGACTTCAGGTCTGGACCAGAACGTCAATGGAGATGAAAACCACAAGCTTCAGCAGGGAGTGGTATTTCCACCCCGCTGGCCCTCCCTGGCATTTGACATCTTGGAGAATAAAGGAGGAAGGAAAGAGCACTGATGAGATCTCCTACCAAACGTCAGGCACGTGGCTGGATGCCCTAAGTCCAGTCTCACTCATGACCACAGCAGCCACATCACAGAAAACGGGGGGCCCAAGGAGAGTTCTGGAGGCTGCCACATCTGAACCCTAAATCTCAGGCACCTTCAGGTTGGTGAGACAGGTTCATGGAAGACTAGAAAAAAATATTATAGAGAAAAGCGCAGTGGGGATGACGGTGACCATAAGGGCTCATGGCCATTTTAAAGGAGCAGCCCCTTCTTGCCACTGCCCAATTGACAGGGAGGTCAGCCTAGCACGGCCAGAATCCAGATCTAGTAAGACAAGCAGGAAATCCAGCTTTACAGAGGAAGTCCCATGGTTTTTAAATCTTGGCAACTTAATGGCAAGTGGCTTTTGAATTAGGTAGTAGTCAGCAAGTCCACGAGCTCATCGAAGCCTCGGTGCTCTGCTCCCTGCATCCGGTCTGCCCCAGACCACCAGCAAAGATGCCCTATCCTCTTTCTCCCCCAAGGCCCCAGTGCCCGGCATGGCATTCCAGGAGTTCCAAGTCTCACAAGGGTAACAAGCCGGGGGAGCCCAGTACCCCTCAGTGTGGCTGGAGTTGACTCTACCCTGCTACCCTGGTCCATGAGCAGTGGCTGGTGTGCTGCAAAGGGCATCTTTAAATGCGCAGGCACCTGCCCAGGGAGGTGTGATGTTTGGGTTTAGTAACAGAGCTGAGACCAGGATTGGATAGATCCCTTCCCTGGCAGGTCAGCTGCCCTTAGCCCCAGCTCAGGAAGAATAAGAGGGAACTTTGAGGATGGTGAAGACCTATTATCTGGGTGTGCAGCTGGCCTGGCAGGGGGCTCATCTGGCATCTCCAACCTCCCATAAGTCAGCCAGCACCTCCTAACCCTCCACATTGGGAGGAACACCCAGCTTGAAATCAAAGATGTGCTCAAAGGGGTCTGCCTTTCCTCCAAAAGCATAGGCTCTGGCTGACCCCGGAGACGTCCGTTTTTCCCCCGAACCTTGCGTTCATAGCAACAACCACCCTCCACCTGAAACTTCACCCTGGATCCTAGAAGAACTAACAATTCAAGAGCATCACTGTCTTTAGAAACCTGCTGGAAAAGGAAGCCTGGAAAAGACGAGGAAGGGAGGCCCAGTCCTGGCCCCGCTGCACCCTACCTTCGCGGCCGTGGCGAGTGACTTCACTGCTGGCTTGGCACCCTTACCTATAAAACGAAGCTTACTAAAACCACCTCTCCCCTAATACCAAAAATACACACCCACAAAAACCCCAGAGGCATGCTCATTTGTAGGAAAATTGGTAAACAGAGCAGTGAGTGACTGTAAACTCGATTACCGATTTTTGAAAAGATGATAATGTAATAATTATGAACAAGAAAGAATGCAAAATCTATATTTAACGTTATTTAAATAAATGAATTTCAAATTAATGTGAGTGTATTGTATAGGATGTATTGTATACATTGTTTCAAAACCCAGTA
Organism: Ateles fusciceps; assembly: GCA_036589455.1. Classification (NCBI taxonomy): domain Eukaryota; kingdom Metazoa; phylum Chordata; class Mammalia; order Primates; family Atelidae; genus Ateles; species Ateles fusciceps. The sequence continues at coordinate 260,267 of JAZHEH010002159.1, read as the reverse complement.
AAGCGCAGGTGTATACAGACTGCCGGCAAAGATAATGACCCTTCCTCCTCTCTCCCTGAAGGCCCCGGAGCCCAGCCAGTGCCCAGCATGGCATTCAGGAGTTCCCAAGTCTTACAAGGGCAACAACCTGGAGCGCCCAGCGGCCCTCAGTATGGCCTCCCTGGCCCACGGGCGGTGGCTGGTGTGCTTTACAGGGGAAAGCTGTTGTTTTTGCCAGCAGTCCGCATACACCTGCGATTTGCTGGGCTGTTTGGAAACACAAGTGTCCACTACTTCCTCCACCTGCCGGGCCACGGCTCCATCACCTCTCACCTCACCTGGACGACTGAATAGCCTCCTTGCTGCTATGCCCTCTGCCCCTGTCCCTGGCTCACCACCTTCCCTGACCTCATCCCTGGCCCTTTCCCTCTCTCTTGTCACCTCCATTCCAAACACGCTGGCCTCTTTTCTGATAGCCAAGCCTGCCAAGCCCCTCCCTACCACAGGGCCTTTGCACCTGCCGGCCTCTGCCCGTCCTGCTGGTCTGTTGCTTTCCCAGGCCTGGCTCCTTCTCCCCCGGCCTCCCGGCAGGGAGCTCCTCCTGTCCACTCTAGTTCAAGCAGGCTCCAGCCAGGGCCCAGCCACCCGATGTTCCGTTCTCCTGCTTTCCTCTTTTCAGAGCCCTTTCCTGTTCTGGTATCACCGTACTGAGCGGTTTGTTCCTGTGTCTGTTCCCCAGCTCCACAGGGAGCTCGGGGACAGGACTCAGGCTGACTCCACTGGCACTGCATCTCCAGCACTGGGCTCAGAACAGATCTACTTGTGGGCGATGAATACGTTGGGCACCCCAGCATGTGCCTGAAACACAGCAATCATGAGATAGCCCTTATTGTGATGGAGAGGAGCTGTGGGGTCTTAGGTAGAGCACAGGCCTCGGAGTTGAAGGCTTCAGGTCATATCCTGGCTCTCTCCCCGTGTGACCTTGTGCAAGGCAAGCAAACCTCTGTGCTTCCTTCTTCCCATCTAAAAGGAGTTGGCTATCGTGGTGCCTACTTGCAGGCCGATGACAAGAATGAATGCAGAGCAGCCTGTGAGACCTTAGCCTGAGCCTGCAGTGAGTGCTGGGAAATAAGTTTCCTTCTTCTTATCACCCCTGCTACCCACACTGTCCAGCAGGCCTTGATGACAGAGAAATCCAGGGGACAATGGTGGAGAGAAGAGACAGCCCAGCGCGGGGAGCCCCCAGCCCTACTTCCCCTTCTCCCTGCAGGGTGAGCTGCCGGCTGCAGGCTCCCAGGAAGGCCAGCCAGTGCCAGGCCTCCGAGTCCACAGCCTGTCACCCCTGCCAGCCGGCTTCTGCTCTCCGAGTCATGAGGCCAGGCTGTGTCCAGAGAAGCGTGGAGACTCCAGGAGCCAAGGCCATGAAGCCAAAGGTCATTTTCAAAAGCACTTCTGCTGCTGGCCCCAAGTGGGGAGACAAAAGAAAGACGGGAAAGAAAGAAATAAGGTATTGTGAAACTCCAACAGATGTCTGCCAACAAAATCACCAGGAACCAGAAAAAGAGGGAAGACATGAGAAAGGAATCAGGGCTGGGCCCGGGGGCAGGGGAGTCGGGGGAAGGATCTGAAAGCAAGGTGGGCTGGAGGGGGCTGGGAGAGGCAGGGGGAAATGTGCTTCCATCTGTAGTTAGCACAATCAAATCCAGTCACGCATCGCCACATGGGGCTTTATTATAATCAGGCCGCAGAATTTACCGTGGCCTCCTCCCCCTTTCCCGGCTCTCGGCGCTGGAGCTGACAGCAAAGACTGTTATCAGTTGCAAGCAGCTTTTCAGGACCTCCCCCCACTCTGAACCCTTTATCTGGAGGTGAGGGTCTTGGTTGTGGGGGAGATAAAACACGCTGTCCCCCTCCCTCGAGACTGGTACAGAGAACAGCAGAGCTTTACAGAAATGAAGGGGGTAAAATTAAAAAAAGAAAAGCTACGTCCAGTCCCCTCCTGCTCTTCTTCCTTGGGAGCCTGAGAAAATCCAGGGCTTCTTGGGCTGGCTGAGTCCCCCCAGCCCTCGCTGTCCTCACACAACAGGGGAGGGGAGTCAGGGATCTGGCGAAGCTTCAGGAACAATGCAAAGAGGGCGGGGGTGGGGGGGAGGAGCAGGTGAAAAAGAACAGCTCGGGCCAGGAGCGGCTGCGCACGTGCTGCGTGTAGTGAGAGGGCAGAAGGAGGCCCTCGAGATCAGCTCTGTGGGAATTCACCGATGACGCGCGACGCAGCAGGGCTTAAATTAGCACAGACACGCACAACGTCCTGGGCCAAGGGTGGCCGGGCTCTAAGGCCTTCTTGTGTGTCATGGTCAGGCCCTGGAAAGCAGCGCCTCTGGGAGGTAGGGGCTGTTAGGGACATGCTCAACCCCTCATTGTAGGCCCAGGAAGCTGGGGGACCTGCGGGGCAGGGAATGGGAAAACACTCTGACCAGAGACCACAGCATGCTACTTCCGTGATGTGCCCTGTACTGTGCTGCAGACATTTCTGTGCTCAGGGCCCATTTCTATTACTACTTGTGAGCCCTCACCTGTCCCCAACAGCCCTACTGTCCTCCACAGCTCAGGAGCTCCCGGGTAAGGGAGTCTGTGCATCTGTGCGGTATCCATCTTGATCACTCAGCTCAGCTGCTGGCCGCCTATGGTGAGTTCAAGTACCCATGACATATTTTCTAAATTTTAATTTAATTTTGAGACACGGCCTCGTTCTGTCACCCAGGCTGGAGTGTAGTGGTGCAATCTTGGCTCACTGCAGCCTCGATCTCCCAGGCTCAAGTGATCCTCCCACCTCAGCCTCCTGAGAAGCTATGACTACAAGGTGTGTAGCACTATGCCCAGCTAATTTTTGTATTTTTTGTAGAAATGGGGTTTTGCCATGTTGTCCAGGCTAGTCTTGAACTTTTGGACTTAAGTGATCCTCCTGCCTTGGCCTCCCAAAGTCCACTGTGACTTACATTGCTCAGTCACCAACAGCAGCAGCAGAACTGGTGATGTGCATGCGACATCCCACCACACCCTCAGGGGACCAGGCGGGATATCACACCCATTTTACAGACATGGAAACTGAACCTGGAGAGGCAGGTGGCTTGCCCAGTCACAGAGAGAGGTGACAACTAGAGTGGCTGCTTATGAAGTCTCAGGGCCATTTCCCCAGGGGTTCTAGGTCTCACATGATGAGGATGCCAAGGGCTTAGAACCATGCCTGGCATGGTGTAACTGCTGCTTCTGCCCTTGGGTTCGCTCACACACACTTCCTGATCACTGCCAGCCACTGGGGCACGTTTCTGGGTGCAGGCATATTGCCGTGAGTAAGGTAAATAGGCTCTCGGGGTGTGGAGTGGCCATTCCAGGGGCAGAGCCAGAGAGCAACACCAGGGAAAGGAACCCATTCTTAACACAATTCCAGGAAGTGATGAGCATTTGAAATAAAACAAAGGGCCATTTGTGGGGTGGGCCACCACTTATTCTGATTGATGGTATTACTGTCACCACTGCGTTCTGAGGCTGAGCTAACCAGCAAAACCAAACGTTCAACCCTAACTAAGCTTCCACTACGTGCCAGAGGCTTGGGACACAAAGACAGGTATGACCCGACCCCATCTTTCCAAGGGACAAAGAGGCCGATTCTCGTGCGTTCCCTCACTCCCTTGAAGCCTGTGGACCGAGCTTCCCTATGCCTGGGCCTCCCGAGGTGCTAGGTACCTGGCAGCGAAGGACATAGCCCCACTCCCTGCCTTCACAGCTCAAAGTCTGGCTGAGATAGATAGGGAACAAATATAAGTAACAAATAAACAGAAAAATAGAAATTGTGACGAGTGTTAATGAAAAAGAAGACAGCAGAGAGGGAGAATCCCCAGGACACAAGGAAATGAAGAGCCTGGTGGAAGCGGTCACCTTGGGAGACACCACGTGTCCCCAGCCTGCCTCCTGTTGCTACCCAAGGCTGCAGGAAGAGGCCTCTGCCGGATTTGTTTTCAGAGCTGCTCAGTCCTGGCTGATCTCTAAGTTTCAAAGTAGGACGTGCTTTGGGCCAAAAAACATTACTTAGGTTCAAGGGCAGTAACTGAACGAAAAACCAAGGCAGTTGTGATTTGGGGGAGACAGTTAACCTTTCGCAAGGTTTACACCAATCATCATGTCATTAACCATGACAGGGGATGCTTCTGGGTCCTCAAATCACAAAGGGACTGAAGGATTTTGTTTCCTGACTGAAACAGGCCTCCAGACCGGCACTTCCTGAATGCCTGGTGCTGGCTGGGCCAGTCCTGAAGATCCACAATGAAACAAGGAAATGAGAAATTCGGACAAGGCGGTGGGGGGTTAGGTACAGCAAAGTCTGTTTCATTAAAATCTCAGCCTGGGCCCAGTGACTCATGCCTGTAATCCCAGCACTTTGGGAGGTTGAGGCGGGCAGATCACTTGAGGCCAGGAATTCGAATTGGCCAGCCTGGCCAATATGGTGAAACCCTGTCTACTGAAAATACAAGAAAAAATTAGCCAGGTATGGTGGCAGGTGCCTGTAATCCCAGCTATTCAGGAGGCTAAGGCAGGAGAATCTCTTGAACCTGGGAGGCAGAGGTTGCAGTGAATCGAGATCATGCACTCCAGCCTGGGCAACAGAGACTCTGTCTCAAAAAAAAAAAGAAAAAAATCTTAAATCTAGCAATGTTGCTCCCCCAACTGTTTTTTTAACTGTAAATGTTCTTTAAAAAAATATATATGAGAACAAAGGAGAGAGTAGCTGAGGACTTACTACCTGTTTTTTTTCAAACATTCTTATTTTAATAAATTAAACAACTGGTTGCTGTGTTGTGGGTGTGTGTGGGTTATTACTTATAAGGAAAATCTTAATGTCTGAATAGAATGACTTCCATCGTCCTGTTCAAAACGAGCCTAAAGGTCTTGGCTTCTAAGATGTGGTCATGGTCGTCAGACTAGGAGGTCACTGATCGGGGGGTGGGGGGAGCTACACCACCCACTGTGGCCATCTAGGAATGCGTGGGGGTATTCTAGGTTGTCACAAAGGACTGGGGGCACTTATGACACTCAGAGGCACAGGTTGGGGATGTGAAATGCCTTGTGATTTGCAAAGCAGTCCTGACAAAGTATTGCCCAGTCCCAAAGGCCAATGATACCCATTTCCCCAGCTAGGAAGCATTACCTAAGGGGTGGGTGCCTTCTCTGGCCCCCAGGGGCCACAGCTTCCCCTTCCTTTCCTGCCTTTGCAGTCACAAACATGAGAGGGTACTGCCACTCCAAAGACATGAGAATAGGTATCTCCCATACCAGCCACCCTCCCCCCATAAGCCAATCTGGTCCATCTTTGAAACAGGAAGGTTGTTTACACTTGCTCTGCTTTGAATCTTTGTTAATAGATTGTAATTTTTTTCCTACACAAGATTTAACAAACTGAAAAGCACGTTGTATCCATAATTTTGACACTGTTTTTTCAAGGAGATGCTCATCAAATCTGAGACTCTAAGCCCCACTGGTCTCTAGCATGAACAAAGAACTTTAAACCAGAGGCTCGATGAGAAACTTCCCGCTGGCCCTCACCCTCCTCCTTTCCCTCGCCTGTCATCCCAAGGCATCCTGGTCTCTGACTCAGCTCTTACCGGTTTCTGGCTCTGCCTGGTCCTTTTCTGTGGGTTCCGGAGATACGTCTTGGGGCTCCTTCTTTTGTGGGGCTGCGCTGGAGAAGACGCCAACCGGAGCCCACTCCAGATACAAAGGGACGTGGTGGAACTGCAGAGACAAGAGTGATGGCCCTGTGGGTCCTCATTATAACACACTGCTAGGGAGGGACACAGTCCCATGCAGATCATAGCCCAAGGGTCACAGGAGATGGGCAACTCACCCAAGAATGGAGCTAGAAGGAGCCCGGCCCCAAGCCCTTCTGCTGTCTACTCCCGGAGGACAATACTCAGCCCCCATGCTGCATCTCAGGGTGCAGGAGAGAGGCTTGTCTCTGTTGCCACCAGACGTATGGCAGTTCCAAGGCCACTTTTGTGTTTTTGCCAATCAGAGTAGGAAACAGGGAGTGGGGTGAGGAGAGACCATATCATTGGTAAAGTGTAGCTCTCCAGGAAGAAGTGTAAAATGCCCACTAAGAGGACATACTTTCTCTCTATGTGCGTATACCTACGGGCAATACGTGTATACGTGTGTGTGTGTGTGCATGTGTGTGCCATGCAGATGGTATTTTTTTAAAAGGCTAGCTGGGTATGGTGACACACACCTGAAGCCCTAGCTACTTGGGAGCTAAAGTGGGAGGATCCCTTGAGCCCAAGAGTTTAAGGCTCCAGTGAGCTAGGAGTCTGCCACTGCACTCCAGGGAAACTCTTTTTTTCATGTGTCCTCTTAAAAAAAGTGGGGTGTGGGGGTGATTAACAAGACACTGACACCTGCCTCATTAGGCGGCCACTGGGGGGCTGCAGGACACGGTGGAGCGAGACTTGTCAATAAATGCCCTTTTTGAATCTTTTCAAATTTCATACTACATGAAAGCCTTGCAAATTAGTTATGTTTCAGAAAAAAAAATACACGTTTGAGAGGGAAACAGACTGGAGTGCGAACAGTGCACTGCATTACTACTTAGCTGTGTGACCTTGGGTCGGGGTGCCTCTCTGGGCATCAGTTTCCGTATGTGTGAAATGAAGACGGCAGTCTTCTTGTTGGTGAAATAGACACTGCCCCAAACAGGAGGCCTCACCGAGCCAGTGCTCCCTAACTGTGGCTCAGAGAGCCTCTGGTGATGGGCACATCCTCCCACAGCAGAAGGGAGAAAGGATGGTGTCACATTCCCAAGGACACCCCACATCTCATTCGTGGGGTCCCACCCTAGATAACTTTCCTTATGGGTCAGGCGCAGACTGACTTCCTGAGAGCTTAGTGGCCAGAGTCCCAAGCTAAGGAGTATTATGGGGTTGGAGTGGCAGAGAATGAGAAATCATTTCCACACCAGCAAAATGGGGACATGAATACCTATCTCTAAGAACTGCTGGGGGAGCTAAAGTGCCTTATAAACAGAAATACTTACAGTGGCCCTGCAAAGGTATGTCTATGTCTTCAATCCCTAGAACCCTTGATGAATGTGACCTTATTTGGAAAAAGGATCTTCGTAAATTTCATTAAGTGAAAGATTTTTAGATGAGATCATCTTGCATTATCCAGGCATTCCCTAAATCCAATGATAAGTGTCCTTAAAGAGAAATACAAAGGAAGAGTGAGAGGAGAAGAGGGAAATCCATGTGAGGATGAAGGGAGAAACTGGAGTGACGCAGACATGAGCCAAGGGATGCCTGAGCCACCAGCAGCTGGAAGAGACACAGATCAGACTCCAGAGGAAGCACAGCCCTGGTGACACCTTGATTTCACACTGTGGCCTCCAGAACTGTGGGACGATACATTTCTGTTGTTTCAAGCCAACTAGCTTGTGAAAATTTGTTATGACAGCCGAAACCAGCAAACTAACATATGACCGTTGGTTTTTTTTCAAAACCAAGAACCAGGAGACAGCCCCACCTACAGAGCTGACTTTCATCCATCTCACTGTAGCTTTAAGATAGTTAAAGCATCAAGAATGCTCATTCTTGGGCAACAAAGGGAGACCTCGGTCTCTACAAAAAATAAAAAAATTAGCCAGGTGTGGCGGTGCATGCTTGTAGTCTCAGCTACATGGGAGGCTGAGGTGGGAGGATCGCTTGAGCCCGGAGTTTGAGGCTGCAGCGAACCAAGATGGTGCCACTGTACTGTAGTCTGGGTGACAGAGAGAGACTCTGTCTTATAAATAAATATATTTAAAAAAAAAAAGAATTAAAATTAAAATGTTAATCCAAATTAGCATGAGTAAAGAAAGCCAAAGTTAGGCAAGGATCCAAGGCATGCTCTCTGGAGGATGGTTTAGAACTTCCGTCTCCCATTCTGCCCATCCAGATGGGTTTTCAGGTGGTAGGGATGACATTCACCCACGATAGAGACGGTGGTTTAGGGTGAGCTCCCGAGTGCCACATCTGTGAATCCGTAGCCCACTGTACCCTCTCCCTTGAAGCAACCCTCTTTGGGCCTTCTCCAGATCAATTCCAGGTCTCCAGCAGCCCTACCTTGGAATAGGCGAGATGCCTGAAGGCCTTGCGGGCCTCCAGGGGCTCCAGGAACTCTACGATGGCGGTGATTCCACCCTCTGGCAGCAGCACGCGGCCAAGGCTGCCAAAACGGCCGAAGGTCTCCTGCAGCTCGGCCGCCAGGGTGCCTGCCGGGGAGGTTCTTGACCAGGATCACGGTCTTGCTTCGCTCTGCTGCAGCCTGCAGAGAGGAAATGCACACACGTGGGACCACAGGATGGAGGGTCCCAGCTGACACCAGCAGTGATCGTGGGGGGCTCCAGACGAAGCTCTCCATTTGGAACCTCAGCAACTAGGCCCTTAGGAGGCGGACCCAGGAGGAACCACCCTCTCTGGCATGATGCTGGCTGCAAGGCTGAGGGGCAGCTCTGCAGAGGGGGTAAGGCCTGAGGCTCTGAAGCTGGATCTCCTGGATCAAATCCCAGCCCCTCCACTTCTGAGCAGGGCCACACCTTCTAAGGCTTCCAATGGCTGGGGTCTGCATCTCAGTACCAAGGCTTCTTTCCCTGTAACTACAGACTGGCCACCTGCTACCACGTGCAGCCAGCAGGACGTGCCACGGAGTTAATGGCCCTGGGAGCACCCCATGGCTCTCAGGAGTTGCTGCACCCCTTGTCCTTGGGTGGGCTGAGACTGAGGTGTGAGCTCTGCAGGTTTCCCCCTAGACAGAGCTCCAGGCACCCACAGGGCGGCGTACTACCGCAGCACACTTTGCACCCCGGTCTCCTCCCTCCCCTGCATCCCATCCTCACCAGGGTTTTCTGCACTGCCCCCCAAAATTGTTTGCCCTTGAATCCTTGTCTCAGACTCTACTTCTGGGAGAACCCGAACTAAGGCTAGCTATTCAGCCTCGGGACATGCACTTAACTGTGCCTCAGCTCCCACAGCCACAGCAAGGACGTAGCATCTATTTCACAGGATAGCTCCAGGAAAAGGTTTCATTAAATGGGTTAGTAAAAGTAGATGTAATATGAGCACTCTGAAAACGTTAGCAATAATTTTACTAAAAAAAAATGTTGGAGGGAGATAAAAGAGCCAAGAAAATATAATGGAAAGGTCTAGGCATATGGCCTGTAAGTCTTAGCTCAGCTGCTAATTTAACCCGAGGCCTTGGGTCAATTACTTTGTTTCTGTAGGCTTCAGTTTCCTCATCTGCAAAACAGGCTGACAGTGACACCGTCTTATAGAGGCCATACACAGTTGCTATGAGGACTGTCTAAGGTGAGGGGAGTGAAACCATCTGCAGGTGGGAAAAGCTGGGCACCAGTGGGCTTCTTAGGTGCAACTAAGACCGCAGTGTTACAGACAGAGACAGACTCTGGGGCCGGAAGGCCTGTGTCAAATTCAGCTCCACCACGACGAGGCTGTAAAGTGACTTCACCCCTCTGTGACTGTGGTTCCTTCTGCAGCGTGGAAGCATAGTAGAGCTGCTTTCACAGGGTTGCCATGTGAATGAAGTGAGCTAATTAAACATGTCAACTTAGAAGAGTGCTTTGGTAAGTCTTAATAAATGTTAGCTCTTAATAGATTTATTTTATCCATCCATCCATCCATCCATCCATCCACACACCCACCCACCCACCTTCAATATTCATCCACCATCTATCCATCCACCCATCCTCCTCATCCATCTTGAGGTAAAAACTTAAGTCCTTGGAAGGCTGTTGAAAGAGCTGTTTTGGGAGTAAAAGCCCCAAGTTTTTGTGCAGGCTCCTCCCACATATAGACTGTTTGACCTTATAAGTTACCTCCCACTCTCTGAGCCTCAGTATCCCAGATTGTAAAATGAAGGAGTGGATGTCATGCGGTCTCATGGTGTGAGAGGCCCTCTAAGCTTCCATCATCCATAAATCTAAGACCTGCTACTTGGTGGAGAACAGGTACCCGGAGGTGCTGGACTCCTCTCTGCTAGGTTCAAGAAGGGTCAAAGTCCCCCCAACAGACCACAGATGCTCTGGGAAGACACTGGGTATGGCAGTGAGATGTTGGGTCCCGACCTATGTGGAGGAACTGTGGGGTTAGAGGCAGACCTCTTGTACATGGCTCTGGACAGACAGAATCAGGGTCAGATAGGCCGTTTGTCTGAGCCCATGTAACATTTCTTCCTTTCTTTAGAGACAATTTAGAAATTAGTAATAGTCCTTAGAAGGCCAGATCCTTGAAGCCACCTGCGTCTCCCTGGAAAGGCCATTCCTGGCTCTCTAGTGGCTGCTGGCTGGCACCGCCGAGAGCACCTACCTGGCTGAAGGAATCCAGGCTGACCCCGTTGTCTATGAGGAAGCGCCGCACTTCCTGGACAAGCTGAGTCTCCCCTAGAGCCACGCGCACAGCCACGCTGCCCTTGGTCTCCTGTGGGAGAGGAAAGGAAGAGCCCCAGTTGGCTGTCCGGCAGGTGACATGTTGGCCCTCCCCTTTCCCAACAGCCTGAGGAGGCGGCAGGGATCAGAATGGACCCAAGGGTGCCGCTCACCTTCCTACATCGATCGGATGCCTCCAATGGCTTTGTGCTTTTTTTTTTTTTTTTTTTAAAGACAGGGTCTCACTCTGTCACATATGTCCTCCCGGCTGGAGTGCAATGGTGTGATCATGGATCACTGCAGCCTCAATCTCCCAGACTCAAGCAATCTTCACACTTCAGCCTCCTGAGTAGCTGGGACCACAGGCATGCGCCACCACACTCAGCTCATTTTTATATTTTTTTGTAGAGATGGGGTTTCACCATATTGCCCAGGCTGGTCTTGAACTCCTGGGCTTAAGCAATCCACCTACCTCAGCTTCCCAAAGTGCCAGGATTACAGGTGTGAGCCACTCCGCCTAGCCCCCCAATGACTTTGGCTTCCCAGATCTCTCACAGTAGATCTGGGACCCCAGGGTTCCCTCTCCTGCACTCCCTTTCCCCTTGTCATATGGGTCTTTGCTGGCACTCCCACGCCGAGCTCATCCTGCCCCAGGGCTCCAGCAGTTGCTGACTTTGGCCTCCACGGCTCTTACCCCACACTCCCTTGCTCTATTCAGTTTCGGCTTACGCGTCACTTGCTGACCAGCACACCCTATCCCTCCCTTGTCTTTTCGGTTCTCCGCCATCACCAGGCCTGCCGCACTGTACCTCTGCTAATGTGTCAGTGTCTTTTCCCTCACCAGAAGGCACCACAAGACCCTCACCGCTGTTTGGGGGGTTGCTGTGTTCCCAGAACTCAGAGCACTCATGGGATCTGAAGTGGCTGCAGTCCCCCAGCCGGCCTGGGTCTAGAGCTGTGCTGTCCAACACAGTGCCACAGGCCCCTCAGAGCCACTCAGTATTTGAAATGCAATGCGACACACCTAAAGCACTCTCCGTGTAAAACACACACAAAATTCTGAAGAAAAAAAAGACTAAAATAGCTTGTAACTTGTAAAAAATATTATATATATGGTGAAATAATATTTTAGATATACCAAGTTAAATGAAATATATTATTAATATTAATTTTGCCTGTTTCATTTAGCTTTTTAAACATGTGGCCACTAGACCATTTCCAGCTACACATGTGGCTTGCATTCCCTGATGGACAGCACTGACCTTTAGTGCCTGGGGGAGAAGGGGTGGGCAGCAATGGGCAAGGAGCTTATTAGCCAAATCCACTGATGTCCTTTGTTAATGTGATGAAAACCACTCCCAGGTTTGCCTGGGAAGAACTGAGCTGCCTCTAACTCCAGATGCATTTTTTTTTTTTTTTTTTTTGAGACAGAGTCTCGCTGGAGTGTGGTGGTGTGATCTAGGCTCACTGGAACCTCCGCCTCCTGGGTTCAAGCAATTTTCCTGCCTCAGCCTCCTGAGTAGCTGGGATTACAGGCATGTGCTACCACACCAGAGATGGGGTTTCTCCCATGTTGGCCAAGCTGGTCTCGAACTCCTGACCTCAAGTGATCTGCCTGCCTCAGCCTTCCAAAAAAGTGCTGGGATTATAGGTGTGAGCCACCGCACCTGGCCCAGATGCATCCATTTTAAAAGACGGTATGAAGATACAAACTATACAAAGAACAGGGTATTTTCAGGCTTTATGCAAAGTTCCTTAGACAAAGTATCCTTTGTACTTTATATATATATAAAATTGCTTTATATGAATCCTGCCTGTAATCCCAACACTTTGGGAGGCCAAAGTGAGATGATCACTTGAGCCTAGAAGTGAGACCCCCATCCCTGCAAAAATAAAAATAAATTAGGCATAATGGTATACATCTGTAGTCCTAGCCACTCGGGAGGGTGAGGTGGGAGGACTGCTTGAGCCAAGAATTTGGGAGGCTGTAGTGAGCTATGGTCATGTCACTGTACTCCAGCCTGGGTGACAGAGCAACTCTGTCTCCAAAAACAACAATAACAACAAATACATATATATGTATATCTATATACCTACTTGAATATACCTTTTAAAAAGTATCCTTTTATCCTTTGTAGAAGGTACAAAGCACATATAGGATAGAGTAAAAGGAATACAAAAAGAGCAGATACATCAGCCGCATAAGTCTAGAGATCTAATAGCAGTGTACAACATTAGCACTAGCAGTAACATTGGAGATTTCTGCTTTTAGCAAAATCTTCTGTAGTGGATTTTAGGTGTTTTTGCCACACACACAGAAAGGCAAGTGTGAGATGATGGAAATGGTGATTTTCTGGTCTATGGTAAGCATATCACCATCTATATGTCTATCAAAACATCACGCTGATTTTTAAAGCTATGTGATGTGGAGGAGCTGGATGGCTGGAGAAGTCTGAAGGAATAAGCTAGACTTGGGGAGAAGGAGGAACGGAATCCATGACCCTTCCCCTGGCTTCAGAGACCTGGGTGGTGGAAAGCGTGAGACACAGCTCAGAGCCAAGACACCGGAGTTGGCCAGACTTGGTGTCCTCCCACCTCCACCTCTTTGCAAGTCTGTGACCTTGGACAAGTTACCGTGTCCCTGGCCTTGCTTTCTTCATCTGGACAATGGGGATATAAGAACCCCTACTTCACAGGGCCACTGTGAGGAGTATCATGCACTAATGCTTGTGGCACAGCGGGGGGGGGGCTCAGGAATGTCACTCACTGACACCACTGTCAATCACATTCTCTGGGGTGGCTCCATACAACAGCATGAGAAGCCAGAGCTGGAGCCCGGCTGCAGGTATTTCCAAAGGCAGGGCTGGAGAGCACCTTCCATTCCAGAGGTCTCTGGGAAGGCCCCAGAGGACAGCCCCAGGGACCCCAGCCTCACAGCCGACAGCAGCAGAACGTGTCTCCTTCTCTTTCTCCCCTTCCGTTTGGACCAGATCCCAGAGAGGATTGGTCGGCCTTTACTCACATGGTCAAAAACTTGACTCTTGGTGGCGCTGTACTTCTGTGCGATGGCATCGGCCACGGCATTCGGCCCCATGAATAATGTGTTCCAGTTGTGAGAGCTAAGAGGCAGAGGCAGAACGAGATCAGACCACAGCTAAGTGAGGGGAATTCGCTCTCAAACACGAAACCTGTTAAGAAATGGGCTCCTAGGCCTGTCTACTTCCCCCGATTTCCCTACCATGGGCTACATATACAGGGCCTGAAGAAGAGAGAATGATGACAGGGACCACCCCTAACATTAGTCCAGCGCTTCATCTGTGTCAGGAACTAAACACTTCACATACATTCACTCATTTAAACCTCACAGCACCGCAGAAGTAAGGCACTACTGTTATTCTCCCATTTTACAGATGAGAACACTGAAGATCGGTAAGGTATGAACTAAACCCATCAGGAGTCAGAAGACCCAGGCGGCTTAGGAAGGGCAGGGTGAAGGTGCCAGAGGATTGGGTTGGGGCTCAGTGTTTTCAGGGGCACTGAGGACCTGGAGCTGTTGGCTTTGTCCTGGGCCTCCTTCTTCTTCTTGTAGGACGACGATCCCAGGGCACTGGCATCTTCGCTGGTTTCCTTCTTGATGGTAGATGGTAACACATGGAGCATTCTGCCCTGGATGGGGATTATGGGAAGGGAGTAAACAGAAGCCCTGCCTGCCAGCTCTGCTTCCTGCCAGAGGATATTGGCATCTGCTACGAGTAAGCTGGACCCAGCACTAAAACCCTGACGAGAGGGTGGGAGGTCAGGCAGAACGTGGCAACTCTCTTCCCACCCGACAAGCACCCCATGTTGTGAGGGGGCCATCTGACACAGCTACACACACGAATCTTTGATCAACTTATAACCTGCACCCGCAGCCCTCTCCCTGCCCTGAAAGCCTGCATCGCCTCCCGTCCCTGCACAGGTGAGTGAGAATGTGAGCTCCAGGCTGGCACGGCCACGTCTGGCCTGATGACCACGAGAAGGTCAAGAAATCACGAATGAATGAATGAATGAATGAGAAAAGGCAAAGGGTGGTGGTGAGGTCGCCTGAGGCTTAGGGATGGATGCTAAGTATATTACTTGGTAACACTGAGAAAAGAGAAGTTTCTTATATTCCACTGTGGCCATTTTAATATGCCCCTATCAAAAAATTCCTTTCTTCTTACTCCTCTTCCAAGGTGGTATCTATAGAGATGCAGAGCAAATTCATCCATTCAAGGAATATTTTTTGAGTGCCTGCATTGTGCCAGACACAGGTGTAGGTGCCACAAATCAGTGACAAGAACATATTAGACCCTGCCCTCATGTGACTTCTGACCTTCTAGTGGCTTGTGTGAGGCCGTAACTTAGCGTGCTACTGCGTATCTTCTTAGGCTCACAAAGGGGGATGCCCGTGTCTACATACAGACAGACACAGACACACAGACACACACACAGAGAGAGACACACAGCCTTTTCCTGCCACGTGAGCCCTACAGCCTCCCCAGCCAGCCCACGAGGGGCCTCACCTGGAATACCTGCCCGTCCACCTCCGAGTAGGCCTTCACAGCGTGCTCAGGGAACATGAAGGTGACGAATGCAAAACCCTTGGGTTTCTTGGTCAGGCTGTCGATGGGGTAGTGGAGCTCAGACAGGGGACCTGAGGACAGGAGAAGTGTTGGTCTCTTATGGGCCGGGGACACTTGGCCCCAGGGAAGAATGTGGTGAGCACCAGCTGTGCGCCAACCTCACAGGTCACAGGTGTCATTTCCTGTCCCCTATGTGTGTCTATCCTAACAGCAACAATACCTGGGCTGGAGCGCAGCACCACCACCTACCACATGTGCAGCCTGCCTTGGGCAAATGAGCCTTCCCACGCCTCAGTCTTCATCTGTAAAACGGCACAACAGTACCTAAGCTCATGGGCAGCTACAAGGGTTAAATGCGTTAATGCATGCATAGTGCACGAATGGTGCCTGCTACAGTTAGTGCCAAAGAAGTGTCTTCCACGATGACATGAGCATCACGCTCCGATTAAAGCACACCCTTTCTGCATTGGTCTCTACTCTGAATGCCAGGGTCTCACCACGTCCCCTCTCTGGGTCTTTCATTCCCAAATGGACATTTGCAGTGTATCGACGAATGCTTCTCCCACTCAGCCCAGCCGTGCGGTGTAAGCCAGGACGCCAGCTTGTGTGGAAGGATCTGGTGAGCAGACTGGTGAATGGAACAGATGGTTCCACTGGGGGCAGGCCCCAGGCTTGGAGGTCAGGCCCATTTTCCTGATGGCAGGCCCCACTCAGGGCATCCTTGCCCTGACAACGGGGCCCACATCAGGTGTTCAACCTACATCTCTGATCCCACAACCTTCAGCTGGCCTCTGCATAGACACAGGGAGACACTACGGGGATCTCAAGGTGTCAAGGCCTCCCCCTCCTCCTGAACCCTCCCTTTCTGCCCTTCAACAATGCTAACTCTACAAACACATACAGCCTGTCGCGGCCAAGCTGGACTACGGGCCTTCAATCCCATGCCCTGACAAATAACAGCAACACCACCACTAACTTCGACACTATCAAATCTATCTGGTGCTCAGCTTGGATAAGAAGACTTTACATAATTAAGGGTTGAGCTATGGAGGAACACCATGTAGGTATATTCGTCAGGTTACTCAATTCCAATACTGAGTGGCAAGAGTTTGGACAGCAAGGGACTATCTCAAAAAAGCCATTTAAAATCTCTTCAATTCTGAATTTGGAGAAGTTAGCGTTAGACAAGCAAAAGATGCCAGTGATGCTATGAATACCTTTTACTTCCCGCCCTGCAAATCCCTGCATTCATCACGCCATTGAACCCTCACAGCAGTTCAGGGGTAGTTGGTCCCATTTTACAGATGAGAAAACTGAGGCAAGAGATGTGGCGTTGTGTGCACACTGAGACTTGAACCCAGGAGGTCGGAGTCTGAGCCCGGCTCTCATAGCCACTGGGTACCCACAGCCCTGAGGCCACGCCCCTACCGTATTTGGAGAAGAGCTTCTCCAGGTCCTCCTCGGTGCTGGTGTAGGGGCAGGTTCCGTACAAAGAGCCTTCCGGACTCGGCCAGGTCCTCCTCCTCTTCGTTCTCGCCGAGCATCCGGCCTTGCCAGGATTTGGCGGCTATTCTTTGGCGGACCCTTGGTGGTGGGGACGTTCTTTTCCCTGAACACCTCAATGTAGCGCCCACCTGCAATGAGGAGGAGTCAGGGCTCCGGGTGAAGCCTGGAACTTGCCAGAGACTCCTTGCTGGTGACTCGAAACTCTTCTCTGCTGCCTTCCAGACAACACAATCAAGGTGGCAGATGACAGCGCCCAACACCTGCCTTATCACCTGGGCGTAAGCCAACACCGGGCCTGACCCCCAAATCTCACTCATCCTGCCAGTTCCGCTTCAGTCCTGGAGGGAGCCTGCCTGGGTTATCCCAAACCACAGTAACGCATTCTCTAAACCTTTGGAGTGTATTCTCTGGAACTGGGAAGGGTCTTAGGTGACAGCCCAGCCCTGGGTGCCTACCTGCTGATGATTTGTTTGCACGCACAGCCCCTGTGCCTGATTAGGGTGCTATCGTCACTGTATCCTGCACAGGCACTGTTAGCGGCTCAATAAACACCCACCTCTTGACTTGCTAACAAGATTCCCAAGGCTCCCCATCTTCTCTAACACAACTCATGCCTTCACTGGGGGTGATAGCTGGATTCAAATCACTTGTCTTGGCCAGGGATCGGTCAAAGATGGCATCCCTGGGGACTGTTCAGAAGACCTCCCAACTCTTAGGGAATTTGCACGTGCCGTTCCTTCTACTGAACGTTCTGCCTGCAGAACCAGAGCCTGCTTCCTCAGCTGCAGACTTGTGTGCCAATGTTGCCCCTCAGTGAGGCCAAAGCAGACAGCACCCTGTTTAAAGCCAAGCCTCCTCCAATCCCTGCCTTCCCCAGGACCCGTGCCTGCTCGGTGTTTTCCTGTAGCATAAATCACACATTTAATCACCTGTCTCTCCCTGCTAAGTCAGTTTACTCTGTCAGCTCCAGAGGGGCAGGGATCTGGGTATGTTTGCTCCCTGCTGTGTCCCCAGTGTCTAGAACAGTGCCTGCTGAGAGGCACTACTCAAGGAGAACATGGAAGGGAAAGGAAGGAATGAAGATGGACCCTGAAACACAGAGCTGGCACGTGGCCAGGGCTTCCTTACCCATGTACTCCCGGTTGCATTTCAGAGCTTTCTTCACTTCCTCTTCATTGCTGAAATCCACAAAGATGTACCCTGACAGAGGACAATGACAGAGCTAAAATCTGAAGGCCTCACAGACACTTGCAGAGGTCCCCGAGAGGAACCCAATACTGTGCTAGGAGCAGAAAGTGAGGGATAAACCTCTATCTTGGCCAAATCTCCAAAATACAAAGGATCTCCCACTCTCTCTCCCCACTCACAGCCAAATTTCCCTTTGCGGGGAGCATCCAGACCCTGGCCCCGGTGTTGTGGATGAAGATGCTGAACGCCAGGAGTCGGAGCCCAGGAGGCCTTTCTGTCTCCCTCCAAGCCTCATCCCACCCCTGACTGGCACCTGTTCTATGCCATTCTCTGGAGAAGGGCCCGTGGCTGCAGCACGAGGACCCATCTAGGCACTGGAAGCACCATCTCCACACCCACTCTGCTCCTGGGTGCCTGAGGCCTTCACTTGCACAAAAATAAGCGAATGGGGGAGTCTTTCCTCTAGCACAAGAGGCTCCGCTTCCTGATCTCATTGGACTTCAACCCTGTGAGGCAACAAGGCGAGGACCGTTCCTCGGCTTTTCTGGAGCAGTAAAGAAATACTCCCAGGGGCACACAGCTAATAGCTGGCAATGTCTAGTACTTGGTCCAAAGCCCTGCGATTTTCCGCCTTTCATCATAAGGCTGTTTAGACTCTTTCTGTGACTCCTCCGTGCCCTCCTTTCCTATATCCAGGTACCTCATCTATCCCCATAAACATCTTCCATCCTTCTACCTCCTCCTCTCCATGGCCACACCCTGAGCCCGCTCACCACTGATCCTCCCTTAAAGGATGGCAAATGCGCAGCTTCAGGACCCGTTCTTCACCAGCCAGGAACCATCCTAAATCTGATCATTGCCCCCCACCCGCCCCGCTCTAAGCTCCTGGGGGTCCCTGCATCTAGACTGAAGCCCACAATCTTTTTTTTTTTTTTTTGAGATTGGGTCTTACTACGTTGTCCAGGCTGGACTTGAACTCCTAGGCTCAAGTAATCCTCCGACTTCAGCCTCCTGAGTAGCTGGGGCTCACACAGTCTTTAATGAGGCTCCTAAGCTTAAGGGGCCTGGCCTGCCTCCTCCCCCAGCTCTCCTGCAGGGACATTCTGCTGCTTTTCAACATTTCATGCTTGGATGCCAGCTGTCTCCAACTCCGGGGCCTCCAGTACGGTTTTCTCTCGGCCCTGACAACTTAGATATGCTTCTTATTCCCTCTGGTCCCTGAAGTGTCATAAAAGCAAGGGTACCACTACCACCACCTCCACCAGCATGAATACTAATAGCAGCTTTCATGAAGTGCGCAACAGGGCCTTAGCACTGCTCTAAATGCTGTACACATGGCCATGCATGCAACTTGGCAAGACAGATTTACGTATCTGCACAGAAAAAAAACTGAGGCTAACTCCCTTGTTCAAGGTCATAGGGCTCCTATCTGAGATACCTGGACAGGGCCCTTTACCCTGACCTCACCCTGCCCTGTAATCAGTCTGCAAGGAGAGGGATGGTCGGCTGAATGGATCGGCCGGGTAAGTGGAGCTTTTGCGGGTAAGAGAGAGTTGGGGAAGAAACGCAGAAACACGACAATGAGACCACCCCTCAAGCACACCTGCTTCCCCAGATCTCAGCCGAGGTAGCTCTCACCTGCTCTGCCCAGGCCAGTGTCTTCTTGCCAGAGTACACAGCCAGCGGCTTCCGGCCTCCCCCGCAGCCAGGGAGGGCCTCAGTGTGCTTCTCTGAGAAGCAGCACAACTGTTGCCGCATCTCCCGCAGTCTCTGGGGCTGGCCAGCAAGGAGGAGTAGGCATGGGCAGATGCCCCACCTTCCCGAGCTCAGACGCTTTGCCTATCGGCCACACTGCTCACCTCAGGGAAGCCAAAACCCAGGGCTCTGAAGCCAAGGGAGGTGCCTGGTTGCCCGGAGTGCACACCTGCGGGGGAGGGGTGGCACAGGGCACCACCACGCATGCTCAGCAGATCAGAGCCCTGACCACCAGCACAGCTGCCTGTGGACTTTGCCCAGCAAACCCCAGGACCTGTTGGCATTTGTTTCAGTGTAATAGCTGCGCCCACTGGGATAGGTGAAGGCTAAGATGAGGAGGGGGAAAGACGAGAAACATGGGTGAAACCTCCGTCCCCTATACACGAGGCCACCAAAGGCTGCGGCAAGAGATGCAGCCTTGACCTGACCACATCCCACAGAACTGAGGACCACAAATAGGAAGAAAAACAGGTGGCCTTCAAACCTCTCCCTTATTCAAGTACGCCAACCTTCCATCTTCACTGCCTGCCCCCTTTCCCGCTCGGAAACATCCCAGATTGTACCTGTTTTATTCCCATGAGCGTTCGCACAATTCGAATGGCCGCTGGTTTCAGGGGCGCCAGGAATTCCATGACATTTTTCTGTAACAAGAACAAAAGGTTTTTTCCCCTTTGCCAACCAAATAATAAAAGTACAACCCAATGAAAAGACATGGGGCAAATTTCTGAATCACCAAGGATTACAAAGTGTTTCATTCTTTAGTTTTTCTCTTTCCTTAGACATCTCTCTTCTCCATCATTAAAATTACCTTGGAAAAAAATTTGAAAAAAAAAAATTGAAGAAATGAGAGTAATATAAATATAAAATAGCAATGTCTCTATCAGCAGTAAAACAGCAATGTCACTATCAGCATTTTGAGACATGGTTTCCCCTCTAGATAATTTTATATACTTGGGATTAAATCTGGTCTTTTTCTCTTCTCATGAAGCTTGAGTATTTGGTTTTTGTGTATTAGTTTTGCAAGTAGCCACCTAGTGGTTTTTGTCTTATTAATTAAAGCATGTGATTTTCTGAATGGTTGGTACTGAAAAAATTCTGACAAAATTACAAGACAATGCAGTGAGTTTAATAAAACCTAAATGCTTGCACTTTGAAGTTTGATAAGTTGTATTTCAGAAATTTATAAACATATAGAATAAGAGAACAGATAAAGATTACAAGAGAAAAAAGAGCAAAAGACACGATTGGGCACGTTTTTGGGGGGGTGGGGGGGAAGAAGTCTTGCTCTGTTGCCCGGGCTGGAGAGCAGTGGCACGATCTCTGCTCACTGCAACCTCCGCCTCCCGGTTTCAAGCGATCTCCTGCCTCAGCCTCCTGAGTAGCTGGGACTATAGGTGTGTGCTACCATGCCCGGCTATTTTTTTCTGTATTTTTAGTAGAGACAGGGTTTCACCACGTTAGCCAGGATGGTCTCGATCTCCTGACCTTGTGATATGCCCACTATGGGAGGCCGAGGCGGGTGGATCACCTGAGGTCAGGAGTTCGAGACTAGCCTGGCCAACATAAGAGCGAAACTCTGTCTCAAAAGAAAAAAAAAAGATATATGTGATCTACAAATGTGAGAGGATGATCCATCTTACAAGTAATTTAAAATATAAACTAACATGAGATGCCACCTTGACCTATCACATTGATAAAACATTAATAAGACCCAGGGTTCAGGGAAATGGGCACTTGTAGACTCTGCTAGAGGGAGTAGAAATTAGCAATGCTCCCAGAGGACACTGATGTTCTGTGCCAATGCCTTAGAATTATACATGCATGTGCCCACACAGAATATCTATCTGGAGCAAAGATCAGCAAACTATGGCCCACAGGTCAAATATCACCATGGTTTGCTTTTGTATGGCTTGCAAGCTAAAAATGGTTTTTACATTTTAAAAGGTAATTTATGAAAACAAAACAGAACAAAAAAACCCCAATGAATGTGTGACACAGATTATATGGCTTATAACGCCTAAAATATTTACCATCTGGCCTTTACAGACGAAGTCTGCTCACCCCTAATTGCAAGGAACTGCATTATTATAACAGCAAAAAACTGGATATAACTCCCATGTCCAAATTCAGGGGAGTGAGTAGGCCTATGGAAGTTTACCCTGAGTAAGGAAGAGCATGAGCATAAGAAATGCTGTTGCAGCAAGAGGTCTGCGACATCATTATGAGGGGGGAAAAGAGTTTCTAAAGAGTTACAGTAAAGAATTGCTTCTTAGACATACAAAGACAAAAACGTCTAAGACGCTACAGTGAGCTATGATGGCACTACTGTACTACAGCCTGGGCAACAGAGCAAGACTCCGTCTCACAAAAAAATTGAAAACTAAAACCAAAGGAAAACAAAACAAAAACAGTCTAAGAAGAGACAACTAAAACGTATCAGTGGATGTCGCTGGGTGGGGATACAGGTGCACTGGCCAGGGCAGCCCCAGTTTGCCTGCGATGGGTGGTCACTGTATCTATAGTCCTTAGACCTGCGGTAATTCCACCCACAGCCTGGCACCCCACTGGGGTGGCACCCCCTCTCACTCTCAATTTAGTATAGATGATAATTTAGTAGTCATCCTACTTTGGGGCAGTTTTTTAAATATTCTTTGCATTTAGCTACATGGTTTTGAAGTTTCTATATAGAATTTCTATTACTTTCATGAGGAGCGAAAATTAAAACAGTGTTCACCGCTGTTATAGACCCAGAGACAGCAAACTACAGTCCACAGGCCAAATGTGGCTCACTCCCCTGTTTTCGTAAATAAAGTTTTATTTATTTGTACCTACTTTCTGAGACTGCTTCTTTGCTATAAGAACGGGGCGAGCAGTCACAAGAGAGACTGTGTTGATCACAAAGCCTTAAACATTTACTGGCTGACCCCCTACCCTTTTCTTTAACAGAGTGTGTGCCCACCCTGGCGCGGGTGAAACCAGAGCTCTGTCTTGGTGCAGCCGCTCCTGTTCCCTGACCCTCACAATGCCAGAGATCTTATTTCTCAGCCTTCTTGGCCCCCAATTCCTCCCAGCTCATGTCCTCAACTGACTCTAACACCCCCATGCACCAAAGGCTCCTGGCCTCCCCCACCCTCGTTCTCAGCACGTACCTCTGTGACGTTGAATGGGGCTCCTCGCAGCTTCACGGTGTGGCAGGTGGTGGGTTCCTTCTGGTTTGCTGGTTTCTCTGTCTGAGTGATCAGAAAAACAAACAGAAGTGGCCACAATGACCCTTCATACAGCTGCATATATTGGATATAAGTCCCAGGTCCAAAGTTAGGGGGCTGAGTAGGCCTATGGAAGTTGATAATTTAGTAGTCATCCTACTTTTGGGCAATTTTTAAATATTCTTTAATATTCACTGGGACATTTCAGTGCCGGAGAAGGTACCTGCTGCCAGGGGGAGCTGGGGACTGCTGGGAAGAATCAATGCCTACTGTGGATGGAGTCTTGCCAGAGATGCGGCCTATGTGATGCCGAGTCTCCATGTGCCCCTGAGATGAGGGCTGGAACCAGAGCCTGGCAAGCTATGGGCACTTGGACAGGGGCTCTGGGGCCACAAGGGGAGTAGGAATGGGAAGGAGCCCTGAAGAACAGGGATGTCAGTGCCACTGTTTAGGGCTATCAGTGCCAGACACTGACCTACTAACTCCTTACAACAATCCCATTGAGACTATGGGTTCAGGATCTTTTTCTCACAATTCCAGAATCCAAACAGCTCTGAAAAACCTACATTTCTGGTAACTTTCATGGCAACAAAACCTGCCCTGACTTCAATGCACTTCCTAGCAAAGCCTGCCTGAGTGGATGTGAGCCCATTTACAGCTTATGCTGATCCACGTAGCACAAGCGGCCTTTTCTCGCTGCACTGCAGGAATGTGACTGTGCTTGATGATGGGGTGCTGCCTTCTGTCCTCTGTATTTAGTAACAATGTAGGCAGAGGGGGAGTGAGCCTGCTGGGGTATTGCATTCTAAAGAGTTCGCTTCCTGAAATCTGAAGATTCCAGAATTCCAGCATATACTTAGGCACAGGGTCAGAAACCAGAGCAGGGAGCAGTGCCACCATGAGCGTCTTTTTATAGATGAAAATCAGGGGCTGAAGGAAGTAAAGTATCTCACCCAAGGTCCAACAGCTACTAAATTTTGGAACTAGGATTTGAGCTCATAATTCTGACTTCTCCACACTCTACCACCTCTCTGAAATATACATTTTTTTGAGGGAATAAAAAAGGACAGGGTGCATAACTAGAAGAGACAGAAAATAAAAGGAGGGAGGAAGAAGAAAAGGAAAAGAGGAGGATAAAGCCTGCTTTCATCTCATTTGAAAATTCAGGGCTGGGGCCAGGTGCAGTAGCTTACACCTATAATTCCCCACAATCTAGGAGGCCGAGGCAGGTGGATCACTTGAGGCCAGGAGCTCGAGATCAGCCTGGCCAACATGGTGAAACCCTATCTGTACTAAAAATACAAAAATTAGCTGGGCGTGGTGGTGCATGCCTATAATCCCAGCTACTTGGGAGGCTGAGGCCCGAGACTCACTTGAACCCAGGAGGCAGAGGCTGCAGTGAGCTGAGATCACACCACTGCACTCCAGCCTGGATGACAGAGCGAGACTGTCTCAAAAAAAGAAAAAAAAAGAAAATACAGGCTGGGCAGGGAGAGAGGCCATACCATACTTCACAGAGAAAGGAGGAAAACTGGACAACATATCAAACTGCCCTGTCTCTGACGCAGAGAGGACTCCCAGGTGGGAGACAAGTTGGCTGACCTCCGGGGGAAGTGCCCACATTTACGATCTTGACTTCAGACCCAGCAGACCTGGGGCTAAATTCTGAACCCACTACTTCCCAGCTGTGACCTTGGGTGAGGCACTTTCCTTCTCCAGGCCTCAGTTTCCTCACCTATAAAATGGAACAAGAGCAGCACCTGCCCTCAACGTGGTGATGAGGTGCAACGGCATGGTGGGCATGGTGCCCAGTGTGGCGCGGGCTCAGCTGATCCTCCGTTACTGCTGATGACCGGTCTGCGCCCCCTCTGCCTGCTCTGTTACTTAATACGAAGGATAACGGCTCAGAGCCATCACCCAGCTCCTCCACCCCACAGGTGGATACGGGTGTGTTGACCGGGGCTGCTGCAGTTTGTAGCTGTAGTCACTATACCTACAGTAACTACATCCACAGCCTGGCACCGCAGTGGACTCGCATCTCACTTTCAACTTAGTGTGGATCATCATTTAGTTGTCATCCTACTTATAGGCAATTTCTGGAAGGCAGGTGACCTCTCCAGGTTAGCAACAGAAAATAAATGCAGAGGCTGGGTGCAGTGGCTCATGACTGTAATCCCAGGACTTTGGGAGGCTGAGGTGAGCAGTTCACTTGCGGTCAGGAGTTCGAGACCAGCCTGGCTAACATGGCAAATTCCCATCTCGACTAAAAATACAAAAAACTTAGCTGGGCGTGGTGGCGCATGACTATAAACCCAGCTACTCAGGAGGCTGAGGCAGACAATCACTTGAACCTGGGAGGCAAAGGTTGCAGGGAGCTGAGATCGCACCACCCACTCCAGCATGGAGCATGGGTGACAGAGCGAGACTCCGTATCACAAACAAACAAACAGAAAAGAAGCGAAGAAAGGACACATGGGAAGCAAGCGTAGGGCTAAGATCAGAAGGCGCCTTCGGACTGCAGGGCTAAGTCTTTCCTCCACATTCCACTCTCCTCACAGGAGCTGCGGGGACCACGGGCAAGCAGAGAGCGGGACCTGTCCCTCGGCACCCGCGGGATACACACGCACCTCGGCTCTGGCCTCCGGTGGCCTCTTTTCCCAGCTGGCATCCCTTGCTCTTGGCCTACACCCTTGCCGTCTCTTTCCTGCAGGGCTGGGGTGGTGGAGGAACCCTCTTCCTCGACCTCACTCCCTTCATCACAGTGCACGGCTTCATCTTCACTTCTTCTTCCTCTGAGGAAGAGGATGACCCGGCCTTCACCATCTTGGACTTCAGGTAGTCCATGTCAGACAGCTCCTTCTGCACAGCTGCCTTCGGTCGAGGTTTGCCTCTTCTAGAAAAACAGGGAGGCTAGGATCAATGATAGTTATGAGTAAACCAGAGCTTGGAGGCAGCAAATGGCAGATGGTCCACCTAGTGGGAGGCATGAGGCACCACCCCCACCCTGTCCATGGCCCCTTGGCCAGCATCCCCCATAAGTACACTGATCAGCAATGCCAAACGAGGTGACACTACTGCAGCTTTGATACTCTCTCACACATTGTGAAACCCAAGCTCCTCATCAGGGCTGGCTGTGCGGGCTTCCTCCACTGTCGCGTCCTGCTCCAGCCAACCCCACCCACCTCGAGCCCCTCAAGCCCACACACTTACCTTTTCTCTGTGTCTTTTCGGTGCTGTTCCCTTGCCTGGAACCCCTTTTCTCTCCCCTCCCCTACTGTGTCCCACTAAGTCTCGTGAGTTCCTCAGATGTGAACTTAGTGCAGCAGAAATGCTACCAGGCATAACTGCACTAAATGCACACCTCTCACCTTTACACCCAAATCAACTCCCAGCTTTCCACCAAGCACGTATCCTCCTGTGTTGCAACTGCTCCCTTGCCCACCAGGCCTCCCCCTACACAGCAAACCCCTTCGGAGGATAAAGGCTCAGTCCCTCACCTTCCCTGCTACCTCTCCTGTCCCCCTTTTCCTGCGTTCTCTCTGTAGCACTCATCATCCTATCATACACCCAACAGTGGACTTATTTATTGTTTCTCTCCCCAGCCGTAATGGCAGCTCCACAGGGGCAGGGACTCTTCCGTCTTTTGCTTATCAACATAATCCTAATGCCTGAAGCATGGCTGGCAGATAGTAGGTGCTCAAGAAGTATTTGTTGAGTGACTGACTGACTGAATACATAGCTAGGATCAGTGAAGGCAGATGCACCTGCAGAGGGATCATCACCCCACTGGAGAGCTCGAGGGCTCACCTGACTCCTAGCATCTGGCACAGAGGGGCCCCTAGTGCCCGCTAGCCCAGTGGCAAGCACAGACCCGTGCACGTGGAGCACACCATCCACAGGACCTCACCTTCCAGGTCCTCCCCGGCTCCCTCCTCCTCGCTCTCCTGCCCGGAATCGGAGTTGAAGTTCAGGTAGTCGCTGGCCGGCTTGCTCTTCCCTCTCGAGGGCTCAGCATCCAGGCCATCGTTCACCCAGGTGGCTGCCTGCGCCCGCCTCTGATGAACCGACAGAAACTCCTGGAATTCTGTATCCTCCTTCAGCTGGTGGCACCGGAACCCGGGCAGCAGGGACACAGGAAAAGGGGAGAAGAGGCAGAGAAGGCTCAGCTGTGGCTTGACCTTTCTGACTCTTAAGAGGGTGAGAAGATCTCTCAAGCTCACTTCCGCCATTCTCTAGAGGACCCTGAGGTTCAGCACGGTCAGTTCTGAGGAAGGCAGAGCTGACTCCTCACCAGACAAAAACTAAGAGGCCATAGAGACAAGCCCAGGAGAGACCAGAGGCACAGCTCTCTATTTGCCAGGGCTGGCCTCCACCCTCTCCAGCCTCTACCCCCTCCAAACTCCTCCCTCTCTTGCCTCTTCCCTCTCCCAGCCTCCTCCCTCTCCAGCCTCTTCCCTCTCCCAGTCTCCACCCCCTCTAGCCTCTACCCTTCCAGCCTCTTCCCTTTCCCAGTCTCTACCCTCTCCAGCTTCTTCCCTTTCCCAGTCTCTACCCTCTCCATCCTCTTCCCTTTCCCAGTCTCTACCCTCTCCAGCCTCCTCCCTCTCCCCAGACTCCATCCTTTCCAGCCTCTACCCTCTCCAGCCTCCACCCTCTCCCAGCCCCTACCCTCTCCATCCTCCACCCTCTCCATCCTCCACCCTCTCCCCAGCCCCTACCCTCTCCATCCTCCACCCTCTCCCCAGCCTCTACTCTCTCCCATCCTCCACCCTCTCCCCAGCCTCCACCCTCTCCAGCCTCTTCCCCTTTCCCAGCCCCACCCTCTTCCACCTGCTGCCCTCCCTCCTTCCCAGGCAAGAGGACTCTCACCTTCTCCAATTGACCTGCCACCTTTTTCTTTTTCTCGTCCTGAAAACAGAAGGCATAAAGGGTGAGGCTCACACAGATGAAGGGAGCTGGGGAAACAGAACTGCATTGCCCGGGGAAGGCCCACCTTTGGGAACCAAAAGGGAATGACTACCCTGCTGGAACTGGGGACAGAGGCTAGAGTGATCCTTTACATACTTTCTTAATTTCTGGAGTAGCAGAGTCTTTTGGAGGCTGCTTGGGCTGGCTTGGTTTCTGGGCATGTTTGCTCCAGGCTCTGGGTTTTGTCGGGTCCCCGAACGACTTGCAGAACTCCACCTGTGTGGGAAAGAGTGATTTTAGCACCTGCCACAGCACCCAGGTTGGCTGCTGTCCTTTAGCACCTGGGCGCTTGGGCATTTGAGACAACTGGCACTTCCTAGCTGAGTCTGCTAAAGTAAATTACACCTCACCCCTTAGCCTGGGCTTTCTTCTCCTTCAAGTCTAGAATGTAACACTTTAACAGTCTATCACTATGAGTCTGTAATACCATAAAGACAGTAGCTGCCACTTATTGAGGAATTCCACATGCCAGGTGCTGTCTAAAGTGCTGTGCAAGCACCGACGCACTGAGGCCTCTCACATCAGTGACAACTAGGCCTTTCTACAATTTGGATCAAGAATTTGAAGCACCAGGAAGTCAATTGCCCTGGGTTACCCAGGTAGTAAGTGACAGAGTGAGGACTGGAACTCGGGGAGTCTCTGGGCTCTGCAACCTGAGTTCCTAACCATCCACACTACAGAGCGGCATGAGGATGGCATGAGATGACTTGGGCCAAGCACTCAACCAGGGTCTGGGCAGAGCAATGTGGGGCAGCAGCTACCAAGGTTACCCCACACTGCCCTGGGGTAATTATCATAAGGTGAGCTCATCAGGCTCCAGAGAACAATTCGAGAGTGACAAGGACAATGGGGTGACCAGTGGAGGCATGGAAGAGGACTGGAGACCCAGCCTGAGCTGATGATGCCCCGTTCCAGCCCGAAAACCTCCAATACGCTCCTCTGAAAGGGCTTTGAGAGTGCTGGTTATTGGGGCATCCACCACTGCAAGCCACTCCCAGCCACAGTTAACCACTGCCCCCAGGGGGAAGGAGCTGCCAGCTGGCTGCAATCTATTTTGTTTTTAAGACAAAGGATCTCATTGCATTATGCAGGCTGGACTGCAGCGACATGATCATAGCTGACTGCAGCCTCAAACTCTTGGGCTCAAGTGATCCTCCTGTCTCAGCCTTCTGAAGAGCTAGGACTCCCAGCACAAGTCACCATGACCGGCTAATTTTTTTTAATTTTGTAAAGACATGGTCTCGCTCTGTTGCACAGGCTGGTCTTGAATTCCTGGTCTCAAGTAACCCTCCCACCTCAGCCTCCCAAAGTGCTGGTATCACAGGCACGAACCACCACACCTGGCCAGTTACAATCTCTTGTGCACACTTTCAAAATAGGTTTGTTATTTCTATAAGAATGACATGTGCTCGTGGTACAAAATTCGAATACTATACAAAGGTACAATGAAAGTTAAAAAAACTGTACTCCAATGCCTACCACTTATAGAAAGGAATGATTAGTATTTTGGTACAAATCCTATCTTATGGCCTTTTATGCATTTATCATACAGGCATGAAGAAAATGATTGTGTCTACATGGGATCACACCAGATATACATGGATCTGTCCATCATGTTTCTTCCTTCTCAACAAAGCATTAGAGATGTTTTTACAAAGTCACTAAATACACACGAGTGACCTGAGTGGAGCCCCCTCCTCCAGGAAGCTTTCCTGACTCTCCCTGGCCAGGCTAGAGGAGCTTTGTTCTCCCACAGTCTCTGGGGCTCACCCTATCATAGCATGGATGACACTCAGCCAAAGCGGCATGCTGACCTGTCAGCCCCCTGCCTGCCCAGAGGTAGCTGGCTCCAGGAGGACAGGGGTTGAGGCATCACCTTTTTCTCTAAATTCCCTGCAGCATTAAGTGCTTGCTAAATGCAGGAGTGAATGGATGAGGTAGAGCTGTGGCTCTCAAGGTGTGTGCCTCAGACCAGCAGCATGGGCATCATCTGAGAGCTTGTTGGATGTGTGAATTCTTGGGTTCTGCCTCCATGCACTGAATCAGATTCTCTGGGGACGGGCCCAGGAAACTGTTATAACAAGCTCTCCGGTGGTTCTTATGCACATGAAAGTGTGCATCAGTGAGGAAGAAGACCAAAGACATCACAAAGTGAAGGGGGGATAGTCTTTGAACTCAAGTGTTGAGTGAAAGATCAAGCAACGTCCCATTCCACAGGCAGGTAAGGGTGAGACGCCCGCCCACTCACTGTGATCCGGGCTGTGTCAATAAAGCTCTTGTTCAAGTGCTTCAGTGCCTTTTGGGCCTCTTCCTCCGTCTTGAAGCCGATAAAGCCAAACTTGCGGAACCTGCCGTCTTTGGTGAACTTCAGGCTGCAGTCCGTCAGCGTGCCGAAGGCGGCAAACAGCTGCCTGAAACGCTCCTCCTTCATCTGGGACAGAGAGGAATGAGAGATGAACTGGAAAGTCCCCAGAGCGAGGGGACAAATGGGCTGGAAACCTGAGGCCACGAGATTCTCTAAGGGTGGCCTTGGATGAAGAGGGGCAGAGTGTGCTTTTCTAGTTAGAAACAGGTTCCAGCTCTGACCCTAGCATGGGCTGTGTGGCCCTGAGAAAGTCCCTTAAACACTCACTGACGTGGAAATCAAAACTCGTATGGCTGCAAAGGACATCTTCCTACTCTATGAGGCTCCTATAAGACCAATGATAGAAGCAGAATTATGTCTTCTACATAGTAGATACCTGTCAGAATAGGCGAATGAATGAACAGACATGGTAAGCTATATAAATCTTTGCAATGAAGCCCCCCAAAAAGATGCCCACATCCGAATCCCTGGAACCTGTGGACATGTTACCTTACATGGCAAAAGAGACTTGGCAGGTATGACTGATGTGGAGACAGAGAGATGATCTGGGTTATGCAGCCAGGTCTAATGTCACCTCAAGGGTCCTTATGAGAGGGAGGCAGGAAGGCCAGAGAAGATGGAAACACGGAGAGATTGGAAGATATTGTGCTACTGCCTCCAAAAATGGAGTACACAGCTATCAGCCAAGGGAAGGCAGGTGTCTCCAGAAGGTGAAAAAAGGCAAAGGGACAGATACTCCCATAGAGCCTCCAGAAGGACTGCAGCCCTCCCAAAGGCTTGATTTTAGGATTTCTGACCTGCAAAACTGTAAGGTAATACATTTGGATTGTTTAAGCCACTAAGTTTGTGCTAATTTGCTATAGCTGCACTAAAAAACTAACATGCTAATATTATTATAATTTGGTCAAGAAGCCCCATACTGTGGCTTCTTGCCATCTTCACTGCAGCCAGGCTACCCTCACACCTCAGTTTTCTAAGCAGATACTGGGTGATTTGTGTGTGTGGTCGTGGAGTTGCCCCACAAATAGCCAAAACAAGTTTGAAAATGCAAGAAGTTAGAGGCCTTGGCAGTCCAGCCAGAAAAAGACCTTTTCTGAGGTAGCTTCTTACTAACTGATCTCATCAAAACTCTATGAGTTAGGAATTTTTATCCACATTTTATAGAGGAGAAAATGAAACTCATAAGGGCTGAATGATCTGCCCAGGGCCTACAGAATCCAGGTTTGTGACTCAATTTAGAAATATAAAAAGGCAGTGAATTCAAGTCCTCAGTGCCTGGGAGAGACCTGACTCAAGTCTGAATCCATCATTCCTTTGCCAAAGACCTTTTAGTGACTTTCTAGTACCCGAGTCTCAAGGACAAGCACCTAAAGGAAAACATGCGACTCTTCAAGATCTGCCCCTCACCAACCTCTTCAGCACCCCATCTTGCCAAAGTCCTCACAGCCTTCTTATCTCTGAGGTTTTGGTTGGCCCCTCTGGGTGACATTTCCCAAGATAGGCCCTGGCTAACTCCTCATTCTCAGTTCAATCTTCTCCTACTCCAAGAGGCCTTTCCTAGATGCCTTAGATGGGCGAGGTAAGCAACCCTCGCTGTGCTCTCATAGCACCCCGTCCATATGCCAAACCCTGCACCATGCGCCATAACGATCTGGTGCCTGTCTTTTCTGCTAGCCTTCAAGTCCCATCAAAAATAAGGATAAAGATTTATCCCCCTCAATCTACAGTGCTGGCAATATGACAAGAACTCACTACCAAATATTTGTTGAAAAATAATTAAGACCAGTGCAGGCAATCATGCTAAGAGAGAGTCAGGTGTAGTAGCAGTGAGGAATCCAAATTCTAGAAAAAGACTGCTCAATTCAATACCTGCTCTATAAATTACACCAGTGTGTGACCTCATGCAAATCCCTGTACCTCACTGTACCTTGGTTTCTTTACCTTTAAAATGGGTGTAAAAATAAAACTTACCTCACAGGGATATGGTGAAGATTGAATGAGTTGCTTTAACTAAAGCACCTGGCACATAGTAAACTCTCAAAGTGTCAGCTGCAACTGCCCTTGTTTTTGTAATTCTTTCATTCATGAGGTAAGACAGTGATAAGAGAGTCAACTACACCATGAAGCACAACAAAGCTGAATTTGGGAGGGAAAGGAAGTGCAGCCATGCTAAAAATCCTCATCCCAGAAATCAAGGCATCAAGACACACTGCCTAACCTGATGGACGGAGCAGTAATAGGTATTTTTAAGTATACTATTCAGAGATGATGACAGGAGAATTAAAAACGAGAACATTACAGACACTGGAGAAACAGATGGTCTAAATTTCTCATTTTTCATAGTCAAGGCCCAGCAAATAGTCACTGGGGCAGGCAGGTGAAAAGGAGGAGAGCACACTCCTTGAATATACAGAGATACATGTGGGGGGAGTCCTAAAATCAATGAAGATGGTTTCTCCTGGATAGAGTGGGAAGGTAGGGACAGAGCAGACTTTGCTACTCATGTTACACACTACTACAGTGTTTGAATTTTGAAAACTGTGTGTCACAAGTCTTTCCCACCTGACAAAGAAGAAAAGAATAAAAAGGAAAGGAAAAAAAACCCACAACATTAAAACTGAAATAGGGGCTAGGGGCGGCGGTGGCTCACACCTGTAATACCAGGAAGCCAAGGCAGGCTGATCACCTGAGATCAGGAGTTTCAGATCAGCCTGGCCAACATGTGAATCTCTAATAAAAATACAAAAGTTAGTCGGGCGTGGTGGTGCGTGCCTGTAGCCCCAGCTACTCAGGAGGTTAAGGCAGGAGAATTGCTTGAACCTGGGAGGCGGAGGTTGCAATGAGCCGAGATTGCCGAGACTGCGCTACTGCACTCCAGCCTGGGCGACAGAGTAAGACTATGTCTTAAAAAAAAAAAAAAACCCGAGAGAGAGAAAAAAGGATGATCCATTCGAGTCCACTGCATCTAATCATCTAATATCACATGCATTCACCTATTTTGCCTACCATGCGCTGGGTTCTGTGCTTGGCTCTAGGGAAACAAAAAAGTACGGCTGGGTCACCACTCCCCCACTTAATGGATAAATGCTGTAAAGCCCCTTTACTCACTCAGTATTCCCAGCTGCCCTAAGGATGGGAATGGGAATTGAAGGTACGCAGATTAATACTCCTCATGTCTTCCCTAACAGTCTCCTGACTGGAAGAGGAATATAAATACAATGTCGGACCATGTCCCAGGTCAACAACTAAAAAACAGTGATCGAATGAAGGAGGTTGTGGGAGCAGGGCATTCGCCACAAGGTGGGAGTTGTCACCTCCCTGGAAAGAGTTGGGTTAGGAGTTAGGTACCAAACAACCGGCTGTGAAACCGTAAGCAGTCACTATTCCTCTTTCTCAGGGATCAAATGCGGATAATCCTGGCCCCTTTGAGTTCAGAACTCGCCCCGGAGTCCTGCCCCAAAACTCTTCCATTCTCTCCAGGCATCTCTTCCCTCCCACACAGTTCCCGGCTGGTCTTATTTCAGATTCCCAAGTCCTGCCTCTGTACTCACCCCATTTGGGAGGTTCTTCACAATCAGCCGCGACATGGCGCAGGGTCCCCCACTGTTTTGATTCCAACACGACTGGACAGTGCTTCCACCAACAACTTTCACGCTATCACTCTGGGCGCCGCCATCATTGCCGAGCCGGAACACAGTCATGTGGCTGAGATCTTGGCCAGCCCCCATCCGGAAGTAGGCGTGGTTAAGCCAGAGCTACTAAGGGAAGTCACACTCCACAAGGGGCGGGCCTGACACTTGCATTCTGCGCAGTCGCAGGGTCTTGAACGGATCCTGGAGACACCAACGCAGCGGCGAAGGCGGCAGGGGGCGCGGGTTCCCAATATCCGCGTGGGATGGCGCCGAGTCCTTCTGGCGTTAAGGAGCGCGCCAACGGGGCAATCGCGTTCTCGCCTTTTTCCTATTTTTATTATTGAGCCCTAGGACTGCCTTGAGAAAGCGGGCAAGATTAGAGACCCTTGCCTCCCTCGTAGAAACGGGGAAAAGTGGGCCGGGCGCGGTGGCTCACGCCTGTAATCTCAGCACTTTGGGAGGCTGAGGCGGGCGGATCACGAGGTCAAGAGATTGAGACCATTCTGACCAACATGGTGGACCCCCCCCCACCCCAACCCCGGCTTTACTAAAAAGCACTAAAATTAGCTGGGTGTGGTGGCACGTGCCTGTAGTCCCAGCTACTCCTGAGGCCGAGGCAGGAGAATTGCTTGAACCTGGGAGGCGGGATTGCAATGAGCCGAGATCGCGACAATGCACTCCAGCCTGGCACCTGGTGACGGAGCGAGACTTGTCTCAAAAAAAAAAAAAAAAAAAAAAAAAAAAATGCTAATTGTAAATTAAGGTCTGTCCGTTCAAGAGAATTCTATGCAGTTGTTAAAGAGAGGTAGGTATGTAGCTGTAAATGTTTCTGAAGGAAGTGCATCAGTCAGTAGGACACAGATGTATACTCAAAAGGGTTTAACTAAAGAATATCTAGACAAGAAGCTATTTACAGAAGTGTGGTCAGTGTAATAGGATGAACGATTCCCCCTCCCCCAACACACACACTGGG
Source organism: Ateles fusciceps (assembly GCA_036589455.1). NCBI lineage: Eukaryota > Metazoa > Chordata > Mammalia > Primates > Atelidae > Ateles > Ateles fusciceps. The sequence goes on along the minus strand of JAZHEH010002159.1, from coordinate 225,629 downwards.
AACATCCTGACCCCTGGAAGCTGTCAATGTGACTTTATTTGCAAAAAGGGTTGTATTAGTTTGTTCTCATGCTGCTAAATAAAGACATACCCAAGACTGGGTAATTTATAAAGGAAAGAGATTTAATGGACTCAGTTTCACATGGCTAGGGAGGCCTCACAATCATGGAGGAAAGGAAGGGATGTCTCATGTGGCAGCAGGCAAAGACAGAATGAGAACCAAGCAAAAGGGATTTCCTCTTAGAAAATCATCAAATCTCATGAGACTTATTCACAACCATGAAAACAGTATGGGGGAATCCACCCCCGTGATTCAATTATCTCCCCACTGGGTCCCTCCCACAACACGTGGGGATTATGGGAGCTACAATTCAAGATGAGATTTGGGTGGGGACACAGCCAAATCATATCAAGGGTCTTTGCAAATATACTTAAGGATCTCAAAATGAGCTTATCCTGAATTATCCTGGTAGACCCTAAATCCAATGATAAATGTCCTTTTAAAGGACACAGAGAACACCATCTATAGGCGGAGGTAGAACCTGGAGTGACGTAGTCTAAGTCAAGGAACACCTGGAGCCACCAGAGGCTGGAAGAAGGAAGGCTTCTCCCCCTAGAGGTTTTGGAGAAAGCAAGGCCCCGCTGGTACTTTGGGGCTTCTGACTTCCAGAACTGTGAGAAAATAACTTTGCATTGTGATGCCATCTAATTTGTGGTCATCTGAGACAGCAGCTGTAGAAAATGTATACAGGAAGGGTTGAGGAACCAACAAAGGATGGCCAAACCCCAGGGCCCAGCAGCAGTGGGGGAGCTATCACCACCCCTGGGGCTGAAGGGCAGAGCTGGGCATGTCATCCCTGGATCTCACTGAGGCCAGGAGCTGTGGGAGAGGGACGTACTTTAAGGACTAGAGCTATAGAGAGATACAGTGTGAAACCACAGGTGTGTGTGTGTCGGGGATAAATACCCTGTCCCCCTCTTTCTCTTCCCAACTGCAGTTTCCTGCTGGAGCCTCCCCTTGGCCGAACCAATGGGAAGCTGGGGCCATGATCGCAGGTGTTGCACTGCACACAGACTGCATCTGGAACACAGAGCAGCATGGAGTAGCAGGCTCAGGGAATGGGAGATGGACGACTGGAGAAGAACCAGCACATGGGACAATCTCCAAGACATAGTTAAGTGAAAACCAGAAACATATTAAGTAATGTATTACCTATGCTGTCACTTAGGTTAAAAAAAAAGGGAGGAGGGGTGAGGATACATAGATACTTGTCATGTTTGCTGGCCAGGGTACCTGTAAATTTCAAAATGAATTGTCTTGCAGTTCTGGAGTCTAGCATTTTGAGATGAAGGTGTTGGCAGCGCCGGTTCCTTCTGAGAGCCATGAGGGTGAGTCTGTTTCTCCCTCTCTGACTTCCGGTGATGTGCTGGCCGTCTCTGACACTCCTTGGCCTGTAGACACGTCGCCCCATCTCAGCCTTCATCTTCACATGACAGTCTCCCTGTGTGCGTGAGTTCATGTCCAAACTTCCCATTTTATAAAGACACTGGTTGCATTGGATTAGAGCTCATCCTAATGACCTCATCTTAACATAGTTACCTCTGTAAAGACTCTATTTGCAAATAACATCACTTTGTGAGGTATGACAGGTTAAGACTCCAACACAGGAATTTGGAGGGGACACTATGTGTGAGTTATGTAAGCAAAGGTGATTTTGAAAGATACATGAGGAAGTGGTAACAGCAGTTGCTTGGGGAGGGGACCTGGGAAGTGCGTATTCAGGTGGATGGACATGTCCTTTACCTTGAGGAACCTTTTTTGATATTTCATTATGAAAAAGTTACCTATTATTTTTAATACATTCAAATATTAATCATGTATAAACTACGTCTGCATATATTTATACTTAACCATAGGGTAAAGTCAACAAGCATGTATATTAAAACTGTGGCCATTTCTGAAGGATGGCTTTGGAGGGGTGAAGTGGGAGACTAATAAATCTTTATGTATCTGTTTTGGGATTTGTTTGTTTTGTTTTGAGATGGTAACTGGGATTACAGGCATGCACCACCACGCCTGGCTATTTTTTTGTATATTTAGTAGAGACGGTTTCTCCATGTTGGCCAGACTGGTTTCAAACTCCAGACCTCAAATGATCCACCTGCCTCGGCCTCCCAAAGTGCTGGGATTACAGACATGAGAGACTGTGCCTGGCCTGCTTTGTGTGTTTGTTTGGAGACAAGGTCGTGCTCTGTGCCCAGGCTGGAGTGCAGTGGTGTGATCATGGCTTACTGCTGCCTCAACCTCCTGGGCATAAGCGATCCTCCTTCCTCAGCCTCCCAAGTGGCTAGGACTACACACATCTATCACCACACGTAGCTAATTTTTGTTTTTTTTGTAGAGACAGAGTCTGGCTTTGTTGCCCAGACTGGTCTCAAATTTCTGGGCTCAAGTGATCCTCTTGCCTCGGCCTCCCAAAGTGCTGGGATTACAGGTGCAAGCCACCATGCCCGGTCTGTATATGTTTTAAATCAGATTGGCAAACTTTTTCTCAAAAAGCCAGAGAGCAAATATTTCAGGCTTTGTGGGCTATGTGGTCTCTAATGCAACTGCTCCACCCTGCTGCCATGTTTTCAACACACCCGGAAATAACACGTGTGGCCGCATTCCAATAAAACTTTATTTACAAAACCAGGAAGCCACCCCATAAGCTGTATTTTTAAGTTACAGGATTATGGGGTATATTGGCTTTCTAGGGTTTCTGTATCAAATTACCAGAAACTGGATGGCTTCAAATAACAGAAATGTATTCTCTTGCCATTCTGGAAGCCAGGAATTTAAAGTCAAGCTGTCAGCAGGACCATGGCCTCTCCAAAGGCTCGAGGGAGGAGGATCCTTTTTTGTCTCCTCCAGCCTCTGGTGGCGGTAGGGATTCTTTGGCTTGTGGCTGCATAGCTCCCATCTCTGCCTCTGTTTTCACATGACCTTCTCCACTCTTGGTGTCCGAGTCAAAAGCACCTCCCTAGGCTTCCTCTTAGTAGGACACCTGCCATTGGGCTTAGGACCCACTCTAAATCCAGGTCAGTCTCATCTCAGGATCTTTAGCTAATGACCTTGCATAGACCCCTTTTCCAAAAAGAGTCACATTCACAGGCTTGGGGGATTAGGATATAGGCATATCTTTTTGGGGGCTACTATTTGGCCCATGAGATCTGCTTGCTTTGTAATAGTTTACTCTGAAGATCAGATTTCACCTTCTCTCTGTCTTGTGTATACTGTCCATTCAATTAAAACACACATGCATGTAAAAATGTACCCTCAAGCCTGGAGTCGATGACTTATGGGTCACTGTGTTTCAAAGTCAACAGATATTGTTAAATAATAACTGGAGGGTTGTTTCCTGCACGCTGTGATATTTAACAGATATTTATTGATATGTGATATGAATTAAATGGCAACTGGGGGGTTGTTTACTGCACACCGTGACCCTGGTTAGGGCGGGCTGGGGCAGGCTTTATGAGGCAGCTCTGAGATATTAGCCTTTTACAAGAAGGCCAGTGTTGCCCAGCCAGTCCTAGTTTCATGTACTTTTACTATTTTCATGAACTGCCTTTATTAAAATGTACAACTCAATGTAGCCTGCCCTAAAAAAATTCACAAATCAGAAGGTCTTTCAAAGGTCTATCTTTTTTAAAAGAAAATGGAATGCCCGTTACGAATCCCCCACATCCCAATTCTGGGTCCAGAAAATATGGTCGCCACATGTGGGGAGGAGGGACCATTCTCAGGCCATATATTCCCGTGCATTTAATAAGCAGCCACGTTATAACATTATTATTAGTCTTGCTGAACTCCAGCCTTCCTGTTTTGTCTCCTGCCTCCTTTTTTCTCCCAGCAGAACTAATTCAGGGGCACCGAGATGCCACCAGGCTGGGCTCTCCAATTATACCTAGAGGTTTAAAAAATTCAGTCTCGTCTAAGCCATCTCCACCCCTGGGCTTCATCAGTGTACTTCTTTGGGAGGCCGAGGTAGGAGGATCTCTTGAGCCCAGGAATTCAAGACCAGCCCTGGCAACATAGTGAGATCCCATCTCTACAAAAAAGTACAAAGATTAGCGAGGTGTCATGGTGCACGCCTGTAGATCCAGCTACTTGGGAGGCTGAGGTGGGAGGATCACCTGAGCCCAGGAAGTCAAGGCTGCAGTGACCTATAATTGTGCCACCACACTCCAGCCTGGGCAACAGAAAGGGAGACCCTATCTCAAAAACAAAACAAAAACTCCCCAAAACAAAAAGCACAATTATAAGTACTAACAAAAAGCACAATTATAAGTACTTGGGGGTGTGAGAGAAGTAGTGTCTAGTCCCTGAGGGAATTAACTTCCCAGCTGGAGAAAGGCAATTGGGGAGGGATTCTAGAAGGTTCTAGAAGAGAATGGAGAGAGGAGAGGAAAGCAAACCTGATTTCCTTTCTATGTCAGTTGGTCCCAATGAGTGGGACCAATGGGCACCCAGCTGCTCTGGCTAGACACCTAGGAGTCGTCCTGAGCCCACCCCCTCACTCTTCAGCCTGTGTCTAACCCATCAGCAAGTTATACCAACTCCATTTCCCAAAAGATTTGTCGAACACATCATCTTTTCCCCTGTCTCCACTGCTATCAAGCTAGTCCAAGCTCTTACTGTATTCATTTCCTGTGGCTGCTGTAACAAATGGCCCCAAATTTAGTGGCTTAAAACCACGGGCATTGATGATCTGCAGTCTGAACGGCAGAAACACCAAAGCCGAGGTGGGGGCAGAGCTGCTTCCCACGGAGGCTCCAGGGGGAGAATCTGTTTCCCGTAGCTCCCGGCTCCTCCCTCCATCCTCAAAGTTCTGTCTTTCACCCTCTCATCTGTGGTCACATCTCTTCGCTCTGCCCCCTCCTGCTGCACCTCTGTCACACACTGAGCTCACCTGGATAATCCACGGTCATCTCATCATCTCAAGATCCTCAATTTATCACTTGAAAAAGTCCCTTTGCTGAAGAAGCCAATGTACTTAGAGGTTCCAGGGATGAGGACGTGGACACCGTTGGAGGACGTTATTCAGCCCGCCAAAGCCATCATCCTGCCCATGTTATTCCAACAGCACCCTCGTTGGTCCCCTTGTCTGTAGATGGGAATGTACAGAACTAGTTAAAACAAGAGCTAGACTGACCAGTGCCCCCAGGGTCTGATCAGAAGAAGGTGGTCTCACCTCAGTCTCTGACTTTGCTTCATCCCTTCCAGCCTCCCTACTGGTCCCTATCTCCTTCCTGCAGGCCTCTTCCCTGAGACCTTCGCAATCTTCCATGTTCTCTGCCTGGACCACCTTTCCCCCTCCATGGCTCCCCTCCCCTCACTTCTCTCAGATCTCCCATCAAAATTCATCTTCCCAGGAAAGCCTTCCCCTGGCCACCCTCTCTCAAAGGGCACCACCGACTCCATCCTACCCCTTCCCTCTTACCCCCCTGTAGTGCATTTTTTTCATAGTGTTGTTATGACCTGGCATTTCCTACTTTTTCTGTGCCTGATGTTGGTTTCTCCCAGTAGCAGCATTCTCCATGAAAGCAGAGATTGCATCTGATTTATGGACTGTCCCTGGCACCCAACCCTGTGCCCAAGCCAGACCCTCTGAGGCAAGACCTTTGGTTTAATTGTTTTCTGGCCCTTTATTGACCAAACCTTGAGGAATTGACTCAATGGGTAACCACAGCTGCAATGCAAGAGAGATTTGGGTGAGGGTTGGGGCTTGGGAGAGAAAGGAGAAGGAAACTTTCCCTGCTTGGCATGAGATGGGCAGGGCGAGGACGGCAGCTTCAAGAGTGAGAATGTGCAGAGGAACTGAGAACTCAGCTTTGTTCAGGGTGAGGGGTCATAGGGAGAAAGTTGTCGCCCTCTTGCTCCCATCCTTCGGTCCCTCCTGAGCATGGTCCAGAGGCACTGGGGAGGACTTCTAGAATGTATCGTATAGCTATGCTGACACGTTAATATTTACTGTAGCGTTGTTTGCAATCACCAAGAATGGGCAACAGCTGAAATGCCCGTCAGTAGAGAACTGGTAAAACAATGGATAAGATATCATGTAGATGTTAAGAAAAGAATGAAGCAGTACGCAGGTCTTGATTTCAAATCCATTCTTTAATGAAAGGGACTAGGGTTCTTTGGAGTAATGGCTATTCCTAGGACTTGGGCAGGGAATACACAGGGTGAACCTGGAGTATCTTGTAATGCCAAAGAGTAAGAAAAAGCTCAAAACAATTTTTTTTCCCCTAATGGGACACAAGAGCCAACTGAAAGGGCCCCCAGTGCCCAAGGCTGGAACATTTTGATTAACAAAATAAATAATGTAGCTGGGCACAGTGGCTCATGCCTGTAATCCCAGCACTTTGGGAGGCCGAGGCTAGCGGATCACCTGAGGTTGGGAGTTTGAGACCAGCCTGGTCAACATGGTGAAACTCCATCTCTACCTAAAAATACAAAAATTAGCCGGGCATGGTGGCAGGTACCTGTAATCCCAGCTACCTGGGAGGCTGAGGCAGGAGAACCCAGGAGGTGGAGGTTGCAGTGAGCAGAGATTGCGCCACTGCACTCCAGCCTGGGTGACAGAGTGAAACTCCATCTTAAATAATGTAGTATTGGATTATAACCCAAAGTATAGAATATTTGTAAGTCCAGTGATTTAAACAAGTGATAAGAAAATACATGTGGAGGATAAATAAACTGAGAATTTCAAATCATTTTATGATTATGCTTGTTCCTCAAGGCTGGGCATGGTGGCTCACAGCCTGTAATCCTAGTTCTTTGGGAGGCCAAGGAGGGAGGATTGCTTGGCCCCAGGAGAGCAGCCTGGGCAACGTGGCAAGATCCCATCTCTACAAAAAATGGAAAATTAGCCAAGCGTGGTGGTGTGCACCTGTAGTTCCAGCCTCTTCGGGGGCAGCAGTGGGAGGATTGCTTGAGCCCAGGAGGTTGAGGCTACAGTGAGCCATGGTCTCACCACTACACTCCAGCCTGGGCAACAGAGTGAGACGCTGTCTCAAAAAGAGAAAAAGAAAAAAAAGGAACATCACATCACTTTCCAGCCTTACATGTGGACTGTGCATTGTGATTTCGAGACTACACTATGGAAAAGGAGGGAAAAATGTAACTTTACAGTGGAGAAACCTGGGAAATGTGACTTGAATCAGGTGGTCAAGGTTAAGATCAACGGTGATAAGTCATGTTGATGTATGTACCCTTGATATGAAATGACTAGTCACTTCTGTGGTCATCCCCCCCAGAGAACATAACCAAAGTCTAATTATGAGAAAACATCAGACCAACCCCTGTTGAAGGACATCTTTTAAAATCTCTGCACAGTGCCCCTCAAAACTGTGAAGGCCATTGAAAACAAGAGAAGTCTCAGAAACTGCCACAGCCAAAAGGAGCCTAAAGAATAACAGAATATGGGATGCTGGAACAGAAAAAAGGACATTAGATACAAACAAAAAAATATCTGAATAGAGCATGGACTTTAATGCATAGGCATGCATCAGGCATCAGTGTTGATTCATTAATTGGGGCAAAGGTTCCAGGGGTGATGCTGACAATAAGGAAATCTGGGTGCAGGGAATTCGGGAACAGTCTGTAAGGTTTTCACAACTCTTCTGTAAATCTAAAACTATTCAAAAGTAGTTTATTAAATATATATATATATATATATATATAATTGTTGCCCAGGCTGGAGTGCAGTGGTGTGATCTCGGCTCACTGCAGCCTCCGCCTCCCGGGTTCAAGTGATTCTACTGCCTCGGCTTCCCAAGTAGCTGGGATTACAGGCGCACACCACCACGAGGAGCTAATTTTTGTATTTTTAGTAGAGGTGGTGGTTCATCTTGTTGGCCAGGTTGGTCTTGAATGCCTGACCTCAAGTGATTCACCCACCTTGGTCTCCCAAATGCTGGGATTACAAGTGTGAGCCACTGCACCTGGTCTGTTAAATATCTCAAGATGTTTTGAAAATGAAAAAGGAAGGGTACAGTAATTCTGTATTTATAGATGTATACTAATAGCCAAGGTATATTCCAAGTCACCAAGATAGCACACATCTGGACCTTGCTTTTTGTTTAAGTGGTTTATTTTTATTATACTTTAAGTTCTGGCATACATGTGCGGATCGTGCAGGGTTGTTACATAGGTATACATGTGCCGTGGTGGTGGTTTGCTGCATCCATCGCCCCATCATCTACATTAGTTATTTCTCCTAATGCTATCTCTCCCCCATCCCCCCTATCCCCTGCTATTCCTCCCCTAGCCTCCCACCCTCCAGGCCCCAGTGTGTGATGTTCCCCCTCCCTGTGTCTGAGTGTTCTCATGGTTCAACACCCACTTAGGAGAACATGAGGTATTTGGTTTCTGTTCTTGTGTCAGTTTGCTGAGAATGATGGTTTCCAGTTTCATCCATGTCCCTGAAGAGGACATGAACTCATCCTTTTTTATGGCTGCATAGTATTCTGTGGTGTATATGTGCCATATCTTCTTCTCATCTGCTGACATACAGGGAAACTGAGGCCTGCAGAGGAGGAAACACTTGCCCAAGATCACACTGTAGAGCCCAAGGCTGGATTCGAGTTTGGCTCCCTTTGCCACCCTTAGGGGTCAGGAAGTGGAGGCCGTGGAGGGGGGTGCTGGAGATGGTTGCCCTGGGGCGTCACTATCTGCTATGTTGAGTGTCACCAACATAGCCCAGCACTTCACTGCCCACCTCAAAAGTCCCTCTGAAGGGCAGCCCCCATTCCCAGACAACTGCAGAGGAGCCTCAAGGGAAAACCCAAGTGGCCAGGGTTTGACTCGAGACAAAACCAGGTGTGCACTAGCTTCAGCCACACCTGAATGGAGACCAGGCAGTTCACCTGTGGCAGGTGGCAGCTGAGCCTTGGCCCCGGTGGGCCCTGCTGGGGGCCCAACATTAGAGACGTGGTGGCCCCTCCTGCTTTTGGCAGTGAACTATAAATATTCCCCCTGGGGGAGCAGAAATCACACATCATTCATCAGCCGAGCCAACAAGGGTCTTATCCCCAGGCTCTGGAGGCTGCAAATTCCAGCATCGCTTTACTTGGGGCTGGGTGTAATGCTCAGTGGGGACTCAGGCAGGGTGATCCGGGGGATGGGTTGGAATTAAAACCAGAATCATTGTCTTTCCTTTTTAAATTTTCCAGTGGTGTTGTGGGCTGATACCACCTTCACACATAGAGAATCGTCAAGGTCTGGTTTAAAAGAGTTAGGTTCATCGCAGCACAGTTTACAATAGCAAAGACCTGGAACCAACCCAAATGCCCATTGATGATAGACTGGACAGGGAAAATGTGGCACATATACACCATGGAATACTATGCAGCCATCAAAAAAGATTGAGATCGTGTCCTTTGTAGGGACATGGATGAACCTGGAAACCATCGTTCTCAGCAAACTGACACAAGAACAGAAAATCAAACACTGCATGTTCTCACTCATAGGCGGGTGTTGAACAATGAGAACACATGGACACAGGGAGGGGAGCATCACACACTGGGGTCTGTTGGGGGGGAAATAGGGAGGGAGAGCAGGGGGTGGGGAGTTGGGGGAGAGATAGCATGGGGAGAAATGCCAGACATAGGCAATGGGGAAGAAGGCAGCAAATCACACTGCCATGTGTGTACCTATGCAACAATCTTGCATGTTCTTCACATGTACCCCAAAACCTAAAAATGCAATTTAAAAAAAAAAAGTTCTGTTGGAGGAATGATTTGCCAGAAAAAAATAATTTTTTTTTTTTTTTTTTTTTTTTGAGGCAGCGTCTGACTGTTGCCCAGGCTGGAGTGCAGTGGCACAGTCACCACTCACTGCAGCCTCGACTACTTCCTGGGCTCAGGTGGTTCTCCAACCTCAGCCTCCCAAGTAGCAGGAACCACAGGTTCACTCCACCACACTTAGCTAAGTTTTAAAAATTTTTTTGTAGAGGTGGGTTTTTACATGTTTCCCTAGCTGGTCTCAAACTCCAGGGCTCAAGTGATTCACCCAGCTCAGCCTCCCACAGTTCTGGGATTACAGATGTCAGCCACGACGCCCAGCCCCATCACTAAATGTGACTGTGGTTCAGCTAGACAGGGAGCTGTGCTGCAGGGAAGCAAACAGGGTCCTTCATTCACTCATTTGTTATTTAGATAGTTAATGAGCACCTGCTCTGTGCCAGACCCTGTTCCGGGAACTGAGAATATAGCAGTGGTCAGAACAGACATGTTCCTTGTCCTTAGGATACTTACAGTCTAGTCTAGTGAGAAAGACTGACACTAAAAGGCATACTCTGGCTGGGCATAGTGACTCATGCCTATAATCCCAGCACTTTGGGAGGCCGAGGCAGGCAGGCAGATCATCTGAGGCCAAGAGTTTGAGACCAGCCTGGTCAACATGGCAAAACCCTGTCTCTACTAAAAATACAAAAATTAGCCAGATATGTTGGCACATGCCTGTAGATACTTGGGAGGCCGAAGCATGAGAACGGCTTGAACCCAGGAGGCGGAGGTTGAAGTGAGCTGAGATCACATCACTGCACTCCAGCCTGGGCGATAGAGCGACTTTAGGTTTTTTTTTTTTTTTTTTGAAAAAGGGCATATTCCTATAATTCTTCATCGTCATTGTTGCCATTAAAATGAATGATATATTTAGGGGACAAGTTCTTCACCTTCATAGGCACCATCTTGGAGGGGGAAGTGGCTATGCTTCTCCAAGATCATGTCTAGTCTAGTTTCTGCTTTGAAACTAGCGGAAAGTCCTCCTGTTCAACCGTGGGCCGTGCCTGCCCATCCGTCGTGGCTTTTCTTCTGAAGTAGGTGGTGCCATCATCTCTCCAGTTGTCCTCTTCCATTCCACTGCTGAGGGAAGCCCTGGAAAGTCACAGCCATGAAGTAGCTCATCCTTGATGACATGGAGCCCTGGAGAGAGCAGAAACGTAGGAGGTAGAGAGACCCTGGTCCAAATCCCAACTCTGACACTTCATGATGTGTGACCTTGGGTAAGTCAGTCACCCTCTCTGAACCTCATCGCTCATTTGCAAAGCAGGACCAGTAATGCCCACTTCCAGGGTCATGGTGAGGATTAGAGGGAATGTATTCACACTGCCTAGCACAATGCCAACAGCAGTAATAACAAAATCATATTTTGATGTGCCAGGTACTGGTTAAGACAGACTATCTCATTTAAACCTCACAGTAATCCAGCAATGTAGGTAGACTTGTTACAGATGAAGAAATTCAAGCACAGAGAGGTTGAAGTGACTTAGGTGGGCTCCCTCAGCCCCGGAGCAGTAAACAGAGGTTCAGAACCTACACTGTATCCACTATGCCATGAGTCGAATAGCCGGATCGATGCCTCTTTGCTGGCATTACATCTTTGCCTCCTAGTGTTCTTGCTGACTGCCAGCCCACACTTCTCATCTCCTTTTCTTATTAGGCAAAGGGCATCTGGTCTCAGCTGATCTTGTGTCAGAAAAACTGCCTACAATTCTCAGTAGTACCAGCAGGGGGCACCAGAGGATCGTGGATAAACCCGTGCAGAGCCTTAGAAGCCAGGCGGAGAAATCCATAGGAGGCTGAACTGGGGAGCTGGGAGTTTCACAACAGTGCGAGACATGTGTCCAAGCTGGCCTGGTGCACAATGGATGGCACTTATTCCTGATTTTGCTCCTGTGGGGGGAGACAGAATCCTGCCTTCTCACTGGAAGGACCCTGCTCCACAGAGTGCCCAGTAGTAGTTGGTCAATACATATTTCTGCATAAATAAATATATAGGTTTGAACCGCGAGGAAGTTAAGGAAGCCTGAGAGGGCTTCAGTGCAGACAGCAAGAGGAAGCTATCTGGCTGGGCAGGGAAACCGAACTTATCAGGGTCCCATGCAAGGAAGAGGCCACTGAGGTGTTGCAGCTGCGTCTAAGAAGGTGGGGCCAGGACAAGGAAATGCCAAGAGGTCCTAGGGCACCAGGGACCTGCAAGAGTGGGAGTCATGGTAGGCTGAGAAATGGCCCCTTGCAAAATATGCACTCCCTCAACAAAAGCAGGGAGATCTTTGCAGATGTGATGAAGGCAAGGCTCTTGGGTTGGGAGATGATCCCTAAATGCCATTACATGTACCCTTAACAGGGATAGGCAGAGGGAGATTTGACACATGGCGGAGATGGAGCCAGATGTAGTAGCTCATGCCTGTAATCCCAGCACTTTGGGAGGCCCAGGTGGGGGGATCGCTTGAGGTCAGGAGTTCGAGACTAGCCTGGCCAACATGGTGAAACCCTGTCTCTACAAAAAAAAACACAAAAATTAGCCAGGTGTGGTGATACATGCCTGTTGTCCTAGCTACTTGAGAGGCTGAGGTGGGAGAATTACTAGAACCTGGGAGGTGGAGGTTGCAGTGAGCTGAGATTGTACCACTGCACTCCATCCAGCCTGGGTGACAAAGTGAGTCCCTGTCTCAAAAGAAAAAAAAAAGGCACTGTGGAGATGAAACCGAGAGAAACTTAAATGTGTCAGCCTTGAAGACTGGCATTATACAGCCACAAGCCAAGGAACGTTGGCATCCCCCTGAAATTGGAGGGGAAAATGGGGTGGGTTCTCCCAGGAGCCTTCAGAGGGGCCTTGCTGATGACCTCAATTTTAATTCAGCCATTCTGATTTCAGGCTTCTGGCCTCCAGGGCTGTGAGAAAATAAATTTGCATTGTTTTCAATGTGCGTGGTCATTTGTTACAGCCGCCACAGGAAAGGAACCCAGACACAGGGAGAGGGAGCGAGGTTACTGTGCTACTTAGAGGACCTGCAGAGAGACACACAGCCACCGGCAGAGCCCTGGCTGGGCCTGGGGGGGGACGCTAGCTGCCTCTTCTTCCCTCTCCTGCTGCAGTCGTCTGTCGGTGCCTCCCATGGGCTGACCCCAGCCAGAAGGCGACAGGCAGGCAAGGGAGCCATGGGTGATACAGTCCATCGGGCCAGCCTCCTGGGCACAGAGCTGGGTGGTTGAGGGGGACACATGGCTCATAATCAGCATACCCGCTCTGTGCCCAGCATGCACCTGTGTACCCAGCCAGGACCTCCATTCCCCCAGGACAGCTCCAGATTTGGGTGGATTTTCCTCTCTTCAACAACAGCCGCTTATGTTCATTGCAATGCGCCTTACCCTTTGGTGCTTTGGAAACACTCTCTTGAAAACACCTGGACTGATCAGGAAAAAAAAGTTATCCATTTGATTGCAAAAGTCTTAATTTTGAGCCTGGGAAAACAGGGTGACTGAATAAATGTAAGTCAGGAGTCCTACCCTCAAAGAACCTCAAACCTAACTGTATTTCATACATTCTCAAGGAGGGGGACACCCAAGAGTAACAGGCAGTACTTGGTGATTAACTGGTGGGATTCAGGCCGAGTGGATATAATCCAAAACAGCCCCCAAATCCCAGGAGGTGTGTTTGTGGAGTGGATGAGAGCATGCACTTTGGGGTCATCTTCCTGGGTTTGTAATCCCAGCTCTTCCTCTTAAGAGCTGTGTCACCTGGGGCAAGACACTTAACCTCTCTGTGCCTTTTTTCTTACCTGCAAAATGGGTATAAGTGATGATAGTGGTTCCCACATAGGGACACTGTGATGAATAAATGAATTAACAAGCCGATAGTGCATCACACAGTGCCTGGCTGTAGTCGGCACTCCTAAGCGCTTGTTTATTCTTCACTAAAATAAATTAGCAACTTTGGGAGGCTAAGGTAGTGGGGATCGCCTGAGCCCAGAAGTTTGAGATCGTCCTGGGCAACATGACAAAACTCTGTCTCTACTAAAAGTACTAAAAACTAGCCAGCATTGTGGCATGCACCTGTAGCCACAGCTATCTTGGAGGCTGAGGCAAGAGGACCCTTGAGCCCAAGAGGTTGGGGCTATAGTAAGCTGTGATCACCACTGCCCTCCAGCCTGGGTCATGAGAGTGAGACCCTATCTCAAAAAAAAAAAAAAAAAAAAAAAAAAAGCAACAGTTACTAATTGCGTAGGGCCTGCTGTGCATCATGAATTATCCTAATGAAATCCTTGCCGTCAGCCTCCATGATGGGTTCTACTGTTTCCCCCATTTTACATGCTGAGGAGGCTGAGGTCAGGGACTTGTCCTAGTTCACACAGGGAGAGGCAGAGCTGGACTCAAGAAGACAAATTTTGCAGCCAGACAGACTTAACTATGACTACCCATTGCCTTTAACAGTGCAGAGATATTTCAGGAAATAGGGGCTTAAGGAAGAGTGTCACAGAGACTTCCCAGCACTGGGCTGTGCCTGAGGTCTTGTGGCTTCCCCGTCTAGAAAGACCTCTCCTTGGAAATCCTAGTACACTTTGAACTCAGTGGCATAAAGTGGCTTGGGACATTAGAGGAACTGAGTGACCTGAATCCATCCTGATTCGTGAACCACTAGAGGAAACACTGAAGCGCCAACTGCCTGGCCAGGCCCAGCAGATCCTGAAATAAATAGCACCCTGAGTGGTTAGTACAGTGCCCTGATGAAATCTGAAGAATTGAAAGGCAATTGTAGTCAGAAAACAGTCTGCGAGTGCAATGTCCCCTGTATCAGCCTGGCTCTGGCTTCAATCCAAATTGAGGAAATTGAGGAGAGTTTGATAAAGGGGAAAGTCTACTAATGTGTGCATAGGGTGCAGGAGAGCATGGTGCTCAGGGTTCCACACAGCAAGGAGCAGGACGTGTCTAGTACTGAAGAGGGAGGGGAGGGCAAGGCCTTTGGACCCATCAAAAGGGATGTGGGCTGAGTCTGATGGGAGCTAGGGCCTGTCAGGCATGTGACCAGTCCAAGGCAACCCTGCAGGGAGGAGCTGGTAGAATAAATGTCATAGCCCAACATGCTTTCCTCCCTGCAGTCTCTTGTTGGGGATCCCCCTTTGGCCAAACCAAACTGGAAGCCAGAGGGCACAGTGGCACCTGTGGGATCCATTCCAAGCCGTCTCCCACTTCCCTGAGCAGCATGGGGAAGGTGGGCGTGGAGACAGGCAGACTGCAAACAAGTCTGCTGGGAGTTTCTCATCACCTCCCTTCTCCGTGGGGGGGGATGTGCAGGTGGGACTCAGCATCTCTGGGCTCCCTCTGAGGGTTAAGTCCCTGAACCTTGGGACAAAGAAGAGAAAACCATCAACCTGTTGCAATGTTGTTAAACCTGAGGGTTAAGTCTCTGAGCACCTTGGAGAGAGGATTTAGTGAAGTGAGGTTGGGGAAGTTGCTTGACTTCTCAGCAACGTCACAATCCAGGGCCCTTGCATATGTGTCTCCTGGAATCCTACAGAAAAGCCTGCCTTCTTCACTCCCCTAGGGAACTTGCCCTTCTGACCCAGCAGAATCAGCAAGGCTTAGGAGAGGAGCATTTTGCTTTGTCACTTAATATCTGGGTTCAAAATTCAAACAGCTAACTTGGAAGCTGTGTGTCCTTAGATTAATTACTTAACCTCTCTGAGCTGGTGCCATGAAGACAAACCTCTAGACTCAAACCTGGGTTCCAAGCTCCTCTCAGCTATTAGAAGTAGAGGTAGAGTAACTTCCCCAGCTGTGTGACCTTGAGGAAGTCACTCTACCTCTCTGAGCCTTGGTTTTCTCATCTGCAGAACGGAGTACCTATCTTGACGACTTACTTATGTTGCTCCAAAACCGATGTTAAATTATGAATTCCCAGGTGTATGACTATGACCTTATTTGGAAATAGGGTTTTTACAGATGTAATCAAGTGAAGGTGAGGTTTACTGCAGCAGGTGGCCCTACTCCAATATAACCAATGTCCTTAGAAGAGAACAGACACAGACACACAGGGGAGGACACCAAGTGACAATGGAGGCCCAGCCTGGAGTGACGCATCTATAAAACAGAGAATGCCAAGACTTGCCAACAACGGCAGACACTAAGAAGACATGGGCTCCCCCCGGTGCCTTCAGAGGGAGCAGAGCCCTCCCGACACCTTGACTCTGAACTTCTGGCCTCCAGAACTGTGATGAATGAATTCTGTTGTTTTAGGGGCAAGCAGATTGTGACAATTTGTTACACCAGCTCTAGAAAGCGAACACTTTTTCTAGGTACTAACGTTTCATAACAAATTATCCCAAACCTGTTGGTGTAGCATATCCATTCATTATGCTCATGGATTCACATAGGTTAGAATTAGATGAGAAACAGGTGAGCTGGCTTGTCTGGGGCTTTCAGAGGCCTCTTCATGTACGTTTTTAAGCTTCTTCACAGCATGGTGGCTCATCTCCAAGGTGACTTTCCCTGGGAGCAAGAGACACAAGCAGAAACTGCATGTATATTTTAAATCAAGCCTCGAAAGTCATGGAGCATCACTTCTGCTATACCCTGTTGGACAGAGCAGTCATGGCCCCAAATGCATTTAAGGGCGGGGACACAGACCTGGCCTCTCAGTGGGGTGGGATTGGGGGGAGTGTCAGCCACGTTGTGAATAAAGGCACGTAGGATAGGAGCTGCATATGGGATCCTGCATCCTAGGTGCGGGTGTGAGAATTAGACAAGCTCCTGTTCAGCAAAGCAGTTTTGAAGCTGAGAAACACCAGACTGCCCTGCTTGTCAATGGAAGTTGTGTTTATCTATTAGTTACAGTGGAGATGAGGTGAATTCTAGGTGAGGGATGGATGGTCATCTCAAAGACGATGCACAGCTCAGTGAGGTTTTCCTGTGGGCTTGAAGTCCTAATTCTCAGTGAGATTTTCCTGTGGGCTTGTTACTTTTAAAAAGTGCCATTTTTCTTGGGGGAAAGGTGCATATTCATGACCCCTTTCCCCACTTGGTTAGGCTGAAGGATTTTGTGCTTCTATAAACTTGAAGGCAAAATCAATTCAACCCAAATGGGAGGGGATCCAGGCCTGGTGGCTCATGCCTGTAATCCCAGCACTTTGGTAGGCTGAGGTGGGAGGATCACTTGAATCCAGAAGTTCAAACCAGCCTGGACAACATAGCAAGACCCCCTTTCTACAAAAAATACAAAAAATTAGCCGGGCATGGTTGCGTGTGCCTGTAGTCCCAGCTACTCCGGAGGCTGAGGTGGGAGTTTGAAACTGCAGTGAGCCGTGATCGCAGCACTGCACTCCTGGGTAACAGAGTGAGACCTTGTCCCACAAAACAAATGGAAGAGGAACTCAAATGCTCCCCAAAAGGGAACCACAGGCTTGTATGGACTGAGTTGTTCCTCCTACCCCAATTCATGTGTTGAAATCCTAACCTCCTATGCAACTGTATTTGAGACAGGGCCTTTAAGGAGGTAATTAAGGTTAAATGAGGTCATAAGGTGACAAAATAAGACCTTGAGGCAACCTGCAAAGGAGATTTTGAATGATGTCTTGGGATCAGAGGGCAAGGCTGGGCCAAGGTGCCGAGATTAAAGTAAGGATGGGGTGAGGGCTGGGTGGGAGCTCCGAGACCTGTCTTCCTCAAAGGGGATGTGGCCACCTCTTTGGTAGTTATGGCATAAAACTGTCTTCACCAATACCCCACCTCCAGTCTGGGCACATGCCTCCTAAGCTAAGAACTGCGTTTCCTGGGTTCCCTTTCTGCTCCACGTGGCCACGTGACTTACAATGATGAAGAAGGTAACACTGAGTTTGGACAATGTGCTGACTGCTGCTGTAAGCACTTAAAAGTAACTGCCTTAATTTTCATACTAACCTCCCCCATCAGGGAGATACTATTATGATTTCCATTTTATAAATGAGACCAAGGCTCAGAGAGGGGAAGTTACTTACCCACAGTCATACAGTCAGACAGCAGGGGTGTGATCGGTCATGTTTTATTCCCAGTGTTACACTGTATTTGTACAGGTCACATCGTAACATATGATTACAACGTTACACTGCCTTTCTCACAAGCAGAGCCAAAGGATCTGTTCATTCAAACGTTTAGGTTCCTACCTTATCCCAAGGCATTTTACTAATACATGCACGATTCCATCTACTCCTATGCAAACTACTGGCTTCAAAAACGATTATTGTTGTTTTGAGACAGGGGCATGCTCTGTTGCCCAGACTGGCATGATCTCAACTCACTGCAGCCTCGACCTCCCAGGCTTAGGTGATCCTCCCACCTCAGCCTCCTGAGGAGCCAGGACTACAGGCACATACCACCATGCCCGGTGCACGCGCGCATGCACACACACACACAAACACACAAACACACACACACACACACACACACAACACACACACACACACACACACACACACACAAACACACACACAAACACACACACAAACACACACACAAACACACACACAAACACACACACAAACACACACGGACTCACTATGTTGCCCAGGCTGGTCTCGAACTCCTGGGCTCAAGGGATCTTCCCCACCTCAGTCCCCCAAAGTGCTGGGATTACAGGTGCGAGCCTCCACGCCTGGCCAAGAACTATCATGATGCCTGTTTTATAGATGAAGAAGGTGATGCCAGGGAGGTTGAGTGACTTGCCCAAGGTCACACAGCTGGAAAGTGGCAGAGCCAGGATTTGAATCCAGGACTCCGACTTGGCTTTTCTCTCCATTCTGCCACCAGGTGCAGCCTGCTGGGGAGGGGGCTGGGGAATAAAGTGCCAAGCCCAGAGGGCATGAGAGCCACAAGACCAGCCCGCCTCCTTTCCAGGCTCTCTCTGCCCCTGGGACTCTGCCTCACTCACACGTACACAGCTGCCAGGGATCAAAGTCCTCTCCAAGATGTATTTGCTGTGAGCTCTAAACAAATGAGTGTTACCATGTAGCTAAAAGAAACACTGGGAGGACACAATGTATGAAAGCTGACTGGCCTTTAAAGTCCTGTTGATTGATCAGCCTCCTCTTTGGTCTCATGCTCTTAGGGGGCCAGGGTGGAAGGGTGGGGAGACTCCAGCTCTGCGAGCATTGAGGCAGAGCTGTTCAGTAGCTAGGTGGCACCTCCAAACCGCCTAATTCATCTCTGCTTCCCTCCTGGAGAAAACTCCCTTTCAGTCTATAAATCCGTAAAATTAACACACACCAAATAATAATAAACTACCATCTATTGAACGAGCATGTTAATTACACTAAGCACTTTGGATACATTATCCTTTTTCAGGCAAACCACAAGGTACGCGTCTTTATTGGCCCATTTTACAGGCAAGGCTAAGAGCACAGAGCTAGTAAGCAGTGACACTGGATTCCAGTTGGCACTGAGAAAGTATTGATTGATCTGGCCAGGCGAGTTGTCTCATACCTGTAATCCCAGCACTTTGGGAGGTCAAGGTGGGCAGATCACTAGAGGTCAGGAGTTCAAGACCAGCCTGGCCAACGTGGCAAAACCCCATCTCTACTAAAGATACAAAAATTAGCCAGGTGTGGCGGCGCACACCTGTAATCCTAGCTTCTTGGGAGGCTGAGGCAGAAGAATCTCTTGAACCCAGGAGGCACAGGTTGCAGTGAGTCGAGATAGCACCACTGCCCTCCAGCCTGGGCAACAGAACAAGACTTTCTCAAAAGAAAGAGAAAAAAAGGAAATATTGATCAAGAGAGAACAGGACACAGATCCTGTTCTTCAGTTGTTCATATTCTTCAGAGGGAGACAGGTAGGGAAATAGACTTTTGTGATTCAGTGTGATGAGGGCTAAGGCTAAGTGGAGTTGATATTCAGCTGCTGCACAGCAAGGTGGGTTAGATCAGTGTTTTGGTTTTTTTTTTACTGCAAGTGTTCCTTCTGATTGGGTTAGAGTTGATGGTGATGGGTTATTACTCCAGCTTAACAGGTGTTAGATATTTTGATTGCCACTTTTGGCAGTTTATATGAGAGCCTGAGGGTCATAGAGGAGGCCCTCACCTGCCCATGTTGGTCGGCGAAGATAAAACAAGAGAGTGGAAGGAGGAGGATCCGAGTTGAGGCTGGAAGGAGAATAAGACCAGCAATAAAGGGAGAGAAAAGGTTCCAAGGAGGAAGAACGACCTCTGAGCACAGGGCAGGGATGAGGGAGGACTTGGCATTGGAGAGCCTGGAATGTCTGCATGGGGGGATCACGCAGGGCAAGGGAGGAACCATGAGAAACCAAACTGGAGACATTCATGTGGCCCTAACCCTCTTCGATCTCGGCCTTGCTAAGGAGTTTGGACATTCACCAAAGAGCTTTGGGTTGGCACACCAAGATTTTGGGCAGGGGAATGAAATCGTAGATCTAACTTCAATCCCATTGACTGTATACAGTTCCCAGGATTGTGAGATGCCACTGCTCACACCAGAGTGCGGCGTTGAGTCCCAAACTCTACACCAGCGACTTTTCCACTGCTGCTCTGTCTTGGGAAACAGAATACTGGGGGACTGAAGACAGATGCTGTATCTAGTGAGAAGAAGAACAATGAGGGCATCTATTTGTTCTGGGCTTTCTGAGTCTCAGTTTGTGCACCTGTTCAAACCGAGACATAATACCACTTGATAATACCACGGTTGTTGTGCAGGTCAGAAACAATGTATGCAAAGTGCCTGCACAGATCACTTTCTCAAAAAAGGCAGCTGGCATCATCTCAGGTTAGCTTAGAGTTTGTGGCTTTGGAGTTTCTGAGGGTGGGAATTCAAGCCCGTCAAGCACACCAGAAATTTTTATTTTGCCTACGGGAAATGAAAATGGGGCAAGAGAGGGTAGATGGGGTTTGCTACCTGCCAATCAGGTTGCAGGTGCTGGGGGCTCCTTGTATATTACAGCATTTTTTTCAGGCTTATATCAATGCCTATCTGTCTGTCTGTCTACCTACCTACCTACCTATCATCTATGTATGTGTGTATCTATAAAATCAATCAATCATCTATGTATGTATCATCACGTCTAGCTCATCATGCCTTTCAAAAAATTATCGAAGCATATACACCATTTTATATTTTTAAATTTTATAATTTTTTTTTACAAAAATAACATGCAAAATAGAGATGAGTCTATTTCTGGAATCCAGTAAACATTTAACACATATTAGGTGTTATTATTTGTGAACATGCTCATAAATTTTGTTGAATTGATGAATGAAGAAAAAAAAGCAAAGGGAAATGCTTTCTCCCCACCCAGACATGGCCAGCCACTGAACATTCTGGTGTATGTACTTCCAGTGTGTTTTTTTCTTCTCGGTTCTTGTAACTGTACTTTAAAAAGTAGATCACAAGGCTATCTCCTACATGCTATTTCATGTTTTAAAAAACTTTAATTGTAAACAGAAAATTCAGCTTTTGAGAAGCATGGGAGAAGAGACAGCTGGAGCCAATGCTCTGAGTCAGGTAACTGAGGGGTGTCGTTGTCATGGGTAGAGTTCCTGGCAACCTCTTCCTTCATCTCTGAGATTTTGTTTGTTTTGAGGCTAGGGCCCTGAATCTAGCTACAGTATTTTCAAAGTTAAGTATCAGCTTCTCTGGGCTGCGTTGGTGGACCCTGGTCCTTCTGAGACCTTGCAGTGACAGGAGCAGGGCCCCAAGCCCTTCTGGCTACCCCTTGACCCTCCGTTGTCACGTGGCTGTTCCTCCACTCTCCCCGCCCTGCCACCCACCTCTCTCCTACGTGCATCCATAATCATGTGCTTTGGGGAGGGACTGGGTAACAGCTGCCTTTGATCAGCCCAACATCTGGGCTGACGGGTGATCAAAGATGGGAACACTGTGACAGCCGAGACTTGGCTGGAACCGAGCCTGACTAAATACATGGGTGGGGGAAGGGAAGGATAGGCTTGGGGGATGGGAGTAGGGAGGAAGAGGGATGGGGGGCGGGGAGGTGCAGAAGCAACTCACCAAATCCCAGGGACCTGGTGAAAGGGCAGTGGGTAGAAGCTTTAGCTTTGCCTCTGTGACCTTGACTCTCTGAGCCTCAGTTTTCTTTCCTGTAAAATGGGACAATAATGTCAGGACAAAATGAAGTAAGGAATAGAACAGTGCCTGGTTCCAGGAGAGCTCATATAGACCACCTGTTGTTGCTGTGCTGGGATTACTGCTGTTCTTATTCCTGGGACCAGTCATGAGGGGAATGAGAGAGTCTGGTCTTTCCACAAGATTTAGTGCATGCGAGTTTGTAATGAACCATTTCAAGCCTCAAGTTTCCCCCATGTGTAAAATGGAGAGCCATGACAAGACTCTGGAATTAGACAGGGACAATTTCTTTCCATTTTACCTATGGAGAAACTGAGGTCTTAAGGCGAGAGATCATGCAATGAGAAACCAGCCCAGTATATTCCCACCTGGGAGTTGCCCCAAATTGGCTGGTGGGGGCTCCTGCTCAGGAGTGCTACCAATAAAAGGAGCTCAAGGCAATGCCACTGGGCATTTTACATAAGCCAAAAATGATCCACTTTCTCCTACAGCTTGGAGTTTAATAACATCACCACCACTGCCAGCAGCAAGTTATTTTTTGCTTTAGACTTCTCGTTAAAATATATGATGTATACAGAAGAGCGCACTTATTCACACATTTGATTTATCAATAACTGTGCCCCACCCCCCCCACTGGAACCAGCCACCACGTAGAGAAGCAGAGCATTCCCAGCCCCACTGGAAACCCCTCTTGGACACCCTTCTAGCCACTGTCCCGTCTACTAAGAACCAGGTGAGACAGGCACCGACCTTCCTAAACTTTGACACCACACTATGAGGCTAGTGCTATTACGAAGCCCATTTTACAAGTGAGAAAATGGAGGCACGAAGAGTAACTTGTCCAAGGTCACACATTGGCAGGCAGGGCTTCAAAGCTCCAAGTCCTGGCTGTAGGGCTGTAAGCACTCGCTGCTTTCGGGATACTGCTGTCCGGGGATGGTTGCTTGCAGGGATGATACATACACTTCCAGGGATGGCACTCTTGGGAGTGGATCAGTAGAGAAGGTATATTAGGAAAGCAAGCTTAGAAATAATAGCTGTGTAATGCCTCGGGGCTTCTTTTCGTATATGCAAAGCTGCCCCCAAATGCCAGAGAAGCCAGGAAATCAAAGAGGGAAGCAGAAAAATT
The DNA here is from genome assembly GCA_036589455.1 of Ateles fusciceps. Classification (NCBI taxonomy): domain Eukaryota; kingdom Metazoa; phylum Chordata; class Mammalia; order Primates; family Atelidae; genus Ateles; species Ateles fusciceps. Next base: position 202,610 of record JAZHEH010002159.1, on the reverse strand, counting down.
CAATTTGTTGGTATAGGGGGTTTAATTAGGGAAATTACAGGCAGAAGCATGGTCTTGAGTGTTCACAAGATGTGGTCTTAGATCTCTGCCCTGTTACTCCCTAGACCCAGGGCTTACCTACCACAGGGAAAGGTGTACATATTCCAGCAAGACAACTAAAGGCCACACTCCAGAATAGGCAAGAATGCTATGTGTGTCACAGCCTGCCATACATGTGACAACATCAAGGTTGACGTGTTCTTACGCTACGGACATACAGCAGAAACTGGAGGGTACTCATAGGACTGGGGCTGATCAGAAGTCAGCACAGACGAGCAGCCAACCCAGTCTCACTTCTGTGGCAGTACAAGTGGCCAGCAGCTTACTCTTGGGAACAGGAAGATGTGGCCGCCCCTGCCCATCTCCATCTCCTCTCACCTCCTCAATTCTCTTCTCCAAAAGCTTTGTCCATATGGTGGATACACTGCTGGCACCAGAGAGAAGCCCACTTTTCCTTCCTCTGTGGCCTGGCATGCAGGATGTCTCAGCCTCTGAATGCAGAGCTTGAGGCAAAGGTTCACATGCAGGCAGTTTCCTTGGGAAGCGATCTAACATGGTTTGGCTGTGTCCCCACCCACATCTCACCTTGAGTTGTGATAATCCCCACGTGTCAAGGGCAGGGCCACATGGAGATAATTGAATCATGGGGATTTTTCCCCCACACTGTTCTCATGGTAATGAATAAGTCCCACGAAATCTGATGGTTTTATGAAGGGGAGTTCCCCTACACACAGTCCCTTGCCTGTCACCATGTAAGATGTGACTTTGCTCCTTCACTTCCCATGATTGTGAGGACTCCCCAGCCATGTGGAACTGTGAGTCTATTAGACCTCTTTCCTTTATAAATTACCCAGTCTCAGGTGTGTCTTTATTTTTGAGTCAGAGTCTCACTCTGTCACCCAGGCTGGAGTGCAGTGGTACAATCTCGGCTCACAGCAACCTCTGCTTCCTGGATTCAAGCAGTTCTCATGCCTCAGCTTCCCAAGTAGTTGGGATTACAGGCATGTACCACCATGCCCAGCTAATTTTTGTATTTTTTCTAGTAGAGATGGGTTTTCACCATGTTGGCCAGGCTAGTCTCGAACTCCTGACCTCAAATGATCCACCCGCCTCAGCCTCCCAAAGTGCTAGAACTACAGGCGTGAGCCACCCCACCCAGCCTCTAGTATGTCTTTATTAGCAGCATTAGAATGGACTAATACATGATCCCAGGGAGAAGGAAAAAGGGACAGCATAGGAAGGAGAGGATTTGGCCACCTCTACAGGCGTGTGGTGTGTATTTTGCAGGATCTGTAAAGCCTTGTGAGAGGCATCTCATCTCAGAAGCATCTTCCCCGGGCAGGAGGGGAGGGAAGCAGTCATCCATGGTCTCCCTTCCCCCATTGGTCAAGGCGGTCCTGTGGCTTTTAACTCACCCAGCTGTTAGGTTGTGCGATGGTGTGAGCCTTGCTTTACTGAGGGTATCCACAAGCCCCTGCACTAAGCTGGTGGCAGCTGACCTGCAGCTGTTTGCCCCATCAGTGGTAGGGGTAAGGGATGGGCCTGAGGAAATAGGAAGGGGTGCACGAAAGGAGCTGGAGACACTGGATGCCACTAGGGGAGGTTTCTGGAGCCCATGAGCTGAGGCTGGCTCATTTTCCCCATAGTCAACCAGTCCCCCTCCACTCTCAGGAGTCCTTCCTCCCTCCCACCCTCTACTCAGGTGAACACTCTTCTTCCATTCTTTGCCCCAGCACCATCCCTGACAACTCAGGATGTCAGCCTATCCCCTTTCAGATACTCTGTTATGGGCCAAATTGTGTTTCCCAAATATTCACATGTTGACGTCCTGACCCCCAGTAGCTCAGAATGCCACCTTATTTAGAAATAGGTGGGTTGAGTGCAGTGGCTCACGCCTGTAATCCCAGCCCTTTGGGTGGCTGAGATGGATTACTTGAGGAGTTCGAGACCAGCCTGAGCAACATAGAGACACCCCCATCTCTACAGAAAAAAAAAAAGTTACCCAGGCATGGTGGCATGGTGGTACACACCTATGGTCCCAGCTACTCAGGAGCCTGGTGTAGGAGGCTCCTGTGAGTCCAGGAGGTTGATGCTACAGTGAGCTGTGATCATACCACTGCATTCCAGCCTGGCGATAGAGCAAGACTCCGTCTCAAAAAAAAAAAAAATTTTTTTTAAAGGTAGTCGCAGAGATGTAATTTGTTGAGATGAGGTCATACTGGATAGGGTGGCCCTAAATCTTATAGAATTTATGTCTTTATAAAGAGGGGAACTATGGACACACACACACACACACACACACACACACACACACAAACACAATGTCAAGATGAAGGCGGAGATCCAGGTGAAACATCTACACGCTAAGGAATGGCAAAGATGCCAGCAATTATCAGAAGCCAGAGAGAGGCACAGGCCAGATGCACCCACAGAGCCCTCAGAAGGGACCGATCATGCCAACCTGGGTCTTGAACTTCTGTTCTTCCTGAACTGTGAGATAGTAAATTTATTGTTTATCTGGTATAAGCCACCCAATCTGTGGTTTTGTGTGTTTGTTCATTTTGTTTGAGATAGGTTCTCGCTGTTTCGCTCAGGCTGGAGTGCAGTGGCATGATCATTGCTCACTGGAGCTTCGAACTCCTGGGCTCGAGTGATCCTCCACCTCTGCCTTCCAAGTAGGTGGGACTACAGTGCACACCTCTTGCCTGGCTAATTATTAAGATTTTGTTTTGGTAGAGATGGGGTGTTGCTATGTTGCTCAGGCTGGTCTTGAACTCCTGAGCTCAAGTGATCCCTCCCACCTCTGCCTCCTAAAGTGCTGGGATTATAGGCTTGAGCCACCGTACTTAGCTCTTCAATATGCGTTTCTTTTTTTTAGATAGAGTCTCGTTCTGTCCCCAAGCCTGGAGTGCAGTGGCACAATCTTGGCTCACTGCAACCTCCACCTCCCAGGTTCCAGTAATTCTCATGCCTCAGCCTCATAAGTAGTTGAGATTACTGGGGCCCGCTACCATGCCTGACTAATTTTTGTATTTTTAGTAGAGACGGGGTTTTGTCATGTTGGCCAAGCTGGTCTCAAACTCCTAAGCTCAAGTGATCTGCCCACCTTGGCCTCCCAAAGTGCTGGAATTATAGGTATGAGCCACCATGCCCAGCCTATAGTATTTCATGTAAACAGCCCTAGGAACTAACAAACATCATAGTATAGAAAATTCAATTCTACCAAAGAGAAACTTTTATCTTGGATTTATTTTGGGTCATGAGCCACCTGGATAACCAAACGAAACAACTGATCCTCTCTACAAAGAACCCATACCCACATAGAATTTTGTAGACAAGTTTCGGAAGCTCTCCAATACCCTCAAGCCCATTGCTGGCTTTATGGGGGAGTGAAGAAACATCTCCGGGCTGACCAAGTCAAGTAGGCTTGATATACAGATGTTTGTTTGTTATGAGCAACCTTTGTAGAAGCATAACTCATGAGCAGGGAGAGAAGTCTGTAACTTACAATAAGAGGAGCAGGGTGGCAGAAATTGTTGGCAAGGATTTGGTATAAATGCCCAGTGAGGTCATATCACAGATGACAACTCACAACAGGGAGGGCTCCTGGGAAGGAGGGACAAACCCAGGAATAGGAGCCACTACTTTGCACACCAGCAGAAGTCCCACAAGGTTAATTCATTTTAATCTGATCGGTGTCTAGCAGATTTACACCGTTGATGTCCCACCCAGATTTTCTTTCTTTGACTGCTTCTGTGCAAATATTCTGTGGCTTCTAGGAGCTCTGGCTTCTTGTGGTCGCATCTGTGGCTCTCTCTGGTGGCCTGTTTTTATGTTACCGGCTGTTCTGCCTGCAAGCCCAGAGAGCTGATGGCAACGGGAGAGGGTGCAGCTCTGGGGTGACCCCTAGCTGAAGACTGATGGGTGCAGAAGCACAAAAGCCCAACTCTCTGCATTGAGTGAGTGAGTGAGTGGGGATGCGCTCTGAGCCTTAATGTATGCTGAGAGCTCCCCAGCAGGCCCAGCTAGTGCTGAGGCTTTGCTGAAATCTCACCTTGGCTTGGCTTCTTCCCTTCCCCGCTGTTCCTCCCCACCCCCCCCCCCCATCACCTATTGGTTTCTCCTGGAGCTCTTCCTTAATAAATCACTTGTGCAAGAGTCCTTGGGTCAGTTCCTGCCTCTGCAAAGCTGACATAAGGCAGGGAGGTTTAGACCCTCCTAAGCCCCTCACCTCCCAAATATGTTGTGCTGTCTACTGTGGCCCAGGTCTAAATTGTGCATAAGTGGTACAAGGAGAGACTTGAGCACTGTGAGAGAGAATCATAGTGAATGAGGTGATCAGGGGAAGGGGATCTCATATTAAATCATGGTTTCTCCGTCTTGCTACCATTGACGTTTTGAGCTGGATAATTCTTAGTTGGGAAAGGCTGTCCTGGTCATATCGCAGATGCCGACTCACAATAGGGAGCTTTCTGTGGGCTCCCGGGAAGGAGGGACATACCCAAGAACAGGAGCTCGTACTTTTAGGATATTGAGCAGAATCTCTGGCCTCTATGAGAGGCCAGGATTCCTCCAGCTGTGAAGATCAAAAATGTCTCCAAGCCAGGTGTGGTGGCTCATGCCTGTAATCTCAGCACTTTGGGAGATTGAGGAGGAAGGATTGCTCGAGTCCAGGAGTTCCAGACCAGCCTGGGCAACATAGCAAGACCCTGTCTTTGAAAAAAAAAAAAAAAGTTAAAACAACTTGGCTGTGGTGTCATGTGCCTATGGTCCCAGCTACTCAGGAGGCTGAGGCAGGAGGATTGATTGAGCCCGGAAAGTCAAGGCTTCAGTGAGCTATGAGCATGACATTGCACTCCAGCCTGGGTGACAGAGTGAGACCCTGTCTCTTTCTTTTTTTTTTTTTTAAAAAAAGTCTCCAGGCATTTCCAGACTGTCCCCTGATCTGAGAACTACCACAGGGAGAGAGTACAAGATGGCCGATTAGAGAGCTCTAGGATTGTAGCTCCCACTGAAAAGCGCAGAGAGTGAGTGGACGCCACATTTTCAGACGAATTTTTATTGCCCACGGACCAAGAGATTCCCAGCGGAGGAGCCCCACGTGTCGCCAGCGCTACTCTTTTGGCCAGCGCGGCCGTTTTGCAGGCGCCCCGGCGCGGCGGTTCTAGTCCGGAGTATATGGGACTGAGTGCCCTTTTGGTTGGCGTTTGGAGCTCCGGGAAGGCAGAGTCTCCCATTCAGCTATTGAAAAGCGGACTAAGCGGGGGAAGCAGACCGGGAAGATTCCCGGGCAGAAAAGCGCCACGAATCTCAACGCCGCTGTTTCAGTCGGCGTGGTGGGTCGCCGCAGGGGAAGGCTGGTCCCCCCACACACACACAAAAAAAACCAGCAGTTGGCACTGCTGAGGATTAGAGTTTCACAGCAAGTACAGCTAACCCGGGAAGGTCCAAGCTCTGTGGGGGGGGGGGGCGTCCGCCGAAGGAAAATTAAGAAACAGAAAAAACTTTACCACCACCAAGTTGGACGTCCACTCAGAGACCTAATCTCAACGTCAGCAATTACACAGACGACAGGTGGATAAATCAACAAAGATGGGAAGAAACCAGCGCAGAAAGGCTGAAAACACCAGAAATTAGAATGCCTTTCCTCCTGCAGAGGATTGCAGTGCCTCATCACCAATTGAACAGGGCCTGATTGAGAACGATGTGAGGAATCAACGGATCAGGCTTCAGAAGGTGGATAATGAGAAACTTCTGGTGAGCTAAAAGAACATGTTCTAGCCCAATGCAAGGAAACTAAGAACCTTAAAAAAGGTTTGACGAAATGTTGATGAGAATGGACAATTTAGAAAGGAATATAAGTGAATTAATGGAGCTAAAAACACAATACAAGAACTTCGCGAAGTATGCACAAGTCTAAACAGTCGAATTGATCAAGCAGAAGAAAGGATTTCAGAGGTCGAAGACCAACTTAATGAAATAAAACGAGAAGACAAGATTAGAAAAAAAGGGTAAAAGGAATGAGCAAAGTCTCCAAGAAATATGGGACTATGTGAAAAGACCTAATCTACGTTTATAGGTGTACCTGAGTGTGACGGGGAGAATGAATCCAAGCTGGAAAATGTTTTTCAGGATATTGTCCAGGAGAACTTTCCTAACCTAGCAAGGCAGGACAATGCTCAACTCCAGGTGATACAGAGAACACCACAGAGATATTCCTCAAAACAAGCAACCCCAAGGCACATAATCATTAGATTCACCAGGGTTGAAATGAAGGAGAAAATACTAAGGGTAGCCAGAGAGAAAGGACAGGTTACCCACAAGGGGAAGCCTATCAGACTCACAGCTGATCTCTCAGCAGAAACCCTACAAGCCAGAAGAGAGTGGGGGCCAATATTCAACATCCTTAAAGAAAATAACTTTCAACCCAAGAATTTCCTATCCAGCCAAACTAAGTCTTCATAAGTGAAGGAAAAATAAAATTTTTTATGAACAAGCAAGTACTCAGAGATTTCATTACCACCAGGCCTGCTTTACAAGAGCTTCTGAAAGAAGCACTATGTACAGAAAGGAACAACCAGTATCAGCCATTCTAAAAAACCCATCAGTAAGCTGCATCCAGACCCATCTCACATGCAAGGATATACAGAGACTCAAAACAAAGGGATGGAGGAAGATTTGCCAACCCAATGGAGAAGAAAAAAAAAACAGGAGTTACAATTCTCATCTCTGACAAAATAGACTTTAAAGTAATAGAAAACAAAAGAGACAAGAAGGACCTTGTATAATGGTAGAGGGATCAATGTAATGGGAAGAGTTAACTATCCTAAGTCTATGCACACACAATATAGAGCACCCAGATACATAGGGCAAGTTCTTGGTGACTTACAAAGAGACTTGGACTCCCCACACAATAATAGTGGGAGACTTTAACACTACATTGTCAATAGTGGATAGATCAATGAAACAGAAGGTTAACAAGGATATCCGGGACTTGAACTTATACCTCGAACAAGTAAACTTAATAAACATTTACAGAACTCTCTACTCCAAATCCACAAAACATACATTTTTTTTTCCAGTAACACATCACATTTATTCTAAAAGAGACCACATGGTTGGGAGTAAATCACTCCCCAGCAATTACATAGTATTTCATAGGTTCAAATGAAATATTGGTTGGCTGTTTGTTATTTTCCTCCCTTATTCCTTCCTGTCTCCATCGTATAACACAATTATTAGTATAAAAGAGCTTTTTAATACCCATTTTTAGACTGCATTCTAGCCTAGCAATAGAGCAAGATTCCCGTTCTCTCTCCCTCTTTTTCTTCTTCTTTTTCCCTTTCTTTTATTCTCTTTTTTCTTTCTTTCTCTTTTTTCTTTTCTTTCTAAAAAAAAAAAAAAAAAAAAAAGAGAACTACCACAGTAAACCAAGGCCTGGGAGAGAAGTAAGGTTTAGCCAAGAGAAGTCAGCATTCCAGGTAACAGGAACAGCATGTGCAAAAGGCCAGCGGTAGGAAGAACTTAGATCACTGGAGCACGACAGAGAAGGACAGTGCAGCTGAGTACACAGAGAAAGGGGAGAAGTGGTGGGAGATGAAACTGGAAGGGTGGGCCAAGGCCAGATCATACAGGAACATGCAGGCCACTGCAAAGACTTTAGATCTTAAGGGAAATGGAAAGCCACAGATGAGATATTCCCCATTCAATTTATTTATCAAATGTCTGCTCTGTTCCAGATAGTGTGTGAATGAGGGGAGAGAAGGGGTTTCAGAGGAAGGATCATAATGCGTGATGAGGTCCCCTCTGTGGATATAGTCATAGTTACAAGGGCCAATTTTGTGCATTTCCTCTCAGTTCCACATTCAGTGACATCCTATCAGTAGCTTGACCTCGCACGCAGTGGGTGTATTTACACCTCTGAAGTCGGCAAGTGCTACAAAGGACCTCAACTTCCACATGCCTCACAAGATCACAGTATCCACAAATAAATTTTTACTCCATCCCTCCTTTCTAATCAGATTGCTTTTTCTATTTCTTGCCTAATTCCCTGGCTCAACTCTTCAGCAAAGTGGTGACTAGAAGTGGCAAGAATGGCCATCCTTATCGTGTTCCTGATCTGAGGGGGAAAAGCTTTCGGTGTTTTATCATTAAGTATGATATTTGCTTAATGTTTGATGTTTGAAGTATGGTGGCATAATCATAGCTCACTGCAGCCTCCACCTCCTGGGCTTAAGCAACCCTCCTGCCTCTTCCTCCTGAGTAGCTGGGACTACAGGCATTCACCACCATGCCTGGCTAATTTTTCTATTTTTTTTGTAGAGGTGGGGTCTCACCATGTTGCCCATGCTGTTCTTGAATTCCTGGGCTCAAGTGATCTGCCCACCTTGGCCTCCCGAAATGCTGGGATTGTAGATGTGAGCTGCCATGGCTGGCCCTGGTTTCTTATAGATGCCCTTTATCAGGTTGAGGAAGTTCCCTTTGATTCCTAAGTTGTTAGATTTTTATTTCTTCATAAAAGGGTGTTAGATTTGCAGAAGGATTTGCAGAGGAATATGCTCTGGTCTGAATGTTCGTGTCCTGTGAAATCCTAACCCCTAAGGCGCTGGTCTTAGCAGGTGGGGCCTTTGGGAGGTGATTAAGTCATGGGGACAGAGCCATCAGGAAAGGGATTAGTGTCTTATAGAAGATGACACAGAGAGCTCGCCAGTCCCTTTCACCATGTGAAGGTGTGGCAAGAAGGCACCATCTCTAAGCCAGAAGATGGACTCTCACTGGACACCTTGATCTTGACCTTCCCAGCCTCTGGAACAGTGAGAAGTCTCTTGTTTCTAAGCTACCTAGCATATGATATTTTGTCGTAAAAGCCTGAATGGACAAAGACAATTGTCTTGAGCTGAGTTTTACTTTTCAAAGCTCCCTCTGGTCATTTTGAAGAAAATGGGAGGACTGAAGGGAGGAGTGGAGGCAGGGAGACAGGGTGGAGGCTGTGTGGTCACCCATGAGAGATGATGGTAGCTTCAACTCTGGTAGTGGCAATACAAAGAAGGGCTATTGTCTCAGGAGGTACCGTGGAGGGGGAAGACAACAGCATGTATTGCCCTAGGTTGGGATTCGTAGAAGCAGAATCCAGAAGTTGGGGGAGGGGCTGAGCCAGAATGTGGTCTCAGGTGCAGTCTGGCCTTAGCCTGACCCTCAGGGGGATACTAGACATAAATTGCATTACAGAACCGCCCCTGTATCAGTCAATGATTGGCTGCCCTGGTGAGGAGTGGTATGGCTTTCAGGGGTCTGCATCTCTGGGTGAAGTGGCTTGACTCAGCCAAGGTTAATTCTCCAGGCAAGGTCATCGGTGTTTGTAAGCTGCCTGTAGCACTTGCAGCGTTTAAAGAATGGGTACATTAGGGTCAAAGGGGATGAGGGGGAGTGAGGGGGATGTCAGCCACATCTACAGCATTTATGGACCACTTACATGGGATCATGGGATTCTGCATTGTGCCTGGAGGGTCAAGAGGAGTGTGGGACCAATGTTTGCACTTGAATCACCAATATCCTTAAAAAGTTCAGGGTTGGCTAGGGTGTGTGGGTGTGTGTGTGTGTGTGTGTGTGTGTGTGTGTGTGTGTGTAGTTAGTAAGACTAACGAACCACATGGCTTTTCCCAGGACAGAGGGGTTTCCCAGGATGCAAGACTTTTCTGTTAAAATCAGGAGAGTCCGAGGCAAACCAGGATGGTAAATTATCCTATTGGTGGAAGGTGGGCTGAACCACCTAATCCACTGGATTCTCCTATATCATCTTTACCTGCAGACCAGAGGTGACGTACCTCTACTAAGTCTATTGCTAATAGTATGTCACAATAACCTGATAAGCTAAAGCATCTTCCAGATGTTCCCTTATTTTCCTCCTAGTGGTAGCCGAAGATGCTAGTTTGGTGGCTGTTGACCTGAGCCCTAGTTTTGAAGATGGGGAGATTTTGACTCAAGATTAGTTCTTTTGTGCTGATGGGTCATTTGGCTGAGTCAGAGGATCCACCCTCCTGTTTCTGCTTCCCAACTGCTACCAGAGAGTAGGACTCTCATTTCTGGCCTTCCCACATTTGCATCTTTCTATTCTAGAATCTCTCTCTCTCAAAAAGATAGAGTGACTGACAGATCACTGCATTAGTCTGTTTTCATGCTGCTGATAAAGACATACCGAGACTTGGCAATTTACAAAAGAAAGAGGTTTAATTGGACTCACAGTTCCCCATGGCTGGGGGAGGCCTCACAATCATGGCAGAAGGCATGGAGGAGCAAGTCACGTCTTACGTGGATGGCAGCAAAGAGAGCTTGTGCAGGGCAACGCTCATTTTTAAAACCATCCGATCTAATGAGACCCACTATCATCAGAACAACACAGGAAAAGCCACCCCCCCCATAATTCAATCATCTCCCACAGGGTGGCTCCGACACCACATGGGAGTTCTATCATGAAGGCTTCTTTATATTTACAGTCCACCAAAGGCTCCAGCTGCCTCAGAGCCTACCCTGGCTTTCTGCTCTACGAGGATGGGAGATGCAAATACCCTTCTTATAAAATGACTATCTCCTGGACCCTCCTCCCAGGCTCTACCAAGATACACAGTCTCTACCTTTCCTCCTGAGCCGCGTGCCCAGCTGTCTTGGAGAGAATAAGCCACTTGTGAGCTCTGCAGGGCTGCCCTGTCCAGGGTGGTCCACTGGCATCCCTTTGAGCCTGACCTCCTCTGCCCTGGGCTTGGCTGGCCCTGTCTAGGGAACTGGCTGGACTCCCCAGGGCTCCTGGGCACCTCATGACCAGGGAAGAGAAAACCACCACCTGTGCTGGTCAGAATTTTGAGTTTTCTTGGAAGTGTTTGATGATTTTTCAAAACCTTATTCTATTTCTTTTCCAAAAGCAGCTCGTAAAACAATCTTGCAGCCAAAGGAAATGCATCCTGGTTGGGCACCACCCAAGCATGGGCAAGCTGATGAAGACAGATTTCTTTTTACTCCTTTCTGCCTAGGGCTTTAAGAATGTGATAACTTGGTCTCATGTTCTCAACATTTAGGGAAGATTGTGTGTGTGTTTCAAATGTGTCACTTAGTGATTCCAGGTTTCTGGATCCTGAGAATGTCCTAGTTTAGCCATTCTGTCTCCTGCCCCCATAAGACTCTCTACAGGCTAGTAGTTATCCCCCTTTTTGAATGGAATTTGAAAAGGAATCTGTTGCATAAATTGCAGTATGTTGAGGATGGAGAGATGAGGGGGTGTTCAGGCTGACAGCCTGCATGGAGCTCTGACCTGGACCCCCTGTGATATCTAGAACTGCAGGCACTTTGCCTATTTGAGGTGGGACAGGAGGGAGGCTGCCGTGTGCTCCAGAGGAAGGTTGCAATGCTGGGCAGCTCAGGAAGCACCCTGGGAAGCCCTGTTCTCTTAATATTAGCTGCCTTGGGGGATTCAAGCCCAGCCAACATATCAGACACATGAAAACAACCTCAGCCTGCATCCGCAGAGGGGTCAAAGACTCAAACCTTCAGTGTGGGAGGTATCTTAGGCTGGACTCCCTTTGAAGCCAACCCAGAGACAACGAACCCAGTGAAAGTAGTTTGTTTGGGAGACGAGCCCAGGAAGCACTTGGAAAGAGGCAGGGAAGTGAGACAGGGAAGATACCGAACCAAGCCTGTGGCTCCAGAACTGTCTCTTATTCTCCAATCATAACAGAAAAAGCTTTGGCTTGGTGGCTGGTAGTCTTGTGTTAGAAACAACTAACTTGTCTAAAATGCAGCACTTTAAAAACCTGTGTATAGTATTGTATGAGTCTGTGCCAGCTTCTATAACAAAGTGCTACAGACTGGGTAGCTTACATAGAAATGTCTTCTCTCACCATTCTGGGGGCTGGAAGTCCAAGATCAAGGTGTGGACAGGGTTGGTTGCTTCTGGGGCCTCTCTCGGCTTGTTGATGGCCTCCTCCCTGTGTCTTCACATGGTCATCCCTTTGTGTGTGTGTCTGTCATAATCTCTTTAGGACACCAATCATATTGGATTAAGGTCCACCCTAACAACTTCCTTTAGCTGAATTACCTCTTTAAAGACCCTATCTCTGGCCAGACATGGTGGCTCATGCCTGTGATCCCAGCACTTTGGGAGGCCAAGGCAGGTGGATCACTTGAGGTCAGGGGTTCAAGACCAGCTTGGCCAACATGGTGAAAGTCTCTCTCTACTAAAAATACAAAAATTAGCTGGGCATGGTGGCAGGTACCTATAATCCCAGCTACTTGGGAGGCTGAGGCAGAAGAATCGCTTGAACCTGACTAAGTCTAGTGACTGACTTAGATCACTGCACAGATCACAGGAGGTGGAGGTTGCAGTGAGCCGAGACTGTGCCATTGCACTCCAGCCTGGGTGACAAGAGCAAAACTGTCTATAAAACAAACAAAACCTATCTCCAAATACAATTCCATTGAGGTACTGGGGTTAGGAATTTAATCAATTTTGACAGGCAGGGTCTCATTGTGTTGCCCAGGCTGGAGCGCTGTGGTGCAGACATAGCTCCCTGCAGCCTCCACCTCCCAGGCTCAACAGTTCTCCCACCCCAACTTCCCTGGTTGCTGGGACTGCAGGCATGCACCACCATGCTCAGCTTAGGAATTTAACATACGAATTTTGCAGGGTATAATTTAGCCGATACCAGATAGTGACACTGGAAGTTGTATTGCAAGCCGCAGGGACATTTTTGCCTACTACTAGGACGGTTGAGTTTTTAGTTTATCCTGGAGGTATCTTTATTCTCTACAATGCAGTTCCTCAATATATTCCATTAAGTGATCATCTTTAAGAGGCTTCTTGACTGTGGCATCCAGCACACACTATGGTGAATTCACCCCACTACGAATAATTTCTAATGCCTTGTCTGAATTAGGGATTTAGGCTAACAAAGAGTTACAAGATATGTGTAATATGAAAACTTTGTAGGAATTCAAAGATAATGCAAATTCTTCTTCTCTAAGGAGTGTATATTATATATATTATATATGTATTATAGTATATAATTGCAATGTATGTTTTTATATATGTTTATATATATATACACACACATATTATATATATATATATATATTTTTTTTTTTTTTTTTTTCAAGAAAGTCTCACTCTGTCACCCAGGTCGGAGTCCAATGGCATGATCTTGGCTCACTGCAACCTCTGCCTCCTGGGTTCAAGCAATTGTTTTGCCTTAGGCTCTGGAGTAGCTGGGATTACAGGTGGCTTCCATGAGCATTGCACACTCACAGGGATTGAGATTGTTCTGAGTGGGGGTTCTCAGGCTTGACTTCATCAGGGAGTGCTAAAAACTCCTTATGCCAGGCCCTGCTCAGACCAATTACATTCAGGTTTTCTGGGGGTGGGGCCTGGCATCAGGGTTTTTAAAACATCCCTGGTGACTGCACTGTGCAACCAGAGAGTAGAAAACACCTTTTTAGGCTAATATATCTTCCCCAAGTAATACTTTGTTGTTCAAAGTACAATAATGGAGAAGGCTCATATAAAAACTTTGTAAGAATTCAAAGATAATGCAAATTCTTCTTCTCTAAGGAATGTATATTATATGTATAATATATATTATAGTATATAATTACAATGTATGATTTATATATATGGTTTGTTTTTTAAGAAAGTCTCACTCTGTCACCCAGGTTGGAGGTCCAGTGGCATGATCTTGGCTCACTGCAACCTCTGCCTCCTGGGTTCAAGCAATTGTTTTGCCTTAGGCCCCCAAGTACCTGGGATTACAGGCATGTGCCACCACGTGCAGCTAATTTTTTGTATTTTTGGTAGAGGTGGAGTTTCACCATGTTGGCCAGGCTGGTCTCAAACTCCTGACCTCAGGTGATTCACCTACCTTGGCCTCTGAAAGTACTGGAATTACAGGTGTGAGCCACCACGCCCAGCTGATATGTTACATATTAATACATATTATAGAATATATGTTCTGGAGGGGGAGGGATTCTGTCTTCTGTTCAGGCATGGGAAGTAATTTGGTTTCTGTCTGTCTGCTTCTGTATAGGATCTTTTGTAGGATCTCTATTTCCCCTCCCCTCCCCCGTTCTCTACCCCTCTAGACCTTCTCTCCACCCTGTTCTGTGTCCTGCTGACCTGTATGCACCATCCATGTACCCTCTTACCCTTGACTTCTGGTTGGTCTGGCCAACCTGAAGCAGGAGCCTGGACAAAGGAGAGTTAGGTCAGGTTGTTGGTTTGTGTGACTCCCTCCCTAGAGGATGGTCTTGGGCTCACCACGAAGATCCCTGCTTCTCTCAACTTGTCCTGCTCTGCACATCTCCCCTTTGCTTACAGGTTCTGGTAGCTCCTCTCCCCGGCCCCTTCTGGCCTAAGAGTGGCAACAATGTTACTTCTGCTACCCCAGGATCCTGTGTCCTCCCCCTCCTGGCCCCCTTCCATCCTGCCATGCTCCTGCAGTGAGTGCTTTTGTAGATCATTCTAACTGCATCATGTCATCCTGTTGGAACCCTGACTAGTAGGTTGTAAATGGAAAATCAGTACGATTTGCTATAACTTGCAGGGAACCATCATCATCAATGTAATAAAAATGATATATTTATTTTTGACCAGATCCTCTCCTACTAAAGTCTTTAAGGTTGTTTATCTATTTACATGGACGTGTTAAAATCATAACAGCACCAAGCTGAGACTTTCTTCTCCAGGTAACCTAAAGGGTTGAATAGGAATAAACAATGAATGAGTTAACGAATATAGAATTGGCTTTCTCAAGGTCATTAAATGCTATGTGCACGCATTCTATCCCGTTCTGAACCACGAATACAACGTGGTTCACCCTAGTGCTTTAAAATACACTCAGGATTTAATCATGGATGGTAAGATACACGGATATGGAAATCACTGCTATGAAGAAGAAGGCTCCTCACATGTCCCTAGAAACAGGAGACATACCCATGGAGGGCCGCACAGGGCAGCACCAGAGTTGGCCAGGAGGTCGTGGGGGGAGGGAGGCAAAACATAGGCAGGAATGTTTACTGTGGCTTTTGCAGAAAGACAAGGAAGGGTAAGTAGGCTTAGGATTGACACATTGGGATAATTCCAGGGATTGTAGAACATAGGCACGTAGGGGCTGTCCCTACTTGTCTGCTCCCCCAGCCCTGGGGTGACTAAGGCAGGGGAACAGTGGCTTGAGTGTGAGAGCCCAGTAGAAAAGGTTGCTGGGGTGTGGGCTTCAGATTGGTTGGTTTACACATGACAGGTGTACTTGCAGGTGAATTCCTTACTATCTCTAGAAATTAGCTAGCCCTGGCAAGAACATTCTCTCCAGGATCAGTGAAGCCCCAGATGTCAACACATCAGAAAATACAGAAAAGAAGACGACATGATTCATGCACCTACCATGCAGCAACCAAAGAGGAAGGGGAAGGAGAAGGGAGGATGACCTTCCCTAGGCCACACAAGAGGTCTGTTAAATTTCACTCATCATAAAAGTGGTGATGAGGTTGTTAATGTCCCTGCTGGTCCCCCTGGTGACACTTGTTACCCAGAGTTCAGAACCAGCCAAGGGGTGGGGAAAAGGTAAGAAAGGAAATCTAGAGGGAGGAGACACAGAGCCAGCTGCAGGGCAGTGGTGGGCAGAGCCTTGGCAGAAAGGATTGAAGAGCACTGTGCCCAATTGGACAGGGAGGCAGTCAAGTCTAGGTAGCCAGGTGACAATCACTGGACAAGCAAACTTTGCCAGGACATGGTAGCCCTGAGGCTCCCGATGCATAGGGTCACCTAGGATCACATGAGCACCCAGGGAAGGAGAGGTGGACAGAGGTCAAGAGAGAGGGAGAATCCTGGGTTGTTCCGCAGTCTGCAGTCTGTCTGCTCAGTGGGGAACACAAGGACCCAGCTAGGAGTGGGGAGTCATCGAAGGTCTCACAACGAGGGTGGGGCAGAGTAGGGTCTGGAATTCAGGTCTTGTTTTTTTTTTTGAGACAGGTTCTCACTCTGTCCCCCCAGGCTGGAGTGCAATTGTATGGTCTTGGCTCACTGCAACCTCCACCTCCCAAGTTCAAGCAGTTCTCCCACCTCAGCCTCCTGAGTAGCTGGGACTCCAGGCATGTGCCACCACACCTGGCTAATTTTGTTTTTTGTATTTTTAAGTAGAAACAGGGTTTGACTATGTTAGCCAGGCTGGTCTCGAACTCCTGAACTGGTGATCCATCTGCCTCAGCCTCCCAAAGTGCTGGGATTACAAGCGTGAACCACTCCACCTGGCCTTTTTTTTTATTGTTAAGATGGAGTCTCATTCTGTTGCCCAGGCTGGAGTGTAGTGGCGTGATCTCAGCTCACTGCAACATCTGCTCAGCCTCCCAAGTACCTGGGATTACAGGCGTGCACCACCACACCCAACTAATTTTTTGTATTTTTAGTAGAGACAGGGTTTCACCATGTTGGCCAGGCTTGTCTGGAACTCCTGACCTCAGGTGATCCACCTGCCTGGGCCTCCCAAAGTGCTGGGATTACAGGCATCAGCCACTGTACCTGGCCCTTGGAATTCAGGTCTTCTAATGACAGAGGCACCACAATGAGTTCCCCACATCTCTTTTGACACCGGCCGCTATGGTAGGTCCCTCTTGGGTTTCTACCTTCCCCTAGAGATGTGAGATGGGACAACACTCTGGGCTCCATGCTGACTTCCCTGGGACACATCCCCATCACCTCAGAGTCCAGCATGGAACCTTTTCTCACCCCAGCTCATTTTGAGCTCACACACACAACTCAGGCCCAGTGTGTTTACTCTCTGAAGCTGCTTCCTAATGCAACTAACACAAAGGGTGAGCTATAGCAGTGCCAAGCCTGGGCAGCTCTATGCTAGATGACCTGTGAGCACTTATGTGCTTTGTCTTGTTCCTCACTGTAACCCTCAGGCAGGTTTTATCATTTTTCTGTCTTACAGATAAGGTCACTGAGGTCCATTTTCTAGCATTTCCAAAAGGAGGAGCAAGTGGGGTAGTGGCCCTTCCCCAGGCAGTGGGGTCTCACATTCGTATTTGCACTGTTCCTATATTATGAACTTCCTTGAATGAAACACCTACTGCTAAGCACTTTTTAATTTTACAGTGAGCTCTGTTGCCCAGGCTGGGGCAGTGGTGTGATCATAGCTCACCGTAGCCCTGAATACCTGGCCTCTAGCAATCTTCCTGTCTCAGCCTCCTGAGTGGCTGGGACTATGGGTGCATGCCACCATGCCTGCCTACATTTTTGTGTTTGTTATGGAGATACAGGGTCGTGCTCTTTTTGCTCAGGCTGGTCTCAAACTCCTGGGTGCAAGCAGTCCCTCACACCTCGGCTTCTCAAAGTGTGGGATAAAAGGGATGAGCCACCGTGCCCAGCCTGCTAAGCACTGTATATAATATGTGATTTCCTCTCTTCCTTGCAACTCACCTTATGAAATTGGTGCCATCAACATCCCCATTGATGAGGAGGTTGATGCAGAAAGAGGTGCTATGACTTCAGGTGACACGACTAGCCAATGGTGAAGCTGGGATGTGAATGGAGGCATCACATAGAGTAGGTTGATCACCAGCTCTCCATGCCTCTGTCCCTTGTCTTGGGTGGAAATATTTGGGGCAGGTGCTATGTGACTTCCCCCAGGATGCCCAGGTGGAACCCGGCTGAATAATGCACCTGAGAATTGGCTTTCTCTCATTTCTTATCTCACCACACCCCTGCTCCCACTCCCGGGGACTGCTCCCCCAAATAACCCTTGTATTGGGCTCCGATTTGGGGAAAACTCAAGGTTAGTACTAATACTATGTCTCTGTTGAAGACAACTTTTCTCAGCATCTAATAATTAAGCATCTCTGTTTCCCAGGAACTAAGAGCCATTTCCATACACTTCCTCCTTCAATATTCTCTACAACCCTAGAAGGATACAGTTTTTATTTTCCTCTTGGTACAGATGAGGAAATGGAGTCTCAGGCTAAGTCATTCGGTACCATTCGGTCATCTGATATAATTCACTTCACCTCCAGACTCCTTGTAATTCCTTTAAATTTTTTTTTTTTTGAGACAGGGTTTCACTCTGTAGTTCGGGCTGGAGTGCAGTGGTGTGATCTTGGCTCACTGCAGCTTTGACCTACTAGACTCAACCTGCCCTCCCCAGCCTCCCAAGTAGCTGGGACTGTGGATGTATGACACCCTGCCTGGATTTTTTGTTTTTTGATAGAGACGAGAGTTTCATCACTATGTTGCTCAGGCTGGTCTTGAATGCTGGTCTCAAGTGATTCTCCTGCCTCAGCCTCCCAAAATCCTAGGATTATAGATGTGAGCCACCTAGCCCAGCCACAATTCTTACTAATACACTAGAAAGCACAATGATTGGAAGCAAGGCCCTACAACGCTTAGAAATTCTCTAAATCAGTGGTTCTCCACTATGGTGGATTTAGCCCTCTCCCCAGGGGACATTTGACAATGTCTGGAAATATATCTGGTCATGACTTGGGATGGGAGTGCAGGTGCTACTGATATGGTTAGCAAGATAAGACACCTTAAGGATGCCCATGTCCTAATCCCTGGAAACCCATGCATGCATTATATAACAAGGTAAAGGGAATTAAATCTGCAGATGAATTAAGGCTGCCACTTGTTTTACCTTAAAATGGACAGATTATCCTGGATTATTGTGTGGGCAAATGTAATCACAAGGGCCCTTAATTGGGGAAGAGAGAGGTGAAGGACAGGGTGCTGGGAGCTTCTAATGGAACAATCCCAGTGACTCCTCTCAGCACCAGCCCCCTCTGTGACAAGATTCCAGCAGCCAAGGCAAGCAGACCCCATATGTGCACCAATCAATTAAGAAACAAAAAGCCAACCTTTTCCTCTAAAACTCTCTGGTGGGTCGCACATCAGGGGGCATTTGTTCAACTGTGAACAAGAGCAACAAGGACTCCATCCTTTATGTAGGTAGAGTTTAGCTGAATGAATTAGTGTCCAAAGAATAGATTCTGAATGAGACACACTTTCTGGCATGAAGGAACACACTGTCTGGATCCGGGTACTGAGTGTCACATTGGATGTGTGACATCACAGTGCATGACAAGGATCTGCATGTGAGAAGAAATTGATGTAATATGGAGGCTTGGAGCGATTCCCAGATGTTTGGAAAGGGGAACCTGGGAAGGCTTCCTGGAGGTGGTGATGTTGAAGATGAATCGTGGAGGACAAATTCACAATACTCATGGAACAAGAAGAAACAACATAGGGAAAGGGAATAGCACATGCAGAATCATTATTTTTTTTTTCTTTTTTTGAGACAGTCTCATTCTGTCGCCCAGGCTGGATTGCAGTGGTGCGATCTCGACTCACTGCAACCTCCGCCTCCCAGGTTCGATTTTTCTGCCTCAGCCTCCCAAGTAGCTGGGACTACAGGCACACGCCACCACGCCTGGCTAATTTTTGTATTTTTAGTAGAGACAAGTTTTCACCATATTGGCCAAACTGGTCTTGAACTCCTGACCTTGTGATCCACCCACCTTGGCTTCCCAAAGTGCTGGTATTACAGGCGTTAGCCACCGCGCCCTGCCAGAATCATGATTTCAAATCTTGCAGACAGCAGGATGGAGAGGTTGAGAGTCTGTGAAAAATGGGCACAATGATATTACTCACTCACAGATTTATCAATGAGAAGTGTAAGGGAACCCAAGCAAAGAGTCTAGCATACACGAAGGGGTCAGAAAACATTATTGCAGTAGAATAGTATTAGATTTACCTCTCTAATAGATTTTGCAGTATGGCATGCTTAAGTTTTACAGTTGTATGTCTGTGTTGGCAGGGAGTACTCCAGGCAAAGAAGTGAATTTGGAAAACGTCTTAGTCTATGAGACTATAGACTAAGTCTATATAAACAAAATAGCATGAACTAGATAGCTTATAAACAGAAATGTATGCCTTACAGTCCTGGAGGCTGGGAAGCTCAAGATCTAGGTGCCAACAGATTCAAGCATCCTAGGAGGGTGTGTTCCCTGGTTCATAGATGGCACCTTTCGACTGTCCTCACATGGTGGAAGGGACAAGAGATTTCTCTGGGGTCTCATTTATAAGGCCACTGATACCATTCATGAGGGCTCCACCTCCATGCCCTAATCACCTTCCAAAAGGCTACACCTCCTAATGCTATCACCTTTGAGTTTAGTATTTCAACACAAGAATTTTGCAAGGACACAAACATTCAGACCATGGCAGGGATCTCTCTTTACAAACTTTTGGTAACCTTTCAGCTCTTGGTTCTTACATAATCTATGCTGCCCTGAACCTGATCCCCACTAAAAAACACAGCCAATACTTTCATAGTAAAATGTTAATGACTGATATGGTTTGGCTGTGTCCCCCCCCCTCCAAATCTCATCTTGAATTGTAGTTCCCATAATCCCCACGTGTTGTGGGAGGGACCTGGTGGGAGGTAATTGAATTATGGGGGGTGGGTTTTTCCTGTGCTGTTCTTGTGACAGTAAGTCTCATGAGGTCTAGTGGTTTTATAAAGGGCAGTTCCCCCTGCACATGCTCTCTTGCCTGCCGCCATGTAAGACGTGCCTTTGCTCTTCCTTTGCCTTCCTCCATGATGGTGAGGCCTCCCCAGCCATGTGAAACTGGTTCCATTAAACCTTTTTCCTTACAAATTACCCAGTCTTGAGTATTTCTTCCTAGCAATATGAAAACGGACCAATACAGTAAATTGTGATGGTTGATGTTGTCAACTTGAAGGATGAAAGTATTATTCCTGGGTGTGTCTATGAGGATGTTGCCAAAGGAAATTAACATTTCAGTCAGTGGACTGGGAGAGGCAGACCTACCCCCAATCTGGGTGGGCACCATCTAATCAGCTGCTAGTGTAGCTAGAATACAAGCAGGCAGAGGAACGTGGAAAGCCTAGACTGGTGGAGTCTTCTGGCCTCCACCTTTCTCCCCTGCTGGATTCTTCCTGCCCTCAAACATTGGACTCTAAGCTCTTCAGCTCTTGGACTCTTGGACATACATCAGTGGTTTGCCAGGGGCTCTCGGGGCCTTTGGCCGCACACTGAAGGCTGCGCTGCTGGCTTCCCTACTTTTGAGGTTTTGGGACTCAGACTCGCTTCCCACCTCCTCAGCCTGCAGACAGTCTATTGTGGGACTTCACCTTGTGATCATGCGAGTCAGTGCTCCTTAATAAACTCCCCTTCATGTATACATGTATCCTATTCATCTTGTCCCTCTAGGGAACTCTAATACAATTGAGGAAGATCCTTAATATTACATCCTCTTTTATTTTTACATGAAATTTTATTTCTTTGTATTAAGAGGTTGTCCACTCTATTTGATGCTAGAAATTCCTCATGAATTGCAGAGGGCCAAGAGGTGTTTCTTAGAATCCCCGAAGCCCCTTTGGGTTGATGGCTTGGGAATTAGGAAGCTCTGGCTCTCATTCCAACTCTACCAATCAACATGGCCTGTGACCTCGACATGCCACCGCCTCTCTTGGGCGTCTATCTTAATAAAAAAACTCTCATTTAGTAGATGAAAATATCTAGTTTTTCTCAAAGTGTGGTATGCTTAGCATTGGAGGTATCACATAAAGCATTAAAAAAAAAACAAAAAGGAAAAGGGCTTTATTAAAAAGGTTACCTTTTGTTTGTGTCTAATAATATTGGTTTTCGCTTTCATGATGTGTTAGTTTGCTAGAACTCCCATCACAAAGTCTTGCAGATAGGGTGGCTTAAATAACATTAATCTTCTCATGATTCTGGAGGCTAGAAGTTTGAGATCAAGGTGTTGGCAAGGGTGATTCTTTGAGATCCCTTCTCCTTGACTTGGAGATGGCCATCTTCAAAAGTTCATATGACATTCTCCCCTTATGAATGTCTGTGTCCTAATCTCTTCTTATAGGGAAACCAGTCCTATTGGATTAAGAACCATCTTAATAATCCCATTTAACTTAATCACCTCTTTAAATAGTCATATTCTGAAATACTGAAAGCCAGAACTTCAAAATATGAATTTTGAGGGGTCTCAAATTAGCTCATAAGAGATGGTATTTATATATAAAAATTGTTTAAAATATGGTAAAAAAGTCAATTTAAAGAAACTCTAAATACATTCATATAGCAAAATTATGAAAGTGGTACAAAATGGCAATTTCTCTTATCTATTGATGGGTAACAAGTGGTCTCAACATTTGGTGGCTTAAAACAGCCACTTTATTTTGTTCATGGTTTTGTGGGACAGGGTTAGGAAAGACTCAGTGGGTAATTTATCTTTGATTCGCTTGGGGTCCACTGGGGCAACAGGATCCACTTCCAAGATGGCGTCTTCACTTACATAGCTGGAGCTTTGGTGCTCCTTGTCCTTCTTCACTCTCTTGGTGCCTTATTTTCCAGGCCCCCTTTCTCAGGTAGGCTGGGCTTTCTCACAGCATGGTGGCATCAAGGTTGTAGGATTTCTCACAAGGCAGTGCCTTGTACAAAGTTTTCAGGAGCTCTGGATGAGGAGATTCAAGGGCTCTTATGACCAACCGTCGGCTGTCTCAGTAAGTCACTTCTGCCACATTCTAATAGAGTAGTCACTAAGGCCAGTCCAGGTTCGGTGGAGGAAAAGTAGATTCCACGTCTCTATGGAAGGACGAGCCACGCTAAGCCACTGCACCAGTTTAGAGCTCTCCGAAGTCCCTCCTAGAGGTCGTGTGTTTGATTCTGCATCTCCGTGCTCTGTGAATCTTGCATCATTTAAATTCAGCCTTACACATTGATGCCTTTGGTGCTGTCCCAATATTTAGGTAGCAAACTCATGGTACGTAGAGATTCAGGTGTTGAGCCAAGCTTCCAGCCTGGCTCTTAGGAGAACTGTCTGGGACTCCCTACCCTCTTCTCTCATGGACAGGAATCTTCCCAGCCTTGGGCAAACACAGCGGGGAGCTGGCACTGTCTCCTGCTAGACACCTCCTCCTTTTCCTCTTGCCCTTACCATGACTCCTGAGTAATTATCAGAAGTAAAAGCTTTCCATGCATGCTCTTCTCTCCTGCAGCCAGGAGTGCAAATGTAGATATTGGAGCCACTCGGGCAGAAAAATGGCCTTGGAATCAGGAAATCAGGGAAGCAGAAACCTGCAGCTGCCACGAAAGGACCACGGAGAGGAGGACCGGGCGGCTTGCGTGTGCTGAGGGCCGGGGTGAGGGGGAACTGTGGTCACCTCCTCGAGGGGGTTTCAGAGACCTCTGGGAAGCCCTTTCCACCCCCTTTCCAGGTCTCACCCCCTTTCCAGGTCCCACCCACTTGCAGCCTGCCCGCCCCTGTGCCTGACAGTCTTCCATCGGGAGCACTGTCATAAAGAAAAGATGGAATTCAGTAGGAAGAGTGGAGGACTTGGGGGTTAAAAGATCTGGGTTTGTGCCCTGGCTCTGGCCTAACCCACCAGCATTATTATTGGAGGCACGTTAGGTAGATGCTTGTCAGAGTCCTGCATTCTAGGTGCTTTACAGGTGTTCACTTATTTAATCTTCATAACATGCCTATGAGGCAGGGAGTGTCATCTCCATTTCACAGCTGAAGAAGCTAAAGCTAAGTGTCATACTTGTGTGTGGAGAGGGAGGCCAAGAGGTAGAGTGACAGAGAGAGAGATGGGGCAGTGGAGAGGGAGGAGGGAGGAGGAAGGGGGGAGGGGGAAGAGAGAAGGAGGGAGGGGAGGGAGGAGGGAGGAGGGAGGAGGGAGGAGGGAGGGAGGGAGGAGGGGGAGGAGGGAGGGGGGGAGGAGAGGGAGGAAGGGGGGAGGAAGGGAGGGGAGGGAGGGGGGGAGGGAAGGTGGGGGAGGAAAGGTGGGGGGAAAGGAGGGGAAGAAAGGGAAAGGGAGAAGGGGAGAGGGAGGGGGAGAGGAAAGTGGGGGAGGAAGGGGGGAGGAAGGGGGGGGAGGGAGGAAGGGGATTGGGGAGAAAGAGGGAGGAAGGGTATGGAGGAAGGGAGAGGAGGAATGGGGGAGGGGTCAGACTTGAATGGTGTACCTAGTGATGGAACACAATTGAATCATTCAGGTGGCGAACTGGAGGCCCCCAACTGGGGGCTTCTTCCACAATATTTTGGTATTTAAAATATTTTCTAGAACAAAGGTTTTCCTCTGGAGGAAGAAATGCATTTAGGTTTATAAATTTGGACAGTACATATAAGGAACAAAGGTGGTCAAAAACTACCTTTATTGATCTCACCATTCAAGTACAACCACAGGACATTACTTCAATGTATGACAAGGAGGACATAAAATGCAGATTTTTTTTTTTTTTTTGAGATGGAGTCTTGCTCTGTCACCTAGGAGTGCATTAGTGTGATCCTGGCTCACTGCTACTTCCACCTCCTGGGTTCAAACAATTCTCCTGCCTCAGCCTCCTGAGTAGCTGGGACTACAGGCATGTGCCACCACGCCTGGGTAATTTTTATATTTTAGTAGAGATGGGGTTTCACCATGTTGGCCAGGCTGGTCTTGATCACCTCAAGTAATCCACCCACCTCAGCCTCCCAAAGTGCTATGCTGGGATTACAGGCATGAGTCATCGTACCTGGCCAAATGCAGATGTTTTAAATAAAAAGATGGACCATGTCTTACGTAATTGTTTCCCTGTCTGCCTTTTAATAAACCTTTGAACATTTCCTTTCCAAATCAGCGTTCTGTGACATTGGTTTAAATGGCTTCCTATATATATGTAATATATATATTCATTATATAAATGAAACAATTTAATCAATTTTTGTTGGACATTTGTGTTGTTTTAAATTTATCTTACCAATGTTGAGATAAAATAAGTTGATCGCTTCCTTCCAATTTTCCCTCCCCTAGCCCCACGGGGGACCAGTCTGCTTTTGGTATTGAATTGTTTTCAGGTGAGATTTTGCCACAAGGGGTCCTCCATACTCTTTAAGCGGAAGCAACTGTGTGACCGCGTAGAAAGGGATTTGGAGCAAGAGGAACTCTGGTTTGCATCCGAGTGCCTGCACTTGCTTTTCCCGAGACCTCAGAGGAGTGATTGGACCTCTCTGCACCTCAGCTTTCCCTGGGGAGGGCCGTCATTTACCCACCTTATCTCATTTGCACAACAATCTTGCAAGAAAAGTGTACAGCAGTGCCTGGTGTGTGCTCAGTAAGTGATGGTTCTTCATCTTATCAGTTCTGCTCCAGCTCACTCTTCCTGAAAAATGAGGTTTGCAATAGCTCATGGGGTGGTGGGAGGATTAAATGAGATCACACGTGTAACCTACCTAGCCAATAGTTTTAGTTGATTGGACTTGAGACATGGTCTCTGTCGCCCAGGCTGGAGTGCAGTGGTGCGATCACAGTCCACTGCAGCCTCCACCTCCTGAGCTCAAGCAGTTGTCTCTCCTCAGCCTCTCCGGTAGCTCACCTGTAGTCCCACCATGCTCCACTAATTTTTTTTCTTGATAAAAATGGGTTTTCTCCATGTTACCCAGGCTGGGCCTTTTAACTTTAAAAATTACATATTTGTTTTTATTCTTACAAAATGATCTAATTTATCTACTAAGAGGTAAATTAGGCTAAACCTTTGACAGGAGGTCAGAAGGAACAGCGACTTCCCTTTGGGTGTGGAAGTTGATCCTTCCATCCTCACCCCCAACATCTGCACACTTCCCAATGTCATCAGCAGAGAAAGTCCTGAGTGGGGCTGCCAGAGATGCCCAACTCCAAGAGTAGCTATTCACAGACTCCTAAGAAGGCAGTAGAAGTGGCACCCCTCACCAGACATGTGGCAAAAAATGACCCAGCTCCTCATCCATTCTCTCAGAGGGACTAAGTGCCAGATGCCAAATGCCAACCCCTGCAGCACAGAAACCTCTTCCCACAGTTCCAGCCCATGCGGTCTTGTCTTGGGGAAATTCAAGTGGCCCCAAATTCTGCAGACACTTTCCATCTGACACCAACTCTGCAAGGGGTAGCAATAGAGTGACACTTTTCCAGCCTCCTTGTCAATCATGGTAGCTGCCTTGGGAGACTTAGTTAACTGAAGTAAGGATTTAAAACCAAGTCCAGTCTGGGTTCAGCACCAGAGCTCTTCTCTACTGTTCAAAAGACACATAACTGATAAGAGAACATGCTTAATATTTGCCCAGTTCATACGTATGAGTATACAGAAAATAGTACATATAACATAGGTAATGTTTCCTTATTTTTCCTTCCTGTGTAATATGAGTATATACACATATTTTGGTATTTTTGCTTTTATTTGCAATTGATGTAGTTGTACATATTTATAGGATACAGTAATATTGCAATATAGTTATACGATATGTAATGATCAAATCAGGGTAATCGACATACTTGGTAACATTGATCATTTGTGTTGGGAACATTCAAAATCTGCCCTTCTGGTTATTTGAAAATATACAACAAATTGCTATTAATTACAGTCACCTACAGTGCTATAAAACACTAGAGTGTCTTCCTCCTAGCTAGCTGTAACTTCGTATCCATTAACCAGCCTTGGGCTATCTCCACCTGCACCGCCAACCCTTCCCAGCCACTAGTAACCACTATTCTACTCTCTACTTCTGAGATCGACTTTTAGTTCCCACCTATGACAACATACAACATGAAATGTCTTAATGTAGGACCTTTTAGTTATACTCAGAGGTAGTTATGCCAATTTCACAGAAGAGCAAACTAAGGCCTGGAGATGACAGGTGACTTATTTCAGAGTCCATGGTCTTAGCTGTAAGCTCTGCTGTGTAAGTGCTCAGCACACAGTGGCTGTTATCATGGGAGGCTCTGAAGGAACTCTAAATAGGCAGCCATGGGGGTCCTCCACTTGGATGCCTTTTAACTGATCTTCTGCAGGGTGGAGGCACAGAGCTGGGTTATCTCACCATGGCCTTTCAACCTCTCGGAGAGCCGGGGTCAGGGCTGGGGCAGCAGGCCTGCTGAGAGCTGGTGGGCTGAGCAGCGTGGGCTGTGTCAGCGTGAGATGTCCCAGGAGGACCAGGGGTGGGAGTGATGCCCTGCAATCCACATGCCTGCCCAGGAGGACGAGAGGGAAGAGGGAAGCTGGGGGCTAGGGCTGAGGCTGCCTCCACTTTCCCGATTCAACCAGCAGCTCCCCAACGTTTCAAAGTTTACCTTTACAACTTTATCAAAATTACAAAGCTGTATCTTTGAGGAAAAGATAACACAGAGGGCTATACCATGCCATCGCCCAGGGCTAACGAGTCACCTTTTGATGTATTACTTCCCCCACTCTTCTCCATACTTATGTAAACATGCGCACATATAGGATTTCCCCGATTTGGCAAAAATGAGATTGCTAGCCAGGCACGGTGGCTCACGTCTATAATCTCCGCAATTTGGGATGCTGAGGGGGGAGTATTGCTTGAGCTCAGGAGTTGAGGCTGCAGTGAGCTATGATCACACCACTGCACTATAGCCTGGGTGACAGAGACCCCTGTCTCAAAAAAAAAAAAAAAAAGAGGAAGGGATTTGCACTGCATTGTTATTCTGCAATTTGTGTTTTTTGATAATACATCCTGGACACGTTTTCAACGTGAAATTTATGGGTCTCTCTTTAACAGTTGCATAATATTCCACACCAGGGGTCTCCAATCTTCTGGCTTCCCCTGGGCCACATTGGAAGAATGGTCTTGGGCCACACATAAAACACACTAACCATAGCTGAGAGCTAAAAAAATAAAAATAAATAAGTTACAAAAGTCTACAAATTTGTGTTGGGCCTGGAGAACATTCAAAGCTATCCTGGGGTGGTTGCAGGCCACAGGTTGGGATAAGCTGTTCCGCCTGTTGGGATAAGCAGATGAGCATGCAGGTCATGCCCAGTTTTTTGGATAAGATGTGCTACATGTAATGTGTATGTGGAGTACTTACTATTAAGTACTCACTGTGCATGTTGAGTACTTACTAATGCTAGGCTAGAGTTCTGCAAGTGGATCAAAGGCCATGCGATTTTGAAATTTGAGTTCACTAGATTGCTTTCCAAAAGAGCTCTAGCAACTCACACTTCCTGATAGCTCATTGAGCAGCTCATTCTACATAGCCTAAGTGTTGTGTGAGGGGAAGAGGGAGGATCAATGAATGGAGTAGACAGAAGTCTTAAGTATAAAGAGTCAGCAGTTTTTAATGTAACAGCTGTCAGAAGAAAGTCCTTCTGACTGGAATATTTCATTCTCCCTTTAAAACAGTGCAAACTACCACTTCATTTCACAGAAGAGGAGACAGGATTTGTAAGGGCACCTCCACCTGGTCCTGGGACTAGGATAGTAATGACCAGAGGAGGGACAGCTGTCTAGGGGGGGGCTACAGCATATGTTGCAATAGATTTATGGTCACAAGGGACTGATGAAAGCAGTGAAACTTCCCAAGGGGGTACTGGGGTTGCTTTGGCCTCACCCGCAGAGACAGAAGTGACTGGGGCTTTATATTCTCAGGCAGACCCCTGGGCAGTGACTGACCGGTGGGGACTATAGAAGCCCAGGTCCCTTGCTGGGAGTCCAGACATATTGAGAGGCTACACTGTGCCCCCACAGCACCCTGCAGGATCAGGTTCAGGCTGGGATTTGCCTGAAATCACACACTTGCTGGAATTTTTCCCCTTTCCTATCCTGCTTCCCCTCTCCCTTCCCAGTTCCTCCTGGGGACAACCCATTGATAATTCCCTTGCACACAATTCCTTTTCTCGAAGTATGCTTCTGGGAGAACGGGAGGGATAACAGTGCCAGGAATGCTCTTCATGGCGGAGATATCTTCATTCAGCAATTATTCAACAGAAGAGTCAAGGGAACTTCAAACTCTCCCCAACAGCTGCAGGGGAATCAGCTTCCCAAAGGGGTTTTCCACTGAAGAACAGGAACCTTAGATGTCAGGGGATGAGAACGCGGAGCATACAGGCTCTAGGAATCGGCCTGAAGAGATAGTTACCACCCACTCACCATTTACTAGCTCAAAAACCATGCAAAGCCTTATTCTCTACAACCTGCAATTTCCAGACTGATAAAATAGAATAAGCAGCACCTGTCATGAAGTATTAAGAACGCACTTGTCTCTACGGTGTGTGCTTTGGCAGATGATGTGGGATATCATTCCATCATTCACTGCCCATGTGACGTTCAACTCTACAAGTCGGGACAACTTCACCCCCTCAGGACTGTCATGAGGATTATGCAGAGATCAGGCTCACAGCCTTGCACAGAGTAGGTACCCATGCTCAGATTCACAACTGTAGAAGTACACTAGATTCTGGACCAGGAGAGAAACAGAATCTGTCAAAGAAAATTCAGTAAGAGCATTTTCATTATGCAAATAATTACATAATTGAAATATATTACATAAAGGGCAAAGAAAGCCAAAGTCTCTTGACTCTCACCAAAGATGATCACCAAACAGTTAATTCTCGTATTTTTCAATGCATTTTTTTTTTTAGAGAGTCTCACTCCGGGTGACTCAGCTCACTACAACCTCTGCCTCCTGGGTTCAGGTGATTCTCGTGCCTCAGCCTCCTGAGTAGCTGGGATTCTATGCATGCAACGTGTACCACCACACCCAGCTAATTTTTTTTTTTTTTTTTTTTTTGTAATTCTACTAGAGACAGGGTTTCACCATGTTGGCCAGGATGGTCTTGATCTTCTGACCTCATGATCCCGCCTCGGCCTCCCAAAGTGCTGGGATTATAGGCATGCGCCACCATGCCCAGCCTCAGTGCATTGTTACATTTCAAATATATATACCTAGACAGCCTCAGAGGCATGATTTTTGAAAAAGGATCATTTCCAAATATTTAGAATTACTGGTATTTTTAGTGTAATGCATCCCAGAATGGGGTGAACATTTTCAGCTTCAGTATATCTGGCTTAATAAGCATGCCAATCTTGTGGGATACCATTCAGCAGTCATTTAACCACTCACTTTTAGATGGACATGCATGTGGCTGCCAACTCTCCCTATTAGTCATCCTGCACATACACATCTTCGTGCTGCTGTGTACATGTGTAACAGCGTTTCTGTGTGATGCACCTGTCAACTTCTCAAAGAGGCTGCTGGAGAAAACCCCTCAAAGTTCAGACTCACTGAAGTCAAGGACAATCACAGATAGTTTGAGGTGTCTCAAAATGGGGGAACAGAGCAGGGTATTTGTGAGGTTTAAAGCTTGGACTAATTTTTAGGGCGGGTCTTGATTAGGACTGGGCAAGCCTTCTCACATGGCTCTGGCCCAGTAAGGAGCGGGGTTGAGGGGAATCTTGATGAACAAGTTGTTAGTCTTGATAAGGCATCTAGCTTCATCTTCTAGGGACAGGTAAATACTGAAGTCGAGCAAAAACAATTGAACTGCTTGTTTCAAGATATAATAGGGGACAGACAGATGTTCATGTCAATTGCCAATGCCCAAAAGTTGAGTTTTCAGGTTAAAAGTTATGACTTTAGAATTGCCAGAATATAGCAACAAAAAGCAGATCAACATTTAATTCATTTTTATTAAGATTCTTCACAGAAAGTACATTCTCATTGACCGTACCTGGGGCAGGCAAGTCCACTGCATCTTCCCACCGGATGCCATCGATTAGCACAATTATTTTGGGGAAGAATTGGCAGGAGATAGCAAAATATAAAACAATGCCAGTGATACAATAATTCTTTCCTGTCATTTTAGATAGTCTCATAAAGGTCCCCTTTGGTACAGTATGGCTTCCCAGTGTTATACTAATTATTCAAAGTTTTAGAAAATTTTAGATTTATAAAAGCATCCCAAGGAGTTTTCATATACCTCACACTTTAAATCGAGCATTTTCCAATACCACAGGACATTCATCAACACCAAGAAACCAACCTGAGTACCTTAGGATTAACAAATCCTGGACCTTACTCAGATTTCACAAGTTTATAATAGCAGTGTCTTTCTGTTACGAGATCTTCTCTGGGATTCTACATTGTTATTTTCTTCCAGTCTTCTCAGGCCAAAGCTTCCTTCCATCTCTCCCAGTGTCATGACCTTAACTTCTGAGGAGTACTGGTCAGGTTTTCTGCAGGATGTCCACCTGTTGTCACTCTGAGGCTTTTCACATGAGGATCCCTGAGGTGATGGTTCCCAGGAAGACGACCTGAGGTGAAGCACCTTTCTCATTGCTCCAGACTCCTGCCTCCCAGATGGTGTTGACCTTGATCACTTGGCTAAGGTGGCAGCTGCCAGATCTCTCCATCATAGAGCTACTGTTCTCCTCCTCCTCTTACATAGGGAGGAGAGAAAAGAGATTAAGCTCCACCTCCTGGACGGGGTTGTATTAACTTATGTTATTTGGATTTCTCTAAGGAAGATTTATCTCATTCCTCCCTTAATTCCTTTTGTAAAAAGAATTTCTCAACATCTACTAAATAGCTTTATCCAAGATGGATGAAGACATGCTCCATGAGTTGGCACTTGCCTCGAAGTCTCATTTTGTTCAGGTTAAACTGAAATCACCTCAAATTCAAGCAAGATGCCAGTATCGGCTGAGTTCCTTCTCCTCCCCCAGGGTCAGGCAGAGGGGAAACTGGGTCATGTCTCAGATGTCGCTTTTCAAGCTGTGTCCAGATTGGCATCATCAGCATCACCTGGGAGGTTAGAAATGCAGCAACTCAGGCCTCGTGCGGACCTTTGGAGTCACACTCTGCAGTTTAACAAGCCCCCCACTCCCCGCCCTGTGACTTATGTGCATGTCTATAGTTTGACAAGTGCTGTCTTGGAACGCTAGAGCTCCTGGGAACAGAGACAAGAAAGCGATCTTCTCTAAGCAGGGTGATTTGTTGCCAGGGCACCTGCCTTGATTCTCCCCTCCTGCATTTGTCCAGGTGGAAGATGATTAGGAAGGGCAGAGGAGAGGCAGGAGCAGCAGATGGCTCTGAGATGAGCCTGGGGCTGGAGGGTTGAGGCGGGCATGAAGGGGAGAGTGCTGGCATGGCTGATAGATGAATGTGGTGCTTGGGATGGTCCTAGGGAGTTGGATGAGAGCAGGACCAGAGTGACTGATGGGCTGGAGTGGAGAGGCTGCTGGACAGCTGCAAGAAGCAAAGGGCTCTGGGTTCAGGAGTCTATGGGTGGCAGCAAAGTCCAAGAGCCATGAGAGAAGTCCTCTTTTGCAGCAGCAGCACTCACAAAGCAGAGTCTTGCTCTGTTGCCCAGGCTGGAGTGCAGTGGCACAGATCTCAGCTCACTGCAACCTCCACCTCCTGGGTTCAAGTGATACTCCTGCCCCAGACTACCTAGTAGCTGGGATCACAGGCACCTGCCACCACACCCGGCTAATTTTATATTTTTAGTAGAGATGGGGTGTTTCACCATGTTGGCCAGGCTGGTCTCAAACCCTTGACCTCAAATGATCCACCTGCCTCAGTCTCCCAAAGTGCTGGGATTACAGTTAAGAGCCACCGTGCCCAGCCTCCATTCTCTTTTGAAGGTGTTAAGTGTACAGTTTAATAGCATCAAGTACATTCACATGCTCACACAACCATCACCATCCAACTCCAGAACCATTTTCATCTTGCAAAACTGAAATTCTGTACCCATTAAACACCAACTCCCCATTCTCCCTCCCACTTTATCCGTGGAAACCACCAATATTTCTCTGAATTTGGCTTCTCTGGGTACCTCATGAGTGGAATTATACAGTCTCCAGCCTTCCATGAGCTTTTCAGCTTCATAACTGCCTTCCTGAAATAGATGAAGCAGGAAGTGTTACTCCCTTAGGGAGATGAGAGGGAAGGTTATGGGGGAAGTGACTTGCCCTGGGTATCAAACCGAGTATATAGCATTCCCCATAGATTCAGAAAGCCCGGAGACCTTCCTGGGTCTGCTGTTGTATTGGGTCATTCTTTCATTGCTATATGAAAATCTGAGACTGGAAAATCTATAAGAAAAGAGATTTAGTTGGCTCATGATTCTGCAGGCTGTATAGGAAGAATAGCTTCTGCTTCTGTAGAGGCCTCAGGAAGCTTCCAATCATGGCAGAAGGCAAAGCGGTGGCAGGCATCTTTCATGGCAGGAGCAGGAGCAAGCAAGGGTGTAACATACTTTTAAACAACCAGATCTCAAGAACTCACTACACAAGAACAGCACCAAGGGGAAATCCACCCCCATAATTCAGTCACCTCCCATCAGGCCCTACCTCCAACATGGGATTACAACTGAACATGAGATTTGGGAACGTCACGATACAAACCATATCAGCTGTGGAACGTTCTGCCCCCTCCTACCCTCAACCCTTTTTTCCTCAGTGTTGTGTTGAAAGGGGCTTGGGCTGGAAAAGAAAGGAATAGGATTGAAGGGCACACATAGGTGGTAGAGGGGACCATCTCTGAGATTAAGATCCAGATAGGGGAATGATTAAAACTTTGAAATATCCCTAGCACCTGCCTTGATACCTATAAAAAGACGCATGGTCGTTTGAGTGAATAAACTGGACTATTTTCTTCCCAATTTCAACTATTGATAAGCATGAGTTTGCTAAGGCAAGAAGGGGAAACTATTACCGTAAGTTTTGTAATAGAAATTTGGTGGCTGACAGGGTTTGTATTTGTGTCTTTGCCCAAATCTATGTCGAATTGGAGAAGGGGACCTTGTGGAAGGTGACTGGATCATGGGGGCGAATTTCCTTCTTGCTCATCTCATGATAGTGAGTTCTCATGGGATGTGATGGTTTAAAGTGTGTGGCACTTCTCAATTCACACATTCTCTCTCCTGCTCTGCCATACTAAGACATGCTTGCTTCACCTTCTGCCATGACTAAGTTTCCTGAGGCCTCCCAGTCAATCTACTTGATTTTAAAACTTGTGGATTCCCAAGTTTTAAAATCAAGTAGAGTGAAATCATGCAACATTCTACTTTTGTTTACTAGTTGCCTTGAAAACTACTTGATACAAATGACAAGATCTGTTTGTCACCAGATCTGTCCTTTACTTCTCTGGAGAAGCTGGGACTGAAGTAGGGACCGATGCAATGGCCTCCCCCTCCTTTTCTGACTTCTAGACGAGCTCTGCTACTGGAAGACCCAGCAGGATATCAGAGGTAGGAGAGAGAGGTCACGGTCTTTAGCCCTGGCTTTCTCTTACAGGCTGCTCCTCCACTGTCAGGCAGCGCTTTCCTCCATGTTCAGGGAACTGCACTCCACCCTTTTCTCCTTTAGAAGTAGGGATGCAAACAGTTTGCCAGCCCCAGGGAAGTTCTCTGCTTCTTTTTGGTGTCCCTGTCCCTGCTTACTCTCTTTCCACACCTTTGAGAAGAGTTTAATAAAGGGATTTCATTTGAATGTTCCATCCATTTTCTGCTGAGACACTGAATGCTAGGAATTAAACAGAAAACCCAGGCCCTGCATTGAAGACTTCATACACCCGGATCATAGGTGGGAATGAAGTTGCTGATACGTCTCAGGCTCTAAGTTCTCTCCCCAGTGGTCTTTGTTTCCTGGGGCTTGGGACCCTTGTCAACCTTCTTTCTCCCCCTTGAGTACAAGTAGAACCTGTGACTTGCTCCTAGCCAAGAGTGGCAAAGGGATAAGACGTCACTTCTATGGTTCTAACATCTGTCTTGCTAGCAAACTCCTCCCCTGGCTGTCTTTGATGAAGCAAGTTGCCATGTTGAGGTGGCCCACATGACATAGAACTGAGGGCAGCCTTCAACCAGCAGCAAGAAGCTGAGGTCCTCAATCCTACAATCTGCAAAAAACTGAGACTTGCCAGTGATCACAGGGACTTGGAAGTGGGACCTTCCAGGGAACTTCTGGCCAACACCTTGATTGCAGCCTCATGAGACCCTGGTTCAAGAGGATTCAGCTGAGTGATACACTGACCTGATCTGCAGAAATGGAGAAAATAAATGTGTTTTCAACTGAGTTTGTGGCCATCCATTAAGCAGTAATAGGCAACTATATGGCATAGTAATTGCCTCTTTCACAGATGAGGAAAGTAGGGTTTGGAGAAGTGGGCTAAGTTGCCCAAAAGATGCAGCTAGAAACCTGCAGAGCATAAGCCCAGGGGAATTGTCAGGCCCTGGAGCTCACTGCCTTTCCTGTGTTTGCAGATTTCTACCAAGTAGATGCCCCCTCGGGTCTCACTGTCCTTGGTGAATGACTTGCCTCTGAGCTTCTTCCTGTTCTACCCACAGTACCTCCTGGGGGAGCAGCAGGGGCCAGGGTTTGTAAGACAGCATTCAGCTGTCAGCACTGGCATTTGTCAAAGGAAGTGGCTGCTCTTGGGCCCTGCCACCCTTCCTAAAGTGGACACTGCTTTTGAAAAGTGCTAATGTACAAGCTTGTCAGACCCAGCCTTGGGGGAAGGGAGGGCTGTAGCAGGGCTCTGGTGCTGGGGGATGTATAAGAGGTGGCAGCACTGCTGGAGGAGGCTGGGCATCTTTCCCTTACTCACTTCTCCAAAGTACTCATGGGCTGGGAGGTTGGTGGGGAGCTGGGTGAGGGAGAACAGAAACCACTTCAGATCTTTCTATTCTTAAGACTCAGAGCCAAGCCAGTGAGGTTCTGGGTGGGAGAAGGGTGAGGACAGAGATACTTCTCTCTATAGTGGAGACCAGTGTTAAGGGAATGAAAGTGCAGAGTTCATCTGCTAGATGATTATGTTACAGGGTAGGGGAAGTATGGGGCTACAGTTCATCTACAAGAATTAGGACCAGAATTTATTGAGAAGCATGCCTCCTTGAAAGCAGGCACATAAGCAGTTGGCCACCTGGTTAAGTGTCAGGATGTTCCCAGGTCTTGTTTTATATTATTGTTCACCTCCATTTATTACAGGGGCAATTCCAGATTAAAAACATACTTTAGTCTCTAATCAACTAAGGGGCAGTGGTTCTGTTGCCTAGAAACTGGAAGTATAATGGTGAACAAAACACCATGCCTGCTTGAGTGAATAAATGGCTTCAACTGTCTAATACTTAAACTGCCACCAAGTGGCTGGCACCCTGCTGGGCTTAGGGATGCAGTGAAAAGACAGTATTTGCATTATTGAAATTACATCCTGGTGAGGGGAGAAAAATCAAATGATTACTGCATAACATAGTAACCCCAAAAGTTGGTAACTCGAGACAACGATGTTTGCTCATTTCTCATATTGCAGGTCAGGTATTTGGGCAGGGCTCAGCTGTGTGGTTATTCCGCCCTATGTCACCTGGAGTTGTTACTGCACACTTACATTTAGCTGGTGATTCAGATGGAGCACCAAGATGGCCCTTCACCCCCCAGGGTCTCTCCGCATGTGGCCTCTCATCATTGAGTGGTTCAGCCCGGACTTCCTTACAGCATGGCATCTGGGCTGTAAGATTTGCAGCTGAATCTTTCCCTTAAGGACTCAAGTCCCAAGACATCGCCTCCACTATAATTCGTTGGCTAAAGCAAATTCCAGGGCCAGTCCACACTCAAGAGTAGGAGAAAATAGTAGTAACACCTCTTGCTATGAAGAGTGGCAAGTGCATAAAGGGAGGAGAGGAATTGCTGGCAGCCATTTTTGGAGACCGTTAACATAACTGCAGATAGTGATACACTCAGCAATGAATATTAAGTCTAGGAAAAAGGAAAGTCTAGGTGAGTGAGCAATGCTGTTTATAGTTGAGGTATAGGTATGCTTTGAAGTTCTGGTAGAAATTGATATTTGAAATGACATGTTAAGTATTAGATAATGAAAGTGTTATACCTATTTGACACATGAGGAAACTGAGAGGGAGGCGAATGACTTAAGATGACACAGCTAAGCTGGTAGTGGGGCTGGGGTTTGGAACCAGGACATGACTTCACAGTTTTCCTGTAATAGTATCCCAGATACAAGTCTGACTCTTGAGGTCTTCCTTTCTTCAATTGACTGAAGTAGCTAAAGGGACAGACTTGTCACTACATTTATGTGATCCCTGAACTTCTGATTTACAGGCAAAAGTTTTATTCTGATCAGATGACAGAATGACTGAATACCTAGATTCAAAACATCCTTTAGGTTTTAGAGAGGAGGTCCACAAGGGATAGATAAGTTAAGCCTCACATGTCCATCTCCATGGGTGAAAATTATCTGATGTTGGTCCTACAGCAAGCAAATGATTGGTACAGTTTAAAAACAGCCACTATACCTTGAACACATTGTCAAGATGACATAAGAGTCCTTGGTCAGAGACAAAGGATTGTTTTTACAAAAAGGAAAGCAAGCAGAATAAACATCGTGAGTGTGAGGGTTCCCCTTGCATCCAAATTTGCCCATTCACGTGGGCAGAGCAATCCAAGTGAATGCATGCATGTGGCAGGTTCACACACCAGCCGAGATACCTTGAGCTTAGGGAGCCCCACGAAGAACTGCAAGTAGATTTGTCTGGCGTTTGCCAGAGAAGCAACATTGTCTTTATTACACAGGACAACAAATGGAACTTCCCTCTGCTCTGGGGTGTGGGGGAGACACTATCTACCAAGGCAGCCGATTACATAAACACCCTTGAAGAGGTAATCCAGAACAAAAGGTGAGTGCTTCTGCTCAGAAGGCATGCGGGATTGTAAGTCACCTATAAAGAACAGTCTCCCAGCATTATGTTCCAGACACTACTCTATGGACTATTTAATTTAACCTTCACAGCAGTCCAGTGAGTTAGGAACTGTTATTCCACTTTCTAGTTGAGCAAACTGACCTTGGGAGGGTACCTTAACCTCTCTTTTTCCTGGTTAGCAAGTGGCAGGCCATGTTGATATCCTCCTACAATGTTCTTCACTGCTGTATCACATGGTGGATAATATAGCACCTGCTATTGATAGCCTGCTAAGTATGTCATATCAGGATTTGAAAACAAACCTTTGAGGTGGCCATCAGGCTCCTATTACAGAATTTTTGGATTACTGAGCAACTCATGCAATGTCACAATAGCCATGAACCCAGTGCTGACTCACACCTTTTAACTACCAAATGATGTTCTATTCTCCTTGTCCCTATGAATCTACTGTAATAGAATTGGCAGTGATAGAGTATCATTTGTCTTTTCTATTAATATAAAAATAAGGTGATGTCACCAGGGAGTATGAACCACTTTTATAATATTGGGTCTCCAGCTAGACTATATATTTCCTGATAGCAAAGTCACATCTTGCATCTTGACCACGTAGAGTACTGTCACTGAACCACCAACCACTAAAATATACAGAACTCAGTGGCATCTCATTAGATTAAGGCAACTCATATACATGTATGGATTTCTGAACATATGGGAAAAGGCAAGGAAGTCAACTCCAGTTTGGCTATTTCCATTATTTCCATTTTCTAAGGGCCTTCAGGAGGATATATCCTCTGGGCTGGAGCCTGTCTAGGAAAGGCTCATGGATCCTTCTAACAAAAGAGGTACTGACACTTCTGATTAAGGTGGGGTGAGCTGTCACTGGCAGTTAAATTTTTTACCAGTCTCGAATCCATTAAAGGAGAATATTTCCTTTTCCTCCAAGATCTTGGGGATGGGCTGGGGACATGAGAACCAAGTTCATTGCATAGAATGGACTTTGGGTAAGTTGCTAAGCTATAAGTTACTTGGCTCAAAAGTGTGGCAGAGCCAGGATCCGACACCTGTTTTGCCACACATCAAATGGGGACACTAGAAGCAACCGATATTAACCGAAGGCTGAAATAAAGCATGTCTGCTGCCTGGTGGTTGCCAGTCACAGGAAGTTTTAAAGACACTGTAGCCAAGAGTTTGTCTTCCTGCTCCCAGCTCTCTTGGGGTGGCCCTATCCTCCCCCCTCTCCTCTCAATTCCTTGACACAACAGGCTCTAGACCCTTTATTCAGCCATACACAGGAGCCAGGCTGCGGAAAACATACCCCCAGCCCCAACTGCTTTGCCCAATTTTGGGGGAGGTGGGGGAATGTATACACCTAGAAGTGATGAAGGTATTCTTTTGCAGATTCCTATGGAAAGCAGCACCTCAGTGAAGTCAAAACCTCAGAACCATCCTCTTTCAGCTGTGTTGCTGCTGAGAGATCAGAAGTCTACCCTCTGGAGAGGGGATCCTTATCTGCTGCTGGGCTGGAGGGAAGTGCTAGCATTCCACTAGAAAGTGAGTTCTACCAGGGAGGGACAGAATTTCATACTTGCTGCTTACACCCCGTAGGTGCTCACAAGGCACTTGTGAACATCCAGCTCTGCAGAACAAGTCTCCATCATCTCACTGCAGTCTGCTAACCTGGGAGTGGTGTCCTGGGGGGCCTTCCTTTCTGGCCACCCCAAGCCTTAGTTTTAGTCACTCCTGAGGCTCCCTTCTTCCTGCCAGCTGGCCCTGCAGTCTGTCACCGGTGGGACGGCCTACCTCAGAGCCGGGTGACCTTTCAAAGACACCAGGATTTGTTTAATTTTCAGAATTCACCTCTCTCCATCCTTCTTATCAGAGGCAGCTAGGCCCCAGCTGGGGAGGCCGTTTGGCATTTTTCCCTGAATTTTGAAACAGATAGGCTGGGGCCTTCTCAAGTGGACTCTTTTCTTCTCAAATGAGAGAACTAGACAGACAGACAATGATAGAATGGGGTGGGGGTGAAGAGTTACCAAGAGAACCAAACGTAGTTATTTTAACACCCGACTCATTTTCATGAAAACCTTATTCTTCATTACTGCCCCTTCTGTCTCAAAAACATTTTCTACACACATAATTGCAGCTTGTGTTTACAAAGTCCTTACCACATACCAACCACTTCATGTGTCTCGTTTCATGTAACCTTCACAGCAGCACCCTGAGGTCCTGTTATCCGTTTTACAGGTAAGTAAGGCGAGTCATTGCCCCAAGCCATACACTGTGTTGAGGAGCCAGAGTTTAAACACAGCTCCCCTGATCTCACAATAACCTTGGAAAAGAAGTGCATCCTCCCCGTCTGATAGAGTCAGAGTATCTCACTTCAACTTTCAAGTCACCCAGCCTGCAAATGTTGAACACAGGAGGAAAAACCATTATAGCAGCTGAGACTAAACAGTGCCTGGAACGTGGAGTAAACCCATTTAACATTTGGGGATCTACTTAATCCCATCAGCTCCATGAAATAGGTACTTTGGAGAAAAGAAAGATAAGGCTCGGGATACCAAGTACATCCGAGATCAAGTGCTGGTGAGTGGTGGAAACAGGTT
This sequence comes from Ateles fusciceps, assembly GCA_036589455.1. Taxonomy (NCBI): domain Eukaryota; kingdom Metazoa; phylum Chordata; class Mammalia; order Primates; family Atelidae; genus Ateles; species Ateles fusciceps. The sequence continues at coordinate 162,432 of JAZHEH010002159.1, read as the reverse complement.
TAGGCGACAGCCGTCACCTAGCTGATTTTAGTTTTCTAACTTGACTTTATAATTGCTCCATTTGTTTTCTCTTCATTTCATACCATGCTTATGCCATTTATCTTAGGTTGTGCCTTATGTAGGTTAAGTTTTATCTTACTCTTTTGTGACCTTTGGTTTCAGAGGCCTCACTGAATAAAATTGAAGGTGGGAAAAGGAAAAACAGTGAGCATATACCATGTTCGTGAGCATATACAATGTGCTAGGCACTATGCTAGGTACTGGGGACTCGACCCTGGAGAAGGCAGACGCCATTCGTACTTTTTGCATCTCCCATTTGCCTTGGGAAGGTTGTCAAGTACATGTCAATTACCACTGTAAGCAGCTCTAGGCAAGAGAGTGTGAGGTTTTCCAAGAGCACATATCTAGGGGTCTCAACCTAGTCAAGGGAGTTGTTTTAACACTAATTCTGTTATTTTAACCTTTTCTAGTTTTATCCATCCCTTTAATTAGGTTTATTTTATCCTTTGTTTGGAATATTGTCCATTTGGAATTTTATTGTTGCTTGATGGACTGGAAGGCAGGAAATGTGGATGTGAGGGTGGCTGCCACAAGGATATTTCTCACTCTAATTATGTGTTCCTTCCAACAAACCTCAGCAACTCCCCCACAACACATACACTCCCCTTCAAAACTCTGGCTGTGGATCTGAGTTAGAATAGAATTCCCTCAAAATATATGCCTTAACTGCTGGGACTACATTTTCCAAACATATCCTATGTTTTGGGGAGGGGTGGTGTCTTGGAGGGGGGCAATGTGGTGGTGGTGGTGGGGGACAGCCTGGTGCTGGGATGCTACATATTCCAGATGTCCTAATAAAAGCATCTGACTTTTGAGTGCTTACCACGTGCCATGATCTGATCTTCACCATGAGTCCAGCAGTAAAGTACTATTATTCCTGTTTTCAGGAGGAAGAAAGTGAGGTCCAGCAAAGTTGAAAAACTTACCCAAGATTAAAAGTCTAGCTATTAATGGAAGTGGCACTTGACTCATTCAGCCTGATTTTAAAGCACAACGTATTATTTTCAGCCTCTGCATTGCCTCCCTAGATCCCTACGCATGAGACCAGCTTTGTAATGGTCTACAATTACAGAAACCAGAGCCATGCCACCATACATTGAGAATTGAGTCAACTCCTATAGGAAGTTAATCTTCACCTGGGCAAGATGTCCTTGTGCTATACACTCCAGGGGATGCTGAGGGAACTGAATGCTGAAGGTAACAACTTACTGAATACAAGGTGGAAATAAGATCTGAATCTGCCCCCTGCCAGTGTTACTTGGGTGAGCCTCAGCTTGTTTGTCCATTAAATGGGGGGTACAGATCCCCCTCAGAGGAACAGTTTGAGGATCAAATGAACAGAAAAAGGAAGGTACAGGGGTGTGTGACTGAGAAATAAGCATAAGAATATGCCAGAATGTGGGAACTAGTTACTTTCAGGTAGATAAGTGTTATCAGAGATGTTGGTCAGTAGACATTCTCATGTACTGCTGGAGTGTCTAGCCCGCTTTGGAAATCAGATCGACATCATTCACAAAAATTCAATGTAAAAACCTCTGTGCTGTGTGGCAGTATCTCCACCCCAAGCCCCAGGAGACAAGTCCAAGTACGCCCATAGCAGCATTGCTCATGATAGCCCCCCAAACACAAATCAAATTCCCAAAGCAGAAGAGATACATTGTGGCTTATTCATATAGTACTGTGAAGACCTACTTAGAAGAATCAAACCATATAGTGTGGTAGATTCTAGAGTCAGGAAGGGCTACGATGCAGCCACACTTTAAAGGTTAGCCTAACAGGAGCATGCTGACCAAGATGGAAAGGGAGTCCGTGGTCTCTGGTTTCATACCAGGGAGGTAATAGATCACACCTTTTACACAGAATTAAGGTGTTAAGCATTGAGGGGTCATATTCATAGAAAAATCAATACCAGAGGTCTGACATCGGCAATGTTCCCAATAAGCAGAACCTGAGTCCAGCATCTCTCCCTGGATACCACCAATCAAATACTTTTTACTCCAACCTGGGTAGCCTATATGAAATTGAATAAAAACACGAAAGTGTTCATGGAACTAAGAAAAGGTGTTTAAGACACAGTTGCAGAGCACAATAAAAACGTGCTTGTATTTTAATGGATCTGGGCAAAGTAAATTGAAAATCTTCTAGAAAGGATTCATACTCTAGATGCTATTAAAAACATTTGTGATTCATAAGAGGTCAAAACATCAACATTGTTAGAGTTTGGAAGAAGATGATTCCATTCCAAATGGATGACTTCAAGAGGTTCAGGGTTTTAGTGGAGGAAGGAACTGCAGATGTGCTAAAAACAGCAAGAGAACTAGAACTAGAAGTGGAGCCTGAAGATGTAACTGAATTGCTACAATCTCATGATAAAACTTTCACAGATGATACATTGTTACAAATGAGAACAGAAATTGCTTTAAGATGGAATCTACTTCTGGTGAAGATGCTATAAACATTGAAATGACAACAAAGGATTTAGATTATCAAAAACTTAGCTGATAAAGCAGTGGCAAGGTTTAAGATGACTGACTCCAATTTTGTTCTTAAATTTGTCTTTAAAAAATTTTATCATAGTTGTACATATTTGGAAGCATTTGTGGTATTTTGATACTAATATGTAATGATCAAATCAAGGTTATTGGCATATCCACTATCTGAAACATCTTTTGTTTTGGGAACATTATAATTCTCTTCTGGTTATTTTGAAATATAAAGTTAACTATAAAAAAAGAAATCGAATAAGAAAAAACTTAGATGTTGTACCAGCTCTGAAGGCAGAGACGTCCCACCCGTGGTCACTTAATTCTGCTCCTTGGAGACACATGGGAAGCTTGAAGGAGTTTCCAATATGGCGGTCTTCATCTATGATGAGCTTTTACCACGTTTCCTCTCCCCTTGCTTTATCCTCAAATGTGAAAGCAATATAGGGTGATGGTTACAGCTCTTCCCCTGGAATCAAGTGGCTCAAGTTCACATATAATCTATGTTAGCTGTGTTGTTTGGGGCAAGTTATTTAACCTTGTGAAGCAGTTACTCGTGTCTCCCCTTATAGATGAGAAATCTTCAGAGAAGCTGACATGAAGATTAAAAGGTAGGGTATAATAATCTATTTGGCACAATGCCTGGCATGCAGCTAGGATTAAGAGTTTTTACTACAATGGCTCAAGTTATGCTACACATTAGAATTACCTGAGCAGCTTTAAAAAGCCACCCAGATGCCCTGGTCACATCTCATACAAAAATCAATGTCTGGGACTGGAAACTAAGCATCAATACTTCAAAAAATCCTGGTGTGCAGCAATACTTGGAAGACACTGATAATTTTCCCAAATCAGGTTTTAGGTGCCTTGAGTTTTCCTGATTTGGGGCACTCAGCCACCTGCCTGCAGACTCCTATTCCTTTAGCAGTTCTGGTTTCAAATCTTTCCTGCGTAGGTGTGAAAGGACTTAGCTGCTCTGAGACTGAACTCAGATGTTCAGTCTCCTTTGCTGCTTGGCAAGTCAAAAAACAAAAACCCACAAAACAAAAACACCGCCACCCTTTCCTGCTGCAGTCAATGGTACAACCAAATGCTTAAACTTAGGAGGCTACCTTAACTTTTCCATTCACTATATTCAGTCAAGTTCCTTCCATAATCCTTCATTACTCTCTGTCAACAAGAGTAAGAAGCAACCATACTCATCCGAAGCCACAATGATCACCCGTCATCTCCCATCTAGGCAACTTCAGTAATTTGCTTGCCTTCCTGGCGTTTGTCCTCAGGTATGAGCCAGACACATGGGACTTTTAAATACACAGTTCCTCACTCCTCTGCCTTAGGTCCTCAAGGGCTCTCTATTGCCATCTGGATAGAGATCAAATTCCCAATCCTGTCCTATAAGACTATGGGGCCAGCTTCTCTAGACTTATTCTTATCCCTTGAATTTCCAGCCTCTAAAAGGAGTTGCTTTTAATTCCTTGAATGCTTCAGCCTCAGGACCTTTGCACATGTTGTTCTGCCCACTGTTACCCCTACACAGCCCTCTTTTGATGGCTTCAGCTATCACTCCATAGCTGCTAAGTGCTTTCAGCGTTAACTCATTTAATGCTCTGAGATAAACCTTACTACCCTAATTTTATAGGTGAGGAAACTGGACACAGAGTTGAGCTGCTTTCTTAAAGGGCACAGCACCAGGGAACTAAAGAGCTAGAACCTGACCTTGAGTAGTCTGGTCCCAGGGCCTGAGGTCTCACCTCAACTTTGCCCTGATGGATACAGAAGTCACAAGTTTGTTGTCTCTAAGACACAACTGGCTTTATCCCTAGATTCCTAGAGCCTTGCATGCAGTAGACACTTAATGGTTTCTGAATCATCTCCTAATAAGGAAGGACAGAAAACCACCTCTCCCCCATTCCTACATTGGCTCAAAAACCACCTCTCCCTATTCTCACACTGGCTCAGAAACAAAGTGGAAGCAGAGGTAGCCCAAGCTCTCAGTCAGGGGTTGGGCCATAGCCCAGTACCAGTCTGTGTCCTGTTAGGAACTGGGCCACACAGGAGCAGGTGAGCAGTGAGTAGGCAAGCAAAGCTTCATCTGTATTTACAGCTGCTCCTCTTGGCTGGCATTACTGTCCATGCTCCACCCACCTCCTGTCAGAGCAGCAGTAGCATTAGATTCTCATAGGACCATGACCCTATTGTGAACTGCACACCTGAGGGATCTAGACTGCGTGCTCCTAATGAGAATCTAATTCCTGATGATCTGTCACTGTCTCTCATCACCCACAGATGGGACCATCTAGTTGCAGAAAAACAAGCTCAGAGCTCCCACTGATTCTATGTTATGGTAAGTTGCATAATTATTTCATTATATATTACAATGTAATAGAAGTGAAGTGTACCATAAGTGTAATGCACTTGAATCATCCCAAACCCATCCCCCAAGTCTGGAAGATCTGTCTTCTACAAAATCCATCCCTAGAAAATCTATCTTCTACAAAATCCATACCAAAATGTTTGGGGACCACTGCTCTAGGTGACACTGGTGTGTGCCAATAGGAACATACCCCCACACGTGCTCACATGTGTCCCTACAGCATCCCCCTCACTGAGGCCAGGTCTTCCCTGTTTGGAAGGAACCATCCCACCCCTCTGTACCACCCCCCACCCCTGCTTTCCAGCCGCCTGCCCGCTCAGGTCTCTGAGCAGAACAACAATTCATCAGGGGGACGTCAGCCTCTCAGAGCTGTTTGGGGGCATAAATCAAATGGCAAGGAGAAATTTTTTTTTTTTAAAGGCAGAGGAGAGAAAAATCAGGGAAGGGGGTGGGGAGAAAAAGCAATGGAAGGAGAGAGGGGGGAAATGAGATCAAAGGCAAAAATTCAGAGATAACGGCATTATTTATTTTTCCTGCTCGCAGTCACTGGGTCTTTGAGGCCTCCACACTGATGTATTTGGACATCTTGGGGCCGTCTGTTACCAGAGGCCACCCTAGCTCCTCTGCGCAGGCCCAGCCCCCCTAAAGGCATGGTTCCATCAGCAGCGGCTGCTCCCAGAGTCTTTTGAAGTGGGCCCTGGTGGTGTTTATTCGCCTTTGCGTAAGAAACGTGTGTACAGTGCTGGCGGCTGCAGCTGTCCTGGGTGAAGGTGGGAGAGAAGAGGGTCCCCCCCCCTCATCACTCATGAGCCTGTTTATTTGGGAACCAGAGCAGCCCTTTCTCCAGTTATTATTCAACGTTCTGTACAGGCTATACCCGCCGCCATCCCCCATTCCAGAAGGTGGGGCAGGAGCAACGTGCCCTCCATCTCTGCCAGAGGCTCCCATCTTGCCTGGCCCCTTGGTGCACTTGGCTTTCAGAGAAGAGATGGAGATGAAGGACCCACAAGGATAGTCAGCTGGTGATCAGCAAGAGGACTCAGAACAAGAATGGTTAGAGCCGTGGGTCCAGCAGCCAGAACGCCAGGGCTCGATAGTTCTGTCCCTAGTTACTGTGACTCATGGGCAAGTGAACTTACTGAATCATCAAATCAACTGCTAGCTTCTGGTTTGAGGCTACAGACGAAGTCATCCAGCAGACCACAGAGATGCTGTAGGACCCTCTCGGGTGAGGGTAAGAAGGCTCCCGGAGTCAGCAGGTTGCTGGAATTTGTAGTTTGCGCAAATACAGTGGGAGCCTACTTCACACCATCCTGAGTGCTCCTCGGAGCCTGCTGCCAGACACCAGCACAACAGGACAATGCCAGTTATTCAGCAATAATTAAGCCACCTGGATTCACATTTAGCCAATTTAGAAAAACTGAAGTGTATCTTCATTCTCCTCTGCCTTGGAGCTGTTCTAGAAATCATGGCAGCAAATGCTTCTCAAACTTCTCTACTCCCCCCACTGCCCACCCCCGCCACCCCACTTAATCTAATCCGAGACTTGGAATAATTCTGCAGAAGGTGGTATGGCTAGAGATTAGACAGTAGCCCATTCTTGAAATGGGGCCAGACCCATGGTCTTCAGTTTGCCTTCCCCTCTCTGGTCTCAAAGGGCCTGGTTGGCCTGTGCTGAGAAGCTAGAGAAGAGCAATTTTCTGGGGGAGCTGCTTTTAGACAGCGTAGATCGAGACCCGGAGACTCCTGACAAGCTCACAGACAGGGGGAAGGCTCTTGCTGGTGAGGTGCTCATCGGATGAGGGAAGCGGTCTGGTTTTAATTTAGGAGTCATTTACTCACATCGGGAACAAGGCTCAGGAAAGGCAGTGGTCACGATGACCCTCAGGCAGCTTGGGAGCCCAGAAGACCCAGAAAACCACAATGTAGTCATCACATCTGATTTTGCACAATGCTCCCGACACAGTGGAATTCCTCAGTAAATCTGTGTGATGTTCCAACGGAAACGGACATACATTTTTATTATAGGAAGATACCGATCTTCAGACCAGCTGGACCACTTGGAGCATTTATGAGCCTTCTATCAGTGACAAAAACCGGGACCTAAAGGCAGAGATTCTAGACGTTTCTCAGGTTTGGGTTTGCTGTTGCTGTGTTATCTTGAGATTCCAGTTAGAAGCTAAGTCAGTAAGACTTACACCAAAGTAGGAAAAAAATCCTGAACCACATACTCTTAGAAGTTTCCTAGCCGAGATAAGAAACGAGGAGGGGAAAGTTGTAACAGTGATGAACACCAAGCAAATCATCTTAATTGATGCTTTCATTTCAAGGTCACTTAAATCTTACCCAATCCAGTGAGAATCACATTTTACAGAAGAGAAAACAGGGGGTCTAGACCAGCTCATGCAGCAGGCTCTCCCCAGATCTGTCCAGCTCGGAAGTGCTAGATGTAGGGCACAGGATCCAGGTTGGCTGGGCTCTAGAGTGCACGATCTGAATGGCTCTGCAAGCCTGCGACTCCACGAGGGTGGGGACCTCGCCTCTCTTCCACACTGTAGAACAGCATCTGGCACGTTAGCGCAGCAGTCACATTTCAGCTAGGTTTGAAACAAAGTCTGGGGCTCACGCTGTGATCTTGAGGCTCAGAGGTGAAGGTAGTTCCCAATTTCTTCATTGTTAAGACAGAAGTGGTGAAACATCTTTACTCTTTGGCCACAAGGAGGCACTGTAAAGAACATGGTAGAGGATGGAATGTAGGGTCTTTAAGAAGTAGAGACGGGGTCTTGCTCAGCCGCCCAGGTCAGAATGCAGTGGCACAACCATAGCTCACTGCATGCAGCCTTGAATTCTTGGGCTTAAGAGATTCTCCCACCTCAGTCTTCCTGGTAGGTTGGGACTATTGGCACACACCACCATGACCCAGCTGGAATGTTGGTTCTTTTGTCTAGGTTTTTTATAATTTTAAGTATATTCGGAATGACTTTGAAGAGGCATCAGCTTCTGTGGCACCCTCTCATGGAGGTAGGACCATTGGAACAGATGTGTCTCAGGTTCTTGCCTTGTGCTAAGGGCAGTCTCCAGGTGGCTGCCAGGTTTCTGCAGGCATTTGAAGGCTTTAGGGTCATACTAGACACCAGGCAGCAGCACAGTGGGAAGAGTGGTGGTTGCTTCTGAGCAGCTGCCCAGATGTCTCCACCTTGAAGTTCTCAAACATGCTGAGCCCAGAGCCAGCAAGCACTAACGTTAGTGTTCTTGTCTTTAATCAGAAGTGTTTCAAGTGTCCGATTTAAGATTTAGGAAAAAACCCAGCACTAAACTTGTAGTCTTAGAATAAGCTTTTACTTTGGAATAAGTGTACAGAAAAGTCACCAAGTACAGAGTCCTGTATACCCTTCACTCAGCTTCCCCTCATGTCAGCATTTTGCATTACCATGGTATGTTTGTCAAAATTAAAGTGACTATTGGTATATTGGTACCGACTCCAGACTTCAGCAGTGTTTATTGCCTTTTTGTTCCAGCATTCAACCCAAGGTACCACAGTGCATTTAGAAGAGTATTAATTTAACAGAATGCAGGGAATGTACTTCTCAAGGCCAAGTCACACACACACACAAAGGTCCTCTTTGACTCCTGGCCTCCTGCTCTAGCATTCCATCTCTATCTAGCCTTCTCAACTGCAGATTCTAGTTTTCTGTCCAATATGGTACCAGTTGCCCAGTGGGGCAATTTTAAGTTAAACCAAAATTAACATTCAGTTCCTCAGTCACACTGGTTACACTAAGCGCTTAATAGGGCACATTGCAAGTGGCTATGGCACTGGGCAGGACAGATTTAGAACACTTCTATACAAAGATGAACAGCACTGTTCTAGACTTTCTCCTATGTCTTCCTACAAGTGTATACTTAAATACATAGTTCTTAAACATGGATTTTATGCAGTACAGACTGCATATAAAATAGGAGTTTTGTCTAATGTGTTTGAGATCATCCCACACTGGTTCATACTGACCTGTCTCATTCATTTCGGCTGCTGCAGAATGTGGGCATCTCAAAATAAGTCATGTACTCTTGATGAGCACTTAGGTTATTTCCACTTTCTAATAAAGGCTACAAAAGGAACATCCTTGTTTATTCTGGGAGGCCTACATTGATTTGATTCAGGGTAAAGGGGCTTAGGTCAGGAAGATAAATACTGCCTCTAAAAGCTCTTTCTGTATCACAAGAACTGTGTACCAGGCTGACGACCAGGCCCACTGGGATGAAACATGGGAGATAAATCAGCAAAGCTGCCACATGGGCAGGAGGCCAGAGGCCACCCAGGCATGTTTTGGGCTACTTTGGAGAGAAGCGGTCTAGAGATGCTTTGGGCACCCACCGATAGATGCAACTTTCCACTCTCATGTTGTTCTAACTAGTCCACGGGGCCAAACTGTATGGTTTGATTGGCAAATACTAACTGTATAATAGAAATATTAGTAGCTGGATCTAAAGCAGTTGTGGCAGCTTTGTACAAACCCTGGGTAATACCATTTAATCCTTAACTCCACTGGGTAGAGTTCTGTTGTCACCGTTTTACAGATGGGGGAGACTGGTGAAAGGTTAGGGAACTTCTGGTTCCTCAAAATATTCTGGATGCAAGTGGCAGAGCTGGGCATGAGCTTGATAGAGTCCATGATCCTAACATGCCACGTGTCACATCCTTGTGCATGGGACAGCATGCTAAGAGATGGAGAGAATTCCCCACATATCCCTCATCCAGCCTTCCCCGGTGTCCCATGGTAACATAAGATGTGGATGTGTGTCAAAAGCAATTAACCTTTGTGCATTACTATAAACTATACTCTGGACTTTGGATTTCAATTTTTCCACTCACATCCTGTCCTTCTCCACTGCCCACGACAGAAGGGAAACTCATTTCTGCAGCTATTGCCTCCTGTTTGTTGGGGATGGGGCCGGCACTGAGGGAGTTGTGTTCTCCAACCCAGGCCTGTCTAAAATCAGACCCTGCACCCATCCTTGCCGAGTGATCTCAGGCAGGTTGTACTTGAAGATTTATGTTCTCATTTGTAATGTGATTAAGTGCTCAGAGCTGTAGAAACCAGGCAATTCTTGGTAGAGTTGAACTGGGCCTTAAGGAATGGGTAGAATTTGGGGGTGGGGTGGAATAGAAGTCACCACTGGCTCTGAGCACAAACCTCATTTTATGTGCCAATGTTTCAGCCCTCCCCCTGAGGCAGCAGGTTCAGGCACAGAGAAACCTAGTATTTAATCACTGACGAATTACAGGCCCAGAGGCTTTGGATACCCCAAATCTTCAGTATTTCTGATCAAATTCAGCCAACAATTCAGCCATGTGACTTTATTAGTGTGGGGTCTGCAACCCCTGCTGAGGCAGGTTTGCTGCTAGTTGAGTACAGCATGTGGCGGGGGGGGGGGCCCCCAAGTGCAACATACTGTGCCTCAGACTAGGCAGATCTGACAGCTGAAGGCCATGGGCCCACCTGTAAGACTTCTATCCCAAGCAGGGGAGATCTTTACTGTGGCTTCAATTCTACCCTTTATCACAGGGGGCCTCCAACAATGGGCTCTTGAAGGAATGTCACTTCCACCACTTCCCCCGGAACGTTAAGTATCTAAAGACCTGGGCTCCACTTTCAAAGTCACAGTCCCTGGGAAGAGGGCTCAGGTTTCAATGTATATTTATTTTAGTGATTGGATCAAAGCCAGATTAAGCAGTTACAGTCCTGAATGTTTTCCAAGATTGTTTTACAGGCATCACTTCAGGGAGTTGTTTGTGAAGAAGGTACCATTTATGATACCTTGGGTGTGATGTGCAAATTCAGCCTTTGCTAACATTGTTGTCCTTGTACCATCCTATTTAGGTCCCTCAACTTTTCTCCCACTGAGTGGGTCCATAAGGGAGGCAATGCAAGCCACCTTCCTTACTATATTGTGGAAAACTGCATCCCAGTTATTGGAGAAACAATGAGGATTAAGCAATACTTTGTAGTAATAAGTATAATACATGAAAGATTATACTTTGCCAGAGCTTCCCACCCACCCAGATTAAGCTTCTTTCAAGTACATGGTATAAGTAGAGAAACATATACAACCATTTTGTCTTGTGTTCAGAATGCACTTGTTCCTTGAACAAAAACCACCAGGAATCCATGCACATGTTCCCAGCAAAGACCCTTTGCATAGTAATCGCTCCATTGGTAAACTTTAAGTACATTTTCTGTTACTTGTTTATAAAGGCTATATTTGGTTAAGTCAGGGCACCTAATAATCTTCATCTCACATAAAGGGGCCCACCTCCAAAGCAATGCAAGTTAACTTAAAACCAGTCAGTAAAGTCTCCTATTCATCCTTACTCCCCCGAATTTTTCTACCCAGCATTCACTACTGCTGTTTTATGTATCTTCGTGGACTAGTGGTTCTTAACTGGGAGTGATTTTTTGCCCCAGGGACAGTGGCTGGCAACGCTTCGAGACATTTTTGGTTGTCACACCTGGATGGTCTGACTGGCACGAGTGGATAGAAGCCAGGGTTCCTGCTAATGCATAGAACAGTCCCCAAAGAATTATCCAGACCTAAATACCATTAGTGTTGAGGTTGAGAAACCCTGTTCTAGAGTCTGCATGTACAGATATATACATGGACATGCTGCATATTGTAGTAGCTGTTCCGAATCTTATTCTTTTGTATTTGGTATTGTGGACATCTCTATCGTTCTGTTGTATGAAGGTACCGTAGAGCATTTAGGGCAAAAATGGGAAACCTAACGTTGGTTACTAAAATGCCTCAGCAGCTACATCTTTGCACATTTACCTGATGACCTCAAGTCTTACGCTATTGCAGATGTTTTTTGTATCTAAGTGAAATGACTCTTGGGCACCAATAACAGACTGTCAGCTTGTTTGCAGAACTGCACTGTCCTGGTTACATTAGTGCCTGCATGTGTACATGCAGTCCTGTGAATCATTTAGCCACTGGGGCCTTGGAGGGATCTTCTCCTTAAAGCCAGACCCACAGTGAGAGCTGAGGCTCTTGTAGACAGTTGTTCTCTGGGTTGTAAGCCTGGAAGCACACATGAGTCATGGCTTTGAAATCCACCTCAGATGCCAGCTGAAAACAGAGGCTTTGCATAATCAAGTTGACAGATGAAGCTGGGCTTGCCCTGCTAGGGACAGACTCATTCATATCCTGGTTTAAAAGAAATATTGCATTTTTAAAGAGGAAAGAAACATTTAAAAGATAAAGGGAGGGGGGGAGAAAAAAAAAGAAAAGTTTTCTGGTCATTAATTATAATAAAACACAGGGGGGAAAAATTCACTTTAAAGGCATGCTAAAGCCCTGTAATCTTCAAAGAGACAGAGGCGGCTCAGCTGCCTGGGAAGAGAAACTTTACCAGGAGACCACCATTTCCAGTCGATTGCAAACAGCCATGGTGAAGGGCTGCAGTTGTGGGTGAACACACTGGGTTAGGAGCAAGTTATTTTCCTACTTAACCAAGATCAAGCTTACTCTTTAGGTACTGCTTAAACTAAGTACAGTGGGAAAGGTGCCGTTTTCCAAGCCTACCCGAAGACCCTAATGCCAAAATGCCCACCCTTGCTCTTTCGGGGGAGTCTCAAACTTTGCTCCCTGTTGGGACACTGTATAAGGTCACAGTTCCATTTAACTCCATCAGGTCATTGCCATGTGTGAATGTGGGTCCACGGTTGCCAGACTTTCCTTGGTCACAAGCAACCCAACACTGGATTTTATGTCAAATGTCCTCAACTGAAGAAATCAAATAGCATCCTTACAACTGAAGTGGGCTCTGTAGTCAGTTTGCCACTTATTGAAGGTATTGAAAGCCTTAAACCACCCTGAAAGGTGACAATGAACACCACTATATTGATGGTGGAACATGACTTTATCTAAAAAATTCCTGGCGTGACAATCCATAGTGTCAACTACCTTTATGGGGTATGGGTTTGGATTAGGGAAATACTTTGCTTTTCTTGATATAAGCCCCACTAATAAGCCAGTTCTTGGACAACCTAATTCCCATTTGCAAGAACACTTCTCAGAATATAAGAACGTAAGTACTTTTGGGAAGAAAACCTGCAAAGGGAGGCTTTGAAAGTTTGTCAGTGTTAAAGACACTACTTTCTGCTTATCCTCCCCTTGCCCCGACTAAGAAACCTTGGAACACCCTGCAGGGGCAGGAGAACTGCCTCTGAACCCTCCCCCTCCTTCTCACATTCATTTAGCTGCTGCTTGTTCTGCCAAGCAGGACCTACTCCCGACACACACATTTCAAGCTGCAGGTTGCAACCCGTTATGGGCCATAAAATTTAGTGGCTTGAGAAAGGCTTTGAACAGTGAAAGTCAATAGAAAAATCAGTTTACTAGCAAGGGAGTTTAGTAAAGCTAATATTTTTGTTTCAGTTACGTATACACATGTGGACACACTGGTTTGGGGTCACCAGTGTCCTTAAGCCAATCCCTACTGGGAAGGGGTATTTTGCACATCTCTTCCTAACTCTACGTTGTGACTTAACTAGTGGTTTGAAATAAGTGTATTTGTATTACAGAAATCAGAATACAAAGTCTTCTCCCAAAGAGCTCGTTTCTATGCAAATAGTGGTATATTGGTAAATGTTAATGTGTCAAACTTCAGCTCATAAGAAAATCATGTAGGTTGAGTTCCCTGGGACCTGTGTGCAGGTGACTTACTGAGGAGAACACTCATGAACAACATCTGTGGGGTACTGGGAAGGAAGATTTCGTTTCCTCTAGGAGTCACTGTAGTTCAGCTCTAAGAGACCTCAGCTGAACCCAGAGAGCTTTGAAACAGATTGCCTTTCAGAACTATCTCAAGTTGGAGCGAGATGGGCTTTATACCCATCATAGTCATGGAATGGAGTTTGCCCCAGGAAGGGAGCATGATAGCAGGGGATCTCTTCAGCAGAGGGTAATTCCTGAAGAGCATCTGATCCGTGAGCCACCAGCAGCCCAAACTCACAGCACCCGGGGGAATTACATCTCAGTTTTGAAAGATGAGACCTGGGTAGCACACTGTGGTGTCCCCCTATTTTAGAATCTAGCTGCAGGAAAGAGTAGAGAAAGCATGCTATCACATGTGAATAAACCCAAGGTGGCCTGCTAGATAACAGACCACAGTCCAGCTGTCCTAGCCAAGACCATCTCAGATCCGTTCAGTCAGCTCATTCCCAAAGATGTGACAAAGCCAAGCTAGGGTCAGCAGAACTCTCTCTCCCCACAGACCAGAGGAGTACTAGTGAGCCCAGCTGAGACCAGAAGAGTCACCATGCTGACTCCTGGACTCTAGCAGTAATACATGCTCATTCTTTTAAGCCACTGTTATTTGGAAAATTGTGGAACGAATGCTTAAGACTTACTTTAAGTGTGCAATATTGTTAGTTATAGGCACAACGTCATATCGCAGACCTAGAAGTTATTTTGCATAAGCCTTATGCCAGTGAAACAGTATCTCCTTCCCCTATTTTCCTCGACCTTAGTCCCCCAATAACCTCCATTCTATTGTTTTTGAATTTGACATGAGATCATGCAGGATTTTTCCTTCTGTGATTGGCTTGTTAGCATGATGTCCTCCAGGTTCATCCATGTTGTTGAATATGGCAGAACTTCCTCACCGATCCAGGGAATGCAAATCAAAACCATAATGAAGTCTCATTTTACCAGTTTGGATGGCTATTAAAAAGAATGCTGGCGAGGAGAATGCGGAACACTTGGGAATGTACATTTCACCGCGTGACATGGGGATGCAGAGATGGGAAAAGCCACGTGTCTTGCAGGCAGACCTAGTGAATGTGTTTGCCTTATGTGTTCCTTGGAGGAGAGACTTTTCCATCCTAAATATGCAGTGGGTGGGGGGCAGTCAGAGGTGAACTTCTCAGATCAAGAATGATCTTATGTGGATTTTAACAGTTGAATTCAGTCGAGTGGAATGAGGACTACACCAGGGGTGAGGGGGTAGTGTTTGGAATGATGGTCAAAGGATACAGTTTGCTAGGAAACAAACGTGAGACATTACGGAGTTTCCTAAAAAACTAGAACTACCATATACTCTAGCAGTCTTCTCACCACTTCCAGGAATATACAAATAGGATCTTGAGTTATCTGCATTCCTGTGTTCATTAGAGCATTATTCACCATAGCCAAAATGTAGAAACAGCCTCGATGTCCAGTGATAGATAAATGGATAAAATATGGCATACACATATGATGCAACATTCAAGCCTTAAATGAAGTTAAGCCACTAAGTTTTGGAGTAAGTTGACATAGTAATAATTAGCTGATACAATGTAAGGCAGTTTTCCTGGGTAGAGCCACACAAATGAAAGGACATGTTTAGCTGAATCTCTAACCTGTATTTGAGGCCTTTAAGATAAAAATAAACTTGATTCTAAAGGCAATAGTGAGCTATGAAAGGTTATTGAGCGAAAGTATCCCCCCCCCCAAGTACTATCTTTCTGGAATTAGACTATTTTTAGTTTTAGATTCGAGAGCACATGTGCAGGTTTGTTACATGAATATATTGTGTAAAGGTGAGGTTTGGGCTTCCAGCAGACCCATCACCCCAATAGTAAACATTGTATCCAGTGACCCTCATCCCCTCCCACCCCCCCCTCCTTAGAGTCCCCAATGTATCATTTCCATCTTTAAGTTCATGTTTACCCACGGTTTAAGCTCCCATTTGTAAGTGACAGTTTGGTATTTCAGCCCATTTGAGTTGTTCCACTGAGGATAATGGCCTCCAGCTCCATCCATGTTGCTGTAAGGCACATGATTTCATTCTTTTTATGGCTGAATAGTATTCCATCGTGTATATGTACCACGTTTTCCTTATCTAATCAACTGGTGATGAACACTATGTTAGTTTCATGACTTTGCTGGAATCAGACTGGTCTAAGACTTTTGGCTACTTGAAACAGATCCCCCTCAAGTCAGCTCATTAGTGTTACTTTAAGCACTGGTTTTAGGGGGTGAAGATCTCGAAGTCTATGGATAGGAAATAAGAGGCTGGGCCTGCTAGGAGCCAGAAGGCTGTCAGTAACAGAGGCTACTTTCCATCTCCTTGTTTTCACATGGTCTTTTTTCTACATCCCTGCAACTCTATTCTGTTTGACAGAAGATGCTGCTAGTGTTCAAGTATTTGGATACCTGTTGTGTACAAGGTCAGGACTGCTCTGCTAGCCATTTCTCTGCTTGCATTTACATCTATTCCTCATCCTTCCTTGCTGTGCTTATGAAGAGCCCTGAAGGCTGTGTTTCCTAGGCTCCGTTGCCGGCAGTATTTGAGTTCAACCAGTAGGAACACAAGGAAAGGAGAAACCAGAGTATTTCTCCTCAAATGTTGTCTCATCTGGTTTTAGCTCCTCTTGCCAGTCACTTCCTCCCTGGTCACCAACTACTGCTGGGAAAGCCTGAAGCCTTTCCCACCTTTACCACAATGACCCCAACTCTGGGCTCTGATGATGCTACCTCTTATTTCTCCAACTTCAGTGTAGTAGTGGCTTCCAGCTGTTGCTGATCTCTGGGTGATCTCACATACCCTGCGCTTGCTCTAGGGATGGCTTAAAGGCTTTGAACCTGGCTATGTTAGATTCCCTTTGAATTTCGTGGCATTTTTCCCATGTCTGGGGGTCCTCATCATGGAGAACCATCCTCATTTTCCCCCATGGCTGGGGACCCTGTACCTGGGGCCATATAGGTATGCGCTATACAAATCCAGGGTGCCTTTCAGAGTACTCCCTTTGAGACCTGACATAGAAGCATTGCATTGGGTAATTCATTCAGTTGCTGGGGATACAGCAGTGAACACAATGAAATCCCAGCTTTCATGGAGCTATGAATTCCAACTTGGGAAAGACAGGTAGCTCGACAAATTTTCAGTTGGTAGCAAGTGCCATGGAGAAAAACAAGACAGGAAGGTGGGTGGAGCCAGAGTGGGTAGAGTTATGTCAAATATGGTAGAAAAGGTCTCATGAAGGTGACATGAACACACACCTGAAGGTAGATGGTAGGGGGAAGCATTATAGATGAGAACAGGTACAAAGGTTCTGCTGGAGTTAATAAGTATATAGACCCGTCTCCTACATTCTGAACTCTTGCCTCTCCCTCCACTGGCTGAACTCAAGATGCCAGAAAGCAAAAGTTGGGAATAGCTGGCATGAGCAGGAAGTAAAATAGTTCTGGTCCAGTTAGGACAGAGGATGCACAAATGGGGATCGCCACATGTCTTGCAGAAAGACCTAGTGTTTGCCTTATGTGTTTTCCTTGGAGGAGAGATTTTTCCCTCCCAAACATGCAGTGAGTGGCGGGGGGCAGTCAGGTGTACTTCTCAGATCTCAAGAATGTTATGTGGATTTTAACAGTTGAATTCCAGTAGAGTGGAATGACAATTACCAGGGGGTGATGGGGTATTGTTTGGAATGATGTTGGTCAAAGGATACAAAAACTGCTAGGACGTTCAAGACACTTATTGCAGAACATGGTGACTACAATTAACGTTTTCTAAAAAAGCAAACACACTAAGTAGATTTGTGTTCTCACAAAAAATAAGCATATGAATACCTGTTAATCTGCTGGATTTAGTCATTCTACAGTGTATACATATTACAAAACATGTATACTTATGGTGTGCAACATGTTTTGTGAGTTCAGATTGATTCTTAAATAATGATCTTTCCATTCAAGTTGCAGAATGTGATTATAGCTGACAGACTTAGGACCAGTCTCAGCTTTGAAGCTGAGGTTGTGTTCTATCCTGGGCAGCTGCTGGCCAAGAGACTCAGCACAGAGGGGTACTAAGGCCTGGCCTTTCCTGCCCGGTGCAGGACTCTTACGACAAGCAGTTGTCATCAGCTCCCCTGTTAACCAATACCATGTCAGGTTTGCTGTTAGGGCCGAGGTTCTCCCTGTCCAATTTTACTTCCGTCTTTCAGACATTAGAGGTGTGCTGGGAAAGTGTTTAACAATTGGTTGAATTTGTAGCGTTTGCCAATTTCTGAGGTGTAAATACCCTCATCATGACCAGTTGAGCTCCCTATGTGACATCACTGAGCATAGTAGAGAAATGATACCAGTTCCAGCTTATGGGAATTGCCTTCAATAGGCCACTTCCCCTTCCTTGTCTATGAGGAACATCCGAGTGCCCAGTCTATCCCATAGCACATAGACCATAGAGGGGGAATGGAGGCCCCAAGTTTTGGGTTGAATGAAGATTGCCAGGTAGACACTGTTATGGTGAAGGTGCTAAGTGAAAATGCTGTATAAGCTGCATGCTTTTTGCCAGGGAGAAAACACTCTTTGCATTTGTTTTCTGGAAGACTCAATCAACAGATCTGATCATCCTAGTTTGAGCTCTCCCTCTTCACAATCCCATCCCCTCAGCATGTCACGTAGACTCCATCTCAGATCCTAGATCTGCCCACATCCTTTCCATTGGTTTGGAGAGAATGGAAGCAAGGAGGTCAGTTTCCTTCATGATACTCTAAAACCTTAACACTTCTAGCTTCCCATTGGCCTAAAAATAAAAGCTAAGCTTCTAAAGAGGCTTACATCATCTAGCCCCCTTGTCCTTTCCAAAGGTATCTCTTACCACTCTCTGCCAGCCACATCAGCTTTCCTGCAGTTTGACACCAAGCTCAGTCACATCTCACCACTTTTACTGTTCCCTCAACCTGGATGTTTGTCACATCTGTTGGCACAGCTGGCTTCCTGTTCAGAGCTCAGTTCAGTCAGATGCGAGGCCAGAGTACTTATGGGCCTCAAATAGGGTATTGCAAAGGAAAGTATGCTAAAAATACCTGATAGCAGTAACTTAAGCATGCCCTGAGAAAGGCACTGTATGGCAGATGCATCTGAATTGTGTGTTCCAAGCTAGGGAATCCAGAAGCAGCCAACTAGGAGATTCGTTTCTTGTCTATGAGGAACATGAGTCCCATGTTCTATCCCATGGCACATAGGCCATATAGGAGAATTGAGGCCCCAAGTTTTGGGTTGAAGATTACCAGGTAGAGGCTGTTACTGGGAAGGTGCTAAGTGAAAGGACAGTATAAGCTGCACGCTTTTTGCAAGCAGTCATTGTTCTTCTGCCCAGCCTGCCACCACTAGGCTGTAGGGCAGTTCTCCTGTCTGGGCTGCTGCCACTGGACTCCACCTTGTATGTAAGCTCCCGACAAAACCCAACTCTAGCCTGCCAGCTCTGGGTCTCTTTGACCTCTTGAACCTGGTGTCATCCCCATTGGAGTCAACAGGGGGGTTCAGCACCACGGTGCTGTTGGATCCTGAGAGTTACAGTGAGTCTCGAAGGTGCGAGATGTCATCTCTATTCAGTTTTGTATCCCCACCCAATAGCTGCAGTGCTGGCACGTGGTATTTGTTGGCTGCATTGGCGAAGGCTCCTGAACGGACCCAAGCACAAGCCGGAATCAGATACAAGCCAGCAATCCGAGTCTCCCACATCCGCTTGGCCCACCTGGAGGTTCACCTGACATGTCAGTGGACAGTTGTCACATGACCTTCAGGCTGATGGCCTTCCACCTTGAAAGCACCCAAGTCTGAGGGCTTTTCTTTGGCCATAAACATCTAGAACCACACACAGCAATCCAGAAGTGCTTACAGGTTAGTACTCCGAGGGATGACCCCACCTCCATGAAAGATGGGGCCGGTGGTTAACAATACCTCCCCCTACAGCTTCTGCACTCCTCGGAGAGCAATCCTGAGATTTGTTGAGCAGGCTCTCAAGTGGTTCCCTTCTTAGTCCACTGGGGGCTGCTTTAATGAAATGCATAGATTGGGGGGGCTTCTAACATTTCTCATGGTACCTCAAAGCCCAAGATCAAGAGTGACAGATTCAGTACCTGGCGAGGGCCCATTTCCTGGTGCACAGAAGGCCACTTCTTGCTGTGTCTTTGCAGGGTAGAAGGGGCAAGTTAGCTCTAAGGCCTCTTATGAGGGCTCTAATCCCATTCACAAGGGCAGAGCCCTCATGTTCCCATCACCCTCCAAAGGTCCCACCTATGCTATATCACATTGCAGGGGCTAGGTTTTCAACTGTTAAGTTTAGCCTAAAGCTGCCTCCTTAAGTTCGACCTGAAGGTATTTCTGTACACTGAACTATAACAGGTGGGGAGGTGCACACTGGCCGCAGCCACACCTTGTGCTAATCACGTTTTGGGTGAAATGTAGCCCACTCTTTGAACTGTGTTCAAATAAGGCAAACGCCAACCTGTAACCAATCCAGCTGTTTGTGACTCACTTCTGATTCTTGTATATCATTTCCTTTTTTTGTCTATAATTCTACCATGTAGCTGCTTTGGAGTCTGCCCAAATATACTGTGATTCTAGGGCTGCCTGAATTGGGAATCGTTCCTCCATTAAACTCATTTAAATTTAATTCCACTGACGTTTTCTTCAACACAACATAGAATTGGCCGGGGTGGGGGTGGGGGTGGGCATGGGGGCATGCAGGTATTTAGACCACAGCAGTCCCCAACAGGATAAAGCCCAATCATTCCCTCAATAACAGGAGAAAACACAATAGGGTGGGGAAATAAGAAAATGAGGTGGGAAGCTTAAGTGATACCCAAATTCTCATCTCAGTTTGAAATCTTTCAATAGCAAAAACTCAGCCAAAGTCAGCTGAGCTGGTCGCAGAACGAGCAGGGGTGTGTGGAACTCAATAGAAAGCCTCAATGTCAGCCTCCATAGTTACTTAGTCCCAGGAATTTGTCGCTGGACAGAAGCTGTCAGCTGTGCGGACCTGCTGTTTAGTACACAACAGCAGGTGTTTCCAGGGCTTTCAAAGGTAGAGGGCCACCTTGATCCACTTAGCCAGGGCATTCCAGGCTGGAGACCGAAGGACCTATGCCCCACACGTGGAAGCCTTCAGAGGAAAGTCTGGTCTCCCAGATTTAGAGGTTGCAATCTCCTGCCTTGATCTGCCTTCCCAGACCCTCCCCATTCTGCCTTCTCTACCTGCTCTGAAGTTACTGGGGCCTGGTGTGAATTTACCAACAATAAAACCATCAAAGGGCTTAGTTCTGAGAACAATCGATTGGAAAGCCTGCAATAAAGAGACATCCTGCTCAGGAAGGTGTGACTTCAAGGCAAACCCATGAGACCTGGAAGGGGCCTCCTCTTGGAAGTCAGGCAGGGTCCACACCTGGGAAAGATTAAGGTGCCATCTGTCCTAGACACAAGTGGATATACCTCCTTAGCTGCAACACAGATCCATCTTTCAGGGTATTAGGAGTGAGGTCACCATCCTCCCCTAGACACCCACTCCAGTTGTCAATGCCTCTGGTCCTCTCTAGAAATAAACATGCCCTTTTGCCACCACATACCGACAGGGTCAAAGTCTCCACCCCTGGTGCCTAGGAAGCCAACATCCAAGCAAGCCCCTTCATTCCACCCCTCTCCGGCCAACGTAGCACAACAATGTCATCTCACCTTTTTTTACCACCTAGACTTTCTTGCCAAGTCTCTGAATGCATTCAGATGTCTGTCTTGCAGAGCAGTGGGAGGGTTGGGATGTTTATAACAGGAAGCAGGTGTGCTCCAAGTCTCTGCCCTCATGAAGCTTTCTCATGGGAAAGCACACTCTACCTTCTCATCTGTCTGTGACCTGAAGAGAGCTGGGAGGCAAAGCAGGGTGAGAAAGGGTGCATAGCAGGGGTTGCTGTATCAGAAAGTGGCATCAGCTCAGTGCTCCCTTCCCAGGAAGTCTCACAAGGCCTGCATGAGAGGGGTCAGATTTGTGAAGATCAGTCATGCAGGTTTATAAAGCATGTTCTAAGGGCAAGAGCTGGTGACAGGAACATGCTTAGGTCAAAGGACAGCAGCGAGTCCAGTGTCTGCTATTTTCTGCTTTCCTCTTACCTGTGATGTTTCCTTTGTCTGCATATTCCCTCTTCCCACTAATTCATGTAACCAAGTCCTATTCACATGACCTTTGGAACTCAGCTCAGATGCCACCTCCTCCAGGAAGCCCTCTCATGCCCCATCCCTGCATTACCATGTTTCCTTGTGCTATATGCCCAGACCCCCTTCAGCTGCTGGCTCAGGCTGTCAGCCCCTCATTGCCTGAGCTGCAGAGAACGGCTGAGGCTAGGATCCTGCATATCTGTGTAGCTCACAGATAATAACACCCATACAGAGGTATGAAAGGCTTGGCCAGACCACCTCAGAATGCCTCTGAGGGGCCATCCTGGCTCCCAAGTTCTCCATGGAATTGGCCAAGGCTGCCATTGGGCCCAGACCGCAGCTCACCTCCCTCTTTCCCCTCCTTTCCACAGGGGGGTGAACCCAAGGTCGCCCCTAAAACACATCTCTTCAGGGTCTCAAGAGACTCAACCTGTGATTTTTCCCAGTGGCATTTAGAATCTAATAAAGTAGAAGCTACAAGTGAGGCATTTACAATCTCCTTGATATAATCTATCCAGAGCACGTGACATGCTAGGCACTGAGGACCTGTTGGATCTCATGAGAACCAATGTGATCACACCATTGAATAACATTGCTGTTTCATAGATTGGGAAAAGGGATCTGAGATGACAGCTCAACCAAGGTTTCGTAGCAGGTAAGAGGCACAGCTAGGACCTGACACCAAGCCTGTGCTCTTAAGGCATTAGTCCCTGCCAGCCCCCGACTTCCCGGCTTGTCTATTTCCACTTCACTGTCAATCTCAGGTTGAGTCATTGATCCTGCCTCCCATTTATACTTACACGATCCCAATCACATCAGCATCTCAAAAAGCACCCGAGTGCCAAGAATGGACGGTCAGTCCCTTGGCAGCTATTACTGAGTCCTCTTGATGGCAATCTCATTTCCTTTGAACTCGCCCATCTGTGGTCATGGTTTCTTTCTGTGCTTCTTAGTGCAGAGTCCACAGACCACCACCTACTGTTCCAATTGAAGGGCCTGCCCCTTAATTAGCCAGCACACACTTTCTTAAACAGGAGACCACACAATTCTAGAGATGGAGGGGCTGACTTGTTCACAACCACACAGCACTGGAATGGGCTTATTTCTATCTCTAAGATAGTAAGGTGTGTATGCTTACAGGAATTTCATGGTATGAGCAGAGGGGGACCTGCTCTGGGGTCTGAGCTGGCACAAGGGTCCTCATGCTTTGCTTGCAAGCACTGTAGCTGAGAAAACTTGGGAGCCAGCACAGAGGTAAGCTGCATGTCATCAGCAGGTCCCTGCCACTTGGTATTGAGGACAGCTTGTAGCTGGACGAGTAATGGATTAGGGATCAGGATTAGAATCCAGAGGACTTTCAGGATACAGAGACTTGTGCCAGATTATCCCCACTTTACAGCTGGAAAAACTAAGCTCAGAAGCTAAGCAACCCCTTCCATCTCTTAGCTGTTATTAGGAATAAGTGCCTCTGATTTACTGCTTTTATGACGTTTACATCCTTTTCTCAGCAACCCTGTATCTGCAACTCTTTAGGGCTGAACAACTGTGAAAGGTGACACTTCCCTTATAGCAATGTGGGACCTGCAGATAGGGAGGATATTTCATCTCCGATAGGCACTATGCCTCTCTGGCAAGGATTCCTAAATATTTTTTTGTGCTGAGCACAGAATTAACTGTCCTGTGTTTTGGGGAGGGTCATCCTGAAGACAGTCATGTTAGTAGCATGGAAAAATGTTCAGGGTCAGATCTGTGTTGAAGATCAGTTTTCTTACTAGTTTTGTGATCCTGAGAACATGACGTTACCTCTCTAATCTTTAAATGAACGATGGGTTCTCTTCCCATACCCCATCATTGGGATTTCAGAGCTAGAATGTGCTTCGTATTGTGTCTATTGTCTAGACCGTGCCCGAAGTCAACAGTGGTCACTACTGCCTTTGCCCATGAATCTGCATGAGCAGGGTTGGGGGGATGGGACAGACAGCTGGACCTGTCAGTGGGGGCAACCTGAGCATTACCGGAAGTGGATTCTTCAGCCCTGGTCACATGGCTGGTGAGTCCATACAGGTTATTCGTTTCTTTCCAGATACTTCTTCGGGGGGGGGGGGGGGGGGGGGGGGGGGGGGGGGGCGGGGGGGATTTGGGCTTCCTCACAGCATGGCAGTGGTGTTCTCAAAACAGTTTTCCCAAAAGATGAGTGCCAGGTGGAAGCTGTATCACCTTTTATGATCAACTTTGGAAGACAGTCTCTTTTCTGCCATATTCTATCAGAGGCAGTCAAAAAGCCTGGTGCAGTTTCAAGGGATTAAAATGTAGATCCTACCTCTTGGTGTCTGGCAAAATAGATGAAACTTGCAACCACCATTTTTTTTTTTGGAAGACATGACCTGCCATTCTACCAACATCCTGGCCTTGGATTCATTATGCCTTCCAAGTTGCATCCTGCTACCTACAGCTCAAGCTCGAGTCTCTGCTGCCTTGCCTGTGTGGGCTGAGCTAGAGTGTAGCACCAGCCTGGAAGCCCTGGGAATCTGACACTTCCAAAGGCCATCTCGGCCATCAGGGGATCCTTGTTTTTTGTCCTCTTTTACTTACTTTCTAGGATCATCTCCCCAAATGAACCACTTGTACCCAAATCTTTGGGTCTTCACCAAAAATCAGATACTTGAAGAGGTCCAAAACTGAATTTGGAAAACTTATTTTGGCCTCTAGAAGAAGCCAAAGAGGAATGCAGCTGTTCCCCTAGTAGGTGATTCAGGTGCCTTTCATGTTATGACTGCTATGAGGATCACAGAATTTTAGGAGGGCTACCACTGTGTGACACTGTCCAGGCTGGAAGCAGGCATGTTATCTGGAGGCATTGCCCAGATTCTCCAGTGAACTTAATTGGATTTGGACCTGAAGGAAGACTACAAGCATTTAGCTTCCTCTACCATTTAGAGGGGGAAGGGTGGGTTAAAAAGCTCCATGTGACAGCCCTGGAGATGTGCTACTTGAATCGCTTTTCAAGGCAAGCCTTGGCATTCAAGCTGTAGGAACTGCAGTGCCTTTGGGATCCCTCACAGCACTCATCTCGTCGCTGTGGTCTCCCCAGGCAACTCCAGCTGATGACTGAGCACAGTCGGGATAGTAGTGCCTGGCCATTTCTGGCTAATGCAGCACAGCTTTGAACAGTCTTTGGAGCACCGCACTGGGGCTTGAGACCTTGTATCTGCATTACGACCCGAGGCTCTCCTTGCCTGCTTTCTCCCCTTTTATTCTATATAGGCTTCACCCAACATCCAGGAGAAAGTGTCTGCTCTAACAGCTGGGTCCTCCAGTAAGCAGTTGCTAGCACAAATCAATGTACTCCCCAGGGAGAAAGCAGGGTGGTAGGGTGCAGTAGACAAGGGATCTGAGAGTGCACAAGTGTGTGTAAGAGGTTTCATATGCAACGCCACTTGTAGCCGTATGCCCAGCCTCCCCTACATCCCGTTGATTTCATTTCCCCCCTCACCTCCCATATCAGGCAGGACAAGCCTGCTCAGGTAGCCACACCTTCCCAGGGAGCTCCAGCCCAACCCACCCTGTAGAATCTTTGAAAGGTAATTGCTGTCCCAGGATGTGCTGGTGCCGAATATATCAAGGAGCTAAATGCTAGTAGTATTCCTTCAGCTCCAGAGCCAAAACTAATACAAACACACCCCATTCCCTCAGGTATTACTCTAATTCCATCAACAGGCTGACCAGGCCTGATCCCCCTCAGGGGGCCCCCCCTCGGATTTATGGCCTTACCAACAGAGGCAGTGGCTGAGCGCTGAGCTAGAAACCTGGAACCTGGGAGGAAAGTTGTTCCAGAGAGGATCAGCCACCCCAGACCTGCAGCTGGAAGTGCCATGGTCATCCTTAGGGAAGAGCCTTAAGCCGAGGGATTTTTTGGGTGGAAGGAAGAGAACAGAGCCAAGCTGTTTAGGGTGACACATTACTTCTTGCATCACCCCTTTTCTCAAGTTAGCCGACTTGGGAAGAGGAAAAGCAATTCCAAATTGTTAGTAGCGTGAAATGGAGGTAGTATCTGAAGTCTTATCCCCCGTATGCCACTCAGCGGATAAGCTCTGCATTTTAGCAGTATCACGAGAGGATTGAGCAGAGTTCCCACTGGGAAAAATTATATGATCTTTAGCTTTACAGTAAATCATAAGCATATAGAGTAGTATAGAACATGATGAATTTCAAAGTCAACACTCAAGTACAGCCATACTTATGCAGGTCACCCTATGTTGATTAGGGTAAGATCTGCTTTCCAGAAGCCTGTCCCATAAGCTTTCCTCCTACATGCAGAGGAATCTCATCTAGTACATCTATAAGGTTTTTAACTACCTGATAGAGGATGATCCCAGCACGAGGAGCCAGAGCTGGCTGCAACCCAGGGTAGTTTGGATGAGATGACAATTGCTAAGTAGAATGAAGGGTAATCCTCTCCTCACTTCCATGTTTCATTCTCACATGTGCTATTTGATGAGTTTGCTTTTAACTATGAATCTGGACAAATCCAGGCTCAAATCGCATCTCTACCTATTTTAAAATAAGTGCTAGGCCCATCTTAAAGTTAAACTGAGCTTAATAGCTACATCTATTCTCTCTACAAGTCTTTGAGGGACACTTGTGGTTGCAGTGCTGGATATCAAGCAAAGACCTCATGGGTACCCTGGGCATGCCCATCTTAGGGTCTACTCTGGGATCTAGATACAAGTTGCCAAATGTTCTCAGGATCCACTACTGGGGATCTTTCCACTCAAGGGAGTGGAACTAGTGAGAGAAGGAGGTATACAAGGATATAAACATCACACAAAGTCCCACAGAGGGTAACTAGCTCAATTCCATAGCAGAGCCCTGGAGACAGCATACATCTCTTCTGCTGGCCTTGTGGGTGTCAAGTAGCTGGAGTATTCATACCCCTGCATACTTCAGTTGTTGGCAAGAAAACCCCAGATTTTCTCCATGTGTGCAGCCAAGGCAGCCCAAGGCCCATCCTTCAACGATAGGGCACTGGCTGTGAAGAGGGAACGTGTCTTGGGAGCCAGTGGCTGTGAAAATGGCAAAGAACCCAACAGAGGTAGACAGAAACCCAAGCATCTTCTGCACCCACAAAGAACAGGCCCTAGGGATAGGAGATGCTTCAAAGATGCTAATTTCTGTTAATGAAGCAGCCATCCCAGAGTTGAGTTTAGCTCCCTGCACCTTCAGCTTTTTAAGCCATATAAGTTTTGCCTTCTTGCACGCAGCTTTCATTGTACAGAGAACCACAGCCAGAGAACTACATTCCAGTGAGAAAAGAAAACCAGGAATATTCTCACTGCACTGAGAATATCACGTATTTTTTGATCTCTTGTCGGCAAGGGGCTTTAATGTAGTAGTAGGGACAGGAGATATAGAGTTGAGGACAGTCACAGCAGCAGAACGACAAAGAACTTAAGCAGGAAGAGGCCCCAGCAGGAATATCAAGGATGGAGGCAACCATCGTGAGATTGGATAGGACAACTGTATCAGGCACAGTGTGGAGAGAATCTCCTGAAGTCAGGCAGGAAGACCACAGTGGAAGTAGACTAAGGATGCAGGGGCCACCCTAGTGCAGGGGGTTCCAGTGGTAGAGAGGATCATATACATTTCTGATACCATAAAGGGTCAATCTTCCTCCTTATAGTTGAACATAGGCCAAAATAGACTGGCAGCAGGATCTCTGAGTGGGTGTGCCGATTATTTGGTTTGCCTCTAGAGATCGAGTCTATCATTCCTCACTCTGTCCTGTGCTCAGAGAGGATCACCCGTTTGTCTTCACCTGGAAAACAGGGCAAGAGAGTAGGTGTAGTCAATGAGAGGCACCAGCAGGTGATAGAAAGTGGAGGAGGTTGACTAGTCTTTCACCTTCTCCCCAGCCAGGGACCACTTCTCTTTATGACTTCAGGTTCCATGATAACATTTCAGTCCAAGGAGCACTGGTCACTTCTCCCTCCTCTCAGCTCTGCGAGGGGTGGGGTGGTCATGAAGCCCTGAAACAGCAGAGGGGCACGCCAACTTCTCTTGCTGTCCCTCAACTCTGCCCATGCCTATGAGTTATTAGGGATGGATTCTATCTCCAGTTAGGATCCTGATCGTGGTATTTGTATGGGGGGATTCCATGCAAATGGTGTGTAGACAGAAGGTGAGTTGACTATGAGAAGATCAGCTCACAGGCCAGTAGACTTCCTGAAGGACAGAACACCATTGCATGAAGTAACTGGGACTCAAAGCTTTCTTATTCCCACTCGACCAGGATATAAGAGCTTTGGTATGCAAGGACAGTGTTCAGGAATCAGATCCAAGGAGAGAAAGATATCTTCATGTATCAGATTAAAGTGGAGATGTCCTTGTAAGAAATGACATCTTTGGTGGGCCAGCCCATCCTTGAGAACTTCACTCTGTCCTGTGCTCAGAGGGGGATCATGTGTTTGTCTTTACCCAGAAGACAGTGCAAGAGAGCAAGTAGATGTAGTCAGGGAGAGGCACCAGGTGATGGGAAGACAAATGGAGGTGGTTGGATAGTCCATCATCTTCATGACTTCAGGGGCCACTTCCCTTTATGACTTCAGCTTCCATGACACCAGCTCAGTCAGGCCCAGGGGCACTGGTTACTTCTATCCTCTCACCTCTGCGAGGGGTGGGGTGGTCATGAAGCCCTGAAGCAGCAGAGGGACACGCCAACTTCTCTTGCTGGTTCCCTCAACTCTGCCTATGCCTATGGGTTATCAGGGATGGATTCTATCTCCAGTTAGGGTCCCAATAGTGGTATTTGTATGGGGGTTTCCATGTGACTGGTGTGCAGACAAAAGATAGACACAAGGTGAGTTGACTATGAGAAGGTCAGCTCGCAGGCCAGTAGACTACCTGATGAAGGACAGAACACCATTGCATGAAGTAACTGGGACTCAAAGCTTCCTTCTTCCCACTCAACCAGGATATAAGAGCTTTGGTACATGAGAACAGTGTTTGGGAATCAGAACCAAGGAGAGAAAGATATCTTCATGTATCAGATTAAAGTGGAGATGTCCTTGTAAGAAATGACATCTTCAGTGGGCCAGCCCTTCACTGAGAACTTTTTCACTCTGTCCTGTGCTCAGAGAGGATCGCTTGTTTGTCTTCACCTGGAAGACAGTGCAAGAGAGCAAATAGATGTAGTCAGTGAGAGGCACCAGGTGATGGAAAGTGGAGGCGGTTGGGTATTCAGTAGCCTTCTCCCCCTACCAGGGACCACTTCTCTTATGACTTCAGCTTCCATATCATCATCTCTGGCCCAGGAACACTGGCTATGTGCCCTGTCCTCTTGGCTCTGGGAAGGAAGGGGTGGGTTGGTTGTGAAGCCCTAAGACAGAAGGATGTGCCAACTTCTCTTGGTTCCCTCAACCCTGCCCTTGCCTATGGGTAATCAGATGGATTCTATCTCCAGTTAGTATCCTGATGGAGGTATTTGTATGGGGGATTTCATGCAGATGGTGTGTAGACAGAAGATAGTTGAGTATTAGAAGGTCAGCTTACAGGCTGGACTTCCCGATGAAGGACAGAACAGCATTGCATGAGGTAACTGGGACTCAAAGCTTCCTTTCCACTCAACCAAGATATAAGAGCTTCAGTACGCAAGGGCAGTGTTCAGGAATCAGACCCAAGGAGAGAGACAACTTCATGTATCAGATTGAAGTGAAGATGTCCTCATAAGAAACAACATTTTCAGAGGGTCAGCCCTTCCCCTGAGAACTTCTTTACCATGTCCTGTGCTCAGAGAGGATCACCTATTTGTCTTCATCTGGAAGACAGGGCAAGAGAGTGAGTAGATGTAGTCAGTGAGAGGCACCAGCAGGTGATGGAAAGACAAGTGAAGAGAGGTTAGGTAGGTAGTCCATCACCTTCTCCCCCAGCTAGGGGCCACTTCCCTTTATGACCTCAGTTTCCATAACAGCTCACAATCAGGCCCAGGAACACTGGTTACTTCCCTCATCCTCTCAGCTCTGGGAGGGGTTGGGGTGGTCATGAAGTCCTGAAACAGCAGAGGGACACACCAATTTCTCTTGCTGGTTTTCCCTCAACCCATAGGCATGGGCTATGGGTTATCAGATGGATTCTATCTCCAGATAGGATCCTGATAGAGGTCTTTGTATGGGGGATACCAGGCAGATGGTATGTAGACAGAAGATAGACACCGAGTGAGTTGACTATTATGAGAAGGTCAGCTGACAGGCCAGTAGACTTCCTGATGAAGAATAGAACACCACTGCTTGAAGTAAGTGGGACTCAAAGCTTCCTTCTTCCCACTCAACTAGGATATAAGAGCTTTGGTACAGGCATCAGATCAAAGTGGAGATGTCCTTATGAGAAAGGACATTGATAGTAGTTCTCAAGGAAGGGCTGACCCTCCAGCAAGGGTTCACATTCATGCCCCTTTGGGAAAACTAAGTTGACCACACCAATCCCAGTAATCCATCCTGGAAAGGCCTTTGGGCAGAACTAGAGCATTTTGCTAAGAATCTACTTTCAGACCCACCGAGGGCCATTCCAGAGCCCCACAGGACAGGGATAGAAGACAGCCCAGGTTTCCATAGAGGGGGTGGAGCTAACTTCTCAGGTGAAAAAATCCCACTACTAGGAACTTAGTTGTAGTCTCAAGAGTATCTCGGAGCTCATTCCACTGCATTCACGTAGGGATGACCAGAACTTGAAGTCCCTATGCCCAAGGTTTTTATTTCTGTTCCATCTATTGGGACACAGGAACCAATAATTATTTAAGCAATGTCTGGCTCCCTATTTCCAAAGAATTATGCTACCCCCACAGAAATTTCTGGGACTGCAGAATTTTAAGTAGTGACTATTTAACATTTATAGTCACCTAAACCCACTTTCATTAGCAAGAACCAAGAAATTGCCATTGAAGAACACATTCAGTTTGATACTTGTCACTAGAAAAAGAGGCTAGATAATGCCCAAACCTTAAAATCCTTAAACTGCAATCATGACTGCAGGTTTGAATACAATGCTTCTCTTGTCATGATCACTCACGCAAGAGCACACAGTCTGGAGCCACATAATTGCAAACAGAAGATAACATACCCTACGACTCTTGTTCTATGGCTTCAGATGGTAGACCACATTCATCCACTTCGGGCCACAGGACTACCATTCCTCGACCTCAGAGGTGGTTGACTCTTGGCTAACTTTCTCTTTTGTTCTCTAGTGAACTCTCATTCCCCTTCAACCTGAAGAGCAAAGTGACTAAACATTCCACTGATGAAGCCCATAGTTTTACTTTGAAGTATGCTAGCATTTGCATTCACACCATCACTATTTGTAGTATTTATTGTGGTCTAGAAGCAAGTCATAATTCACGCTGTACTGTCTAACACCATTGTGTACTGTACACAGATACCTAATTAGGTCATTAAACGTTATTTATAAAAACAATGCTTGTTCTTTTTTGAGTTCTTTAGATTGTTAGGGTTTTAAGAGGGTTTTTTACATGGGGGAAATTGATTGGGGTTTTTAGGGTGGCTGTAATTAAATTTTTTCCCCCATCTAAAACTATGGATAGCAGGAGTCCATATCCCACTTTCAGGGATAATTTAGGAGAAGAGATACATGTAAATCTAAACACATTGGACATTTGTACAAGCCATGATGAACCCTTAACTTCATCTTCCCCTTAAGTATAGGTCAGAAGAGGATTATTCCAGCCCAAGAAACCTTTGGTCTGAGGGTATAGTCACAGGACTGTTGGAGAGCTATGCTCTTCCTGGTGAGTGAAGAACCTTTTGTTGGTTGCTCTTTAGGTGTTCAGTAACCAAAAGAACTCTTTTGGTTCTCTTGGCACAGGCTCTTTAGGATCTATGTTGCTGCCCGAGGGTGAAGGACATCGCCGATTACTGTCAGCACTAGCTTCCCCACAAAAAGGAAACCAAGCTGGTAAATGAAAACTAGGTTCTCTTGGCATCTTTAGTCAAGTCTCTTCACAAGAACTTGGTGAAATGGTCCTCGACTGCAGTCCTGCACCATGCTTTCCCTCTGGGGATTCAATGGGCTTTATTGGCTGTTTCATGAATAAGACAGGTGAGGAAAGAGTCCAGGTCCACCCTGGAAATCTTAAGATGGATAGGCCCATAACAAGGGGACACAGGTAACAGCAAAGCTGGCAGATTGAGACATTGACAGAGCCAGGTTTAGAGAGCATAAATTTGTTCTTTGGGAGCTAGGACTTAGAACTGGCTTCAGTCCTGAGCATGCCTAGAGGTACGAGTTCCTGTGAGTGAAGGATAAGAAAGTGACAAGTATGGTAGCACATCTGTCCTTACAGAGATCCTCATAGCCAAGGATTCTGGATTTGAACAAGTCAGTCTCCAGCTATGTTTTAGAGGCTGAGGACTGTGCCTGTCATCCCTTGGAGCTTCATTTCTGGGCCACTGGCTCAAAGGGCACATCTCAGGGGAAAAAAGGACAGTGTGATTCCCTTATTTTGTTGTGGAAAGGCCTCAGTACCCAAAGGCGTTTGCCTGAGTTATTGGTTTGAATGGGATCTTCTCTAGGACAGCTAGGTGCATAGAACAGCACTGAGTTATTCTGCGTGCTTATAGTACCTGCTTATGAACAGAGACAGAGGCAATATTCATATAAAAGCTCAAACGTGGCTCTCTCCTACCATAGTCATGTCTTCATAAGCTGATAGTCCTCTCAATTCTGAAATTTGTTATTCAGCCTTTTCCCAATAGGATCCACACAGTACTTCTTGACCGTGCATGGAACCACGATGTCAAATTCCTCATAACCGATTCCAGCCTAGGATCATGTGCATTGACTAAGCTCCAGCAATTCTTACAATTCATTTAGGCTCTGCTGCAAGCACAGGGCTTTGCTAGAACTATATTTCTGCTAGGAAATTTCATGCTACTGAGAGGTTGTGTGGCAGAGCCATGTTGCCCATTCTTCTGGCATGACTTGTTAGCTAAGTTGAACACTACCCCAAGGAGGTACCTCCTTGACAACTTACGCTACAAAGTGAAGTACCAATCATAAATTTGACCCTAGAGACTGCTAAAATGGGCTCCTGTGGGGATTTCTATTTGTAGAACCTGGAATTCACAAGGGAACAGCATCAACGCATCCATTTAACATGGTCTTCTACTTTCTCGAACATATGGGGTGTAGGTATCATCCGTTTTAGTGTTCCTGTTCTAGTTGATTTCTAGATCTGTTTTCATTGATCTTATGAGTTGTACTTTTGTAATTTAGAAATGGGGTCTCATTCTGTCACCCAGGCTGGAGTGTAGTGGTATAATCCATAGCTTGCTGTATCTCTAAATTCTTGGGCTCAAGAAATCCTCCCGCCTCAGACTGAGTAGCTAGGCTATAGGCACACACCACCAAGCCCAGCTAAGTTGTAAAGATTTGGAGAGATGAGGTCTCACTATATGTTGGCTCAGGCTTGTCTCAAACTCTCAGCCTCAAGAAATGCACTTGCTTCAGCCTCCAAAATGCTGGGATGACAGGCATGAGCCAACACATCCAGTCATGAGTTATATGTGTTCTCTGTATGCTTGCACATTTGATTGGATGCCTGACATTGTGACTTTGGATACTTTTCTATTTCTAGAATTATTCTTGTACCTTTATTCTAGGATAGTTACTTGGTCAGCTAGATCCTTTTGAGCCTTACTTTTAGGCTTTGTCAGCATTAATATAGCTCTAGTCCAGGACTTACTCCATTACTGAGGCAACACCTTTGAGTACTTTGGCCCATGTCCCATGAGTTAGGTTTCTATGCTGGCTGCTAAGAATAGAATTATTCCAAGTGCTATATGAGTTCCAAGGATTATTTCCTTTAAGTCCCTTTGGGTTGTTTTTCCCTGGCCTCTGGTAGTTTCTTCACATGCATTTGCAGCTCAGCATTCACCTGATGATTCAATGGGGACCCTCTGTGGGTCTCTGGGGTGTTCTATGTGTGGCCGTCTCCTCCAGCATTCTGCCCCAATTCTAGCTACCTGGACCGGGCAGAATTCAACTCGGGGGAGATTGCAAGCCTGTGTTGCCTCTGCCTGGGCTGCATTCTGGACATTTTCCAGCCAATAAGCTGGGAAAGTTACAGCGTCATCTTGTTTATTTCCCCCTCTTAGGCATCAGTCTTGTGTTCTTGATAGAGAACAGTTTTCAGACTCTTGATGTTTTATCTGTTTTTAGTTGTTTCAGGCAGAAGTCTAGTCCTGTAATTCTTGGCCAGGAGAAGCCTACACTTGTCTCAAATATTTTGAGAAATCCTTCACAGGGGTAGCTGTTGGTCATGAAGACTTTCTAGTCTGAGCAGTGGTCACTATCACTGCAGTAGTACAGTTATGTACTTGTTTCGAGAATGGTGGGATGAAGATGGGCAGGTTTTTGGTAGGTATTTATCAAGTAGCTCAGACACAGGTGAAGGATAATCTTAACACCTTGATTAGATCTCAGCTGTTGGATACATTTCTGGTTTATAGGCACATAGTCTTTGGATCAATCTGATGGTCCTTGGTCTTTTAGTACAAGCAGCAGACTGCCAGGCAGTGATAGGCCCACAAATCTGAGACCTGTGCAACCCAGAACTCTTGTTACCAGTGTTCCTCCAAATTGTTATCTAATACCTGTCTCTCCAGGTTCTTGGAGAATGAACCCAGACCTATAAGGTCCTAGTGATGCCCAGCTCAAAACCCTAGACTCCCAAATCCTCTGGCTTAGAAGGGTTTACTGCCTGAGGAATTCTTGTCTGTGGCTCAAAACTCCATATGAAAGTGAAACTAAGTGATTTAAAAGCAGAGTGGTTAGCAAAAGGACAGTTGTCATTTTCTCCTTAAATTATGAAGTGTTTTCCTTTTAGGCTTTAATTCTGGAATAAGGTCAATGGCATAGAATACTCAAACAGGGTCTAAAAATCATTTTAGTAACTTTAACATTGTCCAGGGTGAAGTTCCTGGTTACAAGAGGTTAATTTGATCTTTAGAGACAATGCCTAAAGCCATTTCAATAGAAGAAAGCATCTACAGTTTTTTCTGGCTGATCATAAGCTCTGATAAAAGCAATACCTTTCCCTCAAGGAAAACAGCCATTACTTCCAGGGAAGCTGCTCTATGTAACAGTATCATACCAGAGACTGAAAGATGCAATCTCACCAGCAACAGCCGTGGAAGTTTCTGCTTTCAGGGTACTTTAGATCAACCTAGAATTTCAGAAACAGAAGCCATGGAAAGGAGGGGGAATGAAAACAAATGGCGAACTGGAGGCTAGAGAACCACTACAAACAGATCTCAGAGTCTGGGGAAGGCTCTGAAGTCATCTGAGGAAATAGTGATCTGAATCCAAGGTAAGAGTCCTAGTGGTTCACCTGCAGATAAGAAAGACCACCCTCTATCTGGGCTTGTCACTAAAACTGCTGTCATTTAACTCATTCAACAAGTCTCATTAGTGACAGTGCTAAAAAATGACAATCTGAATTTCTAATAGAGAGTGGACACTACCCGTGAGATTCAGGCAGTTCTACTGGGGTGGTCTACCCCAAACAAAGCCCAAGAGTTTGTCTCAAAAGCATCTGCAGCTGGCATTGTCACTTCCTAGTGCCCAGTGTAGCTTCATACGGCCATGTTCTAAAATTGTTAAAGAAAAATTCTTGGGAAAAGGCCATTCTGTGCAGAAGTAGAGTTGGAGTTCCACCATCCGTAGGCTGGCCCTGTTCACACAAATGCCCCGTCTCAGGATCCCATACACTTAGTGCTGGGAAGTCAAAAGCATCTTCAGCACCAGCTGTGGGCTACAGAGACTGGAAGCACAAGATTTTCCAATCCCAGCTAAGCCAGAAGACCGTATCATTATGAACTGTACTTGTGACAAGCATGAGAATAAGGCTACAGATGAAGCCAATCCTTTTAGTCAACATTGAACCTGGGGCTGAATGCTGGCATGCTTACATGACTAGCAGAGCCTTGAAAAGTCTCCAGGCTTCTCACAAAGGCCACCATATTGACCCACATGGTGGTCTAATTGATTCAGAATGAGCTGGAGACATTCATAAGGTAATGTGGCTTCCATCACTTTGAATATTTTAACTTTTATAAAGGGAGGAACTATACAGACTCATTTTGGTAAGGTTAGCACGAGAAGTTCCTTGTCAGAAGATGACATCAGTATTGCAGACAGTGTTATAGCACATGCCAATATCCTTTTCATAGGAACCCAGACAATACCTATAGCTTCCTAGCTGCTGAAATAACTAGGAGGCTTGTTTCTGCCTGTTTGCTATACTGCTTCTCCACCTTAAGTAGGGCGATTGGTAAGTCAAAGGTTACTAGAAAGCCACAATTTAAGCAGTTAAAGGTTAAAGCTCTGTGGTAAATGGAAGTCTCAGAACTGTATTAGGATAAATCCCAGTGGCTACTGACTATTGTGAGCCAGCATGACTTTCATCAACAGCAATTCAAAGGAAGGTCTAAGTTTCTGTGAAGTCATCTTTAATCCCAAAATTACTTTCTAGACCTGAGGCTAACAAGACCACATTTGGCTGAGTTCATACATATGTTGGTTAAATATGCATCTGAAAATTGAGACTGTCAAGTTGCAGGACGTGTAGCTGCATTTGAAAGCAAACCCCATAAAGAATATCTCGTGGATGCCAGCTACAAGGTGTTTCTGGGGGAAATTAAACCCTTTCTAAGGGGAATTGAGTCCACAAAGATACCACGGAGAAGTTTAGCACATTAAGATTGGAACTTGGGTTCCTGAAAGTATACATCTCTCTCTCACGGGACTAAGATGACTGACCCGTGCACAGGCCAGAGACTGGGGCAGGCAGCATCCACGCTGGTGTAAGCACCACGTGAGACTAGCATAGGTCCCTCAGACTGCCCAGTACTTAGGTGAACACACTTCAAGAGTCACAGGGGCTGCTGGAGACTAGAAGCCCAGGCACATCCTCATGGTTGTATACTACAGGTGTGGGCCTGTACACCAAGATAGCATCTCACCCAGCATGGGGGCTTTTCTGCCCACCTAGGTAGCCAATCTGTCCCCACAGCTCTGAAGGTTGCAGAGCACTGGGTGGTCTCCTAGCTAATATGGCCACCAGGCACGGTTAGCTGCAGATTCTGATGCATGTTTGCCAACTTGTGGGGCAGTTTGGGGTGCAGTAGGCTGTAGGGGCGCAGCTCTTGTCTCCAGCTCTGGGCATACCATTTAGTGCTAACGCCTTTCAGAGGATCATACACCAAGGGAAAAACTCAGCCCCTTCTTGCAGCTGGTTAAAGTAAGGCCCTGCTAATGAAGCCCTGCTTTACAATCTACTTTTTCCATAAGAAGGAGCCCAGCTGGGCCTTCAGATATGAGAAAAGGTACTCCCTCCTTGCAGTGAAAAAGCAGAAACAAAACGTTTAAACTATTCTCCTGGAGTCATTCTAACTTTCTGAAGTTAGACAAGCGCACAACTTGTCTTCTGAGCTCAGAGGGTCTTTTTTTCAGACGGTCATAGTATTCCTGGGTGTATTCATTTGAATACATAAAGATGGTTCCATTTTAGACAACTTTCGCTTTTGGTGGTCGTGTTCAATTCGAGTAGGTTACAACTAACTTGGCCTTCAGAGATACTGGCACCTTAAGGGACTGAGAAGCTAACACTCTTACTGTAAAAACTGATCATTCTTTTTATATCTACCTCAACCAATTGGAGGTCTAGAAAATTCTAGAGGCCATAGACTCACGTGATACAGGTTGTTGGGCAAGCTAGCCAATACAGCCAGACCAGGGTTAAAGTTCTGGAGCTCTCTATCCAACTAAATAGCAGGCTCACAGACACATTGAGAACAGATGCCCAAAGTCCCCCATAATAAAGACATAACAAACACGAAGTCTGAGTGCACAGGAATCTCGACCGTAGGTCCCATCCATTGAGCTCATCCCCTGACACCCATCCCAGAGTAACTAGATATGACACCACTTGGCTCCTTATGAAGAGTCATAACACTTTTGGAGGTATGCCACTTTGACCAAATTGGGAAATCAAGTAGAGGTTATTTGAAGGTGTTTCTAACCCATGTTCAGTCCTAGGGTCATCCTATATACTGGAGTAGCCCAGGTTTTGGTGTCGTTACAGATAAACATCTCAGGGCGACCAGAACCATCAGATGATCACCTCCCCCGCCTATTGCCCCCCTTACATTTGTCACAGTTCTTTGATTAGGTGAGGCAGCAGGCCAGGTCGTTTTCAAATACTTCTTGAACCTGGAAAAGACAAAAACCAGATGCAGACTTCTCATGAGGCTGGCCCTCAACATCAGAAAATCAGGCTGGTCACATCATGGGCTCTCAGTATTGAGAGATTTAAGCCCTAATAACTAGAAAATGATTCAAGGAAGCAGCCACTTTTCCTGCAATAGTACATTATACTTTTCTCAGCAGCTTGCCGTTTAATATAAAGCCATGTTTTTATTGTATAAAGTTTCCAACTAGAGTCTATAGCTCTATTCCTATGTAATGTTATCTAGGGGTCTAGGAACCATGAGTGCGAGTTGGGCTGGCTCATTACATTGTCTTCCAGGGACCTACTAGCAGAATTTGTGCTCCCCATCCCTGCATGCTTAGGTTAAGTGAAAGGTCGTGGCTCTAGAACAAGGTAGGAGACATTTCCAATACACACTAAGGGCATTTGCGGTCAATAAGTGACCAAGCACATACAGCCTGGGCAACCTAAAAACTGCATAATCCACAACCGAGTGCTGACATGATACAAGTTGAAAATTTTACATCTGACCTCATGTGTCAGGTCGAAATACAGGCACACCATTTGTGTTCCAAGGGGGAAAAAAGACCCTCCCAGTCCCTTTAGCTGTGATACATCTTTTCTGCATGTGAAGATTCCTCCATACAAGCATGCCACACACAGGGTAATAAGATGGCACGTGTACAGGCTGGGCATACTAATGGCAGGTTTCCCAAGATGCCCTATGCTATGTATATTAGATTATTCTAAAGCTCTGGTATAGAGATACTGTTGGAAGAGTCAAGTCCTATAGACAGCCTTGTGGATAACAGTGATAAAAACACAGGATTTGTTTATCTGTAGCACAGAAAGTCAAGCTGTTGGAAAACCTGAACAGCAGAGTGGGAAACATCTTAAAGAGTATAGTATTGACCACCATATGGAATGATCACCATGTGACCTGAAGAAAAAAAGCTAGTGAAGTTCATGCTGAAAGTAGTGAATAGTAGAAAAACATTGAAGCTGTAAGTGAAGGTAATCGTGGTCAAGAGTAGATCGTCAGCATGGCAGCGAACACATGTTACTCAACACTGTGCTAATTATGAAACAAGCAGAGATCACAAAGCCCCAGAGTGGGCTGGGATTGAAAATTAGAGGAAACTGAATATTCAACAGGCT
This sequence comes from Ateles fusciceps, assembly GCA_036589455.1. Taxonomy (NCBI): domain Eukaryota; kingdom Metazoa; phylum Chordata; class Mammalia; order Primates; family Atelidae; genus Ateles; species Ateles fusciceps. The sequence goes on along the minus strand of JAZHEH010002159.1, from coordinate 123,110 downwards.
GGGAACAGAATTTTTTTTTGATACAATAAGTGTTCAAAAGTTTATTCATATAAATTTCTATAGTATGAAAATTAGCATTCCTCAAATTCTCTAGAACCAAATCGTGAGTTACAGGTTGGATAGTTGGAGGGATAGAGGGGGCTTGGGGAGGGATAGCATTAGGAGAAATACCTAACAGATGATGGGGTGACGGATGTAGCAAACCACCATGGCACATGTATAACTATGTAACAAACCTGCACGTTCTGAAGTTTTAAAGACATGGCAGTAAGTTTTCAAAAATTTGTGGCAGTAAAGACATCTGATCACGAAGCAGTGAAGAAGTTCATTAGTCATTCTGCCAAGGTCAGTTCTTGTGAAAGTCTGATGCTGGGACAGCTCAATGATGCTAGAAAATACTGTTTTAGCATTACTGCCACTGAAAGACTGACTACAGCTGATGGGAAAGCCTACAGAAATTGAGGATGCCAAGAACAGTAACTATGCTGGGATGTGCTAATGAACACAGTGTAAACTTGTCTTAAACAGTGAGGAGGCAAGCTTTTGCCTATCATGACATTTCCTACAAGTCCAGTTATTGTGCTAACAAAAGGGCATAATTTAGGGATATCTTCCCCAGTTTATTATTTTGTACCAGTAACTCATACTCACTGCAAGGAAGCTAGACTGGATGACAACAGCCAGATTGTTATTCCTCGATAACTGTTCTGTTAATCTTCCAGCTGAAGTTGTTAAAATAGTGCTTATGCCATGTGCTTTCACAACGCAACTGCATTAATTCAGCCACATGACTAGGACAGCCTTAGACCAAGAGTAAAACATTTTAAGCAGCATGTTAGCAGCTGTTAACAGAGGCAGGGTGTAGATTTTCAAAAAGGAACCCAGCATAGCAGATGCTCACATGCTCTTGTTGATGCTTGGAACAGTGATTAGTATGCGCCTGAACATACACCTTTGGACTGCAGTTATATTCAGTGATGAACAAGGTAATAACTTTGAAGTGTTTTCATGAGAAAAATGACCTTTACATTACATATGAAATATATGTAACTTCAGAGTCCATTAGTAAGCCGGAAGATTTTAAAAAAAAAATAGTGAGGCTCCAGTTTGTCAGGGAAATAGCTGAAATGGTTCTGAATCAAGGTGATTGTAGTAACAGAAGTAATAGTACCTACAGATGACATGGTATAAGTGTGCGATGAACTTAAGAACTAGAACAAAGTTTTCTTTAATTGTACTTTAGGTTCTGGGGTACATATGCAGATCATGCAGGATTGTTGCATAGGTACACACATGGCAATGTGGTTTGCTACCTCCATCCCCCGTCACCTACATCTGGCATTTCTCCCCATGTTATCCCCTCCCCCAACCTCCCCACCCCTACCCTCCGCTGTCCCTCCCTTGGCCCCCACCCAACAGATCCCAGTGTGTGTGGTGCTCCCCCTCCCCTGTGTCCCTGTGTTCATTGTTCAACACCTGCCTATGAGTGAGAACATGGGGTTTGATTTTCTGTTTCTCGTGTTAGTTTGCTGAGAATGGTGGTTTCCAGATTCATTTATGTCCCTACAGAGGACACGAACTCATTTTTTATGGCCGCATAGTATTCCATGGTGTATATGTGTCACATTTTCCTTGTCCAGTCTATTGTCAATGGGCATTTGGGTTGGTTCCAGGTCTTTGCTATTGTAAACAGTGCCACTATGAACATATATGTGCATGTGTCTTTATAATAGAAGGATTTATAATACTTTGGGTATATACCCAATAATGGGATTGCTGGGTCAAATGGAATTTCTATTTCTAGGTCCTTGAGGAATCGCCACACAGTCTTCCACAATGGTTGAACTAGTTTACACTCCCACCAACAGTTTAAGTGTTCCTATTTCTCCACATCCTCTCCAGCATGTTGTCTCCAGGTTTTTTAATGATCACCATTCTAACTCATGTGAGATGGCATCTCAATGTGGTTTTGATTTGCATTTCTCTAATGACCAGTGATGATCATTTTTTCATGTTTGTTGGCCTCATAGGTCTTTTTGGAAAGTGTCTGTTCATATCCTTTGCCCACTTTTGGATGGGTTTTCTTGTAAATGTTTTAGTTCTTTGTAGATAGATTCTGGATATTAGCCCTTTCTCAGATGGGTAGGTTGCAAAAATTTTTTTCCCCCATTATGTTGGTTGCCTGTTCACTCTAATGATTGTTTCTTTTGCTGTACAGAAGATCTTGGGTTTAATTAGGTCCCATTTGTCTATTTTGGGCTTTTGTTGCCAATACTTTTGGTGTTTTAGTCATGAAATCCTTGCCTATGCCTATGTCCTGAATGGTTTTGCCTAGGTTTTCTTCTAGGGTTTTTATGGTGTTAGGTCTTATGCTTAAGTCTTTAATCCATCTGGAGGTTAATTTCTGTGTAAGGTGTCAGGAAAAGGTCCAGTTTCTGCTTTCTGCACACTGTGAGCCAGTTTTCCCAACACCATTATTAAACAGGGGGATCCTTTCCCCATTGCTTGTTTTTGTCAGGTTTGTCAAAGATCAGATGGGTGTAGATGTGTGGCATTGCCTCCAAGGGCCTCTGTTCTGTTCCATTGCCCTTATCTCTGTTTTGGTGCCAGTACCATGCCGTTTTGATTACTGTAGCCTTGTAGTAGTTTGAAATCAGGTAGCATGATGCCTCTGGCTTTTTGCTTAGGATTGCCTTGGCTATGTGGGCTCTTTTGGTTCCATATGAAGTTTAGGGTGTTTTTTTCCAGTTCTGTGAAGGTCATTGGTAGCTTGATGGGGGATGGCATTGAATCTATACATTACTTTGGGCAGTGTGGCCATTTTCACGATATCGCTTCTTCCTAACCATGAGCGTGGAATGTTTCTCCATTTGTTTCCTCTTATTTCCTTGAGCAGTGGTTTGTAGTTCTCCTTGAAGAGGTCCTTTTACATCCTTAGTTGTAGTTCTAGGTATTTTATTCTTTGTAGCAATTGTGAATGGGAGTTTACTCATGATTTGGCTGTTAGTCTGTTATTGGTGTATGGAAATGCTTATATTTATGCACATTGATTTTGTATCCTGAGACTTTGCTGAAGTTGCTTATCAGTTTAAGGAGATTTTGGGCTGAGATGACAGGGTCCTCTAAATATCCAATCATGTCTGCAAGTAGAGACAATTTGACTTCTTTTCCTAATTGAATTCCCTTTTTTTTTTCTTGCCTAATTGCTCTGGCTAGAACTTCCAATACTATTTTGAATAGGAGTGGTGACAGAGGGCATCCTTGTCTAGTAACGGATTTCAAAGGGAATACTTCGTTTTTGCCCATTCAGTATGATATTGGCTGTAGGTTTGTCATAGCAGGCTTTATCATTTTGAGATATGTTCCTTCGATACCTAGTTTATTGAGAGTTGTTAGCATAAAGGGCTGTTGAATTTTGTCCAAGGTCTTTTCTGCATCTATTGAGATAATCATGTGGTTGTTTTTGTCTTTGGTTCTGTTTATGTGGTGGATTATGTTTATAGACTTGCGTATGTTGAACCAGCCTTGTATCCCCAGGATGAAGCCTACTTGATCGTGATGGATGAACTTTGATGTGCTGTTGCAATCTGTTTGCCAGCATTTTATTGAAGATTTTTGCATCTATGATGTTCATCATGGATATTGGCCTGAAGTGTTTTTTTTAAGTCTCTGCTGGGTTTTGGTATCAGGATGTTGGTCTCATGATTTGGGAAGGAGTCTCTCTTTTAGTATTGTTTGGAATACTTTGTATACCTGGTAGAATTCAGCTGTGAACCCGTCTGGACCTGAACTTTTGGTTGGTAGGCTAATTGCTGCCTCAACTTCAGCCCTTGTTATTGGTTTGTTCAAGATTTCAACTTCTTCCTGGTTTAGGCTTGGGAGGGTGCAAGTGTCCAGGAATTTATCCATTTCTTCCAGGTTTTCTGGTTTATGTGCCTAGAGTTGTTTGTAGTAATCTCTGATGGTAGTTTGTATTTCTGTGGAGTCAGTGGTGATATCCCCTTTATCATTTTTTGTTGCATCTATTTGATTCTTCTTCCTTTAATCTGGCTAGTGGGTCTATTTGGTTGATCTTTTCAAAAACCAGCTCCTGAAGTTGATTTTTTGAAGGATTTTTTTGTGTATCTTCTTCAGTTCTGCTCTTAGTTATTTGTCTTATGCTACCTTTTGAGGTTTTTTTTTTTGATCTTGCTCCTCTAGCTCTTTCATTTTTGACGATAGGGTGTGGATTTTAGATCTTTGCTTCTCTGGCGGGCATTTATTTCTCCCCCTCTAGACACTGCTCTTAAGTTGTATCAGTCTCCTTATTTTATCAATAAAAATGACTGTTTAAATGAGGTAGATGACTCTGGAGGAAGCATTAAAAAAGGCATTCAGCGGCATGTCTCATCCCTAAAGGGCCCATTTTCCTGGTCCTTCAACTGCCTGATGTTTTCTTATGTAAATAAAATGTAGTGTAACCTTTAATCAAATACAGCATCATAGGTAGACCGAAAGCCCACTTGTGTTAACAGCTGATGCAGGTATTCTAGTGATGCTACTGGGCCTAGTTATCCTAAGCACTTTTCATTATATCAGTTATGTCTTTTCACTGTTAAATGCTATATGAGTAAAAGTAATCACGCTTATCAGTGGCATACAAACTCAGTCAAGAATGATATTAAACTATCGATTGTCCACATGGGTGGCCGAGATAGTGACACCTTTACTTTCGATGGTTTTGTATCAACTTTGTTTCAAGCACAAATATTGTATAAAGTAACCTTTAGGTGAAGGTGTACATGAAGTTTACACTTGTCCCATTCAAGATTTCTCATGTGAATGCAAATACTCAAATTCAAAAAAAACCCTAAGGATACTTCTGTTCCCAAACATTTTGAATAAGAAATATTCAGCCTGTAGCAGTGACAGAGGTTCCTGCCAGTAGATTGGCAGGCAGATGGAGTTATACCTGCAGGGGCAGCTGAATCTGGTTATGAGGCATGAGTTACTGTTGTATCATGAGGGCATCTGGAAAAGGGTGTCTGGGGCTTGAGGAAGTCATTTGGGGCACCACTTTGTACTTTCACACCCAGGGAGAACATTGAATCTTAGCCCCTCAATTTCCTCCGTCTTTGCCAAGCAATGGTTGGAGTTGCTCAAGGATAAGGGTCTGGGTTACTCTACCATGTACATCTTGTGGAGGGTAAGGGAGATTTTCCCAGTGTAGAACTTTAGAGGTGTGGTTATAGATACACTTCAGATAAACTATCACTGGAGTAATAACGCATATAAAGATATTTAAGCTTTTTCGCCACTGACCCAGTTCCTTTCAAGACAATGCTGCCCCCCAAGGACAAAATGATCTAAAGGCATATGGAGATAACCCCAATAGAAGTCCTTTCCGATAGCAGAACTGTTTCTTAATTGCACCACTTCTATATGGACCTGGAAAGTGCACCTTCAGCTCTGTCTTCCCTTCTGGGTTCCTGTGAAGGCTGGGACTATTCTGCATGTAGAGACTCCACAGAGTAACTGAAATTCCAGCCAGGATTCTGCTCCTTCAAAACCTCTCATTCAAGGAAAGGGAAATGTGGGCCCCCTTCCTGCTAGCTGGTAAGGCCTAGACATTGCCCCCAGTCCTGCTCACCTGCCTGCTCTGCGAAAGGCTAGCTGGGCCTTGGGTTTTAATGAGAGGGGTGCTTTGCCATAAGAATATACCATCACCTTTTAGTGTCTACACTTTTTTTTTGAGACAATCTCCCTCTGTTGCCCAGGCTGGAGTGCAGTAGCACAATCTCGGATCACTGGAAACTTTGCCTCCTGGGTTCAAGTGATTCTCCTGCCTTAGCCTCATGAGCAGCTGAGATCACAGACATGTGCCACCAAGCCCAGCCAATTTTTGTATTTTTAGTAGAGATGGGTTTTACCCATGTTGGTCAGGCTGGTCTCAAACTCCCGATCTCAAAGTGACCCATCTGGCTTGGCCTCCCAAAATGGTGGGATTACAGGCATGAGCCACTGCACCTGGCCTACACTGGTATTTTTGAACATGTGTTTGTGTTTTATAGAGATGGGGTCTCGCTACACTGCCCAGGCTGGTCTCAAATTCCTCATCTTAAGTGATCCTCTCACCTCAACCTCTTAAAGCACTGATCAAAGGCATGAGCCACCATATCCAGCCTATTTGTAAGAAACACTAAGGTACCTTGGGCAATTTCAAGGTATGGTTTTTAGGTGGGGGAAGTCATTTTAATGTTTTCTTGACCACAGTAGTTTCATTACTTTGGTACTCATGAAGGCATTAGTGTCCATCCAAATCTATTTTAGGCAACCACAGCGTATCATGCCACATGGCTCCAGTCTAAGTGCCAGAGACATTGACCTCTCCTGAGATTCTTTAGGGTAGCACAGAGCAGAAACCTCTGAGGACTCAACTGTTGAGATTTCCTATTCATGGCTGAAAAGTTTACAGCATCTAGTTCCAAGTTCTTTATGAAAACTCATGACTGCCCTTCCTTGAACGCTGCTGATAAAGTCCAGGTGCACAAGAGCAGTTAGGTCTTGTCTATGTCTTCTACATGGACACTCAGAAGGCCCCATTCAGGAAGGGCTGGTGTGATCTTGGGTCAAAACATTCTTTCCAAGCCTCTCATCCGCAGGCCAACTCCGATTCGTGTTCTAGATAAGTTCTTAGGAGATGAGCAAGAATTCACTGACCAAGACTGATGTCTCTGAAACTCAAGGCAGATGAGCTGAATGAAGCTCTGCACTGCATTCTCTATAAGACATCTTAGGGTGGGGGAGATGCACCCATTTAGCCCACGGCTGTTCCTCCTGCAGCTCTGCAACATGGCCCAACCCGCAAGTGAGGGGTCAGGTCCAGCCTTGGAGTGGCAGGAAGGAAGTTGCATTTCCCAGGGAACTGGTAAAAAGCCTTCTGCAGCTTGTCCCAATGATCCTAGTGGTACCAAAGTGAAAGCGAGAAGATTACACAGTTGAAGAGTAGTTGAGTCTAGATACTTGCAGCATAAGAACGAAAGAGATTACTGCACCTGATATGCTAAAGACCATCTGAAGTTAGCCAGGCATAGGTTTGTGCACCTGCAGTCTCAGCTACTCAAGAGGCTGAGGTGAGAATCACTTGAGCCTGGGAGGTTGAGGCTGTAGTAAACATACCACTGCATTCCAGCCTGGACAACAGAGACCCTGACTAAAAGAAACACACCACACTGAAGCACCATGGAGTGGGAAGCTATCTCAAGGTGAGAGGAAATCCAACCTGCTCCAGGAAAGCAGAGCAGATGGCAGTGGGTTCAGAAAGGGTGACCTGCAGTCTAGGACACAGCCCAGCCCTCCACTCCACCGACCTGGCTCTGCTATTCATGGCAAATGTGTAAGACTCCAGTTAGAAAGGAATGTCAAAACCAAGTCCACGTCATTGTTGCCCCTCAGAGCCCAAGTTTTCCAAGGTAATAGAAGTAGGGTCCCAAATATTACTATCGACTCTGCTAACTGTAAAGATGGAGAACAGTCTTGCTTAGTTCAAAGGTAGAGCAGCAGAAGCTACAGGGGGGGGGAAAAAAAAGAAGCTGAAGCACAGGCTTCAGCCAGAGGCAGTGTGAGCTGGCAGACATCCTCAGCCACCAAATTGAGATGCTCAGTCCCTTTGAGGCAGTAACTGAACCCTTTAAGGAGCAATACAAGATGTTCACCATGGCCCTGGACACCAGACATGAACTGCCTGGGAGATTGAGCTGCCTGGAGGAAGATAGGCAGCAGTTCTTAGGTATCTTCCCAAAGCAGGTTCAGCTGCCCTTGAGTTTGTTTCTAAGAGCTCTCACAGGTCATCTAAGTTTTGCTCGAGACTATTGCACTAGATCATCACTCCCCAAAATCCACAGGTAAGACACCCCCTGCAGAGCTCACCACTGGATTTTATCTGAAGCAGAATGCAACACAGTCCTCCCAGATCCCAAAGGGCGTTGCTGGATTGACAGCTGAAGTGATTTTTGAAATTTTCCAATAAAGATTTTATGTATACAGTTATCAAAAAGGAGTGACTACACATTGGCAGTAGGCAAGGTCAGGATGTTTGTGAGATGACGACCTGGACGAGGTTAGGTAGATCTAAGAACGATACCAAGAACTGCGGGCTTACCGACACACAGGAATTTTAAGCAGTTTGGGTGCAAAAATAACAGCCACAGTTCCAGCTCTTGTGATAGCTTTTGGTTTTGTCAGTTGTATACTTCTGTCACTTGTGTTTAAGTGACTATTAAAAACTAAACGTTGAAGGTAAGCAATAATGGAAAGCTTTGAATGAGACTTTTTGACTCAATCACCAATTTCTGTTCAACTCCCAACACGAAGGCTCAATCTTGCCGAGTTACTAAGATTCTCACCCATTGAGTCTTGCCTGTCAAATTGTGCGCCCCGAGTGTTAAGTTCTCAGCAGTAGTTTGAGCTCAAGGCTGGGTCTACCATTGCCTAGGGTCACCATGAGGACATTCATCCCTAGATCAGTTATCGAAGCAGGGTATTTCCCTGTCCTGTTTGTGGGACTCACGACAGGGGTGTGCCTTGTTTACTCAGCCTGCCCCTCTCAAGTCCTCAATGGAGGGAGCGTGCAAGTGAACAAGGTGGGAACTGGAGTGCAGGAGCACTGGAATTGATTGGCTATTTCGTTGCCAGCAGGATCAAGCTCCACTTACTCAGACCCACTGCATTCCAACCCCTCATGGGAGGGAGAGTGCAGGTGAGAGGGTGCAAGAGCCAGAGCAAGCACTTTTGAGTACTGGCAGGAGTAAACTTTGTGCAGGCTCCGCGGCAGCATCCAGGTAGGGTGCCTGTGACTTCTAAAGCCCCAGGGGGCTTGTTATAGTGCTCTTAGCTCTGCCATCTGTAGACAGTCTTAACAGCTCAGTGGGCCCTCCACTCTTTCACACGAGGCAGCTGCCCTCTGCCAGAGAAGGCAAAGGGATGACAGCCTTTTGTATCCACACTCATGGCTCCCAAGCTCATCTGACATCCAGGAAAAATGAGGTTACATGAATAAAGAAGGATGGTAAATGCAGGGGATTTTTATTGTCAATGAAAGTGGCTCTCAGCCAAAAGGGGAGCTGAAAAAGGGATGGGGCAGGTTGGTAATCTTCCCCTGGAGTCTAGCTGTCTCTGGGCTGGATTCTTCTCTGAAGCTATGCCATCAAGCTATTCCTCTGAAGCCAAACCACTTCTGACGTCCAGCCAGTCTGATGTCCAGCTACTTCTCTCCGCCAGCCAAGTCTGGGATCTTTACAGGCACAGCATTGGGGGCAGGGCAGGCCATGGGTAGTTTAGGAAAAGGCAACATTCAAGCTGGAAAACAGGGATAGAAGTTCTTACTTCCGGCCATAGTTTCAGGCCTTTCAAGCTTGAGGGTGGGGTTTGTTGGGGACCCACCCACCCCTTTTCCACCTATGATTTCTCTGCCCCCCTTCCCCTATCATTAGGAGGGATACCACAAACAAAATCCCAGAATCACAATTTTCTGCAGCTGCTGAAAATACATGGGCATAGGCTGACAGTCACTAGAAAAATTTCAGTACAAAAACTTCTTGCTGGTTTCAACATTCCTATTAGTCAAAGGAAGCTCAGTCAAGAGTGGAAGACAGGCCTTGGAAGCTGAACTCAGGTGCAAATCCTGGTTCTTCCACATGTATCATGTGATACTAGATTCTAAGCCCTAAAAGCTTAAGTTTCTAGATGTAGGAAGTGGGATTTTCATACCAGTTTATAGCTTAAGAGCATGAGAAGCATCTAGGACAGATCTATAATAAGCATTTATTTTTTGAGTAATAGTTCTTCCATGATTCTACTGGATTTGCAGTGAGAATATGGATAGGTCTTGATTTGGATCCAGTGATGGCATTAACAGTTCTAGTCTTTCAGACCAGCTTTAATATTGTGAAGACCAGGTAGATACTCAGTCTAAGTTAACATCTACTGAAAATTTGATCTTTTTCCGCTTCTTGGGAAGCAGCAGTCCCAGCATGGAGCCCAGATTAGGTTGGGCTGAGATGTGGCCTTGTCAAGTTCCTGCCCCAGTTGGGAACAGCACATGGTGGTGGGGGGGGGCCCAGTTGGCTTTGCCCGTTAATACCCTGCTGCAGATTTCCTGGCTTCAAGTGCCAGAAAGTCATTCATTAGGTAAAAAGAGGATGCCCTGAAAATTTACCTGCTATCTCAAGGAAGTCTGGATTCAAGTCCAGCTCTCTGAAATCCCTTCTTCTGAAACCAGCCTGACGATCCCAACCTCTTGCTGGGTCTCAGCTATGAGTGACTATTAAGGGCAAAAACCTCTAGCATATGGTGTTTAAGTCTGACTGTTCTTAGAGCTGAGCTGTTAAACATGAGTTCCCACAAGTCTGAGGCTTCCAACACCAGACAAGTTCCTGGTTTCCAGTGGCTTCCAAAGGGTTCTCAGACAACATCCTGACTTTCTCAAAAGCTCCATATGATCAGACTCCCTGTCTATATGGTCAATAACTCTTAAGTACTGTCTTCCTCAATTCAGAAACCATTTTAGAGACTAGTTTTTCTCTTGTGTTTTGCAAGACTCATCCTTTGCTTTTATGATCCAGACAAAAACAGAAAGCAACATTCTAAGGACAGTGACACAATAAGTTGAACTGTTCCAGAATGGAGCCAACACCAACTTTAGTCAAACGTTATTGGTAACTTTGTCTCAACAAGGTCACACTGAAGACCTGGGGAGTTTCCAGAATAGAAGTTGCCAGGTTTTACAATCTGTTCCCAGTGAAAAGGACAAATGCCTAGGCAGATACAGGGCATGTGTTCCCCACTGGCAATGTAAGAGACAATCTGTTCTCAGAGGCACCTTCCTCACATAACCCAATCGTCTATAGACCTTCCAAGAAGCTTACAGGCTCACCAAGAGACTGACCACTGCTTTGGGTTTCAGTCAGTCTTGGATTTTGGTAGAATTTGAGATTCCTATTAGCCAAGAGACTAAGTCAAGAGTAGAAGACGGGCCTTGAAAGCTGAACTCAGGTGCAAATCCTGGTTCTTCCACATGTTTCATGTAGCACTTACCAGATTTTAAGCCCTAAAGGCTTAAGTTTCTAGATGTAGCAGGTGGGATTTTCATACCAGCCAGTTTATAGCTTAACAGCAGGGGGAAGCATCTAGAACAGATTTGCAGTAAGCATTTATTTAGGACTGCTCTCCTTAGCCCAGTTCAGGGATTTCCCTTGAGGTCCGACTGGGGAATCGGATGCCCAGTGGCCAATACTGAAGCAACAGATGCAGTGAGCTACACATTTTAAATGAACTAGTTTTTGATTCTGTGGTTAACTCTGACCCAGAGTCAAGATAATCTAGTTTCTAGACCTAAGTTCAAGCAAAACCACATGTGAACAAGAACAGAAAGGTAGGAAAAAGAGTGGGCAAATTTAAGACTTTAGATGGATTGACCCTCCCGCAAAGGAGACACTGGATCCTGAGCAAATGAAGGAACCTACAGCTGTATTTTGGAAGGGAGAAGTGATAGTGTTATGTGCTTTATTTAGCCTATCCCCTTCAGGGAAAAAGAAACTTAGGAAAGTGCTTCTGACCATACTGGGCAGTGAATTTGAGGCATCAGATTTATAAAGCATTCTGACTCATTTCTCAGCCTGATCCTTTCAACAGGAATGGTTCTTCTTAGGATAAACCATGAAGTTTGAGTAACAGACCTAGTTCTAGACCTGGGCTATAGAGACCATGACAGTTCCGCTGGGAATGAACAATTGCTCTGTGTTCATAATCCAGATTTGTAATAGCCAGAGTTAGTATGGCTTGCTCTTTTGCCTTATCACTTTAGGTGACATTTCAGGCTGGAATTGGAAGCCAAAACATTGTAGGTTGGAGTCCTCTGCTCAGGATTACTCGGCTTAAATGAATGCTTGGAAAATTCCTGGACCATTCCAGGAGGCTACAGAAGGAATACCTGACCATATTCCTGGAATTGTCCCCTTGTCATGATAACCACAAGGTTATCTTGGAGCTGGCATCTTCTCCAGGTCCTAAGACTTCTGTCAGTACAATGACAGCCAGATTCTTTTACATCAGCCAACAAAATATCTGTTATACTTGGAACTGAAGATTAAAAGGTTTGGAAAGACTTGATGCAGGTTTCCCTCACCACAGCTAAGAACTAGCATTTCATGTACTTACGGTTTTCTGCTATTGACAAGTGCACTTTGAACAAAGTTATATAACTTTTCATTATATTTAGCACTAAGATCCTCATTTCCAAGTTATTCTCTTCTAAAAAGGAACCAGGACAGCTTGAAAAAAAGGTAGTTAGATATGAATAAAATTATGAGAAAAGTGCGCGAAAATAAACACAGCATAGCTGGCTTCAAAGTGTTCCTAACCACATTCGGCATAACTTGTAACAATCTGATGCATTGCTTCTAGAGAGGCCCTCTGGTAGGAGTACTATAGAGGTGTTGGGTAAGCTCAGAACAAGGAGACAATTTCATTGTGTCAAGTTGATATGATTTTGGATTCTTCAAAAACTTTAGTCTTAGAAAAACCGTGTGGAAGGAGTATTTCAGTCTCCTTTAAGATTCTACTTTCCAATCCATACATGTGGCCCTAAACCTTAGAAGGGACCAAGGTGGAGACCCCCACCTGCAAGCAGATGCCACTCTTGCTCTAACACGTCCTCCTCACGAACCTCATACAATCTGGAGAGTGACTTTCCCCCATGAGTCTATTGTGTCTCCTAATGAACATGACACTCCATATGGGAGCTCCAAGAAACAGCTGAGAACGTTCAGCCAAAGTTCTTTCCTCTACGGTCTCAGAGCTGGTGACCAAGTAGTAACAAGACCAGATCATTCCTACCAATTGGTGAAGAGCAGGTACTGCCCTAGTCTTTACCTGTCTGCTCTAGACACAGAAATGAGCCCAAATGAACCCTGCTTTTGAGAAAGGCACTTAGATGAGACATGGTAAAATGCAGCTTCATTAGATAGCATCCCTTCAAGAGCTGAGGATGGGAGGGAAGTGGAGTACTGAGGCACATACCAGGCTGCTTCTCCTTGCTGTTGCCATCTAGAACTCCTTCCACCAGTCACTTCAAGTTCCCACTTGAACAGAGGGGGTTAAATAACATGTTCCTGCTTCAGGGTCAGTGCTGTGGTTTGTGCCCCCTTTAAGATTTGGGTAGTGAAACTTAAAGACAAGTCTGAGATAGTATCACGAGGTGAAGCCTTTAAGAGGCAATTTGGCCATGGGGGCTCGGGCCCTGAGTGGGGCTTTATATGAGATTTGGCTCTTCTGCTCTGTCCACTGAGGACACAGCAAGGCACCATCTTGGAATCCGATCAGCTCTCATACAATCGAATCCAGTTCCTTGGTATTGGATCCTAGCCTCCAGAACTGTATAAAAAGCTGTCCTAAGTCATCCAGTCTAAAACATCCTGTTACAGCAAGACAAAAGGGACTAAGTGGGAAAGACCAAGTCATGTATGTTTGGATTAGATGGTATCAGAAGAGAATCATGCTGTAAGGTCCACACCCAGAACAGTAGGCCCAAATGTGTAGAGTGAGTGGAGTTGATGGCTCTAGTGCTTTGCAATCTGAAGCCTCTGACAGTGACAGCTCAGCCTGCTGCCATTTTGGGACATTTCCTTCAAGGACCTCAGCCAGCTTGTGTTCTGTGAAGTCTGTAAATATACCCCAAAACCTATAAAGATCCGTTTAAGGCACACCTGTATATAGATAAAAACATGAACCAGCATCCCTGATTTGTAATGGAACAGGAATATATTTCTCAAAGCAGATAGGCATCCCTTCAGGTTGCCTTCCAATGACTTCCCTGGGCCCCAAGGTCCATCTTGCTGTGATGCAGAAATAGACGCATGCAGCAGGAATATGGAGGCTCACTACCAAGTCTATTTATATATGGACATCAGGGCAGGGATGCTTGCCAAGGTTATGAAAGCCCAGCGGGAACTTGATAGAGAAATGTGGAACAATTGACATAGTGAGATCCCCTCCTGAGGATAATCCATTTCATCTTGCATTGTGTGAAGACTTTGGAGCATTAGATTAGGATGAAAGGTGCTTGTTCTTGGTAACTAGAATGGCACAGTTATCATCCCAATTTCAGTACCAAGGGCATACAAGAGAAGGCTGAAGTACATTGAGGCAGCCATTGAAAGACTAAGCCACTGATATCAGTGCCAGATTCAGGTTTATGATCCCAAGGTGGTCCTGGACGATGCGAAATACCTAGCCAGATTCACAAAACCTGCAACCACTAAATTCCCTGCTGACATGGTCACCCAGGGGGCTGCTTCCCTATTCTCTGGGCCATTGACCTGGAGTTTAACTGAAGACCCATCTGTGGGTCACATCTGTGAGCTCTTCGGTGACTGAAGCCTCCTTTACACATGTCAATGAAGCCAGCATTGAGCCCTTCCAATACTGAAGACTAAGTGGACTATCTGTCAAACTCTTCCTACTTCATTCTACTCTCAACTCTCCCAATTGTCCTAGTAGCTGTTAGGTAAAAGGTACAACATCAAGGTCTATTTTTCACACCGAGTTAATTCCTGCTTTAGCTGGCCAGGATGGAGGGAACATGTTTTAATCTCACGTTCACCTGTTCCCTGTAATCACGGAAGCTTTCTAATTCATTAGTGATGGAGATGAGAAAAGTGACCCCTGCTTCTGTGGAATCAGGTATGTTTGCCCAACAGATGTAGCTATCTAGACAACTATATCTGGAGGATTTTTCTTTGATGTTGATGAAAGGGGAGAATCCGATCTAGGATTTATCTTGGAAGTTCTATTTCTTAAGGGTTCATACTTTCCGTTCAGTAGAAATTTGGTTAGGGGAAAAGGAGAGCTAGAGATTGAGGAAAACAAGGGGTCTCTTGCTGTGTTTTCCCATGCTTGAGTCTAAGTGCCTCTGTTGGGGAAAACACTTCTATTCAATACTTATCCCAAGACGACTTCTGTAACCAAGTGTGTAGGTGTTTCTCCAACAAGTAGTCCTGCAGTGGATATCAGCAGAGTATCCTCCAGTTTAAATTCTGACACCATCTACCTGGAGATGGCACCACATCCAGACTGAAAGCCCAATCCTACAAAACTGCCCCCCCCCACCGACCTTCCTTCAAGGCACAAGTCTGGGCCTTCAGAAGTCCTGACTAGCTTTCAGTTGGGATCCCCATGAACTGGGTTCAGTGAATTTGCTAGAGCAGCTTGGAGAACTCAGAGAAACCTATGTTTCATGAAGAATATTACAAAGGAAACAGACACACATAGGATCACACATAGGATAAGTATGAGAGAAGAGGTATGGAGCTGCCATGTCCTCCCTGGGCCACCTTCCAGGGAACTCCACATGTTCAGCTGTCCAGAAGCTCCCCCAAACCCGGTCCTCTTGGGCCTTTTACGGCAACATCATGAGATGGGTGTGACTGACAACCACGGAGCAATGTGACTGGATAAAGATGATCTGAGTAGGGAAATTCAGAAAGGCCTAATTCTTCCAATTCTTCCCTGCCTCTCTGTAGCATTCCTTCCTCCAAAGTGTGGGACAGGATGCCCTCTCAGATAGGACCTTGTAACCTACAAATCAGACAATATAAGTCTGAGAATTTCTTTTATGGCTAGCTCCAAGACAGGACGGCAGGCGAAGATTATCGCCTGGGGGAGAGAAAGGCAATGAAAAGGCAGGAGAATGAGATTGTTTTGAGGCCTGCTTCTATCTAAGGTCTAAAATGCCCTAACATTGGCATGAAGTCTATGGGAGTTATGAGCCAGAAACATGGATAAAGTCTTATCATAATGTCCTCACCTGAAGGCACAGTTCAGAGTATAAGCCGATTGATCCCTATTCTTGAGAATCTTATTGCTTGGTTTTTCCATTAAGATTTGCGTTTAAGTATAAAAACAAGTCATTCACATGTGGCAATATTTTTCTAGAGAAAACCTTCCTGCTTATTAAGAGCCAGGGTTGAGGTGAATAATCCGGTTAGAAATAAGGATCTCCTTTTAAGTGGGGGATCAGAAAGGTAGGCCTTAAGGTTGGCTATTCAGGTCTGCTATTCCTTCATTACCATGTTAGGGTTTCTTGTGCCCTGCTTATTCTGGAGAGATAGACACTTGTATCTATTGCAGTCACCTGAGCCCCATGGCTGTAGTGTAAAAGACACCTGTACTTGTATACACAAAGGTTTAGAAATAGTTGGTCAACTTGAACGTGTTACTGACAAGTATTTTCTGGTGGTGGTTATTAAAGAGGACTTGAAAGCAAGCAAGTGACGGCAGCCCTTCTATTGGCACAGTACTTTCCAGGATGCTACTTAGGTTTCTTAAAGTGTGCTTTTAATTTCATTGCAAGATTTCTAACCACATCAGGGAATATACTCTACTTTATCCAATATGTGAGCTGCATTCTCATGCTAGAAAGTACAGCCCCAAAGGCGTCCTGTAAGCAGACTGGAGCTCAAAGTATTTCAAAGGACAGAAGAAATCAAAATATGGCTAATTGGAAGTAAATTACTCCTCAGCAAATGCAAAAGAATGGAAATCATAACCAGTCTCAGACCACAGTGCAATCAAATCAGAACTCAGGATTAAGAAACTCACTCAAAACTACACAGCTACATGGAAACTTAACCTGCTACTGAATGACTACTGGATAAATAATGAAGGCAGAAATAAAGATGTTCTTCAAAACCAATGAGAATGAAGACACAATGTACCAGAATTCTCTGGACACATTTAAAGCAGTGTTTAGAGGGACATTTATAGCACTAAATGCCCACATGGGAAGTGAGGAAAGATCTAAAATTGACACCCTATCTTCACAAACTACAGGAGCAAGATCAAACAAGTCAAAAGCTAGAAGACAAGAAACTAAGATCAGAGCAGAACTGAAAGATAATGACAAAAAGCATTTCAAAAAAATCCGGAAAGTGGCTTTTTGAAAAGATCAATAGACCACTAGCCAGACTAAAAGCATCTAATAGATGCAATAAAAATGATAAAGGGGATATCACTGATTCCATAGAAATACAAACTACCATCAGAATACTACAAACACCTCTATGCACATAAACCAAGTAAATCTTGAAGAAATGAATAAATTTCTGAACACTTATACCCCAAGACTAAACCAAGAAGGAGTTGAATCCCTGAATAGACCAATAACAAGATCTGAAGTTGAGGCAGCAATTAATAGCCCACTAACCAAAAATAAAGTTCAGGTCCAGATGGGTTCACAGCTGAATTCTACCAAATGTACAAAGAGGAGCCAATACCATTCCTTCTGAAACTATTCCAAACAATACAAAAGAGGGAATCCTCCCCTAGTTTATTTTATGAGACCAACATTATCCTGATACCAAAATCAGACACAACTAAAGAAAATTACGGGCCAATATTCAGGATGAACATCAATGTAAAAATCTTCAATAAGATACTGGCAAACCAAATGCAATAGCACATCCAAAAGCTTATCCATCATGATCAAGTAAGGCTTCATTCCCAGGGATGCAAGGCTGGTTCAACATATGCAAATCTATAAACGTAATCCATCACATTAACAGAACCAAAACAAAACCCCAAATGATTATCTCAATAGATGCAGAGAAGGCCAACAAAATTCAACAGCCCTTTATGCTAAGTCTCAATAAACTAGGTAGCCTTTTATGCTAAAAACTCTCAAACTAGGTATCGATGGAATGTATCTCAAAATAACAAAAGCTATTTATGACAAACCCACAGCTAGTATCACACTGAATGGGCAAAATCTGGAAGCATTCCCTTTGAAAACAGGCACTAGACAAGGGTGCCCTTTCACCATTCCTATTCAACATAGTATTGGAAGTTCTAGCCAGAGCAATCAGGCAAGAAAAAGAAATAAAGGGTATTCAATTAGGAAAAGTCATCAAATTGTCTATTTGCAGACCACATGATTGTAATTTAGAAGACCCCATCATCTCAGCCCAAAATCCCCTTAAGCAACTTAAGCAAAGTCTCAGGATACAAAAATCAATGTGCAAAAGTCACATGCATTCCTATACACCAGTGACAAAGTCAAATCAAGAGAAAACTCCCATTCACAATTGCTACAGAGAGAACACCTAGGAATACAACACAGGATGTGAAGGACCTCTTCAAGGGGAACTACAAACCACTGCTCAAGGAAATAAGAGGACACAAATAGATGGAAAAACATTCCATGCCCATGGTTAGGGAGAATCAATATGGTGAAAATGACCATACTGGCCAAAGTAATTTATAGATTCAATGCTATCCCCCATCAAGCTACCATTGATCTTCACAGAACTAGAAAAAAAACACCTTAACTTCATATGGAACCAAAAAACAGCCCACATAGCCAAGACAATCCTAAGCAAAAAGAGCAAAGCTGGAGGCCTCACCCTACCTGACCTTCAAACTATGCTACAAGGCTACGGTAATCAAACAGCATGGTACTGGCACCAAAACAGATATAGACCAATGGAACAGAACAGAGGCCTCAGAAGTAATGCCACACATCTACAAACTATCTGATCTTTGACAAATCAGACAATATGGGGAAAGGATTCCCCTGTTTAATAAATGGTGTTGGGAAAACTGGCTAGCCATGTGCAGAAAGCAGAAGTTGGGGACCCCTTCCTTATACCTTACAGTAAAATTAACTCCACATAGATTAAGGACTTAAGACATAACACCATAAAAAACCTAGAAGAAAACTTAGGCAATACTATTCAGGACATAGGCATGGGCAAGGACTTCATGACTAAAACATCAAAAGCAATGGCAACAAGTGCCAAAATAGACAAATGGGATCTAATTAAACTTAAGAGCTTTTGGACAGTGAAAGAAACAGAGTAATCTGGCAACCAACCGAATGAGAAAAATTTTTGCCTTCTGACAAAGGGCCGATATCCAGAATCTACAAGGAACTTACATTTACAAGAAAAAAACCCCATCAAAAAGTGAGTGAAGGATATGAATAGACTTTTCAAAAGACGTTTATTCAGCCAAACATGAAAAATGCTCATTGTCACTGGTCATTAGAGAAATGCAAATCAAAACCACATTGGGATACCACCTCACACCAGTTAGAATAGCAATCTTTAAGAAATTTGGAGACAACAGATGCTGGAGAGGCTGTGGAGAAATAGTAACACTTTTACACTGTTGGTGGGAGTGTAAATTAGTTCAACCATTGTAGAAGACAGTGTGGAAAAATTCCTCACAGATCTAGAAATACCATTTGACCCAGCAATCCCATTACTGGATATACACCCAAAGGATTATAAGTCATTTTATCATAAAGACACAGGCACATGTATGTTGATTGCAGCACTGTTTACGATAGCAAACACCTGGAACCAACCCTAATACCCATCAATGCTAGACTTGATAAAGAAAATGTGGCACATATATAACACGGAATACTATGCAGCCATCAAGGATGAGTTCATGTCCTTTGCAGGGACGTGGTTAAATCTGGAAGCCATCCTCAGCAAACTGACACAAGAACAAAAAAACAAACACTACATGTTTTCACTCATAGGTGGGTGTTGGGAGGGAAACATCACACAGTGGGGTCTGTTGGGGGCTGGGGGTCTAGGAGAGGGATGGGGGTGGAGAGTTTGGGGAGGGATAACATTGGGAGAAATATCTAAGGTAGGGGATGAGGGGATGGAGGCAGCAAACCACCATGGCACGTGTATACCTATGTAAGAATTCTGCAAGATCTGCACATGTACCCCAGAAATTAAAGTATAATAAAAAGGTGTGGCCCATGCAGTTTTAGACTTTTGCCATCCTCCATCACTGGGTCAAGTAGACATTCCAAAATTTCTTTGTATCCTTCTATAGGATCAACCCTAATTTGTGTTTAGGAAGGTACACCGAGACCTTCAGGGAAATTGGGGCTTTAAGATACTTGAATAGTTCTGTCTCCCCTTCATGTAGCTCTAGGACCATAAGACAGGATGCTCCAGGTGTTAGGTTTCTAGTTCTATAATCCCCATAGCCAACCAGTCTGCCTCCCCATCAACAAGGTGTTTTAAGAGATGGTGTCGGCTGTGTTAGTTGAGACCAACAGACAGGAAGATGTAGATATTGCCAACATATTTCCTTAAGTAATCCCCTGCCATGTCAGAGATGGGCAAGAAAGTCATTCAGGAAGCAACTTAAGAACGAGTAGTTCAGCAATGCCTCTAGAAAGGCTTAGCACACAGCAAGGGCTCTTGGTTTAACCCTTCACCAAGTTTCTCATGAACGCTTCAGTCCAAAGGTCTGCAGACATTGCCTTCAAGAAAAGGCAAAAGTACTGAAGTCCTATAGTAGTGGCCTTAGAGGTTAAGTCAGTATTTGACTCAAGATGGCCTATGTTACATAATACAGGTCTCCAGAGAGATAGTTACTGGCTCACCCAAAACCTATCAAGTAACCAGACCAATCCAGCATCAAGGGAGAGATTCCTGTATAAGAGACCCACATGCAGCTCCCCACTACCCAAACTAAGGACAGTGATTGTGCTATTGAAGTTCAGAAATAAGATTTAGCAATAAGACTCCATAGAGAAGGAACTTCATACAAGCTGCCACAAGGGCACTCTGGTGAGGCAACAACCAGATTTCAGTTGCCACTGCAGCATCTTCAAGGTCAAATCTGTTCAGAGTTGGCCTCAGTGATTGATGGGCCCTTATCCTAAGCCTAGTGCTCAGTGCCACACACACACACAGAATAACCAACTTGACCTTCTCTGGGTTCTGACTTGATATCCCCATAGTAGCTCTTGCTCCAGAAACCAGGACAAAGACACCCAGAAGGAAAGTTGGGGAGAAAGGTATGTTTATTCTGCAAGTGTAGATCAGAGGTTTTTAAGTAGAAGAAACTTAAATGATAGCATGGACGTGCAATCAGATATACAAAATGGGACAAGTCTGAGACAACCAGCCATCTTTTTCAGATGTAATGGGAAGAAAAAAACCTGCAGTTTAAGACGTAGCCACTTACTAGATACGGTAGTATGAGGAAAAAAAGATAGCAACCATGTTTTAAGGTTATTTGAATCAAGATTCAAATGAAGTCAAGACATGTATGACACTTTGAAGTTTGGAAACTGACGAGTTATATCTAGTGTCAAAGAAGCTGGTTAAGCTTGTTTTTAGGTATTGAGGTATTACATGATGGTTAAAAACCCTTTAGAGATATTGAGTAGGTTGAGGGCTAACATTGGCCTCAGATGACTCAGGCAGGGGCACAGATGAAACAAGACTAGCCATGAATGGTAATTGCTGGATGTAGACATTTGAAAGTTAGAGCTACTGTCTAGTTTGACATGTCTGAGGACTTAAGTTTAAACATGATTTCCAGGCCCCCCGAAAGGCCAGGGCAGTTCTGGTCTACATAGATTCAGAGGCTACAGGAAAGGTAAACATTCTAAGGGATTGTAGACAGCAGTGTCATTCCTTGGTTCAAGGAGAAAAATTTCTAGGGAGTTGTAGAACTTATTCTATCTGAAATCTCACTTTGAGCAGATCTGAATGCTTTTGTTTTCATTTTGGCTAAGAGGATTATCCACAGGCCAACTGGAGGCTCTTGTGCTCGACACTGAGTATCAGGCAAGTTGACACCAATAAGTTGGTCACTTTGACATTTACTATTAGACTTCTGGCACAAGTGGCCCCATGGCAGTGACAAGCATACCCCTACTCAACAGGAGGGGGAAGCTACAACTCAGGACTGTGCTGATACCATCAAGGGGCCTGCCCAACGAAGCCTGGAACCTCATTCTGCACATGCAGGTAGATTCTAATGTGAGGGATGACTTAACCGAGGAACAATAGTACCCAAAGGATGCCCAAGGAAATGTAGGTTGGAAGCCTGTCCTAGGGCAGATATCCATATTCATGTGCCCCCACCCCCACCTTCCCGCTGGTGTCAAGTCACCTCTCATCCGAGAACAAGTTCAGAATTGCTCAAGCATCAGGCTGATAAGATTGCTCAGCAATTGAATGCAGCCCAATAAGACTCAGCTGAAATTGCACCCCCTACCAGGTACACCAGGACAAGGCACAGTGCATCCAGCATGAGCACAACATATGCTGATGGAGGTCACAGTGAAAGACCCTGCGATTCTGGCAATAGGAACCTGGTATGCAGGCTAGTCAGACCAAGAAGCTATTTAAGCAGCTTTGAGGATGAAGAGCTGCTTCAGGTCAAAGAGGCCAAGCAGTAAGTTGAGTGAGCTCCCGCATGGTATAGGTGTTTAGCCTGGAGCTGCCTCCTTATGTTTTAAGTTGAACCTAGAAGTTTCTCTGTGCATTATGGTCTAACTTAAGTGGACATGTAAGTAGGCTGTAGCTTACTCTTGGTAAGAATCAGACTTGGTCAGAGGTAGCCAACTGTCCAAATAGTTGGAATAAGGTAAACGCTAGGTTGTAACCAGTCTGTTTGTGCCTCACTCCCATTATCTTAAGTCTTTGACCACACAGCAGCACCAGTTGTTCTGAACCTTCTCTGGTTTAGGAGGCTGCTCGATTTTCACGTCATAAACTCACGTGTCTCAAGTTCCTCTTGACAGGAGGAACTAATGGGCATCCAGGATCAACATATGGACAAGCAAGATGAGGCGATTTCAACTAAAAATCCACTGCTGAACTGGATCCAGTGATATGGAAGCTAGATGACATGCTTAGATGAGGAATGAACTGCTAACTCTTGTGTGACTGAGGTCCAGAAGAGGCCCCTTGGGGAAAACAAGGGGAGGAACAATAAGGATTTATTCTTGTCTTCCTTAGTGTCAAGTTTCTGTCCAGAGGGCAGAAAACGATGACCAAGAAAGTTACCAGGGAAGATGAAAGGGAAAGAAAAGCTGTCATCCCAGCACCTCCAAAGAGGCACCACTTTGAATGATCCTAGCCTGCTGGGGATGAACAAAAGATAGAGCTCCTGAGGCTGCAAGTGCTGGAGGAGCAGCACATAAACTGGTTATGGGGGAGAGTGGCTGCTGTGCTCCAAAAGACATCTCAGGAAAGCCCAAGTCATACGTTGAGTTTTGAGGCTTGATAGAGAATCTGTATCTCCAATGAAGCTATTAAAGCTGTCTAATGCATCTTTTCCCATAGCCTCCACAGTGCTTGTGAGTGTCCTTTAGGCCTGAACTTCACACCACTGCATATGAAGTCAGTTCTTTCAAGGAAGGATTTGGAGTTCTGTCCTATGGACAGTCTAAGACAGGATCCCAGCTGCTTGGAGGATGTGGCAACCAAAGATTGGCCTCATTCTGCTAAACGTGGAGCCCCGGATCATGTAAACCTATGCCCTGCTTTAGGAGTAGGGGGGACACTGGATGCCAAAAGCAGCCTACAGCCTATTTCAAACTAGGTTAGAACTTACTGTCCTCAGAACAAGCCAAAACTTGCTGGGAAAGACACTTGCGAAATAGAACCAGCTGAAGAACAAAATGCAAGGACCAGAAGCTGTTGTGCTTGCTCTTTAAATGCTAGCACTAAATTCTAGCTGCTGTGAACTCATTCTTCTATTTAGTGAAATAGAAACTGTAGTTACCACAAAAGACACGAAATCTAATGGTCCACTTGAAGTTCTTTTAAAGTATCTGGAGCAACTAGGTATAATTGGAGTTTAAATTGCTATTGGTTGAATCACTTGACAGTTAAACTGAGAATGACTGGGTTCAAGATGACTCAAACTGAACCATTCTGAAAAGCATCCCAAGTGCTATGCCAGTTTCCAGACATGGGACAAAATTTTATATACTCTTCTATTCCGTTAGTTTCCCTTGGTGTTCCCCAGCAAGGGGAATCTTTCCCAAAGCCATGTTTGGCTAGGATTAAGGACTTCCAGCCTTATTGAAGATTATAATATCTAAGTCCAGTTAAGTTCATGTTACTGAAAAGTAACTTCAGTATTATAGAGAATAGGTAAAATACTAGGTAGGCCATAGGATCAAGATTCATCCCAGACAAAGGAAAAAGCCAGCTTTCCAATGGATAGAGGTTTAACTATGTTATCAACCTCTGCCTCATCAATACTGGGGCTTCCGGTGTGTGCCTCTAGATGATGTCTTGAACACCTACCACCCCTGTGAGGAGTGTTGCCAAGAAGTCTTGAACTTGCTCAAGAACCACCAGTAACGTTGAGAAGTCCAGGTTAGTCGTCTTGAATTATTGCACATTCTGGATTAGTCCTAAGAGTGTGACAAACATGGAAGGGGCTAGCATAGATATTACGGTCCTACCTTCAAGACCTGTAGAAGTGCTTGGATATGACAGCACTCAAGAGGAAATGCTATCTATACTATCTCCTCCACGTGGGACAGATTGCCAGAACATATGGAGAAGGCAAGTTCACAGGCGATATTCACCTTTAGTGATGAGGACCTTTTGATGTGGGAGATCTGCAGAGGAGCCCAAGCTGTCATGCAGATGGAGTCAGTGACCGTGAAGTGAGAAACTGGACCCTTCCCATCAACTGCTGAAAACCTGGCACTGGCCACAAGCTTCAGACTTTGTTCTGGGCTCAGAAACAAGTCCAGGTACACTTAATAAATGAGAAGCGTACCCAATTGAAATAGTGGTCCATTAAGAAAGTTTCTATTAACATCTTACATTCTAAGCTGCTACTTCAATTATTTCTGGAGAGAATGAAAGAAGCCTGTTGAATGATTCTAATTTTACTGTAATGCTTCTAACATCAGATCATGAAGCTAGTCCATTTCATGCTAAATCAGCTCTAAGTTCATTTTTCTGTGGCCTGGTCACCACAAAGGCATTAGATAGCAACAGCACTACCATAAATTTGGAAGGACAAGAAATCAGGGCTCGTGCTAGCCGTTCTTACAGGTCCCACGGGAGAAGTTTCTTTATCTTCAGAGAAGGGAACATCCCATCATTTCCCTGCTTCTTTCAATTCCAGAGTAATCCCCTTACTGATCCTCCAGGAATCTAAGTTGGTGCATCAGAATAATCGATGAAGATATGTAAACAGGATGGCGTCCTTGATCTCCTTTTCAAGGAGGTTCTAAGACCATCAGAAAACAAAGCTGTTCTTCCTTAGCGTCAAGTTTCTCTAATCCCAAAGCTTCCATGGCCAACCAGTCCACTTCATCATGAAACACAGGCATTTAGGTTTATGCCAGCTCTTATTTGAGAGGCAACAGAAAAGATTTAGTGAAGACTATGAAGACAAATGTGTTTCCAAAGTTTACCCTTTGTACCTTTGTAAGAGATGAACAAGAGACATCCAGGAAAGCTGGAATGGTAAACGAGCTTAGCAATGCCTCTGGAAATCTTACAACAGTAACAAGAACTAGATCTCTACCTACTGGCTTCTAGGGGTTGAGCCAAAACCTTTACTCCAAAGGCTTGATAAGCATAGGTTGAAGCAAGGGAACAAGACCAGAAATCCTACAGCAGCAGCCTCAGCTATTCCATCCCTTCTGAATTCTTGACAATCTGAAACAAGATGGTCTGTTGTGTAGTAGATATCCCTTGGAGATGTAACTGGTTGGGTTTATTCAAAACTTGATCAAGTACCTAACCCACACCTTGCTTCAAGCGAGATCGATCCGTTTTCTAGTTACCTACATGCAGTGTTTGAAGTGAGTTCCCAAGAAGGCCTCCACAAGCTGCCTTCTGGTTTCTCTAGAGCTACACATGTAGGTTAGCCTGCATCTCCAATGAAGCTATTAGTGTCTAATGCCCCATTTCCCATAACCTCCAGGGCTTGGGAGAGCCCTTTGGCCTTAACTTCACACCACTGCATATGAAGTCAGTTCTTTCGAGGAAAGATTTGGAGTTCTGTCCTATTCCTCTCCACACTAAAAAATGTGAGCCATGACTACTGCTAGGGATAACAAAGCTTAGACACCCCTATTTTTAGGGGAGCTTGAGTGGAAGGTGAGAGCAACCCCAGGTTTCCTCAGCTTGCCTCTTGGCATGAAACCCCTGCCTTGTGGGCCCTAGTATTCTCCACACCTAGCTCAAGACAGAGCCTCTATTCCATAAATGGGAGCTGGATAGAAGGCAAGAGCTCTATCTTCCAGCCAAATACACACAGGATTAGCCTCAAACAGGTAGGCTAGAAGCAGGACAAGAAGTCCTTATGTTTTGCCCCTACCCTGAGAAATAGCCCTCCAAATGGGAGCTGGGTGGGTACGAAGGAGTCCCTTGCTCTCGGCTGTCTCATGCTAGAGTTTATTTTCTCACACTGAGCTGAGCTGTAAAGCATGTGTAGGTCTTGCGTTTGTGGTATTTGAACCAAGTTCTTAAGTTTTAGATTAATTCTTACTGTATGACCTTAGGGCCATTTCAGAGACTTAAGTGGATTTAAGCAATTTTTGCCAGTTTCATGGGATAAGGTTCCAAATGAGCTTTTCATTGCCATGAGAAACAGAACTCAGCATGGCTGTTCAGGAGCATGCATACAAGTTGTTTATTTCAGAATGATGCATGATGGGGAATTTCCTTGAATAAGCTAGTGAAAGATCGAGAATTTTTGGAGGATACTTGAGGCAGGGGGCTTATATAGCACAATGTGGAATACGTGCCTGGGTACATCTTCATACTTCCAGATAGCATTGGGTACTTTTGTAAGGTATTTGGTAGGGTTTGGCTGCATCCCCACCCAAATCTCACCTTGAATTATGATATACTATGCTTCAAAAGTGGAACCAAGTAGAGATATTTGAATCATGGTGTTGGTTTCCCATATAGTGTTCATGACAGTGAGTTCTCATAAGATTCTGCTGGTTTTATAAGGGGGTTTTCCCCCCCCTTCATTTGGCTCTCATTCTCTTGCCTGCTTTCATATAAGACCATGCCTTTGCTTCTCCCTTGCCTTCCACCATGATTGTGAGGCTTCCCCAGCCATGTGGAACTGAGTCCATTAAGCCTCTTTATAGATTACTCAATCTTGGATACGTCTTTATCAGCAATGTGAAAACAGACACATGCCATGTGGTACAGTCATCGTTACAACTGAATTTTCCTTTTCATACGAAAAGGTTATATTGATCAAAATTCTGAATGCCTTATGTGTTTTAATAGAAAGTTTTCATTAGAGCAACACATTACTTCAATAGGAAGTTTCCATTAGAGCCCCTGCTAATCATGGAGCAGGGAGGGTCTGTATATACATGGGGTAGTTGAGATAAACTAGGGATGGTGACTTCAGTAGCATTCACTATTGTGTCCTTTTCTGATTGGTATAACCCAGTGGGAATGACAGTGTCCCCCCCCCCCCCTCCCTTTCCAGAGGGGAACTTACAACAAACTTTCTCCCTTCTAATTAGAATTCCTCATTCCACACTGGATTCCTACAGGTCCTGTGGACCTTCTGTCCCATCACTCACCTGAACTGCCTTGGTTGGTTGGATATACACAAGACTTTGGCTCACAAGCTGAGTCCTCCAAGGATGGAGGTCAGACAGTGAAGAAAGAGGTTATGAAGCCCAGTGAGAACAGATCTGTAGCAGCCATAGAGATGAAGCCCTGGAAGTGTTGAGGGCAAGTTGTCACATATTTTAGAGTGCCCAAGTGACCCAAGATACCGGTAAGCCCAGCAAAAGTCATCATTCTAGACTGTCTGGCAGACAGACGTGTCTATAACATTATCCCTAGAGAGATACAGATGAAAGTCATTTCTGGCCTTTATGTCAGCTTACCCAGATGAGCAAGACCAGAAAGAAACCTGGAGTGTTTAAATGTCAATAATTGGATCTCAGCCAAGCAAGAAACCCCAGCCTTATACCATGTGACACTACTTGAGCACTATAACAAAACTTGGGAATTCCCCATAGTATAGACTATGTTGCAGTCACCAAGATGTGTTTGTTGGTGTAGAACCTGGTCATGTGCATGACTTCCAGGTTATAGAATCACCCAGATACACATTGGAGAGAGAAGGCCATGGCCCTTTCATACCTAGTCTCATGGAGATGATCAGCCCAGCTGGATTTTGAAGGTCTGCCTCTCAGTGACCATTCTCAGGATGGAGGCCGAGATTTTGATGTGGTCACCACACTTCACCTCCCAATGGTCATAGGACAGCAATAGATTCTAGAACGGAAAAATCAAACAATGCCAACAGAGTCTGATTGAAGCCGATTTAGCTTTGGAAATCAAAGTTAAATCCCCCAGATGATCCATACAAAAACTATGAAGAGAACAGGTTTTGTTTGATGCATTCATCTTACTATGATCTCCTCTGAACACATTTAATAGCTGCTGTCCTTTGGCCAAAAATTCATTCTGCAGCACGAAGTCGGAGGAAGACAGATTCCTTCTCCTTGGCCATAAGGCCCTGAGTCTATGTTTGTCAGAATTGGAAAGGAGCTTAAGAGTTTCAGTAAAAGTATAGACTGAATTATATAATTAGAAAGTCATAACAATCATGTTAAGCACTCAGTAAGGTTCATGCCATTATGTATCTCAAATGTTTATGCCATGGAGTAACCAAAGCAGGAAGAACCACCATGACAAAGGTAAGTTGTTCAAGTTGCAATCTTAGCCTCCCCCAGCTGTGGGACCCTGGCATGTACCTCTTGACAGGATATGAAGACAACCTATTACCTTCATGGGATTACCAAGGTATTTCATCAGAGTCAACTCAGAAGGAACCAGAACCAGTGAGGTGGTTATGGGTGTTATTTATAGGTTATCCCGCATTTTAGATTAGAATATTATGAAAATGATACATGTGTTGGCTAAGGCTGGTATAGACTTTCTCCAAGAGTCTTTCTGGCAGGAATGGCTGGAGGTGACCAAGGTGAAGACCCTACCTGAAATCCAAAAATGTGCCCTGTTTGCACCACCTTCACGTGGTCAGTACAACATCAACATATGGAATGAGAAACTATTGACCAAGAGCACTTTGGGTATGGAGGCTCCAGACAGCTATGATTCACCTGCCACGGCTCTGTAATCTAGACTCGGATGACAAAGTAGTGACAAAACCAGACTCTTCTGGCCAATATGCAAACCTTGGGACCATCACAGGCCTCTTCTGATTGTTCTTTGCTCAAATTCTAGGCAGACCTTGCTTTTCATGAGAAAGGCCCTTTGAGGAGAGACAGGGACCTCCTACTATCACCGTTTTGCCCTCTAGTGTTCTTATCTCAGAAAAGTACCAAAAAAACCCCACCTAGTACTTTTTCCAATGCAAGACTTCCGACCCCATCAAGTCTAGGTTATCCTTAATGTGTCAGTTATGCTCTCAGATTGCCTTGGCAGGACAAACAATGTCTTCAGTAACAGATAATTCCGATTTTCCCTTGAGGGAGAGAGTCTCTAATCTAGTATCAGTTCAAGATGTTTGTAATCCTGCATGGTTGGGAGGAGTGGACATTCTAGCATTTCTTTACCTGTCTCATCTATGGAATAATCCCAGGTGGTCTTCAGGGATGTATACTTGGGACATGACAGGATTCTAAGATTCAAGTTAGCCAGAAGTTGTCTTTCATTACCTGAGAAGCTGTGAATGACAGTCATGGCAGATGCAGAAATAAGATGCTCAATCTTGCATTGAATATTCTAAATCCCAAAACACCCATTGCTAAGCAGGTCTCACAAGCCACATGGGGATTTTTCTGGAGATCCTCTTAGGACTGTAACTTGATCACTCATGGAGATTTGGTAGCAGCTGTGTAAATACTCATCCAAAAAGCAGTAACATTCCTAGAGATAGTCAGGAAGTACTCATGCAGGGCAATTCCTAACAGTAAGCAATCCAGCACCGCTCTGAAAAGGCTTAAGACAAGCTAAGTCTAATGGCTACCAACCTGACCCCAGGGTTAAGAAACCCTTATTCTGATGGCCAGACACAGCCTTCCAGCATAGTCAGAAGTCCTACAATGACCTCTTCAAATGCTTGCACAACTTCCCTTTTGTGTTTTGACTTAAATATTTGGATGAAAATAGCAGGAGATATGTTAAGTATCTCCCAGGAGTCACAACTGGATGAAGGGCTCACCTGTAACTGATCAGGTACCCAAACCAGGTCAGTGTCAAGGAAGACTAACCCCTTCCTCTTCTATAATGTTTCCTTACCCTAAAACTAAGGCCAGTATGTTGTGATCTCACTGTTGGGGGAAGATTAAAGAGGTGGACTCCTGTATTCGGAGAGGATCAAAGGGAGAAAAATGAGAAATAGCCAAGAGGGCATTCCGAGGTTACAGCCAAGTCCACAGCCACAATTAAAGAGTTTGCAGCTAACTAAACAGTCTTCCAAAGGCAGTTCCCAGTGACTGATGCCCTCCTTTCTTAACCCCAGTTCTCAGCACCAGAAACATGCAGGAAGCTCTCTGGGTTCTAGACTTAGGAGTCCCTACACACCATCCAAGTTATTAGGAGAGAAGAAAAATCTCAAAGGGAAAAGTGAAAACCTAAACAGAAGAACAAAGCAACTGTGTATTCCAGGAAATAGTGAAGACAAATCTCTAGAGGGACATGGGAACAGAGAACACAGGGTTCCCATGGGATTTAGGATATCTATCAGGGTACTGGCCATCTTGTGTAAGCTGTATAGCAGAGGAAAGAGATGAAAACCCCTTACAGATTAAAAGATCCTTGTGATGCCAGCCAGAAAATGTGGGGGACAACATTTGGATCCCCGATTTAAGTAGTCTAAGATTGCTTATAGGTCGATACCAAAAGTTGACTGAGTTCTTGTGTTACAAGTATGATTATGATCAGGAGGATACATGTACACACCACAGTATTTACTTATGAAGTTGAGGTTTGCTGTGCCAAACTGATGCAAAGAGGCATTGGGGAAGGCATACAATAAGCAAGCTTCACCAGGAGTTGCAACCAGACATGGGTCAGGCTTTCTAGAGGAGTGGAACAACTGCTCTGTTCAGTTCTGGGTGCTTCTGAAGTTTTAGAGCAGTTTTAAGAAGTTACAACACGGGGTGCTTTTCCAGGACACCCAGTGCATACTGTATGTAACTCAGTATTTCGAGATCCCTCAGAAGTTTACATTTCCCAAGATCCTGACTTATTCTTTGTGCTAGAGTGAACCTCAAGGTGTTATACGAATAACATTGACAATTCCATTAGAATGTTGCCTTGGAATTCTGCTTTAGGCTTGTTTTACTGCAAAGACTGTCCAGATGGTCAGCTGGAGACTCCCACTGACAACAGTGATCTTCATTTATGCCAGAAGAGGAAAACAGGATCACTTCATGAACATTCACCATCACATCCATCTCATATATATGACCCAGTCACAAGAACAAGGCAAGAGAACCTGCTACCCAAGACAGTTTAATACTTAGTTTATTAAACTAAGTGTATCTGGACTTGAGACCAGAACAAAGTCTGAAGCTTATGGCCAGTGCCAGGTTTCTAGCAATTGATGGGAAGGGTTCAGTTTCTCACTTCATGATCAGCAAACTGCATCTGTAGGACAGCTTGGGTAGCAGGCTGCCCAGCTGGGCAACTCATTCTACAACTTCAGGTAGATTCTAGACTCCAGGCAAAGGACAACTCACTAAGTAGCAATGCCACCCACGGGGACACCAAGGAGAGGTACCCTCTAGTCCTAGATTCCTTCAAAGACAGTCTCATCTTCTACACTCAGTTGCCGAGTTACTTCTTACCCGAGAAAACTTCAGGATTCCTGGGAACTAAGGGGATCCCTAGAGGACTAGACAGGTGAGCCTGTAGTGGCTCTTCCTTCCTCTGTATTTGAATCTCAGATCCTACTCTTCCCTGAGCCTTAGGCCTGCCTGTGCCCAGATGCCAAGAGCAGTTTCTCAGAATCTACATTAAGGACACAGCTGCATTTCTCTCAAAATATGGTTAAGATTTAATAATAGAAAGTACAGGGGATTGACATGAGAGCAGTATGTTTCTTTGCTTACACTTCAAGTAACTGGTCACAAATCATGACCCCTTGCAACCTGGTACAGCTTTGATTGGCCTGAGACAGCTCCTTGTTGGCTTCTCCCATGAGGCTCCTAGACTTCCCTAGCAGTGCTGAGAGGCCAACAATGAGCAAGAACCCAGAAAAGTGTTCCACAGTAGCTTAGACAACGATTCTGAGTCAAAGCTGAGAACATAGATGCACTTCCACCTTAATTCTCATGGCTGAAGTCCTGACCTCAACTATTCAGTCTCTCAGAGCCCTCTCCCCCAGGGACATAAGAGAATGCCCCACCTGAATTGACCCAAGGGTGGTAGCTGAGCTTTGTCTTGCTGTGAGTCAATATGTATTGTGCCTCAGATGTTATTCTATCATTCAAAGACAAAGGAATTTTTTAAAAAATGAACAGTCTCCAAGAAGTTTGGGATGTTAAATGGCCAAACCTAAGAATTGGTGTTCCTGAAGAAATCTAAAGGTTTGGAAGACATATTTGAGGAAATAATTGAGCAAAACTTCAAGTTCAAACACCTGAAAAATTCATTGCAAAAATCACTTAGGCACATAGTCATCAGGTTATCTAAAGTCAAGATAAAAAAAAAAATCTTAAGTGCTGTTAGACAAAAGCATCCGATAATCTGACATTTCCCTTTATAGGTTGACAGATTTAATCAGAAACCTCTCAAGCCAGAAGGAATTGGGCCCCCCATCTTTAACCTC
Source organism: Ateles fusciceps (assembly GCA_036589455.1). Lineage (NCBI taxonomy): Eukaryota > Metazoa > Chordata > Mammalia > Primates > Atelidae > Ateles > Ateles fusciceps. Next base: position 90,485 of record JAZHEH010002159.1, on the reverse strand, counting down.
CTGAAACAATTGTCAGCCAAGAATTTTGTATCTAGCAAAACTAAGCTTCATAAATGAGAGAAAGGCTTTCAGACAAATGCTGAAAGAATTCACCACTACCCAAACCAGTACTACAAAAAAATTTTCCCCACCCTCTATACCTAGGAAAGGCCATAAAGTTGCTTCTGATCTTGGAGATGCCACAAGAAAATTCGAGAGAAAAAGGAGGCAGAGTTCTGCTAATAAGGTAGTATCCCTCAACCTTTGGGCATAGACGTTACCAGGCTCTTACCAACAAAGGATTCCACGTGGAAGGATACTTCTCATGGCACTTTGGACTTCTTGTTCAATGGCTTGTCTGCAATGTTCTTTTGGGCCTTTGAGAGCACATACAACTTGAGCCCACAAGAAGTTAAGCCTCCAAAGGATGAGTATTAAAAACCGTGAAAGGCTGGTTAAGCCCAGTGAACTATTTATCTATAGAGAGTCGAAGCCCCAGAGGTGTCCTCAGCTCCATCCCATGCCCTCCCGAGATGCAGCTTTAACATTCACAAGGAGGTGGTGGTGGCGGCCCTGGACACCAGGCAGTAGTTGTGCTCTGTTGTCTAATAGAGAGGCATAGGTCTGAATCTGAAGTCTCTGCAGTCATGTTAAAGGTCGAGTTTCTGGCCCCAAAATTGACACCCAGATAAGGTTCCAAAACCAGAGGTGGAGATGATCTGAATGATAGAGTTATATGAACAATTGATCCTGAGCTAGGTGAGGGATGCCCAGACTTACCTCATGGGCATTGTACTTGAGAACCATAACTTAGGGAGAAATTCCATGATGATACTAAGAGTCAAGGTCACCAACGTACACCTACACAAGCAGACTTGGAATTGGCAGATACTGTCAAGTTTTTCTCTGCCAGTAGAGTCTAAGAAAAGATAATGTTCCTTTCAGATCCACACCTAAGGAGTCAATATCCAGAGATCTCAGCTAGAATTTGAAAGTCGGTCCCTTAGTAACTATACTTTCAGGACAGATGTTCAGTCTCCTGCTTGGTCACCAAGTCACCTGAGGATACAGAGCAACACTTGTGCTTAGGACCAAAGACCAAACAATGCTGATGGAGCCTACTTAAAGCCTGGCACAACTTTGGGAAGCCCAGAGTTATCCATGGAATTGGAAGGGAGATAAACTGAGCATTATTACTAGACACCTTTTAACTGTTTGATCCCCAATGAGTTTCTCCCCCAAAGGTCAATCACTGCTAGTTCCACAATGAGATCATGGAAGACAGATTCTTCCTCCTTGCAAGAAAGGGGAAGAATGGCCCACCTTGGGTCATTTAGAGGTGGGCATTTTCTTTTTCTTCCTTTGCCAGTCTCCAGTCTTCCCTGGGAAGCAACAGAACCGCTGATCTGTAGGGACCTAGCAAGATAATTATTCAGAGTGAGCCTTAGTCAGAATGAGCCTTCACTCTTGGGTGAAGATCTATTTTAGAAAGCCACAGATTATGTAATTCCATGTAGTTTTATGAAAAGTTCGCTGCCATAAGCAGTGAATTCTCCTGGCACTTAGATGTTCAAATACTCCCTGCTAAACGTACAAAGTTTTAGATAAAACTAAGTGACCGGGTCGGGGGAAAAAAATGGGTGTTTTGCCCTATGGCAATGGAATGCATGGTTTTGGGACATACTAAAGTCAGTTCAAGTTTGAAGGGGGCATCTATTATCCAGATGTAGGATGGATTAGACTAATCAAGAGGATCATACAGAGGAAATTTGCAAGTCCATGGCGATTTTCAGAAGTGGACGGAATATTTCAGTCAAGTTGAGACACTTCCTCTAACATTCACAAGTTTGCAAGATGACAGGTTTCAAACCTTACACCATTTAAAGGATTGTACACCATTTAAAGGATTGCAAAGAGTTCCTACTCAGTGGCCACAAACCAGGGAGGGGAACCATGACAAAGGCAAGATATTCAGTGTGTCACCAAATAGTCTTAGCATCCCCAGCAGTAGGACACCCTCATATGTGCCTTTAGAGACAACATCCAAGATACCCGTCAACTTCATTAAGCTTCTTGGTGAAAAGCATTCTACTGGAGGCTTTAAAAAACCAGTGAGGTGTCCCGATTCTGAATCTTACAGGTTATCCTGTATCCTGGGTTAGCATATCATGACAAGGAAAACATGCATGGTAGGTGGGGCTAGTGTAGATCCAAGATCCCCACCTTCCTGGCAGGTAGGGAGGGGGAGCTTGGAAGTCAGAGTGAAGACTATCTGAAGTCAGATGCTATCTTTTACTCATACCATTTTTATATGTACAGAATAGTTGGAACATATGAAAAAACTTTTATCAACCAGAAGTGTGTCTTGAATACCTGGAGACCCATGGGGCAGTTGTGAGACATCTCCCCATGCTTCCTCCACATGACTCATCAGGTGACCACGAAGTGACAAAAACCCAATCCCACCACAGTCAATACAGGAAGCCTGACCCTATCTCTCAGGCTTCACCTCGTTGCCTGCTCCGGGTGAAAAGCAAGCCCCATTGGACCTTGAAGAGTGAGGCTCTCTTGAGCCAAGACCATTAGGGACAGTGGTCTCTCCCCTTTCATCCAGCTTCCCATTGTAGAATTCTTAGTACTTTTCTCTGCATTTGATAAAGAGAAACCCAACCAAGGACCTAGAACAGAAGATCAACACTAGAACCCAATAAAGACTGGCTCACCTTTGGAAATAGCAGCTGGCCAAATCTCCAGTTCATCCATACAAGCTATGGCGAGGATACTTAACTAGATACCTTTCTCTCTCCCCCTTATCTCCTTAAAACATTGTTTTTTGGCCGGAGATTCACTGTCCAGTGTAGAGTCATGGAGGAAGAGATTCCTTTCTGGCCACCAGTACCTGAGCCACCTTGAGTCTATAATGCTTGTTGTAGTGGGGGAAAAAGAAACTTGAAAGTTTTTCATTAAGTATAGACTGAATTATGGAATGAGATTGCTAGGTTATAAAGCCCCTTTCAGTATGTTAAGAGAATTCAGTGAAATAAAAAGACTGTTTAAGGATCCTTAAATATTTATACCACGTGGTAGCCACAAAGATGGGAACTATGACTAAGCAAAGAGTCTCAGCCTCACCATAGCAATCTCCGCCATCTTCAGTGGTGGGACACACTGGCATGTGCCTCTAATCAGAAATCCTAACAGCTACCCTCAACATTTAGGCTTCTTGACAAGAATTCTTATACCAGAGCCTTCTCAGAGGGGAGCCGGTGAGGAGTCTAGATTGTTTTATGGATTATCCTACATTCTGGATTAGCTGGTCAAAAATTCACACATGGTGGGTTGGGTTAGTGTAGCTCTTTTCTAGCAGGTGGGCAGAAGTGACTAGAGGTTATCAAGATGAAGACCCTACTTGAAATTGGACCCTGTCTATTCATACCATCTTCATATGGACAGAACAGTATGAACATGTAGAAAATGACCAACTCTTTGTTGACCAGAAATGTTTTGGGTACGGCCCATGCAGCAGGTGCAATTCATCTCCTAAGGCTCTGGGGTCTTGCACTGACTCAGCATGTCACCAGGAAGTGGCAAAACCAGACCCTTCTGGGCACTTTATCTTGCCTGCCTGTCTCAAAGCCCAGGGAGATTTCACCTTGAGGAATGAGGCCCTCTGAGCCAAGAGGGCATCAACAGCAGTCTTTCTGCCATCACCTGGCTTCACCTTCTAGACTCCTTTGAAAACACAGAAGATACTGAGGCCTAGGGAAACCTACCAAGAGATTTAACTGCAAACTTTCCAACACCTTAGCAGTTACTTCAGTTCATCCTTCACATGTCAGCTACTTCTCTTGCTCTGCCTTGGCAGAATCACCAAAAAGGTATTAGATGGTGACTGAGGTCACATGTTTTTACAGGAATTGGGGATGGTTGGAGGGCAGAGGGGGAGTCTGAGGCAGTGTCTGTTCTTCCATTTTCTACAGAACACGACGGGTATGTGAACAGAGGAACTGAAAGCCTCTACAGAGCTCCATGCATCTGTAAGATGTCCGTCACTCATAGATGAATGACTAGAGTAAAAGCTGAACAACCCTATGATTAAGGAACACTTGTGATCAACTGGCCACATGTATAGGGCCACCATTTGTATTGATTTACATTGCCTAAGAAAACTGATGCTTTTGAGAATTCAAAGATTGCACACAACTCCTTTACCACTGCACTGAGAGGTACAATCAGTGTCGTATCTCTAGTAACTATTAGATACCACCATGAAGTTTGAGTTTGGATGTATGCGGCAACATGCTGCAGAAATAGAAGTCGTAAGACTTGTATTGAATTAGTTGATGGGTCATACTTGAACGCCGAAACTACTATTCTGTGTGGCTCCTTTTAGGTTTTCTGTAAGGCTGTGAAGCAGCTAAAAACAGACCCTTTCCCAAGTCACAAGATCAGTCCATGGTTCATGAAACTGCACAGGGTACAAGTCCTCAGATGTTTTTACTTCTCCCAGGGGGCTGATTTGTCCATGTCACTTAGTTCAAAATAAAGGAGAATCTCAGGTTTCACAGGAATTCCATGCTGACCTTCTATGTAGAAGTGTTACCTTAGTATTCTGAAAGCTCTTTGCTTAGTTTTTGCTAGTCAGGAAGTGTTTCAAAAGGTCTGCTGTGGACTTAAATCTATGTTTATACTGGGACAAGGGCCAGCCCTTCATGACTATTTGTCAGGTCCCTTCCTGACAGGGGATGCACCCTATCCAATATGGTGGGGAATCTAAGTGCCAATACAAGTAAGGGTCTTGCCTACCAAGTCTGCACTCTCAGGTAGCCTCCAGAATTCAGGTGAGGAAGAACCAGGGAGCAGTGGCACCCACAGGGACACCCTAGTAAGTATACACTGGAGCCCTGCACTCCTGTGAGGACAGATTTCCATCATACCCTCAGTTGTCAAAGTACTTCATCTGAGAAACATGTTGAGATTCTCACAAAACTAAGGGGCAAGGGACAAATGAGCCTGTGGACTCTTCTTTCCCCTCCACACTGTTGGAGTCCTAAGGTTCAGTGTACCACATGTGTCTAAGGTAGATGCTACTTCCCTGCCCTGAGCCTCAGCCTTCCTATATGCCCAGATGCCCAAGGCAGTTTCTTGCCAGGTTTGGCATTGACATAGATGCATTTCCCTGCACACATGGTTAGAATTTTAGTCAGCAGAGCAATTTGATGCTGGGAATTTATGTAAATAAAGTGTTCACTGCTTACCCTTCTAGTAGTGTGCCAAGAATCGTAAGTCATGAATCCCTCCAACCTGGATCCGCATGGTTCCTCCTGAACAAGTTCATTTTTGGCCTTTCCCAGGCTTCTGACCAAGCTAAGAGGACCAAAAATGAGCAAGAACTCGGAGAAATGTGTAAGAAAACTTAAAGAGCTGTTCCAAGTCAAAGCCTAGAATATAATAGGTATACACTTCCTTCTACCCGAGATGAACCCTTGTGGTTGAACTCCTTCTCAATCCCCAGTATTGTCTCTCCCAGAGCCTCCTTCCCAGTTACATGAGAAAGAATCTCAGTGGCCAAGGTTGATAGCTGAGCTTTGTCTGGCAATAGATCAGAACCTGTATGTACCTTAAACATCATTCAGGAGCTTTCACTCCAAGTCAGGAAAGGCCACTAGATAGCTTATGCTTTGGAGAGGTCACAAGGTGATTCAAGAAAGGGAGGCTGAGTTCTGTCAGTGGGGTAGAAACCCTCAACTTGTGGGCATCCATGTTCTTAGGTTCTCCTCCCAACCTAAGAATAGGGATTCCATGTGGAAGGATACTTCCAGTGGTCTTAGACCTCCCGTTCCATTCCCTGTCTGGAGCAACTGATTCCTTGGATGCATACAGGGCTTGAACCCCCAAGGATGTACATCAAGGAAAGTGAAGAAAGGGCCAGTCAAGCCCAGCAAGCACACATGTGAGCAGCCAGAGAATCAAAGCCTTGGAGGTGTCTTCTATTCCATTCCGTGCTCCCCCCACAAGCAGGTTCTCCCAACATTCAGGGGCTGGCCCCAGATACCAGACACAGAAGATGTCATACTCACTTGAGTAATCCACAAGCATGGGTCTATACCAGGAGCATATTAAGCATCTTGTTTCCAGCTCTGAAGTTACCATGAGCTCACTCAGATGAGGCTAAGTCCAGAAGGTGAATAGACATAAGTGGTTCAATAGTATGAACAGTTGGTTCATGAACCCAAGTCAAGGTAAGGAACTCCCAAGCTTTCCCCTTACATATGGGCTTATACTTGAGAACTAACACTTTCAGGGGTAAATGCTATGAGTTTTACCTAGAGTTAAGGTCACTGACATGCCTATAGGAGCAGATCCCAAATGGGAAGATATCAGTACCAGGTTTTAAACATCTCAGTCTGAGAAGGCCATGTCCCTTTCAGATCTAGACTTACAGAGTCCATTACTAGAGATTTGGGCTGGAATGTGAATGTTCGTCTGAGAGACCACACTCAGGATGGTTGCCCTCTGGTGTGGTCACCTCACCTGAGATTATAGGTCAACACTAGAACCTGAAGCTAAGGGCCAAGCATTGGTGCTAGAGCCTCAATTAAGGCTGATAGTTTAGGAAACCCTGGCTGGCCAATTCCCAGGGTCATCCATGGAAGTGATAAGAATGATTGCTTCACTAGATGCCCTCATCTCGTCATCTGTCAGTGGGGTAGGAACACTCAACCTGTGGACATCCACGTTCTTAGGTTCTCCTCCCAACCTAAGAATAGGGATTCCATGTGGAAGGATACTTCCAGTGGTCTTAGACCTCCTGTTCCATTCCCTGGCTGGAGCAACTGATTCCTTGGGTGCATACAGGGCTTGAACACCCAAGGATGTGCATCAAGGAGAGTGAAGAAAAGGACAGATGTCGAATGTGTTGAGGGCCCTAAGTATAGCAACTGCCAGTGCCACAATTTGAAGTCAGGACAGTATTCTTAGCTTTCAGTCCTTGACCTTCCTGGGAAGTGACAGAACCACTGGTTCTTCAACATGCCAAGTGTTGCTGAAAACTGTCACTCTTGGGTAAGAATATTTTCTTACAGAAACAAAGTTTTAATAAAGAATTACAATAAAAGGGCAAACTTACTGTGTGGAACAGTGAACTCAGCTAGAATACATTGCGTCTATGTATTCTTTGAATGCTCAAGTATAACAAAATGTCTTTTAAGTAAAGGTCTAGTTTATCCTCCGGGGAAGGAAAAACGCTAGATAAGCATGGATGTTTCACCCTGAAGCAATGAAATGTATAGGGTTTTGGATAAAGTTAACCAAGTTCCAGTTCAGGAAACATCTACCAAGTGTAGGCAAATTTAGAACAGTCAAAAACCACAATACATTAACAATTTACAGATCTATAGTGTTTTCCAGGAATAGAAGAAACCTGAAAATTATCTTCATAAGTGGAGATTAAGTTTTCCTAACATCTATGGATGGGGTTTGCAGGTGGATGTTTTTAGATTCTGTATGTCAGTGAAGCAAATAAGCCATTCAAGGGTCTCATACATTTATCCCCGAGACACAAAACAGGGAGAAGAATCACGATAGAGGAAAGATGGGCATCACCAGGCAGCAGCCCCAGCTGTGCAGCACCCTCATGTGCACCTCTAGAGAGGACACCCAAGAAGCTCTTCATCTTCATTGACTTCTTGCCAAGGAACATTCTACCAGGACCTGCACTCAAGGAACCAGTGAGGAGTCCAGGGTCAGAGTCCTGCAGGTTATCCACCATTCTGAGTTAACGGGTCATAAAAATGTAAAGACATGTTCGAGAAGGCTGGTATAGACCACACCTCTAAGATCGCACCTTCCTGGTAGGTGGCAGAAATGCTTAAAGGTCCTGAAGGTGAAGATTCCACTTGAAATCAGTGCCCATTATTCATAACATCTTATGTGTACAGAATAGAAACAGACCCTTTATTGACCAATAAAGTCAAACAGAGGGCCCCATGGGACAGTTGGTATATGGTTCCATTATCCACTGACTCAGACCATAAAGTGACAAAAACCAGACTCCTCTGGCCAATACAAACACCTTGGCACCGCCATAGCCCTCCCCCCTGGCCTGCCTGCTCTGGGCTCAAAAGCCAGCCCAGATGGGACCATGAAGAGCATGGTCCTGAGCTGAACCCACATCAGGACAGCAGCCTTTAGTCTTCATGCTGTCACCTGGCTTTACCTTCTAGAATTCTCGGAAAAGTTAAGGACAGCTAGAGAAGCCTATTGAGAACTTTCGTTTCACCGCAAGGCTTCTAATCTGTTAATCTATTTCATCTTTTTACATGTCAGCCACTTCTCAATTTGCCTTGGTGGAATAGCCACAGAGGCATTAAGTGGTAACAGATCACATACTTCAAGAGGTTGGAGGAAAGAGTATATGAGGCAGTATTTATCCTCCATTATTCACAGCAGGGAGACAACTTTTGGGAGGACATGTGAACAGGAGCAGGAAGCCTCTGAGCTGTGGGCATCTGCACAATGTCAGCCATCCTGTATAGGAGGAATAGGACCAGGATTTAAAAAAAGTGATTTAAAGGACACTTGTGATACTGACTAGCCACAAATGTTGTGAGACTTGGATCCTCATTTGTGTAGTCAAGAGTTCTGATGCTTGAGAATTGGAAGTTTGAGGACCCATAGGTTTAGTGATAATGGGGCTCAGTTTGATCAAAGTGCTGTCTTCAGTAACTCAAAACATCACATGTACATACGATGCATTCCTAAATTTGAGGTCAGGTATTTGCAAAAATGCCACAGGAACAGGAGTGGGTAGAAGCGTGTTAAGACTTGCCATGGGTCACTTGTAGAATACATGAAGATTAAAGCTCTTGTCCTGGTTCTCTGTAAAAGCTAGAAACACTTTCCAAGCCACTCAAAAGACCAGTGTGCCCTGCAGCCCATGTAGTTTTATGCAAGTCTTAGTTTTATGGTACTGACTAGTCCATGTCACTTAGTTCAAGGAAACGGAAATCTTGGATGTAGCAAGAATGTCACATCGACTTTCTACATGAATATATTGCTTTATTCTGAAGGTTTTGCCAAATTGGTGTCCAAAGGGCCAGCTAAAGGCTTCCACTCATTACAAGTCTGCATTTACATTGGGAGTAGCAGCGTCAAACTCAGAATGAATACTTCACTGACATTCAGCATCAGGTCCACTGACAACAGGAAACGGTGGTTGTGAAGTATTCCCCCTATCCAATAGTGGTGGGGAATCTAATCCAGGATGTCAGTGCTAGCCAGAAAGCTCCTTGCCTGACAAAAACTGGGAAGTTTCCATGAAGTCTACATACCCAGTGAGACTCCAGAGTCCAGGTGAAGAATCAAGAAGCAATGGCACCCACAAGGACAGCCTACGGAAATGGGTGTCCAGGAAGGACACTGGAGACCTGCACTCCAGTGACAGATTTCCACCTACACTCCTAGTTGCTAACTTCTCTTACCTATGGAAGGAGTTCAAATTTTCTCCAAAGGAACTGCAGAGGAATCCTTCTGAACCAGTCAGATGAGTCTGGCATTATTTTGGACTCCAGGGCCTGAGGTTCAGTTTCCCCTGCTGGGGTCTGGGGCAGACATTACCTTCTGCTTGTACTCAGATGCCAAGGGCAGCTCCTCACTGGCCTCTCTACAAAGCACTCAGCTCTGTTTTTGACAAGATCGTCCAGTTAAACGGGGAGAAGAATGCAAGATGCTTCATTCCCTACACTTTAGGCTGACAGTCATGAGCCACAACTCCCACTCGTGACCCAGTTTTGATTGGCTTAGAAGTTCCCCATTGGCCTCCCATCAGGCTTCCTCCTTCAGGAGCCAGGAGGAATTGAGAGAAGCCTGGGATATAGAATAGCAGCTTTACAGATTAACTCAAAACCTACATCATAATACAGGCAAGTTCTGTTCCCCCTGAAGCAAGTTCTTTTTCCAAGTCCCTCAACTTTGTCTCCCATATCCCTCTTTAGAGAAAAACTTTGGCTTCCTCAGTGGCCATGGTGACAGGAGAGAATTCACTAGCCTGCAGGGAATGGAAGATCTGTGTCTGCTCTGTCATTACTTATTGTTCAAACGCTCCACCTCTGAACATGGGTAAAGCCACAGGCCTGCTTGTGACCTTGGACATCTGACTATAGACACAGAAAGGCAGAGCATCTTTCAACGTAAGAGGACATTCTACCCTTAGGCAGAGGTTCCCAGGCTCCCTGTATTGGGAATTCAATGTGGAAAGATGATCTGTGGCGCATAGACCTCTTATCCCATTACATGTCTGGACTGAGTCTCTTGGTCATTTAGATTTCAAGTTGGTGCAAAAGCAATTGTGGCTTTTGTCATTGAAAGTAATGGGACAAAACTCATGACTACTTTGTGCCAACCTAATACATAGAGCTTCTTCAGCAGCCGACACCAAGGATGAACATGGAGGAGGTAGTCAAGTCTTGCCACTTCACCTCTCTGCCAACCACACAGAGCCCCAGGTGTCTTCACAGCTATCCCGATTCCCTCCTTGAAAGAATTCTTCCAGTGTTCAAGAACCCAAGTGACCCAAGAAGCCAGTGGACCTGGACCATGCCATGCTGTCTATAGCAAACAGGCACTTGTCTAATATAATCCCTTGAGACAGAAGATGGTATTTCTGGCTCAAACATCCTAGTTCACCCAGACCAAGGTTTTGAAGAATAGCAGTTGGGAAATGACAGTGTCTGATGTCACCAACTGGTTTGAGCCCGAGTCAGGCAAGGGACACCCAGCTCACCCTATATATGGCCTCATATTCGAGGGAAGCTTATTCCTACAGAGAAATTCCCTGATGTTACTGAGGAATGATGCTGAGGTCACCGAGACTTGTTCTTACTAGTGCAAAGCAAGGTTTCCTGCATATGAACGCCAGGCCATAGAATCGTAGCCCAGGTACAGATAGGCGAGAAAGCCACGGCCCTTTCAGATCTAGGCCTGTAGGGTCAACAGGAGTTTGACTAGGTTTTTAAGAGGCAGTTTCTCAGTCACCAGTCTCAGGATGGATGCTTAGCGCAACTCTGATGTGGCTGCCGCCATACCAGATGCCGTAGGGCAAGGGGAGAGCCTGGACAGATGAGACAATGCCAAAGCTCGATTAAGGCTGGCTCAGTTTTGGAAGTCTAGGCTGGCCACACACCCAGCTCATCCATATGAGCTATGAAAGTAGCATTTCGCTAGATGCCTTCATCTCACTCTGATCTTGAATCCATTTAATAGCTACTGTTCTACCAGGGCCTGTGCCCAAGGAACAAGTAGAGTCCAGGATCAGAGTCGTTTCACTAGGAACTCACTCCCCTGTGACACGTCACAGATTCTACTTAGCCATCAGAACCCAATCCTGTTTTTATAGGTGGCAGAAGTGCTTGGAAGTTAGAGGTGAAGACCCTACACCCTGGCTGAAGTCAGTATGCCTTGTTTATACCACCTTCATACAGATAAGAGACCTTTTATTGGCCAAGCATTTTGAATACATGGGGCTCTGTGAGGCAGCTGTGGTATTTCAAGGCCCCATCATCTGATTCTCAGAGCACATAATTACAATGAGCCAAGACTAGACTCTGGCAGTGCCAGGGTTGGCATACTAGCCCAAGGCCCCACCCTCACAGCCTGCTCTAAGCTCAAACAAGCCCAAGTGGACCTTGCTGTTCATGAGAAAGATTCCCCCCCTTTGAGCTGAAGCTGCGAAGAGACAGGCCCTTCTATCAATTTGGCCTTTCAAGGCTTCCTTATGTCATTGTGAGAGAAGCGATAAATCCTGTGAGTGCTTATTTCACTGCAAGATCCTCAGCCTCATGTTGAGATCAAAGTCATCTGATGTGTCACCTATGTTTGCCTTGCCTTGAGAGGCTAACAAGAATTTTAAGTAGCACCTGAGCTAATGTACTTCCCCCGCCAACAGGGAGGAGAGGCAGTATCTGATGTAGCATCCATTCTTTGGGATTTTCATCCTGCATGGTTGGGAGGGGTGGACATTCCAGAACTTTGTCTCTTCCATAGAGTGATCTCCCCAAATTGTCTCCAGGGATCTGCAGTTGGGATATAAGTTTAGTCTTGAATCTTGACTGTTGTGAACAGAAGAGTTCCTTTCATTGTCTCCAGGAAGCTTCAAAGAACAGGGCCATGGCAGATACAGAAATAAGGATACTTGATGCGAGGCTGAATTGCAAAATACCCCTTTCTAGTCAGTTCCGATGAGCTACACGGGGATCTTTATGGAGGTGCTCAGACTTGTGACTACCACCCATGCTGGAAAAACTTGGTTGTAATTACATTTAAGTATTCATATTTGAAAGCAATACCCCATATATCTAGAGATGGCCATTCAGGGAGAGCTCTAGTGGTGAGCAATTAAAATCTGGCTCTGAAAAGCTCATGATGGCTAAGAAGTCTAATGGCTGCCCACCTGACCCCCCAGGTTGAAAGGACCTCATTCTGAGGCTCAGTCAGACATCACCTTCAAAGGGGAACAAATTAGAAACCCTACAGTGGCATCCTCAGCTGTCATATCTTGATTCCAGAAACATTTGGCTCAGGATAGTACGTGATATTACAAGTGTCTCCTAGAGGTCACGGCTGGATGAGGGGCTCACCTGAGAGGCATCAGGTACGTGATCAGGTCAGTGTCAAGGGAAACTGAGCTTTCCCGTTTCCACATACATTTTCCTCACCCTTATCTAAGGCCAGTAAGTTGTGCTCAATACTAAGTCAGATTTAAGGGGAAGCCTCTTGTACTGAGAGGGTCAAGGAAAGGAAAGGAAGAGAGACAGAAGGGCGCTGAGGTTACAGCCAAGTTCACAGCTACAATTGAAGCACCTGCAGCTAACTCATTGTTTTCCAAAGGTGGTACCTGCTGACATCCTATTTTCATCCCAGTACTCAGTGCCACAAGTACATAGGAAGCATTGTCTGGGTTCTAGATGGAGTCCCCGTGTTACTCCAAGTTTGACACAGGATCTTGCTGTTGCCCAGGCTGGAGTGTAACGGCATGATCGTAGCATAGGGCAGCCTCAAACCCCGGGCTCAAGTGATCTTTTTAGTTCAGCCTTCCAAGTAACTGGGACTACAGGTACATGCCACCACACCCGGCTAGGTGTTTTCATTTGGTGGAGACAGGTTTCAACTACGCTGCCCAGGCTGATCATGAACTCTTAGGCTCAAGCAGTTTTCCCCGACTTGGCCTCCCAAAGCACTGGGATTCCAGGGATGAGCCACTGTACCCAGCCTCCAAGTTTTGGGTGGTGAAGATATTCTCAAATGAAAAAAAGCTGAAACAGGAGAGCAAGACAACTGCCTATTCCAGGAAATAGTGAAGACAGATCTTTAGAGGGACATTTGGAACAGAGGAACATGGGGCCACTGTAGGGATGAGAGATCTACAGAGTATCAGCCATTTTTTAGGAAGTAGCGTAGCCAGGAAACAAGATGAAAACTACAATTTAAAAGGGACGTTTGTCATAGGAACCAGCCACAGATATGGGCAATTCAGATCCAGATCTAAGAAGTCCAGGAGAATTACACTTGTAACGATTTGACTATGTACAGGTTATTTCATACCAAAAAGGTTAGCGGAATTCTTTCATGTGTCCAAAGGTACCATGATTACGATCAGAAAGTTGTTTGAGATGTATACTATTTATATGTGAAGTTGAGGTCTGCTGTCTGCTTCAGACAGGGATATGGTCGATAGAGGCTTACGATAGGTTAAAAAAAAAAAAACCAAGAGTCAACCACTAGCTATGAGTTGGGCTTACTTGAAGTGTAGAGCTTCCATTCTATGTGGTTGATGTCTTCTACAAGATGTCAAGTCATCCCAGGACCATTTTCAGGTCACCCGGTGGCCCAGTGCATCATGTAACCCCCACCTAGTTTTGCAGATGCCCCCCAGAACATTGCCTTGAGGTTATGACTTATCCATTATGCCCTTAACCTTCAGGAAATGGCCACCGCCCCAGTGTTGCACGAGTTCAATATTGACATTCTGTATTAAAATGCAGCCTCAGACAGTACTGTTTGTTGTTACCAACAGTGTCTGGAGCATCAGATAGGGACTCCTATTCATGGGTGTTCTTCATTTATGCTGGCAAAGCAAAGGCAAACCAGAAGCGTTGTCCATGAACATTCATCATCCAGTCCATCTGACACAGTGGCAAGGACAAGGTGTCCTACCCGATGCAGGAGAAATCCAGCCTGAACAATGCTGCCATAAGTGATAGACCTGCCTGACAGGCAGCTTCTGCCAATTCTGTACCCACAAGTGGATTCCACAAAGTGGAGAGAGAACCCAAAGAGCAATGGTACCCAGCGACAGAGGCACAGTACACAGGAGCCCTGTAGGTCAATATTCACTCCCTTAGTAGCCAAATTACTTCTCACCCAAGGGTAAGTTTAAGATTTCTAAGAAACAGAGGACCCAGAGAGACTGGTCAGGTGAGACTATAACAGCCCTTTTTCTGCACTATGAGACCTGAGGTTCAATCCCTCATGTTAGGGCCTCAGGCAGGTGCTACCCACCCCCCTTCTGAGCCTCAGCCTGTGCCTAGATGCTGAGAGTAGTTCCTTAGTCTGTTAAGGACGTAACTACATTTCAGGATTTAACAGGCACGGAAGATAGATGTAGAATATTGAAGAGTAAAAAGTTTCATCACTTAACCTTCTAGACTGAGTGTAACGAGATGTGACCCCATCCAATCTGATACAGCTTAGTTCCGTCTTAGCATGTTATTGGCCTCTATGAGGCTCCCAGGCAATGCCAAGGCGACCAAGGGGAAGCCAGAGAAGAATGTAAGTGCAGTTTCAGCTTTAAGTCAAAAGCTAGAATGCAGTTTCTCCCACTTGACAAACTCATACCAAAGGAGGGGGCTCCAGGAGATAGTATTTGGGGTGAGAATCTTAACTGAAGAAGTGCCACAACAGTCAAGGGTGACACAACTAAGCTTTTGTCTCATGAATCAAGACCATATTTATCTGAATTGTCATTCCCTGTCATTTGGGAGCTCCCAAACCTAGGAAAGGGCTGCACATGACCTTGGAGAGGCCAAAAAAAAAAAATGAAAGAGGAAAGGGAGGCAGAGTTCTGTCAATGGGGTGGGGAGCCATCAACCTGTGAGAGTGGATGTTGCCAGTTGGGGGTTCCGCGTGGAAGAATGGTTCTAATGGTGCTGTGATCCTCTTGTTTGATGGCTTGTCTGGCATATTCTTTTGATCCTTTTGCTATCTACAGGGCCTGAGCCCACCAGAATCCTAGCAGTGAGGACAGTGGAAGGGCCAGTCAAGCCCTCAGAGCAGAGGTCAGGCAGAGAAAGCCCCGGAGGTATCCTCAGCTTCATCCTATGTTCTCTGAGCAGACTTCAGCCTTCTGAAGATACCCATGGCCCAGACACCAGCAGACACAGTCGTCATGCTCATTTGTTTAATGAACAGGCATGAGTCTATGTCTGAATCCGTCTCTGGGAGCATACATTAAAAGGTCAGGATTTGGACCTGAAGTTGCCTTGAGCTTACTAAGTGATTTTTTTTATAGAACAGAAGGTGGGGAATGATCCACACAATAGTTATACAAATAATTGGTTCTGAGCTTGAGCCAGGCAAGGGACCCACAGCTCTATCCCATGTGGCCTTGTACTTAAAGTACTTTTAGGCAGAGTTCTGTGGGTTTTACAGAGCGTTAGCATTAAGGTCACCGACACATGCCCCACAGGAGCAGATTCTGATCAGAAAGTGCCAGGTTTTAGAATCTTCAGTGCCATCAGATGAGAAAAGGCACGTCCCTTTCAGGATCTAGACCTACAGAGTCTGTAACCAGAGTTTGGCCGGAATTTGGATGTCAGTTCCTCAGACCCTGCTTTCAGGATGGACACCGTTACTCTTGCGTGGTTGCCAGCTCACATGATGTGATAGGGAAACACTTGAGCCCAGAACCTCATCAAGGCTGGCAGTTTGCAAGACCCTGGCTAGCCCCTTCCCCAGGCTCATCCATGGAAGCTGAGGGAAGAGTAACTCATCTCACCAGATGCCCTCACCTTGCCACGATTCTCCCATGAACACATTGTTTCTGCTCCAGGACAGCAACGGCTAATGTCACAATGTGAAGTCATGGAGGACAGTAGCAGGTCTTCCCTCTTGCCTTTTGGTCCTGAACTTCTGTAGGAAGTCACAAAACTGATTCTGCGTGGATCTGGAGAGTTTAGAAGAACTTCTCCTAAGAACCTTCATTCCAGGAAAACATGAGTACTATCATAATTGCTCATTTTATGAGAAGGGTAAGTTTACTGCTTAAAGCAGTGAACTCACCTACTGCTTATGTCTTCAAGTACTTTTCACTGAATGTGGACAATGTCTTCCAGATAAGAGGCCAGTTAAGCATCTGGAATATAACTAGTTGAACATGGACGTCTTGCCCTAAAGCCATAAAATGCAGAGATCATGTAAAAATTCTAGTTAGAAGGGCTTCTACCATCCAAACATAGAATAACAGACCAACTTAAGAGGATCACACATGGATTAAGATGATCTATGAATCTAAGTGCTTGCAGAAGTGTAGGAGGGAAAGTGCTGTGTATCTAGTAAGTATAACTAGCATCACACATGCACATCAGAGCTGTTGCCTGAAGACATTCAAGGTTGGGTGCTTGCTGCAAAATGCTGCAGGATTAGAAGCAGGTGGAAACACACAAGATACAGGACTTACCATGAGTTAGTTGTAGGACATGGTCATGCTCGAGGGCTAGAGTTACTGTTGTCTTGTTCTGTGTGTAGAGTTTTATCACAGGCCATGAAAACCACAGATCCTTTCCAAATCACCCAGAAGACCAGCGTGCATTGTGACACCCAGTTTTATGCAAGTTCTCAGAGTATTTTTCCTTTTCTGTGGACCTGTCAATTATGTCGCTTAGTTCAAGGAAAGGATAGTTCCTTGGGCATTGTAGAAACTCTATACGGAGGTCCTATGTGAGAATATTACTGTGATATTCTAAAGGCTTTCTGCCTTGTTTTTCTAAATCAGGAAGTGCCAGTGGGCATATCTAGGTGGCCCCCGACAAGTCTTTTTATATCAGGAGCAGCAATGGTAACCCCAGGATGGTTGCTTCATAGACATTCATCAGGCTTATCCCAACACAGGTGATGGAGTGATTGGCTGTGAAGGTATCCCCTTACCTAATAGGGGTGGAGAATCTAACCCAGGACAGTGTTGACACCATCATGGTGCTTGTCCGATAAAGCAAGAAAGTTTCCACCAAGTCCACACACCCAGGAAATCTCCCCCCAGTCCACATGAGGGAGAACAAACCAAGCAGTGGCAGCACGCACAGAGATGCTCTAGGAAATGTACGCCAGAGCCCTGCATTCCAAGACAGACTTCCGCATTCATGCCCCCAGCTGCCAAGTCATCTTGCCTGATAAAGATCAGGATTTCCCAGGAATTAGAATAGGTCCCTGGGGGATGCAATCAGGTGAGCCTGCAATGGCCCTTCTGTGCGCTTAAAATTCAACACTCTCTTCATATCCCCTGCATATGAACCTGACATCAGGAATGCATGGAAAAAGGCCAGCTCTTTGGGAGGTTTTGTATGTGGAGCTCCACATGGCAGTTGTGATGTGTCCCAAGGCTTTCCTCCCCGACTCTCAGTGGGCAACCAGAGTGACCAAAACAGATACCCCCTCTGGTCACTCAGCTGGAACTAGGTACTGCCTATAAGTCTCACTGTATACTGTGGGCTTAGAGCAAGCCCAGGTAGACTGCATGGCTCCAGCTTTGAGGATTTTATTCTTCGAAGCATTAGGACAGCAGCTTTTCTGCCTCACTTGGTTTTGCCTTGTAAGCTGCTCCTCAGTATAGAGACTAAGTATTAGAGAAACCTACAGGTCACTTCCCCGTAAGGTTTCCAACCTCCCGTCTATCGGGAGATGAGTCCAGTTTATCCTTAACGCGTCAGCTACATTTCTTGCTTTCACCTAGCAGACTAACTGCAGAGGCATTAGTGACAGATTGCATTCTCTAGGAACTGGGAGAAGTTCTAGGAACTGGGAGAAGTATCAGTATTTGAGGCAATGTTTTTGTCATCCTCCATGGCTGGAAGACAGCTTTTGGAGGGACGTGTGAACAGAGCAACAGGAAGCTTTAGCTTTGGACATCTGCAGGATATTGGCCACCCTTCAAGTTAGCCATGGTAAAAAAACCTTACAGTTTAGGAGACACTTGTCACATCAACCAGCAGCACGTATGGGTACAATTCTGATCCTAGTTTAGTTTGCAAGATTGTGACACCTGAATCTGAAGTTTGACTACTTATGGTGATAAAGGAGCCCAGTTTAAGTATGGACAAGGTGTTGTATCTCTAACAATTTCTTGAGCATAATCACATATACTACAATGTTTCTAAGAAATGTGGGGTTGGATGTTTGCTGCAAAATGCTGCAGGGGTAGGGGTGGATAGAGGCCAATGAGACTCGCCATGCATCACAGGTGGATATGGGTTATATTGTTGAGGACTAAGACCACTGTTCTATCTGGGCGAGTCTTTTCTATAACAGGCTTTAAAAAAGCTAAACCAACTACCTTTCCCCGTTACCCAGGAGACCAGTGCATGTTCTGGCCTGCAGTTTTATACAAGCCTCTGGAGATACTTTCCCTTGTCCCTAGTCTTATGTCACTCAGAGGAAACAATATCTTGGGTATTGCAAGAATTTCATACTGACATCCTACATGGACCTTGGAGAGGTCTCTGGATACTTCTGTGTTAGCAAACACTAAAGCCTCCTAAGGAGCCACTTGGAAGTTACTTACGACATGTATTTACCCTGAGTGAAACAGCCAACCAAGGAGTTATTTCATGAATATCAGGTTCATCTGATGAGACCCAGTTGTCATGACAGGGTGCTCCTCTAGCCACCAGGAGGTAGAATCTGCAACCTAGGATGGTGCTGACACCATCAAGAAGCCTGCTCTGCAGACAGGAGGCTCCCACCAAGTCTGCATGCAGGGTAATTCTACAGCAAATGAGAAGGAACCAAGGAACAATGGAACCCAGAGCTACACCCAGGGAAATGCAGATGGGGGTCCTGTTCTCCCTCCAAGACAGACTTCCACATTCATGCCTTTAGTTATCAAGTTATGCTTCCTTGAAGGCCCAACTTCAGGATTTTGGATTAGGCAGTGACTGGTCAGGTGAGCCTGAACCAGCTTTCCTTCCCTCTGCACCATGGGAGGTAAGGTTCAGTTTCCTATACTCAAGTCTCAGGCAGATGCTACCCCCCTCTAACCTTCTCAGCCTCAGCCTCCTATGCTCAAATGCCAACTGCAGTCAGGCTCTCCCTTAAGAAATTTCTTAACAAAAAAAAGACTATGTTTCTAAAAATAAAGGAATAAGAACAGCTACATTTCTCTAACATGGTCATGAGTTGTGAAAAAGCAACGAAGGAAATTAGGTAAGACCAAGGAGTTTATTCTCGAAATACTCCAACCATGATCCCCCTCTAACACACTCAGCATGAATCAGCCTGAAGCAGCTCATATTGGCCTTTCCCATGATCTCCCAGGCTTCTCCACAGAGCCAGGATTCCAGAGAAAGGGGCCGGACAAAATGTGCAGTAGCTTAAACAGCTTTTTCAAGTAAAACCTGAAGCAGATGCAGTTTCTGCCACCTGAAGTGAACTCTTGCACTGAGAGTCCTTAGTGTATTGTCTAAGCCCTCTCACCAGGTAAAGGCATCACCCTCAATAATCAAGGTGGTAGCCAAGTTTACCTTGCAAGGAATTGAAACCCATGTATCTCAAGTGTCATTACTTGTTCATGAAGTTAAAATCCATTCTTGCAACTTTGGAGATGCCAAAAGATTGAGAAAAATGGAGAAGTTTCCACTCAGGATACTTGGTATTTGAGGCGACATTCTTATTTTACCTTAGAGTTGCCTACCATAGAATTAACTGTCCCATGGATTTCCTGTTCAAGTGCTTTTCCAGATGTCTGACTTTTTGGGTGTATACAAGGCTTGAGCTCACAAGCCAACATTTCCAGGGATAGAGGACAGTTCAAACCCAGTGAAGACAAAACCCTAGTGGTATTCTTAGCCCTATCCCAACTCTTCCCTTGAGACATTTCTCCCAATGTTCAGAAAGTGATAGTGGTCCAGGTGACTAGGAGACCTAGATGACAGTGTCATATCTAAGACAGGTATTTGACCTTAGATTTGGAGAAGTAACATATTTGAGGAAAGGTTTATGGAATGTTTGCAAGCTGGCCCTAGGGTTTATGAGCTCATGTGGACCAAGGCTTTAAGATCAGAACATGCAGGATGAGGGAAGCCTGAACTAGGGTAGTTAAACATCTACATAGTCCTAAGTTTGTCAAGGGATTTACCATTTTGTTGCTGCAAGTGGCAAGGCCATACTAGCTAGCTTCAGTCACCAAGGAGAGCGCCATGATACTTTTGGGGTGTTTTAAGTTTCAAACAAGCAAAACACACTTTTGCAGTGATGTTTCCTTCTTAATCATACTCACATAAGCCCCTGATCTCAGAACACCATGATTTCAGATTTAAAAGCTATTTTACACTATAGCTAAAGCTATAGTGAAGACAGTTTACTTGAGATCTGACAATTGCTTAGCATGTACTTTCAGGATAGACATACTGCAACTTTTCAGCTTGGTTCTCAGCTCACCTAATCATACAAGTCAGACACTAGAATCTAGGATTAGTGATCAAACAATGCCAGAGACCTTGACTAAGAGGGGCTCAAGTTTGGGAGATCCGATTGCATCCCTGGCTTAAGCAATGAGATGACTGGAATAACTGATGCTTAGACCTCTTCCATCTTGGTCTCCTCATGACTAGTAGATGCCGTCTGTTGACTAAGTTACCAAGTTACCATGGCAATGACAAGTGACCTTCACCGACCAATAACTAAGCTTCCCTAGGAAGGGCAGAATGTTTCTGGGTTAAGTTCCTGCTCATTAAGAATTATTTGATTTAAACCAGGTTAGTGTTAACTTATCACTAGTTCCATTAAATTATAGGTCCTGGGGCACTAAACCCACTTAGTACCTCTGTGATTGCCAAGTCATTTCCCACTATAAGCCAAAACCATCTAGGTAAGAGGCCAATTATGGATATGGAACAGCAAGAGTCCAAGGTGAGCATGGACAATGCTATGCCGTAAGACCAGGCAGTACACGAAGGATGTTGGGTAGCACAGGACACAGCCAGCTTGAAGGAGCTCCCATTGGACAGATGCTTAGAACAAGACTATCAAGTCATTAAGATAATCTGAACCCACTGCGATATTTAGAAAGAAGAAACTCTAGATCGTCATTTAGTAAGTGTACACCAAGTGATAGAAGTGTTACCATTCAATTGATTCAGGAGGAGTTCAAGGCATTGGTTAAGACACATTAAGGTCACCCATCTGAGGTTGTGAAATGTTCAGACCACAGATTAGTCAGATACCTTTCCAGTGGATGGATGTTCATCTCAACTAGAGATCAACTTCTGCCTCCCCAGTAGTGAGCCCCACTCCCAGTATATCTTCTAAATATCATACCATAGAAAGTCCTCACCAGCTACATGGGGGATTAGGAGGAATCAAAGACTATCAGTCCAGGTTGGTTTTCTTGTAGAAAATTCTGTACTTGATTTACTCACAAAACTTTAGAGAAAGCACAGGGATGGGATGGCCCTTTAAGGTCCTTTCCAGCTTGTGCCTGCAAGGCATATTTCATGGTCTTCATCTTGATCACCTCTTCTAGCAGTCAGACATTGCCTATTTCTATACCTTTTGAGTGTCAGATCCACATGAGAGGTATGATAGGCCACAATTTCACAGGTGATGCATAGATCCTTTAACAATGAAGACACTAGAACAACGTTGGATGCAGGGCTTCTGTGGAGCAACTAGGGGGTGTATTTTTTATCCAATTGCCCCTCAGATGAGCTGGGGGAGGGGGAAGCGAGTTTCTGCCAGGGGGGAGACGATTAGGGGCAGACTATCCTCCAATTGCTCTGTGCACAGAAATAAGCCCAGTTATGACCTGGGTTAAGAACACTCCTCAAGGGAAAAAGGGAAGCATGAAGTAGGATATGGGCTGCTGGAAGTCATTTTCTTTTCTCAAAGCAACTACTTTGACTTTGTCACTAATATACATGGTTATGAGATGTCCATATATCATATTAGAGGCAATTTTTAGCTCCCTGCTCAATTTCTGAAGTTTTCCATGATTAACCTTAGAGGTTTTTTCCCCTTCTTCCTGTACATCTTGGTATGTTTCCCATGAATGTAAAATGCAGTGATCCCTGTCTGGAACAGATTAAAATGATAAAAACCAAGGCATCTTGGCATGTGCCCCCAGGAGTACCCCTCCAGGGCTGACCAATTTGGCAATTACAAGGGCAGAAGCATATGCAGTAACCACCACAGTACCCACAGCCAACAGGTCTTCTAGTGCCAAGGCCTATGACACACATAGCATAGTTCCCCAGAGCATTCCTGTGAAGGGTTATGATGAAGGCCACAGAGGGGGAACAGCATGAAGCAAGCATCTTGTCCGAGACAGGACAGAACTGCAATGAGGATTCTGAAGATGGTTCTAAATGAGGAGCCACTATAGTGCTGAGGACCCCCATGGTGGAGGGGCTTCATCTCTAGATGACACATTTTCACCTGTTTCTTGGCTACATGCACTAGATTGACATAATGGGGATCCCAAGTGACCACCCCGAATGGGGAATAGCCTACCCAAGATAGTATTTGAGCATATGAGTTCAAGAGTCAGTAAAACCCTGAAAACGTGGCCAGCTCAGGCCAGATAGCATCCCAAGGAAGGGAATAGCAAATATGGTGAAGACAGATGGGAAGTCTACTTCATCTCCATCCTGGTGCTCTGAAGGGATCCGGATAAAGGCTTTGGGATACTAGACCGAGACAGACTTCTATACTAAGTGGAAGTTTGGTGCCAAGTTATGAAGTGGGAGAAAAAAGGTGGACATAGTCAAGGTAATTCCCTCAGCCAACCTCGGCACCAGTTGGGCAGCTACCACCCTTTTGGAGTGTGGCAAGTGTAGATGCAGAGCTCCACGTATACTGGAGACTGCTTCAAGGGCACAGAGGCGTGGACTTTCAGGCATGGCCACTCCAGTACTATGACCACAGCCACTCATGTACCCACTGTGGCCCACCTCCCTCCATGAGGGCCCAGGGTAGTTGCCTTTTCCATGTTATCCAGCACCTCCTACAGAACCAACAGGACCAGAGCAATTACTGTTCAAAATTTAGGCCAGGTGGCCCATAGCTCTTCCCACCTACCCAATGGCCCAATTATTGGCCTTTCTGTTCTCCTGCCCACCCTTCATCATGATCTCGTACCTTCCAAGCTCTAACCTTAATTCATGGGGTGTATATTAAGAGAACAAGAAGTCACTTAACTGGAAACGTCCCTCTCAACCATGTTAGGAAGCAGTGCTGTGGTTGCTATGATTTGCTATTCACGTTCCGGCTTTACTCACATGCCTCTGCTCAGACGAGCCTCAAGTTTAGAATATGGGAGGATGAAGACCACTTTGGTTCCAGACCCAAGCTAGAAAGACTAACCATCCCTGGAGCTGGGAATGGATAGTGTGCATACCTTCACGATTCATTTGCAGCCTAATCTTATCTGGCTTGGTTCAACAGCCTCACCTAATTTCAGGCAAGTTGAGGTGTAAGTGGAGCTAAATATAGATTCTAGATAAGGCTGGGTTACTTTTCAGAAAGCCCGCCTGGTCTGATCACTAAGTTACACGAATACAAGTTGGATCACTTTTCTTGCTTTAGCACTATACAGAGGTACTCAAGTATAACTCATAGAAAAAGGTATTATATGATAGCTGTAGGAGTGGTAATGCTCATCTTGGCAGGGTGTCCTCGAGATACCATAAGTGCCATTTGACCAGAAGAAGGTATTAAGCAGAAGTACTTCCTAGAAGTGATAGAATTGGTTTATGCTTTAAGAACATTCAGGTTAAGACTGGTGTCTACCTCAAACGTGTATTAGTAAGATTCAGTGTCAAGATAAAACAATGATATGCAACTTGCTGCAAGCTTCACTTCTGCTTGCTAAAGGAGATGGGAAGTAGAGGATTTGATCCAATCACTGATAACACAGGAATGTGGGCTTCAAGCAACTTCAACAAGGAAGACATCCCAACTTGGGGAACTCCATGCTTGCCAACTGCAACAGATGCAGTGACTCAGAATCCCCTACCCACATCATTCTGATGTCTTCACTTGCAGACAGCCCTCAGTGGTCAGCCCCCGGGGCTGTTATCTGAAAAGAGCTGCCTCCTAGGTTACACCCATTTCCCTAACATTGCTCCAGCCAGAAACTAATCGACAGGACGGAGGATCAGTGTTCTTACCTCTACACTCAAGACAGCTCAGGTCATTCTATCTTTAGAACATGGCCAAGGCTTCTATCAAGTCTATGAACAGCTCACTCAATATACCCAACTCTGCTTCCTAACCCTTGTTTCCAGAGGTGTCAAGCCCTAGAACTCTGGACAGCAAGACAGCAGACAAGAGGGTGGACAGCATCAGGGCTTCCATTTCAGAGGGTTTCTGAGAAAGAGACCAAAGTGGAATCTAGCACCTGGAGTACCAGAGCTAAAGGTCTTTTCAGCACTCTGGGAGAGACTTCAAGCCCAGGAAGCACCCATCAACTACCTTGGGATGTCTAGAAAGTCCCAACTACAGTGTATCCAGGGGGTGTGTCTGGATCATTCAGACCAGATCAGGATGTACACACAAGCTGTAACAGAGGGGCAACCCCAGCAGCTTCCAAGTTTGAAACAGCCATGGATCTACCCAAGTTCTTTTCCTACTTCTTGGCTAGTCTACTTCCAGAAGTTTGCAACCTGCTATCTCAAAGACAGCAACTTAAACTGCTCAGCAGCCTGCTGTGATACTGGAGATAACAGTATTCCACAGGTGTGCCAACATTGCCATCATCTACCTGTCCAGGGCATTTAAGCTGCGCCCCTAAAGGAATCAGGGAGGAATGTCAGTAACTTTGCCAAAAGCTTCTGGGACCATAGATGCCCGTGTACTGGTTTCTCAAATAGAGCTTTTAAGTCTGAGCCTACAGATTGAAGGATGTCCCCCTCACTGTCCTCTCCTGGCTCCCACCACAGCCTCCTTGGTTTTCCGAGGTCATTTCCACATTGGGCAAACACATAACCACCAGTGGAGCCAATAGAAAGTAGAATCATGTGAAATACCCCTTTGGACATGCAGGTGGATACAGGTTAATTTCAAGTAGAATGTATCCATGGGAGTGCCAAGCTGCAAGTGGTGCTATACCGAGAACCAGCTTGGCTGTAGAGACCCCCACCCAAGTAGTGAAGGAATTGAGAAGCAGACATCCAGATAGAACAGCAAAGTGGGTCTATCCTGGGGGCCAACAGCCTTCCGAGCTGAGAGCCTCAGGGGCTGACAGCATTCCGGGCTGAAGGTCTCAAACAGAATCTGACCCATGCATTTATTCTCTGAACAGGTGACGATTAACAGATGTTCAGTGTTTTCTCAAAGTATATCAAACTAGGCATCTGGTGCCCACTTACCACTGATCAGACAAACTAAAAGTATTCTCCATGAGGGAGCCACAGGGGCAGGGTCAGATGCCCCACACTTGAATTGTTTTAATCAGTCTGATATTTATATGTTGTCCTGCCACTTTAGAATGCCCGAAGTAGTTTTTCTACTTGGGGACGGGGGGGCAGCTAGGTTTTCCTTGTCATTATTCTTCCTAACATTCTATCACACACTCAGCATTTCTCAACAGTGCTGGTATTACAGCAGGTAGATGTGCAGTTGAATACATCTGACTCTACCCTTCCTTATGAAGGTGTAATAGCTTTGAGGAAAACAGTTAGCAATAGCATCTAGACCCTTGGGGTTGTGTTTGTTCTTCAGCTGGAAATTAAGATGGAAATGGCCAGGAACAGTGGCTCATACCACCAGTGATCTCCATACTTTAGGAGGCCAAAGCAGGCAGAACACTTGAGGTCAGGAGTTCAAGACCAGCCTGACCATCTCATCTTTTTCAAAGCTTTGGATCTAAAGAAGACATCTAGTTTTATTTGCATGTATTTCTAGTTCACCATAACTTCCCTCAGCATGGTCTCTTTTTTACCCAAGTTATGTGGTCCATTCAGAAGGGTTACTTCTCTATGAGTTTCCTTCCCAATGTATACCCTCTACATGGTATCAGTCTAACTGACCAAAAAAGAGCATCTATGAACATGGCACCATCAGGTTTGGCTTGGCTCAGGGACATGCTGGAAGAACTAGAAGTCACAGCAGCCCTTTAATGCAAGTTATCAGATCATTCATTTGGAAGTCAGACAGCTGTGTCTGTTACCATATTACAGCACAAAGTTGTAAGGTAACACCCAATCACTATGTGAACCAAAGCAGTGTTGGAGGTACTATCCATTCCTGACTGGTGGTTATGAGCTGCCAGGCCTAGCTGCCTTTCCAGAGGAAGAACCAATCCTACTTTCTAGATGGTTTCTGGAGAAGACCCTGGAGGTTGACCTTGAAGCCATGAGAAATATTTAGTTTCATCTGAAGACAGTCCTAGCTATGCAGATGTTTAAGATACAAGTAGATCCTATCCCTTAGGATAACCACCCATGAGGACAGGTGGCTGACAGTGCTTCAAAACTCCTGAGGTCTTCATGAGTAGCTTTCAGAAAGGGAGTTGACTCCCTATGGAGAGAGAATCTCCCCTCCTAAGATCCCATTCCCTGAGAATAAGTTGGAAGGGCTCAGCCATCTAGAGGCCACTGGGGAGAGAGGCAAGTGGTCTGAGTTTTGGCATATGGCAAACATGAGCTTTCTTAGAAGGGAGCTCCCTCCCAGGAACAAATACCCCAGAGAAAAGTCAACAGACCAAGTATGGAGTTTAGCTGCAAGGAGAGCTCAAGAGAAGCTTGTGAGGTCAACAACTCTTGGAAGGGCAGAATGGAAAAGTAGAAGCAGCAGCCCCTTCAAACCAGAAAATGCACTGGCTGAAAGGCCTCTGGACTATCCACTGATCACATGCTGTTTGCGAGTGCACCCTGCGTTGGGGTCTATGGGGTGTACATGTCCTGTTCCTGCCTCCTCACGTCAGTGACAGTGAGGATCCCATTCATTTCACTCCCCTCAGTACCATGGCTGGTCAAGGGCCCGCCATTGCCACTGTATTCCACTAGCACTCGGACAGACACCCCAATTTGTCAGAGAAGGAAATAGGTTCTGTGAGCAACAGGTGAGATCCAGTCATTTGGAGGCTGTTTTGCCAAGTGGTGCTTTCTGCTTCCAAGTTGCCCCTTTAAAAAAATCTGCTCAAATGAAGTCCCTTTAGTATTTTTCTATATCAATGAGATTGTTCTGCAGAACATAATATTCTCTTCATTGCTTTCAGCCTGCCAAAACCCAGGAGAACCCAGGAGAGTTCTTCTGTTTTAGTTTGCAGTTGAGACTAGTGAAGACCTTAGCTTCCTGGTGTACGAAACTGACTTCACATTTATAGAATAGGTTTTTGGGAAGAACAGGACTCGGAGAAAAAATTACTGCTGGCTTCAGCCAAGTCAGCGCAAGTTTATTTTTTAAAAAAAGCGGGGTGGAGGGGAGACTGCCCAAATACTTGTTAGCATAGGTAATACCCCTTAATCTACCTGGATTTATACCAGCAAGGCTCAAGTCCATTCAAACCTCAGTGGCTCTGGAGTTGAGCTTACCCCAGGAAGATAGGCCATAGCTATTAGCACCTGGCTAATGCCCTGGTCATAGGAGGGGGCCATCTGACAAACTATAGGCCTCCATGTAAGGTGGCAGATGGGGGAAAAGACATCCCACTAGTAGACAAGGCAGCCTATGAACTACTGAGCAAGGAAAGCACTCCTGGTAACTCAAAGAACAGGGTAAAGAATGAAGAGCGAGTCTGGCAGGAGGCATAAGTGGAAAATATCAGCACCTTCCCAACACATGAATTTTGACCACACAGATACAAGATCTTTGGCCTCAAACACCTGGGCCCTGGAGTGAGGCAAGAAGGTTGTTTCCATCTTGAGGTGGAGTCTTGTCACCCAGCTGGAGCACAGTGGTGCCGTCACGGCTTACTGCAGCCTCCACCTCCCAGGTTCAAGTGATTCTCCCACCTCAGCCTCCAGAGTAGCTGGGACTACAGGCATGCACCACCACACCAGGCTAATTTTTGTATTTAGCAGAGGTAGGGTTTTTCCATGGTGGCCAGGCTGGTCTCGAACTCCTGACCTCAGGTGTTTTGCCTGCCTCAGCCTCCTAACTCACTGAGATTACAGGTATGAACCACCACAGCTGCTTCCATCTTTAATATTTCCAGCTGAGGAAAGAACAGGACCCCAAGGGTCTAGCATAAAAGCTTCAAGATGGAAGGAACGGGTTTCTGAAGTTACGACACGTTAACCTGCAGTTCTAGGCATCTGTTGGTCAGCAAGATTATTAGGACAGAGGTACAGAAGAGCTAATGACATTCCTCAACAGATGCATGGAACTGCATATGAAGAAATAAGATGGAGATAAAGAGCTTGAGATTTAAATATAGATCTGGGAGAAGAGTCAGTTCTTTGAAGCTTGGGTTCAGCTCCTGGAACAGCATCTAGAGGTAAGTCACAAGGTAAGCCGCCAGGTGGAAGATGAAGACTTCCCAGGAATGAGAAATAGACTGTTTACCTCAGAGAAATAGCTCAAGTCTCTCCTCATAGTCAAAGCAGATGTTGGGAGAACGCAGGAGGGAAGAGACACCCGGGAGACTAGGTGCTGCTCCCTCAGAGGCCAGGCATCCCTATGCCCCTGGGTACCCACGCCAGCGAAGAATGTTCAACACCAAGGGGCTGGGAGAAGCTTCCCTATCCAACTCCTGTCAGCATCCATTCCTCAGGTATTCAGCAGTCAGATCTGGAATCAGACAAATTGTCCTTTCAGATCAGCCTTAGGGGGAAGTCACTACCTGATCTTCGTACCTCCTGCATCCGATTGCTTTGGCATTTGAGTTTAATCCTTCCTTTTTAAGTGAATGCAAAACAAACACCATGCTCTTTCTTTAGGGATAGGGATCCCATTGGTGCCTCCCATCCCTAGCAGCAGGGAAACAGACTTTTGTTCTCTCAGGTCAGGGAGGAGACACTCTGGAGGTGGCCTGCTCCCAAGCCCCTGCCTGCCCCTGAGTCCCTAAGCCAAAGGCTGGAGCCACTGTCAGGACTCATTAGAGAGGCCGAGTGTCTTGGCTTCTATTCTTAAGATGTCAGGCTCTGGATAATCGCCTCTACAGGGAGCTGAGGTGGGGGCAGGCACCCAGGACCAAGTATTCAGGCTCATTAAGGCCAGATCCTTAATGATATTAAGGATGGATATTACTTGTCCCCCTTGCATTGAACAGTCGTGACTAGCTTTGTTCTGGTCCTTTATGGCCTGGGAACTAATTGATCCGGGGCAGAGGCTCCATCTCAGTGAAGACAGGCAACCATAGGAGAAGAGTGGAACGGGAAACAAGTCTCGGCGTTTGCCAGAGTTCTCTAAGACTGAGGCTTTATTTCATTAAGAGGCAGTCAAGCCCGGTCAGGCTTATTACGGCAAGCTTGGAAAAGTTTGAGTGTCTTGGTTAGCTTATTTGGGTTATAAAGAGCCCATTCTAGGCCAGAAGCATTGAATATGGTTGGAGAATAAGCTGGAGCTTGAAGGGCATGGTTTCCAGCTGTACACATTGCAGACATCTTGTGTTCCTAGCATCAGTGGCCCAGAGTGGCACAGCAGCCAAGACAGACCACCTGTGAATGGAAGCAGCCAAGAAACCCTTTCCTAAGGGCAGAAGACTCCAGAAAGGAGATTCAGGAACCAGATTTACCACCAGCCCCAGAAAGCTGGGCAGCTATAGGCAAGTCAACAAGTCTTAGGGCTTTTGTTATCTAAAGAAACACCAGTGCCTCTCGTTTGTCTCCAGGTTATGAAAGACATTGAGGGGAGGACAGCATACAAGTTCCATGAGACATCCCAGTGGGATCACATGGCTTCTAAAATGGAGGTCTGTAAGCCTCTACCAAGATTTACCCGCTCCAGTGGATTTAGCCACAAGGGAGTCTAAAAACACTAAGTCAGCTCTGGTCAAAATGGCAAAGAATCCTCCACCAGAGATGGCCGAGCTCAAGGGGTTCCCGACTCCAGTCACCAACGGAGTTGTCACAATCACTCTAGCCCTGGAGCCTAGGTCAGCAGAAAAGCTGCAAGGAGGACTGCAAGGAGGACTGCAAGGAGGACTGCAAGGAGGACTGCAAGGAGGACTGCAAGGAGGACTGCAAGGAGGACTCCTGGTTCCCGCTTTAATTTCAAGGGATAAATCCAAGAATGCTACGTAAGTTCCCCTGAACACATTTCAGACTGACCTAGCGAATGCGAAGCATCTGAAAGTTTTCCTAAACATGTTTCTTACAATGCAGGCGAAACGCTGAGTTTCACATTGTTCCAGTCTTGTTAGAGCATAATAGACTATGCTTGTGTGGTCACCGTTTGTGTTAACTGCACAGGTAGTTTTCAGAGCACTCCTCATCACAACAACCCTAGGGGGCCAAGAAGGGTACCTACTTCAGAGCACCTGTGCGCCTTAAAAGCAGAAATTCAGTACTCAGCTCACTACATGCTAGGCAGTTTTAAGCCCATTTAATAGCGTTGAGAATTAAGTCAGTTGTTTGTCTCAGCTGAGGAAGCTAGAGGAGTTGACATGCCCATGCCACCGAAGTCTCCCAACTGAGTGGTCAGGCAGGAGTCTCAGGCTGTTGGGTCCCAGTCCATATTCAGTATGAGATCATACTGCAAAAAACATGGGCATTGTCCCAGTAATCCCAAGTTCAACCTTGAGGTGATCCAGTATCTCACCCGAGTGCTTATAGTCAGACTTAAGCAGCACTTTCTATTACTGGGGTCACAACAAATAGAACAGATACCCAAGTAAAACGGGCTCCCTTCCATGAAGTGGATGGATGTTTGTGAAACTCTGAAGTATACCTTCCTGCCCAGAAAAGGAAGTGGATCGGGTAGTTTTATGGATTCTCCTTGTCCTAGTGTTTTGAGATACTGATCTTTGTGTTGGTTCTTTGGGGGTAAGGGAGGGAGACTGCTTTCAAGTTCATTGGGCAGCAATAATGCAGTTCTGCCCAGTTGTATATACCAAGTTTCTACAGAAAACAGAACGGCCTGTCTCACTACTCAAAAACCATGTCTGAAGACAGGCAAAACAGCCTCCCAAGACTCCCTTGTTCTCTGGAATCATCATTTGCACCTTGGAATCCTAGCAGCACCCTTCAGTCTGTACACCAAATGAAGTTAGGTCTGGCAAGGAACAGCTCATAATCAGCAGTATCTACTGTATATAGTTGAGAATGGATCCTGCAGATGTGGGACAGCTGTTTGTACTTAGCAGTTAAGTGTCCCTGTAATGCAGGCGGCCTCTGACAAAGGCATTGTTCTTTGCAAAGCATCCATCTCTCAAAGACTTTCTAAATCAGGCCCAGATGTTTACATACAACTCGCATTTCTCCCAAGATTCTTTTCTAGAGAAGTCAGTTTTTTACTAAGGTATATGCAGAATGTCCAATCCAGCATGCGCAAACCCAGAAGGCAGGATTCAAATAGTTAGGTGCTAGGAACAGGCAAGACACCCTCCCGAGTCAAAGCCAACCCTCAAAGCCTATGAGGTTGGCAGAATGCCCCTTTTACAGATATGAAAACAGCTAATGTGCCAAAGACATGCAGCAAAAGCCACAGTACCAGTTTTTTGGACACTAAAGCCATGTATCAAAGACCGCAAGTCAGCCCTAAATATCAGTCCTTGCCTCTTCCCAGTAATAGAGCTTCCCTTTTTAGTTGGGTAAACCAGATTGCCCAGAATAGGCAGTTTTTCTGGTAGCTATGTATAGTCATCTCACGAGATAGCAAATGGGATGTAAGTCAAACCTGTGAGTTCACGTCCCAGGCAGTATTCTTGGAGCAGAGGTACCTCATTTATCCCTTTTTATCTTCCATTGGTTAGAATCCAGACAGTGGCTGAAGCTCTAGCCGAGACCTTGGAATATAATGCAGCCTTGGGAATGAATGCCTTGCAGAGTGACAAGCCTGGAGACTTTTTGAAGCCCTCTTCCAAGAAAAGCAAAGTTTGGGGAAAGATAATGAAAATGTCACGTTTCTTGGCTGCAAGACTAGACTTAGGGAGACTCAAGGTAGAGTAGTGCTTTCCAGGGAACAGGGTCAAGTTAGGAGTTGAGCTATTGAAGTTTTTAGTTTCAAGTCTCCGGTTTGAACCCTAGGGCAGACCAAAGTTTGATAGCTCAGGTCACAGGTGTATTGAACACCACACTGAGGGCTTGTGGCAAGAGATCAGCAATACTCTAGAGTCCCCAAGACCCTCCACCACCCACCAGCACTTGTCTAACTTCTCACTCCTTAGCCATTAACACCCACCCTGACTCTCCCCCTAAACACGCATGCACCGTGCTCTGTGTCAGACTTTTGAGCGATCAGCTGTCATGGACTACCTTTCCCATCATCTCAAGGGGTTCTCAGAAAGGGGCAGTATGAGTCCTAAGTAACAGACATACAGTTACAGATCAGGTGACATACACTGGGCCTGGTTCACACCCTGCATATGCGTTCTTAGTCTTCGCAACATTTATTTTGCAGGAGACTGAAGTTTCTAGTTATACCATGTTCAGAGTCGCAACATTAAACCCCAGGTTTAAGTCTGTTTTATGGAAGGCGTTAGTAAGGCTTTGGCATCCCTGAAAATAGAAACAAGGTAGTGCTGGCTCAGGGGATGGAATCGATTGTGGCCACTGGAAAGAGTCCCAGCTCCCCACTGTGCTTGCCCTTCAGCTCAAGTGCCTACTTAGATTAGTCCCCG
Organism: Ateles fusciceps; assembly: GCA_036589455.1. Lineage (NCBI taxonomy): Eukaryota > Metazoa > Chordata > Mammalia > Primates > Atelidae > Ateles > Ateles fusciceps. The sequence continues at coordinate 57,520 of JAZHEH010002159.1, read as the reverse complement.
ACAGATCTCAGGGGGAAATTACAAGCAAGTGTTCAATTTCTCCTTCCGCAGCAGCTTGAGGCTGGGAAATTGTTTCTCCCCCTGCAACCTTTCTACACTCACAGCTGCGACTCTGCACTGTCAGTGCCTTGCCAACAGGTTGGAAATGAATGTATTTCCTGTGGATGGCTGTCAGGGAGGACACATGTGTGCATTCACCTCCCTGCGTTCAGGCACCAAGGTCTACTGGGTGCCGACAAACCTGGGAGAACAGTCCCAGGGCTGATGTACTAGGCATCATCTGCCGTCTGCTCACCTAGGGTTGCTGATGAAGGGGGAAGTCTTGTGGACTCCTGTTGGAGCCCCCTCATGAACCATGGCAGGAAGTGCTGGGACCCCACCTGCTTTGCTTGCATTGGGGAAGGGGAGAGAGGAATGCCTGATCTGTGGCATTCCCTCTACCCTGAGTGTGGGCAGAGTGCTAGGATAGTGGTACACCTTCCAGCTATGACTTCCTATATGCCTGTTCAAGTCTGTTTACTATATAATTCCTCCTGCATGGGTAGGGTATGAGAGGGAGAGTTTGTCTCAATTCATCTTTTTGTTTAATGGTATGTCCAATGGCATATGCAACAATGGAGTCACTTGGAGCAAAGTGACCCAGCCAGCTTCCAGTGAGCTCAGACAGTATTTTCCAAATCCTCTTTGCAGATCTTGCTTAGATACCAGTTATTCTAAGCATCTTTTGCTGGGTTTCCATCAAGCTACAGGTACCAGAGAAAGCTCTTCTAGGAGTTCCCATAGCATTCTCTTGACCCAAGGCCATTTATCAGGCTGTAATACACTGATCTGTCTCCCAGTAGGTTAGACTGTGGGGGGCGAGAACATGGTGTTTAGTCGTTTAGTCACGAGGTACTGTTGCACCCCAAAGTGTATTAAGGCCCCCTCATCTGATCCTTGTAGTTTTGAGAAGTTATTCCCATTTTACAGATGAAACTAGCTCAGAAGTATTTACCCAGAGCATATAAATACTATAAGGCAGAATGGGAATAGATGTAGTCCAAGGTCAATCATTCATCATTAAGAGTCATACACTAGTGTTTAGTGAGCTCCGCTCCATGAAGTCATGTATTTGCAAAGAACATAACACCTAGAAGATGGTTCCAAGGCAGCTTCCCTTCAGTGATGTTTAAAATGCTACAATAATTTTCTATGTGAGAGCAAATGTCAAGGCTTACTTCCAACTATTGTGGCAGTTTCTGCAGTGGAAATATGACCCCAAGTCATCCTGATGAGATTGTGAGCACTGACAAGACTTAAGGTACAGGTATGTTCTTACTTTCGGGAACATACTGAGGGCTGAATTAATGCCCATTACATGCATCCATTTCAGTAGTGTTGTCTACCCACCTGTCTAGTCTCGTCGGGTGTTCTGGGGTCCCAGCCTCTGTGGGGCAGCCTTTGTCCTGTGGCTTTTACTGGAATCGACACCCAGGTGTGGCAGCTCCCACTGTTGCCAACCTCAGTGCTGTCCCATCGTTTGCTCCCTTAGCTCACATCCCCAATGAAGCCTATTCCTTGTCTCCAGCCAAATCCCTTTGAAAGCACCAGCTGCTCACCAGGGCCCCGGCTCAGCACTGGATAGTTTACTGGACCTGGTACAAAGAATGTGGATACCTTGTTTTATAAGGTTACACCAGCAGCATCAAGGTGTTAACAAGCATGGGGCTCCTAAGCAAAGCCCTTTGTGATCGTCGATTGTATAACCATAGAGCTAGCCCCTGCATCCACCTTTTTTTCCTTCATCCAGGCCAAGGCCAATCACACAGGGCTACAGGTAAGGGATGGTTAAGTGCTCTACCAGTGTTGTGGCTTTTTGGCAAGACTATCCACTGGACATGTAATTGTGATTCCTTAAGAGGGGGATAAAGTCTGCTATTTGTCCAGGTATGAGAACTATGGAGACTAGTCCGTTTACCTTGGTCCAGAAAGTTTGAGAATGGGGGGGTAGGCGAGGGGTCCAGCTATGTACTTCTATACCATCAGTGAATCTGAAATCTTCCTGCTAAAGACACTAAGAGCTAACAATAGTTCAAGATATGAGCTTTTGCTTGGCTGAGCATTTTAAATGCACTCCAAGTTCATCTTAGTCTTTCTCCAGACAGAGGCATGGGGCAGGAAAGCGATATGCCTAAGTGCACATAGGCAGTATAAGTGACACGCAATTTGAGAGCCTCCCCAGAACAAAACAAAACACTTATCTGCTTATCTGAGCTAAGCATCTTATGCTATTTATCAAGTCCTTACATCTCAGGTGACTTACAGTAGCCATGGAACCACCTATAGTCTGAACACATAACTGATTGATGACACCAGCTGCTGAGGTCTGCAGACAACCTACAAAGGCCAGTCTCTCCATGAGTGGCTCCCAGTTGATGACTCCGGTGGCCTTGCCAAGCTTTGAGACTGCCTAGTATAGTATGCTTCCATTCACCCACTCTTCAGAGGGCCAGAGACTTGTATCAAGATCTAAAGCTCTCTCGACATCCTCCACCCGCCTTGCCTATTTTCCCTTACAGTTCTCTTGCATGTCTAGTCCTGCTTTAGCTTTTGAGGACCTAGATTAATGCAGGAGTACAGCATCCAGCTTGAATACCAAGGCTCAGAGGTTAAGCATTTGCCTAATGCCACATAGCAATAGTTGAACCCAAATTCAGAGTCTGGAGCCCAATTTTAATTGCTCTAAGCAAAGCAGTTCCGACTTGGCTCCAAACCATGAGTCCAGGCAGAATTTTCTGTAACTGATGGGAGTGCTCAGTCTTTGGGGGTATTGAGAAGCTAGAGAATGAACTTGTTTTGCAGAGTGATGACCTGAAGGAGTCTCCTGCGCCTACGGGAGGTGCTTCTCTGCTTCTCGATTCTCAGGTGTGTGGATAAGTGGGCCTGCCTGTGAGGCATATGCTTTTGTCTTAGGACTCTAGTAGCCCTCAGTATACATCCACCCTCACTGTTATTAGTGCAAGATGCCACCTACCTCAGCCTCCTGCCTCCACCTAGCTTTTTCATGGCCATAGATGCAGCTTTGGATCCGTTAACTAGTTTAACTCTGAAACTTGGACCCTCTATACCAAGTCTTTCTAGTTTAAACAGCCTCCCAATACCGCGCTCCCACCCCAACCTTCCAGTGTTCCAGGAAGACATGCAAAGAATGTAATTTGTCTATTAATAGTCGTCACAGCCTAGGTGGCCATTTAACCCATTTAAGGGGGAGCGGGGGTTCAAACAAGATTCAGCAAAGAAAATCAAGGTACATCTGCAGGAACCGGTGTGGAATAATTGCCACAGAATGCTTAATCAGATAAAGATATGGCAAGAATTTGTGATTTGATCTTATGTGTGAAATGTGCTTCTGATCAGTCTAAGCTGGGAAAAGTTTAGCCTGATGCTTTCACTTGTGTATGTTGTCTTATGGCAAATTTAAGGGATTAAGAGATTAAGCTTTTCTAGTAGATACTAGGAAGTAGTCACAGGCTGAACTGCCTAAATCCTAGTACATAATTGCCAAGTGTCTAATACTGGCCAGAGTTTACTGTCACCCATTGGCTCCCTGGCCCCAGGAGAGTCCTTCATTCTTATGCTTCTTGGAAGCACATGTAGGCCAAATGGGGGCTTCGAATTGGCTATCAGCTCCATGCTGGGTCTGAGCATTGTGTTCATTTGCCATTTCACCATTGCAGGCATTTTCAGGGGATTACAATCCTCACCTCTGGACCTGCTCACATCCTGCTAGGTGTGTTCTAGTCACTGTGGCAAGGCCCTGGCTGTCAAGCCTTATTACTTAAATATATTGTCATGGACTGGCCTTGGCCAGTACGGAGGGATTAAAGCAATAAAACTAAATGGACAAGTGGCCAGTATTAGAATTGTTCTTACTCAGAACTGCCGTAGGTAATGGTATACAGCTGTAAGCACCTTGCCCCCCACTGTGCTTCCTCCCTGTACAAGCACCCCTCACTTCCCCCTAGCCTGCAGGCAGCTGCTTCTGTTCTCCATCAGTAAGGCCGCTTAGGATTGGTCCAACTCTAGCCATCAGCCAACTAAGCTCCCGAGGATGGAGACCTGTTGCCTAGCAACAGACAAGCTTACCGAGTCCCAGAGGTCCTAGGGGGAAGAGGATTCATGCACTTTGTCTAGGATAGCTACCACTGGCACAGGTAGCAATTCTGGCTTCTTTACTTCCATACCTGTATTCCCGACCGAATACACCCCTCTCAGAGCTAAGTGGGCAGGGCATTAAGATGGGGGCAAGATGTAGACGGTGAATCAAGGTAAAGGCTACACTATAACTAGTGAATAGAGTCTTAAGTGCATCAAGAGTTAAATGATCTGGGTGTGATTGTGTAATAGAATCCTATTTCGCTGTATGGTAATAGGCACACTGAATAGAAAGCCATTACACATCTTCAGATTAACAATGGTCATCTCAAGAGTGACTAACCTCCCATATAGTGATTGCTGAATTGTGTGGAATTTACAGGTTAAATAGGAATATTTTGAAAGAGAAAGCACACGCCTAACCCTTCTCTTTAAAAGGTACCGGCCACAAACTCAGGGCTCTGACCCGAGATCACATCCTCAGAGGTTCCGCCTTAAGAGCCTGTGCACAGGAGACTAAGGACTGCCTGAAGGGCAAGGTTTCATCTACTTAGATGCTGGACTTTGCTAATTTAGACTTGTGAGGTACGTACTTGACTTTGTTCCTGGGAGGACAATCATCCCAGAAACTCTTGGTCTTCGCTTGTACTGGCAAAACTGTTTGCCATCACTTATAAGACCAACTCGACACCCAACAGGCAGCACTGGATAAAAGCCCAAGTTTAGAGTCTAGACCTAGACTTGAGTGTTAACTCTGCTTCCTTGCTGCAAGCTAACAGGAACATAGGCTTGAGCTGGTTCTCGCTACTGTAAAATGAATCTTATGCCTCACGGATTAAGACATCAGAACACTGGCTTGATGCCTGGCACAATGTTATTAATGTCTCCTACGGATTTCAGCTCTTGGCATCTTGTTGCATCTGAGCAGGATTGAATTTAGAGAGGGTTAGTCACCACGGACTATGTTTCAAGCCAACAGTAACCTTAGAGCCAAGTTTGTATCCCTTCTTGAAGGCCTCTATGGGTTTGTTTGTGTGCAATATGCTCACCCTGGCTTTTCTAAACATTTTAGATTCCCCCTTCTGAAAGTCGCAAGCACTTGAGGTCAATGCAAAATAGTGTCATTACCTGTACTACTTCCATTTCTAGACTCCTGAAAGTTTGACCAAGAGTATCAGCTCAATGTCTCCTCTCAGAGCTCTAAGGCATAAAGAATATGTCTGAAGCTGGCTTGAAGACATTGTGTTTGGAAGCTTCAAGGCTTAGAGGGTGTTCTAGAGCCATTTGTCATTAGAAAGCTTTGTACAAGCTGAAGTTGACACTGCCAAGTTGGTTAAGTTTAGGGACATATGCAGATGACAAACCCAACTGGAAGTTCAGAGACCTGAGGCACAATTCTGACATGGCCCTGATGAGTTGTTTCACTTCCAAGCATGCTTCCCATCTATAAGAGCAGGTAATAGATCACCCCAGCCTAAGGTTATCACGAATCTCAACACTTTAGAAGCCAGGGCAGTCTAATCTGTACCAAGAACTAGACATGACTCCCAATTTTGTCCAGGTTCCCAGCTGAGAGCACAAGTGGAGAAAGGTTGGGAAACACTGGTCTACTCAACGGACCAGAAGCTGTCCATGAGAAAGCTTAAGCTGGAGACCCCTGACAGGTGTTAGACTGTAAGATGTCATCTCGGGGGGAGAGAAGCCACACCATTGGAATTGTTTTAGAACAAGCAGCACAAGGGATGCTGAAGAGGTTTTACCCTGAACTCTGGACCCAAGTAACCCAGTCAGCTTCTTCCAACTCCTATTCTGCTCTAAAGCTCACAGTAGGACCTAGATTTAAGTTAGGTTGTGTTCAGACCATTAGCCTGATTGGCTGAGAGCTGGGATCACATGAAGAGACTTTTCATCTGTCACTGGAGTTCCTAGCTATTCCCCCAGGAAATTAGAGCCGGAGCCAACCCCTTACAGCCAGATTGGGTTGGAGCTTGGGGTGGGGTGGTCAGTGCTTAGTTTCCCAGCCTAAAATATCTGGCTGCTCGAGTATCCCATTAAGCCACCTACTTGAACTGCCAGTTTGAGACCTTTGAGTCAGTTCTGGTAAACTCTCTCCCAGGTGGTCAGCTGCCTGTGGTCTACCGCCGCCATCATCTCTTCCTGATCTTGTGATGTTGATCCACCCAGTTTCTACACTTTAGCTGTGTGAACCTCTGTCCAGGCCATAGTCCGGAATGTTCTTTACATGTAAGCAGGGGAGCTTTACCCATCCTTCTGTGTCTAGAAGGGTATACACATCACCAGAGGTCTCGATTTCCCAGAAGATCTAATCTGCTCATCAACCCCTTGATACTACATTTCTATCCTTATAGGGCTCAGTTATGGTTTGGGACTTGTCCAAGACAGATGTTTCTAATATGAATGGGTCAAGACAACAGGTATCTATGACCCATGGAGTCTAGGGATGTGATTTAAACACATGACCATCACCAGGAGACAGAAGCTCTCAAACCAACTCTCACTTAAAAGTGTATTAGGAAAATTCCTGCAGGGTGATAGAGTTGATGGCCTTTACTTACACAAAGGTGAGGGGTTCGAAGCATGTTGACCTCCCCTTTTCCTACCCCTCGAGTCTAAAGTGAAGTCAGTATGCCAACTACATGGCATCAGATCAGGGACTTGAAGGTAAGTACCATTACCTGCCTCACCTTCTCCCAGAAGGGCCTTAAAGTTAGGTGCCCAAAACAGGTGCTGCAAGGCAAAGTACAAGGTGGGCCATTAGAGGCTTTAGTATACACCAAACCCAAATGAGTTAAGCACCAACTGGCATTTTTCTGAAGCCAGCTTCATACCATGGCAGCTACCAATCTTAGATTCAGGGATCTTGTCCCCCATTTTGAAAACATCAATGTGGACTTCTTGCATTGGGAAAGACTGAACCCCAAGATTTTCAGGGAGATTGATATTCCACAAAGCTCCATCTACCAGGGAGGCCCGAGATCTTGGAAGGTGACCATCTGCAGAGGAACCTGCGAGTTGAGTACAAGCCTGTCCTCAAGAACAACCTTTTGAAAAAAGGTAGAGCTTTAAGTACAGTAGGATGAAGACCAAGGGATGATGGAGCAAAAAGAAGAGTTATATACTTGGAAGGAAGACGACTTCAAGAATCGGTTTATCTGAACTGGGGTAGCACCTGGATCCTGGTTTTTTTCCAGCTGTAGGATTCAGGATGTGAAATTGCTTAGGGCATCCTAGCTTGGGCTTCATAAAAAAGATGGTTACATATACCCTCAAAGCTTTTCCTCCAATACAGGAAAGCATGTATGTTCTAGCATGAGTGTATCTCACTTGTTCTCAGAACAAGCTATGAGCACGATGCTTCGTATCTGAGACAGCTGCCTCACACAGCACCCTATCCCACCCGAGCTCATTTCAGTTCTGTCACAGCCATCTTCCATAGTCCTTATACTCGAGACAAGAGCCTGTTTTAAGTTAACACATAAAAGAAAAAAACTACACTTAACTGTTGAGCCCTGTAGCTACCGATAACATTTGCATTTTACATCGTTAACTAGGCTAACAAGAACATATACAGGCATCACATTAGCATTGTTGTGACTGGACCATCAACCCCAGCCCACATGCCATCCTTGTCATTACCTCCAAGTCATCCTCTGTTCTGGTTCACATGCCCTCTGGATCCCTCCCTCCTGCTTCCGAGTCTGCCTTTGGAATTACTTTAGCTTCTGTCCTTAAGGCAAAAAGACTTGGCACGCATTCTGGGGAGATACTTTGCAACCAAGCAGATACTGCTTCTGCTTAACTTTTATGTTCACTTGGTTACTGACCTTTTGATTGGCAGCTAACCAGTGTTCAATAACCAAAAGTAGAAAGGTCAAGATAAGGCTATAATTCAAGCCACCAGGTGTTCACTAACACACCTTTGCAATATGATCTTCAGGCGTTTCCTTGGTAGATTCTTGAGGCTAGAAAGTGAAATGTATCTCAAAGGCGAGTTATCAAGATGCTTTGCAGTGTCCTGAAGATTCTAGAATAAACCCTGATGGAGAGCATCTTAAGCAACCCTGTTAGCTCCTGGAAATAGGATACAAGGAGTATTTGTTGTCCAGCTATGCAACTCTTCAATCAACATAGATTAATGGAGTCATGTCTTTAGAGCACACTAGAACCGACTCACCCTGTTCAATATTTGGCCAGTGATTTAAGGCAAGTCTGGTCAATAGCATTGTTAGAGCTAGGATTATTCACACTGGTAGTCGTGGGCTTCTTCCAATCTTAGTCTTGTTTCTAAGACTTACAAAATAGGTCAAAACAGGTCTGCCAAGAAAATGAGGCTTTTTCCCTCCAAGTTTTGCTCAATTAACAGTTGTTAACTTGTAAGGACAAACCGAAGTTAAAAGAATCAAGAATTTCCAGACAAGGAGGTGGCATGTGCCCGAAAGCAGCTCAAAAAGCCAGAACTATTTCTGCAGGAAGGACACAAAAGTAGATGGACCCACCCGATGAACTGCAGCCTCGGTTCCTGGGAAGGTGCGAGAGGCAGGATGCCTGAGCATCTGACAGCAGTTTCATACTCAGCCCTTGAAAGTTTGCTTGCCTCACCCCACTGCTCAGACCCCTAATCCCACTAAAGTCTTCTCTAGACATTTGGCCAGATGCTGGATTTCAAAACAGTGGGAGGTAGATACAGACATTAAACTGTGAAACCACGGGACCCTCACCATCTCCCTGCTACAAGAGCCCACCAGCCAAATTCATGCTGTAGTCTGAACTTTCCACAATCCGTAGTTACCAACAGCTGAGTTTTGACTGCATACATGCTGCTTGTGAGAGTTTGAAGTAGGTTGCACGTAGGAGCAGGTTCAGAAAGTTTGAATCTCTTCCTCCCAAGGCAACCTTATGAACTGCTTGTAGAACGAGAATTCTACCCAAGTCAATGCAGATTAGCCGATAGCAGTTATTTGTAAGTCCTCCAGCGGTAGAGGGCCAGACCTCACTTCAAAAAGTACGTAAGTGAATGGGGTGAGGACTGCTGACTACAGCTGTTTAAAGTGCTCCTTCACCCTCCTGTGTTCAGGACCTCATCAACTATGGACAGGACTCATACATAGACCCTAGACATCTGAAAATGAACACATTGTACAACTCTAAGGCACCAAAATCAACCATATTCAGTTTGCTTAGGTACCAAGGCTACCTTTGGTTACTGGGGTGCCCACCACTGTTGCATTGGAAGTCCAAATATAAGGCCAGCAGGTCTGCCTGGGATTAAGCTGTGATTAACCCAGTCAGTTGCATGTTGCCTGCTTTAGCACAAGGCTCCCTTAATAGAGTATCTGTATTGGGCCAATATAGTGTTGAGTAATCTGACATAGGTGGTATGTTTTCCAGTGAAAGCAGTTTGAACGTTAAGGAAGTAGGACTAGGTGACTCACTGAAGCCCTTTCAAGGTACCTGTCTTTAGGTTTCTTGCCTTAATACCTTTATCCCATTCTCTCCAAAGGCATCTGATAGAGCTCAGATAAGTTCATGTCAGTCATAATTGCAGCAGGGTCAAAGCTGATCTTCAACCTTTCATACCTCATTGCATCTTAGGTACAGTTGATGCTAAGACATCCCCCACTTGAGTATAAAATGGGTAATATGGTTTGGCAGTATCCCCACCCAAATCTCATCTTGAATTGTAGCTCTCACGTTGTAGGAGGGACCTTGGTGGGCGATAGCTGAATCACAGGGGCAGTTTCCCCCTGTGTTGTTTCCATGGTAGTGAATAAGACTCAAGATCTGATGGTTTAAGGGAAACCCCCTTTTGCTTGCCTCTCATTCTCTTGCCGTCACCACATAAGTGCCTTTTGCCTTCCACCATGATTGTGCTGCCTTCCCAGCCATGTGAAACCAATTCCATTAAGCCTCTTTATAAGTTACCCAGTCTCAGGTGGGTCTTTGAGTAGCATGAGAACAGACTAATACAAACAGCCAAAAACATTGAGGTCACACAAAGGCAGAAATTAACTGGGGTCGAGTTCCTTGTCCACATTTTTGACCAGGCCGAGAACAGCGTCTGATCACCATAGAGATGGCAGTCTGGTACATGGCAGATGCTTTAGTGAGACCAGTAGCACTAGATGCCAAGCCAACTGTGCGCCCTAGAAGCATGCCATCTCGGGAATTATCAGACCAAGCTGCTACCCCCATGGTAGGAACCCTATGGGAGGTCTCTCAGATTAGATTGACATCTTGTTTTCTGGTCTTCACTAGCTCTCCGAGGCTGTCCCTCCCCCACATCCCCCTCCTGTTCTGTTATCAGCTTCAGGTTGGGGGCCGATATTAGAAGGGCTCTGATAACACTCCTTAAGTGGCAGCAAGCTGTAAACATTCCCACTGATGCCATTTGATTAGCTGGCTGGGAAAATGCCTGAAGAAGGTCCTGGCTTGTCACTGAGAGACAGGCAAAGGTGTCACATGGAGCTGCTGAAAAGCAAGCAGGTTGGGGCCACCACTGTGGAGTTATATAAAGCACTTGGCTCCAAGACAGACCTCTACAGCATCGCATGTGTGATCTGCCAGGGTGGCTGTGGGTTTATGGTTTTGGTACACATGCAACAGGAACACATTCATAGCCCAGATAAGTTAATGACCTATTAGTGGCAAGTGGGGATAGAGATAAAGCTGTTGTGTAGAAGCCTACCCCACATTCCAAAGCCACAAGCAATTTTGTTTAACACCCTGGTTATATCCTATTCTAATAGCCACCCTGTTTAGAAGGTTGCAGTTTCTAAATATGTATCTATTGGAGGGGAAGACAGGAGAGCTAGGGAACAAGGCTTAACTATTTTCTGGGCATGATCTTGGGATGTTAAACCCCTGGAGGTGGGAGATCAAGGAATAAGAATTCAGCCATCATTTGAACTATGAGTTCAGTTCAATTCATAGTTCAGATGGCTAGAGACAAATGTAAAAGGTCGGAGGGTATAAAAGTTTTTCCGCCTTCTAGGAGAAAACAGTGCTCGTTTAGACATTCTGTAAGAAACGATGGTTGGAGGTAGACTTGACATTTGTGTTTTAGAAATTTAGTTCATGATGTATCAATAGGCAGAAGGGATTGCGTAGGGACAAGTTTAAAATGCCTGCCAACAAGCCAAGATTGGGTTTGAGTGTTTCCCGTCTTGTCAAGATTCCAATTCTCTGGGCAATTCCCGGCAGCATTCTGCCTCTTAGTGCTAATGAGGGGGGGAACCAGTTGCTGTGAAGGTACTTTTTTTTGGAAAGCAATTTAACAGCTAGTAACTGTACCTGGCACCCTTAAAATAATCAGCACCCCACTCCTGCAAGTCTACCCCATATTAATAAAGGTGCCAGTTCAAGGATTTGCCAAGTTGTTTATTTGACGTTTAGGGACCAAAACCCCCAAGAAAGTTTAGGTCAGGGGATGGGCGAGCTACTTGAAACCATGACACATCATTGAAGTGACTGAGCTTAAGTTCACTGACTTGATTTGCCCTCCCCACCCACCCAGACATTAGAAAATTCACCTAAGTATGTCATCTACAAGGAACCTACTTTAAAGTCAGATAAGTCCAAGAATGGGAGGACTCTTGACACCGATCAGGAGCGCACAGGAAGTAGCTGTGTTAGTGTCGGACAATGCTGACTGCAGAGAGAACGTTGAATGTTACATAAGCGAACAATCACTCTCCAAATAAAACCACGTTTGTCAGATTCCTGCTGAAGACCCAGAAGATCAGTGGGATCAGTATCCTGAGCTGATGAGCTCTAATCGGTGTACACCCATCAAAGCTTATGAGGGTGACCAGCCTACTAATTCCTGAAGTGGACAGTTTCATCCATAGGTCCAGCTTTGTCACAAATGCCTTTTGTGAAAACTCAATTGGTACACGGGGCATCTTCTCAGAGCAAAAAACCAAGCTAAGTAGAAAGAACTAAGGGCACAAGATCCCTACCCATCCTTTGATAACATGAGTAGAATCTAAACTGGGTACAGCTACTCCCTGCAGTTTCCTAGGGAGGAAGAGCCAGAGAGACCCAGGGTTGCTCCAAAGCGGGCCAACATAAGTGCTCTTCCGTAACTTTAGGTAAGTCTTCGTGCAGCAGGATGTATAGACCAAGAAATCCACCTACAAAACCATTGCCTTTTGCCCGTACTGATCACAAAGCACCAGGTAGACAGGTTACCTTTGAAGGTCCTTAGGGTAGCTCCTACAAGTGAGCTCTCAGAGTCCCAGCTGTCAGCCCTAGCCACGCTGAGCAATTCTTTCTCAAATACAAGGGAAGTAGCACACTGAGACAGAAGTTATACATCCTGACTAGAGTGTAAAGAAAACACTAAACCTAGTGTTTCATACCTACTTTAAGCATTTAGGATTTTTCTTAGAGGTCTTACGTCAGGGTGAAGTATGGTGTGTGTACGAGGATGTGCATGTTTCTCAGCACAGGCTCTTATGGCTGGACAGGGCTCTGCCTGGTCCTCAGGCTAGCACTAACAGCCAGTCAGGTGTACCTGTGGCACACATCCAGCCTGCAGGAGTAGTGTCTGGGTTAGCCTCATAAGGACCTTCAGAGACCTGAATAAGGACACTAATCCAAAAAAGGAGTTTAAGAATCCAGATTGTATTCCCCCACTAATAGAAACTAGGGGACTCTGGCTACAGTCTTTGGCCTCAGAGCTAGAATAGACTAGGACTAGTGCTACTGAATAAGACATGTTGCTCCCAAGCCAAGCCCCACTTGGCATTCCTTAACCTGTCTCGGATTTTGTTCCCTGAGGAGCTTAACACAGCTTAGTATTTACAGCATATCATAGGTCCCAGAAGTTGGGTATCGGATGATGTAACTGAGCAATGACTCCCCTTACCTTTAAAGCTAGAGTTGCTTTAAATGAAGATTCTGGAAGAGTGACTAGCAGGTATAGTATGGTTGGCTTAGTGTGATGTCATTTGAGATATGACACTCAGACATGATGGAACTTTTTCCTCCAATAGGAGGAGAGTCTTATCTAGATTTAATGGTATATGGAAGAAGTTCTATGCCTCCCTGTAATATTGACTACATATCTGAAATCGTTTAGAAAGTCTTTGCTTAGTCTTTGGTCCACCCTTCTTTGAAAGGTAATTTTGTAACTAGAGCCGTTTTTTCTAGCAGACATGTCTTCATCTAGATGGCTAATTTCAACATACTATGTTGTGGTTGAAGTTGTGTTGAGCCATAGTATGCTTCTGCAACCATCTCTGGCACTTGCTTATAGAAGAGTGAACCTAACTCTGGCAACCTATTCCTAGGTTAGGACCTCACATTTATAATCAGTTGACTTCAGTAAAGGATTCCCAAGTTAACACTTTTCAGATACAGCAGCTGAGATCTTCCAGTTTAAAGCTTAGGAGACATCCTGTCTGGTGGAAAGGACTTGGGAAGAAAAGTTCCCGATGCTCAGTTCATGTAGTCTAAGACTGCTGTGCTAGACATTAGCCCACTTGGTGAAATAGCCAAAGTACCCACTCACTGCAGAACTTAGGCAGTTTGCATATATAAGATTACTAGCAGGGATATTCTTGTTTCAGTCTTCAGAAAGAGGGTCAAGTTTAGACGAAGAGTCACTTTAGTGTGAACCTAGTGCTAAACTCAGTCTACTTTCTAGCTAGACTATTTCAAGATTCAGGGAGAGTAGGGTTTAGCAGCACTGAATAAGACATGTTAGATAAGTCTGTACAGCAGGATGTATAGGCCAAGAAATCCACCTGCCAAATCCATTGCCTTCTGCCCATACTGGTCACAAGGCTACAGCCCCAGGTAGACAGGTTACCTTTGAAGGTCCTTAGAGCAGCTCCCAGAAGTGAGCTCTCAGGGGGAGTCCCAGCTGTCAGCCCTAGCCATGCTGGACAATTCTTTCTTAAACACAAGGGAAGTAGCACACAAACTCGTCACCACTGGAGACAGAAGTTATATATCCTGGATAGAGTATAGACAGAACACTGAAACCTAGTGGTTCATGCCTACTTTAAACATTTAGGATCGTCTTGTGGAACAAAAGTTAGAAAGCTAGGTGCCGAGTGGGGTTCACAGTATCGAAAGTGGATCTTTATCACCAACCCCACTGCTTCTCAGCTTCCCTTTCACTGGGTGGCAGTGCTCGTTCTCCATTACTACCATGAAATAGCTTGTGCTAAGGGTGCTACTGCAGCTCAGATCACCTCCAGGTTAGAGCCCACAAGCCACTCAATAGAAGTCAAACCTTATCCCCCACATGGGTGTGTTCTACGTGAGGCCTCCAGCTTGGCATGGACAGCAGCCCAACTCAGCTCCCGAGTCCTTTGAATCCTGTCTCCAAGGGGGATGGAGCCATGAACACGGGCAACACACACGATGTGCACCTGGTTGCTGGCCTCCATATTCCCACAGAAGAGTGGGTAGAGAAGCAATACCATGTAGAACACCAAGGTTGTGGCTAAAGAAAGGCTATCCTCACTTCAGAGATGTGTAAAGAGGAAACTTTGAAATATACCTGCTCCTGGATACTACACTGGAGAACCACTGGCAAAGAGCTAGAAAGATGTAGCCCAGATATAAGGACTTCCTTATACATACAAGGCTATTCCTTGTTCAGGTGAGGCATCCATACACCTTTGCAGTGGAACACAGGCTGTCCTTTCTGGAAGGACATTCAGCAGTGGCTAGGACTCAATTATACCCACTCAAAGTCAGAAATCTCAGTCCCACAGATCTATCCCATAATCATAAGCACTGGTTTGCAGGAACACACAGGTAGCAGTATTTCAGTGTTTAGAGGCTACCCCCACCAAAAATGCTAACTCTCCTTAAATTGGCAGGGGTAAATTTAAGGACCATAACATTGAAATGACTGAGGTGTATACCATCGACTTAAGTTTTTGTCCGTTTGATCTAGCTGTGTCAATTATGCCTAATACTGTATCACTTGAGTCCTATCAAGTGATATAGCTAGATCAGTAAGTCCACGAAAGTCAGACCACGTTTATGAGCAACCTGCTTTAAAGTCATGAGTAGAGAGCACAATAGCATGTTGACACTAGTCTAGCTACTCCAGCTTGCTTTTGGTGTCAGGCAAAGCCAGCTATAGGAGATTAGGAATGATAACAGGCATTATGATAAAGGGGACAGTTCTCTAGAGTTCATCCTGATGGATGTACCTAATAAGCAAAACCTGGGATGAAGACAGCATTTTGAGAAATAGACAAGTCATCCATAGTTGGAGACCAACTCCCCACCCCTCAACGGTGGACAGAGCTAGCAGGCAACAAGTGATAGATCAGTAACAAGTCAGTCTAACATCAGTCCAATAAACGTTGTGAGACCACTGTTTTAGGAACCCTATTGAAGGGATGCAACAATTCAGTCAGCAAATTGTCTGATGCTGGCAATGTCAGACCATGAGGATGCTGGAAGAAGATCACCATTTCTTAAAAGACAAGATGCCACCTTGTTGCTTGAGAGTCTGGTTCCATCCCTGTCCTTCACCATACAAGAGGGAGACTCAATTTCTGAAGCTACCTCAGGAGATGACCCTTAAGATATTATGCATGAAGAGGAAGGAGTGATGTTGGCAGTGAATTGGCTGAAGCAGATCTCGAAGACCCTAAACAGATTTGATGCAGTACGTAATGCCAAGGACAAGCAACACTGAAAGACTCGGGATGTTTGCAAGATTGGAGTCTTCAAACCAGTGTGTTAATTTATGCATTTGACAGCCATGCAAGGAGTTCCTCTTGCTAGGAAGTTTACCACTGCCAAAGATGTAGGATAACAGATCCTCCAGTTAGCCTTACACTAGCCCCACAAGCAGATATTGCCAATGGCACCTATAATTCCTGGAACAGCTGGTGATAAATAACACCACTGCACTGAGACAGCTGCAAGCTACACCAGAGCCAACAGCCCTCAAGCTCCCCATGCAATTCTACTCTGAAGACCATGGACCCCCCTCTCCTCACCCCCAAACCCACTCACACTAAACTACATTAAGAACACTTCACATTCAACAGGATATTCTAGAGCTCACATTGAACATTCAACCTATACCATGTTTGGGGGTTAGAAGAGCCACGCCCAGAGAAGGTAGATTCGTTTATCTTGTTATACAGCCAGGTACACATGCACATGAGAATTTGTTCCTACCTTCCCCTGCCTAGAATACACTCGAGTAACTTAAGACTTTGTGCCCAAGGCATCTATTTTAAGTGCTCCAAATTCTGGGCTCACCGTGAAGACCTAAGTTAGAGGGGCCCGGAGAGATAAGTGGATTCATGTAAGCCCAGCAATGACCTACCTGAACAGCTCCAGCTACAAGAGTAGAGCTTTGATTCCAAGAGACTTATTCCTTAGATCAGACCACAGCTTGACTTCCCAGACTATACACCTTCCTTTATACAGATATACTGATCATCCTAAGCACAGGCCCTGGTAACTGAAACTGCTCAAACTCCTAACTCATTGACCAGGCAGCCATGCTTTATCACATCACCAGTATCCAGGGCTCAGGTGATTGGACTGAGGTGACCACCTGATCCTCGAACATCTCACCAGGCTGAGTTGGAGGACCTAGCTGAGGACCTGGCATGGACGAAGGGGCTGTCAAGTGGGAGGTGTATGTAAAGACATGCCACATAGCCATCAGGAAGAAGAGATAAAAGCTTGTCTTAATATACAACAAAGGTCAGAAGAGACCTGGTCAGAACCTGGAAGGCACCAAGGCCTTCAAGTTGTTTAATTCAATCCCACCAGGACCCTTTTCAAAACAATCCCTTTACTTGGGGGCCCTTGAGGGCCCATGTTTTGTCAGATTCCTACTGAAGACTAGAGCAGGCTTCTGTAGTCCTCTGCTCTCCCCTTAACTCATTTCCTTCAGCAGCTACACAGCAAGCTCCCAGGAAGCCACAAGAGTGGATGGCGAGTCAAGCATGATGCACGTTGTAGAGAGAACAGGAGGCTCATGGGTAAACAACTTCCATGATGACACGGGGAACTCGTGCTGCCAAGAGCAAAACACCTTCCCAAACTAAGTGAGGAGGGTCTCCATGACAGCATTGCCACAAACTGAAGGACACCAGGCTGCTGAGTCAGTCTTGATTCACCTTCAAAGTGCTGGGTAGTATAGACCCAAGGGTCATCGTGTAGTGAGATCAAGATGATCGAGTTATCTAGAAGAGCTGAAGGTACTTAAGTGTTTCAAATTCAAACTTCCATAGAACCTTGGCCATTTGGAAGATGCTACTTCTCTATGTTCAGTTCTCTTCAGGCTCTATGACTAAGCAGGATCTCAGTATCCCTAACCACCACCACATTGCTCAGATGTAGTAACTCAAGTATATGCAAACAAGTACCTGCCCGACAATATTAGTTTCCTGAATGTAGTCACTCCTTGCAGTTTCTGGTTGAGCAAGGAAATGTGGCAGGGGGATGGCAGTCTTGCTCCAAAGCAAGCTGAAGATTGGCCAAATCATACTGAAAGCTGCAAGAGTTGACCTAACAAGCCACCTGCCACCAAATCCATTGCTGACTATGCCCATGCCAGCCATGAGGCCACAGCCCCAGGTAGTCAGGGGTAATTGGGGAAGAGGCTTGTGTTCCTTTTAGACAATGTCTGGTACCTGCTCTATTGGCCCAGTAGGATGGGGTGGTCAAGTCTCCACCCCTTGCAGAACTCAGTCTAGAGTTAGAGACAGTCACATTTATAAAATTGTTAGGGGACGGATATGTGATGCTCTTACCCAATTAAAGGTGAATCAGCTTGAGCTTAGTACTAGAGCTCAGTCTTCACTTCTGGCTACAAGATACCTTTTGAGATTCAGGGAGGGGAGAATTTTAGCAGTGCGTATCCGTTAGTGCCTTTAAACTACAAAGGGCAAGATGCCAAGTGAGGCCCAGGAAGAGACCTTGATTAGCGTCTCTCCCCTAATCCCTTTTGTCAAGGGGCAGGATTTGTGTGTTCAAACATTCCTATTAAGGTTTTTAAAACCAAGAACAGCATTGATACACGAGTCTCTTAAGGTCAAAGTCCACACCCCAGGCAACTAAGTCAGCCTCAAGTTGAGAATGTTTTCTATGAGGCCACTAGCTTTGCATGGAAGATGCCCTGCCCAACTCCAGCTCAGGAGTCCTTCAATTTCCCATCTTCAAGCATGAGATTCAGAAACGTCTGCACCACACAAAGCCTGTTTCCCCGGTCTCCATTTCCCTACACTAACAGGAGAGAGAGAAGTGCTTCCGTTCATAACACCGAGGCCCTGGGTAAGAGACCCCTTGTTCCAGGGATAGAAACATGAAATGCCTGCTCTACAATGCTACATTAAACAACCAGATGGAGAATTATAGGATCTTGCAGGTAAGAACTATCACACATGAGGCAACTTGCTGTGCCTTGTTCATGTGAAGAGTTTATGCTTTCACAGTGGGGGGATGAATTATCCTTTTTGGAAATCAGTTTGGCCAAGGGCTAGTAAGACTTAGTTATATCTAACACTTGAAACCAGCAGCCCCAGTCCTGGGAATCTATGCCATAGTAATGGGAGCACCGGCTTGACCTACAGGCAACAGTGCTTATTCAGTAGCTGGTTTAGGGGCCCAAAAATCAAGGAGTCAACAGCTTTTGATTTGGGGGATAGGTGTGTTACAGACCATTACAAACTACTGAAATGACTAGTCTGCTGACTTGTTTGACTTAGAACCAGACAGAAATCCACTGAAATATGAAGTCAGGTTAGGAGGAAGAAAGATGCAACATGTTCAATCAAAAGAAACCTGGAGCTGACTATGGCAGAGAAAGTTGTCAGGAGCGATAGTGAGCATTAGATGCAATCACAGTCCAAGTCGTCTTTGTACCCAGTAAGAGTATCAAGATGCTACGTGAACTGGTAAGACAAATCCACTCCTGTAGCCGAGGACTTCAGTAATGGGCAGACCCCAGCAGGCATGGGCATAACCCATCAGTCAAATGGGCTTTGTGACCACTTAGTTTCTTCCAAGTGAAATCAAGATGCTCACGCCATTGAACAGTCACGAAGACTGACCACATTCTGGACCTAGGAAAGCCAAGCCCAGGGAAAGCAAATCCTTGTCAGTTACGTTTTTAAATGAACTATGAACATGAAATTTTGTCCACCCTCCCTATGTATACCTCTCAAGAGGGTAGCCCAAGACTGTCCATGAAAAGCGCCTCTTGAGTGTCCATTTTGGATTCACCATGTGTGAAGACCTATGTCCTGGGTGAGATGCGAGGATCCGTGCATTCATCTGGGGACACCCCCTGACCCGAGACGGGGCAGGCAGGCATTTCTAGCTATGAGACTGAAGCCTTGCTCCCGAGTCATACTTTGGATGACTGTCTCTCCAGCATCCATCTCGAGTTTGTCTCTTCCTGGACTATACATTACTATGCTTTTTTAGAAGAATGCTACGTTAAGCATCTCTCCCTTCCTACCCCTCACCCTGGGCACAAACTGCCCAGTCCCCTGTTCAGCCATGTTGTCATATCTCGTAATCACTATTCACTGTGGAGTAAATAGCTGCCTTCCATCCTGGCCAACAGGGTGATGAGTCCAGCTTGACTCACTGGAGGACAAGCAAATGAAGCATGAAACTGGGCAGTCAAGTAGGTTTTGCAGCAACTGAGTCTATACGGCTATTCAGGAGATGCCATTTTTGTGTTCAGTTCCCTTTCTGGCTGTGGCTTATGTGAGAGCATCCTGTCTTTGTATCGCCCCACCCACCTTAGTGCCCAGATATAAGTAGCATATAGCAATATGTATCTGCCTCTATGGGCCATGGACATCTTCATCCCACTTCAGGAAAGATGAAATAACCTGTATGACAACCCCCATCACACAGGTTTACCTGTGTAACAAACCTGCATAGGTACCCCTGGATTCGAGTTAAAAAGCTGTCTCAAAAGAGCTACATAAGGACATTAGTGGGCACAGAATCAAGTCAGAAATTCAGTGGATAAGAAGCAGTGACTTCAGACCCATGGTTCAGCCAAGATCAGTGTGGATCTTAAGGGTCAACTTGTCTGCGTTTTAATCATTGTCCTTCTGAATTCGTCCTACAGGAGATAGATGTTTATGTACAGCTAGGTCCCAGCATTCCCCATATCACAGGTGGGGAAATTAAAGCCAGGAGTCACGGGTCCCTATGGGAACACGAATCTCAAAGCCCGGACTCACCCCTGATGGGACCAAGAGCCACAACACCGCAGTGGAGAGCCTACAGAGGCTAAGAAGTGTTTCCAGCTTCAGCCATTCTGTGGCAGGATTGCGTTCTGAGGAGACCCAAGGCATGGGTGCAGAAGTGATCAAACTCACGTCTGAGACCACAGCCCAGGCACTCACATGAGAGGGTATGAATCTTGAGGGTTCCACCTCTGTAGAACCATCATACTGGAGAAAGTATTAACCCGTTTATAGAAGTGATCTTTGTAAGACTCCCAAGGACCCCAGGTAGTCTATTTTGGGTACCTTCCAGGGTGTGCTTGCTTTGTTCAATGCCTCAAGTGAGGAAATCTAACTCCAGGTTAAGTTCAATGTGACCCATGAGACCAGCTTTGTCCCAAATACGTCTTATGTATGGAGTTTTCCTAAGTAGCATCTCAGAGCAAGGACTGAGGCTGAGAAGGCATAAGATCACTACTCATCCTTTGAGAAGGTAAAGGTATTGGAATCCAAATCTCAGAGCAACTCTTTGCAAGTTCCTGGTGAGCAAGGTTAAGATAAAAACACCGGTGGAGTAGGGAGATGGCAGGTCTCTCCAAAGCAGGCAGGCGGATTATGTGTTTAACTTCTGTAACTTGAAGAGTTGGTCTTTACACACCTGGATGTGTAGGTCAAAGAAGCCACCAGCTAACAAATCCACTGCCCTCCACGAGGCCACAGCAGGGTGACTGGGCCCTAAAAGTAACTCTTAGGTGTAAGCTACCAGGGAGCCCTACACCTCTTGCCCGTCACTTCACAATTTTATCACTGACAAGCTTAAGGACAACAGCAAGCTCATCCTTAAGTTTCAAGAATGTTGTATTGAAGACAGTTGCAGGTTGTGGTTGTGCTATAAGCAGGGCATTTAGACATAGACTCATGCCCATTGTTCAGTATTGAATCTACCTGTTGTAAATAGGAGTTAACCCTTAGGTACAGTGCACAGGGATACACGGATTCTTCAGAACAGGCTCTCGTGGCCGAGTAGGGCTAGGAGCCAAGGAGTGTCTGCAGTTTGCATGCCTGGCACACACCCAGCCTGTAGGAATCAGTGTCTGGTTTGGTCTACTTAAGCTTTCAGAAAGCAGAGTTCACTTTATAAGGAGTAGTGTCTACAAAGTCTTTTTTTAAAGAAAAAAAAAGTCTGGTCATATTGGGTCTGCATTCTTCTGTGGCCTCAGAGCGCTTAGGTAGACTATATAGAGACAAATCTTAATGTTCATAGGTTTGAGAGCCTAGTAGTTGAGGGGGAATCAGTAAGAACTTAGCAGTAGAGCTCCCACTTTTAAAGCTAGGCTTGCTTCAAATGAGAAAAAGGCTAGAAGAATCACTCACTGGCAGGATGTTTAGTCAGTGCCATTCGAGATTCCTCAAAGGAGACAGAGCCCTTTGCCAGTAAGGGGAGTCTGATCAAGATGTATATGTAGATCAAACTGCGTGCTTACCTGTAGTATTACACTGAAGTCTTAGACCTCCACTTAAGTATCAGGTAACTTGTCTGTACACTTCTACCTTTTGAGAGTAGAGCCACTTGGGGTTTTTCAGATATCTTCACTTCCATTTAGACAGCTTGGGTATACAATGCTGTAAGCTAGAAGTTTATCAAGCCACAATAATGCTTTGTAGCAGTGGCCTCCGGCACTTGCAAGTGAGACAACACCCTAGGAATAGGTGTCTGCATAATGTTTGCTTCTTTTGAAGAGAAGATTTAGGGGAGAACCCCGAAGCAGTACTTCAGAATGAAGTGTGATCTCATATGCCACACTAAGGTGCAAGTATAAGGAGACTCCCCTTTGGAAGGGTAATCAGGAATTCTGCTTACGTTCAGTTCATGCAGCATCTAACAGCTGCTCTGTGCTAGATATTGGCCCACTTGGGATTGAGTGATGAACAATTAAACTGAGCTCAAGGAGTGGGGGCTTCAAGAGGTAATTACGTATGCAAGTAAGATTACTGGGAGAAGTGACACTGTTCTGATCTACATCCTCAGCAGGGAGGTAGAGTTTAAATGACCAGTCCAGAGTTGCTCAAACAGCATGTGAGCTTGGCGCTTGCTTCATCTTCACTTCTGGCTTCAGACTGCCTTCCTTTCACAAGGCTCAGTGAGAAGAGTTTTAGTGGCACATGTTGTATTAGTGCGTTTGTGCTTGTGGAAGTTTAGGGGCAATTAAAGTTCAGAGTATCAGAGAACCTTGATGCTCCCCCTGCCAAGGTGTCTCCCCCCCACCAGTCCTGCCACCCAATGGGTATGTTAACTTGTTCACACATTCCCATGAAGTGGCTTTAAACAGTGCTATTAAAAGCATGAGTCCTTCCCCAAAGGCCACACCACTTAGTCAACCTTATCCCAAAATAGAGGGAATGTCATACTGTATGAGGCCTCCAGCTTTGCATGGACAATACCCCATGCACAAAAGGGATTCCAGCTCAGGAGTCCTTTGAATCCATCTCCTAGGGGGATGGAGACTCGAACACAGGCATGAACACAGCTGGGGCCCGTTTGCTGGCCTCTTCGCACAGGAAGAGGTAGAGAAGCGATTCCATACGGAACACCAAGGCCTTGGCTAAAAGACTCCTTTCGGAGGAAACTGGAAGGGATGCCTGTTCCACATCAGAGAATCAGAGGCTGAAGTTACAGGGTCTTCCAAGTATGAAGACCGCACTATACGTACAAGACTACTGTTCCTTGTTCAGGTGACAAACTTGTGAGCATGCTCGATCCACAGGTGTGCCAGGGAACTCTACACCTCAAGGCTGAGTTACTGCCATGTACCTTTTTCCTCCCAAAGCAGGCACTGTTGGTAGTTTTCTCCCAAAGCAGATGGCTATTGGTAGTCAATTCTGGAGTGCCCCCCCACCCTCACGTCCCTTAGGATAATTCAGAGCCAAACAAACGAGATGGTCAATAAGGTAAGCTTTCAGGAGCTACCTACTTGGACCTGTTAAGCATTACACTGGTTTTGGGAGTGAAGACCCAGGGCTCCATGACACTTGCAGCCTGCCAGATCCCTTCATTTGAGCTTGCTATCTTTTCACTCCATTCTGGGGCCGAGACTCTGCTCACCTTCCTGTTCAGTTTGGAAACCGTTCATTTCTCCAGCTGGTCTCAGATGGGGGTTAGAGATGGTCCAGGGAGAGAGACAAGGAGCTCAAGTTAGTCCAGAGCCCAAAATGAGTCTAATGGGTTAGGGAAGTCCCCTGTTCTCCCATCCATTGTGCTGACCATCTGTCCTCAGTTTGTGCAGGCTTGCTATTTTGATCTTTTCCCACGTGTGTGCACGATATAGGACACTCCACTCGTTTTTGTGGTCTATGCTGTCATTTGCCTATTCTTTGCTTCCAAGTTATCATCTAGTACCCATATGGTAGTACTTGCTCTCCACTAACATGAGTTATTCCGAGTGGCACCAAGGACCGAGTCAAACATGAGCCCAACAAACATTGAAACCAGATGAAGTCGTTGCCCTGCGTCTAGAAACAGGTTCAGAAAAATCCAAGGCCAACCATGTACATCCTACAGACTAGATGCCCAGGCAGGCTCGACTCCAACTGAAGGCTAGAAGTCCTCCAGGAGAAACAGGCTTCATGTTCTTCCCATTGTGATGGTGCCCCACCCTTCAGGGAGTTTCCAGATACTAGAGACACTCCACTTTCCGAGTCTAGAACTCACTACCCTC
Source organism: Ateles fusciceps (assembly GCA_036589455.1). Taxonomy (NCBI): domain Eukaryota; kingdom Metazoa; phylum Chordata; class Mammalia; order Primates; family Atelidae; genus Ateles; species Ateles fusciceps. The sequence goes on along the minus strand of JAZHEH010002159.1, from coordinate 33,459 downwards.
GGTTCTCAGTTTTAGGGTGAAGGTTTCCTCTACCCTTCTGAAGATCTAGTAAGCATCCCGAGGGTGGAAGCACACCCCTCACCCCCCGGAATTGAGTGGATTTCGCATCAGGATGTGGGTGGGATGGGCATGGTCAAGTTCTACTGAAGATCATAGCTTCAGGAAGGTCAGACATTAAGTTCAAGACATTCTTATGTCCAAAGACGTTCTTGTATGCCCACTTTGTTCTTTCACAAAGATGATCACTACCTGACATTGTATGTTCATCCAGAACATTCCATGGATGCTCCCACTACATCCTTAGTGCAAAGCAGCTCTGTAGCATAGCATTCAGGGATCTGTTCTCAAAGGATTACTCCACTACATTCCCAAGCTAAGAGATTTGCTTCATATCCCGTTTTAAGCCATCTTATCTAGGATAGCAGCCTCACATCTTGAGGGTTTAAAAGTTGGGGTTCTGATTTGAAGCCATCCCCCCAATTCTATAGTTCCCATCTCGGGCCCTGTAGTCCCAGGTGGAGATGCGAGATCGGGTTGAAGCAGTGTGTGGAAGGAGGCCATCGAGCAAGCAGTACCCCCAGGGCTGAGCTTGGTTATCGTTGCCTTTGGCAGTTCATCATTGCCCGGTCACTGGAGGGCCAGCAAGAGCCTGTGATGGGCTTTGATGCTCTGGTTTCAGGAGTATCTGTGCAGTCACATGTCATCACCTAACAGGACCCGTTAGCCAGAGGAGTTCCATATTCCTGAAGGACTGAAAGATGACCCAATACAAGCTGGGCAAGTTACAAGCATGAAGATGGAGACCTCATGGAAAGAGTTAAGGTTATTCAGACTTAGGGGAAGATTGGCCCCTTCAAGACCCTGATAGTCACTAGTTGCCACACTACACCATCCCTGAAAGCCTGAAGGTAAGCAGGTATTCATTGCTTTTGAGTCCCAAGAGATTAAGAGATACAGGCTAAGACAGCTGTTGGCAACAAAACCCAGACTAAAATACCCCTGAAGGGGAGACCAGGTTTCTTCCCAAAACCATACGTTGAAGGACTAGGAACACTCTGGCCTCACATTAGAAGTCGTTGCAGCTTCGCTCCCAGACAGATCCATGAGCCCAAGACAATCTCATCTTGGAGGCGTCTTCGACTTTGCAGTCTTCAACCTCATATCCACATTGAGCTTAGGTAAGGTTAGGGACTTCCAGAGCCTAGCCCCTTTACTCACCAAAGGGAGGTTCGGGGAAAGAAGTCACCGGGCTAATCCAGCTACTGTTTCAGCACATACCACTACTGTTCCAGCAGTGTGGAGAGTTGAGGACTGAGGCTTGTTATAAGCCATTCTTGATTCCTTAGGGTCTATATTGCAGTCAACCACTAGTAGCTGCCAGAAACACCAAGAACTGCAGATGTAGAAGCTCACTATAAGCCAAGTTCCGGGATGGATTAGCAATGTCTACCACGGGTTTAGGGAGGAATGGTGGCAGGCTTGCCATGCAGTAAGCAATTCTATTTTATATAGGAAAGGTAGGCTCAGGACTGTCAGGATTGGTTTCCTTGCCCTTGATGTGGCACTGCCCTGGTCCCTACAACATAAGGAAAAACAGGTAGTTCTGACATACATTTGGGGACAGCAACAGCCGAGGAGCTACTTCCCCTCCCGAGGGAGAAGGTAGTGAGGTCTCAGTGCAGCACTTTACTGGACACTCCAGTTCTTGGGTGGAGAGTACAAAGCCAGCACAAGGACGACTCCCTCTGACCTTGAGGGGGCAGCACTCACCCAGCATAGAGATTTTTCTGTGAGAAAATCTCCAGAGGAATCCTTTGGTGCTTCCTTACAAGGGACATTCGAGAGTTACTCTCCCACCAGTCAGCGAGTCGCACCTGGAGAGCTCCGGTTCATTATCGCCTGCAGTGTAAGTTGTGAGTGATGGCATTAGTAGCAGAGCTAGTTTAAATGAGACTTAGATATACTTTGGACATCATACAAGCTGGAAGAATCCACTTCGAATCTTAGGCAGCCTTAAGTTGGGATATGTAGTTCATGTCTCAAAAGCTGTGTCTATGCACAGACATTATCTGGTGGAACATACTCGAGGTCCCTGAATAGGAGACTCGGCCCCAGAGCTCCAGCATCTCATGTTCCGGCTCCAGGTGCTGGGTTCATTGAGGGAGCAAAGACCTGTCTCCTCAGGGAGACTAGCAGATGTCATAGGTGGTAGAGCAGCATCCTCAGAGGTGTGGCCCAAGACTTCCACCCTATGTGGGTAACATCCCACATAACCCCCCCCCCCTTGAGTGGGCAGACCTTGTACATGAGATCATGCATGTGATCATTCTATTATAGGACAAGATTGTCCTGAGTGGGCCCCACTTAGTCACAAGCCCTTTAAGAGAAGTCAGACTCAAAGCCTGAGAAGGATTCAACACACCATTGCTGGCTTGAAAGTGGAGCTACAGAGCTAGGGAGGTGGGAAGCCCCAGAAGGAAAGCAGCCCCCAGTTGACAGCCATGAAGACACTGCAAATCCTACGTTCCAAGAACTCAAATTACACCACCAAGAATGAGCTTAGAAGCTAACATCTTCTAGAGCTTTCAGAAGAGCAGGTAGCCTGGCTAACACCTCGATTTTTCAGCCTTGGGATACCAGAATAGTCTTCACTCTGCCTGGACGACTGGCCTGCAGAGCCAAGCTGGAGTGTTTTAAGCTGCTAAGTCTGTTATGCAACAATAGAAAACAGGTTATTTGTATTATGTCTGATTTGTCATAGCTTAAGCACTACAGGGAGACCAAGCTTGGTTGTGAGGATTTTTGTTAGCCCTTCAAATAATACCTTTTGAGATGGTGCATTTATGTCTACCATTCTGTTGCAGACAAAGGCAGAGGCTTGAAACGATACGTAGTGAAGCTTACTAAGACGTGGAATGAATCTGGTCCATTGTCTGAGGCTGGAAGTTAGATTTGGAAGGCCCCCTTCTCAGGCATTAGGTTAATTTTACTATTGAGGTCTGTATCATTCAGGACTGTAGAGAGACGTCTTGGGATAGATGCTTCTAAAGCTGTCATCTCCCCCTGTGAGCAAGCTTACCCCCCCAGAGAGGCCAACTCCTACACTAAGGCATGAACTGAACCTCAGCCTTCATTTAGGACTAGTCCCCTTGAGGGATGTGATCAGGAAGGACACCCAATGTTGTGGGATCTACATTTGAACATCTACTGTGGGCCAGGAACCTGAAGTTGGCTATTAAGGGTATCCAAGATAAGGATACTTTGAGAGAAGTGCTGTCTGGTACATGTAGCTCTTTGTTGTGTCTTGGGTTTAGTAGGAATCAAGAGCCTTCTTGTGAGGATGCAGCAAGAAAGCCCAACACTGGGGGCAAAGCTGCCCGCCTTTGAGAACAGCAGCAACTAACGCCTCAGAAAACTACACCAGCCAAGACCTCTTGACTAAGAGTATAGAATTTTAGCATTGTCTTCAGCCTAGATTAACCCCAGCTAAGTTTCCTAGGGACTGGATTTGGACTGAAGTTTGACTCCTACAGATGCATGTGAGCTTAGGAGTCCATGCTGCACCAAGAACATCCTTTCACAGTGGTGTCGCCCAGGCATACTCTCATTTCACCTAGGTCAACCCTGAATTTCTACGATCTTTTCTAGAACATACTACAGGATGTTGTGCTTGGCCACGTGTGGCTTTCGTTAGTGGCCCGTCAGCACAGCAGGAACCCAAAGGGCCCACCCTTCCACGTTCGGCCAACATGGGACGGGGGAGGAGACAGAACCACACCACACAAATCAAGGCTTATTCCATGGTGGTCAAAGGGTTGCTTCTCCCAAAACCCAGGTGTACATGCTTTTCTATCTTCCCTACGGACAGTCACTTCAGTTTCTAGAAGACACTTTATAGTATGGACAGCTACCTCATCCTTGTTCTCAATCAATGCCATGCCAGAACTCGTCCTCAAGAGCATGCATTATTTATCTCCAATGGGATTATTCACGGGCATCAACGAATCAATGTAGAGGTTTCATCAGGGCTCTGAGTAGCAGGGAAAGGGAGGACCTGAAGATTCAGGGCAATCATTGCTAATTTGAATCGGGATCTAGGGCTGACAACCCTAGCACAAAAATTCGCCCCAGACAAGCCTCAGTTACCCTCTCCCCTTTGTACAAATGCAGGAATGGCTAAATGACTCAAGGACCCCCAGCACTCATCTTTTTAACTATTAAAAGGGACCCGAAGAGAAAGACTTCCCAGGATAAGGTAGCCAAAGCAGTTGAAACTACTTCAGCTCAGACACCTCCAGGAGTTTGGGGAAAGCCTTTTTTGCTATGTAAGTGACTCATACACCCAGGGGCAGTTACGTTTGGGATGAAGGCACCCAGAGGCAGGAGTTGAGATGAAGTTTTGCTACACAGTGAAGGTACGTGGTTTGAGCTTACAAAGTGAACACAGAAAGCCTCAGGCATGTGACAGGAAAAGATCCTCTGGGGTATCTTCCAGATTAAGGATATCACCTAAGACAGATCACATTTTAGGATGGCTAGGATAATTCCCAAGAGCATTTGGGGACTTTTGCTGGAAATGCGTAGGAGTCGAGACTGGTCTCCCCTCAAAGTACTTCAAAAGTCAAATACAAATAGCTAGGACTAGAGGTGGTCTTGAGTCCAGGTTTACAGAGTTGGTCTATTCCTTACACTTGGTTCCTGGGTTAGTGTCTGGTACATAGCAACACTGAGTAACCTATCCCCTTATTTAGCCCCAGAAACCACTGAAGGCGACTTGAATGACACTGCCTTCAGAGATGACTCAATCTGACTTGGCTCAGCATAGAACTTGAGGTTAGATCAGCCCCTGGAGCAGGCTCGCCATCCTCCAGCACGATGTTGGCTCTAGTAGGAACGGACACATTAGTCCTCGCCATGGTCACCATGTTACCATTGGAACTTTTGCACTAAACTCCACTTTCTCAAGTGAGATTTCCCTTATGACTTGATGCTTCTCCCTCCCTGGAGGTTCAACTGTCACTCAGGGAAGTGACATGAAAGCCTTCAAAGCTGTGACAGTATCACACTGGTCAGCCTGATCCATCGATTTATAAACAAGGCTGTGGAAGGCAAACAGCCTTTCACTACCAGGAACCCAGTGAGCTGAAGTTGTGCCTGACACTAAGTGGAACAAGGCTAGAGCCATGAAGCCTAGTAAAGCAAGACTGAAGTCAGGCTACCTGGGGGGAGGAAGAAGGGTAAGGAGCATCAGTTGGAGAGAAGACATAACTAGCAGGTTAGGATGTAAAGCTGCAGCCAAGTCTCCTTGCCAGAATCTAAGGGCACTAGGGGCAGTAATAAGCCCGTTTCACGTGTGAAGATGGTAGAGGCATGAAGACCCGACTGGCAGTTGTAGTTGCCATCCTGCCTAGGTCAGCAGGCTCAGAATTTGGAAATATGCCACTGAGGTGGCTCAGCAAGTCAGGTGCGAGTTCACACTTGACCAGGGCAGATGGCCCCATCTGAACGTTGTTTTCCTCTTAAATGTTAGGGATCTATTGATAATGCAAGCCAAAATACGGAAGGATCCAGGTTTTCTGGGGCCTGCACTAGTTTTAAGCCATGAGAATGAGCCGAGCTCCGAGTACACAACTTAAAGCTTCAACTTGATGTACAGATCAATGCCTCGAACGTGAGTCGCATGGGATCACACCGTGTTTCAGAAGGGGAAGTCATTGTAGAGCCATGAAGTTACTTGCAGCATCGCTGATGAGCACAGTATTGGGCCAGCACCTGGTGCAGTTCTAGGAATCATTCACCCTCCCTTACATCCTTCCACATGGAAATGAGATGACAGGTGACAAAGGGGAGGCCAGGCCAACCTATCTGCCTTCCCATTTCTGCTTTACGCCCATCCCAAGACCTACCCTCTGCTTGTCTTAACTCCTTTAGGGAAAGCAGAATTTCTCTACATCTAGAATTGGACCAGAGACCAATGCAACACACTAGGGGCCACATACCCCCAGGTACCCCACTGCCTGCCTGTGTGGCAGCAATAGCTTAAGCATACCCCGAGCATGACCCTGTATGGCAGTCACCTAACAGTAATATCTTAAAGTACACCCTGAGAATGGCCTTATGTCCAAGAATGTTTAGAATACCCAGCTGAGGAATCCAGGAGTGACCAGGCTGGAGATCCACTCTGAGGAACACCTGAACCCCTGGGCCCACCCTATGGGACAAAGGCCATACAGGGGGATTGGAGGCACTGAGTTTGGTATTAAATGAAGGCTGCCAGGTGGAGGCTAGGGGAAGGTGATGAGAAAGCTGTATAAGCTGCGTTTTGAGGAATCTCACACTGTCGCCCGAGCTGGAGTGCAATGGCATAATCTCAGCTCATTGCAACCTCCACCTCCTGGGTTCAAGTGATTCTCCTGCCTCAGCCTCCCGAGTTGCTGAGATTACAGGTACCCACCACACACCTGGTTTTAGTTGACAGTTTCACTGTTGGCCAGGCTGGTTCTTGAACCCCCAACTTTGTGATCCACCAGCCTGGGCTTCCCGAAGTGTTGGGATTACAGGCGGAAAGCCACCGTGTCCAGCCAACTGCACACTTTAAGAGATCAGATGCAGTTGTCAGGCCGGCCCACCACCACTTGACTGCTCCACAGGTTCCTTGTGTAAACACCATCTTGTTCACTGGAGCTTCGAGTCTCTTCAGCCTCTTGAAGACAGTGCCATCCCTGAAGTCAGTAGGGGTCCAGCATGACACTGCCTACAGACATGGGTATTTCCTCTCCAATAAGCAGGAGGCTCTCCTGTAACTACAGCCCAGTCACCCACCACAGCTTCAATAGCAGTTATCCATGAGATCTCTCCACTCTCAAACTCTGTTCCCAGCTTAGTGAGAATCATTTAGCCAGTTACATGTCAAGTGTAACAGGAAGTGAGGCATACACATGAAGCCATGTCATCTTAGCAGGGCCTCCACGAAAGCCATGAGTCTCCTCAGTCTAGTCAGCTGTGGCAGGATCCTGTGCTATGACCGTTCAGCCTGCTCCAAGTGGTAAGTTCTGTCCAGTACCACCACCAGGCCCAGCAGGGGTGCAACTAAAGATGAGTTGGAGTTCTAGAAAGCACTAAGTGTCTCAAGAAATCAGACCATTGAGATCATAGGCTTCCTGAGTGTAGGAATGACAAGTTTGGGTCTGCTTAGCAGCCCATTCCCAGTAGTGATAAGACAACTGGGCACCCAAGTTCTTTGTCTTGCCCTTTCTCTATATATGGGGCAGCCACCATTCTCAGGCCCAAAGCTTAACGTCCTTAGGGCTGCCACTTACAAAGTGGCGGTGAGCCAAGTTTCACCCACTATATGCCCTTTGCCCTAACTCATCGGGCAGTCCCTGCTCTTAAACCTAGTCTAGTGGAGGAGAGGGAAGGATTGTTAGGAATATTAGGAACTGAGACCAAGTCAGCATAGACACATGGTAGAGGCTCATCTTCCACTCTTCCATTTCAGATGCTGATAGAACAGGCAGGGGAGGGATGGCATCTTCACTCAAGCATAGCCTTGCTTTCTGCCCAAAGGTGCATCTCAAACATGTGTAACTCAAGTGCAGACGTGTTTAGCCCCAGATAAAATCCAACCAGTGGAAGATGTGAGCCAGTGAACTGAGGCAGGAGAACAGGAATTAGGGTAACTGAGGGTTAAGGCATGAGACGGGCAGGTGCAGCCAGTTCTAGGCAAGGGTAGGCAGCATACGGGCCGTGTCCTCACTCCTGAGAATGTCACTTTAGCCTTGGATGGCCATGGGCCAATCCTTCATGACATGTAACCACCAGTTGGAGGCCTCTAAAGATCACCTAGGGATGTTAAGGTTTTTTTTTTAGCTTAAACACCCTGAAGAACACTGGGGCTCCTGAGCTGCTTGCTAGAGCCTTCTACTCGAGTGTACACTCATTTTAGTGGGTCTACAGTTTTCATTACTGTTCTCTTGCATCGTTCGTACATTTTGTTCAGTTCTTGGATGTGCCAAGAACCTAGACAACTCTAAAGACTTTCCATCCAGTAACATTCTGGTGAGCCAGCCAGGAGGTAACCTCAGTTGTCTGGGGTTTCCTTTTGTCAAAGCTGCCACTTGCAGGCATGGGTCAAGGTAGTTGAAGAAAGCCACCATGGCACCCAAAGTCTCCCGTGACAGCTCACTCGTGGACCAGGACATCTAGGTCCTGCCAGACAAGACACATCCATTCAACAGGTTTATGTATGTGTGGCAGTGTCAGACGATTTGTTCTAACTTCTATTCTTGCCTTATTGATGCTTTATAAGGACCAGGGACTGAAATTGTTGTACAAATCCTATTACCATCTGCATGCCTCTTGTTTATACATGGGAAGTGCAGAGAAGAACTTAGACCCCACACATCTTGGTTGGTCTTGGTTTTTTTGCTTAGACCCCAGAGTAAGTTACCAGCCACAGGGATTCATACCTTCTCTGGCCTCGCTGACTACAAGAAGTACTAACCTTAATATTAAGGTTTTGGCCTAGAATGCAGGAAGATACACAGCCCATCTAAATTGGTGTGATACTAAGCCTAGGATTATTACCCAGGAACAAAAGGGAAGCTCATAGTCTACCTATAGAGGAAAACAAAGTGGCACCAGGGCCCACCTAAGGTAGGATTGTTGGACATCAAGAGTGGACCCTAAAGGGAAACACCCCTAGGGATTCAGTGCCAACTCCAGGACTTCCCCAGCAGGACCCCCCCTTCACCCAGGTAGAAACTCTGGATTGACAAGCCCCTCCCTTAGAATTGCTTTTCCAAACCACCATGGAAAACACTGTTCCAATTCCCCAGCTCAGCTGCATCCTCAGCCTTTGGAATCAATTTGACCCTGACAACCAGAGGAACTGCTCAATTTTTATTGTAAAGGTTTTGGCCACAATACCAGCTAGACAGGAGCAGTGGCCAGAAAAATGGAAATCTTAATTTATAGGGTAGACTATCAAATACTGTGTTCAAGCCTTTAAGGTTTTTGTATCAGAATCCTTCAGTCTGCAGAAGTCCCAAGATGGGCTCTCAGAAAGTCCTAAGATTGAGCCAGCATTGATGACCCCCCCCCCCCTCCAAGAGCCACTCATCTCTCAGGGGGGAACCATAGCTGGCCCATGTAACTGCTTGCCAAGTGCTCCAACCATTCAAGGGCAGAGTAATCAATTACACTAAGCCCAACACTGAGTGGAACACCCTACTCAGCAGCTCCCCCTGGCACTAAGAAGTTGTGGAAGTTCTGGTGACCCTGGCAAGTCTTGATGGGTTCCAATCCTTGGCCCTGGCTTTTGTTATATCAGAGGTGTCCAGTTTTGGCAACCTGGTGCACCCCCTATGGAAAAGGAAAGACTGAGGCTGCCTGCTGAGACACAGAGGGCATGCCTGCCCGAAATCCGCAGGGCAATCAGCGGGGCCAGACAGTGCCCACCAGTGACCTTAACTGAAATATAACCATCCCTGTGAAAGTGAACAGGTGCAGTTTGAGGCACTCCCTTGGAGGAATAAAGAGGAATAAACAAGGCTGCAAAGTACAAGGTCAGGGAAGTTATACAAGAAAGAAAACCCCGCCATGTCTTATGGCAGGTTAGACAAGGCCATCGGAAAACATGCAATTCTAGACCCCTTCCCTCTTAAGGATATAATGCTAATGGTACAGCATTTTATCAGCCAGTCTGCCATCAGGTACAAACCCAAAACTCCAAGTGGGACCACAAACTAATCAACCAGTTTTGATGCCACCTTTATAGTGTAACAAGCGTGACCAGGAGGAAAGATAAGCCAAAAAATCATGGCAGCCATCATCAGCAATGCCTGCAGAGCATCCAGGGAAACCTACAAACATGCCAAAGGCTCTTGCTTCAGAATGCAAGAAATGGACACTGGGTGACTGTACTAAGCCCCTGCCAGAAGGGTGAAGGCACCAGTCATGACCCTGGAACTGAAGAAACGACCGCCGCCCGCCACCCCACCCCACTGAGGGACTTAGTTAAGACTCGCAGTTCAAAGGGAAGAGCTACATTAAGACTGAAGGGGTCTAGGGGCCTTCCTCACGGCCCCTGTCCAGGATCATTAAAGATGAGTACCGGGTAACTTTAGTACAGCGGCAAGTTACTGTCCTTACTGCTTATGTAGGAACACACTCCACTAGGACCACGACTGTTAGAGGAATGGGAGGAAAAAAAAGACATTTCACCCCCTCCTTTAGCCTGACAATTTGAAAGTTTTCCAGAAGTTTGATAGTACCAAGCTACTTGGTCCCCCATTGGGAAGGGATGTTATGGTTAACAGGGGGTGCTACTACAATTTAAGCACCACCCAGCAGGATTGCTAGTGGTCAGCAATGCAGGCAGTGCTCTGGACCATATCAATAGGTTGGTCAACTAGCATGGTATATATTGGGAGGCCTGGAAGGTTAGAAAGGCAGTGCCAGTCAAAAATACAGCTTGACTGCCATTTTCCCCAAATACCTAGTTAAACTGGAAACAAAATGACTTGGCATCCATAACTTAAGGAGTCACTTGCCCATAGACTAAAAGCCACCACAGCTCTCCCCTGCAATACCCCTTTTTTTTTTTTTTTTACAGCCTTTAAGGAAATATATGGTACAAGATCTCGGGCAATTAGTGAGGCCGTGGTCTTCACCCATTAGTGGGGGATTATGCTCATGCTGCCATTTGGAAAGAGATGACTAACCGGTAAGCATTCCCCCACTAAAGCACGGGTCTGAAATTCAACTATTGGAAGCAACTAGTCAGAGACTGTAGCCATAATCCATTGTAGAAGGTGTAAGGACTTAACCCCTATAGTACAGGGAATAGAGCCCAAAGCAGCCCTCAGGGTGCAGTCTCAGATCTTAGCACTTCCTTTTTGACTCCAATAGAACCTGAATGCATCCTCGATGCTCTATTCCTGAGGTATATAAACAATCCTGGTGGTATATGGGATCAAAACTAACTCCCCTCATCCTAACGTAGGCTAAAAACCCTGCATGACTTTCCGTATGGGAAGATGCCACCCTGGCATGGTACACACAGGCTCTCCACTGGGCCTAACTTGCTTCAGTGGTTAAAGGGGTCCATCTTCCTATTAGTGCATGTTCAGCCACCCAGAAAACAATGCCTCCTCTAATAGTGCCAGTCAAGACAAGGAGAGCTTACCCAGAAGATGACTTGTAATTGGGCTTTACCCACATGCCAGCTTGTAGGATACAAGTTTTTGCTAGTACTAAGGATAGGTTTACTGGGTGGGTTGAGCTTACCCTACCAGAAAAGAAAACTAAGTGAGGTTCGTGTTCTCGTAAAGGAGATAATCCCTTAAGTTTGGGTTACCCCAAAGCCTCTAAAGTGATAAGCCTGTCTTCTCTCCCAGGTAACTCAAGGGGTTGCTGAGGCTTCTCAGTATCAAATGCTGTTTACACTCAGCTCAGAGGCGTCAGTCCTCTGAAAAGGGGTTAACACCTGTTAGGACAGGTGTTAGCTGTCAGGAAACATCAAACTTGGGCAAGCTTACTCACCATAGCCCATCTTAATTCGCAACTAAGCAAAAACATTAGCCCGTGTGAAGTGCTTGCTCTATAGGCGGCCATTTTTAGCGAAAGATCTCATTACTGATCCAGAAACGGCTGGGTTAGATACCTAGGTTCACCTGGGACAATTTCAAGCAGGCATTACACAAGTTTGAAACTTCAGCTCCATTTTTCTGGCCACTGCTCCCGTCTAGCTGGTATTGTTCCTCCCCCTCACACCAGGAACTAAACAGCAAGTCAAGGTCAGGCCAGGAAATAAGACAGGGATCACCCACTCAACTACAACCCAAATGGAAAGGACCTTTTTCCAGTGGTGTTGGCCACACCTTCCGTGGTGGAAGTACTGGTTAGATAGTTGGATGTATCTTTCTAGGGTCAAGACTGCAATACCTGAAGCCCCCACACATAGAACCCGAGGCTTCTGCCAGCTGCTAGACCTGTGGAAGACCTGAAGTATGTTCAAAGAGACAGCCATAAGTGCCCGATTTTCCCTGGTGTCTGTTATATGGTTACTGTAAGCTGGATAGTCCAGCTTTGAAGTGTTAACTGGTTTTTTGCTCAAGCAATTAAGAGTTTCAGCTAGTTTTGGAACAAAATCAGGCCAAAAAAGACTGGATCAAGCCAGCTGCACCTTTTAAAACCAAGTAGAGTGCTCACCTCAACCCACGGATACCCACCCTAAATACCTATGGTGAGAGACTCATGATCCAATAGGCAGGAATACCTGACCAGCAGGAAACTACAGAAAGCTGCTCTTCAGCCCTTCCACCTCCCATGAAGATATATGGGGATCGCACCTCAGGGAAGTGAGGCAGAGCAGGGAATTAAGGCAACCAAAAGGTTAAAGCATACGGACATCAGGCGAGTTCTAGGCAAGATTGAGTAGCATACAGGCCACGTCTTCTGTGACAAGTTTCTACTTCAGCCTCTAATTGGCCATGGGCTAGTCCTTCACATGGTGTAACCAACTGGGGAGGCCTAAAGGCCACCTACGGATGTTACCAAGTTCTTTAAACCTAGCAAAAAGCCTGAAGAACATTGTAATCAGAACTCTTGAGCCACTTCCTCGAGCCGGCTCCCAACTCTGGAGTCATTTCAGCGGATCTGTACTTTCCGTTGCTTCGTTTTATGTTGCTTTGTGCGTTCTGTTTTGGTCAATGCACCAGGAACCTGAACAGTCAAGACTTGCCATCCAGTAACAGACGGAGTGGCTCCACCTCATGTACCTTGGGTGGACAGTTCTACAAGTGCATCTGTGTACTTCCTGGGTGACCCCAGTGGAAAGACAGCCATTTATAGAATTAGCCTTAGGAGTATACCCTTGCTTCTTCTAGCCACTTAAGCCAAGATCACCTGCTTGATGAGTTCCTGCCTCCCCACCCTGGACCTCGCATCAGATTGTAACTTCAAGTGAGCCCAAGTTAGGACAGATCAGTAGGGTTTATGCAGATAAAATAGGCCTTACAGAAGCCAGAATCCCAGCCCAAGTGGAGTACGACTTTGCATTGTGGGAACACTGCTTGTAACTTGGGAGAGGCACAGGTTAACCTCATTTTATGAGATGTATTTAGTATCCAAGAATCTTGATGAACAGTGATGGTTAATACTATCAACTATGATTGGATTGAGGGATACAAAGTATTAACCCTGGGTGTGCCTGCATGGGTGTTGCCAGAAAAGATTAGCATTTGAGTCAGTGGGCTGGGGAAGGCAGATCCACCGTTACTCCGGTAGGCACAATCCAAGCAGCTGCCAGCAAATACAAAAGCAGGCAACATGAAAACCGTAAGAAAGCGAGACTGGCCTAGCCTCCCAGCCTACATCCTTCTCCCAATGCTGGATTCCTTCCCCTCTGTCAAGCATCAGACTCCTAGTTCTGTTTTGAAACTTGGACTGGCTTACTCAAGCTTGCAGAGTCTATTGTGGGACCACCTTGTGATCGTGTAATACTTTATGAATTCCTATATACACACGTTAGTTCTGTTTCTCTAGAGAATCCTCAATATACTAACAGCACAATTTGAGATTTAACAAGTTGTATTGTCCTAGGGACGACTGAATTGGTAGGGCATTAAAACGGGAGAAAAGGTCAAGATTTTGGCAATTGGAAAATCACGCCTGCTGTGCCAGACAGTTCTGGGGGTACATTAGTGAAAATGAGACTCAGTCCGTAGTACACACATGGAAGGAGGAAGTTCGACACTGGGGACCACTTAAGGTGGCATGAGGGTTAGGTTTACCAAGCACTTGGGTGATGTGTACAAGTTCAAGCCTCACAATCGTGCAGATTTCCATGTAATAAACCCACCTATGCCCATCGAGTCTAAAGATACTCAGCCCATTGAAGCGTTTTTCCTCCAATCACGGAAAAACAGGACTTTCCAGGTGATCAGGTAGTTGTAGGGCCTGCAGGATCACAAGGAATAAGCCCCCTTATAGTAAGAGCAAGCATTAGGACAGTAGTTACCTGCCTTTGCCTCAGCTTTTACAAGGGCTACGGTTTCCTTTAGAAGCCTCATTATTTTTGCAGAGGAAGAATTTGTCAGTAGCAGCTCATGCTTCATGTCCACCACGCACATAGGACATCCCAGCCACCCCGACTTCCCTGCAGCCCTGGTGGGGGGAGATATGCCTTCTCATTCTTAACCCAAACCCACCTGGACTCTCAGGGTCAGCCCAGCCTCGTCTGCCTGGGAGTTTGCTCTAGGGGCTTGTCCACACCCTTCTTGTATCTCATGTTTCAGCACTTCAGATTATTAAACCAAACCTTCGAGAGCTGCAGTTGCAAGAGATTGTCCCCGGAAAGTGACCAAGTGAGGTGTGACAAGTGCTCACTAAGAACACCCTGCAGAGGAAAGCAGTAAGCTAAACACTAAGAGCAGAAAGCATACTCGACAGAGGATACATCCCGTAGGTAAGTTGGGGTATCACAACAGCATCTGATGACATCCATGTGCTCATGATGTCTTTAAAGACTCAAATCAGAGAATGTAACTTAGCATTTTGTTGAGAGAGATGCAGAGAAAAGGAGCCCAGCAGATGCTTGACTATATATGGTTAATGCCACCTGAAGATCTTAAGCCAGCTCATCAGTACCTCCTTATTTCACCTGAACGTCTCTAGCACAAACGAGACTCCTCAACAGCAGGTGCTACCTCCTTTTGAGCATAAGTTGAGTGCAACACTACGTCGAGAAAGCCCACTGGGTTAAAGCGAGTCTACTGCCAGGTGCTTGGACCATCACAGCACGAGGGCTCAAGGCTTCTGGGAGGGCTGCCACATGGAAATATCGGTCCAAGTGTCCCCAAATGAGCCCTCTTGAGAAGTGAGGCTCCCATTTGGCACAAGCTGTCATGGGCTTTATGTGTTTTTCAGAAGATAAGTTTTAACTCTAAAGGCTGAGACACCAAGCACCCCCAACCCCCAACCTTCCATCCCATAAGAAGCCGAGTTCAGGAGAAAGCAACTATAGGGACGCTTGGGACCCAGCCAAGGTACCCCCACCAGCAGCTTGCAGCACTGTTAGAGAAGGTAGCTGTACTTGTACAGGCCTAGAGGTTATGATAGTCGCCTTCGGTTTTAGGTTCAGCCTTTCAGAAAATGATTCTCCCCCCCCACCCCAGGGGTTCCCCTATTCTGGGAGCTTTCTTTAAACTCATGCCTAATGCAAAGCTTTGGCCAGCTGAAGAGAGCCTTTTAATGAGAACTCCACAGCTACAACGCCTCCTACCAGCAGAAAGGTAGAACAGGTTAAAACAAACTTGCCAAAGGTCCACAGGAACTGGCAGGCCCGAGATTACAGCTCAGACAGCCTGGCCCCTTAGCCCCACGTTCCAACTCAATTAAGTGGGATTTCAGCTATGCCTGAGGCCCCCCCTTTGGCTGCTTCTTGGTCAGCACCAACTTGCTATAGGCTGTAGAGTAACTTGGAAGAAACTGAAGAATATCCACAGAACCAGAGCAGCGGGTTGCGGTGAGGGGGAGTTGCAGCAGCCACTAGAACCCCTTTCCTCAAGGGGCTCAGACAGCTTTAAACCTATGCCAGATCTACTCATAGCTGCAATTAGAGTTCTTGCCTATTTCCTCCCACACTTCAGCCGGCAAGCTTTCAGAGCCCCGCATCCTCGCAAGGTAACTCTGCAGCCAGCAGTTTTACACGGCTGGAGGGGGGGATAAGCCCCGTTCCTTAGAGGGAGGGGGAGCCAAAATGGAGAATTCTGTAGGACTACGGTACGTCCCTTTTTGTTTAGCTAGCAGACCTCATTCCCGTTTCTGTGAGGTTCCTGTACGTGAAACCTACAGCAGATAAGAGCCCAAAGCCCCGTCATGGGTCAGGACCGATCTGGAAAAAAATTCCAGGAGATAGAAAAGCAACTCCTTAGTTTTTGAGAGCTTTAAGGAAGAAGTTTCTAGGCAGAGGACTAGGTTTTTCCTCTTTCTTCCCCTTTAGTTTTCAGCTAACAGGAGTGCTGGAGCCTAATGAAGCCTTTGTGCAGAAAGACAGGTCTCCCTCACGATTCTAAGCCTTCCGAGTTTGTATTCAAGCTACCCTCCTATTTCTAACGCAAAGCAGGTTTTGTCTCTTCTCCAAGTTAGAAAAGGTGGAGACTACTTCTGGGTTTATCTAAATGTTAGAGAAATTGAGAGAAAGCTGAACAAGTCCCCCCCAAGAAAAGATACTCTTAATTTAGAGGAGAGTGAGAAAATACATCTTCATCTTCCAGGCTTCAGAGTAAGGATGGTAGCAGGGTCCGGAGACGCTCTTTGAACCCTCCCGTTGGTGCTGTCAGCGCTGCTCATTGGCTAGCTGGATGTACCCTCCCTAATGCCTTTCACCTGGGCACAAGGTGCAGCTCCTGGGAGTATTTAATTCCAGGTGCTGTTTATAAGAAGCCTGAGTGGCCGGGTGCTGTGAATCATGCTTGTAATCCCAGCACTTTGGGAGGCCGAGGCGGGTGGATCACCCGAGGACAGGAGTTTGAGATCAGCCTGACCAGTATGGTGAAACCATCTCTACTAAAAATACAAAAATTAGCCGGTCGTGGGGGCATGCACCTGTAGTCCCAGCGACTTGGGAGGCTGAGACAGAAGAATCATTTGAAACTGGGGGGTGGAGGTGGCAGTGAGCTGAGATGGCGCCCCTGCACTCCAGCCTAGGCAACAGAGCGAGACTCCATCTCAAAAAAAAAAAAAAAAAAAGTGTGAGCATAAGCTCCCAGTTTGTGCTTGCTACTTTAGTATAATTAAGGATGCTGTCTTCCACTCTCAAATGTGTTCCATTTTGACAATAAGTGGCCCTGTTTACAAAAAAAAGATGCCTTCTATATCCATCCTGAGGCTTGCAGAGAATCTCCCCCACCAGATCAGCATCACGTGCAGATGGGAGAAGGCGATGTTATGAGAACACCGCTGAGATTTCGCTGGCAGCTATAAATAAGCCACAGCTGTGGACTTTGTGTCCCAAAGCCAAGCCAGAACCCTCCCGAACAAAATCAGCCCCCATCTTACTCTCTGGTCGCTTTCTTCCTACCCCCACCCCAACAACCACCCTCCAGCCACCTCAGTGCTGTTCTGTTCCTTTAACTTAGGATATTCTCTTGATAGCTAGATATGGGGTTTTCATTCTGTAGTTTTATTTAGATCCTTATTAAACTCTTTGTGCTTTAATCTGGACTACTCCTGAGTCAAATCCCAGCTCTGCCCCTGACTAGCTGTAAACTCTGGATCAGTTAGTTTCCTTTTCTTCGCCTCTGTTTCTCCATCTGAATACAGGGTAATCCTCATAAACTGGGGACATTATGAGGACGAAACCAGTTGATATTTGTAAATCTTTAGAACAGTGCATGGACTGTAAGTGCTGTAAAAGTATCTATTCCAAGTAAGAGGATGGAAAAGAGAAACAGAGTTGATATTTAAGTTCCTTCTGTCAGCTGGCTCATTATGTCATGATGAACTTTAATTCACTTCAGGTATACTGCGTGGAGGAATTACTGTTACCCACATTCTCACTTTACAAAAAATAAAAACTTAGGGGCAGTTGCTTTTACCTTCATCCCAGCACTCTGGGAGGTCGAGGTGGGTGGATCACTTGAGGTCAGGCATTTGAGACCAGCTTGGCCAACATGGTGAAACCCCGTCCCTACTAAAAATAAAAAAGTAGCTAGTGGTGGGCACCTGTAATCTCAGCTGCTCAGAAGGCTGAGGCAGAAGAATTGCTTGAACCTGGGAGACAGAGGTTGCAGTGAGCCAAGATCGTGCCACTGTACTCCAGCCTGGGCAATAGAACAAGACAATGTCTTAAAAAAAACTTAGAGGTTAGGGTATATGCACAAGATCACCCAACCAGAAAGTGGTAGATGTGGCTTGAAACTTGGGCTGTCTGGTTCCAAATCTCAAATATATTGAGCTTGTATTATATTTATCCTAAACTTTAAGATTCTCAAATTGCAAGGGCACCTCCTAGTTCCGGCACTTGGGAATTAGCTGAAGTCCAAGGTTCCACTATTTATAACCCTCCCGGCTGTGTGCACTTTGATCACAATGCCTCTTTGGACATCCTGTTTCTAGACTGAAGAGGTGGCGTGATATGCTTGATAAGCCTCCGGTGTGTGCACCTTTCTTGAGGGTTGCTCCGGATCCTTAGAAACATGCAGGGCAAGACAACCAACCATCAAGAGTGAGCTTCTGATTGCTCCGATTGTTAATAATAATGAAATGTAGCCAGTCTTAGGGAAATCTGAAATCTAGCTGGATACACAATGATTATAAATACGAGGAAGCTGCTGCAACAACAGCTTTCTGGAGGCAGGGATTTGGGGGATTTTCATCTGTTTCTTTCACAACTGTGTCTTTAGTGCCCAGAACAGTGCCTGGCACATAGTAGGTGCTCAATAAATATGTTGTCTTGGTAAATGTAAATGGATGCATGACTCAACAAATGAGCAGAATGAAGGAGAGAGTGTAGCAGAATGGAATACAAGATAGGCTTTGACGCAAGAGAGATGTGGATTTAAACGGGGGCTTCATTTCCCCTCTGTTTAGGACCAGCCCAAGTTTAGCCCTGGAAGTCTTGCATCCCACAAAAACCTTCGATCAGGGTAAAATCAAACAGTTGATCACCATTAGTCACTAGATGCACAATCTTGTACAAGTCCCTCAACTTCTGTGAGCCTCAGTTCTGTCAGCTGTACCTGGGGATAACAATATTATCTACCTCATAGGGTTCTTGTGAGGATTAAATGAGGTAATACACATTGAGTGCTAACCACGACGGTTAGCACATAGTAAAAGTATCATTGGTGGCAGCTATTGCTGTTATTACCATTACTTTTATTGACTCCTGGGTCTTGAAAATGCATCCCCCCGTCCTAATATATGCTGCTGCCCTTGCTTAAATTAAGATCCTTGGTTTCATGGCAGAGGTGGGGGAAGGTAAGCCACACAAGAGCCAAAAACATCAGGAATGGTGTATCTTGGACATTTTCCCCTGCAGAGAAGTGGTCTCACCCCCTCCTCTCCCAGGCGGCTTTTTTAGCAATCATATCTGGTTGTTCCGTGCTGATTTCCAACAGATGTTCCTCTAATGAACCACATTGTAATCTCAGGGCCTTAATATAGTGCCGGGGTGTGATAAGTTCGAAATGGCTGTCATCATTGCCCGCGGGGGATGGTCTGGTCATTGTTTGGGACTGTCTTCCTCTGATTGTTATGTGAAGGAGAATTTCTTTTCTTCCATCACCTCTTCGCCCCATACACCCGCACCACCACCCTGGGCCCCAGTTCCTGCTCAAATTAAACGTCTGCATCAGAACCTCCTAGAAAGTGCTCGGTGCACTGTGATGAGGGGGGATGACAGAGGGAGGAGATTGGGAGAGAGTGGTGGTTCAATCTCGGCCTGAAATCGATATTTCCAGGCAAATAACATGCAGATTCTGACTCTCGGGCGAGAAACGAGTTCCTGGGGGACAAGAGGCAGATGTTCCCTGAGCAGGAGGTATCGGCATCAAGGACAGGAGGGAACGGGTGTAAGGCAGCGAAGCTCAGCAGGGAGCATTCATTTACAAATGCTCTGGAGGCCCAGGACCTTCTGGATGAGCAGGAGGAAGCCAGGGATGGGAAGATGCTTCTAGCCTCTGTCTGGTCATGTCTGGTTCATCTGAATGATCTCAGAGCCCCAGTTGGGGCTCAGGATGAGTGGAAGCTCTCACCAGTCTGATCAGACCAATAAGCCTTACTGAAGGTTTTCTCTGTGCCCGGCACTGGACACAGCAGGTTTAATAAAACAGAGCCTGTGATGAGGACAAAGACACACACAGTTCGTTGAGAGAGGGCCAGCACCCTCTGGTTGCTATTTGGGGGTTACATCACGCAACAGCAGGAGGCTGGACAGTATTTCTCAGAATATCTGATATTTGCCTTGAATGATGATAATTATAATATCAACAAATAGCAGCACACATTTCTAGTTCTACCAAGACTCGGGCACTGGGCTGTGTTCCATGTACATTTCCCCATTTAATTGTCACAGTAACTTCAGGAGGTGGATGTTTTCATAACCACTTGATAGGTAACTAAGGCCCAGACAAGTTAACATCACTTGACTAAGGTTACAAAGCCAGTGAGAGGCCGAGGCAGGATTTGAACTTGGAGCCGTCTGACTCCAAAACCTAATTTTAATCACCCTACTAAAGTATAAATCCAAATTCTAGCAATTTAAAAATTTCCAGTTAGGATAATAGAAAAGAATTTATTTCTTTATAATACACTTAAAGAAAATCTGTTTAGTTTCATGTTTAATAAGAGAATGGGGCTGGGTTTTTCATCATGTAACAATCAGAACAATATAAAAAATTCAAAGAATCTGTTGCCTAGAGATTTCTCATTTTATAGGAATTAACCTGTGATGCTCTTTCTCCCTACAATAAGCTCTTCAATCCTCTGATATTCACTTGGGGAAACATAATCTATATAGAATTCACGCTGCACAGCAACCACCCCTGTAGAAAAGACCTTGAAATTATCCCTGTATGGAAATATCATTGCTATCCATGATGTTTGAAAATAATGGAAGAAAAGTAAAAAACCAAATGCAGCGATAAGCAGAGAGAGCATAAATAACCCTCTTCCTGCATCCTCAGTGAATTAGAGCAGGGGGCCAGCAATCTTTTTCTGCAAAGGGCCAGGCAGTAAATATTTCAGGCTTGGCAACCTATAGATAGTCTTTCTTGCAACTTCTCAACTCTGCAGCCGTGTGAATGCAGCCATAGATGTTATGTAAACAAATTCCCCAGCTGTGTTCCAGTTAAACTTTATTTGCGAAAACAGGCAGTGGGCCTTGACTCAGTAGGTAATATACAGCTAGGAAGACTTAAACTCGGTGACCTTACCCTGTAATGTGTTCGTAAGATTTTTCCAAACTGAAGTATAATGTCAAAATAAATAATCCTGATAAGTAGCATTAACTGAAAGCTTTTAAATGTCAGCTTCCTTCTCTGTGTTATCTCATTTAACATGCTTCCACATTTTATGATATAGCTACCATCATTGTCATCTCCAGCTCCAGAACAGGGTGCCCACATAAGAAAGGCTCACTTACCCCCTAGTTGAATGAATATGTTTCCATTTTAGGAATGGGAAAACAGATGCTCAGAATGTTAAGTCATTTGCCCCCAGTTATTCAGCACATAATAAGTGCTCAATAAATGTTAGTCCCAAGACTGAGTTGGAATTTGAAGCCACACAGTCTGACTCCAGAACCCACCCATCCCTTTAATGTGGACAGCTGGGACCTGTGATTCCAGATGTTGGTTCACCAGTCCTACTTCCGGAAGGCTCCCCATTTTTCCTTACTGCAAACCCTCAGTGCTTAGCTTTCCCAAGCTTTCCTGATATCCTCTTCCTTCATGAATCTCAGCATTACCTAAAGTATCAGTCACTCCTGGCCATTCAGAACCCACTCCTTGTGTGGTCTAGGAATGTTTCCAAGGGAAAGGAGAAAGAAGAGGAACTTGCGGGTCTGAAGAGGCCAGGGGACAGGGCTGGGGGTCGAGATGGGGACAGTGTCAGGTAGCAGCCAAGCTCTGTAACTCTGGGGTCAAATCCCAGCTCTGTCACCTTTAGCTGTGGTTAGGCACGTTGTTTAAGTCCTTCTGGACCTTGGTCTGCTTATCTATAAAATGGAACAATAACGGTGTCTCCCACCCAGATAGAATGTAATTAGAAAAATCAAATACAGAGATGAGTACAGTGACTGGCACATCGCATGGGCTCAGTAAATGTCTTGAGTGACTTGATTGTGAAGCCACATGGTGTTTTGCAGGAAGGCAAGTAGACCTTTGTGGTTCAGATGTGGGGTCTGTGTTGAGGATAGTGGGGCAGTAAGTTCAGAAGGGTTAAGGTGGGGCTAAACTATAGACAGTCATAAAGCAGTGGTCCTGAGACATTGGTGTCATCAGCATCACCCCAGGTATTAAAATGCAGATTGCCAGGCCCTCCCACATGTTCTATTTGGTGGGTTTGAATTGGGGGCCCCAGAATCTGCATTTTCAATAAATATCCTCGTGATTCCAATGCACGGATAAGTCTTCTATGTCCACAAAATGCAACATGGACATGAAGCTAGGGCATCTGGATTTGCCCGTGTTAAGGGGGTGAGTCACTGAAGGGTTGCCGTCAGAGAATAATCCAGGATACACACCATTTTAGGTTGATGAGTCTGGCAGGGGTGTGAAGATGGATTACAGAGGAGAGAGGATAATTAAGAGGCTCTTATAATAATCCAGGCATGAATCACTAGCTTTAATATCTCCCTGTTAGGTGTTTTAGCTGTTGAGAGATAGTCTCTGGCCACCAGTGTGAGGACCTGATGCCACTAGGGCAGACAGGGGACCATGAGTCTCTTTTTCACAATGCCTCTTCCCCATTCTTGAGCATTTTTTATTGACATTAATAGTGACCAGTGGCTCACACCTGTAATCCCAGCACTTTGGGAGGCTGAGGTGGGCAGATCACCTGAAGTCGGGAGTTCGAGACCAGCCTGACCAACATGGAGAAACACCATCTCTACTAAAAATACAAAATTAGCTGGGTGTGGTGGAGCATGACTGTAATCCCAGCTACTCAGGAGGCTGATGCAGGAGAATCACTTGAACCCAGGAGGTGGAGGTTGCAGTGAGCCATTGCACTCCAACCTGGGCAACAAGATTGAAACTTCGTCTCAAAAAAAAAACAAAAAAAGTGACAACAGTGACCATTCATTAAACATTATTTCTGTATTTGGTCTTAAACACACTATGTATATCATCTTGTTTAATGCTCTGAGCAGCCCTTGTAAGATTATCATTCTAAGAAGCTCAGAAAGGTGAAGTCACTTGCCCAAGGTCACACAAATGAGAAGACTTCTAGTGCTTTCTGAACTCAAAGATTGTAAGCCTTACTTCCCAAAAATGTCTACCAATTCAGATCCTACTCATCCTCTAAGGCGAACTGCCTGATGATTCCTGGGTTTTTCATTGATCTCTCCTCTCACTCATGTAATCATCTAAGGTGTGTGTTCCTAGGTGGCCATGAGTACTCCTCCACGTAGTGATTTAGGGACCCAGACCCTTTCTGTTTTGTTGCTTTGCCTTCCTTTTATTTATTTAATTTTGAGGGGGAGTATTTTTTTCTTTTTCTTGGACCTTGCAGGGATGAAAATTTTAAGTCTCTTTATTTAATTGAAAGACCCAGCAGAAGAGGACTAAAGCAGGTGAAAGACTGTACTTCTTAAAAGGCTTGTGCAGTGATTTGCACTCACATTCCATTGGCTACAAATTGGTCTCCAGGTGAGACCATCTCCATTTCTCACTGGAAGATTGAAACAGCTTCTCAACCAGTCTCTCTGCTCCCCTATAGTCTAGCACATTGGATCAAGTGTTATCCTTTTAAGACAAGTCCAATCCCATCTCTCCCTGGATGGAAACTTTGCAGTGGCTTCCCATTGCACTTACAATAAATCTAAGTCCTTGCCATGACCTAAGCCCTGCACAACCAAGCCATTGCTCTCCCCCTTACAGAGCTCTGGGTACATCACCCTTCATTCTGTTCCCGCCTCAGCGCCTTTGCATTCGCCAGTTTCTCTGCTGTAATGCTCTAACTGTCCTTGGATCCTTGCATGGCTGGCTCTTTTTTATTGTTCAGGTCTCTATTTAAATGTCACCTTCTCAGTGACACCTTTACTGACTACCTAATGTGGGTCCCTCCTTTCCATTTTCTGCCTATAATATTTCCTTATTTCATTTCCCATATAGCAGTTATCACTCTTGAAATTATCTTGTTAGTAGATTCATTGTCTATCTTCTCTTCCACCAATATGGAAGCTCTCTGGGACAATAGAGAGCTGTCTGTCTGATTTTCTGCTGTGTTTCTGTTCTCTAGCACAGAGTAAGCACTCAACATTTATTCTATGATTCATAATGAAACTTAGCGTGGTTAAGCCACTTATCTGAGGTCACACAGCTATGTGAAAAGCTAGGATTGGAACCTAGGTCTATCTTCTTCCAAAGCCCATATTCTTCCTGGTATTCGAAGTTGCCTGACTGAACTGATGGCAACTTTACAGGCAGATGCAACATTGTGACCCCAACTCTGCTGTGAAGCAGGGAGGTCACATCTTTTGGATTGCCCCAAACTCAGGTTGGGATGCTTGTCTACTCAGATACCATGTGGCTTTTTCTTGTTGTAGACACCTCCCTCTTGCCGGGGGATAAATGAGGGCCAGAAATCCTCAGCTTTTAAATGAACTTGGCTTCTGGCCCATAGCAATAAGGAAGGAAGTAAAGGAATCATGCTTTGAAATGAGAATGGCTGGAGTTTGGACGATAGGATGTGGAGAGAGGAACAGAGGGAGATGGGGTTGCAAACTGCAGAAAGCTCTAAAGAATGATGTTTGGCTTTGCTAGACCTGAGTCCCAACTGGCCGAGGGAGTGGAGGTATTAAATGCCCAAGAGGCCGTGGAGAATCGGTTGTCCTGAGGGGATGGAATAGTCCAATGGGCTTCATTCTTGTGCAAGGGGATTCTGGGGAGCCCTGGCATCTTGCGTGAGCTGGATAGTCTCTGTCCCTCCGAGGCATTCTCCACCTACATCCATACTGCTCTGTGCCCAGGAGCTATGCCTATAGAAGACTACATCTATATCCACTGGGGCTTTCTTGCTCTCTGGCTGCCAGACCATCTATACCAATGGGCGGCACCCCAGAAAATCAGAGGGTGGGAGGAGAGAGAGGATGGGGTATTTCCACCTCTTCATGGTCCTCTTTGACTTCTGTGGCTGTGGCTACTTTCCCACATGATGACAGCTCCTGTTGCGCAGTTTTCTTCCTTAGCAACGCCTCCCACTAGGTTCTGGTTGCCACACGGAGCCTGGGAAAATAAGCATGTTTCACTTCACACATTGCCAGCACTGCTGCCCTTAGCAATGTGGGTATTGGGTTCACTACGTATTGCTATTTCTTATTCTAAATCAACCAATTCTTTACTCTTAAAATTCTTTTTCAATTAATGATTTAAGATGTAAGAAAATTATGACATAATAGAAGCAAAAAGCACATAATGGCACAATTATTTTTAAAAGCACTGAGAGAATAATATAGATGAAATGGCCTGCTGGTCTACTGTTTCTTCAGTCCAGTGTGTGCACTGACTTTTCACGTTTCTTCTCATATGTGAAAGGTTAGGTAGTTTGACTTTGTACTGTATGGTTCACACTCTAATTTTGGAAGTTGTAGCTACTTTAGCAATAATGTGTTCAGTGGTGTAAACAAAATACAGGTGCTTTGAATTAGCAAGGATAACACAAAAATCACAGGAGCAAAGCAATTAGGAGACACAGAGTTAACTAATTAATTGACGTTCGTTATTACAAAGTAGTAAAAGTTAATTGGCAAAATAATGTATTATTTAAATGAATTGAAAAATCTGAAAAAGAACATTAATGTCAAGTTTAGGATAAATGCTTTTTAATATAAACATAGAAGATGTTTAAGTGAAAATAACCCAAGTCTCTTCTTAAATTTATGAAGACCAAAATAATTAAGCAAATGGAGATATAATTAAAAATGGAATGAAATCTTGAGACCTATTCATTATTGTATTATTTTATTCACTTGCATGCCCCAACAGTTACATAATACAGTATTTTTAAATAATATAAAAATAAAATCATTATAAGAAAATAGTATTTTTAGTGATTAGACACCTAAATAATGAATGTTGCTTTTTGGGACATTTTGCCTCCTGTAGGAGCTTAGAGGGATAACATTAATATTTATATCTCCCCATTCTTGTGTTTAATTAGATCTGATCAACTGTGCTTGATTGACCTGTCTTTGATTAACAATGTCTCTAGATCTGATTAACGATTTTCTTAATTATAAATACTTATGAAAACATTCTGCCGTAGAGATATACTGTACTATTGACTAATAGCCAGAAATTCTGAGAAAACTGATTAATCAGGATAGAGTAAAGTACCAATTAAAATATTCATTGAATAATTTTGTATGACTTACCGTTATCCTGCATTCATCAGGTATTCATTTTATCCTAGACAAGGAGACATTTTATATTGATATTGAAATTTCTAGTAATATTTTTATTATTTCTTTTAGTCAAGCTACAATTTTATTTAATGTATAGTTAATACTGAGGTGTTCCCAAAATAAAAAATTAGAATAAGATGAATAAGATGTGTATTTAATGTTTAATGCAACTCATCAGTAAAGGAAATATTAATAGCTGCAGAACTATACAAATTGTCCTATACACTCACTGCAATTGTCACATAACCTTTGCTATGATTGTATCATACTCTTGGGAGATAAATAAGGTATCTGACCTCAATCGGATACTCAACAACCCCACAGTATCCATTCTCATTACTGAAAGCGTTAAAAAGAAAAGGGGAGAGACTCGAAAACACAGTGAAAGTAGGTAGATTATGAGAAAAAGGAAATAGTGGACAGCAAAAGACCTGAGAGTGACAGAGGAAAATCTAATCTACCAAGAAAAACCATGGAAGTAGTTTTCTCATTGCAATCTTTACAAATACTTTTCTCACAGTAGTATTTTATGAGTATTATTTCTCACAGTAGAATTCAGTAGACTAAAACAGGAAACAATGAGCTAGACCAACAAAAATTAAACAGAAAAGCTAAATAATGTCTACAGGCTAAAGGAAAAGACAAGAGAAAAACTTACAATAGAAGGTGTTCCCAGCAGAAACAATTTTCATAAGAAATTTCACATGGAAACGTTCAAAACATAGGAGACAGATAGCCTAACAAGACTACTAGAAAGAATTAGATAAAAACTTTTATCGTAACAAATGAGTACAAATGTCTTAATATTCTCTCATTGGAAAAGAATGGTTATG
The DNA here is from genome assembly GCA_036589455.1 of Ateles fusciceps. Lineage (NCBI taxonomy): Eukaryota > Metazoa > Chordata > Mammalia > Primates > Atelidae > Ateles > Ateles fusciceps. Next base: position 6,492 of record JAZHEH010002159.1, on the reverse strand, counting down.
TAATCGTTAAGGCTGCTGAAAACTAATTCTGGACCTCTGTGTCTTTGGCAGTACTGTGACTCCTAGCACAGATTAACAAATATTATGTTAGTGACATAATTTCATGTGTCACTTCGCAGTACTTGCTTTTGTTTTGTGAATTAATACTGTTGGTAATTTTTATGGTATTTTAATTGGCATTTCTGTGATCATTAATAAATTTAAGTATAGCTTGTACTACTGTTAACCATTTGCTTTTTTCCTTTTGTGAGTTCTTTCCACAATTTTTATCACTTACTATTTACTTTTCCTCGTCTGATTTATAGGATTTTATCGTAAATCCTAGTATTAGTTTCATATGAAACGTTAAATGTTCTAAATATCTTTGTAGAATGTGCCTTCTCTCTGTTAACTTTCTGAATGTTTACACTTTTGCTATAATCAATTCTTATCTTATGCTTGGTGTTAATTAATGTCTCAAACAAACCATTATCCCCTCTGAAGTCCTTTTTCTCCTATTTTTAATTTTATTACCTTTCTAGTTATTCTTTCTCTTACTAGGTTTTTAGTCCAGTAGCAATCCACTTACACACAAGTTTACTTCTCCTTATATCAACAAGGTTTCAAACGAAATTTATGACACAATCCTAAATTTCCAAAATATACAAGTGTGCATCTCTGAACTCTTTATATCATTCGGTCCTTCTTGTTGTTGGACTTATAACATCTCAACATCAAAATTTTATTAGGTTGTCTTATAATTTATATTTCTATATACTTGGCAGTTTCTTCACTGCACCATCTACTTTGCATCAAAGTTGACTTAGCTATTATAAAATTCATTCTTCCAGATTTTTCTTAAAAAACGTTTTAGAAAAATTCAGAATAATTTTTAGGTGAATGTAAATATAGCCACAGAATTTGACTGGGGCTACAATACATTGAGAGCAATGGTAATGTTGTGTATTTACTTGGTTGTGTTATGTAGCACCTACTGGTTCAGTTGGTATTGCTAAGCCTAATAACAACGCGAGCAGAAACAACAAAGGGAAAATACCACAAAACCACAAAGAAAAAACAAAATCCCTTAGAAACTATTATAAACATACTATGAACACAAACCAGAAAACCTATAAAAAAAGTTGATAAATTCTTGGAAACACAACCTCCGATATCAAGGCCAGGAATAACTTGAAACCCTGACAAACCAAAAACAAGTTCAAAACTGAATGGGGTCAGGCTGGTGGCTCACGCCAGTAATCCCAGCACTTTGGGAGGCCGAGGTGGGTAGATCACCTGAAGTCACGAGTTTGAGACTAGCCTGGCCAACACGCAAAACCTCATCTCTACTAAAAATACAAAAATTAGCCGAGTGTGGTGGCACACCTGTAATCCTGTAGCTACTCAGGGAGGCTGAGGCAGGAAATCGCTGGAACCTGGGAGGTGGAGGTTGCAGTGAGCTGATTGCGTCATTGCACTCCAGCCTGGGTGACAGAATAAGACTTGTGTACACCCCCTCCAAAAAAAACAACTAAATAGTAATAAAAAACCTACCAACAAGTAGTGGATTCCCTAAAGCCAATGGATTCACAGCTAGAATTCTACAGACATAGGAAAACTGGTACTAATCCTGCCAAACTATTTAAATGACAGAAAGAACACCTGTGACTCGCTTCTCAAGGCCAGTTGATTCTGATACCAAAACTTGGCAAGGCGTGATAAAAAGACAGATTCCAGGCCAATATGCCTAATGAACGACAATGCAAAAATCCTCAACCAAATACTTACCAAACCAAATGTCACAGCACATCCGAAAAGCTAATCCACAGTGATTATGCAGGTTTATTCCTAGAGATGCAAGGTTAATTCAACATACACAAGTCAATACATACTTCACGAATCATCTCAATAAACTCAAAAAAGGCTTTTGACAAATTCAACATCCCTTCATGTTAAAAATCCTCAACAAACTAGGCATTGAAAAGACATACCTCAAAATAATTACCGTCATTCTAGTTAACCTACCTGACATAGATCTGAATGTGTAAAAGCTAGAAGCATGCCCTCAAGACTTAGATAACAAGGATGCTAGCTACTCCTATGTGATGAGTTCTGGTAGTGTAGCCAGACAATCAGGCAAGAAAGAAATAAAAGGCATCCAAAAAGGAAAGAAAATAAACTTTCTTTACAGATATGATTCTATACCTAGAAAAACCTTCATAGTCTCTGCCCAAAGGCTCCTAGATTTGAGAAAAAAACTAGACAGAGTTAGGTTACAAAATCAGTAGCATTTCTTTTATTTTATTTTCTTTTGAGATAGGGTCTCACTGTGTTGCCAGGCTATAGTGCTGTAGTCTGAACATGGAGTGGTGCAGCGTGAGCCTCCTGGGCTCAAGCAATCTTCCCACCTCAGCCTCACAACTAACTAAACCACAAGCATATCCACCATGCCCAGCTAATATTTTTTAATAGAGATCGGCCTGGATGGTGGCCACTGACACGCCGGAATGGAGGGAGTGTGTCCCTCTGAGGAGAATAGGAAATAGGCCCACTGTGGGGTTGTTGTGCCTGCTAGCTGGCGCTGTGCTCCATCCTTCCCACTCGCATTTCCTTTCCCTGCTCTCTCCTCCCCTCCCCTCTTCTTTTTTTTTTTTTTTTAGAAGACAGAGTATTACTATCTCACACAGAGAGCAATGGTAATGTGGTGTTATGTGCCTAAGGAACATACGTATTTGTATTTTTAGTAGAGATGGGTTTCACTATGTTGGCCAGGATGGTCTCCATCTCCTGACCTTGTGATCTGCCCACTTCGGCCTTCCAAAGTGCAGGGATTACAGGCGTGAGCCACCTGGCCTGGCCTGAACTCATTTTGGACAGTGAAACTGAGGTTTTAAACTTATCCTGGGCAAACACTATATCTGGGTAATAGATTGAGCTCTAGACGGCGAAGTGTACCTATGGATACCAGCTACCATTATGATTAATATAACGCATTGTTATACTTCAATTGTAATAGCATTTTATGTTGTATTATTTTCACCAATGAATACTAACAGGCCAGTTACCACTGTACAGGTTCTGTTTAAACTCTTGGCATTAAAAAGAGGAATCCTCACTCATACTGGAAAAAGATTGGAAATCTTGACCTAGTCCATGCTAGTCCGTGGCCCTTCAGTCTTGACTGACTCTGTAGATCACTGTTAGTGTTGGTTTATGTATTTCTTATCTTTTGGATAGATACATCTTCTAAAGGAAGCAATAATGGAAAACTGACTGTTAGCTAGGTTGAGATGTGTGCACATTTTATCACCTTCTTCAGCAGGTAGATACCCAATAGCCTTAAAGGATGACTTTTTGCCCCCTACTTTCCTTTCTGCCTGGCCATCTCCTTAGAATTTTCCCTGACTGTGTTGTATGTCCCAGTATCTTCTCATTGAAGTCAATGTATTAGAGTAGCATTGTCAATGACTTTTATCATTATTCTTCCTTCCATTCTTTTAAAAACAACTCTTTATTGTTTATAAAGTACCAATGGAAAAATAAATCCAGAACTTTGCCCCCCCAAGTTTTTGAAAAATTGTAGTGTAGTGCGATTTAAAACACGTACTATGTACTAGTAAGTTTCCAACAATTAAATAAGCATGAAGAGGTGTTAAAATTAATCAGTTGATTAGATCTAGAGATTCAAGTACATATGAAGATGCTGATATGCTGATGAGACTTGTCAAAGCTCGGTTCAGGAAAAGTTGGTTTATCAATAGATGTCATTGTCATATAGCTCATTTATACGTCTGGAAAAGAATAGTGTTAGGCACATCTTCTACACACTATATACAAAAATTAAAATCCAGATGAATTTATTGTTCTAAATGTTCTAAATCGTAGCGCATGTAATGAGGTAGGTCTTAAACCTAGGTCTTTCTTACTCCAAAGCTACTGAGCCACATTTTAAATGTTAATAGGATAATGCGCAGATGCGCTTTCTCAAAGATGAGAGGAGAGGAACATTTTCTTTTGTAACATTTAGCCTGTTTTTACTTTTTTGTCATAAACAATGCCCTAAGACCAACATCTCTAATGTCTACATCGATACAGTGGAATGTGTTTTCGTTCTGAATACATTCCTGGAAGTTGCAGACCGCTGTGTTTGAGGGCACCCAGGGCTTTCTGAAAGAAACTTTCAAATTACTCCTGCAGAAAGGCTTGGTGCCAATTCTTAGCGACTACCATTCTTTTGTGGTCATGTTCTAATGTCTCAGCTCATCCTCCTGAAGAATAGCACTGTATCTATTTTGTTATGAAGTATCTATATCTCCTGTCTTCCTTTCTACATCTTGGCAAGTTTCTGAGTTTAACCTAGGGCTTCCTGTGAAACAGGGAGAAGCCTGATATTTTGTATCCTTTTATCATCTATATTAATAAACTCATAAACAAAGTATCACTGTGACCCCAGCTATATCTCTCTTCACTAGCGTTAGTCAGGAGACCTTTGTTAGATCCAGGCCGCGCAGAGACAAGCGACGGTAGAGTTTTATTCTCTTCTACTACTCTATATATTAGCTGTGCTGGAGGTGAGGCCCCCTCTCTCCTGCAGCCAACTGGAGCTCCCCCTCTAGGAAGCAAGTCTCGCTCTGATACCACTTCCATCACTTGCCATTTAGGGGTAAGTGCAGCACATTTCCAAACTCCATGAAAATGTGCTGTATGAGGCTTCCTCCTATCTTTGTTATCGTTCATGCATAACTAGTTTCTTTTTTTTTTTTTTTTTTTTTTTTTTTTTTTTTTTTTGATACGAATCTGGAATTTACTCGAATCATTCCTGGAAGGCTGTGAAATGTGATCTCTATTGAGACCTAGTCTCCTGTGAGGATGCATTTCTTTTTGTGGAAGGCACCACGGGGTTGTCACAGTATCATTTCTTTTTCTTCCAACATACTTTTTGGATCACCTTCGTCTGTAACGGACACCGAGGCTGTATTGAAGAGGAATACGTCTACCAGTGTTTGATATACATGCAAACTCCTTGTGAGTTGCCATCTTAAGCTTAAAAACTTTCAATGGTTTGATTTGCTAAATGTTATCCTTGTGCCAAAGCGAAAACAAAGGTAAGTTACTTTCAAGAGCAGGGAGTTTTATGTCTACAGTATTCGGTGTGAAACAAGGAATGGCATGTCATCAATCATAGCTCACAGTGGACATGATGCAGAGCGTTTGCATCCTGTAATGCGAGTTACCTGGTCTCAGTGCAGAGAACATATGTGGTTTTGTTTCTGCTTGTCAGCATATAGACTAACTATTATAAATAAAGCTGAAATTATCGACATAATTGTTTGAAATTGGCTCTGAGACAGAATGTTGAATATTCTGTACAGAGCTGATCTAATGCACGTCCGTGAAAGGACTATTCTCTACCATTTCCTTCGACTGACTGCAGTGCAACTAGTTGTGTCAGCACAGATGCTGAATCATGGACGTTTTTTTCCCTTAGGCATAGGCTCAGACCTTTCCCTTGAGCGGAAATCTAGCCAGAAAGGAAAAAAAAAAAGTCTCACATATTTTGGTGCATGTGGCATGAAGTGACACGGCGCAGTTTCGGATTAGGGTCGTCCTTTAACCTACATCTTAAAAATATATTTTAAGACTTGTAATATGCCTGTAAACATTTAGCACAGCTAATGTAAATAATGATATTTATAAAATCAATGTGAATATGTGAATTGTAGCTTTATAAACAAATACATATATATAGGCATGCATGCATACACATCTCCAGCATATTGATATATACTATATCTCAATATATCGATATCTCAGAAAAATTTACATATGTATAATTCTTATATAATTGAGATAGCACAGATTAAGAAGGATTTCTTAAAAGAGATGCAAATTTAGGTATTTGTCATTAAATAATCCCATACATCTTCAGTGCCTGAAAATCATTCTAGCCTTATATCAGTTATTTACATTTTATTCCTTTACTAAATGTCATCCTAAGGAATAAATAATATGCTTACAAATAGAAAATATTATTGGCAAAGATAAAACTATGTGTATTTACAGACCCAAAAGCTGTTCCTCGCACCCACTTGGCTAAGGCATGTAGGCTCATTACCCTTTGCCTCAGCCTCTTCTAGGGCTTGCTTGGTGCTCATTGCTGTTCCTTGGCCAATTTCTTGCAGTGTGCTCACTTCAAATCTGCTTGCCTATATCATATACTTCTCCCTCTCCATCCTTAATGCTAAAGTTTGAGCATCAAGCAATCAAATCTTCTTGTACCTGATTATATTCCTTTAACAGATATTGTCAGAAATTTTCTTACATCGTTACAATATAAAGTAAAATTGAAATGCTTTATATGATATTAATATGGTGATTACTATGACACATGCTAGCTTAATGGAAATATTTGTTTTAACCTTGTATTTAGACAATGGTAATGTTATGTTGTTGTTTATTGGTAATGTTATGTATTGGTAATGTTATGTGCATCTACTGGTTCAGTTATATCTT